>CM077645.1:143957502-145228752 GCA_039707465.1 Rhabdophis nuchalis
GTTTCCTTTCCTGCCTTTCGGCTCATCACCAGAGACCATCTAGACAGCAAGCCAAGAGTTCCGTTGTGTAATTTTTTTAGATATGTGTGTTAGTTTTATACACATACATACATACATACATACATACATACCAAATATTTCAGTGCATGGTTCTAGAATAGCAATAGCAGCTGAACAAATGTTCTTAAAACTTTCTGTATGTGATTGCCTATAATTTCATATGTTACTGTAACTCTTCACTTCTAAAAGCAATAATCAGTTTCAGAAAATATTTTTCTATTTTTCTTTTGTAGTTTTGAATCAGGTTGCAGAGAAAATGTTTTTCTATAAACAAAGTTGTAGACATAATACTTTGGAGATAAAATTCCATTAGAAGAAAACATATGTAGCTCAGGTTGAATTGTGGAGTCTTTGAGGTTCTCTGACTCTGATGTTTGCTTTAGATGTTTCATTCCTCAACTAGGTAACTTCATCAGTGTAGTAGCTTGCTCTGACAGTGTTGGTAAGTATATGATTTTCTCCTAGATAGCTCCTGATTAGGGTATTGCGTTCTGCATTGTTTGTTTGATATTAATACCTTTTTATCTCAATATTGGCTGCTGGAAATAATGTATTCTGGTATTTTTATTGTCTCTTTTGTATGATATGTATGATTAATTTCTATGTGTCTAATGATGGCTGATTTATCAAAACCTGGAGGGCAAGCTATTGTATGTAGACAGTTGCATTGAAGATGTTACCTAGTTGGGAAATGAAATATCTGTAAGCAAGCAGCCACGCCCAAAGAGCAGCAAGGACTCCACAGAAACATTTTTTCCCCTGTGCAATGTAACATAACCAAAGCTACACCTAGATGTTTTTATAAACAAATAAATAATTCTTTCAAGGCCTTCTCCAACATCAATTGCATTGTGACCTCAGTAAAGATTCAGTCCAACTTTTTTCTTGTATGCAACAGGGAACTTTTCATATGTACAGTTCTATACATGAAGGCTTCCGGGCAACCCCAAAAACTGCATTCAGTTGAAGCTCTCATGGAAGCTTAGTTATGTAAATCTATACTTCCTGCAATCAGTTTTTGGCTAATGTTACAGCATAATGTATAAAACGCAGAGGCTGGGGACTCTGCTAACACTGTGAGTTCTGTACATTCGTTTGTATCACCTGAATGTCAAAAAAAATATTCTTTGCGTCTTAAAACAACTGTGACAGTGATTGAACGTTTATATCCTTAAATTTATTAATAGCACTGTTACTTACAAATTAGCTTTTCAAGTTAATATCTTACCTGTACATATCAACCATTGTCATCCAAGATTTAAATAACAATGTATCAAGTAAAATAGCAAATGATTTTGAAAAAACATGAATAGCCAATAATTTCTAGGTCAAAAAAATGAAAAAGACAAATATAAAATAAAATGTGTTTTATTTTTCTAGACCTTTTTCTTCCAGTGTCTTAATTGATGTATGAGGGAAATATAGGTACACATATTTTAAAGGATTCCTAAAACACTGTTTAATATCCACTAATTATATTATGCTTTACAATTTTGAAATAGAGTAAAGTGGTAGCTTTGATTTCTGTTCCATGTTTTAGGTAAAACCGCAATTCCAAGAAATTTTAAGACTCTCTGAGGAGAACATTGGTAGGTATATTTTTCCTAAAAATTTGTTCTGAGATGGTTAATTAGAAAGAAATATCAAGACCATCAGTTCTATAATTAAGATTTTGAAACACAATTCAACTTATTTTTAAAAAGTGAAGGGTAACGAAGTGCCTGAATGAACTTTGAAAAAAGTTATTGTTTTAATATATATATTAAATAAAGTAACCAATACATCCAAAACATACTACATATATGACACATTTCATTATAAATCCTTTATTTTATGGGTTATCATATTGATCAGTCATTTCATTGCTTTGATAAAGAGCCACTTCATCAACAAAAAGGGAAGTATAGCTATGATCTAAAACTAATCTTAAAAAAGTATAGCTATTATCTAAAAAAAAATATGGGGTCATATTGTTTTTCAACCATTAAAGAGTAATCTTTTGTGCTGGGTCTCCCATGCTTTATAAACCCTGAAAGATAAAATACAAATCTAAGAAATAAAAATAAATATTTGTATAGGGATGAATTTCATGTTTTATGTGTAATTCAGAAGTACATCATGAAACTATATTTAATATTATATAGCACATTAACAAATTTAGTTAATTTTAGATATTAGAAAACGGAGCAGTACAGGGATAAATTCATTTCATGTGTATATGTGTGCCTTCACCTATACCAAGGTAATGAGGTTGGCAGTCGACCCTTTTTAAACATTCACTGGAGTGTCCAGTAAGCATGGAAAAAATATTCTTGAATTATTCATTTGAAGATTGTAAGGTACTTAATATTACATAAACTTCTTAGCTGTTTACTTAATTAATTACAGCTGCTTTTCTCAACAAGTGACTATTGATTTCTTAATATATTACAGAGTTTTAGCAGGTAACTAATATGCTACTTAGCTATACTTATTAATTGTTTATTTAAAGTTAATATAAATTTGGGATTGTCCAAGACTTTCCAGAGCCAATAGTAATTTGGGAATTTAAACATTCCGCCTAAGTTACAAAATCAAGAGATATTTTAATTGTATGTGCTACAATTTTGCAACAGATACAATACTAATAATTTTAAAAGATTGTATGGCACCTGATTCTCAATAACTGAATTAATAAAATATAGAATACAATTTATTTTTAGATCTGTATCTGTGGAATTGTTCCTTGTGCAAAAAGCTAGATAACAAAAATATTATTATTATTATTATTATTATTATTATACCACTTTATCTAACAGAGAATAAGCATTGCTAACTTTTTTTTTCTCACAACACTTTTGATCAGTTTTACTCTATGAATTGATCCTACTTAGTTCTGTAGAAATAGAAACTGGGTGAATAGAGGGGCTGTCCCTAATTTTGACTGGAAATTTTTAACAATATTAGGTAATAGCATTATATAAACGTGTATCAACACGTCATCATAAATAACTTCAAAACTTTTATTTCTTAATTTCAGATGCTGCAGCAGGGAACGGAGTACTAACAAAAGCCACAGTTCCTATCTACGCAACCGGTGTACTTACATGTTATATCCAGGTAAACCTGCTCTTCAATTATGAATTTGAATAGACAATAGTTATCTTTACTTAAAACTTCTAAATAAAGTTGAAAAATACTTAACACTTTTCCTTAGATCCTAAATTATATTACTTTCAAAAGTGTATAGAAAGAGATTTCACCTTCCTTCTATGGCTACTTCCAAATATTTTTTTTGCCTTTATTAACCTTGTATACTCCATCTCATGCTTTCAAAAAAAGCAACTCTTACTGTCAAGAGATTTGGGGCCGGGGGGGGGGGGGGGGGGAATGAATGCAGATGAATGGAATAGAAAATAGAAAACTTGTTATTTTCTGATAAGGACTTCATTTCTTTAAAAAATATGTTACAATGTGATTACCAGCAAAATCCTTTTCCCTTATGTTTACGGCGGGAGGGGGGGGGGAACCTTGAAAACTTATAATTAACTTTTTATCACGCAAAGTTAGATTTCACCAGTATTTGCTGTACTCCAATAAAGTATAACTATTGTCAACATTACTTTTAGTAAAAGGAACAGAATTAGATAAAGCCATTAGTTATACAAGCATACAATAGTCTCTATTTGTTTAATTGTAAACTTTGGAATTTGATATAAGCTGCAGGCAGGGTTTGATCATTATTACATTATATCATTTTAGTAAGAGGAGAGAAGTGGCCAAATCAGTACACACTTCAAAACTGAACTTTAAAAAATTACAGTTGGCTGGAATGATAAATATAGCAAGACAATCCAAGTCAAAATGAAGCATTCAGTATTCTAGGCATATGTCTTGAGAAAGTAGATGCATAATTATTGTTATTCATAGCATGTAGTAGTTGCTAGTTTGCAAACGTTATATATGTTTATGAGTTTTTATATACAGCTGATTTCACACTTTAAGCATATAGTGACTACAATCTATATTCATTTAACCAATGATTCCGTGAAAATATTGATATCATTGCTTGTGGTTCTCTGACTAATGATCTGGTATTACATGACAGATAATAGACAGCCTCTCCCATTCTAGAGCAAAGTGCTGAGAGCCGTGACAGTATCTCCTGATCAAAGGGCATGATTGAGCTATGGGTCCCAAAATATTACTAGGTTTCCTTTAGTTAAAATCTTTATGTGGTCCACTTCCTGATAATATGACTTAATTTAAATTTATGTTTTTAAACCTCTACTTTCAGGAAGAAGACCGCAAGCTGTTAGTAGGATTTTTAGAAGATGTCATGACTATGCTTTCATTATCTCACGCTCCCCTTGATAGCCTAAAAGCATCTTTTGTGGAATTAGGGTAAAGTATATCACTGAAACTGGTATAATGGGGCAATCGTTTACATACAGCATCAGATATAAGAATTTAATCTCAAAGATTTTGGAATTCAGTTCCTAAACATTCCATTATAAAGCAATAATCTGCAGAACAAGAATGCTGTTGTGTTTTTGTTTGTTTGTTTTTGACATTTTTCCATCAAAAAATGGCATAGTATCTTATAGTCTTTAGTGCTCTGGCATACAGTAGCAATATTAACAGATTACCTCGTAATTAATTGGTGAAAAAAGTTATAAAATAACCAATTTGATAAATAGTACAAATATATATTTTAATTTAAAAAGATATTGAAAATATAGTTGGAAATTTGCAGTATCAAATCAACCTGCTACATGAAACCTATATTTAAACTCTCTTTGTTCATGTAGTCCATGCAGTATAGTGGTAGTCCCTGACGTACGACCACAATTAAGCCTCAAAATATTTGTTGCTAAGTGAGAACATTTCTTAAATGAGTTTTTCCCTATTTCATGAGTTTTGTTGCCACAGTTATTAAGTGAATCACTGCAGTTGTTAAGTTAGTAACAGGGTTATTGTGAATCAGGCTTCCTCATTGAGTTTGCTTGTCAGAAAGTTGCAAAAAGTGATCACATGACCTTGTACTGTAATCATCATAAATGTGAGTCAGTTGCCAAGCATCTAAATGTAAATCACATGACCATGGGAATGCTACAACAGTCATAAGTATGAAAAATAGTCATAAGTCATTTTTTTCAGTGCCATTGTAACTTCGAACTGTCACTAAGTGAACTGTTGTAAGTCAAGGACTATCTGTAAATGGCAACATTTGGGATAGTTCAATGTTTGTTCTAAAAAGCTCCTCCTACTCTAAAAATACACTTTTGCCAATAAATGTGGTTGAACGTGAATAAACTGTTATTGCAGGCACTTTGCTTTCGTTAAGGCTGATTCAGATTAGCTGAGAAAGAAAATTTGAGAAAATATTTGAGGACAGAAGAAAAGTGCAAAATAAGTGCAGTTGTTTGAAAGCAAATGACTATTTATAGCTTAGATCTGATTGTTTTGTGTTCTCAGTGCAAACCCAGCATACCACGAATTGCTGCTAACTGTATTATGGTACGGAGTTGTCCATACTTCAGCACTTGTTCGATGTACGGCTGCCAGAATGTTTGAGGTAAGTGTTCATTAAACATATTTTAGATATTACTAATTCTACTCCATGCAGAAATACTGGTTGCCCTTCCCTGTGCCTATCACCATTTAATTCCTCTTTTCTCAAGACCCTGGATGTGAGACAGAGGGGAAGCCTTACAGTCAAGTGGATATGGATCCTGAAGGGGCTTCACAATACATCCATTTTTACAGAGGGTACCAGTTATGTTAAAAATACTGTCAGGGAAAATAGCAGTTTATCTGATCTAATATATTTAGATTCTTAAAAGTACATTTTAATATTATACTCTGTTTTCAAATATATTAGTTGTGCACTGTGTGATGGAGCAGGATGTTAACCCTATAGTTTGAAATAATTTTCCGTCATTCATTTCTCTTTTTTTTAAGTATTGCTGTGTTACATGTGTTTGTGAAACATTTCAGGGGAACAGGCCAAATTAGACTTTTATTTCTGACCTGAATTGGTGCATTGCTTGCTTAAAAACTTCTGTTAGCTCTGAGAAATCATTTCAGTGCTGGATTCAGTGTTCAAACTAGCCATCAATTGTATATATCTTGTGAATTGGACAGTATCTATCAAAATGTTTGATTGCTTCCAATGATAACATCTGATATTGCCTATACTGCAATTAAAATAAATATTAAGTAAGGAAAAGAACAGCATTCTTTTCTTGTTTTGTCTGATATTGCTGATGCATAGAATTGAAAGAAAGGAGCTAAAAAAATTCATGTACGGTTCCTGATCTAACCATACAGCAAACTGTACAAGCTGCAAAATGGAGATACTGATTTTCAGCTTTGTATCAGATTACCGTATTTTTCGGAGTATAAGACGTACCTTTTTTCCTCTAAAAAGAGGCTGAAAATCTGGGTGTGTCTTATACATTGAATACAGCATTTTTTGTCTCCTGAAACCCCGCCCATTCACCAAAATGGCCATGCATATACCCTTATGGAGGCTTCCAGAGAGCTCCTGGGGGCTGGGGAGGGCAGAAATGAGCCAAAAACAGGGTGTTTTTGCCCCCTCCCTCCCCGCCCCCAGCAGCACTATATAAGCCTCCATAAGGCTATCCATGCAATTTTTTGGCCAAAAAAACGGCTCGTTTTCGTGATAAATGTCTTGGGTTTTTTGCTCATTTTTGACCCCCCAACCCCCCAGGAGCACTCTGCAAAACCCCCCCCCCCCCAAGGCTATTCATGCCTTTTATTTGGAAAAAAAATGGGCCCATTTACGGTCCGTTTGGGGGAGGTTTGCAAAGTGCAAAAAGGGTGGGTTTTTTGCCTTTTGGAAAGCTGTTTAGTTAGAGTGATTGATGAGAATTACGTTGGTCAAGTACTGTGCCTGCAATAACAAAGATTTGTTCCAAAGGTGGTCAGTGATTTCCTTCTCCAGCACATGGGTAAATATACCTGGAAACATCTACCTACCTACGCTCCCTCTCTCTATACCTACCTATCTAGTGTATTTCTCTCTCTCTCTCTCTCTCTATTTCTCTCTCTCTTCCTATCTTGTATTTCTCTCCCCCCTCTATATACCTACCTACCTACTCTCTCTATCTCCCTCCCTATCTACTGTATTTCTCTCTCTATCTCTATTTCGCTCTCTCTATCCCTCTACCTACCTACCTACCTACTCTCGCTCTCTCCCTACCTACCTACTGTATTTCTCTCTCTTTCTCTCCCTCTCTATCCCTCTATCTACCTACCTACTTTTTTAAAAAAATTGCCTCTTCAAAACCTGGGTGCGTCTTATACTCCGGTTCATCTTATACTCCAAAAAATACGGTATCCACTTGTTTTAAGTTACTCCTCAGGTTTTACCAATGTCACTTTAGTAGGACCTTGAAAATTCTAGTGGGAAGACCTTTAATGAATAGATATGATTGTTAGGAGCATTTTCATGTTCTAAAGTAAATATTTTGACCCTGGTCAATACATAAGGGCCATCTTGCCATTTCCCCTACATGCACAAAGATACTGATCTAATTTTTTAATCTTTATAGCAGTGCAATTTAAGATAAGAAATTAAATAGAAATGTATTAGTTGCCCATAAGAGACTTCTAAAGGCCATTTAGATCTTTAAAAATATTGCAGGTGACAAAGCATATAAAGTTGAAAAAAAGGGTTTCATTTTGTTTTGCCACATATTTTTTCTCATAAGATGACATCATTTGAGAGTATTGGGAACTAAATCTTTACTTGAATTGTACTAATTTTTTGCAAATATACCCAGTCTAATCTGCATTATTATTTTGTGAGTCTCTTTCCTCACCTAACCTTTTTTTTAATGACAATTGTCGAATGGAGAAAAGGACTAAATGAATCTGTGCCAATAAATTTTTCTAGTTTACTTTTTTTGTGTAAGTGCTGTTGCCTATACCAGGTGTATTTCCTTTTTATAATTCAGCCAAAAAAGCAACAATATACATCTATAATGAACTCTAATATGGTTATATGAAGGTTTAATTGGATAGCGAAGAAGTGCAAGTATTTGATGTTGGTCTAAACAGATATGCTGTTTTTGACTTAGTTTTCCCTTTGGCTCTGTATGATTGTGTGTGCTTGTGTGTCATGCATTAATATTAAATTGAACATAATCTTGAGTGCTCTATGATGATCCAGATTTGATCCTGGTTTGAACACTATCCATGCAGAGTAAGGACATCAACTTGAATCTTTGCTGTAGTACATAAGTTAAAACCATGGGTGGGCATTGATTCTCTATTACCTATTTACCTACTGCGCGTTTAAAGTTTTACATAGATTGCAGTATTAAGTAGCTCATTATTTGTATAGCCAGGCATTTATAATTTTATGCAAGAGTACCGATTCAAGTTCTATTAATGCGAACTAATTATACTTTTAGTCGCTAGATATCCTGAAACTGTACTCTTGCTTTTTAAATTAAAATATGTTAATGATCTACACAAATGTTATAGTATAAAAGCAAAAACTATACAAGATTCAAGTAAGCCCACCCCTGGTTTATAACAAGACAAGTAATCATTGTGGCTTTCTATCAGTAAATCCTACTGTTACATCTTAAAATCAAAATACGTTCTAAAATGAGAATCTAGGTTCTCATTATCTTCTTGCTATCTCAAGCTTCTTTTTTATGTTGTTTTTATTTTAGGCATACATTTTACTAAATAATTAAAAGCCAGGATTAGGGTAGCAAACTTTTATTTTAAAAAAAATTATGAAATACTCTTGGTGATTAGAAATAGGAATTATGTCAGAATCGTGTATTGTTTGGATTTCCAGTAAAGTGTTTCCCAACCTCCTGTCCTTTACAATTATACCTCACAGCAGGGGTGTCAAACTGGTGACCCGCGGGCCAAATGCGTCACACACACAGGCCGCGCCCATCCCAGCTCCACGAAGGGAAAAATGTCACGATAGATCACGTGATGGCAACATGACACTACAAGTTTGACACCCGTGACTCTATAGAGCTGCTATAGGCATTCTTAGTACAGAAACACAGACAGTTAAAATCAAGGTTATGCTCTTTTTCCAAACAGGATGGTTTGCTTCTGGGATTAAAATATTCCAACACACCTGAGTTTAGTGAGTCAGTTTTTAATGCTCAAATACCAGCCCCAGACCAATCCTAATAGAATTTGTTGCCATTTTCTATATGTTTACCTGACCTTTTAAATTATTATATTTTAATAGTGACAATAGAGCCCAGTTTACGCTCACAAATCACAAGAACTGTTTGGAGTTCTTAGTTATCTGTTCTTCATATAAAATCAGGGTGGGTTTTTTTTCATTTAGTGAACAAGACACATTCCTACATTTCAGAATAACTTTGTTTCTTTTGTAGAGCTATAACAAGGTAGCCATAATGGAGCATTATAAACTTCAAACATTACTTTGAAATTTAAACACTAACATTCAGGATACTGTTCGAATCTTTTGTTGTCTAACAGCTCTGTAGTTGGTCTGTGTTGCTTGCTTGGGCCACTTAACGCTTTCATCATGCCTTGCCTAGTTATATTAAAAGAGCACTTTAGCGTAGCGATACTTGCTTCTAATTTTGGTTTGCCTTTTGTGTTTCTCTTCCTCTTGGTTACGCTGTTCTTCCCATGATACTGTGCTCACTCTTTCCGCGCATCACCTGTGATGTACCCCTCTGCTCTGCCCACTCAGCTGTTGGTGAAGGGGGTACATGAAACTCTGGTAGCTCAGAGAGTGGTTCCTGCTCTCATTACTCTCTCCAGTGACCCTGAAATGTAAGTTTCCCCAACTGTCTTCTACAACTAGCTCCCTCTTACAACTTGTCAAGAAATAAACCTCCAGAATGCATTTGCTAATATTCAATTTTTTAAAAAAATATATCACTAAGTATTAAATATACTCAATATCTTTAGCAACTAAAAGTGTAAGTACTTTATTCTTACAAACAAGCTCAAGCGCATTCAAAACACTAACTAGTAAAATAGTTGGAAGAATAATGCAACCTTAAACTTAATTCTGAAACAAAACTATAATAACTTTTATAGTAAATAATAACATGTCTGAATAAGTTTCAGATGTTATCATACTGCTGTTTGTTTCTTCCATGCTGAAGAGGGATGCTAATTTCACTAATACATTACTGCCTGTAAAAAGCATGAGGAGACTCCTTACTTATTTTAATGCCCCGTGTGGGTGACTAAACTTAGAAAGACTGATGATTCTGCCTGCCCATCCTCAGTCACAGCTAACTTAGTTATCCTTCCAGTTTAAAACCATTTTTATTGCATGTTGACTGGTTTACAGCTGACTCTTCGAGGCATGCGTGAAGCCTTAGTTGACAAGCGGGTTGCTCCGGCCCTTGTTACCTTGTCCAGTGATCCTGAATTGTGAGTTTCTGAATGTGACCTTGAGTTAATCTTTCTGTGTCTTTCTCTCTTTTTTTATTTTTTTTAATTTTGATACTACTTCCTGGTCTAACTCCTGTCACTGCTAGCAGTTAATACATTAATGGAGTTTCAAAATTAGTATTCTATTTTTTATTAAACACTTATTTTACTGTTAAGAGCTGAGTATTTGTTTTGCTTTGTTTTGCTCCTAGCTCTGTAAGAATAGCCACAATTCCTGCTTTTGGGACCATCATGGAAACGGTCACTCAGAGAGAGGTAGGATTTCTTTGCATTGTACTAGGATATTCCCAGTTTGTAATCCCTAACTATTGAACTCTGTTAAAAAAAATGTTTTCAGGATATCTGGATTGGTAAAAGTTCTAATTAAAATGAGCAACCTTTTACAGCAAAGTGCAATACAGGTACTCTTTGTTTAGCAACCACAATTTGCCTTTGCAAAGTGGTTGCTAAGTGGTCACTTACAATCCTATTTCAGTTGTCCTTTGGTTTATAGACTTACAAAGGTCATACATGCATAAATTGATCATAAAGTTACTTTTTTTTAGCACTGTTGCAATTGCAAATGTTCACTGTACAAGGCAGTCGCTTAAGCGAGAAGTAGCTGTATACGTGCAGTTTTATCCCACTGACGGTGTGGCACACAAGCAAGATAGCAAGGTCTTGCCTCCATTTTGTCATACACCAAAGAGACTTTGTCTTTATCCTCTTTTGCATGTACTGAGCACCCATCACATAATTCGCCTCCTCATACTTCTGCTCTTGATGGATACTTCTTAGTTGTAAATGGAGTACATAATTACAAAGGGGGGAATTATATGTGATGGTGATTTCATGTGCTCTAATGTGCTCTAATCATCCCAATCACTCTCTGCATTGTTCACAAACTGTTTGGTGGGCTGCTTGGCGCATAAGTATTCATTTAATTAGCTGGTTTCTATAGCCACCCATCTTGTATATGCAACTTTGGGCAGCTACCAACACATTAAAAGCAATAAACAAACAAGAGCAAAAGCATAAAAACTCTTAATGGTCACAAACTCAATTAATAATAATGCCATGCTCTAAAATACATCTTGGGCTTTAGCTCTTCCTGCAAGCCAGCAGGGTTGGAACAGATCTAATGTCCCAGTGGAATGGTGTTCCATGCTCACATTTTGGACTTAGTGGGATAACTAGAAATAACTTGAGAGACATATAAATATGCCATGAAGGGTTTCATAGGTAACTACCAGCATTTTGAATTTCAATCACAAATCCTGGGAGCTAGGGCAGCTTGTGGAGCAGAGTTGTAACATGGGCATATCCATGCCTATATCTCCCTAAGCTGCCATATTCTGGACCAGTTATAGCTTGTCAATAATTTTCAAGGACAGCCCCATATAGAGAACATTACAATAATCCATTCAGGAGGTAGCTACGGTATGAACGACCATGAAAGTCCAGGAAAGAGTTCAACTATGAACGAAGTTGTGCAAAAACCCTCCGGGCTATGGCTACCACCTGCCCTTTAAATAGGAGTCCCGAGTTCATGAGGACAGCATCCCGCCCTTGCCGCCACCATTGTATATTAGTTCTATTTAATGTTGTACAGCTACATTCAGAAGCAAAGTTGGAAAACTGGCTCCATGTGGCAATAAAACCCAAACCACCTAAATCCTGCTAGAGTGGAACTGAAGCTTATTCTTCCTCATTCAAACTTTCCCACTTTCAACACTAAAACAGAAAATACATTATAGCACCTGGCCTGAGGCAGAGATATAATATTGGATATCATTATCAGCCTAAGACTTCAATCAGCAGCTTCATGAAGATATTAAATAGGAGTGGAGAGAATGGAAAACTGGGAGGAAGGCTTATGAGCTACATTTCTGCTACCCATTAATACAAACTAGACCCAGAGGAAGGCAGAGAACTGGCCCTGAATTCTGATTTTCACTTCTAACTACCAAAGTCAGTCCAGAATGATACTACCTATGATTGATGGTATCAAAAGGATCCTACTCCCATCAGAGATCATCCACCAATGTGATCAATGCTGTTTCAATCCCATGCCCAGGTCTGAAGCCTGATTAAAAAGATCTAACATAGTATATGACCAGGATTGCATGTAATTCCCACACATTCACCACTGAAGAACTTCTCAAACAGATTTTACGGGGGTATCTAGGATTTACTTGACTTATGCATGCAGCAAATCATACCTTTATAAAAAAACTTAATAGAAAGCAGTCCTCAGTTTATGACTTCCCCAGGGGATATGTACAATCCGGTTCCAAAGTTCCAATGGCCATTCCCACCCAGCAGTCACATGACTCTACATTTAGAGCCATTTGCAGTGTCCTACAGTCATGTAACTGCATTTTGCAACTGTCGTGCTTAATGACCATGGTGGCTGCTTTATGGCCACAACAAAAGAGGTCACAAAATTGGGTCAGTTGGTGATGCCATTTACAATCATTACAACTTACAACCGTGATGGGCGTGCTCCATTATGGTCAAAAGTTGAGGACTACTTGTATGCATTCTGAATCAACATGCCTTCAAAGGGAGCATTGTAGTTATCAGGATGGTGCAAACTATCTGGTCATTTTTCCACATCTCGTTTTCATGATAAAAAGATTAGTCTATGTCATGGGTGTCAAACTCGCTGTGTCACGTTGCCATCACATGATATATCGCAACTTTTTTTTTCCTTCATGGAGCTGGGGTGGGTGTGGCATGCACGTGATGCATCTGGCCTGCAGGCTGCCAGTTTCACATCCCTGGTCTATGTCCAAAACAGTTATTAAAATCTTGAAATAGTAAAGAAAGGGCACCAAATTCTGACATTGTAAATAAGTGAAAACAAAAAACACTGTAATTATTACTGCATGTGTCCAAAATTTCTGTTGTGCTTTTTCAAAGCCATTCTTTATATTCAGGCTTACAGGCTAATAGTATACATAATATAGAAGGGGAAAATATAATGGCCAAAGAATGTGAACTGCCATGCCTTCCATGCCTTTATCTAGTTTTGATAAAGTTAACTTGAAGGAGAGAGATTTCTTTTAAATGCACTGCCATATGATGCAGTCAGGGAGCATGATAGAGCATAGTTATATAGACTTAAATCTCACTTTGCTTTTTTGTTTGGAAATATGAAGCCTAACATATTTTATTATAAAACTATATAGAAACTATATATAACAAGAAATGTGTTATTTTTTTCATTCTTAAATTTTATTTCATAACATGCTTAGCAAAAATATCTTTGAATGGGCAGCCCATATTTTCAAAAACTTGTGAATTAACGAATAAAGCTGTTTCTGATGGTTAACAAATATAGCAGAGTTTGCATTTGTATAATTTCGGACTGTTCCTTATTTTCTAAAATAACATAGTAGAGGAAATGGAACTGAACATTTGTACTGAGTCATACTTGTGTGCTGAATAAGTAGTAATAGGTTAGTTTAAATACATAAATACACATTTTTTCTATGGAGTTAATTACATACTGATATTTTGTTGGGGTTAATGGAATCTAGAAATTTGAAAATGGGTATTCAAGAGACTTTAGTCAGCATCATTTTTTTAAAGTGCATACATTTTAGAGAAGGGTTTTCTACAGAGGAGATGTTGAGAGTGAGGTTTACTTAAGAGATAAAAGTATAATGCTAGGATTTTTTGTAACAATAAAAACCTGATAATAAAGTCAAAACAAGTAAAATGTTAAAAGTTATTTTCTTTTGGGTATTATTAATTTTTGCTTATTTCTGCAATAACGTTTTCATATAATATATAAATTATGTTTCCTTTTAAGCTTTTGGAAAGAGTCAAAATGCAGTTGGCCTCTTTCCTGGAAGATCCCCAGTATCAAGACCAACACTCTCTGCACACAGAAATAATAAAAACCTTTGGAAGAGTCGGTCCAAATGCTGAGCCAAGATTTAGAGATGAATGTGAGTTTGAATAAGAAAACATAAAAACATCTGTTTTTCAGTTTGTCAGCAATTATAATTCTATTCTTGCACACTTTGGTGATGTTATTATCATCTTTTTTTTTCAAATATTCCTCTTTCCAGTTGTTCTTCCACATTTACATAAACTTGCCTTGGTTAATAACCAGCAATCTGCAGACTCAAAACGACTGGACATAGCTACTCATCTCTTTGAAGCCTATAGCGCACTCTCCTGTTGTTGTATCCTTATTTGATTTGAAATTATAATTTTATATTTGTACGTACTATTGAAAAATACTGTCTCTTCACAAATTGTAATATTGAGTAACGTGTAATGTTTCCATCAGTTTTGCTGAGAATATTAAAGGCAGACAAACTAAACAGAAAAATGAAGGCGGATATATGTGTCCCAGGATAATGTTGCAGGATCCAATCTGGGTTAGTAACAGGGACCAGAGGTTGTCTTCCGAGCTTTCGGACTCGTGCTTCAGGGACCTTCTCTCTAGCAGAGTATTAGACAACTCTAAAGGCTCCTACATTGCAGTGGCAACAATAAGAGTTGTATCCTTGTGGTACACAGGCTCTTTCAGATAGAGATACTTTTCCACTTTCTGAATCTTATCCATTCTTGAAAGTAAGGACATTCTTAAGTGTCCCACCGAACAGTTGCAAATCTTGAAGAGGCAAGAATTTGCACCCCATGGTTCTAAAATTTGTGGCATCAAACAAGCTAGTGTCCCTTTCTGGCAGGCTGTTTTATTTGTAAACTTCAGCTGACTAGAAAGTGTGACCAGCATTTTATAGATATTGATATTAAATACATAATGTTATAGAGGTCTTTTTACACATGTAGATCAAAGAGCAGTGCTTTAAGAGTTCAGTGAAAGTAAGCTCAGTTTCATCGCTTCCTCTGGAGCTAGAGGGAGTGGCAGCTATTAGTGATAATATCCCATCTCATCCCTCTTCCTGTCACTAAGATCCTTCTCTCCCTCCAGGAAACCAAGCTCCTATAGTATTTCTACTAAGCAGAGGAACATTTTGCTGCTCCCCACACAATGGCTTTTTTCTCTCTTAATAATATATAGTTCTATACTTTAAAAGCCTTGAATATAGAACTATAACTCCAAGAATCTATATAAATAAAAAGTTAACTATGAGTTTGTTCAAAACCGCTAATCTCAGAAACTACTGCACCGATCGCCACCAAATTTTCACACAACATTCCTTACAAGTGCAGCACCAATGATACGTACAGATTGTGTGGATGGCACACCGGTGCCAGGTATACGCCACACAAATGTTACAACTGCAGCTCTTCTGTGTGTTTCCCTCACTTGCTCCCCTCCCCTTTGCGGCCCCTCCCACTCGGACACTTTTCAGCTCACATCACTTGCACAAGCGGTGGAGCGGCCTGCATCATATCCGCAATGATCGCCTCCTCACCAGCCTCTCTCTCCTCCTCCGTCGCCCCCCCTCCACCAACTCCCCCCCACAAGGCTACTGCCGAGTCAGTGGCCTCTCTTCCGCCGCTGCCCCCGCCCCCCCTCCGCCAACACCCCCACACACAAGGCCGATGCTGAGTCAACGGCCTCTCGCTGCGCCCACGCCGAGTCAGCAGCCTCTCTCTCCTCTCTCTCTAGGTAGGTAATAATATAATAATAATAATAAATTGGGATTTATTAACCGCACCCTCTCCCCACAGGGACCCGGGGCGGTGCACAGGCATAATTAAAAACAATATACAATAATACAAATATTTCTTAAAATCGAATTAAATAAATCTACCCGTGCTAAAAACATAAATTAAAACCCATTTAAAATTTATAATTAAAAGACAGAGAGAACTATTCAAGGCCGGCCAGTCGAAAGAGATGGGTCTTCAATTTTACACGGAAGGAGCGGAGGTCGGTGGTCGTTCTAATATCAGGGGGAAGGTCGTTCCAGAGGGCCGGGCCCGCCACAGAGAGCGCCCTTCCCCTGGGCGTCGCCCGCTGACAAAGTCTAGTGGACGGCACCCGGAGAAGCCCCTCTCTGTGGGAGCGAATCGGTCGTGAGGATGTGTGGGGCAGGATCCGATCTCGCAGATAGCTAGGTCCCGAGCCATGGAGCGCTTTGAAGATGATAACTAACACCTTGAAGCGCACCCGGAAGACGACAGGTAGCCAGTGCAGCTCGCGCAAGAGCGGTGTTACGTGGGCAAACCTAGAGGTGCCCATAATTGCTCGCGCGGCCGCATTCTGAACTAACTGAAGCCTCCGGGTGCACCTCAAGGGGAGCCCCATGTAGAGAGAGTTACAATAGTCCAGTCGGGATGTCACGAGGGCATGAGTGACTGTGCGAAGGGCGTCCCGATCCAATAGGGGGCGCAATTGGCGAACCAGGCGAACCTGGTAAAACGCCCTCCTGGCCACGGCTGTCACTTGCTCTTCCATAGACAGCCGGGTATCCAGGAGGACACCCAAATTGCGCGCCCCATCCACAGGGGCAAGATGTTCGCCCCCTATGGCCAGCGTTGGAGAAAGCTGGTTGAATCGGGCAGCCGGAAACCACAGCCACTCGGTCTTGGTCGGGTTGAGCCTAAGTCCGTTACTTCCCATCCAGATCCGCACGGCTTCCAGGCACTGGCACATCACCGCTACGGCATCGTTGGGGTGGTTTGGGGTAGATATGTACAGCTGGGTGTCATCAGCGTACAGATGGTACTCTACCCCAAAACCACGGATGATCTCACCCAACGGCTTCATATATGCATTAAACAGGAGAGGCGAGAGGACCGACCCCTGAGGCACCCCGCATGTGAGGGGTCTCGGGGTCGACCTCTGCTCTCCTGCCCGCACAAATTGCGATCGGCCAGAGAGGAAGGAGGAGAACCACCGCAAAACAGTGCCTCCCACCCCCAACCCCCCCAGCCGATGCAATAGGATACCATGGTCGATGGTATCGAAAGCCGCTGAGAGGTCTAATAGGACCAGGATGGAGGAACATCCCCCATCTCTGGCCCTCCAGAGATCATCTACCAACGCGACCAATGCCGTCTCGGTGCTATGCCCGGGCCGAAAGCCGGACTGGCGCGGATCTAGATAGTCAGGTAGGTAGGTAGGTAGAGTAAGAGAGGGAGGGGAGGGAGAGGAAACCGAGGCAGAGAAGATAGGGGGTTGCTGAGAGAGTCTATGAGTGGAAACTTTTTCATTTAACCAAACTTGGCTACAGCAACGCGTGGCGGGTACAGCTAGTGGTAAAATGAAAAAGAAAGAAAGAATAATTTGTGTTAAAAATAAATTGCACCATATCAGTGTTGCTCGTGAACTCTGCAGTTTCAGAAAGTAGATATAAGAATATAAGTCATCTGTTTTTTAGTGGACTTTTAAGAATAAGTGATACAGGTTGTCCCTTCTTCCCTACTGTGGTCAAAGGGTACTCTGGATAAGAGAAAGGGGAACACAAGCGACAGGTGTTTGAGCTATACTCCCAGTAGTAGAAGAAGAGAAGGAAATGTGGAATTTGTGGAATGGAGTAGCAATATTGTATAGGATCTGAGGTAAAGAAGCAGCAGTAAGTTGAATTATGAGATTGGTTACAAACATTTTAGTTATTTTTAATTGCAGTATTTTTAATTAATATTTAAAACATGCATAAACAATAGTATCTTGCAATCAGATTAATTAACTCAATTTTATATAACTGCCATGAATTCTATATGCAGTTATTTTATTTATGGAGTTATTGATCAAATTTATATGGTTGTCCATCTCATGGAAAGAGTGGCATGCAACAGTCCAATAAAAAATAAATATAAAACAGTAATGACTTAAAACCATCATAAAATAATTATTTAAAAAACAACTAGAAAAGCAGAACTAAGCATTAAAAAAATAGATGGAGAGATGTTGATAATAAGAGAGCAACCACATATTTTCATCCATCCTCTTTTTGTCTTTGAAGACTACTGAGAAACTTCATTTGCGAGAAAATGCTGCAATCCATATCCTAGCAGATGAGAAATGTCAGGAATGCAAGGTCAGCAAAATACACTTGTACTCTGGGTACAAGTTAGCCACCAGTTTGCTTCCCTGTAAAATACAAAATGCTGGTTAGAGCTTTTAAAGCCCTTTGAGTTTTGTTTATCTGGTACGGTTTTATCTGAATAAAAGTCTGGTTGCCCTATGCCTTCCGGCCAGGACAAAAACCCTTCCAGTCCCTTCCATTAGGAAAGGGAAAAGCCCAAAGGCAATTATTCTGAGTGTTGAACTCAACTTCTGGAATATCTTGTCCCCCGAGGTTAGAATGCCCCCCACTATTTGTATTTAGAAAGAGGATTATTTTCAAAGTCCGAAGTATTTACTAATAAGGCTGCTACTTGTTTCATTCAAATTTATGATTTTATGTTACTTTGCTTTCCAGTGTATTTTGATTTACCAGGGATTTATTCATGGATTGTGTCACTTTATTGGATATAGGCCAGTTATTGGATAGGGATGGAGGGATGGTTTTTTTGTAAATAAATTAAGTCTTAATTGTAGCTAAATTCAATATTTAGAACTGATTTATTTCTCTTTGTTTTATGTTATTTGAAAAAAATGTTTTTTTCTGTTCTATTAATATTGTATCATTGCAAATATATTGCATTTTTTCATAATTATTTCAAATACTTTATTCTTTTACGAAGGCAATAAAATAGTAACATTCAGATGACCCTTTGAAGTTAGCTAAACATACTATGGTTTTTGCACATTATGTTCCAGTTTTAACTTGAGAGGAAGCAGATCGCAAACCAATTTTGTTTCTGTCAGACCTTAACTGCTTTACCTTTTAGTTATTTCAGAAGAGTTAATGATCAGTCACTTCTTACCTGGACTCAGGTGTTTAAGAAATGACATGGAAGCTCTCTCACCAGAACATGAGGTGAATATCTGAGCTTCAATTTTATCCTTCATTTTTATAATGACATATAAATTTATATTATTAGCATAACACTGCCAAATTAGAAATAATTTTAAGGTTAAGATTTAGTATTAAATAAATGCTTAAAAATATAACACATGAACTTAAACTATTAGGTAAAATAAAATATATCACTATTTGATCTCACTAGTAAAGAAATATACCATAATTTCAGTTTTCATTCATTTTAAGCCTTGTAGCCATCAATATTTCATTCTTAAGATATTACCAAAAACATTGAAGTTTAATGTACCTCTCAAGTTTGATTGTGTCCATTTAGATAACATGAATTGTCATAAATATTATCTTTGTTCTGAACATTTGTCCTCTCCTACATCTTAGGTCATTTTAAATTCCATGATAAAAGAATGTGAACAGAAAGTGGAAAATAAGAGTGTTCAAGAACCTCAAGGGTAAGTCTTTCTTTTTTGTTTTTACAAAAGGCCCAAATTATATCGGCAGCACTATTGATGAAGAATTATGTTATCAAAGCAGAATATTTGTATTCATTTAATAATTTTTATTCTTTTCTGAAAAGGCATAGGGCTAATATAGTGGAAGAAAATTGAAAACTGGTGGTAAAATAAAGTCAGTCATCCACACCACTTTATTAAAATATTATATAAATCCCAGTAGTAATAAAAAATAAGAAAGAAATAAGAAGTAGTCCTTTTACCTTTTGGTTTGATTTTCAAACCAAGGGCCGTAATGGGAAATCCAAGTTTGTTGGGAAAAATAGTTTGTTTCTTCGTACCTGGAATAACTGTTCTTAAGTGATACACTGTTTTGAGAATTAATCTGTCATTCCCCTTCCCTCTTCAGATCTTATTCTTAACATACAACTACATGCCAGAAGTGCAGTTTTATGGATACATTTTAACTAAAAGCAGGTTAAATTCTTATTGAATATCTTATTAGTTGGTGGTATCATTCCATAGAGGGCTTGAATTTCCTACTGAAGCAACATATAGCCTTGATTCACAGCTGAATTTTGCATATTGGAAATTTTTCTTTCAAGTTTGGAAATTGCTATTGTATTGTAATGACAAATTAGTTTGATTAAACCATCTTATCCTAAACTAGATAATGAAAATATCTAGTTGGATGAAAAGGACAGGGGTGACATGATAGTGTTTCCATATCTCAGGGGCTGCCACAAAGAAGAGGGAGTCAAGCTATTCTCAAAGCACCCTGAGGGCAGGACAAGAAGCTATGAAGGGAAAGTAATCAAGGAGACAAGCAACCTAGAACTAAGAAATTTTCTGTCAGTACAATTAATCAATGAAATAACTTGCCTCCAGAATGTTGTGAATGTTCCAACACTGGTAGTTTTTAAGAAGAGATTGGACAACCATTTGTCTGAAATGGTATAGGGAGGTATAGAGACCTCCAAGGTCCCTTCCAATTCTATTATTTTATTCTATTTTAAATCAAATTTGCTGTTTAACCTAATACTGCTGTCGTTGGGAGCAGTTTTTCAAAGTCTCGTATCAGAGGTCTTCTGCCCAACTACTTTAGATTGTTGTAATTGATGATGTTATATATCAACTTACTTTTCTTTCTCCCTAGTTCTATGTCAATTGCAGCAAGCCTTGTGAGTGAAGATACCAAGACCAAGTTTCTGAATAAAATGGGCCAGTTAACCACTTCAGGTGCCATGCTGGCTAATGTATTCCAGAGGAAGAAGTAAATTGGAATTAAGAATTAAAGAACGTTAACACTGAAAGACCTCATTAAGACTTGTTCCTTGTACTTGAAGTACTTGTCTTTTTATTTTCCGTCTTATGTTCTTGTAGTATAATTTTACTCTAATCTACAAAGATATTTGCACTGCTCTTGAATATTGCTACATATCTGTTAATTTGGGGCGAAATGTGGTTGATTATAAAACTAAATTAAGTCTGTATCAAGTCCCTGTCCTGTGTTCTTGTCTTTCCAGCATTTTTTATATATATAGTGGGTTTTTTTAATTTCCTGATGGGTTCTTGGCTGATATCTGTATTATACATGGAACTGTTATGATGGTACTTAAAATAATGTAAATTTGAAGTCACAGTTATAAAGTAATAAAAGTGGAGATTACTTATGTATTTAAGTTATAAGAGGGGTAATGCAGAGCTTTTTTAATGTTTCTAAAATGAAAGGTAAGAGCCACCAGCACTGATTCCTGGATTGTTTTTGTAAGTTATTATTGTATATTTGAATTACAGAAGTGAATGGAGGATATAATGTACCACGGAATTCCTTGCACTACTAGTACTACAATATATTCCAGAACAGATGAATACAACAGATTTTTAAAATTGTCTCATACATGTATTGGCATTTTCATTGTGTATAAAACAGCTTAGTATTAACCTTTCTGCAAGGCAGTTTATACCGGGAAGGGGAGGAAGAATAAATAGTGCAAACTTAATCATATGTACCTTGATGAAAGCCATACTGATTTCAATGAAGGTTTCTTTCGTATGAATGAGTCTAATATTGCCTTCTTAGAATAAACTTTTAAGTGATACTGCTCTACATAAATGCTTTAAGCCAACATCATTTTCTGCATATAACAATCCTGTGTTTGAAGTGTGTCCTTGCTAAAGTAACATCTAGGGTACTTAAACACCCTTCCAAAAAATAATTGACCTAGAACATTCTGGGCACTACATAAGGTAAACATATTTATAGGATACTAGGCAAAAGGACTGGTTTCAACATTAAGAGATTGGCTAGCATTTTGTTTAATTTGGGTTTTAAATCTTGCAGGGCAAGGATGAAAGAAAATGTGTCATCTGATGCCCCAAGTAGCACAGTAGCGACTGAAAGCAATAATTTATTAAATTTTAAATCCAATGCCATATAATATCCTCTTAATATCCTGATATTTTTAAAATTGCAACTCTAGTGATCTTCTATCCTTGTAGCATTTTTCAATGGTGAATTAATTTAAGCCCATCCATTGTTTCATAACACTACACATATCCAGATGCAAATTCTGGTTCGCTATACAGCTTTCATCCTTTCTACATTTTATCCATACTACATATTTTGTAAATATGAATGCACATACACATTATTTTCAAAAATAGAAGGAAGGCATTACCTAATGCTGTGCCTATTTTAATGAAATTATTACTTTTGTGTTAAATCTGGGGTAGAGACAAACAGACCTGAAACACTTGTAGAATCCTCATATAAGTATCAGTAAATCTGTTATGCATATGGCCAAGCTCAATCCCACTGTTATTTCAAGGCAAAGGAATAGCTTTTCTGTTATTGCTCTTTTTTAAAATAAATTGTGATTACCACACTTCAATAATTAATCTTGGAAAGAAATACCACAAATACCCTCAACCCATTGCTAGATTAAAATTCCCATTACTTCCATCCACCAGTGTCCAAAACTGTTTTTGGGTAGAGCTGATAGAAGTTGCATTCCAGATTCTGTGACAGGTAGAAGGTTGGGAAAGCTTGCCTTATTATATACTTTGGGATTTCTGTGCTGAGAAGTAGGAAAATATTAATTAAAACTTGTCTAAAAGAGGTGCATATGCATATGTCATCCGTTTTTCACTGTACTAGACTGGATTGCATCTGGAGTATTTTTACATCTCCAATAAATCTTCATCAGAAGAGAGAACGCACTTGGAAAAGAATCTGTCTTGCATTGAATGTGCAAATATGCCCATTTTGAAATCCGATGATGATGAATGATGAATGGGTATTCACCTCACTATCTGCCAGTTGTACTAACTGTATTGCAAATGCTGTCTTAGTAGACCATCTGATAATGAAATGCTGGGGCATTCCAGAAGAAGTAGAAGTGGCTAAGTCTCCTGTTCTTTCTTGAATTAAATAAAATGTTTTGCATACCTGTTTTGGAGATTTATTTAAGGAATTCTAAGTGATTTGGCATTTTTTTGGGTGGTGTTGACATTTAATATTCGAGTATTTAATGTTCATGTAACATTTTATTTTATTTTTATCAAATACATTCCTTTTCATTTTTCTAAATAATGCAGTCCATTGTATAAATACTTTTTAAAGTATTAAAATTGCTGAAATTTCTCCCTCCAGCCATTTTCGCCCTCCCTAGACTTCAGGAAAGCCTCCTGAAGCCCATTGGGCTTGTTTTTTGCTATCCACAGGCTCCAGAGGCTTTTCTGAAGCCTGGGGAGGGCAGAAATGGTCTCCACCGCTCTCCGGAAGGCCAAAAGTCAGCTGGCCAGTGGAATTGACATAGGCAATGCCTCGGGTGCCTTCAGATATGGCTTCACATGCCACCAATGGCACGTGTGCCATAGGTTCACCATCACGGTCATAAAGTCTCACACACACACACACAATATTTTATGTGTGGGCATTTCATAAATTGTGATCCAAGAAAACGCAGTATGTACAGGCCAACTTACTGTTAGCCGAGAAATGGAAAATAATATTTTTTTAATCCATTACTAGCAAGGTATCTAGAGCTTTAGTTTAAAATCAATAGCTTAAATTCGCCCTACTACTTTAAAAGTAGCCACTGCAGTACTATGAAGATCAATCATTACAGTGTATGATTCCACTTAGCTACTCTATTTAAAAATCTGGCATATATTCTGCATCAATTACATCTATCCCATGCAGAATAGAATCAAATCCTGAGGTTACTACGACATAGATTAACAAAATGAAGGACCCCAGGTAGGGCTGTACCTGTGGCCAGCAAAATCAAAGCACAGAGCACAGAATGGTACTTTAATACATCATCTTCCTAATCCTAGGTTTCAAATGAGTGGTCACACTTCAATTAGATTTAAGTTTTGCTTGTGAGTCCTCATACAATCCAGCATAATCCTGCCTAATTAAAATGGGAGAAAATTAGATTGTCATTAACATACTGAAAATGTGTTCCAAATCACTAGCAGTTTCATAATAGACACTGAAGAAGAGCCATACTCTATACTTTTGATAAATTTAAAGTAGTTGAAGCTTATTTTATATTGAAAAAGTTTTATTGAGTTTTACAATTTTTTCAGTAGGGTAGGGTAAGGTGAGATACAAAAATATTTTGAGAGCATTCACGTCGAGATCGTTGGCCCCCTCCGGGGCTTCTTAACAAAACATGGATAATATATATTTCAATAGTACTACAAGGTGAAAAGAAGTGGATACATCAATGTAAATTTTTAAATTCTATGCTAGCAATCGTGTACAAACATCCAAACAAACGTTATACTGTATTTAAAAAGTCATTTTTTTTATCTAAGTCTCTTGGCAATTGTGTCTTCTTGTTCTCCTCCCTGACCCCCAGTGGGCGAGGCCGTGGCCCCCTCCGCTCCTCCAGTTTCATCCTCCAGGATTGAGGAATGTTTTTTAAGAAAGGCTTCCGTCTCAGCAACTGTTGAAGCTTATTTTATACCAATCCTCCACTAGCACATAACTTTGTGGCATATTGAAAAGATGGAAAGAAGTTTTTTGGCATTTCACAAGTGATCTTTGAGGAGAGATCAAGTCAATTATGTATATGGAAAAGAAATAAACTTATACAGGCTCTTCCCTAAACCAAATTCAAGTATTGTCCACCATTCCATGATCCAGGAGAAAACTATTCCAGCATAAATATGGCTTCCCTACTTAAAAATCGTGTCCTACCCCAGGGATCATAACAGAAAATAATGTCCCTATGATTAAGATGACCAGATATTCAAAGTCCCAAAGCGGGACACCGTCGACAGGCGGGGGGCGCTCCGGCGCATCATGCGCCTGTGCAGAGGGCGTCAGGGCCGAGGAAGGGGGGCTGCGCGCGCTCTGGCGTGTCACATGCCTGCGCAGAGGGCGTTGGGGTCGGGGCGTGCGCCCACCCGCCCCCGCGGGGCCCTCTTTAAAGGCGGCGGCAGCCACTGCCTTTAAAGAGGGCGCCACGGGGGCGGGTGGGAGTGTGCCCGACGCCCTCTGTGCAGGCGTGTGACACGCTGGAGCACGCGCGCCCTCCCTCCTCAGCCCCGACGCCCTCCCCACCTGAGCCGGCTCTCAGAGGCGCGCGCCTCTGAGCGCGTACAGAGCATCCGCCGCCTGCCCGCAAAAAGCGGGACATTTTGAAGAGGCGGCAGGGTGTGGGACATCTGAAGGTGAAGCGGGACTGTCCCGCCAAAAGCGGGACATCTGGTCACCTTACCTATGATGCAAAAGGCACATTAAGGATAGATGTGTCTAGGTTTGTTTAGTTTTCCTCCCACCAAACAGTAATCAGCTGGTGAGAAAACTTCAATCCTTTCAACATGGGCTAGAAGTAGGACTAGTGTGGAAGCAAGTTTTGACATATAACTAAAGTGGGCTTAGACATCGGTCAAAACTCATTCTGGTTTTGCACAAGTGTTCAGCATAGATGGAGCACATAATTATTTTATCAGCTGAAGACACAGAAAGTTGTCCTGTGAGGCAGAATAAAGAGAGGTTGATCTAGGTCTCTAAAGTGCTAGATTGGTGCAGAGATAAGTAGGCACTTTGAAAGAACTGGCTCCCTTCCATAACCAAAAGCAGAACTGCCCTGAAATATCATGCCCAGAGATCAGAGGCAAAATGATGTGCTTGTACTCGCCTAATGGAGTCAATGCCAGCCATATCTACACTTTGCTACCCAGACATCATCTGATTACCATTGACAAAATGGTGGACTGTGTTGCTTGTATCCATACCAAATCTAATTTTGAGATAAGGGGGAAAACATTATTTTTACAGGTAAGAACAACTTAAGGCAGCTCCAACTTAAGTCAACTTCATCTGAGACACACATACACACAGACAATGAAGGCAACAAAATGAGAGACAGAAGAAAACAAAGACTGTTCAGACATGTTAGAGGTGAGGCAGCTGCAGTTTCCATAACCATGACGAGGGTTTTATAACTCAGTAACATCTGCTAGTTCAAAGATCCCTGCTGTAGGTAGAATATTGAAATATGGCTTTGTAAACAGTACTGCATAAAATTGAAACTCTGCCTTTCAAGCAGAGTATATTCTACTTAAGGTAGCATTTTATTTCTGGATGTGAAAGTGATTTTTTTTCTGCCAAAAGTCAAACTGTAATTATTGAAGTTCTCCGTGACTGTTGAGGAAAGTCTGAGCAAACATTCATTCTAGTTAATGTTTAATACGTAAGCGTTTCTATTCAAATTAAAGTTACAGTATATGTGTTCTAAGTGTCATGGTGTCTGTTATGCAATATCAGGCCATTTTTACACCAGATATTCAAAAGTAGATTGCAAAAACATTTAAGTCTCTAAGGAGCACTCAGCATTTCATTTCACATGTGAGTTATCTGCAATTGGAGGAGAAATTATTATTTTGCATTTTTAAAATAAGTGAGAGGTTTTTTTTTTAAGTACTGTGGTATGCAGCTGGCAATGGTAAAATGTATACACAGCTCAGGAAGCCCACAGAATAAACAGAACATGGTGGCATAGACTGGCTGTATATTCATTTATTCAATCTATGTGGAGAAGGTTGTATACATTGAGGGAAGCTGGATTGGAAGAATTTTAGTGTGGTTTTAAAACTGAAGGAAGAAACATCAATAATCTTCACTACATGCTGATGACACGACCTTGACAGTTGAAAAATGCAAAGGAGGTGCAAGCTTTAGTAAGGAGCAGAGTGAGAAGTTAATCAAAGATTAAATACAAATACCAAACAAATGGCAACTAAAATAAGCTAATCTCTAATGTAAGGTAAGATCTCCCCCTCCCTCCTGTCCTTCAGCAAGTGTCTGAAGACCTGGTTCTGCCACTTGCCCTGGATACCAGATGGGGGAATTCCACGCTGAAGGTGGCTGCTGGATTGATGACAGATTCGACAACCACCTCTGGCCCCTGGCTTCCTGCTCTCCACCCATCCATCTTTTTGTTATCATATTGATGTATTACCATGTTCTTTTCATTGTTTATTTTATTCCATTACTAGCCGTTCCCGGCCACGCATTGCTGTTTCCCCCCCTCTCTCTATCCCTCTACCTACCTACCTACCTACCTACCTACCTACCTACCTACTGTATGTCTCTCTCTCTCTCTCTCTCTTCCTCTACCTACCTACCTACCTACCTATCTACCTACCTACCTACTGTATTTCTCATTGAATCTTACGGACAGAGTATTTTATGTCATAAAGGATGACATAATACCTGTGGCCCACTGCTCTCTCTGTATCCATCTACCTACCTTTTTAACAATTTTTTACATTTCCGTTGCATGTACCAGGCACAGGTGTGACATCTACACAATCTATATATATCATTGGTGCCATATTTGAAAGGAACGTTGTGTGAAAATTTGGAAGCGATCGGTGCAGTACTTTCTGAGATTAGCGGTTTTGAACAAACTCTTGTTACATTTTTATTTATATAGATTTTACTTCTGTTTTATACTTTATTCATTTCTTTTTATTGTTGTAATCTGCCTAGAGTAGCCCCGTGGTAAGATAGGTGGCAAATAAATTTAACAAATAAAATATTATAGCAACCGCCCTTAGACTTGAAAATGAAGATACTGAAGTGATAAATAGCACCTGCATTTTAGGATCAACTACTAAGAGAAAACTGTGTTCAAGAAATATGATGCAGACTAGCACTTAATAGAGTAAAGCCTTGGAAAAAGTATTCAGATGACTACTACGTATATACTTAGAACAATCAGATAATATAACATAGAATAGCAGATTTGGAAGGGACCTTGGAGGTCACCTACCATGCAGGCAATAGTTTTCCTTGTAATACTCTAGAAACAAGGAAAATATTGAACACATTTGAATTTAGGTGTTGGAGGACTCATCTGAGTATACTATAGATAACCAAGAAAATAAACAAATTAATCATAGAACACATCAACTCAGAGTTTCCTCACCTGAGGCACAATAACCAGGATCAAATTATCATATTTTGCACACATTAAGCAAATCTATACTTCGGAAACGTCTATAATGCTGGGCAAAGTAGAACGAAAGAAGAAAAAAGATGATCTGCAAGGTGGATGGACTCAATGGACACACTATATAGAAGACCTTGAAGGACCAAATTCAACATAGATTCTCCTGGAGAAAATCTATGTGGTTGTTGACTGTACATAATCAATTGGCTGGCAATGAGGTAAAGTATTTTTTCAGCATGACAGCACTGTTTTCATACAAATATTTTCTTAAAATTGTTTAAAACATTCTCATATAATGTTGTCTCTGAAAAATTACATTGATATTCCCAAACTCAGCAAGTAAAGTATTTTGCGGGCAAGATAGTTTACATTTAATTTTATAATACTAATAATATATTTGAAAGTTGGAAAAGGAATCACAGTTCAAATGTCAAGGGTCTTGCCACCCATATTTTATAGTCACAGCCACTTGGAAGTATTTTAAAACAGTAGCTATGATTTCTCTAAAAATTGGAAGAATTATCAAATGGTAAATTTAAGCTTTCAAATAATTTCCTTCTTTTTCCCACAATTTGAAAAACGGATGAGTGAAGAAAAACCTAACTGCAAAAGGCAGTAAAACATACTTTTTTCTACAACTATTAAGATACAAACAAACAACTGTTATGTCACATTTCTCCAGAAGTTTACAGGATATAAAATATAATTTAGCCACAGAATGTTTTTTCCAAATAATATGCTTAATAATAAATGCAAGATTAATGGTGCTTTATTCCATATATTATATTGTTTTGCCCTTAGTGATTTGAATAATTTTCACATGTCTCCGAAAAAGATACATTTCATACTGAAAAGCTGTTGAATAAAAAAGTGCATTGTTTTAAGAGAAGCAAAAAGTATTATGAAAATTGGAATTACAATTACAATAGCAGAGGTGGAAGGGACTTTGGAGGTCTTCTAGTCCAACCCCCTGCCTAAGCAGGAAGCCCTATACCAGCAATGGCGAACATTTTTTGGCTCGCGTGCCATAAGTGGGGGGAGCGCAGGGAGCTGTGTGCGGGTGTGCCGCACCCATACTGCAGTGCGCAACCCCCGGAGTATGCATGCACGCACTACAGGTGCTTCCCCACCCACCCCCCGCACTTTTTGCATGCTCTTTTCGCTCTCCCCAGGCTCAAGGCTTTATAGGAGCCTGGGGAGGGCAAAAACAGCCTCCCCCACCCCGCTGGAGGCCCTCCGGAGGCTTCAGCGACCTTCAGGAGGCTTCCCTGAAGCCTCCGGAGCACTCAAAACGATGCTCCAAGCAAATCAGATGTCACTTCGAGTTTCGGTGGCGCGTCATTTTGAGTGCTCCGGAGGTTTCAGGGAAGCCTCCTGAAGGTTGCTGGAGCCTCCAAAGGGCCTCTGGAGGGCCTGGGAAGCCTCTGAAGCACTCAAAATGACATGCCGCCAAAACCAGAAGTGATGTCCGATTTGCTTGGAGTGTCATTTTGAGTGGTCCAGAGGCTTAAGGGAAGCCTCCTGAAGGTTGCTGAAGCCTCCAGACAACTCAAAATGACGCTCCAAGCAAATCGGACGTCACTTCCAGTTTCGGCAGCTCATCATTTTGAGTGCTCCGGAGACTTCAGGGAAGTTCATGAAGCCTCCGGAGGCCTCCGGGGGGGGGGAGGCTCTTTTCACCCTCCCCAGGCTCCTATAAAGCCTCTGGTGCCTGGGGAGGGTGAAAAAAGCATGCAAAAAAGAGCGAATTCAGCTGCCCAGTGTGCACATGCGCGCTGGCCAGCTAACAGGGCATCGCCTCACGTGCCCTGACAAATGGCTCTGCATGCCGCCTGTGGCACGCATGTCATAGTTTCGCCATCACTGCCCTACCAGTCAGACAGCCAGACAAATGGCTATCCAACATCTTCTTAAAGAGTTGCAGTGTTGGGGCATTCACAACCTCTGGATTAATTGTTCTAACTGTCAGGAAATTTCTCCACAGTTCTAAGTTGCTTCTCTCCTTGATTAGTTTCCACCCATTGCTTCTTGTTCTGCCCTCAGGTGCTTTGGAGAATAGTTTGACTCTGTCTTCTTTGTGACAATCCCTGAGATATTGGAATACTGCTATCATGTCTCCCCTAGTCCTTCTTTTTATTAAACTAGACATACCCAGTTCCTGCAACCGTTCTTCATATGTTTTAGTCTCCAGTCCCCTAATCATCTTTGTTGCTCTTCTCTGCACTCTTTCTAGAGTCTCCACATCTTTTCTACATTGTGGTGACCAAAACTGAATGCAGTATTCCAAGTGTGGCCTTACCAAGGCATTATAAAGTGGTATTAACACTTCACGTGATCTTGATTCTATCCCTCTATTTATGCAGGCTAGAATTGTGTTGGCTTTTTTGGCAGCTGGTGCACACTGGTGGCTCATATTTAAATGGCTGTCCACTAGGATGCCAAGATCCCTTTCACAGTTACTATTATTGAGCAAGGTGCCACCTATACTGTACCTGTGCATTTCATTTTTGTTGCCTAAATGTAGAACCTTACTTTTTTCACCATTGAATTTCATTTTATTAGATAGTGCCCAATGTTCAAGTTTGTCAAGATCCTTCTGTATCTTAAGCCTATCTTCTGGAGTTGGCTATTCCTGCCAGCTTGGTGTCATCTGCAAATTTGATGAGTTCAATTGAACAAAAACCAAAATGATGTAAGCTGTAGTCAGATCTCAGAATTTAATATTTTTTGGAACTAAACAACTTCTGTTGGTTAGAATTTATTATTATTTTTAATCAAGGTATTAGTCTTTGCTGTAATGCCAAGTTTATACTTAAGAATATTTTACAGATGGTACCTCAATTGTATACTTTCTAAGTTCTGCCCAGGTTGCTTCCTTAACAATATCATGTCTATCATACTACTCTCTTCAGGAATATTGAGAGGTACATTTATAATTGTACAATTAATAATATATAAACATTACTGATATGGAGAAGATAAAACAGAGGCCATTCATATTAATCATGGCACAGAGGTCTATGTTAAGGAAGTCGACCAATAACACTAGCCTATCTTCAAGAGTGCATAGCGTTCCTGTCCCACTGTCCTCATGTGTGAACATTTGTTGGGGCAAACACTACAAAAGCTAGATCTCAATCAGGCCTCATTCCACCTCCCACCGAAGCCTCTTGATATAGATTTAGTCCAACAGATGACTGTACTCCATGCATGGATTCTGTGATCAAAAATACGAAAGTTCCAAGGTTTTCATTGGCAATTTGCAATTAAAGTGTAAAGCAAAATGTACAAAGGTTAGAATATTGAAATTAAACATGGAAAAATATTAAAATATCTACAGCCAGTAATCTTTAAAAAAAACCAAAACCTAAGGGCATACAACTCTAATTCAAAATGAGCATCACAGACTGGATCAAGGTTGAGCAACTAATACTGTATGTTTAAATTGCGGAATCATATGAGTATGTAAAAAAGAGGAAGATATTAACATTGTTTAAACTACAATTCTGGGAACTGCATTGGAAGAACAGAAGTCGCCTGAGTCAGAAAATGCTCATATTCTATCCAAAGTACCAAATAAATTAATATGCCTTGTAAAAGAAGCATCTAACCTAAACAATTTGTAATAATTGAATATGTATATTCTCTGTGTGTACATGCATAGCTACCAACCTAAATGGAATATGCTTGAAACATTAATAATCCACAGAATATAGACTAATTAATAAAAGCCTTCAAGCGCAAACAACTACTCCAACATGAGCTGCAAATTCTCCCTTTCGAAACCTTCACCCTCTCACACATGATATAGTCAACAGCTGCCTTAAATTATTTGTGATTCTTAGTTACCTAATAAAGGGCATTAAGGCCAGCAGGGACCTTACATAACAACTTCCCTCTTCTTTACCACTAGTGTTCATAAAAAAAGCAAAATCTACCCTTCCCTAACTGGAAAGCAACAAAGATATTTCAAAGGTCTGAAAAATAAAGAAGTTTACTTCCTATAACAGGCCAGGAGATAATGCAGAGACAACCTATTGCTAGAGACCATTTAATTCTTGTTGTGCTTGGGAAGAAACATCAACTAGTCAGACTTCATCAACAAATGGATAAATGTCATCCCTTAACAATACCTACCATTTTATTGGCAGAGGCAGTCCTGAATTTGAGGGCAGAAGTGAAAATAGTGGAAAGGCAAAGGGCAGTAATGGTATCGCAGAATATATGATGGCCATACAGGTAGTCTTCAACTTACAACAGTCCATTTAGTTACAGACCATTTGAAGTTACAACTGCACTGAAAAAAGAGACTGATACCATTTCCCATACTTACGACCCTTACAGCGTCAATGGTCATATGATCAACATTCAGACACTTAGCAACTGGCTCCTATTCAGACAGTTGCGGGGGGTTACAAGGTCCCTTTTGTTACCTTACGACAAACAAAGTCAGTGGGGAAATCAGATTTACTTAACCAACTGTGTTACTAACTTAACACCAGCTGTGATTCACTTAAAATAAGGTGACCAGACGTCCTGCTTCTGGCAGGACAGTACCGGTTCACCAGCAGATGTCCCGCGCCCCGCTGCCTCTTCAAAATGTCCCGCTTTTTGCGGGCAGGCAGCGGGCATGGATAGCTGAGAGCGCTGGCTCGGGCGGGGAGGGCGTCTGGGCTGAGGCTAGGGGGGGCGCATGTTCCGGTGCGGCATGCGCCTGCGTAGAGAATGTCGGGGCGGGGGGCACTCCCACCTGCCCCCATGGGGCCCTCTTTAAAGGCAGCGGCGGCGGCCTGGCCTGGCAGTGCTGAGAGCCGCTGGCTCGGGCGGGAAGGGGGAAGGCGGCCCGAGGCGGCCGCTGTCAGCTCGGCCCATCACGCCGGCATGATGGGCTGACAGTGGCTGGCTCGGGCCGCCTTCCCCCTCCCCACCCCAGCCGGTGGCTCTCAGCACCGCCGGGCCGGGCTGCCGCCGCTGCCTTTAAAGAGGGCCCCGCGGGGGCGGGTGGGAGCGCACCCTTGCCCTGACGCCCTCTGCGCAGGTGCGTGCGGCACCGGAGCATGCCGCCCCCCGTCGACGGTGTCCCACTTTGGGAGTTTGAAAATCTGGTCACCTTAACTTAAAACACCTGTGGCAAGAAAGGTCACAAAATGGGGCAAAGTCTCATTTAACAAATGCCTCACTTAGCCACAGAAATGTTGGACCCAATCATGCTGATCAGTCAGGGACTACCTTGTATTCTTTATTTTATTTTGAACAAGCAAAGTCAATGGAGAATCCAGATTCACCTTACAACTGGGTTACTAAGTTAAAACTGCAATGATTTGGTTAGCAACTATGGGAAGACAAGTCGTAAAATGGGGCAAAACTTACTTAATAATAAATGTCTCATTTAGCAACAGAAATTTTGGGCTCAACTGAGGACATAAAGTTGAGGGCTACCTGTACATCACCCTGATTTTTGATTTTGAAGGAAGAGAAAGGTCAGCCTGAGGGAGAAAATCCCGCCCTCCGCCCTCCCACCCAAGCGCTGCCTCTTGATCTCTCAAGAAACCCGCGTGGGCCGCCGAAGCCGAGGAGGCGGGCTTTCCCTCCCCGCCTTGTGCCCTTCACTCGGGGCTGGCGCTGCAGCCAGGGAAGAGGCGGCTCCGTGCCTGGGCTTGAGGGGAATTTGTTTTCGGCTCAGCATCGACTATGGCAGTTCCGCGGAGCTGCTGGCTAGCGCTTCTTCTCGCCACTGTCGTACCTGGCGTGCAGGTAAGGCTGTGCGGGGAGGGGGGAGTTTCTTCCTCGCACCTCCTCCAGCGAGCTTCCCGCTGGGTTGATTTTATTCGGCGTCGTCCGTTTCGAAAGCTGAACCAAACTCATACACCACTTTCTGACGTCTCTGTGCGTTTGTTATTTGCGAGCTTGGGTCTTTCTTTACATTGATTAAAAGCGATTATGTGCCGTCGGGTCGCTTTAGACTCCTAGCGACCGTATAGATTTTCTCCCTTCTGGGAATAACCTCCCCCCTCCATAACAGATTTTGGGGAGGGGATGTGCTTTCCATGAACACCAAGGATGGGCTATACCTGTATGTGGTGCAAATAACAGCGGGCTTAACGGTTCAGTTGCATTTCTGCATTCACTTGGAATCCCAAAGGTGCTTTTTCATGAGGCAACTGGACTTTCGGGTTTTCCTTTGAAGACGTTTCACTTCTCATCCAGAGCTCTTGGATGAGAAGTGAAACGCCTTCAAAGAAAAGCCAGAAAGTCCAGTTGCCTCTTGAAAAAGCACCTTGGGGACAACCATGAGCTGGAGGATTGAGAATGTCCATAGACATTCACTTGGAATACCCTCACTGAATTCCTGTCTTGTTTTTTGCATAGATCCTCACAGGTAGGGTAGAAGTGGAAAATTAATTGCATTTATTTCCTACTGACATTAATGGGGTTGAAAATAGTAATTATTAACTTTTCCCATTGATTCCGACTGATCTCAACTAACTTCATCTGCAGTTGTTTCACTGTTGGATCGTATTTGTGCTGGTATCCTACACAAATATTTTGTGAAACTAGCTCTACTGGATAGTTGCACACACTGTATAAAACTGTAATTTGGGCTTGTTCATTTCAGCCTTATGTGTTGTGCAAACCTTGCCATAATGGTTTGCCATCCATCATTTATGGCTAAGCATGTTGTACACATGAAAGCAATTGATTAGGGATTATTTTAAGAAACCGTAGTTCAGCTAAGTATGTGAACCAGGCCACTAGGTTTAATGGAATTAATTTGAATGCTCAAATTGGACTTTCATCCAGTCTTTGTAACAATAGACGAGTGAATTAAAAAGGGAGAGGAGGGGAAGAAATCATTTTTCCTGGCTGGACTTCCTCCTTCAGGTATACCCCATGTGCTGGAACCCACATGGAGAGACAAACAGTATAAAGCAATTGGGTGTGTGTGTGTCAAGGATTGGAACTGAAATAACAAAGTAAGCACATATTTATTCCAGTAAATCACAAGCCCACTTCAGCAGGAACATATATTCTGCAAACAGTAGCATAATAAGCTTCAGAGAATTAAAAAAAAAAGAATAATTCTTTTTAAGGTTTCCAGTTTCCTTCAACTCTCATGTTAAAAACTCATGCTAGTGTTTTTACTTCAGTAAATTTTGAAAAACAAGCCATTCCTAGCCCTCTTTCTCAGGATATGTGCACCCAGTAAAACTTTATAGTGGAAGATTACAGTATTGCAGAATATAGTTTGCATGTGCTGAAAAATAGTGTATTAGAATGCGTGCAAAGCACAACTATCTGCTTACTATACGCATGTTTGTGCTTTCAAATCTTCACTGGGAACAGTTCACCCAGCGGTGGTTTTTCGCTCCTATCAGTCTTTAGGAACAGATTTCCAGCTGGAAAAGACTCTGGTGGTGTGGCTTTCACCACTTCCCTTGGGAAGCTATCCTGTAAACTACTCTGTATTTAAACATTAAAATGTTTGTGTGTGTGTGTGTTGTTTCATTCCCTCTGAGGTTTGACTGTATTATTCTCAGCTGCATCGCAATTTTTTTTAAAAAAAAAATTAAAATGTTCAAGAAGTAGTTTGAGCAGCTTGGGGTTAAATGTGATAATCTGCAAGAAATTTTGAAGAATTCCATGTTATTCTTCTATAAAGATCAAGTATATACATTATTAAATCCCTTTGTGCTTCTTAAGTGTGGTATGTCAACTCATAAAGTATATATATATAGTAGTATTTTCTCCTAGTCTAGAATGTGCTATGAATTGGAAAGTAATTATATTGAATTTTACTTCTCTTATTAGTATAGCCAATAACTATAAATCATACGCAGCCACCTACCTGTAATAATCTTAGTAGTATTTCTTATACTCTCAAGTGTCAATACTGGACCAGTAAATATTGTTCTAGAAAGACCATATAATGTGAATGAAGTGCTTTGGAGACTCAGTATGTCAGGGTTCATAGAGCTGTGTGTTTTTCTCCCAGATATTTGCTTGCCAATCTAGCTAACATTGACAGTGCTTTGATGATGTTTTAGTGATGTTTGGTAATGATAAATCTACAAGAAGAAAAGCGAATTCAATGAATATCAAGATCCCAACATTTCACCTTGGGAATCTTAAAAATCACTATAATTACTATTGTGTAATAACACTGTTTTCTATATATATTCAAAAGGCAAAGTATGATTTGGAGCATCTGTGAATGTATTGGGAACATTATAAATCCAAAACATTTTTTTCTTGGAATTGTGTGCCACCAGCAGAGGGCATGTACATGAGCCCAGGAAAAGATACAGCCACTTTAAATGCATATGTGACCATGTAATTCTGAGTTACATTTTGCCTTTTCAATCTGAATCTTTGCATATCTCTATTATTTTTATTCTTTGGGCTCCCCCCCTTATGCCCCAAACCATCATCTCAAATAAGCCTGTTGTTTATTTTATTTTATTTTATCCTTATAAGAACAGAAAGGGATAATTACATTATTTTTATTCTGTATACATTGGTTCGTACCGATATTATATTATAATCATCTGTTTTCCATTTTATCTTATCATTATTTATATTTAGTCTTGCCATATGCATAAAATACAGATCTATATTAAGCATTCGATTTGTATGCATTACTATGTATGTACAGTATATGTGTAATAATGATTCAATTAATTAATTAAAATTGTGAATGGTAATAAGGAAAACAATTAAAAAGTTGACAAAAGTAAGTAATTCATTAACTTGCAATGTGATTAATAATAGTTTGAAAGTGTTCTCCAGATTCAGAGTTCAGTGAACTAATAAATTATACAAGTATTCTGTAATTATTAAGAGAAGACTAACATTTAAAACTAAAATTATAAATCTGACACTTGCCATATTATTTCTGAAATAGTTGATTGAATCAATTAATGTGCAGTCAATATGCACCTTTTGCAATGAGTTCATTCTTTTGGTAAAGCTTTGACATCCTGCCCCTCCAAATATGCAATATAGAATGGAACAATCCACAATAGAACGTCAATATTAATCTATGGGTCTTTATAGTGACAGAAAAGGATTCCAGCCTTTTAAATTCCACTACCTATACTCTATTAATCAAGCCTTATAATTAAGGTACAGTTAGTAATGATTTCATTAAGGTGCAGTAATCTAGACATTGTTGTAGTTGGATTGTACCAAATAGTGAAAAACATGCAACATCAGTTGTAAAATCCATGAAAGAAAGAGTAAATAATGTGTAATTGAGTATGTCACTAAGCACTGTAACATGTTTTCTTACATGTTAGGTCCTAAACCAGTCAGTGTTAGTTATCTTGGCTTTATGATTAACTGAGACAAGAGATGACAACTACTAAACTCTTCATGAATAACTCCACATTATACTTTTTTTTATTTCAAGGATGAAACATGCGCTCCCCTCCCTCCCTGGAGAATGACTGGAAACCCTTTATGTTATTTCCACAAATCATGCTAGGTTTTATGCGTATGTTATTTTTGCATAATGCCTTGCCTCCTGATAATTAAGAGGGGAATGCGTGAAGTAAGATTTATTTCTTTTATTTGTTTGATGTTGAATATATAAGGGCTCCAAAATTTATGCCTTCCCCAAATGTCTTCGTCTTAATCATTAGTTGTATGTGCTGTCAGCAATTCAAATCACTACTTCCCCCCTGAGTCTTACTAAATCTTTGGATTCAACCACATCCTGACAACAAGTTCCTCATTCTTTTTTTATAGATAGTGTGAAGAACAATATTGTATTTCATTCCATGTATTATAATTGTGCTTTTGGAAAAGGGAAGGGAGAAAAAATAAATTAATTCAAAAAGGTGTATGCAAAGCCACACATTTAAAAAAAAAAAGCATAGTGCAAAAATGAAGGTACCAGTAAAGCAAGCAGCAAAACATGTGAAGACATATTTTGTATTAATAAAAATTGTGGTACAGGATTATGCAAGGATGATTTATCAGGCCTGGCAATTTTTTAAATGTAGACTAGACCCCTGTTGCCAACACAGTTTTAATGATGTAACAAATATATAACATAACAGAACTGTCTCTTGCTACTACTACTATCAACAGTATATTAATAATTAGCAATTTTTCTAAAACCAGAAAGTGGTGCAGTGGTTAGGGAACCAGGCTAGAAACCAACAGATAGAGAATTCTAGTCCTTCCTTAGGAACAAGGTTAAAGGTTAAAAATTAAACAACAACAACAGATATAACAATATAGAATACTCAAACACTGTATATTTACACAGAATACTCAAATATCAAGGAACAGCCATAACTCATATCCCTTCAATTTCTAAAAAGAAAGACAACTTTTTAAACGTTGCAGTCGTTCTGAAGCAACCAGGTGTTTGTTGTATTACAGAAAGTGAATCTGTTCCTGAGAATTGGTGCAGTAACTCTTGAGCTTAACTATGGAATCCTTGCAGATGGCATTTCCAAAGAGTCAGAATCTATAAGGAACCTATTCTTCCAGATCTCAAATGACAGCAAATACCACACAGGCAAGGTGGTCCCGCAGATCTTCTGACCCTGAAACATAAAGTTCTTTAAAGTTGGTAGCCAGCAGCTTGAAATAAATTGATACATTGATACCAATGCAGGTCTTGGAGCAGAGATGTTAAATATGCAAAGTACATGTCTCTCATACCTGGACCACTTGACGTTTCTTGGTGATTTTCAAGGACAATCCATGTAGAATGCAATTGTATAATCCAACTGTGAAGTGACTAAGGCATGAGTGACGATTTACAATGTTTCCTGATCCAGAAATGGCAGAAACTAGTGGACAATGTAAAAGACTTCCTAGATAAGGCTGCCACTTGCTCTTCACTTGCTCTAGTATGTGAGTTTCAGTGGTCCCCAGATTGCAAACTGGCTTTGTGCAACTCTGTTAAATACCAAAGACAGAGTGCCTGGAATTGGAAAGCTTCCTCATCCAAACCTTAATCTTTCTTGCTAGGATTGTGTCCAGACCCTTGCAGCTATAGGGAATGGGCAGACTCTCCACCACATTTCTTGTTCAGTCTATTGATACCTAACTCCATGCTGGCATTTAGCGTCATGTAGATGTTAAATAAGAGGAGAGGAAGTATTGATCCATGTGTCAACACATAGGTCCATCTTCCCATGGTTGGCAGCCCTAGTCAACTCTATGGCAATTGGAATGCTCTAATAGAGGGTCTAGCTGCACTTGTGGTTGAACTTGCTTCTGGCTTGTGTTCATGTTGTCTTGACTCTAAACCAGTTTAAGAAAATCCTGTCCAGACTAAGATATTTTGGTAATACTTGCAAATAATCTGGACTGCAAGGTATCACAATCTGCCAGTGGACAGTTACTCTTCTGGTGGACCTCTTCACCTTTTTGTTCTGAAAAAAGTAATTGCCAGTAATTTTCTTTCTTTTCTATGTGTTTTCATGGACATGCATATTTTTATACATATATTTGCAAGGTTAAAGCATAAAGGTAGAATATTTTCACTCCAGCTCCAAACAGTCCATAGATTAAGTAAAAATTCAGTGACTAGAAATATTATTAGGAAAAAAATAACGGAACTGAAAAAACTCAGAAAGAAAATCGGTAATGAAAACAAGTTTCTGATAGGTTTGAAAGCAGCAAAAGCTGAGATACAAGGAGAACATTGTACTGGCTCTACTTCTGTTAACAGCAGGATGGTTCCATGGGAATAAAATGTTTTTACATCAGTTTATCCCTAAAATTATTTTTCTGATTGCAATATTATTATTCCTGACTTACGTGATAGTCTCTCGCCCCTAGTGTTTTCCCACAAGTCCATGACTCACCTTTTCCAGGTGAACCAAAAATGGCCCAAAGTCATCTGCCAGGATTTGTGCCCAAGGCGAGACTAGATATCTCAGTCTTCTGGTTTCTAGTCTAACCACTAGACCAAAGTGGCTCTCAATCTGATGGGCTCATACAACTGAATGAAATATCAAACTGCTTATTTAATCATAAAAATTAACAATGGTACTGCTAAAATTTTAACTAAATATTCTTTTTAAATCATTGGTACCTTTGCTTCTACAACTTAAAATTTCTACAAAATAACATGAATTGTAACATTTTAGAATAAATATCACAGCTTCCTAACATCCACTACCGCCTTGAGATTTATCTGTTCTGAAAGAAGCTACCCTAATCACCACTTATCATTAAGTAAATTATAGATGCAGTGGGGTCTCTTAATAAGCAAGCATGGATAGAAGTTTTGTTTAAAAGTTAAGATAGTCTATCCATGCTTACTTATTAACAAATCCCAGTTCAATGAGTGGGCTTGTTCTTTAATCAAAAGCTGCATTCACATGGCGCATTGAGTTATTGCCTTTGTATTTGGCTTAGCAAAATATGTGAGCTCAGCTTGTAAACATTCTTAATTTTTTATGTGACTCATGATCACTATGACATTTAACAAACTGGATTTAAAAGAAATGAGAGTGTTTGCGCTATGTTTCTTTAGCACTATAACATTTAATCCTGTAAATTCATATAATGGTTGAAATAGATTTATTCCACTAAAGACAGAAGCATGTGCTTAATTTTCCTTTAAAAAAATGGAACTTGAAACATACTCATTTTTTTAAACTTTTCAGTTAACTACTTAGATGATTTTAGGGTGTGCAGTGGCTCCGCAATTAAAGAGACTGAGCTTGTCAGATGAAAAGATGACAGCCCAAGTTGAAAACCCAGCATTGTACAATGGGGTGAGCTCCCTTTCTTGCCCAAGCTCGCACCCACCTAGCAATTCAAAAGCATGCAAATGTGAGTAGGTTAATAGGTACCACTTCAGTGGGAAGATAACAGTATTTTGTACGCCTCGGCCTATCAACTTCTTGGGTACATGACCATATAATTGTCCCCAGATAACATTAGTTTCTCAGCTAAGAAATGGAGATGAGCACCACTGTTGTTACTGTTTACTGTTTATTCATTTTCTATACCGCTCCTATCTCCCCAATCGGAATCAGGGCGGTGCACAGGAAAATTAAAATAATACAGTCAGACAACAATAAATACAGTCGTAACATTAAAATACAATTAAATTAGGTGACCTGTGCTAAAATATTCAAGCTAAAAATATTAAAATCCCTACCAAATCCAATTAAAATTATATCAAAATCTGGGCTCTAAGCTAGGCCAGCTAGGTGAAAAAAGTCACCTCCTAGAGTCAGATATACGTAACTGAACAAGGGAAACCTTGATCTTGACCCTTTAGTTAAATTATTTAATTATGAGTTTCTCTATCTTTATTGGGTATTATACGAAGTCATCTCCCAGTGCATTGATTCCCTCACACTATAACCATTTTTTTAAAAAAAGAGAAGTAGTTATTTTTTTCCCATTTTGCTTTAGCTTATTGCATTTCCTAACTGTATATTTGCTTTATGGGATGGAAATTTGTGATGTGGTTAAAAACGCTTCATTGGAAAGTTGACATCATGAAAACCATTTCCTTCATGGTTTAAGAATTGTTTTGAATTATAGACCTGGAAGTGAATGTGTGGCGCAGCAGAGTCTCTTTTAGGTCATATCTGAGAAAATGAAATGTTTTATTTAAATTAAGCCAGTTCCTGAGTTTTTAAGGGTTCATGAGCATATGGATTTTGGATGAAATAAACAGAACACAACTTCTACACTTAGGCAAATGATTAATTACAGTTAATATTGATTAAAGTAGTGACAGTGAATACCAATAATATTTATGCTTCCGGACAATGCCGGCTGGCGACCCCCAGGGGGAGGGCCTTCTCTGTGGCAGCCCCTGCCCTCTGGAATGACCTGCCCCCCGACCTTCGTACAACTACAGACATACGCCTTTTCCGTCGGGCATTAAAAACACACTTATTTCAAGTTGCCGGCCTGGCATAGTTTTTAAATTGAATTTGGCATAGTTTTTTAAATTGATTTTAGTGATAGTTTTTAATTAGAATTTTAGCACGGGTTCGCTTAATTTAATTTACTTTTAACATTTTATTATATTTATTGTATTGTGTTTTACTGTTACCTGTGCACCGCCCTGAGTCCCAAAATTGGGAGATAGGGCGGTATATAAATATGAACAAATAAAATAAATAAAAATAAGATATTTGTTTTGCCCCATTTTACGACCTTTCTTGTCACAGTTAAGTGAATCACTACAATTGTTAAGTTAGTAACACAGTTGTTAAGTGAATCTGGCTTCCTCATTGATTTTGCTTATCAGAAGTTCGCAAAAGGTGGTCACATGACCCTGGGATATGTCATAAATATGAGTCAGTTGCCAAGCATCCGAATTTTGATCATGTAACCGTGGAGATGCTGCAATGGTCATAAGTGTGAAAAATTGTCACAAGTCACTTTTTTCAGTGCTGTTGTAACTTCAAACAGTCACCAAACGAACTGAACTACCTGTATGTGCAGATAAACCAAGAACAAGCCCGAAAATAGGGTTTGGCTTATCTGTAGGTGGGAAATTTCTTGTGAAATTCTGGAAAAAAATCTGCTTATCTGCAGGTAGCACATTTTTCATGTATTTGGGTTAAAAAAATCAAGATTTGGCTTACATGCAAGAATTTAGTTGTGCATGTCTCATCAATTCTTTAACAGAGCATGGTACTGGATGCAAATATTGTGTGGAATAAATAGCTATTATTCTTTCCCAGCCTTTTTTTTTTAATGAGAGAGCTAATGTTCCAGTGAACAGAAAGCAAGTCCTTTGGCTTGAAAATGGAATCTCCTATTAAAACTAAAATTATCTCCCAAAGATTAACTCCACCAAATTTCACTTCTGTTTTGTAGATACCAGCATTAAGAATGAAAAAAGATTAAAAAGTTGTGGATTGTGGAGGACCAATAAAAACTGTCATTCTGCTCATCTATTTGAGTTCAATATCCGACTTTGCAATTGGAGCTTGGTGGCATTCTAATAGCATGTCATAGTTTGAGCAAGACCGTAGTATGTCACCTGTAATAAAAAAGAATACAGGTAGTCATCAACTTACAATTCATTTAGTGACCGTTCAAAGTTACAACGACACTGTGAAAAGTGACTTCTGACTGGTTTTCACAATTACAATCTTTGCAGCATCCCCAGGTTCATGTGATCAAAATTCAGAGGCTTGGCAACTTTTTTTTTTTTTTTTAGATTTATAACCCGCTCTCTCTCCCCGAAGGGACCCGAACTGACTCATACTTATGACCTTTGCTGTGTCCGAGGGTCATCTGTTCCCCTTTTGTGATCTTCTGACAAACAAAGTCAACGGGGAAGCCAGATTCACTCATTTATTTATTTATTTATTTATTTATTTATTTATTTATTTATTTATTTATTTATTTATTTATTTATTTATTTATTAAATTTCTAGACCACCCTCTCTCCCCGAAGGGACTTAACAAATAGATTACTAACTTAATAATAATAATAATAATAATAATAATAATAATAATAATAATAATAATAATAATAATAATAATAATAATAATAATAATAATTTATTAAACTTGTTGACCGCTCCCTCTCCCCGAAGGGACTCGGAGCGGTGCACAGGGCTAATAAAACAATAAATACATACATATAGTTAAAAAACAAATTAAATATTTCCCTGCGCTAAAAATCCAATTAAAAACTAAATTCCCCTCTAAAATTTCTAGCAGCCCCATCGAAGAGAGACTATCCTAGGCCGGCCAAGCAGAACAGATATGTTTTTAGTTTTAGACGGAAGGAGCGGAGGTCCGTGGCAGTTCTAATGTCGGGGGGAAGGTCGTTCCAGAGGGCTGGGCCCACCACAGAGAGAGCCCTTCCCCTGGGCGTCGCCCGCTGACAAAGTCTAGTGGACGGCACCCGGAGAAGTCCCTCTCTGTGGGAGCGAATCGGCCGTGTGGATGTGTGCGGCAGGATCCGATCCTGCAAATAGCTAGGTCCCGAGCCATGGAGCGCTTTAAAGATGATGACTAGAACCTTGAAGTGCACCCGGAAGACGACAGGCAGCCAGTGCAGCTCGCGCAAGAGCGGTGTTACGTGGGTACACCTTGCGGTTCCCATAATTGCTCGCGCGGCTGCATTCTGGACTAGCTGAAGTCTCCGAGTGCACCTCAAGGGGAGCCCCATGTAGAGAGAGTTACAATAGTCCAGTCGGGATGTCACGAGAGCATGAGTGACTGTGCGAAGGGCGTCCCGATCCAATAGGGGGCGCAACTGGTGAACCAGGCGAACCTGGTAAAACGCCCTCCTGGCCACGGCTGTCACTTGATCTTCCATGGACAGCCGGGCATCCAGGAGGACACCCAAGTTGCGCACCCCATCCACTGGGGCAAGATGTTCGCCCCCAATGGCCAGCGATGGAGTCAGCTGGTTGAATCGGGCAGCCGGAAACCACAGCCACTCGGTCTTGGTCGGGTTTCTTCCCATCCAGATCCGTACGGCTTCCAGGCACTGGCACATCACCGCTACGGCATCGTTGGGTGGTTTGGGGTAGATATATACAGCTGAGTATCATCAGCGTAAAGATGGTACTCTACCCCAAAACCACGGATGATCTCACCCAGCGGCTTCATATATGTGTTAAACAGGAGAGGCGAGAGGACCGACCCCTGAGGCACCCCACATGTGAGGGGTCTCGAGGTCGACCTCTGCTCTCCTGTCAACACAAATTGCGATCGGCCAGAGAGGTAGGAGGAGAACCACCGTAAAACGGTGCCTCCCACCCCCAACCCCCCCCAGCCGATGCAATAGGATACCATGGTCGATGGTATCAAAAGCTGCCGAGAGGTCTAATAGGACCAGGATGGAGGAACAACCCCCATCTCTGGCCCTCCAGAGATCATCGACCAACGCGACCAATGCCGTCTCAGTGCTATGCCCGGGCCGAAAGCCGGACTGGCGCGGGTCTAGATAGTCAACTTCCTCCAGGTGACGGGGAAACTGTTGTGCCACCACACTCTCAACAACCTTCGCCAAAAAGGGAAGGTTGGAGACTGGACGATAGTTGGTTAATAAAGCTGGATCCAAAGAGGGCTTCTTAAGGAGGGGCCTCACCATAGCCTCTTTTAGGGAGGCAGGCAAGGAACCCTCACTTAAGGATGCGTTGACAACCTCTTGGAGCCAGCCTCGTGTCACCTCCCAGGATGCCAGTACAAGCCAGGAGGGACACGGGTCCAATAAACATGTGGTGGCTCGCAGTCGCCCACGTAACCTGTCCATATCCTCGGAAGTAACGGAGTCAAACTCCTCCCAAACAAGATCTATCTCGTGGCATCCCACTGGACCATCAATGGGGGCTAACTCGTTCTGTATCTGAGCGATTTTCTCCTGCAGAAAAGTCACAAATTCCTCTGCTCCTCTGTTGAAGGAGGGAGCGGGTCACCCTAAACAGGGCGGCAGGGCGGTTGTCTGCGGATGCTATGAGAGTGGCACAATGATGACGTTTGGCCACTCTCAGCGCCACAATGTAAGTCCGTAAATGGGCTCTTACCTGTGTCCGGTCAGATTCAGATCGGGTAGACCTCCATCTTCTCTCTAGGCATCTCTTGTGGCGTTTCATACCCCTCAGCTCCTCGGTAAACCAAGGAGCCAGGGTGGCTTGGCGCCGCAAGAGAGGCCGCAAGGGCGCGACCCGATCCAAGGCTCCCGTGGTCGCAATATTCCATGCGGCCACGAGGTCCTCCATCGGGGCGCGGGTCAGGGGTACAGGAAGTGGCCCAAGCGCCGCCTGGAACCCATCAGGGTCCATCAGGCGCCTGGGGCGGAACCAGATAGATGACTCAGGTTCCGCCTCCCCGCGGAGGGGAGTAGCGGTTGGAAAGTCGAGCCGGAGAAGTGAGTGATCTGACCATGACAAGGGCTTGATGACTATATCCCCTATACCCAGATCACTCTCCCATTGGCCAGAGACAAAGATGAGATCCGGTGTATGTCCACCCTCGTGAGTGGGGCCTTGAATTAATTGGGTCAGGTCCATGGCCGTCATGGAAGCCATGAACTCCCGAGCTACCTCGGATGATTCGCCCACCGATGGCTTATCAACTGCAGTGATTCACTTAAGCAAGGTTGTAAAACAGGGTAAAACTCAACAAATGAGTCAATTAACATGAATTTTGGGCTCAATTGTGGTTGTAAGTCAAGGACTACGAGGACAATAGATGATATTTATTTATTGCTACCATTCTCATTCAGAAAAATAGGAAGAATCATTCTAGGTTTACAAAATAATAATAATTCTGATATTAATGATAATAGTTGAAATAATACTAATAATAATGATCCATTTTATGCTCAATACTATTACCAATAATAGTACTATTCAGGTATATCTGATAATAGTCTTTCAACTTGTCTCTACATGTTAATTGTAATATATAGCATCTATGGCATATATTGATCATTATTATTACTATTATTGTTTCAACTATTATCATTATTATTATTATTATTATTATTATTATTATTTTGTAAACCTAAAATGACTCCAACAATACACTGTTCATTAAGCACCTATGTATGTTTAAGGGAAAAAAATGGATGAATGAATTTTTTTAAAAAGATAGGAGGAGAATTATATTTTCCCAACAGTGTACTGCTCTGTGAATAAATATTATATTTATATAAATATTTTGTAAAGACCAATGAAGAACAAAAATAGTTTTTTCAATCTACAATCAAGCTATCTGGACTAATTATTAGTCCATTGGTTAATAGCTGATATGCAGTGTAACCAAGAAACTAAGGGTCTTCCACCAAGACCTTATTTTAAAAAAAAAACTCAAAACTCATGGGCCTTTACTATCTAATGACAAATTGAAAACAGTGATTCATCTGAACAGCTTATTATTTGTATGCTTTAAAGGTGCCAGGTTTTTATACTCCATCTGGTTGTTGCAACCGCTTATCACTGCAGGTTGTGTCTTGCTAACTTCAAATTGATATGGTTACTTTCGCAAAACAGGTGGAGTTTAAACAAACAGCTTTTAAAATGATCTTAGTATTATAAAAAAAAAAAATCTACAACATTATTTGCTCATATCGGTCCATCAAAAGATCCATGGAAACTCCCTAGATTGCTTGGTCAGGTTTTATTTCCCTTCGAAAAGGAGGAATAGTGCAACTCTATCCTCTACCAATAATGTGCCTTGCTCACAATCAACTGAGCGAAAAGTAAGTTTAGTAGCCTTTGGATGCCCAATTTAAGTGACATTGATTTAATAATTTTTTAATTCTTTTTTCTCTTTTAACTTTTCATTAGATTTTAGAATAAAAAGAAAAATGCAAAAGCAAATAAGACATAGTGAGAGGGAGAAGGGGAAAGAGAAGTGAAGGGAGGGGAGAAAAAAAAAACTGTTGACTTCCGACTCCCTCTGTTGCAGTAAAATAAAGCAGTAACATCAAATCTCAACTTTTTACTTTTCCTTAATAGTATAAACTGTAGCCGTTTCTGTAAAAACACATCAGTCTAATCAACAAATCAAAGTTTTATTTTTTCCCCACCTCAAGCACAAAGTCCAGAAGCAGTCTCTATGTAGCAATGAAAGTACTTACATTATTTTCTTTGATCAAAACGGTTATTTAGCCATTATTTAGCCGGCCTGGCCTAATCTACCTTTCCAGCCTTTAGTCTGAATATTTAAACTGTTTTAATTGGGTTTTTAAGGGGCTTAGTTTTTAAGGATTTTAGGTTTTTAGCGCAGGGTTATAATTGGTTTAATTTGATTTTATACATTTATAATGGTTCTATGTTTGTATGCTTTTTAATTTCCTGTGCACCGCCCCGAGTCCCTTTGGGGAGAGGGAGCGGTCTACAAATTAAACTGATTGATTGATTGATTTCTGGCAACTCCATCAGTTTCTGTAGCCATTCATCCATGGTGGTAATCGATATGTCCTCCCATTTTTTTGCGTACAGTAGTCTTGCTGCTATCAACATAGACTGTAAGATCAAAGTTCCATTTTCCCCCAGGTCTTTTTCCATTAAACTCAAAAGAAAAGTTTCTGATTTAATCTTTATCTTCATGTTAAGAATTTTATGTATTAATATGAATCTCACTCCAAAATTTCTTAGCTTTTTCACATGACAATACTTTTTAATAATTTTGAAAATATTTTTTGAAAAATCCTTTTAAAAGTAATTAGTTGGATTCTGCTGGTACAGTCATTTCCTATTGTACTGACTTCCTTAAGTTGGGTATATATTTTTATATGATGATTGAATGCATGTAATTTATCATGCAATGATGATTGAATGCATGTAATTTATGATATGATATATATATGTATTCCCTTCCACCTTATGCCTAAGAAAAAACCTTAATCTTTGTATGGAACCCCGGAGGCGACCACCACCTCCGACATGGAAGCCCTAAAATATCTTCCCTATATCCTACATACCTTTCTCCCTGTTATAAAATTTGTAAAAACCAATAAAAATTGTTATTAAAAAAAAAAGTTGGGTATATATTTTTATGACAGTGCCAGACAGAGGGGAAATAATAGTATTGGGTATAAAGTTAGGATCTTTCTAACTGATGTGTGCTAGCCAGGATTCTGACCAACAGATCTTGCAAACAGGTGTATCCCATGTGGAAGCATGAGTGTAACCCACTTAAAAGTAACATTTTACAAGAGGATACACTTCGGGCAATTTCTTCTATGGTAATTTTAAAATGTGATTAATCAATGCATGTTTTATATATTTCATCTAATTTCTTCCTCATCTGATAAAGTAAAGGTAAAGGTTCCCACACACATGCATCTTAGTCATTCCCGGCTCTAGGGGCAGTACTCATCTCCGTTTCTAAGCTGAAGAGCCAGTGCTATCTAATGACGTCTCCATGCTAATGTGGCCAGCATGAATAAACGCCGAGGGCGCACGGAATGCTGTTACCTTCCCACTAAAGTGGTCCCTATTTTTCTACTTGCATTTTTTATGTGCTTTCGAAGTGCTAAGTTGGTAGAAGCTGGGACAAGTAACAGGAACTGACTCCATTACACAACACTAGGGATTCAAACTGCTGAACTTCCAACCTTCTGATTAACAAGCTCAGCGTCTTAGGCATTGAGCCACCGTGTCCCTAGGGATCCTCATCTGATACCAATTGATTAATTTATGCATTTTACCTTTGGTTGTTTTTTATTCATTTGAACCATTTTATACTATGTCCAAGGAGCCTGTTGTTGGATGTATGTCCCAAAATGGTACATGTGAGAGTGAGTGTTTGTGTGTGTAAAATAGTGAAGTAAATTAGTATGAGGGGAGAAGAGATGCCAGACCACACAATTAGAGGGAACTCTACCCTGTTTCCCTGAAAATAAGACCTCCCCAGATAATAAGCCCAATCAGGCTTTTGAATACATGTACTAAAATTAACCCTCCCCTGAAAATAAGACCTCCCTGAAAATATTGCAACAGCCATGGTGTGACCACGCTTACTGCCTACCGCCTCAAAAATAATAAGACTTCCCCAAAATAAGACCAAGCACTTATTTCAGAGGTCAAAAGAAAATAAGACCCTGTCTTATTTTTGGGGAAACGTGGTAGAACCATTATATTATTTTCACTAACATTGCTAAAATGTTTCTGTTTTGTTTATAAATATACCTACTGTTAAATATAACTGAACTGAAGCATTTGTTACAGAGGGGAAAAAATACATCTGACGTTGAAGTAAAAACTGCAATTTTGTGCATGCTTAAGCTGGAGATAAGTCCCATTGTAGTAAATGCGACGTTATCCTGGTTATAAATACTTATACTGCAATGCATTAGTGTACTTATGTACTGTATTATACTATAAAACATTAAAAGTCCAGCAATAAACTCATTAAGATAAGTAAGGGGCAAGGTGGTTGTTTTGTTTTGTTTTTTGTTTTGGTCTGGTTGTACATCATAATAAAATGTGAAAATAGTCTTTTTATTGCTTTATTGTGGACTGTATCAAGGAAGTAAACGGATTTGTTCTACAAAAACTCATCTTCAAAGAAGGTGGAGGGTAATTTAAAACGTGTAGCAACAAGATTTTCTTTTGCTACAAATGTTTGGAGAGTAGGTTTATGAGTTACTATAATACTAAAAAGAAAGAAAAGAAAAAGGAACTGGTTTGAGTGCACTTGGGTTTCCTGCTACTCTTTACAATTTGACTCTGTTCTTTGGAGGTTTGCAAATTGTTCCTTAAAGTAAAGGACTTTGCCCTTGTTAACCTCTAAGAAGTCATTGTTAAATCTCTCTGATAAAGAGGAACTTTCAGACTGAACAAAGCATGATTTTTCCCCCAAATCACATTTTATGAATGCGAACTTTGTAAGTACCCGTTTCTTGCGTTTAAAAAGTGTGCATATTGCAGGACTTCCTCTCCCTTAAAGAGTATCTCTTAAATTCGATAGGGTAGGCATGCTTCATTCTCTTTCTCTTAACATTGTCACCTTTTGAATATGTTGCCACAGCTATTTGTGACAGCTTCCTATCCATTCGCCTGTATATGATGAACCTTTGTACTGAAGATATGCTTGTTTTATTGCTATTTTACCGAATTTGTTGTAAAATTTCCCCTAGGACAGTGGTCGGCAAACCGCGGCTCGCGAGCCACACGTGGCTCTTTGGCCCCTTGAGTGTGGCTCTTTCGCTGTGCCACCTCATGTTCCTTATCTTCCGGCCGTGGCCCCACTCCATGGAAAATATAGGCACATACAGCCCGGAGCAGGAGCAAAACCCCTCTCCTAACAGGCTCTTCCTCGCTCAGAGGGCTTTGGAAGGAAACTTCTGCAGGCTGTAGGTGTGCGCGCGGGCCTATGTTTTCCGGGAAGAAGAGGAACGCGAGGGGGATTTTTCCTCCCCCCCCCCCGCATTCCTTGTCTTCCTAGATCGGCTGGTAAGGGGACAGAAAAGGTTGTTCTCCTGTCCCAGGTTTCCACTTCCTGGCTTCCAGCTTCTTTTGTTGAGCCAGCAATTAAGGTTCTTTTTTATGTAAAATGTCTTAGGAAAGATCGCCTGGTTAAAAAACAAAGGACGAGGCTCCGCTGGTCTGGAGCCCATCCGTGGGTTGGGAGAGAGACACACACACACTCACACAGTGATTAAATGGGTGAATGAGTGCAAAGACAGACACACAGACAAAGAGGAAGGGAGGGGAGAGACAAAGATAGAGAGGGAGTGAGGGGAGAGAGACACAGAGATAGAGAGGGAGGGAGGAGAGAGAGACAGAGATACAAAGAGACAGACACAGAGAGAGAATGACACAAAAAGACAGGGAGGGAGGGAGAGAGAGATAAAGAGCCACGCAGAGAGAGAGAGAGAGACAGGCAGACAGACGCAGAGAGAGAGAGAGAGACAGATGCAGAGAGAGAGAGAGACAGAGACAGAGAGAAACAGAAAGAGAGAGAAAAAGAAAGAAGGGAAGAAAGAAAAGAAAGAAAAAGAAAGTGGGAGACAGATGAAAGAAAGAAAGAGAACTTATGACCAAAATTGAGCTCAAAATTTTGGTTGCTAAGCAAGACTGTTGTTAAGTGAGTTTCACCACATTTTCCAAGTTGGCCATGCCCACCCAGTCACATGACCGCTGAGCCACTCCCACAAAATAGGCAACACCTTCTGGCTCTCAAAAGAAATTTCAATCGTATTGTTGATATTTGGCTCTGTTGACTAATGAGTTTGCTGACCACTGCCCTAGGATGATTGCACATGATAATTGCAAATCATCTATTGCATAAGAGAGGTGGCCTACGCTTATCCTAACAGTGGTAAATCAATTGGGATATCCAGAAAAATAAGGCTCAGTATGATATGCCACCACATTGTAATAGGACACAGCCTTTGTCCTATTGATATAACTTTAATAGATTTATGTTGGATCGAATATCCATGACAGCATATGCTTCCTTAGCCCCTTTTCTACTAAATTGTTGCATTAAAATTATTATTTTTTAAAATCAGTGTTATTTAAATTGAGAGTTTGGGTATTTTATTAACAAGAATACTAGACAATAACATTTTTATATTAAATTATGTCCATTGTTGTTTGGAGGAGGCTGAAGCTCAATTTCCTAATCATTCAAAGTTCCATAATTGTCAAGATTATTAGATAAACCACAATGGCTAACCTGTGCCAAAACCACACAAGCCATTTCATGTGCTTTGGTAATGTGAACAAAACTAAAAGGGGCCTTGGATCAGGTCGTGCCCTTGCGGCCTCTCATATGGCGTCGAACCACCCAGGCTCCTTGGTTCACCGAGGAGTTGAGGGTGATGAAATGCCATAAGAGACGCCTAGAGAGGAAATGGAGATCTACACGGTCTGAATCTGACCGAACATAGGTGAGAGCCCATTTGAGGACTTACCTTGTGGCGATAAGAGTGGCCAAACGTCATCATTGTGCCACTCTTATCGCATCCGCATATAACCGCCCTGCCGCCCTGTTCGGGGTGACCCGCTCCCTCCTTCAACAGAGGGCGCGGGAAGCCCCTCTACAGGGTAGAGCAGAGGAATTTGGAGAGTATCTGCAGGACAAAGTCGCGAGTCAATCAGAGCGAGTTGGCCTCCATTGAAAATAGTCTGGAGGGATTACCCGAGGCAGGTCTTGAGACAAGTTTGTGGGAGGAATTTGACTCTGTTACTTCCAAAGACATGGACAGGTTACGTAGGTGACTGAGAGCCACCACATGTTTATTGGACCCGTGTCCCTCCCTGGGAGGTTACACGAGGCTGGCTCCAGGAGATAGTGAATGCTTCTTTGAGTGAGGGGATCTTGCCTGCCATCTTGAAAGAGGCGGTGGTGAGGCCCCTCCTCAAGAAGCCTTCCCTGGACCCAGCATTGTTAGTAAATTATCGTCCGGTCTCCAACCTTCACTTTTTGGTGAAGGTTGTAGAGAGTGTGGTGGCTCAACAGTTTCCTCGGCACCTGGAGGAAATGGATTATCTGGACCCGTGCCAGTCCGGCTTCCGGCCCGGACACAGCACTGAGACGGCATTGGTCGCATTGGTAGATGATCTCTGGAGGGCCAGAGGTGGGGGTTGTTCCTCCATCCTGGTCCTATTAGACCTCTTGGCGGCTTTTGATACCATCGACCATGGTATCCTATTGCATCGACTGGAGGGGTTGGGGGTGAGGGGCACCATTTTGCGGTGGTTCTCCTCCGACCTCTCCGGTCGATCGCAATTTGTGTTGACAGGAGGGCAGAGGTCGACCTTGAGACCCGTCACATGTGGGGTGCCTCAGGGGTCGGTCCTCTCGCCGCTCCTGTTCAACACATATATGAAGCCGCTGGGTGATATCATCCGTGGTTTTGGGGTAGAGTACCACCTGTACGCTGATGACACCCAGCTGTACATATCTACCCCAAATCACCCCAATGATGCCGTCGAAGTGATGTCCCGGTGTCTGGAAGCCGTGCGGGTTTGGATGGGAAGGAACAGACTCAGACTCAACCCGTCCAAGACCGAGTGGCTGTGGTTTCCGGCGTCCTGGTACAACCAGTTTATTCCATCACTGGCTATTGGGGGTGAACATCTAGCCCCGGTTGATAGGGCACGCAACTTGGGCGTCCTCCTGGATACCCGGCTGTCCATGGAAGATCAAGTGACGGCCGTAGCCAGGGGGGCGTTTTACCAGGTTCGCCTGGTACGCCAGTTGCGTCCCTTATTGGATTGGGACGCCCTTCGCACAGTCATTCATGCACTCGTGACATCCCGACTAGGCTATTGTAACGCTCTCTACATGGGGCTTCCCTTGAGGTGCACCCGAAGACTACAGTTAGTCCAGAACGCGGCCGCGCGGGCAGTCCTGGGAGCCTCCAGATTCTCCTACGTTACAACGCTCCTGCGCGAGCTGCACTGGCTGCCTGTGGTCTTTCGGGTGCGCTTCAAGGTATTGATTACCATCTTTAAAGCGCTCCATGGCACGGGACCTAGTTACTTGCGGGATCGCATTCTGCCTCATACATCCCTCTGGCCGATTCGCTCCCATAGGGAGGGACTTCTCCGGGTGCCGTCCACTAGGCAGTGCCAGCGGGCGACGCCCAGGGGAAGGGCCTTCTCTGTAGTGGGCCCGACCCTCTGGAACAACCTACCCCCCGATCTTAGAACAACTACGGACCTCCGCTCCTTCCGCCAAAAGCTAAAAACATACTTTTTTCATCTGGCCGGCTTGGCCTAATCTATCCATCCTAAGCTGTTATATTAACCTAAAATGTTTTAATAGGGTTTGTTGGGAATTAGGGTTAAGGGTTTTTAGAGTTTACATTTTAGCGCAGGTATATTATTTAATTCTATTTTAAATATTGTATTGTTTGCACTTTTTAAATGCATTTTAAAGCCCTGTGCACCGCCCCGAGTCCCTTCGGGGAGAGGGAGCGGTCTATAAATTAAATAAATAAATAAATAAAAACATTTAGGTGACTTAACGGAAGATGCCATAATAGAGTTATGATTACTCAGTCAGTTTACTTTGAACAGGACCTATGGAATATTTAAATTACTCACAAATGTACATCATGCAAGAGATTGTGATAGAAAGGGACACAAATCAGAAAAATGATTATTCTCTGCCATTTGTTCTTTAGAAATTGAGCTGAGTTTAATTATAAATAATAAAATATGCGGTCCTTAGTACTATCTCAACTTGGTAGTTTTTTAAAAAACATTTCATTACCAAACTAGATAATCTCATCAGAATAAAATATATCAATTGCTTTGAGTCCTTTGTCTACTTTTCTTAATAATAACTCCATTGTCTAGCTAACTGTTGTAGAAATTATATAGTTAGAGAGTTCTTGACTTATGGCCACAATTGAGCCCAATACTTTTGTTGCTAAGTGAGACAGTGGCTAAGTGAGTTTTGTCCCAGTTACCACTTTCTTGCCACAGTTGTTAAGTGAATCACTGCAGTTGCTAAGTTAGTAATGTAGTTGCTCAGTGAATCTGGCTTCCCCATTGACTTGGCTTGTCAGAAGGTGATCACATGAGCCTGTGAAACCATCATAAATATGACTATTTCCAAGCATTTGAATTTTGATCACATGACCATGGGGATGCTGCAATGGTTGTAAGTGAAAACAGTCATAAGTCACTTTTTTCATGTACCATTGTGACTTTGAATGGCCACTAAACCACCAATTGTAAATTGAGGACTACCTGTGCAATATGATATCATGACATGACATGGGAACCTTTCCCTTTACCTTATTGTCCATGTCATTTTGATATTATCCTGGTTTCTAAAAAATATCTATGAAATAAAATCTTATTTCTTCCAACTCCTGTTCGCTGACTAGAATCACACTTCAACTGTGCTCCGATTCTACACTGAAAAATCATAGGGCCCGGGGACGGATTTTCATACCATCTCAGCCAATTGGCTGCCCAGCTTCTGCTGGACAATCTCCAGTAATGGAGCATTGAGATGCATAGGGAGGTGGATTAGGAATGACTATACTAACTTCAGTTATGTTCCTATATTTGAATTTTATTTTTTTGAGAGCCTACTCAGATTGTGGAGGACCTTCTGTACATGAGGTAATGGAAAACTGCAGAAGGGCTCAGTTGTGTAACTCTCCCCTTTCCTGAATAAAGAGTTTATATAAAAGATTGTCTGCCAAGGCTTCAATAAAATCAGATCTATCTTGTTACGTTATGCATTTTGCTAAGGAGTTGCCTTATTTGTTGATTAAATTTGCATATTAGTTTTTAACCAAGTACAGGTACATTGAAGGTGTGACTATTTGAGTGAGTTGTTCAAACAGTCCCAAACAACTACTGCAAAGTATCACAAAAGTATAGTTCATTACTTATCATGGTTAGAAGGGAGTGGATTTTATAACTTCTGAGAATTGGGAATTTCCCCATCTCACTTGCATTGTCTTCTGATGAAATGAAATTCTATGAAGCATGCATTAATACTGATTTAGTCTACTTAAAAGAACTGTATATGTTGGAAGTTACTCAATTTTCAAGCAGGAACTGTCAGAAGCTTTTTTTTATATCCCCCCTACCCCTAGTGTGAACATAATTTAGATTAAGAAAAAATAGATACCTATAATAGAAGTATTATGCCATATATCCAGGAAAGTGGCAATTCAAGTTTTTGTGTAATATTTCAAAATGGGATTGACTAAAGACCTACAAGGATAAAACAAATATGTTTATATATTCTGGAAAATGCTACTTTTTAAAAAAAACCTTAGCGTTTTTAAGGTCTTTAATCTATCTTGGGCTGCTACAGTTAGGTTGTGACACAACATGATAATGCCTGTTTTCTCACTTTTTCTGCCCATTCTTCTTCATGTGCCCATAGCTCTTAGTTTAATTTTCACCATATTCACTATGCAGTTAATTACTTTTTTTAATGCAAGTAGATTGCCTTAATATTAGCACTTTATATGGAGCTACCTAAAATAGCAGCCCAGAAGGAATAGGAGCCAAAGAGGAGATAAATCCAGCTGCAAAAATGTGGATGACCTGTAAATGGCAGCAAAGAGAGTTTATTGTTCCTCTGTGCTGCCATCTAGTATTTACTTGGATTTTAGCCACCCAGATATGGTAAACCTAAACATAAAGACAGAAAATAGGTCCAAAAGTAGTTATAAGTCATCAGTTATATATTTTCATATAAAGGTAGTACCAACATTTGAACTGACAACTCAGTTGCTAAGTGAAAAATCGCAGGACTACAAGTGTGCTTAAAATTTCACTTCAGCTTTGCTTTACAGTGTCAGAAGGATACAATCCCAAATTGTTGGGTGAACCTAAATGGCAGGGAAGGTTTCTAGAGGTCAACTGCGCCACTCCCTACCCTTTAGAACAGCGGCGTCAAACTTGCATCGTCACGACAGAGTCACGTGATGTATCGTGACTTTTTTCCCCTTCGCTAAATTGGGTGTGGACATGGCCAGCACGTGACATATCCGGCCTGCTGGCTGCGTGTTTGACAGCCTGCTTTAGAATACTAATTCTAAATAATTAGCAAGATAATTGATTTTTGTATTTGCATACAGAGGAGAAGAAGGGATTACAACAGAATAAGCAGACACACATTAGGGAATACACATTGAAAGGAATTCACTAGCACCAGCTCTTTGCCTAGTGCTCTTGGCTTAGGTGAACAAAAACCTTTAGTGTGAAAATTATTAGGGTTTTATCAATTCCAAGCAGCAGCTACAAGCAGTTGGAGGGTTCTAATCAACTAATTATGGTCACATTGCTGAACTTGCTAACTTTTTATGAGGACTTTTTAGGGAAGCACTCTGGTCCTAAGAAAAACAGCTTAGAAGAAGATAGCTTGGTTAGCTTAATCTCTGTGGGATAGAGTGAAGAACAGCGGTCAGGCACAGGACAATGCGTGTTAACTGACTGTATTGGCAAGTATATGAGAGAGAAAGATGTGAAGATCATAAATATGAGCATTAGTTGCAATTTGTTTCAATATAAAGGTTCAAGGTTCTAGTTATCATCTTTAAAGCGCTCCATGGCTCGGGACCTAGCTATTTGCGGGATCGGATCCTGCCTCATACATCCACACGGCCTATTCGCTCACACAGAGAGGGACTTCTCCGGGTGCCGTCCACTGGACTTTGTCAGCGGGCGACGTATAGCTGGCTGGGGAATTCTAGGAGTTGAATTCCACAAGTCTTAAAGTTCCCAAGTTTGGATATCCCTGCTCTACAAGGCAATCGCTAAACAAGGACTATGTGTACAGCTGTTTTTAAATTTGTGCAGTTCTGAAATGTTCATTTATAACATCTATTCTAGTTGGGAATATGGTGGAAATCATTGTACAACATACCTGAAGAGTAGCAAATTAATGAAGACCGGCGTCATTGTAATGATATAAATGTATATTTTAAATCAGAAATCAACGGGTATCCTTGAAAGCTGTCTTAAACTAAAAGCAACTAAGGTATTATTATTGTTCTGTTCTGCCCTTCAGTTGTACTTACAAGTCAAGCTTTCCTGTAGCAGTGAGCAACATTATGAATATTCTGGCCGATGCTGCACCAAATGTGAACCAGGTAATATGCCAACAACATTTTTCTCACACTTAAGTCAAAATTGATTTTTAAGTAAAAGAATAATTTCATTGTTTTCTTAAAAATCTGATATCTCATTAAGGAGAGGGTGAATTGCATTCTTACAACACTTTTTATGTCTCTCAAGAGCAGAACTATGCCAACACTTTGAGGGTGAAACCCACACTTGGGTTTTAAATGCCAACCTGTGGAGCAAAAATTCAAAGAGTTTCAGGCAGTCCTTACTTAGCAAGCTGTTGTATAATAACTGTTTGAAACTTCAAAAACAACTACGTATGACTTGTCCTTGAAGTTATGACTCCTACACATAAGCAAACATATGCATGTAAGATGGTCACATTTCAGACAGTTGACAACTGTCTTGCATTTATAACTGATTGCAGAATCTTTCAGTCACATTATTCCAATTTATGATGTTTTTTACTGTTTTCCAATAAAAACATCCATTGGATATGCTGGATTCGCTTAATGACTACATGGATCACCAAATAACCATGTGATTTGCTTAATGACTACAAGAATAGTTGTAATTTTGTGTCAGGTCATTGATGACCACAATTACTTGGGACCAAAATTCTGAACTCAATTCTGGTCGTACGTCAAGGATTATCTGTATAAAATTAATTAGATGTAGTTATTATAGGAGTATGTAATCCTTTCCATTCCAATATAGTAAAGTGAAATCTTTGAGGTAATTTGAGTATATAGAGAGACCTGTAGTTGAGGACAAAATAGAATCCTTAGCCCACAAATTTGGCACCCACATTCAAACAATTTTTCCTCATAAAATCCGTAATCTGTATAGTAACTAGCTCAGTATTACTGGTATCTCATTATATACAGGTTGAATCTGGCATGGTAATTTGAAAAGCAGAATTGTAGAATGTTTACCTATTGAGATAACTAACAGAGATATACATTCCTGGTTAAAAAATAGAATTTTGAAGATAGCTTTTATTATATGAAGGAGGATGCAGAGGTTACTCAGAACTGCGTGTGCCGGTTATCTCCTCAAGCTGTGTATTCTGCATTGGTTAATTTATCAATGCCATGTCTCCGGCACTGATATTTAGGAATATGGGTTGTACACAACAGTTGGGAAAACCTTGAGTCTCAAAGGATAAATCAGTTTAGAAAGAAGTTTTCTGAACTCAACCCATTTTGAACAATTTCCTCCTAGGTGGTCATGCTCAGAACAGACAGTGCTTCTGAATCACACAAGCTATTTAAAGAGAATGAATCATAGCTTCAGCATTTAAAACCAATCAGAAGATGCCTTCAAGGAAGAACTTGAAAGACTTGCGATGCTTCCAGGCAGATTCTGTTTAATAATGTGAAAAGCCACTGTGTGCTTATTTCTTCCTTTTCTCTGAATTTTTGAAATGCAAATAATGGGAAAATGTGGAAATACAGGTAGTCCTTAACTTACAACCACAATTTAGGGCAAAATTTATGTTGCTAAGTGAAACATTTGTTAAATGGATTTCACCTTATTTGACTATTTTTCTTGCCACAGTTGTTAAGTGAATCACTGCAGTTGTTAAATTAGTAACATGGTTGTTAAGTGAATCTGGTTTTTCTCTTGTCAGAAGAAAGAAAACTGATTAATTTTTTTTGCATGATTTCAGGACATTGCAACCATCATAAATATGAACCAGTTGCAAAGCATCTGAATTTTGATCACATGACTGTGGGGATGCAGCAGCGGTTATAAGTGTGAAAAATGGTCATAAGTCACTTTTTCACTGCTGTTGCAACTTTGAACAGTCACTAAGTGAATTGTTGTAAGTCGAGGACTACCTGGACTTTGAAAACTGTAACTGAACAATCTACTGTATAAGGTCTCACGTGTCAGGCAGGGGGATTGCACAATAAAAACATCTTAGAATTCCATGTTTTACATAGACAGTGATTGTTTGGTACAGGGGTAGTCAACCTTTTTATACCTACTGCCCACTTTTGTATCTCTGTTAGTAGTAAAATTTTCTAATCGCCCACAGGTTCCACAGTAATGGTGATTTATAAAGTAGGGAAGTCAATTAAATTAAAAAGAGGAAAGTGCTTCAGTATCGGACAAAACCTCTATCGCCAACCATGAAAACTGGAACGTCCACTAGTGGGCAGTAGGGACCAGGTTGACTACCACTAATTTAGTACCTCATATCCAAGATACAGTAACTACATGCTTCACTATGAATTGTCCAATTCTGTTTTTAAATCAATTTGATTAAGCAAGTGTTTGATTCTGCTAATGAAATAAGCATCTAAACTGATGCCATTATTATGTGTTTTGATTGTTCAGCCCACTTATTCAGTCATAAGTGGCCATGTTTTGCCATGTGCTGACTCCACTAAGGTGATCCATTTGGCCTGAGAGAGCCAATATTGCTAATTCTGAAGTATTTAACATTTCATCACTCTTTTCTGTTGTTCTTCTCAGGAAAGTACATGGCCAAAAAATGCACTGGCTTTTCAGAGACTGTATGCAAACCTTGTGGCTCAAATGAGTATATGGACATCTGGAATGAAGAGGAAAAGTGCTTTCTTCATAAAATATGTGATAGGGGTAAGGGAAACACTTGGACTGTTATGTTGCTTCTCGTTTGTCAGGAAGATGACTTTTAGGACAGCAGATGAAGACTTTTATTTTGAGTTGAGTTGAGGTGGCAGGACAGGAACAGTTGGAAAAGAGGGATATGCAATAGAACAGGGATCCCAAAACCTTTTTGAGCTTTAATCAAAATCTAGGATGTCAGGACAACTCTCACAAAATGACTGCTTAGATGACAGCATGGCCTGTCCCAAAAATACGAATATCCCAGAAGGCAAATTGATGCAGCCAGAGATAAATAACACAGTCAAGGCACTATATTTAAAAGATGGGATTTGAACATCAAAGTTTAGATCATATCTTTAGACCCAGGTTTCAATCCTGAGTTTGGTGTCAGTTAGATTCTCTTAACCCTTGACTGAGAAGTTGGAAACATCTATTAGTCTGTACTGGATGGTAAATTACAATACATAATCTTCAATGAAGAGACCCGTATAACCTCCTACAACATTGAACATCCTGCTCAGCTGTGACATTCAATTCTAGTCCGTTTTTTTTCTGCAGTAAACCATGAACATTCAGTTTTTTCCATGACTCTCTTCAAATCATCCCGAAATTGATTGATTTTGACTGATAGTGAAATATTCAACACAAAGACACAGGCATGCCACGAGCTGAGCATAGACACATATATCTCACCAAAGAAAAACATACAGCAAAATAGAAAGAAAGAATACCCTTGGCTCTCTGCCATACCCTTTAGTTCTGTAGAACAGTAGCCCCTAACCTTTTGGGCACCAGGAACTGGTTCCATGGAGAGAAGTTTTTCTATGGACTGGAGGGGGCATGGTTATGTGTACTGACTGCATCCCGCGGATTGGACTTCACTTGTTTATCCAGCGTCATTTCTGGCATGCCGTGGCCCAGTGCCAGTCCATGAACCATAGGTTGGGGGTCCCTATTGCAGAATGTTCTTCATCAGCCCTTAATTCAAGGACACTTGTCAGTTTCAAAATACAGGACTATAACTATATTGTATTTTTTTTAAAGTAAGGATGTCTTTCTCAGATACCCAAGCAAAAGATGGGTATTACTTGAGTTTGTTTAGGCACCATATTTGAAACCCTACAAGAAAAAGGACATGTCTATTTAAATCATCCCTTTAGCCTCCATAAAGAGATTTCTTGTGTGACCCTTATAACCTCTTACAACATTGAGCAACATCATGATCAACTGTGACATTGAATTCTAGACAATTTTTTTTGCAATAAACCATGAACATTCAGTTTTTCCATAAGACTCTCTTCAATTCTCACCACTTACCACCTATTTACTTGTTTCCCTATAGTTTCATTTACAATACCATTGATTGACAATTTGAATTTTTATTATTGCCTAATATTTGACACAGCAGCTCATAATTGTTCCTTGTATGTCACTTTGAATTGCAACTGGCAAGCATTCAGAATCGGCCTTGAATCAGGAATCTGTACATTATGCAAGCAGCAACATTGCCTCACTTGAAAAGAATGCTTGTTGTGTGTCTATTATGTTGCAAACTTTATGTCAACTTTAATTTCCACCTGCTTTCCCCTTTTCTGCATTTAAAGGAAAAGCTTTAATAGAAGTGATTCCAGGAAACAGCACATTCCAAAGACAGTGTGCCTGTACTGCTGGCTACCATTGGAACAGAGATTGTGATTGTTGTCGGCGAAACACAAAATGCGCTCCTGGTTCTGGAGTGAAATTTCCCAGTAAGATTTAAATTAATATCATTGAAACTTTTGTCTTATTTGTCAACCCTGCTGAGTGTACTACTGATGAGCTGGATTCACAATGGAGGTGTCCTGATAATAAAACTTCTTAGAGAGTTGTGGTTTTCTTCCACATTGTTGAATATTAGATACCTAAAATTATGCCACTGAAATTGGGGTAAATTTCAGTCCTGCATGATATGCCTCAATTAATCTTATCATGTTATATCTTTTTTTTTTTGTCTGATAGTTAAGAGTTTTATCATGGGAGACATAGTGTGTATAAATAATACTTAAACATCATGTTGGTTATTTAACTCATTCTTGGTATTATACCGTAATAGCATGAAAGTGTAGGTATATATCTCTATGTATGTGAACCTGCTTATATGCAAAAATAATCTGTGTGCTTGTTTCTAATGCTTTGAAACATTTAAAAACCAATGTTATATTTTATCCAATAAATAAATAGTTAAAAAGGCTGAAGTGCTCTAAATAGTAACGCTTCAGTGTGTGCCAAAATATATCTTAAATATTTGGTTATCAGCAAATTGCTTTCAAGTGACGCTTTTCAGAGAAGTGGTGCTATGCTCAGTGTGTTGTTATATTTCCACAGTACAGCAAGATAAGAATACAGTATGCGTACTATGTCCCACTGGTTATTTTTCTAATGTCTCCTCTGCAACTGATGCATGCAAAGCCTGGACAAAGTAAGTTTCATGCACACGTAACAGTGCACTAACAAAGACACAAATGAAATCTTTGGATGTCTGTGTTGTATTGTATTTAGAAACACTGATGTTGGTTGCAGAAAATGAAATAATTTGTCACTGTTAGTCTCTGAACATTAGAATATAGAAATCCTCACTTACTTGATCATGCATATTTAGTAACATGCGCGAGCAGCAGGTGAGCATGCATGCACACTTCATTTAAGGGAGCAACTTGAGTGCATGCACGCCACTTGCACAAAAGGAGCTGTGCATGCATTTGCTGGCCACTTGCACAGAACCGTCCCATATTTTTATAATTGTTTAAACAGAGTAGCAATTAGAGATCACCATAATGCAATTTATTGTAAACCTATCTGTTATGACATAATGTTACTGTGTGATATGACATGTTTCAATCTGGTTCAAAAAAACTTGCTTTAAAAATTCTGGCATAGTGTTAGATCTATATATGCAAATGCAAACATTGGGTTGCTGTAGAAAACCAACAGGCCTCCTTACTGATCATTACTTCTCACAGTCCAATATGAGACTAAAAGGACAAAACAGTGTAGGAATAAATATTTACAAATTTGGCTTTGAACTTCATTATATGAACTTCAAATATTATATATGAAATTGGCTTTCTTTTTCCTCTTTTGTCATAATATCAATGTCAGCCTTGTACAGCCAGCTTCTCTCCAGGTCAAATAGCCTGATATACCATAGCATTCCCATGTGGTGGGGAATTATGGGAGAAGTTGTAGAGAGTCCAGTTGACTCTGGGGGAAATAGGGAAGAATTATCATATATAAGCAAAGAGGGTTAAAACTTTCCCTAAAGCCTGGGAAACCAGATAGTATTTGAAAAATATCATGTAGGATTCTCCCTAGTTCAATGGGATATAAAAGGGAGGGGAAGTAAGGTATAATCAGGCTTATAAGATTCTGTTATTACAGCCTAGGGTATTTTAATATAATTCTAGTCTTCCTGTGGAATTGGTTTCTTGATCTGATCCATCTTATAGGCTGGCAGAAATCTATCATTGAGTGCCCAAATTGCACGCGTGCATGCCCAAACTGAAAGGGCATGCACATGCGCAGCAGAGACCCGAAGATCAGCTGACCAGTGGGAGGCAGGCATCCCAACACTGGCAGGACAGCAAAAGATAAGATCTTTTTCTTTCGTGACCTTCTGTTTCGTTGCTTGAGGGAAACAGAAGCTCATGAAAGAAACGCCACAGAGATCTGACCTGGGGCAAGAGTGCCTGTGCCAGCAGAGTGGCTCTGCATGCCACCTCTGGCATATGTGCCATAGGTTTGCCATCAAGGGTCTATCATATCTAAAGAACACAAAAAAATACTAAAGGAAATACAGCATGAGATATGAATTTCATTACATTAATCAATGCCTCACTACCTCTTTATGCTATTAGTATGTTCTCCAAAACATACATTACTTTATTAGCATGTCTTATCCAAAAACAACATAATTCATCACTTTCCATTTTATTTCATTTAGTTGCACAGCTTTGGGAACTGAGGAAAAGATTCCTGGGAATAATTGGTCTGACGCAGTTTGTAAGATACAAGAGAAAACACATTCAGAAGATGGTAAATACGAAAGCACCAACTGAATAGTAATATTATTTTAAGATGTTGTGGCATTTCTTTAATTAAAGTTATCCTTTATTTTCATCCCATGAATTGCTCAATAGCTTCAATAATGCTATGAGTGATATTAGCAGGAGCTCCTGGTAGGGTTTCATTGCTGGTAAGAGTTCCTTGGAGTTGGGTAGCTAATCAGTCCAAATAAATAAAATTCCAAAAGGTAAGAATGATACTAATCCACAACAGAACTAAGAACAGGTAGAGGGGTCTAGGAGCATAAGGAAAGCCAACTTGCCTATTAAGTAGGAACTCCACAATCAAACTCCAGAAAAGAAAATTGCTTTGGTATTTGATAACAAATGTATATGAGCATGGCTGAAATATGAAGTAAAGTTTAAGTACCAAATGATGAGAATGGGAAGCAGGAAGGCACTTTTCCAAGTATTGGGGAAATATATGAATTTATGTGTACAGAACTAAATGTGATGACATGACTAGACTAAAGAAAATCTAATAACTGATAGTGTCAGTATTGAAAGCAGTTTTCTGTTTTACAAGGACATGTGCAATTGTAACATGAAAAGCATGAACCAAGAACAATTTGAAATTGTAAATGCATAAATGAAGTGAAGTGAAGTGAAATGAAATTAATAATAAATGGTTATATGAGAATTGCTTAGGGCAGGAGACAAAATAAAGAGAAATGGGGGTCAGTTGGCCCTATATGAAGTAATGGAGATCCTATTCAACAAAGGGATTTGGGTGATGAGGTGGTTGCGTTGTCAAGGCAGACAAGCCCCTCCAATTTGTCTAAGTAAAGAAATTTGGGTAGCCTGAAGCCACGACATTCTAGTATTTTGGGAGCAGGTTGAAATGCTTCCATGTTAGAGGGTTTGTGGATCACCTGAAATATACATCCCATCCTAAACAACCTTCAGGATATGCCAAGGATGTTTTGGGATGGGCAGCTTGAGCACTGAGTCAAGGCATGATGGAATTGTCTAGCCAGGAAGACTTTCTGAGTACATAGGATTTACCTGTAGTGTGTTTCAGAGCTGACCAGCATGGTCAATCTTTGGTAGCTACAGGATTATTTGACACAAAGGCTGAAAATACCCAGCCTGGAAAAATAAGCAAACATAACTCAAGAGAGTCTGAGTATGGAATGTCTGCAAACAACATAGAAAAATAATAACTGTGTTTGGCAAAGTTGAGGGAAGTTGAAGAAGTGGAATAAAATGGATAAGCTAGATGGAGAGGAATGGATAATGATGTAGGAGAAGGGGTGACAGAACCTGGAGGTGGAGTTAAAAGAGGGCTCAGCCTAGAATCTCTACATAGACACAAGCTAAGTCCGACCCCCTTTGAATTCTTTAGACTCTTATCTAACTCCAAACAGGTGTTAACCATTAATTGAGAAGATTTATTTGTATAGGCTGCTAAGAATTAAATAAGTTTAATTTGTTGGGCTTGCAGGTGGGGACTTGATCTTTCATGCTTGACAAAGGCTGATCACAGAAAGATCATTGGAATCACAACAGATTATTGTAGTGGACATGTTGAGATAGTGGATATTTGCCCATAGATATTTGTTTGCAAAAATTTAAAGATGCAAAATAAAAAAAATACTATCAGAAATTGATATTTCCCCCCCCACCAGTTTTTGGCAACATAATCCAAGGCTGCTCTCCAAGATAACAAAATTGGGGCTGGGTTTATGGGTTGCCCAGTTCTACTGTAACCAGAATACAAGAAGCCTAAAAGGGGGGAAATTTAACGAAGTTAAATTGGATAGCCATAACCCACAACTTTATTAGTTAACGTACTGGTTCTCAGAGTTCATATCTTAAAAGAAATACATTTACATGTTATGGGTAATAACAGAGACAATTTGAAGAGACACTTGTTTGGCAGGCTGAGGCAAAGAGGCAGTCCTGGAACCAGTGAAATCTGGGGGCTGGGCAGGGGACAGAATGTATCTGCCCTCAGTGTGGAAGGGATTGCCATTCCCGAATTGGACTTTTTAGCCACATCAGATGCTGCATTAGGACCTCTTTCCAGAGCATGATACCATAGTCTTTTGAGACTGAAGGATGCCAATGTATGTTATGGGGAAACTAGAAGATTACAAAAGATGACCACATAATAACACACTTAATGAAAGCATGGAATTTGGTCAACAATAGGAAGTGCTGGAACTGTTTCCACTAAGCCGTGCAGTCACATAACAGTGTGCTTCCTGGCTATGTTGCTTAGTGATAATACTAATTGCCATCATAAAGCATGGGCTAGCAATAAAGCTTAGTATCTTTTATACCAGGGGTCTCCAAACCCCAGTCCATGGACTGGCACTGGTCCGTGGCATGCCAGAAACTGGACCGCACAAATAAGCGAAGCCCCATCTGCAAGATGCAGTTAGCACATGAGATCTTACTGCCTCCAGTCCATGGAAAAAAACCTCTCTCTACAGAGCTAGTCCCTGATGCCCAAAAGGTTGGGGGCCACTGGCTTGCTTTACAGAACCAGCTAGGTTGAAACTATTAGGATAATATATGTACACATGGAATAGAGCCTATTCCTATTCTGCTGTCCCTCATGTATTCAGATATATTGGACTCTCAACAAATAATCATCAACAACTTGAACTATTTCTGTGACTATAGCTCAGCTGTTTGAGACAGGACCATAGTATGACTTACTCCAAAATGAGGTGGGCCATGCACAATACCTTCAAAATACTTTAACGTTGTGTCTGCATTTCCCAGCATGAAAATTCATGGCTAGAAGTTAATCTTAGATGTGAGTAGAGTGTGTGTGAATTATATTGCAGGACACAAATAGTGCAAGCATAGATTGAAAATTGCAAGCGCTGTAAACTATAACCAACTTCTAGTTTGTCCTATGATGTTTCTATTTTCAATAATGAAAAACAGTGATAGTCAACCACTGCAATGTTTCCCTGTACTATTAAGAAGCATATTTGTTTTTTGTTTAAAAAACAGATCCAAAATGATATTTCCTGAATCTAAACTTTATAATTCATTGTCAGTTTTTCATTTTCCAGAAAACAAGAAATTATTTTATGTGTTGATTGTTCCATTCTTCCTCATTGCCTTGGCTGGTATAATTATCCTTACTGTATATTATCGAAGTAAGGGAAAACTACTGACAGGTACGTAACACCTAGTGACTTCTTATATTATTATAAAAACTACATTTAACAGACATTTTTTAATTTGAATCTCTTAATTCAGTTATTATAAAAGTCAGGTTATTTTTTTACATTTTTCTTTTTATGTATCATTTAAGTTCTAACTTTTAGACGTCCATTGCAGTTTTCACAAATGTACCCTTGTCATCTAAGGGTATGCAGGACCATCTAATGTTTTCTAGACTGAAGGTCATATTTGGCTTTTGGGTGGTATCTTAGCAGTTGCAACTGAAAAAGTGAGGCCAGAGCAAAGAAGTTGCTGCAGGCAGAATAAAATCCAAGTTTGACATATTCAAGTTAGAATTTAAATTAAATAGAATTGATTGTGATTACTTCCTATGTATTTAAGAATGTCTGTGTTGCATGAAAAAGTGGGGGGAGGACACATAAGGCTGCCAATTGTGTAACCCCGATCTACAGCCAAGGGCTCTCTCCCTCTTACAACTGGCGAAGTAACTCTCAAGCTTTTTCTTGAGCCAAAATTAAATGAAAAGTGCTATACCCATAGGTGCTTTATTAATGGAATTAATGGAAGTGTGCAATTATGAAAGTATTGCCCAGTTCATTGATCTTCACATTTATATCATCTTGTGTGTCAAGCTCTAGAAGGGTGGCTGACAGGCACACAAACACGTCTGTTTCAAAGGAAGATTTAATTGCAAGTAATTGCACTTTGCTTCCTCCACTGAAATAATGGGACTCCACGTAAGAAATTGCTGTAACAGGGCTATTTGTCTCCATCGTACTCATAATCAATAGATTTTCTGAAGCTGAAAATAGGATTTTGAAGCTGATTTGATGCAGTTAAATACGTATAAAATGGCTTCACATCTGAATTGGGTGCTGTCTTAAGACTATGAGCCAACCTGAAACAATTCAATTTCAAAATTGAGTGTCAGTCAAGGTTAAGTGGCTTTTGCTCTCTGGGAAGAATCCTCTAAATCAGGGGTGTCAAACTCGCAGCCCGCAAGCCAGGCACATCACACGCTGTCCCTGCCCATTTTAGCAAAGGGGAGTCACTATATGTCATGTTACAACATGACACCACAACTTTGACAACCCTTCTCTAAATGAAAGGGAGGACACTAGTAGCTCCTAGAGCAGGGGTGTCCAAACTTGGGAACTTTAAGACTTGTGGACTTCAACTCCCATAATGGCTGGGGAATTCTGGGAGTTGAAGTCCACAAGTCTTAAAGTTCCCAAGTTTGGACACCCCTGTCCTAGAGCAAATCAAGGCATAGTAGTTTCTGAATTTGATAACTTTGGATGTATCAAATAGAATTTTAGGGCAAGAGAAATAAACAATTCTTCTGCATAAAAAGCAAGCAGTTTGTTGATCCATTAGTGTGTGTGTGTGTGTGTGTGTTTGTGTATCAGTAGAATATGTTCCCAGTAAACTCATGAAACCCATTTCCTCAGCTGAACTAATGGCAGCACTTCAATTGTTTTTTTTTTCTTTTCAACTCTTCCTAGTACTATATATATATACAATTGTTCTTTTGGTAATTCATGTGATATTCCTTGCAACAGACTAGCCAACCAATCACCCACATACAGCTAGGTCATTAGCAAGTCAGTCATAAATTGATGGCACATGATATGGAACAAAGACCCAAGTGATATGGAATGTTCTGTTTTAGTCATGGATAGATTGTCGAGATAGACACATCTTCCATTTGTATTGTAGAGTGAAGGGGGGCATCGGGAATCATTTTGCAACTCACATCTTACCACAAACCCTTCGAAAAGCAAAGTATTTTTTAGCAAAGTATATTTAAAAACAAATTGACACCATAATATTTAAGAATGAATAATGCAAGCTTTCTTAATTTGTTCATGTGTCATCTTTCTCTTATGTCAGTGAACCCAATTACAGCAAGTGTACAAGTCTATTGAAATTAATACTTTAAGTGTGCTTCACTGAGAAAATTTAATGTTATATATCTATTATGATAATACGTCTCAATCTGATGGTTCACTGTGAATAAATAGTTTAATCCGATCTTTATTATTGAATGTTTATTAGTGTTTTTGTAAAGATTTTTTTATACAGCTAGCCACAATATGTATAGCTGCATTTGTGGTTCACTAATATTCTGCTAAAATGCTAGAATCTAACTGAATACTATTTCTATATTTCCTTCCAGCAGATTTACAATACTGGGCTCAGGAAATATGCCACCAAATAAAAGGAAAAAAGGTGAATTCTAAGGTTTTATGGATATTTATAGCTTTTCATGTTTTTTCCTGGTTTGCTCTCTTCTAATATCTTCGTTTGTTGGAGAACACTTTTAAGTGGTGAAATAAAGTTGTAATTTGTAAAACTGCCTGGTTGACATAAGGTCAAAAGGAAATGATGAAAGTATAAGAAACAAAAAACCACAAAGACTCCCTTGGATTTAAGCCATAGGATTTTTTTTTTAAATGTTGCAATTTGTCTGCAGTTTGCTGGGTTTACTTAACAGATTATCACTACTACTATAGGAAACGGTATATTCTTTTCTTTGCAGGATTCTTCTTGTGATACATTTGTAAACACAAATGTAGTGCATCCTGCTGGCTGTCAGCTTTTAGGAGACACTTATTTGCCGGATCTTGACAAATATTGCTTTCCAGATGAGGTACATTACCCATGTGAGCACCTCCTGAGTGGGAAAGATGATCCTGAGAAAATACTTTACGGATCAAGAGAAAATTTCCCGGCGTTGTTTCTAACTACCATTTCTGAAGACGGCCACTTTAGACAGATTCCTATGGAAGATGAATACACCGACAAAGTATCCCATGGGCAATGTTACTTACCTTTAGTCAGCCAATCTGATAGCAAACCCGCATCACCCTTCTCTGAACCGCTAGAAGTGGGAGAGAACGACAGCTTGAATTACTTCTTCACAGGAACGGAAAATCTGGAGGAATTAGTACACTGCTGTTGCTTGGACCCGTCATGTGCAATGGATCCTATTCATGCTTCCTCACGCAAATACCTGCAGGGTTCTTGTAATCATTTCACTTGTGCCAAGATGAGAGATGTTGATAATGAAGATGCAGGTACTTCCCTGCTATTGTCTGAAGAAAAGCATAGTTTTGCCAGCTCATCTTGTAGACAACCTCCTAAAGAACTGAACAATACCACAGATTCCTTAAAAGAAAATGGATCTTCTCTGCTAGGCACCTGTGGTTTGGAATCTTCTTCGGTAGACCAAAATGGGTCAGCAAACAATATTGGAGACCAGAGTGACTCATCTGATGGAAAGGACCAGAATACAAAAAGAACATCGGAGTCAAGCTACCATGTTTCGGATCCACCAGCAGCATCTGGTAAGCCCTTTATTCTTAGTTTTAAAAAAAGGTAAAGGAGTCCCCGTAGATTTTATTCCACTAATAGGGGACGGAGCTCATCTGCGTTTCAAGGCCATTGAGCCAGCACTGTTTGAAGATGTTTCCAATGTCATGTGGTCAGCATGAGCGCTGTTACCTTTCACATAGCGCTGTTATCTTTCCACCAAGTGGTACCTTTCTATCTACTTACATTTGCATGCTTTCAAATTGCTAGGTGTGTGCAGGAGCTGGGGTAAGGACAAAGGTTCATACGTTGTGGGCGCTCAGGTCTCAAACTTGGGCTGCTGTTTCCAGCTAACAAGCCCACTGTCATAAGCGCTGAGTCACCATGCTGCCTGCTTTTATTGTTAATGAGGAGTAGATATTATTAAGCATCTACAGAGCAGATTGCAGCAGCCACCTTATCTTGAAAAAAGCTAAATAAAGACAGGTTTTGTTAGTATGTATGGGAGGCTAAGATCTGAGTTTTGTAGAATATGTTGGGAAATTAAAGCAATAGGAAACAATTTCTGTATTGAAGTCAAGACAACATACATAGATGTAGCAATATATATAATTCTGGAGGTCAATGCAGAAAACAAAGAAAGACAAGTCAAATGAAGGCATTGTAGATCTTAGATCTATACAAATCTGAACATTGAAATTATATCTGTTCTTTATTCATTTTTGAGAATACAGTATAACAATGGAAGCTAGAGGCAGAAAAGTGGAAAATCATGTTTAAAGCAATTACTTCATACCGCTTCATAGTAAGGTTGGCTCTGCATGTTAATCTAGCAGTTAATTTTAAAGATTATTTAAATAAGGCAAGAACATTTATTTTTTTCTGGGATTTTGGAAAGGTTAGACCCAACATGATTATATTCTGGTGCCAGTGGTTTTTCTCCACCCAGCAAACAAAGTATGCTTTTTGGCAGTCTGTACATTGGTCAAGCTAGTTGGCTAGCCAATGTTGTGGTGGTGGTTAAAAGGGAAAAAAAACATTCACAGTGAATTTCCAATTACGAATAGAGAGGTACAATAAAGGAGATGAAAATATTAGTCACATTTTTATAGCATCCTTTATACTATATTGTACATTTTCCAAATATGCTGGACTATGGCCCTCATCATTTACAGTTGACAAGCAATTAGCTATAATAGTAGATGCTGTAGTTTAATGCAAGTGTAGAGAAGATGGTTGTATAAAAGCACTCAAACAAGATTTTCAGGATAATTTGATGAAAAATTATTTTCTGCCCCTTGACAGTTATTCTGTTAAACGATATATGGAATATTCACAATGATAACCATAATTCATTAAACTTGGGAAGAATTCATTCTAGGCAGCAGGTGGTGCTATAGAGAAGGCACATTTCCAGAGTCTTGATAAATGAGAGTGTTTAATAGAAGGAACCTAGAAAGTGCCATTCCTGCAGGATCAGATTGGCAGACAGATGTTACAGGACAGAGATCCCCAACCTTTCCAACTTGGCAGCCCAGCCTAGTGGGTGGGACATGTGAATGGTGGGCCACGCATATGCACACTGCTCCATTTGCGTGAGTGGCGGGCACACACCCCCTCCGGTCATACAAATGGACCTTTGCGAGTGGAGGATGTTTGCACTCACACACAAAGCTCAACTCGCGCAAGTGGAAGACACTTGGCTTGTGCGTGAAGCTCCACTCACGTGACCAGAGGGCACTTGAGTTTGCATGTGAAGCTCCACTCAAACTTGCCCATGTCTCCCGAGACCCGGTTTTGAACAGGCCAAGGCCTGGTAGTAGGCTCCGGCTCGACGGTTGGGGACCCCAGTTACAAGAGACAGCTGGTTGCTCAATAAACCAGGCTGTATGCCAGGTAGGATATTATAGGTAGCAACCTATAATGAGGGTAATTGGACTAGAATTTCTGTTACTAAGTGATGCAGTGGTCAAGCACAATGTCCCATGATTTAGCAATGGAAATTCTGGCACTTCTAGTTGCTGTTGTTAAGTGAAATCACATGTGAGGAATCACATAGTTGCCATTTGGGACTTCCTGGTGGCTTCCCCATTAACTTTTCTTGTAATTGTGAGCCAGGCACTAAGCATCTGGATCACAGCCATATGATCATGGGAACACAGCAAGTGATATAAATACAAAGACTAGTCATACGCTACATTCAGCACTAACATAACTTCAGTCACTGAACAAGTATGCATTAAACAAGGACTACTTGCAGAGTCAATCCCAGTGCTTTCCAAGCACTGCATTCAGTAGGATCTATCAGTATCCTCTGCATACTCTCCAAATTTAATTTACATATTTGAAGGAATCTCAAGAGCAGATATAAAAGACACTCATGCAGTGAACACAACATTCACATAAAATATTGGATGAGTCCTGGAAATTATGTTGCATTTTCAACATTTTCCTCTTCTGGTAATTAATTCCTTAGCAATATAACTCTTCTAATCCTTGTTCCTCTACTTCAGTTCCTAGTTATTTTGGATCAGGAGCCCATAATGTATGTGTTTTTGCGCCACTCTAAATTATTAATCAAAAGTTGATGAGAAAAATCATAGCAGTACCCCTATTTTTCACATGAAAAGTAAATGTTTCTCTAAGAGATTGCCTTGGAAAATGTAAAATGTTTTCTGTCTTTTTAAAATATGGGCATCACCTCTATTTTTTACAGCTAATAGAATATTATATATATAATATTCTATTGTGTAAATTAAAGGTGTTTTTGCAACGTTTCGATGGGATCACCCCCATCATCATCAGGCAAGGGCCTTTGCTTTTTTGCGAATATATGTTTTCGTAGATTTTCACGGGTGTAGGTATGCTGGCATTGCTGGCTTCAGGAATTTTCCCGTGTATATACATCTCCATGCTATATACACGGGAAAATCCCCGAAGCCAGCAATGCCAGCATATATAATTATAATAAGCAATGGATAATTAGCTAAATCTAAATTAGCTGAACTTATACAACAAACCAAACCATAAACTATAATTTGCTTGCAGGGTTCACAAAATGTTAAACTAAAGCTAATTTAAGCATATTATGGCTTAAGTGCAATTTATGCAAACCTGATGCCAAAACACTAATAGAATGCAATATACTGCCAATATCTGAATTTTGATTAGGTGCTTTGGTAGTGTTACACTACCAAATGCAGGTAGCTACATTTATTTATAGTACTTATTGTCTGGGTATATGTTTCAAATGTCCCATTTTGGCTATTTTCAAGGAGTATCCACATTAATCTGCTAAGTACCCTATTTTTCGGAGTATAAAACACACTCCCCCCCCCCAAAGTGGATGGAAATGTCTTTACATCTTATACAGCAAATGTTGCTGAAGCCCCGCCTGCCCGCCATTCCAGCCTGCGGGGATTGCCACAGCACATCGCCGCTGATTACCACCTCCGCATGTCCCGTTTTTGGCCTCCACATATCCCGATTTTGGCCTTCATGCATTGTGTTTTTGGCTGGTCCCAGGCAGCAGGGATCTCAACTGCCGCTACCACCAATCCCTGCCACCAGGAACCAGCCAAAATGCAGTGTGCAGAGGCCAAAAATCATGATGCATGGAGGCTGTGGCAATCCCTGCAATGTGGAACAGCTGATTGGTGGTATTCTGGGAGGCCGATCCAACCGCCAATCAGCTGCTCATGCTGAATCAGGCTGCAATAACATGCTGAAACTGACCAGGCTGTTTGCTGCAAGGACTCTAGTCAGATGAATACCGATGGATGCTGGATGCAGAGGCAGATTTTTTTTTCTTGTTTTCCTTTCCAAAAGCTAATGTGTGTCTTATCCTCTGGAGTGTCTTATACTCTGAAAAATACGGTAATTTGAATGATTTTTCAGAAATGAAGACAACATTTTATTTCCAGTTGATGTTGGCTTGGGATACCAATTTTTATTTTTGTACAAACTATATATCCTTCCTTGGAATATTGCCTAGTTGCAGTTCTCTTACTGTCATATTAATTATGTCTGCACTTATTTCCTTCTGCTTTGACCCCGTTTAGGAAATGTGACAGGAAACGGGAACTCTACATTCATTTCAAGTGGACAAGTCATGAATTTTAAGGGTGAAATTATTTTTGTCTACGTTAGTCAGAACTCCCAGGAAGGATCAATGTCTCCTGGATCAAGTGATGACAGCCTGGGGAACCCAGTGCAAGAGGAAAACTTAAATCGCTGTGAGACATTTGCAGGCAATGCTGAACAGTATAAAGAAAAATGTGCTGAAATGAATACGTATCACAGCATGGAATCTGGAGAATCTCAAAGCACCGTAGAAGGATACAAGAGGACTTTTGGGCCTATTGGCCAAGAAGAGAATTGTGAAAACCAGAAGAAGCACCTCTCTCATGAAGGCTCACAGCCTATACAAGAGGAAGGGAAGCCAGGATATTCTTAAAGGAGATGGTGCATTGATGCAGACTAATGCTCGTCATTGGTATTCAGTCAAAAGAACTGACACAACTACCATTCACTGAACGTGATCTGGAAAACAGAGGCAGATAGCACTAATTAAGGAAAGGAAGCCTTCTGTCGGTTACCGAGATGTCAGATTGCCAACTGCTGGTTTACAAGGTGGTTCTTTGCTCCAATATAAAAATGGTAGAGGAGAAGGTTGAATACTATTAATGCTATGTGGAATATTTTGATTTTCCAAGAAAAGGGTAGCGTTTGGGGATTCAGAGATGAGGTGCGTTGTGTCATTGCTGTTCTTCCAGATGCCAAGGATTATGTTCCTATGGAATTGACACATGCTGCTTAAGACTCATTCAGAGGACTTGTGTTTTTAGAATGATAGCTTCTGTTTATGTACAGTGGCAACATTAACACAGCTGCCTTAACTGTACTGTAAAAAATAGATGAAAATTCAGTAAAACATAAGTTAGTTTTGTCTGTCCTGATGTTTCAGATAAGATTTCTGCCCTTTTTTTTCCATTTAAAATATTTCATGTTCATTCTCTTAAATGTTTGTCCACGAACGTAAATTTTTCAAAAGAATTTGGAATTGCTCTCGCTCTCGGTAAGAGCTAGCTTCATGTCACACTACACTCCTGCTGGGTTGTGTCATAGCTTTTTAAAAGTTTGCCACTGAACGAGTAGCAAATTGTGAGGTGTGCTTATAGAATAGCCCCATCGTTCAGTGTTTCAATTGCTATGAAGCCCGTGATTCCAAATTAAAGCAATAAAACTTAACACTTTGTGTGTACCCACAACTCCTTCCCACCATATTCTCATTAATGGTGTAAAAGAAGAATGACTGCTCATGAGCATTTTTTTCCTAAGACAGGCAGGGAAGATGGGGTTGTATATTTTAGATAAGTAACTTAACAACAATCCAGGAATGTCAAACTCAAAGTCCGTGGAATTCAGCCCGCAGGTTGCTTAGATTTGGTCCGTGGAGCCGACCTGGAAACAGCGAAGGACCGGCCCGCGGTGCCTCTGCCAGCAAAAATGGAGTTCTGTTTTCGCTGGAAGAGGGTTGCAGGAGCCTGTCACAGCCAAAAACAATTTACGAAGGCTGCATGCGGCCCTCCCAAGCTCCATTTTTGCTGGCAGAGAGTTGCAGGAAGCTGTCACAGCCAAAAACGGACCTCAGGAGCCCGTTTTCACTGGCAGAGTGCTCAGGCCAGCACAGCCGCTCCTGACACAAGTGACACCGAGCCGGCCACACACAGCCTCCCCCCCCCCCTCCTCCCAAGGTCAAATACAACCAAACCTGATGCAGCCCTCAATGAAATTGAGTTTGACACTGGTATACACAGAAAAGGTGGCTGGTTCATTTAATATCATGAAATGACCTTAAATCCATATCTGAGGTATGGAATACAGTCCTTTGGCTTGTATTGAGGCTGAAATTATATTGTTCTGTATTGACGCTGGCATATTAAGGCTCCAAAGCCTTGAGGAACATCTCTTGACATTAATGACATGCTCTATGCAGTGTATCTTTTAAAATGTGTAAAACTACAGTAATAATTTTATGAAATGAGGAAGTTAGTTTTTTAGGGAATGTTTATAATAGTTTTATTTGTTAAAATTCTAATTTTGTAAAAAGGAAAAAACCACTAATATTTTACCAGCTGTCCCTTTAATACTCACTAACTGTATTATCTCAATATTTCCAACACTTGTTGGTTGCTAGTAATTATTCCAACAAGTTTGATGGCTGGAATACCAGAGTCAAAAGTTCAGCTTTCCCCCAGCTTTATTTGCAACTTTTCACCTTTCTCATCTACAAGTAGCCCTTGACTTACAACCACGGTTGGGAGCAGAACTTTTGTTGCTAAGTGAGATGGTGGTTAAGTGAGCCACATTCAACTTTATGAACCTTTTGCTGCAGTTGTTAAGAGAATCACCATGGCTATTAGCTGAATCTGACTTCCTCTATTGACTTTGCTTGTCAGAAGCAGGTTGGGAGGATTGTAAATGGTGATCTGTGATGCTGCAACTATTGTAAATACATGTTGATTGGCAAGCATCGAGGACTGCTTTTATTGAATTAACACCTATGAAAGTGATGTTAAGAGTAACGGAATACAAATATGGCACAATGTCATCCTACTTCTCTAATTTTGAGTGGAAATTAGTCTTCATTTATTAGGAATATGGAATGAAAAGAAATGAATGAAATCTTGAATAAAGGGTATATATTCACACACAGTGATGTCTGTGTTTCGTATGTAATTTCTTTTCGATCTTAGAGGAAAGAAAAAGGTATAAAATAGATTTGAGGTTACTATCATTTACTGTGTATTACAAGCATATTGTGTTGATATGAGGACAATCGAAGAATCTATTCCATGATATAGAATAAAATGATAAATATAATGGTTTTAATTCAGCAAGCCGGCCTAGGATAGCCCCCCGTTTCTGACTTTTTAAAAATAAATTATAATTTGGGAAGGTTTTTAACATGGGTTTTAGCATGGGTTAACTAATTTAATATATTTTAATTGATATTTATTGTATTTTGTGGTTTTAATAATGCCTGTGCGCTGCCCTGGGTCCTAACAAGGAGAAGGGCGGGGTATAAATTTAATAATAAAATAAAATAAAAATAAAAAATAATGTTAAATATATACCAAAAAAACCCCAAGATGCATATATTGGAATCCAGAATGGATTCTGTGTTTCTTGAAGCACTAAAGTTGAATACATATAAGCAATGTTAATGTTTTTGTAATACATAAGCTAAATGTATATAAGTAGTCCTCAACTTATAATCACAATTGAGCATTTCCTTTGCTAAGCAACATTTCCTTTGCTAAGCAAAATAGTTTTGCATCGTTTTATAACCTTTCTTGCCATGGTTGTTAAGTGAATTGCTGCAATTAAGTTAGTAATACAGTTAAGTGAATCTGGCTTCCCCATTGACTTTGCTTGTCAGAAGATTTCAAAAGATGATGACATGACCCCAGGACACTGCAACTGTCCTAAATACATGCCAGTTGCCAAGCAAGTGAATTTTGATCATGTAACCACAGGAATTTTGATCATGTGACCACAGGGTTTTTCAAAGGTTGTATGAAAAATGGACATTAAGTCACTTTTTTCACTGCTATTGTAACTTTAAGCAGTCAATAAACAATGATTGTAAATCATCTTTATAATAATCGAGAGAAATATTGGAATGTGCTATTATATTAAGTCAGATGGGCTACCTAGCTTCGAAATAACCATTCCAAAAATCGGCAGTTCTTCAGTGTCTTCCTATTACCTGCTTTTGGGATCTATGTGTGTTCTAGGTTAATCTTCAAGACACTATTCTGATCCATCAAAATGGTTGTTGTTTTTTTTTAATGGATTTTCTTTTCAGCCTTAATCTCTTTCCATTTGTTGTCTGTCATTGTATCATCATGAAATTTTTCTACCCAATATTAGTTACATATGTGGGTTTTAACAGTTTTTTTCCATTGTCTATTTGTAGTGAAATATTTAGGGAATGTTTAATTTCCACAATGCAATTTTAAAAGAAAATTTCCTATTTTCCTGGTTGTATAGTTCAGGGGTCTCTAACCTTGGCAACTTAAAGACTTGTGGACTTCAACTCCCAGAATTCCTCAGTCAGCAGCTGGCTGAGGATTTCTGGGAGTTGACGTCCACAAGTCTTAAAGTTGCCAAGGTTGGAAACCCCTGGTTTAGTTGCTAAGTCGTGTCCGACTCTTCGTGACCTATCATGGACTATAGCATAGCAGGCTTCCTCATCTTCACTGGAACTCCACCATTTCCTAGAGTTTGTCCAAATTCATGTTCATTGAGTCAATGACACTATTTCATCCTCTTCCATCCTCTTCTTCTTTTGCCTTCCATCTTTCCCAACATCAGGGTCTTTTCCAATGAAACCAAGGTATTTGAGCTTCAGCTTCATTATCTGTCCTTCCAAAAACCAATCGGTGTCGATTTGCTTTAGGATTGACTGATTTGATTTTGCAGTCCAAAGAACTCTTGTGTCTTCCCTGATATAATGCATGTTTTATTCACACCTTTGTCAAATATATGCTCTTTTGTGGACTCACCTTTTACAAGTAGATGTGTTATGCAGACGCTTCACTGGAGGAGAATAATGGACAGTAGCAGACTCTATTTATTGTTGCCACAGGAGATTTTTATGAATCACATTCACAAGCTATAAACAGTAGGAAATCTGAGATCACACTGGCATTATAATATTGAAGTGATTATGTGGAAAATTAGGAATATGTACCATAATTTTCAAGAAATGTATCTAGAAGAAACTGGCTTCATAATTGACCTAAAACATTCATTTGAACTTGAGTATTAAAAATCAGGATAAAGTTGTTTAGTGGCACTCAGAAACAAAAATATATTACAGAATTTAATGTTGCACTAAATATGAGATCAAGGGCTCAGTGGCTAAGATGCTGAGCTTGTCAATCAGAAGGTCAGCAGTTTAGCCGTTCGAATCCCTAGCGCCGTATAACAGAGTGAGCTCCCGTTACTTGTCCCAGCTTCTGCCAACCTAGCAGTTCAAAAGCATGTAAAAAATGCAAGTAGAAAAATAGGGACCACTTTGGTGGGAAGGTAACAGCACTCCATGTGCTTTCGGCATTTAGTCATGCCAGGCACAGGACCACGGAGATGTCTTCAGACAGCGCTGGTTCTTTGGCTTAGAAACTGAGATGAGCACCGCCCCTAGAGCCAGAAGCAACTAGCACACATGTGCGGGAGAACCTTTACCTAAATATGAGATCAGATTCATATGAATGATACAAAGATGAGGTGCATTTTGGTGCACTAAATAAATATTGTTGGTATGAAAATGTATTTTTATTCATTAAGAGTATATGTTCTTAAAACATTTTGAGTGCATTTGTGTAAATCTTGATTTGGCAGTAAAGCAGGCTTGGTGGGGGGAAGGCCTGAGGAATATAGGTAATTCTTGACTCATGACCATAATGGAGCTTGACCATTAGGGTTGCAAGCCATAATGGTTGGAAGAGGGCAGGCTGCTAGAAAATGGCCAACACCTGGGCAGCTGTTGCCTTGCCTCTTTAAGCCCTCCCCCAAGCAGTGCAGAAACCTTGGCTATAAAAGCTGTGTGGAGAGACAACTGAGAGTGCTGGGAGTAGGGAAGGAGGTGTGTATTCTTGTGTGGAAGTAAAGCAACCTGAAGCAGGTAAAACGTCTCCAGTAGTTGGATTCACAAAGAGAAGTTGGAAGAGCAGTAGTAGGAAGTGGGATGGTGGGGAAAAGTTGAGTGGTGATAAACAGTGAGAACTAGACTGTGGATGGTTGTATCTGTTGCCTAGGAACCTCTGTCGTTGTATTGGCTCTCTTGTGTTTTGGAGCCCACTGACTTGGGTATACTTAAAAGAATATGAGGGTTTATGTTAAGTGAGGTGACCATATGATCACCTTGCTTAATAACCCCCACCTCTGTTCTCCTTAGTGTTGTCATTAAGGACAGGGTGGGTTGATTGGGAAAGACCATGGAAGGCCTAATGAAGGTTCAGAACTACCAGCCCATATATCCCACCGCCTCCCCACCTATCCCAAGGCACCCCGTGCTCTGCTTTCCAACCCTCAGGGACTCTCCAAACCTTGGGTCTGCTTCCTTGGGTTCTCCACAGGAGTTAGGCCTCTTCCCACCCCCACCAGGCCTCACACCATTCTCCTCACCCGTAATCTCTCATCACACACTTGCCTTTCAAAAATTTATGTAGTCCTGAGCTCACATTATGGAAGCTACATTGAAATACCTTGAATTTCTAAGACACTGAACCCTTTTGTTTGTTGCTCAGCAGTATCTGTTATATCTCTGTTGTGTGCCAGATACAAATGCCTAGTGCAATAACTACTGGAGAAGTAGGTGTTTGAAAGGCCACATGTGCTTTATTGCTCATGTTTATAATGCAAGAATGTGTTACGGGCCAGCGATAGTATTGCTTTTGTGGCAGAAGTTAAATGTCATATTCCAATTTTTTTATTGTTAAATGGAATGTAGGCTGCAAAACAAAAATGTATGTTTATTTACTGCAGTACGTTGACAATCAAATTCCTATTAAGTTATTGCGAGCCAACTATTCCTACAGTTAAATGAAAGCAAATGAAGAACCACCAAATATGTATCCTACACACAATTCACAAGAACATATGAACAATGATGAGTGAAAAAGAAAGATAAAATGTTTTGGGAGAAATATCATGTATCACACATCTGTATCAAATACTGAAACATGTCTGACAAAAATCTTCAATTTAACAACAGGCTTTCCCAGTGGTGGGATCCTCCTGGTTTAACAACCGGTTTGGTGATTGCACCCACTGAGCGCATGTGCACATTTTGAAAAAATCTTCACTTCTGGGTATCTTCGGAGGTGTAACACAGCTGATTCACGTGGCAATCCACTCTGCCACACGAATCAGCTGAGAAGATAAAGGTCAGAAAATAGGGCGGGTGGATGGGCCCTCTGATCATTGGCGCAAATTGATTTGCTCCCAGATGATCGTCGGAACTAGCTGTTTCCCCATAGCGGTCCGAATCAGTAGAATCCCACCCCTGGACTTACCTCACTTCTGCCATGGTCATTAAGCAAGTCACCATTAACCCATCACACCACAATGAAACAAAAAATATCAACAAAGTATATTAATAAAGGGGAGTACTTACACCCTGAAGGAATGGTCATGTTTATTTCAGACATGAATAATACGCAAATGTAAAACGATTATAAATAGGTTGCTGTTATCAGATTTGTTCCCATCTGTTTCTGTCCTACTCAAGAAGGGTGTTTCCAACTTGAAAGCAGCAATTATAGCAATTATCACTGGGAGGAGAGATCAGGCCATCTTGTGACCTTGCCCACCTATGCAACATGTGAGTTGCAAGAATGTGTGGTGTGTACACATTGGCAATTTCCAATAGTAGTCCTCAGAACCAGAAAGTTGACTCCTTGTAGTTACACAATGCATGTACTCAGACATATGACACAAACATACATAGAGAAAACATAAGAGATAACAGACAACAGAAACACAGATTCAACATGTTGCCAGAAGAAAATATAAATACTACTAATTACTTGGTAGCAGATGTCTGAAAAGGTTGAAAAAACTTTCAGAAGCTGTACTCTGCATGCTTTCCTTACATTCTAAAATTACTTGAATATTTATTTTTAACAATATCTATACACATTGTTTATAATTTACCCATAACATCATGGGGAATGACTCAACTGCATGAAAAGGGTATTGATTTGAAAAATATCCCATATTTTGGGTGAAAAAGACCCAATATTATGTATTTGTACAACTAACACAAATAAACAAACTTACCGTATTTTTCGGGGTATAAGAGGTTGAAAATCTGGGTGCGTCTTATACATCGAATACAGCATTTTTTGCCTCCTGAAACCCCACCCTCTTCATGAAAATGGCTGTACATAGACTTATAGAGGCTTCCAGAGAGCTTCTGGGGGCTGGGGAGGGCAGAAATGAGCCTAAAACGGGCCATTTTTGCCCCCCAGCAGCACTCTATAAACCTCCATAAGGCTATGCATGCAATTTTTTTGACATAAAAATGGCCCGTTTTCGCGAAAAACGGGCTGGGATCTTTTTGCTCATTTTTGCCCCCACCCCCCAGGAGCTCTCTGCAAGCCCCCCCAAGGCTATTCATGCCTTTTATTTGGAAAAAAGCGGGCCCGTTTTCCATGAAAACGGGCCATTTTTGGGAGGTTTGCAGAGTGCAAAAAAACCTTTTTTTCCCCTTTTGGAAGGCTGTTTAGTTACTTGGCAACTTTAAGACTTGTGGACTTCAACTCCCAGAATTCTCCAGCCAGCATAGCTTGTGGACATAGCTGGCTGGACAATTTTGGGAATTGAAGTCCACAAGTCTTAAAGTTGCCAAGTTTGGGAACCCCTGAGTTAGAGGGATTGATGAGAATTACATTGATCAAGTGCTGTTCCAGCAGAAACAAAGTTTTAGGTGCCACAGCGATTTCCTTCTCCAGCACATGGGTAAATATACCTGGAAACATCTACCTACCTACCTACTGTATTTCTCTCCACCCCCTCTATCTACCTATATACCTACCTACCTTCTCTTGCTCGCTCTCTCCCCCTATCTACTGTATTTCTCTATTTTTCTCTCTCTATTCCTCTACCTACCTACCTATACTCTCTCTCTCCCTACCTACTGTATTTCTCTCTCCCCCCCTCTATCTACCTATATACCTACCTACCTTCTCTCTTCCTACCTATCTACTGTATTTCCCGCTCTATTTTTCTCTCTCTATCCCTCTACCTATCTACCTAACTACACTCTCTCTCCCTACATACTGTATTTCTTTCTCTTTCCCCCTCTATCTACCTATATACCTACCTACCTTTTCTCTCTTTCTCCCCCATCTACCTACTATATTTCTCTTTCTCTCTCTATCCCTTTATCTACCTAACTACTCTCTCTCCCTACCTACTGTATTTCTCTCTCTTTCTCTCCCTCTCTATCCCTCTATCTAGCATTTAAAAAAATGCCTCTTCAAAACCTGGGTACGTCTTATACTCCGGTACATCTTATACTCCAAAAAATACAGATAGTTTTCATTTTTAACAATTTGTTCTTTAAAAGAAGGAGTTTTATATTGGAAAATAGAAAGGCAACATAAACATAGCAAGTTATTTCAAGTTTTATCATTTGTAATGACAGTTCTGAAGTAAAGGTTATTTCACCAGCAATTTTTGATGAAGTTCATGGCAAAGCAGAATATAAGAAAGGAATATACTAGGAAACATACACTTTTTCTAATTTAGACTAATACAAACAATGGATTGTATTTCCATGCATCACAATACAGTACAGTATTCTACTGCTCATAATAGCAGATTTGTTTGTTCCCGATTCTTTTTTTTTCTATTGGAAAAAAACCAAGTATTGTCTGTTCTGGTTACCTAAAAAAACAAGCTGATTGAATATCTCCTAAATTTCACCAACTTCCTCCCTCTTCAGTACTTAGAAAGGATCAGTAAAAGAGCCAAGTCATAGGCTAGCTAGTCTGACTGCAGTATGGAGCATCCCCTAATGGTCTACTTAAGGAATGTGTTCTATCAGAATATATCGTCTCCCTACTGTTAAAAGTCTCAAGGGTGGAGAGATACACATGTTCCATTATGTCATTCACCCTTGTGCAGATTCTACATGTCCACTACACTCTTAGGGGCAGGGGGAATCATTTCTTTATTTATACATAGTATAGATCGTATGTGGTATTTTCGGCTACATTGACCAGAAGGAGGCACCCTTGACTGGTTTTGTCCTTATTGAAAGAAACTACTGTGATTTCAATTCTCTCTATACAGTTTGAAACCAATAGAATAACATCCGGTTACCCTATCTAAGGAATCCTAATATCAACAAAGGCAGTCATGGGGAGCTTCCTTGTAGCCAACATAACTAAGAACCTTACTATATTTTTGGGTAGACAACACAATAGATTTCACTACATTCTTTAAATCCAGACATGAAATAACCTAATGCTGAATTAACAAACCACGCAGATCAGAGCACAGGGAGTTAAAACTGTAAGTTTGTATTTATAGAACAGGGCCCAACATCCAGAACATTATTTTTTATAAACAAGTTATATATCATAATATCATATAATGGACATTTAATATCTATACTTAACAAGCTTTTTTATTTTTTCCCCTTGCCTTCTCTTCACACTCAGTTTTAAACCCTTCTCTACTGCATTTCATCTCTTAAAACTGGATGCTAAGATGTAATTTAAGCAGGTCTTCTAAATAAGCCATAATTGGCCAACCTTGCACAATTTGCTAAACTATTTACTAAGCCTTACAAAACATAACAGCATTAGTTCACCTAGTATTTTTTTGGGGAGGGTTTTTTTTGGCTTTATGTCATTGTTAATTCCTGACCATAGCCTGGACTAATTCCTTTCTTGGTAAGATTTAAGAAACAGTGTGCCACTGCCTGCTTCCTAGAGCTGACAGAGACTGGCCCAAGGTCAGCTGTCTGACTTTGTGCCCAAAGCAGGATTATTTAGAAGTTAAGATTTAGTCTAGTCCAGCACTTTGAACTACTTCACCAATTTTTCAGTTTCTTTCACATACTAGAGACTAAACCAAAGCCAAGCAAACTGCCTCATATGGCTTATTCATCCTTCATCTTCCTGAGTCCTAGAAGAGCAAAACAAAAATGCAGATGTCAGTTCCAGAAGTTCGAGACTTACTTTCAAACAAATGTTATTTTTAGTCCCATCTGAGACCTGAAGCCACCTGGGTGACCTCGGGATAGTCATTCACTCTCAGCCCTAGTATCCCAGGGACGCTGCTATGTTGCCCTCTTTTCACTCCAATTAGTTTAGCTAAATTAGTTGATTTGAATCTGGAAAAACATCATGGCTTAAGTTAAGGAGGTTATCATCTTGTCATTAGGAAGCAGGAAATGGCAAACCATTTCTGAATTCTTACCAAGAAAACTATGAGAACTTGCCCAAGCAGTAGCCAGGAATCAACAATGACTCAAAGACAAGGACACACAGATATATGGGTATTTTGAAAGCATAGTTTGTAAGTCTGATCAGACTTCCACTTTTCGTTACCATTATATGCCAGCCACTCTCCAAAACCACAGACCAGTTTCAACTTTCCAACCACTCTGCCATAAATGATTTAGCTGAGCAGAGTGAATATTTAAATTCTTTTATAGTCTATATTTTTAACTACTTAGCTATTAGCTTATGGCCTCCCTGCTTACAAGCGCTTGGTGTAATCACAACAATAACTTATTATACTCCATAAGAACAGTGGTGCTTACATCTGAATTATATTATAAAAAAGGCTACCATGATCTAAAGCCCTAGCAATCTGCATGGTCAGAATTAATTTCCAAATGAATATAGTTGTTGGAAGAACAACATCTGGATCAGTTCCAAGCTGGGAGAAAGACACTGGAAACATGGAGGCTGATTGGAAAGATGGTTTAATGATGAACAGAACCATCAGTGTTTATGGTTCTGGTGCAGTTGGCAAAATGGAGTTGAGAGTGGAGGGATTATACCTAGGCAAGAATATTCTATTGGCTGTTGTCAGATTCCAATGGGGTCATGTAGGGTTTATGTAGGGGTCATAGCTGGCTCGATAGGCAAAAGAAGAAATACAAATCCTAGGCGTTTCTTTGAATTAATCTGGTCAACCGCTGGTTTATAGTTTATCTGAGCTCCCAGGTTTCTATGACTTTGAAGTTTGGACTGCACTGAAGGTCTTGTGTTCTGAAAGAGTGTTGGGTAATTCCTATTGCGGCTAATTGGCTTTCGTGTTGGATCTTGGGTGAGGGGCTGCCTCTAATCCTATCATTCTGCTGTCAAACTTTGCTGCAAGCAGTTTCAAAATATCCTGTCTTGAATGGATTTCTGCCTGCAGTGTTTGCTTTGCTTATGAATAGAGCTATCTAGATAGTTGGCTTTTTCTTTCAATAAGCTTTTTATCTCTTAAGTGCTGACATCTGCTGTGGGCTATTAAGAAAAAATGGAATCTGCTTTCTGCCTCTAAAAAGCATGTTTCTCCATTTCTCCCTTTGGGGAAATATAATATTCTGCCTTTTTAATATTCCTCAAAATATTTCATTGGGGGGGGGGTTCTCACATTCTTATTTGTATCCTGTGACTATCACTAAGTGTTGTACCTTTTTATTCTTGATTAATGTTTCATATCTTTTTATGTACAATGAGAGCATCTGCACCAAAGACAAATTCCTTGTGTATACAATCACACTTGGCCAATAAAAAAAACTATTCTATTCTATTTCTATTTTATTTCTATTTTAATCTATTCTATTCTATTTCTCAAGCTGATTGTAAATACTTTTTCACCTCTTTCTTCTGCTGGTAGAAAGTCAAACTGCAGAGAAAGTACTCACAGCTTTAGAAATAGCTCTAGGTTTTGCTTTCATTTCAGAGTCAACAGAGCAAGTTAACTTTCATTTCTCCTTCTGTATTAAGTTCTCCTCCTATTTCCTACTGACCTTTCTCAGTCAGTTTCTGTTTAGTTTTTTTATGTCACAGTTAACTATTTCCCAAAGTTCTGCTGGTAAAAATATAATATCCCTGCAATATTAGATTTACCAATTTACCAAGACTTAATACAGTTTTACTGAATCCACTAGTTTTCATGTCTGGCACCCTAGTTTTTTTGTCTAATTCTGGAATGTTCTTCCAATTGTTTTATTCACTCCCCCACCCCAAATGAAAATCAAGCAAGCAGTGCTCAGTAGGGGATGAATTTTAATTCACAGCTTGATTTGTTTCTCATTGATATTTGCATATATTTTATTGCTGTTTCTGTCTGTTATTAGACAAAATCATTATTATTTTTTTGCAAAAAAGCACTAAGACATTTATCTGTGGACCAGAGTGCATGAGACTACAATGCAAAATGGGTATACTAGTATTAAGCCAATGGAAGTGGCCAGGTTTTTCATTTTTGTTTCTTCTTTTCAGGAAGAATTAGTGGAGAGTATGCAGTACTGTCTATATGGGGATTATGTGACAGTTTTTCTATGTTTCTCCTCAAACAAAAGCGCTGCCAATTTTCAACACTCTTACTCAAAGGAATTTGGGAAAGTTCAGAAAAGAGGCTTGGACCTCAGGCCGCTCGCTGTCATTTATGCTCTAATTAGCTGATTCTTGGGGAAATTTTGGGCTAGATCACATCTTTCACTCCAGGCCTTCTGGTAACAATTTGATATTCTTATCTATAACATGGGCTGGATGCATCATGTGCTGGCCACACCAATGCCCAGTTTAGAGAAGGGGACAAAAAAGTCACAATACATCACGTGATGCCGTGACATGAGTTTCACACGCCTGCTTTAGATCAATGCTTCTCAACTTCAGCAACTTTAAGATGTGTACTTCAACTCCTAGAATTCTCCAGCCATCATGCTGGCTGGCAAATTCTGCGTTGGAAGTCTATTGTTAAAGTTGATAAATTTGAGAAACACTGTTTTGGATGAGTAATTTCTTGACCTAAGAACCAAAAGGCATTTTGCAATTATTACATCCCTCTTCTCATCAGTGATTTTGTATGGGGTAGGGTGGGTGATGGTTAAAGTATGTGTATTGTAAGATTTCAGCTGGATGCATATAGTACTTGTTTAACTAGTTTGTAATTCAGTATGGTGATGAAGCCAGCCTGCATAATTAAACCATGGTTAATTTAACTATAAGCATGTCTGCATGCTATTAATGACTAGTTTCAGACAACACACTGGGCCAGATTATTTGCTTGTTTATGTTTAGCATATTGTGAATTTAACTTTTGTTAGTTTAACACAGTGGTAGTCAACCTGGTCCCTACGTTCCAGCTTTCATGCTGGATGGTAGGGGTTTTGTCCGATACTGAAGCACTTTCCTTTTTTAAATTTAATTGACTTCCCTACTTTATAAATCACCATTACTGGAGGGGGAGCCGGACCTGGCGGGTATTACAGAGACCTGGTTGGGCCACGAAGGGGGAGTGCCCCTCGTGGAAATGTGCCCACCAGGCTACTGAGCATTTCATCAGCCGCGGACCCAGGGTCGGGGTGGCGGGGGGTGGCGGTTATCATTAAGGAGGATCTTGACCCGAGGGAAACCGCTGTGCCGCAGACGTCTGGCTGTGAATCCCTATGTGTGAAGTGGGGCCCTGGGAGGCAGATGGGTGTGCTGATCATGTACTTGGCTCCCCGCTACGTATCAGCAGCCCTACCCAAGCTTCTTGATGTGATAGCCGAGATGGCGGTTGTTACCCCCCAGGCTAGTAGTCATGGGGGATTTCAACCTGCCTATGTAGGTGAAACATCAGAGATAGCTCGGGAGTTCATGGCCTCCATGACGGCCATGGACCTGACCCAATTAATTCAGGATCCCACTCACACCGGAGGGCACACGCTAGACCTAGTTTTTGCCTCCGGCCAGTGGAAAAATGATCTGGGATTGAGGGAAATAGTCATCACACCCCTGTCATGGACAGATCATTCACTCCTGCGGCTCGACTTCCAGACCGCCATACCCCATCGCGGGGAGGCAGAACCGGAAACGCCAATATGGTTCCGCCCCAGGTGCCTGATGGACCCGGAGAGGTTCCAGATGGAGCTTGGGCCAATACCTGTGACCCTGTCCCGCGACTCGACTGAGGACCTAGTGGCTGCTTGGAATAGCGCGGCCACAGGGACCTTGGACCGGGTCGTGCCCTTGCGGCCTCTCTCTCGGCATCGATCTACCCGGGCTCCTTGGTTCTTAGAGGAGCTGAGGGTAATGAAGCGCCGAAAGAGATGCCTAGAGAGCATCTGGAAGTCTACTCGTTCCGAATCTGACCGAACACAGGTAAGGTTGCATTTGCGGACCTACCTTGTGGCGATAAGAGCGGAGAAACTTAATTATTTCTCCGCTCTTATCACATCCGCAGAGAACCGTCCTGCCGCCCTGTTTAGAGTGACCCGCTCCCTCTTTCAACAGAGGCTGCGGGAAGATCTTTTACAGGGCCGGGCAGAGGAATTTGGATGTTATCTGCAGGATAAAATCGCTCAAATCCGCGACGAGTTGACCTCTGACGAGATTAGCCCAGGTGGGCGGGTGGAGGCAGGTCTTGAGACCGTTTATTGGGATGAGTTGACTTTGTTTCTCCCGACGACATGGACAGGTTGCTGGGGCGGCTGAATGCCACCACGTTTATTGGACCCGTGTCCCTCCTGGCTTGTACTGGCCTCCCGGGAGGTTACACGAGGCTGGCTCCTGGGAATAGTGAATGCTTCCTTGGGTGAGGGGTTCTTGCCAGCCGTCTTGAAAGAGGCGGTGGTGAGACCCCTCCTCAAGAAGCCTTCCCTGGACCCAGCGGTGTTGGCTAATTGTCGTCCGGTCTCCAACCTTCGTTTTATAGCCAAGGTTGTTGAGAGTGAGGTGGCACGACAGTTCCCCCAGCACCTGGAGGAAACTGCTATCTAGACCCGCGCCACTCCGGCTTCCGGCCTGGGCACAGCACGGAGATGGCATTGGTCGCGTTGGTGGATGATCTCTGGAGGGCTCGGGATAGAGGTCATTCCTCTATCCTGGGCCTATTAGATCTCTCAGCGGCTTTCGATACCATCGACCATGGTATCCTATTGCACCGGCTGGAGGGGTTGGGGTTGAGAGGCACCGTTCTACGGTGGTTCTCCTCCTTCCTCTCCGACTGGTCGCAATTTGGGCTGGCAGGAGGGCAGAGGTCGACGTCGAGGCCCCTCACATGTGGGGTGCCTCAGGGGTCGGTCCTCTCGCCCCTCCTGTTTAACATCTACATGAAGCCGCTGGGCGAGATCATCCGTGGTTTTGGGGTAGAGTTCCATCAGTACGCTGATGACACTCAGCTGTACATCTCTACCCCTAACCACCCCAATGATGCCGTCGAAGTGATGTCCCAGTGTCTGGAGGCCATGTGTGCCTGGATGGGGAGGAACAAACTCCGGCTCAACCCGTCCAAGACCGAGTGGATGTGGTTTCCGGCGTCACGATATAGTCAGCTGGTTCCATCTCTGACTATTGGGGGCGAGTCATTGGCCCCCGCGGATAGGGCTCACAATCTGGGTGTCCTCCTGGATTCCCGGCTGTCATTGGATGACCATGTGGCAGCCGTGACCAGGGGGGCCTTCTATCAGGTGCACCTGATACGCCAGTTGCGCCCCTATCTAGATCGTGACACCTTATGCACGGTCACTCAAGCACTCGTCACCTCCCGCCTGGACTATTGCAATGCTCTCTACATGGGGCTTCCCTTGAGGTGCACCTGGAGTCTCCAGCTAGTCCAGAATGCGGCCGCGCGGGGGATCTTGGGAGTGTCTTGATACTCCCATGTAACACCTCTCTTGCGCGAGCTGCGCGAGCTGCTGGTAGCCTTCCGGGTGCGCTTCAAGGTATTAGTAACCATCTTTAAAGCGCTCCATGGCACGGGACCTGGTTATTTGCGGGACCGCCTCCTACCACATACCTCTCTTAGACCTGTCTGCTCCCACAGAGTGGGCCTCCTCAGGGTGCCATCCGCCGGACAATGCCGACGGGTGGCCCCCGGGGGAGAGCCTTCTCTGTGGTGGGGCCTGCCCTCTGGAACGACCTTCCCCCCGACCTTCGTATCATCACGGACCTACGCCTCTTCCGTCGGACATTAAAGACTCATCTATTTCAAGAGGCCGGCCTGACTTAGTTTAAATGGATATAGTTTTAATTTGATTTGATTTTAACCCTTTTTAATCTAAATTTTAGCACAGACTTTAATTTAATATATTTTTAAACGGTTTTGTATTGTATTGTTTTATATTTTTATATTACTGTGCGCCGCCCTGAGTCCCCTAGGGGAGGTAGGGTGGGATATAAATTTGACTAATAAATAAAAATAAATACTGTGGAACCAGTGGGCAGTTAGAAAATTTTACTACTAACAAAGATACAAAAGTGGGCAGTAGGTATAAAAAGGTTGACTACCCCTGGTTTAGCACATTATGAAACCACAGCAAGACCTGAAGAGATCTTACATGTGGGAAGCATAATTAACAAATAAAAAGGAGCAATATTTTTGTTCTTTGAAGGAATAACTTTCTAGGAATAATGCTGGCTAAACAATTTAGGGAATTATTATCCCACTGATCTGCATGGCAGCAACAGGAAAATGCTTCTCTAACCTAGATACTCAAATTAGAAATGGTTTCAGTATATGGTCTAAATTAGATATTGTGGCATGGTGAATGCCAACCAAATTTGGGAGTGGTTTTTGTGCTATCCTAGTGTTTGGGGGAATATCTTTGCAGAATCCTAGCTGTTCCATGTAAACATAGCTATTACCATGCTTAAACTTAGTGGTTTATAAAATTAGCTAACCCATGACTAATTGAAACATGGTTGATTGAATTAATCCAACTGCTTAGATTAACACAAATTATTAAACTGTATATTGAGAAATTTTACATGACATGCTGAGGTACAAACAAGCCACATTTTGGTAAATGAGCTGTAAGTCCAGCCATATTCTGCTAGTCACTGCATTATAGAGAATGTGCTAACAAATGCTTTTAAGATTTGCCCAGTGTTGCTAAGGTAATAGGAAATGAAAGTCGGTTAAAGCTTACCCATCCATAGGTTAAAAAGTACAAGTGTACTTGTAGTCAGGAGTGTTATTTTTCAGACTAACTTCCTAGGGATATTGTTATGTGCAAGAATGGGAGAAGCAATGGCTTTATAAGCTACCTTGAGACTTTGGGGAGAAAATATGAATAAATTCAACAAATCGACTGAGTAACTGGGTTAAGCTTCCAGTAAATAAGAATAGCATCGCAGCCTCCATAATACACCGTTGAAACATGAAACCTATTTCTGTAATTATACGACGGATACAAATATAGGCTGCACACATTATCCACAGCCAATTACGAAAAGGAGATGACTAGACTGTACACCGCTCTGCTGGACCTCAGCAGGACGTTCACCGCCAAGGCCGTGAGACCTCCCGAAGGATCTCAGAACTACGCGTAGTGACGCCTTTGGCGAACTCGCCCCCGATTGGCTGTCGCGGAATGTTCCACTTCGATTTCGTCTTGTCTGCCCAGTTCACCGATTTTTCTCCGCTCCCTCCCCCCGCACTTCATTGAACTCTCCCGGTTCCTCCCCCACCCCCCTCCCTTCACGCTTTTTTTTTCTTCGCTGGGGTTCAAAAAGAGAATTGTTGTAAAAGCGACGAGGGGTGACTTGCGCAGTCCGGGCCGTTCTTGCCTTTCGCTCGCTAACCCCGCCCGCCAAGGTCTTCACGCGCTGCTTCAGCGGCTGACAGGAACAGCGGCCGCCATTGTCGTCATTGCCTCCTTTCCAGGCAGTGCCGTTGCAAAGTCCCCCCTCCTCCCGTCGCCCTTCCTCAGTTCGAATCAGGGTTTCCTCTCTGAAGGGCGGCGGGAGGGGAAGGAGATGAACAACGGCGGCGACGGCGGCTCTTGACCACGACCACGGCGGCGGCGCTGAGCCCGCCCAATTCACGCCCTTTCCCGTCCTCCTCCGTCTCGAGGATGCTGAAGATGAAGCTGCCGGCGAAGCAGCAGCCGCAGCAACGGCAAACGATGAGCCGTAAAAGGGCGGAGGAAGAAGACGACGCGGGAGCGGCCTCCGGAATCCCACTCAGGCCCCACGGCAGCTGCGGGGGCGGAGGCCTAACCAATCACCCGCCTCGCAGCGAAGCTGGATCCGGGACGATGGTGGCTCCGGGCTCCGGCGGGTCTTCGGCGGGTCTCCGCTGCCTTTGCGGCTGCTCGGCCGGAGGGCCCCGCGAAGCCGTCTATGAGTGGTTCGGCCTGGCTTTGGGCTCGGCTCAGCGGCTGGAGTTCGCCGTCGGGCTTCTCGACTTGCTCAACCCGCTGGAGTTGCGCTTCCTGGGCTCCTGCCTGGAGGAGCTGGCCCGAAAGGACTACCATTGCTTGAGGGACTCGGAGGCCAAAGCTAACGGGGCCGGGGGCGCCGCTTCTGGAACCGCCGACGCGGCCCCGGCGGGAAGCAATTCCGCGGCAGCCGGGGGCAGCCGAGAGCAGCAGCTGCTGACGGCACCGCCGCCCCCGGCTTCTCCTCCCGGGGCTGCGGCCACCAGTTCCCCGCCTCCGTCGACCCCTCTCCTCGCGTTGGGCGGCAGCGACTTCCACGACCCTGCGGTCCGCTCCAAGCTCATCGTCTATTTGGCCCTGCTAGGATCCGAGAACCGCGAGGCTGCCAGCCGCCTGCATCGCCTGCTGCCCCACGTGGATGCCATCTTGCAGAGCTGCCGGTCGCTTGGGCCCTTGAGCCCGGGAAGGAAACGAGAGGAAGAAGAAGACGAGGAGGAGGGCGCCTTAGCCGGACCGGAGGCGGCGACGGCGGAAGGCCTGGGGCTGGTGGCTCAAGAGGAGCTGTTGCTTCTTTTCACCATGGCTTCTCTGCACCCTGCCTTCTCTTTCCATCAGAGAGTCACGTTCAGAGAGCACTTGGAGCGGTTGCGGAGAGCCCTCTGCCGGGATGAAGACGACGTGGAGGCCTTCCCTTGCCGTCGGTCACGGGTAAGGGCATCCCTTCCACAGTCGCACCACTCGGCAGCCCTTCTCTTGTCTTTGGAGATTCTCAGCCATCCAGATCATGGTGCTTTTTTTCCAAGAGGCAACTGGACTTTCTGGTTTTTCTTTGAAGACATTGTGTTTCTCATCCAAGAAGCTTCTTCGGCTCTCCTGAAGGCCATCCGATAAGCTTCTTGGATGAGAAGCAAAACGTTTTCAAAGAAAAAAATCAGAAAGTCCAGTTGCCTCTTGAAAAAGCACCTTCTCTCTTGTTTAAGCCTTACTCCCGGATGAGAGCTCTTTCAGAAAGTATCTCTGCGCTGCTTCTACCTGCTGTAATAAAGGCACAAGCACACTTTTAGGCTGATAACACAGCTTGGTTAATAGCAAGACTATCTGAGGAATTGTAATAAGTCCTATGCAGAGGAAGCTTGTTTGAGGAAGGCTAGTTGAGTAGTATTGTCAACCAGAGGCTGTTTCTCATCCTTTTCTAAAGAACTCATGTGGTTTTGATTTTACCTGTTTGTAAAGTAATGCACAAACAGGATTAGGTTGCAGTATTTAATAACGTAATCCATTGGTAGGTCAAAGCTGGTTTGGTGAGCTCTTTCCCCATGACCCATGAACTTAAATCTGGAGATGTCTCAGCACCTATATTGAGGGGACAGAAAGTTAATAATGCCACCTTCAGCACTTCCTATCACAATAAACTTAGAGATGAGACCAGCCCAACTTCATTTGGTTATTTGGGGTTGTGAGCATGTCTCTTCACTACCTGGTCCCTGGCTGCTAATTTTCAGTGCCATTTGCCTTTTGCATGACCTTGTCATGCCTCTCCCTTAATGTATCAAGCAGATAATCTTTTACAAATCCTGCCAGACCCGATAGTAGATCCCTGGGCTGCTACAGATTGGAGTTATGAAAACAGAAATAGGGGGAGGGGCTGTAATTGTTAATTCTTTTGTTTTTTGGAAGTGCTTTTATATAATTTTATTAAAACTATAATTAAAAAGATAAAACTAATACTTCTTGTATTTTAAAAAACAAAGTGCAGAAAAAATTAAAAAGAAAAATATATGAAGAAATGACATCATTACAAGTTTCAATAATTTTAGAAACTTATACTTTATTTTAAAATAAATAATCTCTTCTTCCCATATCTTATCTTATAAAGAAATCCTTAAAGCTCCACCATTTCAGTCCTAATCAGCAGAAATGCATTATGGGTTACCAGAGATAATGTATCAATTTTAACTTTGATCACCTTTATATTCCTTTCACTTTGAACAATCTTGATCTTTAGTCTATCTTTAAATATCTTCTAGCATTTGATTGGCCAATCGGAAGTTCCAGTAGGGCCTGTTGGGTCTGTTTTTCACTTTCCCCAGGCTCCAGAGGCTTTCCTAAAGCCTGGGGAGGGCCAAAATGGCCTCTCCTGGCCCTCCCAGAGGCCCTCTGGAAAACGAATTGTTTCCAAACTTCCAGTAGGCCCGTTGGGACCATTTTTTGCCCTCCCCAGGCTCCGGAAGCTTTCCTGAAGCCTGGGGAGGACGAAAACAACCTCCCCTGGCCTTCCGGAAGGCTGAAAATCAGCTGGCCAAAGCACAAATGCATGCTGGAGCTGATGGCTCATGGGCCAGCAGATATGGCTCTGCATGCCACCTGTGGCACATGTGCCATATGCTCAACATCACAGTTCTATATTAACCAAATTACAGTGTTTTTGTCCTTTACTTGTAATCTTTAGTTTCTTCTGGATCCCTCTAGAGCAGAGCTGTCAAACTCCCAGTCCACTGGCCAGTTGCATCACGTGCTAGCCGTGCCCACACCCAGTTTAGTGAATACATCATGTGACACTGCCGTGAGTTTGACACCCCTGCTCTAGTGCATCTTAATTTTGTGGAATGCAAGTAGGAAGTGTAAAATATCTGAAACTTTTAAGATTGCAGTATACTTTTGAATTAATGAATTTTGATTCTCTGTATTTCTAAAAGTGATGTCATTTATATGTAACACTGATTTTTGTTTCTTCAATTTAGAACTTTTCCCATAACTGCATGCCAACAAGTGAGAGCAGTTTACTTGAACAAAGGGCAGCAGTTCATGATAAACTTATGATGGCCACTCACAGACCACAGCAAGAAGGTATTTCGATATAATAATAATAATAAACTTTAATTTATAGACCGCTCCCTCTCCCCCAGGATATTTATATCTTGAAAAGCTTGACTTCTAGGAAAATCATTTATCATTTTATTATTATTACAAACTAGCTGTGATAGGTATTTAGTTAATGTCTGGTAAACTTGTAGTTTTCTCCAATCTTTATACCTGATAAAATTGTGAGAACATTCAATAATAACTATTGATCATTGGGCATTCCATTAAGTCTTTTGGAGGCCAGAGGTAGAAGCATAATTTATGTACTTTGTATTTGTTTGTATTGTGGAATCTATGTTAACTATTTCAGGGACAACATATTTTTGGTAACAGAGTTCTATGCTACATCCAGTCTTACATGAGAAGTCTTTCATTTCACATCCTCAGATTTGTTTCAGACTGCTCAAAGTAATCACAGAATAGATAATAGTGAGGGGGAAACCCTCAGTGCAGTGACACAGTTGCTTATAATCCATAATAAAGGATAAATATGGATTATAATGAAAGTATAATTAATGTATTATAAAACAAAGTGTAAAAGCAAGCTGACATTCCATTGATCTCTTGAAATTCTATTAAAATTTAAGTTTCCAGTAATAGTGACATGAAGGCCAAATAAGTGATAAAAATCTATTAAATTTTAAACAGCACTGTGAATTACTGAATTCTGTCTTGTTTTCTTTATTTTCAGCTGTACACATTCAGAAAATAATGCTGAAAGGAGTGCCTAGGAAAAGATGTGATAAACATTTGGAGTATACTTTCAAAGTAAGTTATCTATCTGAAGGTCATATCTCGGTAATTTAAAATTACATGAGATCTAAAAAATTGAATCATGCATGCATTAGTCATAATGGTAAATCATAGTTTAGCACCATGATTAAAAAAGAGCCTGTTAAAATGCTGGACTTTCATGCTCCTCACTTTTCTTTCCACATAGCTGGGAAAAGAAATAAAACAAATTTATCTGTCCCAGAATAATGACATTAAATACGAATAATAGGAAAAATTGTGAATGAAACAAAGACATTTGTTTCAAATTTAACAATTAAGATTAAATTTGGGGAAATTTAGGGACAGCAAATAATGAATGGAGGGTCATTTTGGTGTAATGATTCAAGCATCAAGCTAAAAAATCAGGAGACCACAAGTTACCACCTTAGCCTCAAAGCTAGATGAGTGATTTTGAACCAGTCACTTTCTCTCAGCTCTAGGAGGGGAGCAATGACAAACCACTTCTGAAAAACCACTTCCCCAAAAAACTGCATTGACTTGCTCAGGCAGTGTTCAAGAATAGGACATGATGGAATGAAGTAAAAAAGACATGTATAAACTGTGGAATTTTTACACATAGTGATAATCACTAGTTTAGATAATTCTGAAGGGAGATTAAATACATTCATGGGGATCTTAAATGTTGCTAACAACCCTGGAAGTATGGCCCAGGTTTAACAATAACCTCTGAAATTAGCATAGCTGCTTGAGATCAGCAGCAATGAAAGGCCATCCGTAGCTGTGAACTTCTTTAATATATCAGACTGGTCACTTTGTGTTATGACTGCTGGACTAAACAGGCTACTGATTGGAACCAGTAGAGGGTTTCTTAATTTTTCTTGGTTTTTTGTTTCTAAAATTTGCCTTAGTTACCTAGTGTTTGTGTATGAAATGCAGTCCTCAATTTACAAGCGTTTGTTTAATAACCATTTGAAGTTACAATAGCACTGAAAAATGTGACTTGTGGTCATTTTTACGACTGTTGCATCATCCCTGTGGTCACATGATCAAAATGTGGATGCTTGGCAATTGGCATGTATTTATAAATATTGCAGTATTCTGGTCTATGTGATCACCTTTTGTGACCTTCTGACAAGCAAAGTCAATGGGGAAGCCAGATGTACTTAACTGTGTTACTAACATAATCAACCGCAGTGAGTCACTTAACAATCGTGGCAAATTATACAATAAAATGGGCAAACTCATTTAATAACTGTTTTGCTTAGCAATGGAAATTTTGGGATCAATTGTCATAAGTTGAGGACTATTTGTATCTTAGTTTTATAGAAACAGAACTCTTAAGGTTTTTTTCTTTTTCATTCAGGTAATTTGGTCTGATCATTCTGTATCCTGTGTAACAAAAACACACCAGGAACTACAAGAATTTCTCTTAAAGGTAAATATTCAAAGGCTTATGTAATAAAGCTAGATGGCATGAGGTTTTACCTCAAATTACACTGGTAGATTGTTTTTGATATGCAGTTTATCTACTAATCTGTCAAACATTATTAATATATTCAATTTCTAGATGAATATATACAGGTATTATGTCTTATGAAATATTGACCATGTTATAATTGCTTAAGAAGCAATAAATTGTTTCTAGTGATACAAATATTGTTCTAGTTGCAGAAAACCCTTTCTTCAACTTGTGCAAGAGTCCAATCAAATATTTTGATTCCACTTTGAACAAGTTGTGCACATCACTCTATAATTTCATGAGGTTTCATGCTTGTGCTGATTTTGCTGATTTTAAAAAAAAGAAATAATGCATCACGGAATATTGGGGTAGTTGCAAAAAGTTATGAATTGAATGTACACTATTGAGACCAATTGAAAACACAAAGCAACGGTATACTTCTGCTCATCCAATTTACTTTTTATGAATATGAGAATATAAATAGAGCAAGTACCATCATGGTTTTAGCATTGTGTTACTCACATTGCTGACCATATTCTTCTGGACCAAAAATGCCCATTTTCTGCCATTATTTCAATTGGTGTTTGAAGATATCTTCCCCAAATATAGATATAATTCTAAGTTTTCAAAATTAATAGTCTCTGATAAACCTGTGTTCCGTGAATTAGTTCCTCACTCGTTTAAGCCATGCAACAGAGATCTCCCACATGTACTGTGGGAATTAACTCCATAGATTAATTAAGTGCTTAATCTTTCATTCCATTTTTACTATCATCCCTAAATTTGCTAGCTCATGTTTATATTTCAATATGGTTTATGAACAAGTTAAAAAGCACTAATCCCAGCACAGATTCCTAAAGATATCTACTTTTTATTTCCCTCTTTACTTTTCACTTTTAAAAAAAGTTAGCAATCTATAATATATTTGAGTTCTCTTGTTCCGTGACTGCTAATTTAATTGAGCATCTTTAAAGAACAACTTTGTCCAAGATGTTTTTTTTTTTTAAACAAAAGGATACATTATTTACAGTTCTGTCCACACGCCTCTTAGTGCTCTTAAGTCTACAATATAAGGCTAGTGAGACAGGATTTACTTGATCAGAATTCATATTGATTTAACTTAATTCTTGTTTTATATGTTTGTATTTGTGTGTGTTTTAATTAAGTTACCATATGTACTAATCACCCTGGAATAGATATTAAGTTTACTGGCCCTATAATTTTCCCAGATCCTCTTTGGTATCAATTGGCTATATTCCAATCCTTTTGCTGCTTGATTCCAGTTTGAGGGCCAAGTAATTAATTTTTATTAGGAAGTTAGCACTTTTGAATTATTTAATTCTTGAATGGATTCTATCAGGATCTGATGGTTTGTTATTTGTATTCTCTCAAGATGACTTAGAATTCAGGTAACTATATTACCTTAGTTTACTTTTGTTTTTCCAGTCTCCTTGCTTCTAAAAGTCAATGTAAGCGTAGGCATTTATCTAATACCTTCCATACTAAAGATGAATAGAAATAATTCATTCAGTTTCCCTGCAGGCTTCATAAAGACAGTATGAAGCCTGCAAGGAAACTGAATGAATTATGAGTTGTGAGTATGAACTGGTTGTGTCATTGTATGTACTTCTTTTATTGGTTTTCCATTTATATATTTTGAATGCCCTATATACTCTAATCAGTAATCTACCAAGAAGAAAATCACACCTCTATTGATACCATCAGGACAAGTTTCTATATAAAAATGAACAAGTGCCACACTCACAGGCACTGATGATGTTATCTAGTTGGGTAATGAAATGTCTGCAAGTGTACAACCAAGCTCACTGGGCATCAAGGACTCCAGATCAAATATATATTTCAAAATTCTTAGTGATTCCCTTAATATTTGTTGTATGGTGATCAGATTCTCTCTTTGTGTACCCTCCTGTCATCTTAACACATCTTCTGACAAGACAGAATGTATGTTTTATTCCTTTTTAGTTTTTCATTTCTTCAAATTAAGACTTCTTCATGTTAAGTTTCCTGAACCCTGCTATAAAGTCACTTCAGCCTCTAACTGGAGCTTCAATTATTGCATTTTGATAAAATCCTGATGTATTATTTATTTCATTTATTTAATTGATATTCCACTTTTATTATTATTTTTATGAACAACTTAGGGCAACGAGCATATCTAATAATCCGTCTTTATATTTTACGCACATCAACAACCCTTTAAGGCGAGTTGGGCTCAGAGAGAATGACTGACATAAGGTTACTTGGTGGCTCTCATGGCTAAGGTGGGACTAGATCTCACAATCTCCTTGTTTCGAACTTGATGCCTTAACCACTCAACCAAAGGGCTCTCTGGTTCCTTTGACTTTTCTTTTCAATCTTTTTGTTTCAACAATCCCCTTTTTAAAACATTTCCTCTTATCTAGCAAACTGACTGTTACACTTGCTGCAATTTTTCTACTACAGTGGGACCTGCGGTCCCAAATGGCTCGGATGGCAAACAATTCGGGTGCCAATTGAAAAATCTGCTAAATGCTTTACTCACATCACGAACACATCCTTGGGTGCCAAATAAACACAGCCAATTTTCCCTTCTCGGCCATTTTGTGTGTGTGCGTGCATGCGCAGTTTGTCTTGTTTCTGGTCATGACCAAATCAGATGCTGACCAAAGTCCTGGAATGGATTACAGTCAGCACCCGAGGTCCCACTGTACCATGTATTTTGAATGTCATAGCATTGTGTTTATTGTTTCCAGTTGGTTCTTCAACACTTGCATCTTGCACCAGATGATGGTCACAGTTTGGGATTCAGTCTAGTTTAGTTTTGAGACTGTCCATTCTAAATAACATTTATTTAGAGTATCTGAAGATATGGTTTCTTTGTCATGGCTTGAAGATGAATATACACACTCTGAGTGAATATAATTGAAGTTTCCTATTATTACAACTTTTCCTTTGCATTTCTTCTCATTTCCTTGCACCATCTGAGGAACATTCTTGACATTTTGATTAGGTGGACAATAATATATTCCTAGATTTATCCCAAAGATGCTTTTTTTCAAGAGGCAACTGGACTTTCTGTTTTTTCTTTGAAGACGTTTGGCTTCTCATCTAAGAAGCTTCTTGGATGAGAAATAAAATGTCTTCAAAGAAAAAAAAACAGAAAGTCCAGTTGCCTCTTAAAAAAAGCACCTTTGAGAGAACCATGACCTGGATGACTGAGAATCTCCATAGACATCCCTAGATTTAATTTACCTTCTGACTACATGTTGCCACTATGGTGTTTCTGTGAAAGAATCCAGTTTTTCAACATTTCATAGATTCATAATGTAGAGAACAATATCACCATTTATGTCTTTCCATGTATGTATTTTCTGTTAAGTTGGATTCAGGAATGACTGGATTCTATTCTGTTGCACCTAGTTTCTGTTTACCCATTATATCTATGTTTTTGTTTACAATCAGATATGATAATTTCTTCATCATGGCTCAGAGACTTACAGCATCCGCATAGAAAGATCTATATTATGTTCAAATGTTTTTGGCATTTGATTCAGTTTGTCGTAGAGTATTCCTCCATGCTTAACAGAACTACATTCCTATTGATGGCTCGAACAGTTCACCCACACAAATTCACAAGCTTTGCATATCTAGCTGACCCTGCATGTGAAATAAATAGGATTTTTGAGAATGCTATTTGGTAGCACAGGAATTCAACCTGCTACCTAGCAGCCTAGATTTGGCTTCCAGAAGTGTCCAATTTTTCAATGGCAGAAGTACCAAAATGTAGTATGTCTTCTAATTACAGTCTAATAACTTATCTGGACAATGCATGACATTCATTCTATTTGCATCAGTCTAGTAAGTTATCAAGTGAGTTACATACCTGTCACAAATTCATTTATCTATTTTCAAATGACTGAATTATCTACGAACAAAAGTTGTTTGTTTTTCTGGTACAAGATACAGGTTTATCATCCAAAAATTGGATTCCTCCTGTAAAATCTCTCCTATTCTCACAATTGCGTCCTTCTCCTCAAGACTCTTGTTAGAAGAGTAATTTAGTAGAAAGTAGGATGTCTTCTTGAAAGTGAATCAAAGGTGTTGACTTGAAGGTGTTGTTTACAATCTCTGTAGCACTTGTAAACATTTCCAGTGAAAAAAATTGTGAACAGGAATGGGCTTGTTTTATGAGAGTCAAGAGCAAATTGCATGATGAATAAAGCCATGCTTTTGCCCCAAAGGCAGATAATAAATTTGACATGTGCCTTAGCACATGAGTGCACAGTCTTTCAACACACACACACACACACACGCACACACACACTTTTATAACATATTTTAAAGTGTTTGGTTAATGGCTTCCTAACATAATTTACCTTGTTATTTGGATATCTGGAGATTGAATGTCAATATGCTTTGCCTTGCAAAACTCCATCTTTGCCCTTTTGTTCCTTACTCTCATCATAACTTGTAATTGTATCTCCTGTTTCTAATGGTTGCTGTCTGGGTGGGTTTCATCTTTCACTAAATAAAGATTCTATATCATATTGTAGAGAATAAAGTTCAGTTGACTATTCTACTAGATACTATGCATGTGGTGATGGTCTTTTCACCTTTGACATGCTGTATTAGTAGATATACTGATCCATTTAAATAAAAATAAGCCAAAAATAATTCAAATCATTGATCTGTGAATTTCTGGAATGAAGAAAGGAGTTCTAAATTTAAATGTTATAATCTATCCATTTACTTATGATAAATGTTACTTTTCTACAATAATTAATAATGTGCCTTTCATCAGCTTCCAAAGGATCTTTCTTCTGAATCATTTGACAAGACCATTTTAGCAGCATTAAATCAGGGGTTACAGAAACAAGAAGAAAGGAGGCATTCAGACTTTGAGCCTATGATAAGGTAAAACTTTAGAGCAATGAATATAGTTATTTTTACTGTAAATTTATCTTGAATTAACCACTTTCTTTATTATGTGTTTAGAGATCTGAGAAATTAGTGTTTTATATAGTCATGTTTAGTTCATTTACCTCAGAATAAAGCAATCTATATTTTTCTCAATTCTGTCAGGTCCAATCAATGTGTCTTAATTACCAGGGGTTGCTGTATAATTAACATCGATGTAACATACATACATCAAAGTATCTATTCCTGATCCAGCTGAATGGTGCTAATCGTGTTGAACATACAAATGTTTAAATGTTGACCATATTTTGTACCGTTAAGCTATAATCCTTCTCCCTACTCTGCAACTATAGGCCCTAAGCATCTTATAAAGGTTTCTGCAACAAATCTGCAAAATTCCCAGTTGTTTTGTCTTTGTCTTTAAAATAATATGCTTCTATATAGGATCATTTCTGTCCCTGTGTATGTAGAATGAGACTAATATAAGTGTGTTTGATGATGCAACATTTGAATTATACATATCTAGGCATGGGTATTATGAAAATAGCATGGGTCTAAGTGGCTTAAGTCTTTTAACATTTAGCTAACTGCTATGACTTTTGGATCATACTGTATGAGATTTTGTTTACATGGTTTCTGTAACATTTTATTATATAGCTGTACTTAAAAGTTTGTGAACCCTTTTGTTTTTATATATTTCTGCAAAAAATATGATCTAAAACATATGTTTTCCACACAAGTCCTAAAACTACATAAAGAGAATCGGTGCTGAACACATGAGTCAAAAGTATTATACTTGTACATTTGTTTATTGAGTAAAATAGTCCAAAAGACATATTTGTTTATGACAAAAGTATTTGCCTTTAAAATCTGATCTTCATGCTATAGGCCTATTGGTCTGTCATGGCTTGAACAAAACAGAGCTGTGAGGACCTCTCAGAAACAGTTAATGCTTACTAGACTGGAAAAGACTACAGAACTATTTAGAAAGAATTTGGACTCCCATCTGTTCACTGCGTGCAGATTACCGTATTTTTCGGAGTATAAGACGCATCAAGGTTTTGAAGAGGCAAATTACAAAAAAAAAGTAGGTAGATAGAGGGAGAGAGAGAGAGAGAAAGAAAGAGAAATACGTAAGGTAGGTAGATAAAGGGATAGAGAGAGAGAGAAATAGAGAGAAATACAGTAGGGAGGGAGGGAGAGAGAGTAGGTAGGTAGGTAGGTAAAGGGATAGAGAGGGAGAAAAATAGAGAGGGAGAGAGAAATACAGTAGGTATGTAGGGGGAAAGGGAGAATGTGTGTTTGTGTAGGTAGGTAGGTAGAAAGATAGAGAAATAGAAAGATAAAGAAATACAGTAGGGAGGGAGGGAGAGTGTGTGTGTAGGTAGGTAGGTAGAAGGATAGAGAGAGATAGAGAAATACAATAGGTATGTAGGGGGAGAGGGAGAATGTGTGTGTGTACTGTAGGTAGGTAGGTAGGTAGAAGGATGAGAAAGAAATAGAGAGAAATACAGTAGGTAGGATGGAAGAGTGTGTGTGTGTATAGGTAGAAGTATAGAGAGAGAAATATATATATATAGAGAGAGAGAGAAAGAGAAATACAGTAAATAGGGAGGGAGTGTGTGTGTGTGTGTGTGTGTAATTAGAAAGGTAGAAGGATAGAGAGAGAGAGAGGAGAAATACAGCAGGTAGGGAGAGAGAGTGAGATTAGGTAGGTAGGTTGATGTTCTCAGGTGTATTTATCTCTGTCCTGCAGAAGGAAATCGCAGACAAACCTTAAAACTTCGTTTCTGCTTGCTCAGAAAAAGTTAAAGAGCCTTCTGAAAGGCGGGGGGGGGGGAGCCTTTGCACTCAGCAAACTTCCAAAAGAGCCCATTTCTCCGTGAAAATGAGGCTGTTTTTTAAAAAAATAAAAAGCATAAGTAGCCTTGGGGGGCTTGCAGAGTGCTGGGGGGGGGGGTGAAAAATGAGCAAAAAAACCGCCCCATTTACCCAGGAGCTGCCTCCATAAGGCTTGGCACAGCCAGTTTGGTGAAGGGGGCGGGGTTCCAGGAGGCAAAAAGTTTTTTTTTGCGCTTTGCATGCTTATTCCAAATGCTCTTTCTCCACGAAAACGGGGCCGATTTTCTTCAAATAAAAAGCATGACTAGCCTTGGGGGGGCTTGCAGAATGCTCCTGAGGGGGGGGGGGCAAAAAACCGCCCCATTTATCGCGAAAACGGGCCATTTTGGGGTCAAATAAATTGCATGCATAGTCCTATGGAGGCTTATAGAGTGCTGCTGGGGGCTGGTGGGGGGGAAACGGTCCGTTTGAGGCTAATTCCTGCCCTCCCCAGTCCCCAGGGGCTCTCTGGAAGCCTCCACAAGACTAGGCACAGCCAGTTTGGTGAAGGGGGTGGGGTTCCAGGAGGCAAAAAAATGCTGTATTCGATGTATAAGACGCACCCAGATTTTCAGCCTCTTTTTAGAGGAAAAAAGGTGCATCTTATACTCCGAAAAATACGGTATGTCTAAATGGAAGCAATTCAACAACATTGTTGCTCTCTCCAGCAGTAACCAAGATCAAACCAAGAGTAAGGGTTTGCAATCCTCTGGGAGGTTTCAGAGAACCCCAGGCAGGGTTTAAGGAACTAAGGATCTCTCTTGCACTGATAAATGTCAGCGTTCATGGAAATACCATTAGGAGAATGCTGGACAACAATTATTTGCATTGCAGGGTTGGATAAATAAAGCCAGTATTCTCCAAAAAGAACATTGCTGCCCAGCTACAGTTGATGAAAAAACATGTGGAGAAGCCAGAAGACTATTGCAAGAATGTCCTGTGGAGAATGATACTAAAATAGAACTTGTTGGCTTGAATGAAAAGTTTGATAAAGGCAAATTCTGTCTTCCACCATGAGAAATGTAGCTATGAAACATAGTAGCAGTATCCTAAGGTGGACTTGCTTTGCTGCCTTTGGATCAGGACAGCTTGCCATCATTGATTAAACTTTGGCTTCTGATTGTACCAGCAACCTCTGTCAGAGTATCTGCCTGTGGATTGAAGCTCAAAAAAAAGCTGATCATGCAGCAAGATTAGAGCCCAAAACACACAATTTGTACAACCAAAAAATGATTAAAGCAGAAGAAAGTTAATGTTTGGAAATAGACAAGTTAAATCCCGACCTTAATCTATATTATAGAAATGTTGTGGATAGTCTTGAAGTGGGCAGAATGGGCAACGAGCCCATCAGCATCCCCAAGTTGAAGCTGTTTTGCAAGGAGGAATAATTGGTTAAAATTATTTCAAGCGTCATGCAGGACTAATCAACAGTTATTGGAAACATTGTTGTAGTTATTGCTGACCAAGGGGAAGGGTAAGTAAGGGGAGGTAAAGTAAAAGTTCACATACTTTTACCATACACAAATATATTTGGATCATTTTTCTCAATAAATAAATAAATGAACAAATATATTTTGACTTGTTTATTGAATATGTTTGAGTTCTAGAACTTATGTGGAGAACAGATAATATTTTAGGTAACATATATGCAGAAATATTTAAAATTCAAAAAGATTCAGAAACTTTTAAACATCCATGACTTTGCCCATAATAATAATATTATAATAATCCTTTATTTCCTTCCTGTTTATGTATCTGTTTATTTGCAATGGAGATGTTTGATACACAGTGGCATTTCTTTATGTTAAATATTAGTCTGAAATATATATATATATTTCTAATATGTTTTAGGCAACTATTTGCAAATACTTCCCCAGCTTTTCTCCAGAATCAGAGAGTAAACAACTTCTTTCAGACTCTATCTTCAGAAGATTTACATTCTCATAGTAAGAAAATCTTATTTTTGTATTCTATTATGAATTTGTACACAAGTTTCCTATTTCAAAGCATATTTGATCTTTATGCCAGTTAAAATTTAATGTTATCTCAAGTTGTTGATCAGTTCATTTTTATTATGTGTTCTTGGTATATTACTTTCAGGATAGTTGTTAATGGGTGGCCTCTTTTAATTGTATGTACTGCAACTTGGCTCATGCATCCAATCTTTTTCACCTTCTGCAACCCTCTTGACTCAAAGCATCCTACTACCATCACATTTCTGTTGAGTGCAGCATTTAGATTATACATATGTATGAATAGGAAGCAAAGACACATGTTGGGTTATAGCAGAGAAGGAGATTGTGTTAACTGAAATGACACAGAGAACTGCAGTGAAGAGGAATGAAAGAGAATGATTGAACAAACTACCTCCTATTTGGACAGCCATAAAATACAGCCTTATTTATTTATATTCATTCATTCTTGCATTCATGCATTCATTCATTTACTGCCCATCTTGCCTCAAGGCGATTCTGAGTGGCTTATAACGTTAAATGTCAATCAAACCACGAACAAGTAATATTTCTAGTAACAGTAAAATTACAATTTAAAAAATGGGAAGGAAGTGAGCATGATGCTCAGAGGGGAGGTGAACTCTTCTCTTAATCAACATGATACACCCCTGTTGGGGCCTTAAGCCAACTGGCAGAGCCAGATCTTCAAGCCTTACAGTATGTCAGAAGGATGGGAGCAGAACTTTCTTCAGGGAGCAAGATGTTCCAAAGGGCAGGCACCATGGCAGAAAAGTCTTTTCTCCTGGGCCCCATCAGCCAATATTTCTTGACCAATTGGGCCTTCAGCATGCCCCTTGTGCTGGAATGGGTGGGCTGAACCAGTTCTATTGGGGTAAGAAAAAACCCTCCCTTTTTATGACCCTGTAATCCCTTAATTCGGGGTAGAGTCAGGGTGACTGGATGGAGCTAAGCATTTACTGGCTAGATGCTCTTCCGGATGCCACGCAGAGTTCGCAGCAGATATTTTTTCCTTGCACCCCAGCAGAGAAACATCTGTGGCTACCTAGGATTGAACCCTTAACCTTCTGAATACGAGGCAAGCGTCTTCACCACTATGCCTCCATGGGGTGAGACAGTTCTTCAGGTAGCCTAGACACATGCCATGCAGAGCTTAAAAGGTGATAACCAACAGCTTGAATTAAATCCTGCACCATCACACTCATACCAGTTGCAGCTTCCAAAAGCTCTTCAAGGGTAGCCCCAAGTAGAGGACATTGCAGGATTCCAAACATGAGATGACTAGGGCTTGAGGGCCTAAGTGGAGGGACTCCCAGTCTAGGAAAGGGTGAAACTGGCACATAACACAGAGTTGTGCAAAAACTCTAACTTTGACTGCCACCTGCTCTTTGGGGTCTATCTACGGTAGTGCAACCCCATCCAGAATTAAAAGTCCTGAATCTTGAAGCTTCATGCACCCAAAGCCATTCAGTCTTGCTGAAGCCAGTTAACCCCTCTCTGGACCCCCACAACTTTGCTTGTTAGAAGATTGCAAAAGGAGATCACATGACCCCAGGACACTGCAAGTACCATAAATTTGAGTCAGTTGCAAGCATCTGAATTTTGTTCACTTGATCATGGGCATGCTACAACAGTTGTAAGTGTGAAAAATGGCCATGTCACTTTTTTGTGTCATAACTTTGAACAGTCACTAAATGAACTGTTGTGAGTCGAGGACTACCTGTATAGATAAGATGCAGGTAATTTATTGAATCATATGAATTATTTTTCCTAAATTGGATGCACTGTTGACTTCAGTTCCAAAGTGTGAAGGCATCCAAATCATGTGTATATCAGCTTGAATGAAAATCAAGTGAATTATTAAATGAGAATATATGAAATGAACACTAACATTAATGCTTACAAGTAGTCTTTGACTTATGACCATTCATTTAGTGACCATTTGACGTTACAATAGCACTTCAACAGATGGAATGTGACTCATGATCTGTACTCACTCTTATGACCATTGCAGTGTTCCTATGGTCACATGGTTGCAGTGTAGGCACTTGGCAATTAGCTTACACTTGCAACAATTCATGTGACCTTTACAGCTGACCTTCAATAAGCAAACTGAATAGGGAAGGTCACAAATCATGCTCATGTGATGATTTGCTTTAACAACCACAGTAAAAACATCATAAAGGGGTCCAGTTGTGCAGTGCCTCACTTAATGACCACCCCAGTTAATGACAAATTTTCCAGGCCCAATTGTGATCGTAAGTCAAGGATATAAAAATACCTCAGCTTCTTAATGGATGCTAATTTATTAGGAAAGCTACATTCTGTGGTAGCACATAATTGATAACTGATTTTGAAATGATAAGCAGGGTAAATACTTGAGTGGAATACCAGGAAGAAATAGCAGTGCTGTAAGCTTGACCAGAAAGTTGAAAAAGATTCAGAAGATAATGCCAAACCACTTCTGTAGACAAGAAAACTAGATGGACATGCCCATGATGTTGACAGATGTTTGTTAAAGACTTTTCTTTTTATTAGAAAAAATCCCACAATTGCTTATTAATTACAAATACATTAAATACAATTTTTTTCATTGTAGCCTTCTAGTATATATTTTTCATTTGGCATGCCTGTAGATGCTGTTTAGAAGTATTATAAATACTGTCTTCTTGTGAGCATTGCATTGAATATTGCTAATAGCAAGCATTGATTTCTGCTGGCGGTCGCTGTTAAAATTCACTTGTTCTAACTTCAAATGTTCAGGTTTTTTTTACATCTAGTTTATTGTTCTACTTAAGCTTTTAAAATAATTATATTTTATTGTTTAACGGCTATTACTCTTCAGATAACTACCAGTCTTCCCTGAAGACATCTAAAATGCCAGAACATTTCAAGGAGGATAGCTCAGAAGCCTCAAGCCAGGAAGAAGGTTTGTTCCAAGATTAAATGAATGAAAAGTTCTTTCTGAGTTGTATTTTGAGGTTTCTCAGTAATGTATCTTTGCTTTTAAGAGGTGTAACAAATGATACTAGTATAAGATAGTTTCAGATTTTCTTTTTTTCTCTCACCTTTTTTCATCTGCTTCCGATTTCTATTGCTTGCTACTATTTTTTTCTGTTATTTTCAGAGTTGTTTACATCAAAGGGGAATAGTGTGATAAATATATATGTATGTTTTAAGTAGAAGATGCTCAGGTCTAAAAATGTTTCGAAAGTAAAAACCCAAAATATTACATACTTCAGTTTTTGAACTGAATGTTGGTTATACTGTGCCATCTGACTTGTATAGGTCTAGTACATTTTAATCATATTGCAATGTTATGAGCACGAAAGTTACATTTACCAGAATTAATATAGGTATTTGTAAAACATACTAATTAGCAATTGAGTTGATTACTAAGTTACTAAATGCTTTAGTTTATAGTACTTCAGGTATTGCAGCCATGATAATATAATAAAAACATAATTCTGTAATATTTTATTTAAAGGAATTTGTATGATATTGTATAATAAAGCCAGTGTAATGTAATATTTAACTAATAGCACAATACTTTATTTTTTATCTAGATATGATGCAGCACACAGTTATTCATAAGAAACATAATGGGAAATGCCCTATTGCTAAGTAGGTGTTCTTTTCATTTAAAATAGTATTTGGTATTTGATTCATTGGATGAATTTAAAGCTACTTTTATAACTTGCTAAACCTGGATAAATTTGGGAGTTGTTAAAATAGGAGCTGATATTATACAAATAATCTGATGGTTGAGTGAGTTTGGGGCAGTCATTCTCTCAATCCAAACCACCCCACAGGTTTGTTGTTGTGAGGGAAATAGGAAACTATTGTGTATGTTTGCTACCTTGAATTATTTATAAAAATGAAGGTGGGATATAAATAAATAAATACATTGAAATTTTCTTGAGAGTAGAGAGATTAAAAAATTAGGCTAATTGGAGAATCCTGTTTTGAAATTTAATTCATAATGTCAACTTGAGAGTTGCCAAATTATTCTGTTATTTTATTTTTATTTATTTTATTCGTATTTATACCCCGCCCTTCTCCAAAAAGGACCCAGGGCGGCGCACAGGAAATTAAAACATACAAATATAGACAAAATATAAAATTTAAAAAACTATTAAATTTCCCCTGTGCTAAAATCAATTTAAAATCCCCAAATTTAAAACTGTCTAATAATAGTCCCAACGGAGGTTACGCTAGGCCGGCTTGATGGAAAAGGTATGTCTTTAGACATTGGCGGAAGAGGCAGAGGTCAGAGATAGTTCGTAATTCCGGGGGTAGGTCGTTCCAAAGGGTAGGGCCCACCACAGAGAAGGCCCTTCCCCTGGGTGTCGCCAACCGGCATTGCCCGGCTGACGGCACCCTGAGAAGGCCCTCTCTGTGGGAGCGGATCAGACAAAGGGATGTATGGGGCAGGAGGCGGTCTCGAATATAACTTAAATAAAATAAAATAAAATAAAATAAAATAGTATTGATCTGGAACTATGTGGGGCAATAAAGCCAATAAATCAGACAACTGGCTATGACAGCCATATTTGACATCATCCGAAGGATGCATAGGAACTTTTTCTCACCCAGCACTTGCACTATAATACTACTGCATAAGGAACCAAACTTTTCATGTTTCAGGCAAACAGAAAAACTCTATATCAATTGTATAATTTATACTGTACTATTTTCTGATAAACAAGTTAGCTAACAAAATTTCAAAGTTAAAAATGTACATTAGAATCAAGAGTACATCAAGGCCTAATTTATCTCTTGAAAGTAGTTTTGAAATCTCACTTATAAAAAAAATTATAGGGCTCTTTAGAGCAGTGGTAGTCAACCTGGTCCCTACCGCCCACTAGTGGGTGTTCCAGCTTTCATGGTGGGTGGTAGGAGTTTTGTCCGATACAGAAGCACTTTCCTTTTTTAAATTTAATTGACTTCCATATAAATCACCATTACTGTGGAACTGGTGGGCGGTTAATTTTTTTTACTCCTAACAGAGATACAAAAGTGGGCGGTAGGAATAAAAAAGTTGACTACCCCTGCTTTAGAGACTCTGCATCTCTGGTAAAATAGACAATGGCTACAGTTGAATTTCTTCAAATGGGCATCTGCATACATACAATATTTCTCTTTCCCTGATATAGGCAATTTCTTTTGAAAGGTATTTCCTATGCTGATATTGCAGGCCTACCCATGTTGGTTAGTGAAGCAACTATTGTGAATGAATGAGATAAGAGTAGGTCTACTATAATAAATAAAGATCAGTTGAGGATTATTCTGAAATAATAATACAGTAATCCCTCGTTTTTCGCGGTCAATCGGGACCGCAACCTTCCGCGAAAAGTGAAAACCGCGAGGTAGGATTCTATAGGAAACTTGAATTGGTGGACATGTTTAAAGCAACCACTAGGGGGCGCTTGCCTCCTACCAATGCATTTTTTTTTGTATTTTTTTAAAAATCCGCGAAGCACTGAATCCGCGGAAAACGAAGCCGTGGAAAACGAGGGATTACTGTATACATAAGTCTAAATTTGTGTATGTACAGTTAATCACCCAAAGGTGAGGCCAAAGTTAAGCATAGAGGGAAATATGCTTTAGATCTACAATTCTTAAACTGTTTGAGTCAATTACCCTCTTTCTTAGTCTCAAATAATGCTCCCATTAAAAAAATGGAAAAACAAAATAAAACACAAATGTCTTGGCAGCCGTAGCCCTTTTACCCCAGGATATGCCCAATTTATCCCTAATAAGAGCCATTGGTTTTGATGGTTGAGAAGTCAGCAATCTGTTGAATTATAGTTTCTTATTATTTATTTTATAACAGCACTATTAATACCAGATGTTCTTCACTGGATGGTTTTGATATAACACATGCTGAATATAATGGTGTAGCAGACTGGAGAAGAAAAGGCTGGGCTCTACAGCAGCATCCAGAGCATTGCACAATACTTGATCAGGTATTCTGGTTTTTTTCATCCTAGAAAACCTATGCAAGCAAATGACAGCAAAACTACATATAATGAGACATTTTTCTGAGACATTGACTTGATTGGTTTCATTTTAAATATTAGCTTTTTCCAGTAGAAAAATGTCATCTTCATATAAAGAGGCATATTTCTGAGACTTATTGAATTGATTGGTTTCATTTTAAATACTGGATTTTTCCAGTAGAAATTTGTCACCTCCTCTTTAAGGTGGGAAGATAATGCAGATAACTTCCCACACTATTTAAATTGGGTAGGAGACTGTTTAAGTTATTTAATAAGAAGGCATTTCAATCAGTTTCCTCTTTTCTTTTTTTGTTAGAAAATAGCAAGTTCACACATCTAAATATGTAGATCTTTTTCTGATGTTGTTTTTTAAAACTTGGGCAGTGCTATTTCTGACCCAGGGTGACCTCCTCCCCAGCATAGCTAATTATCATATATGGTTTGTGGATTGGGTGGTGCCTATTCCTCTATGAAATTAGATTGCTATGGCTATCCTCCAGTATTCTAAGAAACAAAATGATTCTTACAATCTGTCATTTCACTAGTAATTATTTGCAGCTATGAAATCTTTTTGTAGGTTTCTTTTGCATAGATCTGCAATTTAACCAATAAGTTTACTATATATAGACATTGAATTCATGAATATCCAAAGACGTTGAATTGTAAACAATTGTACTCTGAAAATATATGTCCAATTAATATAAATAAATGTCTTAGTACACGTGAGCACTATTGAGCACATGGCCTAGTGATAATTCACCTAGAAACATATGATGAAAATTATTGTTTTCATGAAAGCACTGATTACTGTTGAAGTTTTTGTAACTATTTACTCTCAGATAATACTATATGGTTTATGATTAAATTTATAATTTCAAAATTGTAAGCAGGTTAAACATGTTAAATAAAACATAATCACTCTTCTGTTCTTCTTCCACATACACTTCATGGCCGAATGCTTATTTCATATGGTATATGAGACATATATAAACATGTTATAGAAATAATAAATTATTATTATTATTATTATTATTATTATGTTACAAATCTCAGCCTGAAAAATGACACCCAACTTTTGTTACTCAAAAATAGAAGGGTGACTTTCAAAGATTGAAAGAGGAGAGATGATATTATGTGTCTTAAGGAGACACATAAAGATATTATGTGTCATTGTTTCAGATTGTATCTAAATCCACTAGCACTGATACCGGAGGATGAAATCTTTTTCATAAGTTCTTGGAAAGCTAATAGCTGCCTCTAAAGTACCATGTTTTTCGGAGTATAAGACGCACCCAGGTTTTGAAGAGGCATTTTTTTAAAGTAGGTAGGTAGATAGAGGGAGAGAGAGGGAGAGAGAGAGAGTAAGTAGGTAGGTAGGTAGGTAGGTAGAGGGAGAGAGAAAGAGAGAGAAATACAGTAGGTAGAGAGAGAGACTGTAGATAGGTAGGTAGGTAGAGGGATAGAGAGAAATAGAGAGAGAGAGAAATACAGTAGATAGGTAGGGGGAGAGAGAGAGTAGATAGGTAGGTATATAGAGGGGGGAGAGAAATACAGTAGATAAGTAGGAAGAGAGAGAGTGTAGATAGGTAGGTAGAGGGATAGAGAGAGAGAAATACAGTAGATAGGTAAGTAGAGAGAGAGAGAGTAGGTAGGTAGGTAAGTAGATGTTTCCAGGTGTATTTACCCATGTGCTGGAGAAGGAAATCACTGACCACCTTTGGAACAAATCTTTGTTTCTGCAGGCACAGTACTTGACCAACATAATTCTCATCAATCACTCTAACTAAACAGCTTTCCAAAAAGGGGGGGAAAAAACTTTTTGCACTTTGCAAACCTCCCCCAAACGGCCTGTTTTTCACGAAAATGGGCCCATTTTTTTTCAAATAAAAGGCATGACTAGCCTTGGGGGGGTTTGCAGAGTGCTGCTGGGGGCTGGGGGGGGGCAAAAACACCCTCTTTTTTGCTCATTTCTGCCCTCCCCAGCCGCCAGGAGCTCTCTGGAAGCCTCCATAAGGGTATGAGCGTGGCCATTTTGGTGAAGGGGCGGAGTTTCACGTGGCAAAAAATGCTGTATTCTATATATAAGACACACCCAGATTTTCAGCCTCTTTTTAGAGGAAAAAGGGTGTGTCTTATACTCTGAAAAATACAGTAATTGCCGATTGGCAACTGTAACATATTACGACAACAAATGGAACTAATATCATTACATTTTTAAGTGAAATTGTACACAGATGGAAAACTTCTGATCTGTTTTTTATTTCATCTAGCATGCGGGAGAGAAAAAGAATTTGCCTGTATTAAACAAAAAGAAAGGAAAACAGCAACCAGAAAAGTAGGTATCATTTTTAAAAGAAACTGAGTATTATGTAAATGTTTTCCCCAAATATGCCCAGTATCCCTAGAATCAATTATATTACTATCTGTTACTAAATAGTGAATGTTTATACTTCAGACAAGTGTGGTTGATTTTGATTGCTAGCAGTATTAGACAGATGAATGCATATTAAGAATATCATGTGCAAAATTAGTAAATGTAATTTAAAATTAAAGTTGCAAGTAATAGGATATAGTAGACTTCTGAATAAACACAAGGTGTTTGCTACTGTTAATTAGTTAATAGAAGTTTGAAGAGTTAGTATTTCTTAAATTTTTAATATTCCCTGTGGAAAAAGTGATGTTTCATTTCAGAAATAACTAAATGACCTTATGTTATTTTTCATAATTCTGAACAACTTAGATTTTGCAGTTTGATTGATTCGCAGTTTGATGAGAATTACCTAAAGAATTTCATTGAGTTTGTTTGGAGAAAGATTGGCTATTGTAGAATTAACCATCACTGAACTCTTTGAAAACTCTTATTATTACCATTGATTCATATTTTGGAGCTTCTGGGCAGGTTTGCCATTGTTAAAAAAAGTATTGGAGAGACATGTTCTAATCACAACCTGGATATCAAGCCATTTTAGATCTTCACAAGTTGATGACAGTAGATGTTTAGAATTCATGGTTCCATGAAGAGAATTTTATACTTATTCTTTTGATTAATGTTTTTATCCCTGCACAGAGATAAAATAAAGAGGACTGATTCCAGACTAACCATGAGAGCCAACTATGTAAGAGTTGCAGATGCTCATCACCTGCATCCAGGAACAGCAAAAGGTACAAAACACTAGAGATTATTTTAATATTCTTCTTTGATTTATATAGTGGGAAATACACTTAGCAAATATGCAGCATAATACTATTACTTGTGGAATAGTAAGGGGAGATAGCAAGACACATAGAGATGCTGTTAGTCAGAGTTTAGCTTAATTCATGTATATTCTCTTACATTATGAGTCACCTTTGTTCAGTTCTCCATATGGATTCTGCATGTTCATGCAGTCTACTTGGCATATCAGCGGACTGCTGTCCACAATCCTTTATTAAAGCAGGAATGTTATTTCTTTTATTTTCTCTGGGGTTTTTTGTATATTTCTGTTCTGCCTGTATTATTTTTATAAATAATTCAAGGGGGCAGCCATACCTACTATAATGCTTCTTCCTTCTCTTATTTTCCCCACAACAATAACGTTGAGAAGTGGTTGCGCTGAAAGAGTATGACTAGCTAAAGTCACCCATCATATCTCTATGCATGGGCTTGATTTGAAAAGCAAGCCAAATGCCCATTTTCTTTCTGACTGCTATGATAGTGGTGCCTTGGAGGACTTAGAAGAGAACATTTCCTATTGAATTCTTGAACTCTAGCTTATTCACTGGAGGACTTTTCCTTTTCTTCTATTTTTCTAAGACTGCAATCCTGTCTTTTTTTAATCAGTGATTTCAATGGTTGTGTACCCATGCCATAATAGCAACCGAAGTTGCTCAAAAATGCTATTAGTGTCAAGATGATAGTAAGTAAAGTGCTAATTTTGTATGGTCATAACCCTTTACTTCAGTGAATATGACCAAGAAAAAGTAAACACTGGGATACATACTGATCTGTGTGAGCCTTTGTTCTGGAATAGGGCCTTGATAACATTTAGCATTAGCATTACCATCAAGAAGCTCAATTTACTGTCCAGATAACTCCAGTTTCTAGCCAAACCACCTGTTTTCAAAAGAATAAATAGAGATTCAAATTATTATTTTAACTTCATAAACATCAGCACCTGAAATAGTAAACTATCAAGCCTTTAAAAGAATCTTAAAAACCAAAAATATACTTTATTTGAACTCCTATATACTGTACGGTAATTCTGTCAGTCAGTTCCTTTTCTTGTGAAGTAAGAAAGTTGACTGGGTATTTTTTACAGGATTTCTTTCTTGCTCATTAGTCTCAAAACTTATCTTCAGGATTGTATTCTCATATGCTTTCCTTGAGCCAATGTATCTTAAATATGGTTGCCATAGGTATGCCTGTAATGGTTGTTTCCATTGCCTGTTAGAACATAAATGCATCTGGGGGAGAAACTGTCAGACCATGCTTCCCATAGTACACATTTGATGGATTTTCAAGAAATAATGTAGCATTTTGCAGAATTGTCATTGGAAATATTTTGGCTATCCAATAGAGGCAAGACTGCATATAGTCCATGGAAAGGTTTGCTTACCTGTAGTATATGTTTTCTCATGGTCATTTGCAATCATGCAACTTGTCATTCTTTCCTGTTGCAACTATTTTATGTACTTGAAGAAAAGCTGTGCATCATAACTGGAAAGGAATTGTATATGAAGTTGTTATCCTTTTTTTAAAATAAAGTCACATGCAGACTTTCCTTTTAAGGGGAGGAAAAAGTGTCTGTTCCTGGATTAGAATGTGCAAACTCTGTGAATACATACAAATCATAAGTTAAAAAGCAGGAATATGAACTCTTACCAGGATCAGAATATATTATGGGGTTCAGAATTTATTTTCAAGACCTAATTAAAGACTGCCTAATATCAGCATTGATTTTTTCTCCCTGAATAAAAGGCATCTATGTTACTTAAGATTGCTTTTCAATTATGGGAATTACAAAACTCTTTTTGTATGTTGAATTTTAGTTGTCTGGGATGAGAAAACTTTAAAAATATCTACTCGGTACATCTAGGTTTCTTTAGTAAAAAAAGGTTTTAGAATCTCGCCCATGTATTATATATTGTGACAATTTTGTGCAGTCCAGCGGTTTTTACCTTTTGATATTAGATTATATTCTTTGTTTGGTGGCTGCAATATACAGAGTTGGTGCTTGGGTAGCAAGTAAAAATGCAGAAAACCCTAAGTTAATTTGCATATTACTTAGTGGTGTTTAGCAGTAATTTTGCTGTTATGACATCTTTTCTAGATTCAAATTTAGACATTACAATTGGAAATGACACATGTGGAGAAACCTCTTCAGAGAGTTACAGTTCTCCTTCTAGTCCACGGCATGATGGAAGGGAAAGTTTTGAAAGTGAAGAAGAAAAAGACAGAGGTTGTATTTTTGTATTTAAAATAAGAACATATAGAATCACTTTAGTATGCTGCTTCTTTAATTTGGTTTGTGTCCCCAAGTAACGGCCATCAGGAATAGACTTTAACAATTTCATTGATGAAAGTTTACAGCATACAGTTATATACAGTAAGTTATAGATGAGAATGCAAGAAGCTGTATTCTATACATAGGATGAGAATTACATGTGAATCGTCCTTCCCTCTCCCTTGTCGTTGTAAAATAATAGCTTTGATAAAACAAGACATATTTAGAGAAGTTCTTATACATTGTAACAAATCTTGTAAAATGGCCAAATTTAATCTTGACTTTTATCTGTGGAACCATGTTCATGGTGTCATCAACCTTTTGATCACAGAGCATGCGGTTGCTGTTCTGTATAGCTGCATCCTTTACATCTGCTTCTTAAATCAATCTATTTCTTCCCTTGATGTTGTTGAAAAAAGAAAATGGGGGAAGGTAAATTTAAATTTATGCTATAATTGTAATCTTTATGAAAAGTAGGCTTTTAGATTTGTTAAAGAGCTGCTTTATTTTTTCCAAAAGTATGTAATCATTTTTAATGATTATTTTTCCAAAATATAATTTAAAAAAAACCCCATACATAGCTAATTTTTCAGCTTTCCCACCGGGAAGTTAATAAATTACAGGTAGATAAGGCTATTAATCAAGATAACTATTTGTTATAGTAACAGCATCAATGGCTTTCAGTACCAGCTATGGGATGTGAGTGGAAATGAGGATGATGTAATCAAATCCTGCTTATAGTCTACTGCATGGGTGTCAAACTCGTGGCGTCATATTGCCATCACGTGACATTTCATGACGTTTTTCCCTTTGCAGTGCTGGGGTGGGCATGGCCTGCACATGACATATTCGGCCTATGGACCGCCAGTTTGACACCCCTGGTCTACTGAGAAGCATGAGCTTTGCTGTAATGAGAACAGACATGCTTTTAGTGTGACACAAGCCTAACCATTTTTAACAATTGTTACAGATGAAATATGTCTACTCATGATTTTCAGATTTAGAAAGCCATGCTTATTACACAAAAGCTGGTTTTGTGCATGAATTAAGCCATATTTCTTGTAATTAATTGTTTTAGCAACTAAATTGGTGGGATTCTACGTCATATTAAGCTAAAAGCTAGGGATATTGAAAATGTTTCAGAACTGAACTGCTCCATTTTAAGTTTAAAGATTGGGAAAAGAGCAGTTTCAATCTTGGAATGTTTTTAAGCAAATTGAAACAGCTCATTATGAATGCAAACCAGTTGATTGAAATAATTGTTTTGAACTCAGAATGGAAGCATTTTGAATTCAAAAATATCTAAACCTGAAACATTTTGCATCTGATTGTTATTAAACTACTTCATGTTAAACTATTCTCATTCCCCAAAGCGAAATCAAGTAAGATGAATAGTCTATTTAGAATGCAGTTAGTAAACTTTTCTCAGCATTGAAAATGTATCTTTTCCATATATCTGTTAAAGATGTTGTTTCAAATACACAATTTTCATATAATTGTTCTGTACAATTGATTTTTATAACATATTGTTTCCTTAAAAAAAATAACAGTAATTTGAAATACCAGGTTAATTGGTCAGTTGTAAATGACACCTATTGGATCAATGCAGGCTTTTACAACTCTGTACTTTTATTATTATTAACTTCAAAGTTTTATTTTAATTACTATAAAAATTGCACTTTCAAAAATAATGTTTTTGTCTAGGGAACATTGTTTTTCTAGAAATCTGAATATCCTTTTTAATGCCTTTTTCACAGACACAGACAGCAATTCTGAAGATTCTGGGAACCAAAATGTGCTGAGGTTTACTGAATATGGTGCTACGGACCTCAATAAGGCACCAACACAAATTTCAGTGACATCAAACAATAAAAATACTGTGGTGGATCCTTTGAGTTCACAGTTTCAACATATTTCATTTATGCCTGCCCTGCACTGTGTTGTTCTCAATAGTGCACAGAAGCCTGAAACAGTAGTGCCACCACCTATATCTGCTGATGGGAAAACTTTGGGAATGGTAGTTGCTAATTCCGCTCCGGTTGGAATGGGATCTTCGGTTGAATCTGAGAAACACATCGAACTTATGTCTTCCCCTTTGCCAGCCACTTTTTTCTCACCGACAGTCCAGTCTGGTAGCCCTGCATTGCAGTTAGGGATACCCAGAATGAAAATATCTTCCCCGCAGGCATCATCTGAAAATTGTGGAGTTAATGGACCCCAGCAACAAACTGGAAGCTTAAATATTGGATCACCAAACACTGCCTTTATTCCAGTCCACAGTCCAGGTAATTTTACAGGAGCTCCTGTTCCAACAGCAGATCCAGTCTCAAAATCTGTATCACATGTGATGGGCTTAAATCAAATGGTGCCTCATGTTGATGGAAACACAGGAGTGATCCCTCAGCCTCCAAATCTAAAAGTAGTGGTTCCTGCAACTGGGCTCTCCACAGCACTTCCACCAGCTCCTTTTACTGTACCGGTAACTCTTCATGCTACCAACGTTTTGCCTAATCAAAGTACAACAGTGCTGAATACTGTGGCATCAACACCACCATCTCCAACAACAGGTCTTTGTGTTAGTCAAGTGCAGCCCACTATTCCTCCTGCAATACCGACCCACACTCCTGGTCCTGCACCTAGTCCAAGCCCGGCTTTAACACACAGCACTGCCCAGAGTGACAGCACATCCTATATTAATGCTGTTGGGAACACTAATGCAAATGGGACACTGTTGTCCCCGCAGCAGTTGGGGTCTGGGCCTTGTGGCTCTTGCGGTCGTAGGTGTAGTTGTGGCGCCAATGGAAACCTTCAGATTAACAGTTACTTTTATCCTAATCCAATTCAAGGACAAGTCTACAGAGTTTCACCTTTCTTCCATCTGCCCTTTTGCAATGGAAGCTACCTCAGCCAAGGACATCAGACCAACGGAACACAAATTCCTTATTTCTTCTCTCGGGGCCCATATTCAATGCATGACCCCGTAATGGGGAGCCAAATCAACTATGGTGTGCAGCAAATGGCAGGATATCGGGGGTTTTATCCTGTGTATCAAGCTTCAAATGTAGTTGCCAGTTCTAATGGATCAGGTCCCAAGAAGAATGGGAATGTGTCCTGTTATAATTGTGGTGTTACTGGGCACTATGCACAGGATTGTAAGCAGTCATCTATGGAAGCCAATCAAGGTAATCATAACACCCAGCACAGTTGCTTCTGAGTCTACACAGTTTTTGTTATTGGCCATTCTCATTTTGCTATCTATGGTTTGTACGTCTGTGTATGCATGTACGACTGACTGTTAACAGAGGTGGGAAGCCCGCAGCCTCCAACCACTTTGCTGTAAATTCAGCAGAAAAGACTGACAACTGCAAGTAACTTTCTGCTGTTTTATGGGTTGTTTTGATGTTTTAAGCCTTAGAATAGGCATAAGACATTAAGATAAACTGTACCCCTGGGAAAAAGTGAAAAATTGTCAAAGAGGGGAAGCCTGGCAAATTGTGTCTCTACCACATGTCCCTTAGCACTGAAAATAAACAGTGTAATCCCTAGGCACAAAAAATCTAATGGGAGGAATATAAAATCACTACGTACTTTTATGTCTTGGGTCCAAGTAACTAATTGGAATTGGTTCAGAATTACATTGCTTCAACAATAATGTATTGGAATTAATGGATAGCTAAGCATCATTTCAGTTAACCTATTCACTGATAACCATAATGAAAAGCAAACTAAAACTTAATGCATTTGTCTAGTTGCTAACAGTTACAATGCCAAAATTTCATAGGCACATTCAGAGCAGTCAGGCAAAAACGTCCTAGCTTTTAAAAGTAAGTCACATTTGTTATACATTATAAGCTTATTTTTTAAAAAGAGCATATTTTTATATTAATGCATAGGTAGATTTTGTTTTCTCTTCCCTACAAATGTGACTGACCAGAGATATTTTCAGAAAAAGAAAATTATCTTAAATGCATAGGTGTGAATTAAACCATTTAAAGCAAGGAATGTTATTAATTTTATACTTTAATTCTTTATATTTGTAATTGTAAAGTATATCCATTTTCATATTTATTATTATTATTATTATTTTGTTTCTGTTGATACTTGACTACTAAAGACCTATTTTGTAAGCTGATACCTGGAAGATAGAGTTGCCATTGCAGAATAGTCCCCATTGCACAGTTAAGTCCATCCAAGGATAAGTTCGTTTGGATGTGATGCTGAGTCAAGATAGCTTTCCCTTTCTGACTACATGATGCCCACCATAATGTGTGCTGCAAGTGGTTCAGGAGTTTTGGTAGATCACCTGAACCTAGATGCAGATATTAATTTTTACCTTTAGTTGTGGGAATGCATAGTTTTCAATAGCTGACGAAACTGCCTGACTTTCATGATACATAATTAATCTTAACCATAACCCAAATGTTAGGTAGCATGTGAAATTGACCAATCTAAAACAGAAAGGGAAGTTTTGAGGTCCTCTCTAAAGCTACATGGGAGGATGGGGAAAAGAAGCATGGAAGCCAGAGAACACTATATGCTAAGTTTATTCTCAAAGCTAAACCATGATTTGATATTATGTCTGATTGTAGCCATTGTGTGTTTATTTGTTTAGGAAAACTTTGAAAGATTTTCCTTTAAAAATAAACTGATTTCTACATAGATTATATACATGTGGAATTTCTTTTGGATAATAGTATAGCATTTTTGGAAGACAGTATTCACCTTGGGTTTTTGTAGTTTTTCTCATAACTTTATGAAGTGTAAGCAGTGACTTAGTAAGTTCTTTTTCCTATTCTAGGCACTTACAGATTGAGATATGCACCTCCTCCCCCACCCCCTTCTAATGATACGTTGGATTCTGCTGACTGAAACCAAGTAAACATTGCCTACATACCAAAATGAAGTTTGAGAAATCTGGGAAATTCTTTGGATTTGAGAGATTCTTTGTGTGTGTTTATGTTTTGTTGCATTTTTTTTTCATTGCTTGTGAACATCTGTTCTAATAGAAAAGAAGAAAGCAATTTTACTCCTGGTCTGACTTGCATAAAGCATGTTGCTATCTCAGCCAATCATTCATTTGAATTAATTGACTTTTGCACTGAAGACTTGAGAGATGCGATGTTTACTGCATTTTTTAAAAGGTCATTTAATCTCCAACTTCACTGGTGAACAGCCATATGGTTAAAAGGAGAAACTGGGTTATGTTCCCAAGTCATGCTTCCTTTCTCTTGTCTTAATGCTGCTAGTCTTCTCTTCTATTCTTGCTGAGTGTACCTGTCTCCATGGGACTGGGTAGATAATCAGCTCATTAATTCTAGTAAATCCTACATTTGTGAATTGATGGGGGCATTGCTTACTCTCCTTGAGAGAGATGACCATTTACAATATATATATATACGGTTCTTTAATGTGCCTGTATGCTAAAATTTGATGAACATTTAAAATGATACGATCTTTAAAATTTCTGAAATAGAAATACATTGAACAATTTCACATTGGTTTGCAGTTCTTTTAAAAACCTGTTAGGTTCAGAGTAAAAAATTAAAATGAATGCCTTAGCTTATGTCTGCATTTGTAATGGATATTGGCAGCAAGTATCTTTATTAACCTTTCAACCTTGTCAGTATAAAAGACACACAAATGGGGTGATAAATGTTTTTAACATTACTCCCCTGAAGTTACTACAGTGTTGTGTTTAGAATGTAAATGGTATAGCATTTTGGACAAAACCCTTGTGTGTATTCTAAAAATCTGTTGAATATTTGTATGCTAGAAAAAGTCTACCAAATAGCAATGTCACTTTCTTATGACAATTTACCACTGTGTGATCACAATATAATGTGAAAAATTCCAATGAGTGTGAAAATTGATCATGTTAGTGTCATATTGCTAACTTTATTGCTGCTGTATTTTATTTCTCAAAGCCAACTTGTACTAAATTGCACTGAGTTTATTTGGAAGAATACCTTTGACTGTTTAAATCAACACTGAACTGCCACCGAATATGTGTATCTCCATGTACCACAATTCATTAAAATGTAGATTTTACTTTTTTAAAAATTAGATATGCAGCAGATAAATACCGGTCAGAACATTTGATTCATTCTAATTGCTAAACAAACTTGAAGAAACTTGATTTATTACATTTATTCATAGATAGCATTTATATTTATAGCACCAATATATTTTGAAAGTAAAGAATAAAGGAGTAGAAGAGAACTTTAATTTAAAAGAAATTAGTATAGGAAATTATTTTGGTTAAAAATTATTTGTGCTGGGTATGTTGGACCATATTTAAGTAAAATGACTGCTTCTGAGTTCAATAAAGGTGTAAAGCACCTTGAACTTGCATTCTCAATTATCTTCCAGTTTACTTTATGGAACTTATTTTGTGATTTAAGATACTGTACTGTAAATAGGAAGTATGTTGCCTTCCTCTTTATTTGTATGTTTACCCTATACTTTGATATTTGAAATGTTATGTACTGGAAAGGTCACTTATATTTCTAGAAAAGATTGGATTTTATGCAGCATTTTTCCTTGAATTAACAGCAATAAAAACAGAAAAAAATCGTATTTTGAAAATAATGTATTATTTATGAGAGTGAGAAGTTGTGCTGGTTTACCCATTTCATGATTTCAAGTTGGGAGTTCATTTAAGCTTGCTCCAAACATCTCTAATTGAAATAAAAGTTTCTTGAGTGTTTAGGGCTATACAGGAAGGAATAACATATTTTTCCATTGCCTCAAATTATTTCCAAAAAGGGTTGGCTCTGAATGTACAAGGAAAACAATGTTGGGTTCTCATATCTCCAAGTACAGACTCCAAGTACAGATTGTGTGTTAGTTGTCATCCCAACAATGTTCTTACAGCACTCTTCCTCTCAAATTATCTTGCTATCTTGCAAGGATGTATACCACATGACTTGTTACAATGGGTAGGTCATGCAAATCTAATGTTAAAAACATTGGTTTTAGATTGTGGAAAATATGTTTTAGAAACATAAGTGCGCAAACAGTTCGCCATACATCACAGTATCATGTTATCATCATATCCTCTGATCTGCAGCTTTCATATGTAGTGTTTGCAATAAACCATAAACCATAAATTGAGCCATGGGGAGCAATAACAGCATCAACAAAAGGGTATCTGCTCTTACACAGAATGCTATAACAAGCTATAGGAGCTTATTTTTTCCACAGATCAGTGATCAACACAGGGATGATGTACAATTCCTCTTTTAAATAATAATATTTTCTCCCAGAGAAGCAGTTACATTTTTCAAATTGCCTTGGATCAAAACAGCTCAAGAGTTACTTTCTCTCACAGGTCCTTTATTACAATTGGCAAAGAGATTGCTCTGAGCCTCTTGAAGTTAAACAAGCAGTTCCAAGGCAACTTATTTTTTCCCAGAGTTGTATTCATTGTTGTGAGTCCTTCTCAAGAAAGCAACCTTCATGCCATGGAAGAATTGCTGCATTCACTGTTATTTAATGAATTAATAATATCTTCTTGCTGTTCTGTTTAGTAGCATGTTTTAATCATTATACTTGGATTTTATTATGTAAACATGTAATTGACATAAAGCACTTTGCTAGCTTGCTTGTTTAAAGGTAAACTGCAAATGGAACAGAGTTTCTTGAAGGGGTAGATAAACAGCTTTAACAAAACAGTAAATAAATTATGGTTGCTGACCAGAATAGTATGCAATTGTAGACCAGGATTTACAGATTTCAAATAAGAGTACAATTAATTTAGGAAAAAATAAATGTAGCAGTAAAATAGAAATACCAGAATGCTAAAAATTTAAATACACTATCACTAAATTGTACAACTACCCCGTACATTTAGCATGGAGGGAAACTGGTTGCCTAAAATCCAGAACTTACTGGATCTAATTTAAGGATTAGTCATTACAATATTTGGAATAAATGGAGATTGAAATAGCTCATTATAGACAGCAATTAGATTCACACGTTGTTTTAAGTCATTGTTTCACTGTCGTCTTGTACAAATCACAACTGGCCAAGTTCATGTAATATGCAAAGCCATAAATTGTGATTTAGAAACTGCACTGGCTGAGTTCATAAAACATGCCAAGTCAAAATAAACAAGCATCTCTTATGTTTTAGCCTTCGGGGTGAACCCAGTCAGTAATTTTTCATTATTAGACATTTACTGAAATTATTCATCTTGCTTTCTCGGTTTATCTTTAAAGTGTGTCACATTCATTCTGAATCATTAATATATACCTAGATCTTTGTAATATATTTCTTTAGATGCTTTTTCCCCCTTTGTTTTTATTTTTACTCCTTTATTTTGTAATGACATTTCTCCTCAGTGACTTCTTACTATCTACATGCAGCACATAATGAAGGTGGGGCTTCAATTCTGCATTTGCAACCATCATTTTTTTCCAAGCTGCAGAACCTGTTAAAAAATATTCCGAAAAGCCTGATCAAAAAACAGTGTTATTTTAGAGCCCTGCTTTTTAACCTTGGCAATTGCCTGGACTTCAATTCCCAGAATTGCTCAAGCAGGGCTCAGACATCTTAAAAGTTGCCAAAGTTGAGAGATGTGGCTCTGGAGATAGAGAACTGGCTGCATTTGAACGAACTCTTCCTCCCCTCCCCCCCCCCCTTCTCATGGAGCTTCCTTCTCATAGCATCCTAACCTCACAAATCCTATTAGAAAAACTCTGCCTGAGGTTAATCCCCACACAATCTCATTTCCCCCTTGGGCACCACAGGTGAATAACACTGATTTAAATCTTGCTGTTCTCTGCATAAGACCGCAGTTTGCTTTCTACTCCATTCAAAAGAATTTGAGAAGTATGGGAGAGAGATGTTCTGATCCGAAATAATAAGTTGTTTTGTTTCCTCTGACCTAGAAACAATTGTTTGCTTCAGAGGGTTAAGGGCATAGGTGCGATCTCCATTACACAAAAACAGCCTTTAAAAGGAAGAGTAGCATGAGGGCATGACTGCTTCCTCTGCCATTCCTCCACAGCATTAAGTCATTTTATGTCTTCCTTTCCCTCTCCAGTGGTAACGTGATCAAGTCAGTTTTTGACTCCCGTCAGCTGCTTGGACAAATCTCTATTTTTCTTGGATAGATTTTTCAGAAGTGATTTGCTTTTGCTTGCTTCAAGAGCTTGAGAGAGTATGACTGGCCCAAGTTCACAAAACTGGCTTTGTTCACAGGATGGAACTAGGCTTCCTGGTTTCTAATTACTCCAAACTGAGTCTTTTGTTAACATGACCAAAGGGATATCCACATTTAACATTTAAATTGTTTCTGTTCTGTGATCATGTGACAGCTTAAAGCAGTTTAAGCAAAACTGGTCCAGACTAAAATAGACAATTTGTTAAGCATACAGCTGCTAGATTATAAGTAATTCTAGAGCCCGATTGGATAACTTCTCCACTCCAGTTCCCACTCAATTAACCATGTATCAATTAAGCTGCTTTCCCTGCCTGTGAATATCAGGATTTGCTTTTTGTGTTTTGCTTTGCCTTTTCTTTCCTTATTGCAGCCATCTGAAAAAGTGTTTAATGGGCTGCTCAGTTTTGCATTTTATGAGGAGTGGATTCCAGTCAATATTTTAAATACTTTTCTGAAAGAATGGCTGAAATTGCTTTGCATTCCAATGAACACTCCCAGAAAGGGAGAGAAATCGTGTCAAGAGTTCAAGATTGTGCATTGATCGTCAAGGAAAATGGTGTTTCAGTGCTGGAACCACCTTGGTGAAAGATGATTTGTGGTTCTTGACAATGGAGTGGCAGACAATTATCTGCTGTATTTAGCTCACCATCAATTTAGAAGCACCTATCGCAAATGGATGAGAGCACCCAAGGCAACATTGGGAAAAATATATGCTTTGGAAGTGGTGCAGAATAATATACAGGGAGATCACTTTGAAGGTGAGCAGACAACCACTAGAAAATTATATCAGATGATGCTTCTCTCCAGAAACTATTGCTGTCTCGTGCTGTTGATGGGATGAGCAATAAATCCAGATGTGTCTAGCTGAGTAGAATGTTTATATAACTGAAAAACTAAAGACTCTATTTTAGTAGCCACTACACAATCCCTAATTCTGCAATCACATTTGTTAGGACTATAATCCTAGCGTTGGGTTGGCAATATATATATATATAAGTCATGATTACAAATGCTATCTGTTACTTTAAATACTGTAGTAGAATGTAATTGGCTGCTTCTTCTTAACTCAGCCATAAGAGGGAGCCAGAATACCAGTTAGACGCTGGTCATTTACAATGTCAGTTAGATCAGCAGAGCAAGGAGGATCGTGGTTTATGCAACTGTAAGCTAACTGAGTTAAAGACTATTTGATTCAATACTATCACTGTTCGTGAAGTAGTTTATTTTTCCATCACAAGTAAAGTCTACTTGCTTTTACCATCAGTGTCTGTGACTATTAGTGTGCCTTCTAGCAACGTATCTCTTGCTGCACAACTCTGCCGTTGCACAACTCTCTGCTCCTAAAGGAGATATCCTCAACAACATTGGTAGAATGAAGAGTACATGAACAAAGACATGCTTTTAAGATGGGGAAGATTATAAAATGTGCCTGTCAAAGGCAGCTTGAACATCTTGAGAGGATGTGGTTTTTTTTTTGCCAGAATTTGTACATATTTGTATAAGTACCGATATAGGTTTCTATAGAATCAACACATGCTGATGTCCAATTTTAATAAGATGCCCACCAATTCTCCCTCACTTTTAGGCTATGTTCTTCCTCTGTATGTGTGCCTGATTTTTCTCTCACAAAGGGACTTTCAGAGAAACTGGTCACTTCCTATTTCCTTGCACCTGTTCTCACAACATATTTACTTAGTGATTAACTTATTCTTGAACTACTTTCTTAATGTAATGTGTCCATCTAACATACAGAGCCACCAGCTAATCATAATGGCTGAGTTCATAGAACATATAAGCCATAATATGACTGTGTTGGCTAGTTAGTAGGGCAATGTGTCATGTGAACCCAACTTGTGTTGCAGTTCAACTCAGCAACGGGAGGAACTATAAAAGATTATTTATTGTAAGGGATGTAATGTGCTTGGCAGCTGTGAAATCCAGTGCCACTTCTTCAGTGTAAGTTGTCTCTTCAGAAATATTTGTACATTACTTTAAAAGTTGTGCTATATTAGATCTGGGTGTAAATCTAGTTTAGCCCTTCAGGTGGCAGTAAAGTCTTCATCCAGCATGGACAGCCTCTTCTGCAGCCTTCAAAGGATTGCCTGAATAATATTTACATTTTTTCCTGCGTCTATCACGTTTAGCATAAGCCTTGATTTTGACATGAAACATTCATTATAAAGGCTGGAAGTCTGCTTCTTGAAATATGGTTGGACTACTGTACACAGTGAAGGATGCTGGCAGATCCTTTTGAAAATTACAATTCAACAACATATGAAGAATCACAGGTTCTACATCCCTGAGTAGAAACTTAACATGAAGGAATAATACCCTGAAACACTTTAAAGCAGAGGTTCCCAAACTTGGCAACTTTAAGACTTGTGGACTTCAACTCCCAGCTGGCTGGAGAATTCTGGGAGTTGAAGTCCACAAGTCTTAAAGTTGCCAAGTTTGGAAACCTGTGCTTTAAACTCAAAATTAATTGTTCTCTCCTATAAAACAAAACCAAAAAAAACCCCACCATATTTTTTTTTTAAAACTGTTGTATTTCGACAGTTTTCCATGCATAATGAAATTTTAGTTTTGTTCCTTCTATGGGGGAAAAAATTAAATGTCCGTTCTGGGTTTCTGCAACAATCCATTCTTTCACCTAGCATTCCGGCCATCTCTTGTCTGCTTCTCTAGATTAATATCAATAATGTGTGTGTGTGTGTGTGTGTGTGTGTGCACGTGCACACAAGCAATAATATTTAAAGGGATTAGCTCTATCATTAGAATGGAAAATCTCTTCTGAAATGGCATTAAAAAGGTAAGATTTATTATTTTATTTTTATTACCCTGCTGAAATTTTCTCACAATTACAGTGTACCAAAATCACTTGTCTCAGTTTGGACCATAATGTACCTTGTTTTAGACTTTCTTCTTATCTCTAAATTGAACCAGATCTACCTCGTTGTTCCAGGAACTAGGAGATGGCTGAATATATCTGCCCTTTCGATTTACTCAATGCCTCTATTGGTATTACATTGGAAAGGTAAAATAGAACTAGTCCTAATTGTGCTGTGTGGTGCGTTACTTACCAATTGAGTAAAGGATACATCAGAGTGCTTGCTGGTCTTAGCTCCTTCAAATCTAGAGCAAGTACATCTGTAAGTTTTATTACTGTATAAGGAAGATAAAGATACCCTCACAGTCATCGAAATACTCAAGAAATGTATTTTTTTTAAAAAATCTAGCTAGCAGTTCATATTAACTAATTTATTCACAAATTGTTCTATTTATTTATTTTATTTTATTTTTCGAATTTACACCCCGCCCTTCTCCTTGTTAGGACCCAGGGCGGCGCACAGGCATTATTAAAACCATAACAAAGGACAATATACAATATTAAAAACATATTAAATTAAATTAAAACCCGTGCTAAAAAAACCATTTAAAGCCCTGAAAATTAAAAATTATAGATAGAGTCAGAAACGGGGGCTACGCTAGGCCGGCTTGTTGGAATAGATACGTCTTAAGACATTGGCGGAAGAGGCGGAGGTCCGAGGTGGTGCGTAGGTCGGGGGGTAGGTCGTTCCAGAGGGCCGCGCCCGCCACAGAGAAGGCCCTTCCCCTGGGTGTCACCAACCGGCATTGCCCAGCCGACGGTACCCGGAGAAGACCCTCTCTGTGGGAGCGGATCGGACGAAGGGATGTATGGGGCAGAAGGCGGTCTCATATATAGCTAGGGCCCGAGACATGGAGCGATTTGAAGATGGTCGTCAACACCTTGAAGCGCACTCGAAAGGCCACAGGCAACAACATACAAATATTTTGCATTATGTTACGGTTTATACAGTTAGTCCTCGATTTATAACAAGTTACATTCAAAGTTACAACAGCACTGAAAAAGTGATTCTGGACTGTTTTTCATACTTACGACCTTTGCAGCATCCCCCAGGATCACATGATCAAAATTCAGACACTTGGCAACTGAGTCATACTTATGACGGTTGCAGGGTCATGTGATTCCCTTTTGCAACCTTCTGATGAGCAAAGTCAATGGGGGAGCCAAATTCACTTATCAGTTGTGCTACTAACTTAATGACTGCAGTGATTGGGTTAACAAGTGTGGCAAGAAAGGTTATAAAATGAGGCAAAAGTCACCCAACAAATGTTTCACTTAGCGACAGAAATGTTGGGCCCGATTGTGGTCGTACGCTGAGGGCTATTTGTATTGCGAAACAGATGCTCAAATAGAAAATGCACCCCAATGCAATTCCCAGACCAAACACACAAATAGCAATCCAAGCTCCCAGATTGGGGGATGTTTACCAAAATCCTCTTAGATGCATACCTAACTATTTTAATATATGAGTAGCTTGAGGGGTTTATGATCTACAATGATGTGTGCTGGGTGGGCATTTAACATTTAAACTGTTTGCTTATTGCAAACTAATCCTGAGATACCCTGCCGACAGTTTTCTCATTAAGATAGTGACACAGCATGGTTGTTCCTGTAACAAGCAGGTTGCCTGCAAAGCTGCAGGAGCCCAGGAGAACCTACTGTGTAATGCTCAAAAGAGTTGTTGTGTAGCGGCAGACCGTGGACCACATAATCAGTGTTTGCATAACACATGAACTCAGAAACCAGCCAGCCACATCCCAGCTTACTCTATCATGTGTGCGTAGCCTGTGGGGTTTTATTGTTGATTCAGCAGAACCTGTGAACAACCCCCCCCCACCTCAAAAAAAAAAAGCTCAGTTCAAAGTTGAGTGTGTGTACTGGAGACATAAAGCAAGCCACTCTAGGAAGTTCTGAAGGGCATTGGTTTGGGTTTTAATGAAGTACAGTAGGTCTTGACCATGTACATCAAGATGTATTGATAGATATTCAGGAAATATTGTAATGTTTATAATAATATAATAATACTATACTATACTATACTATACTATACTATACTATACTATACTATACTATACTATACTATACTATACTATACTATACTATACTATACTATACTATACTATACTATTATATGCCATGTAATGGCTTATGTATAATATAAGAACTCATGGCTTTCTGTCTAGATGGTCTCTGGTGATGAGCCGAAAGGCAGAAAAGGAAACAATATGTCTCCTCCCTTAATTGGGGCCTAACAGGGTGTTGTGGAACAAAGTATATACTTATCCTCCTGTCTCAGCTGAGCAAGAAGAGAACCTGGTGGCTCAAAGTGGTAAGGCATTTGCCTAACATGTAATACAGCCCCTGTTCGAATCCCAGTAAGGGTATGGCTAGCTGATGAGAGCTAACAGGGCCTAACAGGGTGTTGTGGAACAAAGTATGTATATGTGTGTGCATATATATATATAATGTTGATGTGTTATATTATGTACAAATATGTTAATATATATATAATATTATGAGCCATAGTGCCACAGGGGTTAGAATGCAGTACTGCAGGCTACTTCTGCTGACTGACTGCTGCCAGCAGTTCAGCAGTTCAATTTCCAAAATCAACTCAGCCTTCCATCCTTCCAAGGTTGGTAAAATGAGGACCCAGATTGTTGAGGGCAATATGCTGATTCTGTAAACCGCTTAGAGAGAGCTGTAAAGCACTGTGAGGCGGTATATGTCTAAATACTATTGCAATAATATAATATGATAGGCAGTGGTTGGATTCAAATAATTTAACAACTGGTTCTCTGCCCTAATGACCAGCTAGGTAGGTGTGGCTCGGTGGTCATTTGACTGGGGGGGCGTGGCCAACCCAATGTCACTCACATCGATGGCCTTAGCTATTACAATATAATAAGGGTTAACCAGAGAGGCAGTTTCTGTAAGCAGGGCAATAAAGATTAGGCTAGAAATAATACCAGAATGTTTCCTTCCTGCCTTCCTTACAGGATTAGCCCTGTAAAGTGGGGAAAAACCAAAATTAGATTTCTTCCAACAACTGGCTCCCTGAACTACTTAGAAAGTTAACAACCAGTTCTCCCGAATAGGTGCGAACTGGCTGAATCCCACCACTGATAATACAATACAATACAATACAATACAATACAATACAATACAATACAATACAATACAATACAATACAATACAATACAATTACAAAACAAATACAAAACAAATACAATACAAATACACAATAATGATTATTTCATCTTATGGCCAAAGAACATGTTATAACAACAGAATAAACAGATTTTATTTTATTTTATTAAATTTATATCCCGCCCTTCTCCAAACGGACCCAGGGCGGCGCACAGGAATGTTAAAATACATACAAAACATATAAAATTTAAAAAACTTATTCTAGTAAAACCTGTGCTAAAAACCGAATTAAAATCCCAAATTTAAAACTGTCTAATGGTCAATACAGGGGGTTACGCTAGGCCGGCTAGATGGAATAAATGTGTCTTCAGACACTTGCGGAAGAGGCGGAGGTCAGAGATGGTGCGGAGTTCAGGGGGTAGGTCGTTCCAGAGGGCTGGCCCAGCCACAGAGAAGGCTCTTCCCCTGGGTGTCGCCAGTCGGCATTGTCCAGCCGACGGCACCCTGAGGAGGCCCTCTCTGTGGGAGCGTATCGGTCTGAGGGATGTATGGGGCAGGAGGCGGTCTCGCATATAACTAGGCCCCGAGCCATGGAGCGCTTTAAAGATGGTCGTCAAGACCTTGAAGCGCACCCGAAAGACCACAGGGAGCCAGTGCAGCTCGCGCAGGATAGGTGTTATGTGGGAGTGTCTAGGCGCTCCCGTAATCACCCGCGCGGCTGCGTTCTGGACTAGCTGCAGCTTTCGGGTGCACCTCAAGGGAAGCCCCATGTAGAGAGCATTACAGTAGTCGAGTCGAGAGGTGACGAGTGCTTGAGTGACTGTGTGTAGGGCACCCCGATCCAGTAAGGGGCGCAATTGGCGCATCAAGCGTACCTGATGGAACGCCCCCCTGGCCACGGCTGCCACGTGATCTTCCATAGACAGCCGGGAATCCAGGAGGACACCCAGATTGCGCGCCCTCTCCACGGGGGCCGGTGTTTCGCCCCCAATGGCCAGTGTTGGAATAATCTGGCTGAACCGGGGCGCCGGAAGCCACAGCCACTCAGTCTTGGACGGGTTGAGCTTGAGTTTGTTACCACCCATCCAGATCCGTACGGCCTCCAAACACCGGGACATAACCTCGACGGCATCGTTGGGGTGGTCTGGGGTGGATAAGTACAACTGAGTATCATCAGCGTACAGATGATATCCCACCCCAAAACCACGGATGATCTCACCCAGCAGCTTCATATATGTGTTGAATAGTAGGGGCGAGAGGACCGACCCCTGAGGAATCCCACATATGAGGGGCCTCGAGGCCGACCTCTGCCCCCCTGTCAACACATATTGCGACCGACCAGAGAGGTAGGATGAGAACCACCGCAAAATGGTGCCTCCCAACCCCAACCCCCCCAGTCGGTGCAATAGGATACCATGGTCGATGGTATCAAAAGCCGCTGAGAGGTCTAATAGGACTAGGATAGAGGAATGTCCTCTATCCCGCGCCCTCCAGAGATCATCAACCAACGCGACCAATGCCGTCTCGGTGCTGTGCCCGGGTCGGAAGCCGGACTGGCGCGGGTCTAGATAATCAACTTCCTCCAAGTGTCGCGGAAACTGTTGGGCCACCACACTCTCAACAACCTTCACTAGAAAGTGGAGGTTGGAGACGGGACGATAGTTCTCTAATAATGCTGGATCCAGGGACGGCTTCTTGAGGAGGGGCCTTACTACCGCCTCTTTCAAGACGGCAGGCAAGGACCCCTCACTCAAAGATGCGTTGACAATGCCCTGGAGCCAGCCTCGTGTCGTCTCCCAGGATGCCAGTACAAGCCAGGAGGGACACGGGTCCAATAAACATGTGGTAGCCCTAAGTCTCTTTGACAACTTGTCCATATCCTCGGTGGTAACAAAATCAAACTCCTCCCAGGATGGTGTCACAAGATCAGCCTCGGCCCGCTCGACTGGGCCATTGTCGAAGGAGGGTAACTCGTTCCGAATCCGAGTGATTTTCTCCTGCAGATAAATCCCAAATTCCTCTGCTCGACCCTGTAAAGGGGCTTCCCGCGGCCTCTGTTGAAGGAGGGAGCGGGTCACCCCAAACAGGGCGGCAGGGCGGTTATCTGCGGATGCAATAAGAGTGGCACAATACTCACGTTTGGCCACTCTTAACGCCACTAAGTAAGTCCTAATATGGTCTCTCACTAGTGTTCGGTCGGCTTCGGAGCGAGAAGATCTCCATCTGCTCTCTAGGCGTCTCTTGTGGCGCTTCATCTCCCTAAGCCCCTCGGTGAACCAAGGAGCCCAGGTGGTTCGTCGCCGCAAGAGAGGCCGCAAGGGCGCGACTCAGTCCAAGGCCCCCGTGGCCGCACTTAACCATGCGGCCACTAGGTCCTCAGTCGAGTCGCGGGGCAAGTCTACAGGAATTGGCCCAAGCTCCCTTTGGAACCTTATCGGGTCCATCAGGAGCCTGGGGCGGAACCATATAGGAATGTCCGGTTCCGCCTCCCCACAGTGAGGTGCGGCGATCGGAAAGTCGAGCTGAAGGAGAGCGTGATCTGTCCATGACAGGGGTGTGATGACTAGATCCCCTCTTCCCAGATCACTACTCCACTGTCCCGAGACGAAGATTAAATCCAGGGTGTGTCCGCCCTCGTGGGTAGGGCCTACAACTACTTGGGTCAGGTCTATGGCTGTCATGGAAGCCATGAACTCCCGAGCTACCCCAGAGGTTTCGCCCGCCGACGGCAGGTTTGTTTTAATGGACGGTTTGGTACCTGCTCAGCCAAGGGCAAATATTTTTCTTTATGAGGTTTTTCTTTCTTTCTCTTTCAGTAATTCAATTAGAAGATTAGCAAGTTGGCAGACACTTTGTTTCTAATTGGGAATCATTTTGCTCTTTTGCAACCCTTGGAGTGTTTCAGTTTGAGCTCTTGGAGTCTCTCTCAGGGCACATTTTTAGAATGTTTTCTACAGTATTAAAACTAAAAGAGGACATAGGAACTGAGGGAGCTGGTTAGATTTCACTTCTCATGCTACAGTTTTCTACCAACACATTCCAAGAATATCATCTTGTTTTTTATGTTTGCCAACTTTTTCAACAGGTAAACTGCTTCCTACCTTGGAGGCAAAAGAAGACTCAGCTATGAAGTTTGTTCACAGTGCATTAACTTTAGTGATATTAAAAGAGAACCATGCTAGGAATTTATAATAAAGGAAGATTTGTAAGACCCCTTTATTCAGGATGTAACAAGAACTCCATGTAAGCAATGCTGCCTTTTCTTCTAATTTAAATGGGTTCTACATGGAGTATCTTACACACTGCGCTTATTATAAAATACACATATTAAAATTGGTATTGATATATTATCTTTCCAGATATGCATACACTAGAGAGCAGCAATCTGCTCTCTCAATTGTATTGCAATTAATAAATAATTTTAATTTTAACTCCTTCTTTTCAAGGCAGAACATATTTGATCTGAATTTCTAAACCTCAGTTAGAAATACTTCACAACACTTGCTTCTCAGCTTTTCTTTCAAGGAACATTTGAACTAAGAGGGGGGGAAATTCAGTAAGGCATTCTTCATATTGATTTTTCCTTAATATGCTTCTGTTCAGATATTAAAGCTAGTACATGTCAAATCTAGGCTTGCTTACATCAATTGTTAACAATACAGTGGTACCTCGGTTCACGAACTTAATTCATGAACTGACTCTGATCGCGATCCGAATTGGTCGTGAAGCGAGGCACAATTTCCCATAGGGTTCAATGTAAATCCGATTAATCCGTTCTGACCTTGTTTTTAAAATGTCCGCGGCTCCGGTTCGTGAAGCGAAACGGAGTTCGTGAACCCGAGCATTTTTACGAACTTTTCTGTTCGTGAAGCGAGGCGGAGTTCGTGAAGCGAGGCGGAGTTCGTGAAGCGAGGCGGAGTTCGTGAAGCAGAGCATATTTTTACGAAATTTTCCGTTCGTGAACCGAAATGGTGTTCGTGAACCGGAGCACATTTTTTGGAAAATTTCTGTTTGTAAACCGAATTGTCGTGAACAGAGGCGTTCGTGAACCGAGGTACCACTGTATTTCATTGTCTTAACAAATTTTGCAGCAGCACTGTGTACCATAAACAAACAGTTTAGACTGAGATTGTGCAACTCAATCACATTAGCTACTTCATGGGCCAAGGAATTGTGCTAACCCAACAGTGGTGGGATTCAACAATTTTTACTACCGGTTATGTGGGTGTAGCTTGGTGGGCATGGCTTGGTGGGTGAGGCAGGGGAAGGATACTGTAAAATCTCCATTCCCTCCTGATCAGCTGGGACTTGGGAGGCAGAGAATAGATGGGGGCGGGGCCAGTCACGGGTGGTATTTACCGATTCTCTGAACTGCTCAAAATTTCCGCTACTGGTTCTCCAGAACTCATCAGAACCTGCTGAATACCCCCTCTGAAACCCACTCATATTCTCCAAATTCACGGAGACTTAACCCTACTCCTAAGTGGATGTACACACCCCCATGGGATTTTTGAATGTATTTTACCAGGAAACGTAGATAAGGCAGGCTCAAAAAGTCAGCAACCACTTAACATAGCCATACGCTCCAAATCCATTGACAAGGTCCATTGTGTGCTCCAAATTCATGAAGACCTAACAGTAACCATGTGGATTTGCCCCCAATGGGGTTTTCTCATATATATTATCAGGAAATGTAGGTAAGACTGGCTTGTCTTAAGAGAGAGAGACAGGGAGGGAGAGAGGGAGGGAGGGAGGGAGGGAGTGCAATAGCACTTAGTACTTATATACTGCTTCACAGTGCTTTACAGTCCTCTCTAGGCAATTTACAGAGTCAGCATATTGATCCCAACAATCTGGGTCCTCATTGTACTTACTTTGTAAGAATTGAACTCTGATTCAACCTTGAGCCAGTGATAATCGAACTGCTGGCAGTTGGCAGAATTAGCCTGCAATACTGCATTCTAACCACTGTGCCATCTGGGATCATAAACCAGGCCTATTTCTATTGTACAGAAAAGGCATACTCATTACAGAATAATGCCAGATTTATTCTCATATTCCTCAGTAGATGTTAAAATATCAAGTATAACTACAGAACTTAGTTCAAGCCATTAATAGCTTAAATGAAATTGTGTGGATTCTGAAAGAGCCCCTCATTATACTGAGCATATTGTCAATGTATAATGTTACAATGGTGCATGGGCACATTCAACTGGCAGTGACACCAGCAGAAACCCACCCCTGTGGCAGTTGATGAAAATTACAGTTTAGAATATCTAGAACAGGGGTCTCCAACCTTGGCAACTTTAAGACTTATACAAATACAATAGCAGAATTGGAAGGGACCTTGGAGGTCATCTAGTCCAGGGGTCGGCAACAGTTTTTGTACCAGGGACCGGTTTCATTTTTAAAAAAATTATGCGGACCGGCTGGCTTAGAGGAGGAGCGGGGGGGGGGGGATAGGCGGCACATGTGCACGCGGGGGGAGTTGGCTCACTTGACCCTCTAGGGCCTCCAATGGCACAAACGGCCGCGCCTGCGCTCTCCCGCATCCGGCACGCGCTCTGCCCAGGGGGCTACCCCCTCCTCCCTCCTCCTCTCCGGCCCTGTGGCCCGGTTCCTATCAAGCCATCTTTTCTACATCGTGGCAACCAAAACTGGATGCCGTATTCCGTATGCCTTGGTAAGGCCACTATAAAGTGGTATTAACACTTCACGTGATCTTGATTCTATCCCTCTGTTTATGTAGCCTAGAACTGTGTTGGCTTTTTTGGCAGCTGCTGCACACTGCTGGCTCATATTTAAATGGTTGTCTACAAGGACTGCAAGATCCCTTTCACAGTTACTGCTATTGAGCAAGGTACCACCTATAGTGTACCTGTGCATTTCATTTTTGTTGCCTAAATGTAGAACCTTACTCTTTTCGCCATTGAATTTCATTTTATTAGATAGTGCCCAATGTTCAAGTTTGTCAAGATCCTTCTGTATCTAAAGCCTATCTTCTGGAGTGTTGGCTATTCCTGCCAGCTTGGTGTCGTCTGCAGATATGATGAGTTCCCCATTTATTCCCTTGTCCAAATCATTGATGAACATGTTGAAGAGTACTGGGCCTAAAGCAGAGCCTTGGGGGACTCCACTGCATACTTCCTTCCATGTAGATGCAGTTCCATACAGCTTCACTGGCTGAGGAATTCTAGAAGTTAAAGTCCACAAGTCTTAAAGTTGCCAAGTTTGAATGTCTCTGATCTAGAAGACTTGTAGATGGAGGAAGAGTCTGCAGGGAAAAAATCCTGTTATTCTAGCGATCTGGCTGTGGTGCTTGATTGCCATTGTTATAGGAGTCCCTTTGTCTCTATCCTTAGAAGAGTACAATAAAGTTTTGCAGTACTGAAGTAGTAAATTATTAATTCAAGAAATGACTCACCTTGAATAAGGATTTGGACCTTAATCTAACAGCCTAATTAGCTGTTAGCATTTAGCCAAGCTTGGCCAATAGATAGGCTTAAGATACAGAAGGATCTTGACAAACTTGAACATTGGGCACTATCTAACAAAATGAAATTCAATGGTGAAAAAAGTACAGTTGTAAATTTAGGCAAGAAAAACAAAATGCACAGGTACCGTATAGGTCAGTGATGGCAAACCTTTTAGAGACCCTGTGCCCAAATTGCAACCCAAAACCCACTTAATTATCGCAAAGTGCCAACACGGTAATCTAACTTGAATAATGAGGTTTTACTACCTAAAATAATGATAAGGCAGAGTTCAGCTAATTGTTCTAAGAAAAATGTGATAAATGCACTTTTATGCCCCTTCACTTTTTTCCTGCTTTTGAAATATTACATTTAGCAACAATAAAAAAGAAAGAAAACTTTTGTAATTTCATTTCTCTTGCCCATCCTCTCTTTCCCTCTCTCTCTCTCTCCCCTGTGGGAGAAACACGATGGAGCTGGGTTGGGGCAACAGCACATGTGCCCACAGAGAGGGCTGTCAGTGCCACCTCTGGCACCCATGCCATAGGTTTGCCACCACTGGTATAGGTAGTACCTTGCTCAATAGTAGTAACTGTGAGAGGGATCTTGGAATCATAGTGAGCAACCATTTAAATATGAGCCAGCAGGGTGCAGCAGCTGCCAAAAAAGCCAACACAGTTCTAGGCTGCATAAATAGAGGGATAGAATCTAGATCACGTGAAGTGTTAATACCTCTTTATAATGCCTTGGTAAGGCCACCCTTGGAATACTGCATTCAGGTTTGGTCACCATGATGTAGAAAAGATGTGGAGACTCTAGAAAGAGTGCAGAGAAGAGCAACCAAGATGATTAGGAGACTGGAGGCTAAAACATATGAACGGTTGCAGGAACTGGGTATGTCTAGTTTAATGAAAAGAAGGACTAGGGGAGACATGATAGCAGTGTTCCGGTATCTCACGGGTTGCCACAAAGAAGAGGGAGTCAAACTATTCTCCAAAGCACCTGAGAGTTGATCAAGAAGCAATGGGTGGAAACTAATCAAGGAGAGAAGCAACTAGAACTGAGGAGAAATTTCCCGACAGTTAGAATAATTAATCAGTGGAACAGCTTGCCTCCGGAAGTTGTGAATGCCCCAACACTGGAAGTCTTTAAGAAGATGTTGGATAGCCATTTGTCTGAGGTGGTGTAGGGTTTCCTGCCTAGGCAGGGGGTTGGACTAGAAGACCTCCAAGGTCCCTTCCAACTCTGCTATTGTAATTGTAATATTACAAAGTTAGAATGATTAATACTTGGATAGGAGGCCCCCAGGAAATCCCAGAGCTATCGTTTAATTGAAAAATAAATCTTAGAACAAATAACAAACTATATGATTGCTAAGACGACTGAACAGATGTATGCATGAAGTCATCAGGAGCTGAACATGATCTTTGCTGAAGCTCTCAGGTTATGCATTCTATCAATTCTTAAACATAATTTTTCATCCTCAACATCTTGGCTAACTTTGGGGCTAACCATTCTTTAAGGAAAACAACAACAACGAACAAATAAATTAAAAAGAGAAACCTGGAATGACATTTTCTCACATGACAGCATTTACAGCTTTAGATGCAATTTATGAACAGGGAATCAAATATATTGTGATGAGATCTCCCTTCTATTGGCCACACAATACACAAAAGAGAATTCTGTGTTTTCTCTCGAATTTATTTCTGACCTGTTCTTAATGCAGATGAGAGCTTTACTTTTTAAAAGGAGCTTTATTGGATTTCCCCCCCCTTTCTCATTGCCCTCATTCTTTTCTTATCCGCTCTTATTTTCTCTTGAAACTGTAGGCCAGCACAGTTCTGTGGAATTTACACAACCTCTAATCCTGCCAATTGGTGGCCTCAAAGGAGTATTTTATTGCTTATTTCCAGGAACATTTGAATTTTGCCTCTGCTGCGGTAGTCTTACTAAGGCTTTAGATTGAGAGTCACAGAAACCTAAGGCTGTTCCTTAGAGAGATTACTAGGAGTTCGTGGTTTGATTGTCTGCTTTTACTATGTATGTGTGTGTTTGTATGTGGGCGGGTGCTTAGCCCTATAAATATAACTTTAAACTATGATGCACAAATAACACTCTTCCATAGTTTCTATTTGAAGAGCAATAAATGAACTTCATATATTAAAGGTAAAGGTTCCCCTCGCACATACAGTACGTGCTAGTCATTCCCGATTCTAGGGGGCGGTGCTCATCTCTGTTTCTAAGAAAGCCAGTGCTATCCGAAGACGTCTCCATGGTCATGTGGCTGGCTTGACTAAATGCTGAAGACACACAAAATACTGTTACCTTCCCACCAAGGTGGTCCCTATTTTTCTACTTGAATTTTTACATGCTTTCAAACTGCTAGGTTGGCAGAAGCTGGGGCAAGTAACAGGGATTTGAACCGCTGAACTGCCAACCTTTCTGATCGATAGGTTCAGCGTCTTAGCCACTGAGCCACCAAGTACGCTTCTTCATACGTATATTAGATGAAAGCAAAACAAATAGGAAGGGCATAGACTCAACAGACTACTGCACTGATAGTATGGTACATCAGTCAGACTAATAATAGACCATGTTGCGCCCCTTTCTGGACCGTGACGCTTTACGCACGGTCACTCAAGCCCTCGTCATCTCCCACCTGGACTACGGTAACGCTCTCTACATGGGGCTTCCCTTGAGGTGCACCCGGAGGCTCCAGCTAGTTCAGAATGTAGCCGCGCGGGGGATTCTGGGAGCCTCCAGATGCTCCCATGTAACACCTCTCCTGCGCAAGCTGCACTGGCTGCCTGTGGCTTTCCGGGTGCGCTTCAAGGTGCTAGTAACAAATTTAAAGCGCTCCATGGCAAGGGACCTAGGTACTTGCAAGACTGCCTCCTACCAAATACCTCCCTTCGACCAGTCCGCTCCCACAGAGAGGGCCTCCTCGGGGTGCCGTCAGCCAGTCAATGTCGGCTGGCGACCCCTAGGGGGAGAGCCTTCTCTGTGGCAGCTCCTGTCCTCTGGAACGACCTGCCCCCTGACCTCCATACAGCTAAGGACCTGCATCTGTTCCACCGAGCCCTGAAGACCCATCTTTTTTGTATGTCCGGCCTGGTGTAGCTTTTAATCTGGTTTTATTGGGGTTTTTATTGTGCATTTTAGAGCAGGCTTAGTATTTAATGTATTTTTAGCATAGGTATTTATACTGATGTTTTTATTATTGTTTTTTATCATTGCCTGTTCACCGCCCTGAGTCCCATAAGGGAGAAAGGGTGGAATACAAATTCGAATACAATTACAATTACAATGTTATTATCAATGAAAAAGTGCACATTTCCCAAAGAAAAACTCACACATTTCAAACATGGAATAATCCGCCAAAGCTCTTGCAAAGTAAACAGAATTGTAATTGCAACTACAGGTAATCCTCGACTTACAACAGTTCATTTAGTGACCATTCAAACTTACAATGGCACTGAAAAAAGTGGCTTCTGACCATTTTTCACATGACCTTTGTAGCATTCCCCATGATCTTTTGACCAAAATTCAGATGCTTGGCCAGGAGTTCATATTTACGACCGTTACTGTGTCCCAGGGTTACGTGATTTTGCGGCCATTACACAAACAAAGTCAATGGCGAAGTCAGCTTCACTTAACAGCTGGGTTACCAACTTATCAACTGCAGTGATTCATTTAACAACTGAGGCAAGAAAGGTTGTAAAACAGGGCAAAGCTCACTTAATGTATTTATTTAAATGTAATTAAATAAATAAATTAATAAATGTCTCACTTAACAGCAGACATCTTGGGCTCAATTGTAGTCCTAAGCCGAAGACTATTTTTGTTCAGGTAGAGAGAATGAGCTCTAGATTCCACACAACTTTAAGAGGTGCTTGATAAAGCTTCAGTAACCGTTTACACAAATCCACAATGAAGATGTTTTGGAACCAGTATAATCCACTCATTTTTAAGAGGCCACAGTGCTTCATTTTATTCTGCTTATCTTCCTCTGACTGACCGCATTTTTCTCCAAAGCATGAAACGCTTGGGGAAAATGTGACAGTTGTACAGATGTCACTTCTGACCAGGCAGGCAGGCAGGCAGTCAAGGAGTCAGGGAGGGAGGCAGGCAGGCAGGCAGGCAGGCAGGCAAGGAGACAGGCTGTTTGCTTCTTTGTTAATTAAGAAAATTGTCTTCCTGTGCAACACAAAGCTCTTCAGGCTATCAAAACCACTTGCACTAGTCTGTTGAGGCATGTAATATTATGTTAAATAGAACTTGTTGTTGTTGTTATTGTTCTTTGAAAACTGGCTGTAAGCATCTCTGTTTCTATAAAATGTAAACAGTTATGCCTTCCATGCTCTTGCCAAAATCAAAGAGCATTGATTAAAGGCCAAGGACTAATTATTGAAAACGTAAGATAATCCTCAAGCATTTCCTATTCTGTTAAGTCCTTCATATCGCCATTCTTGTACTCCAATATGAATCTTGTTAAATTTTGCCAAGACATTACCTGTCAGGTACAGAAATTAAACTTTACTTCAATACCAAATACCGTTATCGGCCTCTACTTGGATATTTGATGTGATACATTCATCTAAATAATCTAGAGAATATTTGGAGAATTTTTCATGTCTAAAGTTCATAGTGGAAAACTTGGTGAAATGTTTAGGTGCCAATGGACTTGAGGCAGCTGGGAAGTCTGTCATTCAAAGTAGAGACAAATTAATTCCTTAACTGCCCAGTCCGTTTCTAACTTGCTAAAATGACCTGCCTTTTCTCTGTCTGTCTGTCTCTCTCGCAAAACAGCATATGCAGTAAACATTGTTTTAGAAAAAAATTCTATGAAGAGCTAATAGTAACACAATTAACACCTTGCAGATTTTTAGTATTTTACAGATATTTTCCTTCGCGATTACGATGTTTGTTTGTTTGTTTTGCCATACAGTAGAAATGTATGTTTAGTTCTTCTTAGTTTATGGTAATGTCACATTAAGAAATTATATTGTAACAGTGTAATATTGTTACATTAAAAGTATGCTCAGTATAATGAGTTGCTCTTTCAGAATTCCCACAATTTCATTTTAGCTATTAATGGCTTGAACGAAACTCTGTAGTTATATTTAATGTTTTACATCTACTGAGGAATGCCCATGTGAATTATAATAAATCTGGCATTATTCTGTAAAGGATTTTGTATGCATTTTCTGTATCCTAGTAATAGGACTTGTATATATTTGCAAAGTGGACACTAAACTAGATTCTGTATAATTTGTCCTGTATACTTTGTATTTAAATGTTACTTCAAAAATAATAATTAGTAGTTTAACTTTTTGGATTGTATGACTGTATGGTTATGGACAATTATATTATATAATAGACATCTGAGGTTCTTTTGTAGTCTCCGGATAATCCAGATTTTCAGTACGATGGAAGGAAAAGCTTGATTCTCAGTCCATGGCCTTTTCCTAACATGTTGTCATCTGTGGAAATTCTCAGCCATCCTGGTCATGGTTATTCCAAAGGTGATCTTTTTCAACAGGCAACTGGATTTTCTTTGTTTTTAGAATTTAGAATAAGAGAGTTGGAAGGGATCTTGAAGGTCTTCTAGTCCAACCCCCTGCTTAGGCAATAAATCCTACACCACTTCAGACAAATGGATATCCAATATCTTTTATTTTATTTTATTTTATTTCATTTATCAAATTTATATACCGCACCTATCTCCCAATGGGACTCAGGGCGGTGCACAGGAAAGGAATAAAATGTAAAAGGCAATAAATACAGAATATTAAAAATAAATTACATTAAGTTGAGCCCATGCTAAAATTGTCAATTTAAAACCCATTTAAAATAAGATTAAAATTTAGAGTTATGCCAGGCCGGCTTCTTGAAAGAGGTCTTAAAAGCATCCAGTGTTTTGTTTGAAGATCTTTTGCTTCTCATCCAAGAAGCTTCTTTAGTTCAGAACTGAAGAACTTCTTAGATGAGAAGTGAAAGGTCTTCAAGCAAAAACAAAGAAAGTCTAGTTGCCTGTTGAAAAAAAACACCTTTGGGACTAACACGTCATTACAATTCTAAAGAAAACTATGAAGTATCTGAAACTAAACGTGGAATTAATTTAGATAGTTCAGAAAACACAAATTTAGTGTGCCATTAGTAATGATGCCATTAGGTTCATCACACCAGGTAGCATCCAAACCATGGTTGCATACTGGCTTGCCTGATTTGCTATCCAAATTCAATAGGATTTACATCTGAAGACCAAAGAACAGAATTGGTAATTTGATGGTATTTAAGTATAGCGATTTCAATGGGAAATCATTAAGACTGCAAATATATACTGTACTTGATTTACCTGTAATTATATTGAGTTGAATTTATTAGAGCTCAGTTCTGAAGAAATAAACATGAGATTGTACAGCAGATTTGAATCTAATTCAGGACTAGGTGAACGCTGGTGCAAATTATTTAGGAACAGAAGAGGCTGATTGAAGGCATTCTGTTGCCTGAAATTAAAGTTATGATAGTTCCTGCTTCCCAAAATACGCAGAAATCTCTGTGCTTAAAACAGATTATCCTCAAATTACACAATTGAGCTCAACATTTCCATTGCTCAGTGAAACATTTCTTAAGTGAACATTGCCCCCTTTTACGACTTTTCTTGCCACAGTTGTTAGGTGACTCACTGCAGTCATTAAGAAGTAACACAGTTGTTACGTGATTCTGACTTTGCTCATCAGAAGGCCTCCATAAGGTGATCACATGATCCCCGGACACAAATGTGTTTCTGGGACTCATATTTATCAGTTGTCAAGTGTCCGAATTTTGATCATGCGACCATGGGGATGCTAAAATGGTTGTAAGTGGGAACAATTGTCATAAGTCACATTTTTCAGTGCCATTGTAACTTTGAATGGTCACTAAATGAACTGTTGTAAGTTGAGGACCACCTGTAGCTAAATCTTTAACATTGATGAGAGGATAGCACAGGGGTGGGTTCCTGCCAGTTCTAACCTCTTCTATAGAAGAGGTTCCACAAATCTGCAGTGCCGTTTAGAACCAGTTCCAGCTCCCTCCCATTGCCCATCTGCACATCATTAAGATCAATCAATCAATCAATCAATCAATCAATCAATCAAGTTTAATTTGTAGACCGTTCCCTCTCCCCAAGGGACTCGGGGCGGTGCACAGGAGATTAAAAAGCGTACAAACATAGAAACATTATAAATATATAAAATCAAATTAAACAACTATATCCCTGCGCTAAAAACCTAAAATCCTTAAAAACTAAACCCCTTAAAAAACCAATTAAAACAATTTAAATATTCAGACTAAAGGCTGGAAAGGTAGATTAGGCCAAGATGAAAAGCAAGAGGAGGAATTCTGGGAGTTGAAGTCCACAAGTCATAAAGCTGTCAAGTTTGAACACCCAGGGTTTTTTTTCCTAAAGGGTTAGGGGTGCAAGGGTCTTGTAACTTGACAACTTTAAAACTTGCGTGCTTCAAATGCCAGAGTTTCTGAGCCAACATTTTGGTTGCTAAGCAAGAGCGTTGTTAAGTGAGTTTCACCACATTTTACAAGTTGGCCATGCCCACCCAATCATGACTGCCAAGCCACTCCCACTCAGTCACATGGCTGGCAAGCCACTCCCACAAAGCAGGCCACACCTACAGAAGAGGTTCTAAAAAATTTTTGAAACCCACCCCTGGGGTAGCATCTTCTAAATGTATTTACGGATGCTATTCTATTCTGTCTTATAGAGCCGGCCTCATAAGATGCACAGCTCTGTTTAAAACAGAAGAACAGCTGGGAGGTTTGGAAGGAAAATATGCTGCTAATTACAGCCCCACCCTAAAATTTGCTGCCTGTGTCTGCAAGACTGCTTCGTGTTTGGGTCAGCTCTGAGAGCAAACAGCAGCTCTACGTTCTAGGATAAGAAGGGAATTTTGCTCTTCCTTCCCCCACAACTGGTGTGCATTCTCCGTATCTTCACTCCCCTCTTCTAAAGGAGCCATAATTCTAGCTGCAAAGAATCTTGAGAAAGATTATTGGAATTCCCTAGAAAATTTGAGTTATTTTGCCTGAGGCCTTAACAGCTGTTTCCATAATTCCTTCCCAAACTGACCCATCTGAGACTTGCTTTTAGCATTGCTGAAGGAGGTTACACTGTGAGGGGTCCAAACCATTTTTCCCCCTTTTCGCACAGCTGCTGGCCACTTTTAAGGAAGACAGCTAACAGTCTGTTAATATTTGAATCATATTGAATTCCATTTATTTTCCTTCTATTTCTCCAGTTGGGTGAATTATTTTGAAAGGAGCGGAGCAACTCTGAGGGAATAGTATTTGGATTTGAACCAAATTCTTTCATTATTACTCATGTAATTTTGACTCCACAGATTGTTACTATCTGGAAGAAATTATGCCCATTACGAAATGGCACTTGGGTCTCCCAAGAACAATCATTCATTCAGAAGGATGTTGCTTTTCTTTGAGTATATGACTCTCGTTTCCAACTTTATTTTATAAAGCGGCAATAGATGGTCTTTAAGCACTTTGATAATATTGGCATTATATTAAAATAGTCTTCTGTTTCATGATTTCTGACATAGCACCTGGATCAGAGGTGGTATTCAGCCAGTTCTAATACAATACAATACAATAGCAGAGTTGGAAGGGACCTTGTAGGTCTTCTAGTCCAACCTCCTGCATGGGCAGGAACCTTATACCATTTCAGACAAATGGCTGTCTAACATCTTTTTAAAGACTTCCAGGGTTGGGGCATTCACAACTGCTGGAGGCAAGCTGTTCCAGAGGTTAATTGTTCTTACTGTTAGGAAATTTCTCCTTAGTTCTAAGTTGCTTCTCTCCTTGGTTAGTTTCCACCCATTGCTCCTTGTCCTGCCCCCAGGTGCCTTGGAGAAAAGTTTGACTCCCTCTTCTTTGTGGCACCCTCTGAGATATCGGAACACTGCTATCGTGTCTCCCCTGGTCCTTCTCTTCATCAAACTAGACATACCCAGCTCCTGCAGCCGTTCTTCATATGTCTTAGTCTCCAGTCCTCTAATCATCTTGGTTGCTCTTCTTTGCACTCTTTCCAGAGTCTCCACGTCTTTTCTACATCGTGGCGACCAAAACTGTATGCAGTATTCCAAGTGTGGCCTTACCAAGGCACTATACAGTGGCATTAACACTTCACGCGATCTAGATTCTATCCCTCTGTTGATGCAGCCTAGAACTGTGTTGGCTTTTTTGGCAGCTGCTGCACACTGCTGGCTCATATTTAAATGGTTGTCCACTAGGATTCCGAGATCCTTCTCACAGTTGCTACTATTGAGCAAGGTACCACCTATACTGTACTTGTGCATTTGGTTTTTCTTGCCTATATGTAGGACCTTACTTTTCTGACAGGTTCTAGAGCAGGGGTCCCCAACCTTTGCAACTTTAAGTCTGAAGGACTTCAGCTCCCAGACTTCTCCAGCCAGCTTTGCTTTTTCTAGAGGACCGGTAGTGGAAATTTTGAGAATGGGGAGGGAATGGGGATTTTGCAGTACCCTTCCCCTGCCATTCTTATAAAGCCATGCCCACAGAACCGATAGTAAACATTTTTGAATCCCACCACTGATATGGACCAAAAATTGCATTAAATTCTCTCAGATGAATTAAAGAAAATAAAATTAGGAACTGATTTATGCAGAACTTTGTGTTATATTCAGTGCTGGGCATCTCCCATTTATATGCAAAAAACTACCTTTTTGCCTTTTCCCAAAGGAAAGATATCATGGGCATAGTACATTTAAAGATCATAAAACTGACTATGGGCTATACCAAAGGACTTTGGACTGCAAACTGTAGGGTGTGGTTGTTTAAGTGAAAGTACCACTATCCGGGGCAGGGGGAGGAACCCCATCAAACAACTCTGTCACTTTTCACCTTGATAACCAGAGGAAAGCAGAGAATTCTAGCTTAAACTAGTATCTTCACAACGTCAGGTTTTATTATATACAACCCATCTCTCTCAAATGCATTTTTTAAAAATGGGTGAACTTTTGATCAGTGATGTGAAACATAAGAAAATTGCTTTCAATAGTCTGAGGAGTGGCCCAGGCAGTTGAGTGTAATCTATACTAATTGGCTAATGCTCTCCAGGACTTCAGACTAGAGTCTGACCTAGGAACTCTGCAGGAAATGCTGCAGATTGAAACTGCGTGCTAAGAAAATGTATTTTATCTTCTATATATATATAAAAATGGCATTCTCTCTCTCCCTCCCTCCCCCCCTCCCTCTCTCCCTCTCTCTCTCTGTGTATTTGTGTGTGTTTTCTTGGTATACAGATGACTTACTCTCTGGAAAAAAATAGTGTGGGTGTAAGACACCCCTAACACTCTTGGTGTGTGTGTTCTGTTAAGATACAGCCTGTTGTGCCGTACTGGCTTCTACTGTACAGCACAGTGGAGTTGCTATGGTAACAGATTTACAGTACTCCACAAAGGGGCTCCCTGTGGTAAGGGGGGAAATCCAACATTAGAAATTACATTTTGTCTGGACATTTCCCCCTATAAATAAATACCTGGGCAATGCTGGATTATCTGCTAGTTTATTATATTTATCTGTTGCTCATCTTTCTGTCAAGTACGCCACAACTGAATAGTTTGTGCAAAATAGTAACGTCTAGAGATTTATTTTTACTACACTGAGGATAAAGTATAGATAGTCCTTGACTTATAACAGTTTGTTTAGGAATCGTTCAAAGTTACAACGGCACGGAAAAAGTGACTTATGAACATTTTCTACATGGGGCTCCCCTTGGGGTGCACCCGAAGACTGCAGCTGGTCCAGAATACGGCCGCGCGGGCGACCTTGGGAACGTCTAGATATTCCCATGTAACACCGCTCCTGCGCGAGCTGCACTGGTTGCCTGTGGTCTTTCGGGTGCGCTTCAAGGTGTTGATCACCATCTTTAAAGCGCTCCATGGCACGGGACCAAGCTACCTGCGAGACCGCATCCTACCTCATACATCCCTGTGGCCGATTCGCTCCCACAGAGAGGGACTTCTCCTGGTGCCGTCCACCAGGCAATGCCAGCGGGCGACGCCCAGGGGAAGGGCCTTCTCTGTGGTGGGCCCAACCCTCTGGAAAGACCTACCCCCCGACCTCAGAACAACCACGGACCTCCGCACCTTCCGCCAGAAATTAAAGACACTCCTGTTCCATCAGGCCGGTTTGGCCTAAGTTATTTACCTAGCCTTCAGTCTGTATTATAAATTGTTTTTAATTGGGTTTTTAATGGATTATGTTTTAACTTTTTAAATTTTAGCACAGGGATAACCTATTTAATTCGATATTAATTATTTATATTTTATATTGTTTGTTTTAACTTCCTGTGCACCGCCCCGGGTCCCTTCGGGGAGAGGGTGCGGTTATAAAAATTTGACAAATAAATAAATAAAAAAATAAAAATTTTCACAATTACACAATTCCAGCATCCCTATAAACAGGTAATTGAAATTCAGATATTTGACAACTGGTTTATATTTTTGATCGTTGCTATGTCCCAAGATCAGGTGATCGCCTTTTGCGACATTCTGACAAGCAAAGTAAATGAGGAAGCCAGATTCACTTAACAACCAGGTTATTAGCGTATTAACTGCAGTGATTCATTTAACAACTGAGGCAAGAAAGGTCATAAAATGGGGCAAAATTCACTTAACAAATGTCTCACTTAATAACAGAAATGTAGGGCTCAATTGTGTCATAAGTCGCACTGCATTTTCCGATGCTTATATATAAGGAAGGAGAAAGCAGTAGTGTTTTCTTTTTAAGCAGGAATGGAACAATTTAAAGTTGAGCTTTACATTGAATGTTTACTTATTAGACAAAACTCATTGTAATTAGTTAGTTGCTAACTCCTGGTGGTGATATAGATTCCTCTTGGTCTTTTCTGCTTTTACCTGTCCTGTAGACAATCTGCAGCAGTTCAAGAGGCATTTCAGTGAGATCCCTGATGCAATTCTCCCACCTTTTCCCATCTTCTTTTTTTAACAGATTAACAGAGTTGGAAGGGATCTTGCAGGTCATCTAGTTCAACCCCTTGCCCAAGCAGGAGACCCTACATCTGCCTCTACCTAGGATTGAACTCACAACCTCCTGATTGGGAGGCAAGAGCTCCACCTCTAGGCCACAGCTTTTCCTTCTGTATTTCCTCAACCTTGCCAAGCAGACATTCCTTCTACTGGATCATCCATTGGCAACAGAGGTGGGTTTCAAATTCCAACACTACCTGTTTGCTCATGCTTGTGCATGCGCTCATGTGTGTGACCCATGCGCCCAAGAGTCCAGGCGGGTAGGCAGAACCTCCCACCGTCACCACTACCGGTTCGATTGATGGAGCCGAACCGGGAGCAATCCATCTCTGATTGGCAGGTCATGTCCAACATATGCGAGTTTCTGCTTGCTAATCATACCTCAAAGGAACCATCAGTGTTTATTTCTTCCAAGACTGTTTGCTTGGCACAGCCCATGGTATTCTGAATAACCCCCTCAAATCATAATTTGAAGTCATCTGTCTTCTTTCTCGCCTCTTTTTTCACTGTCAGGCAGTTTTCTATAGTTACAGTTGAAAGAAAATGCTATCAAGCAGCTATGTTGGAAACACTTCCTCACTTCTAGAAACTGACAGTTTCTAACATAATAACAGACAGACAGCAGCTAAGAATAGCAATCAGATCAGCGATTTACTTACAAACAACTATTTAATCTCCATTTGCTACCTTGCATGACAGAATATTTTATGTCTATTTCATGTTAGCCCATGTTTGGACAGGAGACATCCCAGTTCAAGAAATTTAGCTACTTAAATGAAGACAAAATAGCAAGGAATATGATCTCCTCATCTTTTGGATCAAATCTTTTAGATTAAAAAAATGTGTTGATTAGGAGAAATATTGCTGTAACTCATTCTCACTTTTTTGATATTGGCCAAGCTTGGCTAAATGCTAATATACGCTCTTAGATTAAGTTGTAATACCTCAAAAGACTTTCTGCTGGACCGGATACATTCAAGGGAGGAAGTATCTGGAATTAAGTTGTATTTCCAGGAAAAGAGCCTTTTTGTTACACACCTCTTTGCCTTTTTTAATAGATGGAAACCAGGATGACAAACTTGTGTGACCACCATTAAGAAATTTTCAAATAAAATTGGTCTTAGCAGATAGTGAAAAGATTCATCTTGTACCTCAGATACAAGGTATCTGGTCAGAAGTAGATTCAGCACTAGTAGAAAAGCAGCAGAAAAGCAACTGATAGCATATACTGCACCTCTGTTTCTTTTTATCTTGTTTTGAGTGCGCCAAACAGAAGCATTTCTGTGGTTTTCTTCAAATAAAGTTACCTTACTTTTTGTCCAAAAAGGCTTCCACAGTTGCTCCAAACATCAATGATGCAACGATTCTTGCCCGCGCAGACACAATGCAGAGGTTGTGTTTGTTTGAATCACAACGAGCTAATCACATTTTAGCCAACTGTCTGTGAGTTCTGGAAATTCAGGTTGTGCGGTTACTATTATGGTTTGATATTTCATACTGAGTTAACCATGGCCTAACCTACGTACCTAGCCTCAGTTTTAGTAGATAAATTGTTTAATTGGGTTTTTTATGGGAATAGTTTTTAAACGAGGTACATTTTAGCACAGGGCGATAATATGTAATATAGTTTTAATTATTTATAATTGTTATATGTATATGTTTCTTAAATTTCCTGTGCACCGCCCCGAGTCCCTTCGGGGGGAGGGGGCGGTTAATAAATCCAAGAAATAATAATAATAATAATAATAATAATAATAATAATAATAATAATAATAATAATAATAATAATAATAATAATAATAATAATAATAATAATAATAATAATAATAATAATAATTTATTTATTTATTTATTTATTTATTTATTTATTTTATTAAATTTATACCCAGCCCTTCTCCTTGTTAGGACCCAGGGCGGCGCACAGGCATTATTAAAACCACAAAATACAAAATCGATTAAAATATATTAAATTATTAGACCCGTGCTAAAAACCCATTTTAAAACCATACCAAATTAATTTTAAATTTAAAAGTCAGAAGTAGGGGCTATCCTAGGCCGGCTTGTTGGAATAGATACGTCTTAAGACGTTGGCGGAAGAGGCGGAGGTCCGAGATAGTGCGAAGGTCGGGGGGTAGGTCGTTCCAGAGGGCCGGGCCCGCCACAGAGAAGGCCCTTCCCCTGGGTGTCGCCAGCCGGCATTGCCCCGCTGACGGCACCCGGAGAAGACCCTCTCTGTGGGAGCGGATCGGACGAAGGGATGTATGGGGCAGGAGACGGTCTCGTATATAGCTAGGCCCCGAGCCATGGAGCGATTTAAAGATGGTCGTCAACACCTTGAAGCGCACTCGAAAGGCCACAGGCAGCCAGTGCAGCTCGCGCAGGAGAGGTGTTACGTGGGTTTGCCTTGAGGCACCCATAATCACCCGCGCGGCCGCATTCTGTACTAACTGTAGCTTTCGAGTGCACCTCAAGGGGAGCCCCATGTAGAGAGCGTTACAGTAATCCAGCCGGGATGTCACAAGCGCTTGAGTGACTGTGCGAAGGGCTCCCCGGTCCAGTAAGGGGCGCAACTGGCGTATCAGGCGTACCTGATAGAACGCCCCCCTGGCCACGGCCGTCACATGGTCCTCCATGGACAGCCGCGAATCCAGGAGGATGCCCAAGTTGCGCGCCCTCTCCACGGGGGCCAGTTGTTCGCCCCCAATGGCCAGTGTTGGACTTATCTGGCTGAACCGGGGTGCCGGAAACCACAGCCACTCGGTCTTGGACGGGTTGAGCTTGAGTTTGTTACTACCCATCCAGATCCGTACGGCCTCCAGACACCGGGACAGCACCTCGACGGCATCGTTGGGGTGGTTTGGGGTGGATATGTACAACTGAGTGTCATCAGCGTACAGATGGTATTCCACCCCAAAACCACGGATGATCTCGCCCAGCGGCTTCATGTAGGTGTTAAACAGGAGTGGCGAGAGGACCGACCCCTGAGGGACCCCACATGTGAGTGGCCTCGGGGACGACCTCTGCCCTCCTGCCAACACCCATTGCGACCGACCAGAGAGGTAAGACGAGAACCACCGTACAACGGTGCCTCTCAGCCCCAACCCCCCCAATCGGTGCAATAAGATACCATGGTCGATGGTATCAAAAGCCGCTGAGAGGTCTAATAGGACAAGGATAGAGGAACAACCTCTATCCCGTGCCCTCCAGAGATCATCTACCAACGCGACCAATGCCGTTTCAGTGCTGTGACCGGGCCGGAAGCCGGACTGGCGCGGGTCTAGATAATCAACTTCCTCCAGATGTCGGGGAAACTGTTGAGCCACCACACTCTCAACAACCTTCACTAAAAAGTGAAGGTTGGAGACGGGACGATAGTTCTCTAATAAAGCTGGATCCAGGGATGGTTTCTTGAGGAGGGGCCTCACCACCGCCTCTTTCAAAACGGTGGGCAAGTAATAATAAGCAGCAGCATATCCTGGGAATAAACCAACATAAACCAAGGTTTGTGGATGACTGGCCAGGGATAAAGGGGCATCACTTTTCTGTAATAATAACTTTAAACTAAACTAATTGGAGTATCCCTTTACTAGTGACTGGGTTACTATCTTCTAACTTGAATGCCAGCATGACTATTTTTTAAACAAAAATTTTTTGGGTAGATTGAGACATATACCGGTAGTTGCACTAGCTTGCTTGTCATTCTGGCATGTAGCTTCACTTCTCAACTGAGTACTGAGTTTTGTTTCTTGATTATGATTTGACAGTCCCAGGGTTCCTATCTGTTCTCCCAGGAAAGTCTCCTACACATTGTAATAAAAAACAAAACCTTAGATTTCTGCCTGGAGACTATCACTCTTTGTCTGGAAAGACTGGGAGGAAATATAAATGTGAGACTTATAACGAAAATATTCCCCCTGGGGTCCTCCGCCATTTGGAAAGCATTTATTGCATGCTTATCTCAAAGCTGTAAAGGATGAAAAATGCTATCCACCCACTATCATGAGCCTACACCTTATGTCCTAAATTCCTAACTACAGGTAGCCCTGTGGGCCTTAACAAATTTAGCAAGGGGTTCTCTGCCTGGTTGCTGGGTGGGCGTGGCCATGGTGGATGTGTCCTAGTCAGCCTTCTCCACCATGCGGGAGGGCGTTTTTGCCCTCCTCGGGGTCCAGAGGCTTTTCTCGAGTCTCCGGGAGGGCGAAAATGGCCTCCCCAGGCTCTGGAGGCCCTCTTGAGGTCAAAAATGGGTCCATTTCTGGTCTTCCTGTACTTCCGGTAGGGCAGTTTTGTCCTCCCTAAGCCTCCGCGCATGCTCTGCACTTACCTGCATTCAAAATGGGCCGCATGAGGACTCCTGGGAGGGAGGGGAGGTGTGGGCGGGGCCAGCCAGGAGTGGGATTTGGGGGTTCTCTGAACTGCACAGAATCTTAGCTAGAGGTTCTCCTAAACCCCCGCGAACTCCCAGTAGCCTACCCCTGACTTACCACCACAATGAAGCCCAGAATTTATGTTGCTAAGTAAAAAATTAGTTAAGTGAGTTTTGTCCCATTTTACGGCTTTCCTTGCCACATTTTTTAATGAATCACTGCAAGTGGCTAAATTAGTCACACGGTTGTTAAGTGAATCTGGTTTCCCCATTTGACTTTGCTTGCAAGAAGGTCACAACAGATGATCACATGGCCCTCAGGACTCTGCAACCATTATAAATGAAAACCAGTTGTCAAGCATCTGAATGTAAATAAGGTGATTGTGGGGAGGCTGCAATGGTCATAAGTATGAAAAAGAGTCATAAGTCATTTTTTCACTGCCATTGTAACTTCAAATAGTCACTAAGTGAACTGTTGTAACTCAAGGGCTACCTGTACTTTTACTCCAGAGATGGTATTCAGCAGGTTCTGACCACTGCTGGAGAACCAGTAGCGGAAATTTTGAGTAGTTCGGAGAACCGGTAAACACCAACTCTGACTGACCCCACCCCCATCTATTCTCTGTCTCCCAAGTCCCAGCTGATTGGGAGGAAATGGGGATTTTGCAGCAACCTTCCCCTGGAATGGGGAGGGAATGGAGATTTTACAGTATCCTTCCCCTGCCAGGCCCACCAAGTCACACCTACCAAGCCATGCCATGCCTACCAAGCCAAGCCCACAGAACCGGCAGTAAAAATTTTGAATCGCACCACTGTTTTAATCCTCCACTGATAATTGCGTTCTCAATTTAAATTAGGCAATTCTTTGCCCCCTTGTTTTCTTTCCTTACCCCTGTTCTGTGCAAGCGCCAATGTCTTTGGGTATCCTGAGCCACCACCCTGGGGGATTGTTGGTGGTTCTCCAAATGTTCTTGGACTCCCTCTCTGACTACAGGCTAGTGGAACTGATGAGATTTAGCTCCAACAACATTGGGAGGGTCAACAGATGCTCTGCCCTGGACTACTGGGATTTGAGTCTGTAGTAATGCCAAGTCCAAATTGAGGTCTTGATAGGATATGGAAGGAAGGAGAAACCAGTGTAATGAAATGCTCTTGGTCCAGGGAATCCTACTTACGTCATGTGGGAAATGGGCAATTTGGGATCTGCAGAATGACCTGGAACAATTTCAGAATCACCATTGACTATTAACTTGATTCAGAAATTTTCATCCACTTGCTGGGAGAAATGCCTGGCCTCTGATAAATGTAGTATTGCAATGGTTTAGCAGTTGGTCCTTCAACACTACATTTGTTTTCTCTGGCTTTGTGTCAGCAACATTGTCCTGTATAACCCAGAATGAGTAAATGGCTTCAGTGATATAAATGAACCAAGTCCAAAATAAGGAAATTAGTCACAGAGAAATAATAATGCTAAGATTCTCTGCTGGTTGGAAGCATTTCTCTGTTTTCTTAAGATAGGCTGCATAAATATTGATTTCACCGCTGCATGCCCCAAATTGATTTGTTCAGGCTTTAATAAATATGCTTGAGAACGACATCAATCTGGTTTTCCTCCAAGCAAATATCTTTTTTTTCAGTTCTGAATGCACGACAAATTCTTGACAAGTGCTTGGCACTTGATTGGGTAACAAAAAATGTTATTTGTAGTCACCCAATATTGAAAAGAAGGCACACAGTAGCTCAGTGCCTAAGTTGCTGAGCTTGTCGATCAGAAGGTCAGCAGTTTGGCGGTTTGAATCCCTAATGCCGCATAATGGAGTGAGCTCCAGTTATTTGTCCCAGCTTCTGCCAACTTAGCAATTCGAAAGCATGTAAAAAATGGAAGTAGAAAAATAGGAACCACTTTTGGTAGGAAGGTAACAGAGCTCTGTGCACCTTCGGCATTTAGTCATGCTGACCACATGACCATGAAGACATCTTTGGGCAGCGCTGGCTCTTCGGCTTTGAAATGGAGATGAGCACTACCCCCTAGAGTAGGAACAACTAACCCATATGTGCAAGGGGAACCTTTACCTTTACCTAATATTGAAAAGATACTTGTATTAATTCTGATGCAAATGGTGTTTTAATCACATTCAAAATGTATTTTGGTTTATTATTCCCTGATTAGAAAACAGTGGCAAGTGGAAGTTTCCTCTTAATGACCCTCTGCATTAACTCACCTTGTTTCTAGATAGCACTGATCCTGTCATGGACAGAATGAGCTGGTTGTCTGGGGAAATAGACATATCTGAAGTAGACTGGGGAGACAAAGGATACTGGAGGACAAGGTCATCCATGCCATTTTTCCCACTGTGCATGCTTTAGACTAGCTTGTGAGTTGTAGAGTCTATGGCACCACTAAGGTTAAATGGGGTTCGCCCATCAGTTTGGTTGCATTCAGATATGAAATGAGTCATGCCGCCGTGTTCTAAGACTGGCCCTGTGAAGAATGATGCCCATTGGGCAGTGGTGGGATTCAATATTTTTACTGGTTCTGTAGACATGGCTTTGTGGGCATGGCAGGGGAAAGATACTTCAAAATCCACATTTCCTCCCCACCCCACTAACCTGCTTTCCAGCTCCATTCTCCTGTTCAGGACAACCAAAAAAGATCAGCTGGATGGCTGGGAAGCAGCAGGACCAGTCTATTTGCTGGTTCTCCGAATTACTCAAAATTTCCACTACTGGTTCTCCAGAACCTGTCAGAACTGGCTGAATATCACCTCTGCCATTGGGTGATTTTTGGCTCAAAGGGTGGGTTCCTACCGGTTCAGACTGGTTTGGCTGAATAGGTAGTAACTCAGCCTGCCACACCCCTGAACCATAGGTGGTGCCATCTTGTTTTTTGCTTCTGTGCAAGTTTGGGTAGTGCATGGGCAAAGGGGCACCCCTGAGCAAACCAACAGTAGCAGCAGCCGGAACTCACTCCTTCTCTGGAACGACCTGCCCCCTGACCTCCATACAGCTAAGGACCTGCATCTGTTCCACCGAGCCCTGAAGACCCATCTTTTTTGTATGTCCGGCCTGGTGTAGCTTTTAATCTGGTTTTATTGGGGTTTTTATTGTGCATTTTAGAGCAGGCTTAGTATTTAATGTATTTTTAGCATAGGTATTTATACTGATGTTTTTATTATTGTTTTTTATCATTGCCTGTTCACCGCCCTGAGTCCCATAAGGGAGAAAGGGTGGAATACAAATTCGAATACAATTACAATTACAATGTTATTATCAATGAAAAAGTGCACATTTCCCAAAGAAAAACTCACACATTTCAAACATGGAATAATCCGCCAAAGCTCTTGCAAAGTAAACAGAATTGTAATTGCAACTACAGGTAATCCTCGACTTACAACAGTTCATTTAGTGACCATTCAAACTTACAATGGCACTGAAAAAAGTGGCTTCTGACCATTTTTCACATGACCTTTGTAGCATTCCCCATGATCTTTTGACCAAAATTCAGATGCTTGGCCAGGAGTTCATATTTACGACCGTTACTGTGTCCCAGGGTTACGTGATTTTGCGGCCATTACACAAACAAAGTCAATGGCGAAGTCAGCTTCACTTAACAGCTGGGTTACCAACTTATCAACTGCAGTGATTCATTTAACAACTGAGGCAAGAAAGGTTGTAAAACAGGGCAAAGCTCACTTAATGTATTTATTTAAATGTAATTAAATAAATAAATTAATAAATGTCTCACTTAACAGCAGACATCTTGGGCTCAATTGTAGTCCTAAGCCGAAGACTATTTTTGTTCAGGTAGAGAGAATGAGCTCTAGATTCCACACAACTTTAAGAGGTGCTTGATAAAGCTTCAGTAACCGTTTACACAAATCCACAATGAAGATGTTTTGGAACCAGTATAATCCACTCATTTTTAAGAGGCCACAGTGCTTCATTTTATTCTGCTTATCTTCCTCTGACTGACCGCATTTTTCTCCAAAGCATGAAACGCTTGGGGAAAATGTGACAGTTGTACAGATGTCACTTCTGACCAGGCAGGCAGGCAGGCAGTCAAGGAGTCAGGGAGGGAGGCAGGCAGGCAGGCAGGCAGGCAGGCAAGGAGACAGGCTGTTTGCTTCTTTGTTAATTAAGAAAATTGTCTTCCTGTGCAACACAAAGCTCTTCAGGCTATCAAAACCACTTGCACTAGTCTGTTGAGGCATGTAATATTATGTTAAATAGAACTTGTTGTTGTTGTTATTGTTCTTTGAAAACTGGCTGTAAGCATCTCTGTTTCTATAAAATGTAAACAGTTATGCCTTCCATGCTCTTGCCAAAATCAAAGAGCATTGATTAAAGGCCAAGGACTAATTATTGAAAACGTAAGATAATCCTCAAGCATTTCCTATTCTGTTAAGTCCTTCATATCGCCATTCTTGTACTCCAATATGAATCTTGTTAAATTTTGCCAAGACATTACCTGTCAGGTACAGAAATTAAACTTTACTTCAATACCAAATACCGTTATCGGCCTCTACTTGGATATTTGATGTGATACATTCATCTAAATAATCTAGAGAATATTTGGAGAATTTTTCATGTCTAAAGTTCATAGTGGAAAACTTGGTGAAATGTTTAGGTGCCAATGGACTTGAGGCAGCTGGGAAGTCTGTCATTCAAAGTAGAGACAAATTAATTCCTTAACTGCCCAGTCCGTTTCTAACTTGCTAAAATGACCTGCCTTTTCTCTGTCTGTCTGTCTCTCTCGCAAAACAGCATATGCAGTAAACATTGTTTTAGAAAAAAATTCTATGAAGAGCTAATAGTAACACAATTAACACCTTGCAGATTTTTAGTATTTTACAGATATTTTCCTTCGCGATTACGATGTTTGTTTGTTTGTTTTGCCATACAGTAGAAATGTATGTTTAGTTCTTCTTAGTTTATGGTAATGTCACATTAAGAAATTATATTGTAACAGTGTAATATTGTTACATTAAAAGTATGCTCAGTATAATGAGTTGCTCTTTCAGAATTCCCACAATTTCATTTTAGCTATTAATGGCTTGAACGAAACTCTGTAGTTATATTTAATGTTTTACATCTACTGAGGAATGCCCATGTGAATTATAATAAATCTGGCATTATTCTGTAAAGGATTTTGTATGCATTTTCTGTATCCTAGTAATAGGACTTGTATATATTTGCAAAGTGGACACTAAACTAGATTCTGTATAATTTGTCCTGTATACTTTGTATTTAAATGTTACTTCAAAAATAATAATTAGTAGTTTAACTTTTTGGATTGTATGACTGTATGGTTATGGACAATTATATTATATAATAGACATCTGAGGTTCTTTTGTAGTCTCCGGATAATCCAGATTTTCAGTACGATGGAAGGAAAAGCTTGATTCTCAGTCCATGGCCTTTTCCTAACATGTTGTCATCTGTGGAAATTCTCAGCCATCCTGGTCATGGTTATTCCAAAGGTGATCTTTTTCAACAGGCAACTGGATTTTCTTTGTTTTTAGAATTTAGAATAAGAGAGTTGGAAGGGATCTTGAAGGTCTTCTAGTCCAACCCCCTGCTTAGGCAATAAATCCTACACCACTTCAGACAAATGGATATCCAATATCTTTTATTTTATTTTATTTTATTTCATTTATCAAATTTATATACCGCACCTATCTCCCAATGGGACTCAGGGCGGTGCACAGGAAAGGAATAAAATGTAAAAGGCAATAAATACAGAATATTAAAAATAAATTACATTAAGTTGAGCCCATGCTAAAATTGTCAATTTAAAACCCATTTAAAATAAGATTAAAATTTAGAGTTATGCCAGGCCGGCTTCTTGAAAGAGGTCTTAAAAGCATCCAGTGTTTTGTTTGAAGATCTTTTGCTTCTCATCCAAGAAGCTTCTTTAGTTCAGAACTGAAGAACTTCTTAGATGAGAAGTGAAAGGTCTTCAAGCAAAAACAAAGAAAGTCTAGTTGCCTGTTGAAAAAAAACACCTTTGGGACTAACACGTCATTACAATTCTAAAGAAAACTATGAAGTATCTGAAACTAAACGTGGAATTAATTTAGATAGTTCAGAAAACACAAATTTAGTGTGCCATTAGTAATGATGCCATTAGGTTCATCACACCAGGTAGCATCCAAACCATGGTTGCATACTGGCTTGCCTGATTTGCTATCCAAATTCAATAGGATTTACATCTGAAGACCAAAGAACAGAATTGGTAATTTGATGGTATTTAAGTATAGCGATTTCAATGGGAAATCATTAAGACTGCAAATATATACTGTACTTGATTTACCTGTAATTATATTGAGTTGAATTTATTAGAGCTCAGTTCTGAAGAAATAAACATGAGATTGTACAGCAGATTTGAATCTAATTCAGGACTAGGTGAACGCTGGTGCAAATTATTTAGGAACAGAAGAGGCTGATTGAAGGCATTCTGTTGCCTGAAATTAAAGTTATGATAGTTCCTGCTTCCCAAAATACGCAGAAATCTCTGTGCTTAAAACAGATTATCCTCAAATTACACAATTGAGCTCAACATTTCCATTGCTCAGTGAAACATTTCTTAAGTGAACATTGCCCCCTTTTACGACTTTTCTTGCCACAGTTGTTAGGTGACTCACTGCAGTCATTAAGAAGTAACACAGTTGTTACGTGATTCTGACTTTGCTCATCAGAAGGCCTCCATAAGGTGATCACATGATCCCCGGACACAAATGTGTTTCTGGGACTCATATTTATCAGTTGTCAAGTGTCCGAATTTTGATCATGCGACCATGGGGATGCTAAAATGGTTGTAAGTGGGAACAATTGTCATAAGTCACATTTTTCAGTGCCATTGTAACTTTGAATGGTCACTAAATGAACTGTTGTAAGTTGAGGACCACCTGTAGCTAAATCTTTAACATTGATGAGAGGATAGCACAGGGGTGGGTTCCTGCCAGTTCTAACCTCTTCTATAGAAGAGGTTCCACAAATCTGCAGTGCCGTTTAGAACCAGTTCCAGCTCCCTCCCATTGCCCATCTGCACATCATTAAGATCAATCAATCAATCAATCAATCAATCAATCAATCAAGTTTAATTTGTAGACCGTTCCCTCTCCCCAAGGGACTCGGGGCGGTGCACAGGAGATTAAAAAGCGTACAAACATAGAAACATTATAAATATATAAAATCAAATTAAACAACTATATCCCTGCGCTAAAAACCTAAAATCCTTAAAAACTAAACCCCTTAAAAAACCAATTAAAACAATTTAAATATTCAGACTAAAGGCTGGAAAGGTAGATTAGGCCAAGATGAAAAGCAAGAGGAGGAATTCTGGGAGTTGAAGTCCACAAGTCATAAAGCTGTCAAGTTTGAACACCCAGGGTTTTTTTTCCTAAAGGGTTAGGGGTGCAAGGGTCTTGTAACTTGACAACTTTAAAACTTGCGTGCTTCAAATGCCAGAGTTTCTGAGCCAACATTTTGGTTGCTAAGCAAGAGCGTTGTTAAGTGAGTTTCACCACATTTTACAAGTTGGCCATGCCCACCCAATCATGACTGCCAAGCCACTCCCACTCAGTCACATGGCTGGCAAGCCACTCCCACAAAGCAGGCCACACCTACAGAAGAGGTTCTAAAAAATTTTTGAAACCCACCCCTGGGGTAGCATCTTCTAAATGTATTTACGGATGCTATTCTATTCTGTCTTATAGAGCCGGCCTCATAAGATGCACAGCTCTGTTTAAAACAGAAGAACAGCTGGGAGGTTTGGAAGGAAAATATGCTGCTAATTACAGCCCCACCCTAAAATTTGCTGCCTGTGTCTGCAAGACTGCTTCGTGTTTGGGTCAGCTCTGAGAGCAAACAGCAGCTCTACGTTCTAGGATAAGAAGGGAATTTTGCTCTTCCTTCCCCCACAACTGGTGTGCATTCTCCGTATCTTCACTCCCCTCTTCTAAAGGAGCCATAATTCTAGCTGCAAAGAATCTTGAGAAAGATTATTGGAATTCCCTAGAAAATTTGAGTTATTTTGCCTGAGGCCTTAACAGCTGTTTCCATAATTCCTTCCCAAACTGACCCATCTGAGACTTGCTTTTAGCATTGCTGAAGGAGGTTACACTGTGAGGGGTCCAAACCATTTTTCCCCCTTTTCGCACAGCTGCTGGCCACTTTTAAGGAAGACAGCTAACAGTCTGTTAATATTTGAATCATATTGAATTCCATTTATTTTCCTTCTATTTCTCCAGTTGGGTGAATTATTTTGAAAGGAGCGGAGCAACTCTGAGGGAATAGTATTTGGATTTGAACCAAATTCTTTCATTATTACTCATGTAATTTTGACTCCACAGATTGTTACTATCTGGAAGAAATTATGCCCATTACGAAATGGCACTTGGGTCTCCCAAGAACAATCATTCATTCAGAAGGATGTTGCTTTTCTTTGAGTATATGACTCTCGTTTCCAACTTTATTTTATAAAGCGGCAATAGATGGTCTTTAAGCACTTTGATAATATTGGCATTATATTAAAATAGTCTTCTGTTTCATGATTTCTGACATAGCACCTGGATCAGAGGTGGTATTCAGCCAGTTCTAATACAATACAATACAATAGCAGAGTTGGAAGGGACCTTGTAGGTCTTCTAGTCCAACCTCCTGCATGGGCAGGAACCTTATACCATTTCAGACAAATGGCTGTCTAACATCTTTTTAAAGACTTCCAGGGTTGGGGCATTCACAACTGCTGGAGGCAAGCTGTTCCAGAGGTTAATTGTTCTTACTGTTAGGAAATTTCTCCTTAGTTCTAAGTTGCTTCTCTCCTTGGTTAGTTTCCACCCATTGCTCCTTGTCCTGCCCCCAGGTGCCTTGGAGAAAAGTTTGACTCCCTCTTCTTTGTGGCACCCTCTGAGATATCGGAACACTGCTATCGTGTCTCCCCTGGTCCTTCTCTTCATCAAACTAGACATACCCAGCTCCTGCAGCCGTTCTTCATATGTCTTAGTCTCCAGTCCTCTAATCATCTTGGTTGCTCTTCTTTGCACTCTTTCCAGAGTCTCCACGTCTTTTCTACATCGTGGCGACCAAAACTGTATGCAGTATTCCAAGTGTGGCCTTACCAAGGCACTATACAGTGGCATTAACACTTCACGCGATCTAGATTCTATCCCTCTGTTGATGCAGCCTAGAACTGTGTTGGCTTTTTTGGCAGCTGCTGCACACTGCTGGCTCATATTTAAATGGTTGTCCACTAGGATTCCGAGATCCTTCTCACAGTTGCTACTATTGAGCAAGGTACCACCTATACTGTACTTGTGCATTTGGTTTTTCTTGCCTATATGTAGGACCTTACTTTTCTGACAGGTTCTAGAGCAGGGGTCCCCAACCTTTGCAACTTTAAGTCTGAAGGACTTCAGCTCCCAGACTTCTCCAGCCAGCTTTGCTTTTTCTAGAGGACCGGTAGTGGAAATTTTGAGAATGGGGAGGGAATGGGGATTTTGCAGTACCCTTCCCCTGCCATTCTTATAAAGCCATGCCCACAGAACCGATAGTAAACATTTTTGAATCCCACCACTGATATGGACCAAAAATTGCATTAAATTCTCTCAGATGAATTAAAGAAAATAAAATTAGGAACTGATTTATGCAGAACTTTGTGTTATATTCAGTGCTGGGCATCTCCCATTTATATGCAAAAAACTACCTTTTTGCCTTTTCCCAAAGGAAAGATATCATGGGCATAGTACATTTAAAGATCATAAAACTGACTATGGGCTATACCAAAGGACTTTGGACTGCAAACTGTAGGGTGTGGTTGTTTAAGTGAAAGTACCACTATCCGGGGCAGGGGGAGGAACCCCATCAAACAACTCTGTCACTTTTCACCTTGATAACCAGAGGAAAGCAGAGAATTCTAGCTTAAACTAGTATCTTCACAACGTCAGGTTTTATTATATACAACCCATCTCTCTCAAATGCATTTTTTAAAAATGGGTGAACTTTTGATCAGTGATGTGAAACATAAGAAAATTGCTTTCAATAGTCTGAGGAGTGGCCCAGGCAGTTGAGTGTAATCTATACTAATTGGCTAATGCTCTCCAGGACTTCAGACTAGAGTCTGACCTAGGAACTCTGCAGGAAATGCTGCAGATTGAAACTGCGTGCTAAGAAAATGTATTTTATCTTCTATATATATATAAAAATGGCATTCTCTCTCTCCCTCCCTCCCCCCCTCCCTCTCTCCCTCTCTCTCTCTGTGTATTTGTGTGTGTTTTCTTGGTATACAGATGACTTACTCTCTGGAAAAAAATAGTGTGGGTGTAAGACACCCCTAACACTCTTGGTGTGTGTGTTCTGTTAAGATACAGCCTGTTGTGCCGTACTGGCTTCTACTGTACAGCACAGTGGAGTTGCTATGGTAACAGATTTACAGTACTCCACAAAGGGGCTCCCTGTGGTAAGGGGGGAAATCCAACATTAGAAATTACATTTTGTCTGGACATTTCCCCCTATAAATAAATACCTGGGCAATGCTGGATTATCTGCTAGTTTATTATATTTATCTGTTGCTCATCTTTCTGTCAAGTACGCCACAACTGAATAGTTTGTGCAAAATAGTAACGTCTAGAGATTTATTTTTACTACACTGAGGATAAAGTATAGATAGTCCTTGACTTATAACAGTTTGTTTAGGAATCGTTCAAAGTTACAACGGCACGGAAAAAGTGACTTATGAACATTTTCTACATGGGGCTCCCCTTGGGGTGCACCCGAAGACTGCAGCTGGTCCAGAATACGGCCGCGCGGGCGACCTTGGGAACGTCTAGATATTCCCATGTAACACCGCTCCTGCGCGAGCTGCACTGGTTGCCTGTGGTCTTTCGGGTGCGCTTCAAGGTGTTGATCACCATCTTTAAAGCGCTCCATGGCACGGGACCAAGCTACCTGCGAGACCGCATCCTACCTCATACATCCCTGTGGCCGATTCGCTCCCACAGAGAGGGACTTCTCCTGGTGCCGTCCACCAGGCAATGCCAGCGGGCGACGCCCAGGGGAAGGGCCTTCTCTGTGGTGGGCCCAACCCTCTGGAAAGACCTACCCCCCGACCTCAGAACAACCACGGACCTCCGCACCTTCCGCCAGAAATTAAAGACACTCCTGTTCCATCAGGCCGGTTTGGCCTAAGTTATTTACCTAGCCTTCAGTCTGTATTATAAATTGTTTTTAATTGGGTTTTTAATGGATTATGTTTTAACTTTTTAAATTTTAGCACAGGGATAACCTATTTAATTCGATATTAATTATTTATATTTTATATTGTTTGTTTTAACTTCCTGTGCACCGCCCCGGGTCCCTTCGGGGAGAGGGTGCGGTTATAAAAATTTGACAAATAAATAAATAAAAAAATAAAAATTTTCACAATTACACAATTCCAGCATCCCTATAAACAGGTAATTGAAATTCAGATATTTGACAACTGGTTTATATTTTTGATCGTTGCTATGTCCCAAGATCAGGTGATCGCCTTTTGCGACATTCTGACAAGCAAAGTAAATGAGGAAGCCAGATTCACTTAACAACCAGGTTATTAGCGTATTAACTGCAGTGATTCATTTAACAACTGAGGCAAGAAAGGTCATAAAATGGGGCAAAATTCACTTAACAAATGTCTCACTTAATAACAGAAATGTAGGGCTCAATTGTGTCATAAGTCGCACTGCATTTTCCGATGCTTATATATAAGGAAGGAGAAAGCAGTAGTGTTTTCTTTTTAAGCAGGAATGGAACAATTTAAAGTTGAGCTTTACATTGAATGTTTACTTATTAGACAAAACTCATTGTAATTAGTTAGTTGCTAACTCCTGGTGGTGATATAGATTCCTCTTGGTCTTTTCTGCTTTTACCTGTCCTGTAGACAATCTGCAGCAGTTCAAGAGGCATTTCAGTGAGATCCCTGATGCAATTCTCCCACCTTTTCCCATCTTCTTTTTTTAACAGATTAACAGAGTTGGAAGGGATCTTGCAGGTCATCTAGTTCAACCCCTTGCCCAAGCAGGAGACCCTACATCTGCCTCTACCTAGGATTGAACTCACAACCTCCTGATTGGGAGGCAAGAGCTCCACCTCTAGGCCACAGCTTTTCCTTCTGTATTTCCTCAACCTTGCCAAGCAGACATTCCTTCTACTGGATCATCCATTGGCAACAGAGGTGGGTTTCAAATTCCAACACTACCTGTTTGCTCATGCTTGTGCATGCGCTCATGTGTGTGACCCATGCGCCCAAGAGTCCAGGCGGGTAGGCAGAACCTCCCACCGTCACCACTACCGGTTCGATTGATGGAGCCGAACCGGGAGCAATCCATCTCTGATTGGCAGGTCATGTCCAACATATGCGAGTTTCTGCTTGCTAATCATACCTCAAAGGAACCATCAGTGTTTATTTCTTCCAAGACTGTTTGCTTGGCACAGCCCATGGTATTCTGAATAACCCCCTCAAATCATAATTTGAAGTCATCTGTCTTCTTTCTCGCCTCTTTTTTCACTGTCAGGCAGTTTTCTATAGTTACAGTTGAAAGAAAATGCTATCAAGCAGCTATGTTGGAAACACTTCCTCACTTCTAGAAACTGACAGTTTCTAACATAATAACAGACAGACAGCAGCTAAGAATAGCAATCAGATCAGCGATTTACTTACAAACAACTATTTAATCTCCATTTGCTACCTTGCATGACAGAATATTTTATGTCTATTTCATGTTAGCCCATGTTTGGACAGGAGACATCCCAGTTCAAGAAATTTAGCTACTTAAATGAAGACAAAATAGCAAGGAATATGATCTCCTCATCTTTTGGATCAAATCTTTTAGATTAAAAAAATGTGTTGATTAGGAGAAATATTGCTGTAACTCATTCTCACTTTTTTGATATTGGCCAAGCTTGGCTAAATGCTAATATACGCTCTTAGATTAAGTTGTAATACCTCAAAAGACTTTCTGCTGGACCGGATACATTCAAGGGAGGAAGTATCTGGAATTAAGTTGTATTTCCAGGAAAAGAGCCTTTTTGTTACACACCTCTTTGCCTTTTTTAATAGATGGAAACCAGGATGACAAACTTGTGTGACCACCATTAAGAAATTTTCAAATAAAATTGGTCTTAGCAGATAGTGAAAAGATTCATCTTGTACCTCAGATACAAGGTATCTGGTCAGAAGTAGATTCAGCACTAGTAGAAAAGCAGCAGAAAAGCAACTGATAGCATATACTGCACCTCTGTTTCTTTTTATCTTGTTTTGAGTGCGCCAAACAGAAGCATTTCTGTGGTTTTCTTCAAATAAAGTTACCTTACTTTTTGTCCAAAAAGGCTTCCACAGTTGCTCCAAACATCAATGATGCAACGATTCTTGCCCGCGCAGACACAATGCAGAGGTTGTGTTTGTTTGAATCACAACGAGCTAATCACATTTTAGCCAACTGTCTGTGAGTTCTGGAAATTCAGGTTGTGCGGTTACTATTATGGTTTGATATTTCATACTGAGTTAACCATGGCCTAACCTACGTACCTAGCCTCAGTTTTAGTAGATAAATTGTTTAATTGGGTTTTTTATGGGAATAGTTTTTAAACGAGGTACATTTTAGCACAGGGCGATAATATGTAATATAGTTTTAATTATTTATAATTGTTATATGTATATGTTTCTTAAATTTCCTGTGCACCGCCCCGAGTCCCTTCGGGGGGAGGGGGCGGTTAATAAATCCAAGAAATAATAATAATAATAATAATAATAATAATAATAATAATAATAATAATAATAATAATAATAATAATAATAATAATAATAATAATAATAATAATAATAATAATAATAATAATAATAATAATAATTTATTTATTTATTTATTTATTTATTTATTTATTTATTTTATTAAATTTATACCCAGCCCTTCTCCTTGTTAGGACCCAGGGCGGCGCACAGGCATTATTAAAACCACAAAATACAAAATCGATTAAAATATATTAAATTATTAGACCCGTGCTAAAAACCCATTTTAAAACCATACCAAATTAATTTTAAATTTAAAAGTCAGAAGTAGGGGCTATCCTAGGCCGGCTTGTTGGAATAGATACGTCTTAAGACGTTGGCGGAAGAGGCGGAGGTCCGAGATAGTGCGAAGGTCGGGGGGTAGGTCGTTCCAGAGGGCCGGGCCCGCCACAGAGAAGGCCCTTCCCCTGGGTGTCGCCAGCCGGCATTGCCCCGCTGACGGCACCCGGAGAAGACCCTCTCTGTGGGAGCGGATCGGACGAAGGGATGTATGGGGCAGGAGACGGTCTCGTATATAGCTAGGCCCCGAGCCATGGAGCGATTTAAAGATGGTCGTCAACACCTTGAAGCGCACTCGAAAGGCCACAGGCAGCCAGTGCAGCTCGCGCAGGAGAGGTGTTACGTGGGTTTGCCTTGAGGCACCCATAATCACCCGCGCGGCCGCATTCTGTACTAACTGTAGCTTTCGAGTGCACCTCAAGGGGAGCCCCATGTAGAGAGCGTTACAGTAATCCAGCCGGGATGTCACAAGCGCTTGAGTGACTGTGCGAAGGGCTCCCCGGTCCAGTAAGGGGCGCAACTGGCGTATCAGGCGTACCTGATAGAACGCCCCCCTGGCCACGGCCGTCACATGGTCCTCCATGGACAGCCGCGAATCCAGGAGGATGCCCAAGTTGCGCGCCCTCTCCACGGGGGCCAGTTGTTCGCCCCCAATGGCCAGTGTTGGACTTATCTGGCTGAACCGGGGTGCCGGAAACCACAGCCACTCGGTCTTGGACGGGTTGAGCTTGAGTTTGTTACTACCCATCCAGATCCGTACGGCCTCCAGACACCGGGACAGCACCTCGACGGCATCGTTGGGGTGGTTTGGGGTGGATATGTACAACTGAGTGTCATCAGCGTACAGATGGTATTCCACCCCAAAACCACGGATGATCTCGCCCAGCGGCTTCATGTAGGTGTTAAACAGGAGTGGCGAGAGGACCGACCCCTGAGGGACCCCACATGTGAGTGGCCTCGGGGACGACCTCTGCCCTCCTGCCAACACCCATTGCGACCGACCAGAGAGGTAAGACGAGAACCACCGTACAACGGTGCCTCTCAGCCCCAACCCCCCCAATCGGTGCAATAAGATACCATGGTCGATGGTATCAAAAGCCGCTGAGAGGTCTAATAGGACAAGGATAGAGGAACAACCTCTATCCCGTGCCCTCCAGAGATCATCTACCAACGCGACCAATGCCGTTTCAGTGCTGTGACCGGGCCGGAAGCCGGACTGGCGCGGGTCTAGATAATCAACTTCCTCCAGATGTCGGGGAAACTGTTGAGCCACCACACTCTCAACAACCTTCACTAAAAAGTGAAGGTTGGAGACGGGACGATAGTTCTCTAATAAAGCTGGATCCAGGGATGGTTTCTTGAGGAGGGGCCTCACCACCGCCTCTTTCAAAACGGTGGGCAAGTAATAATAAGCAGCAGCATATCCTGGGAATAAACCAACATAAACCAAGGTTTGTGGATGACTGGCCAGGGATAAAGGGGCATCACTTTTCTGTAATAATAACTTTAAACTAAACTAATTGGAGTATCCCTTTACTAGTGACTGGGTTACTATCTTCTAACTTGAATGCCAGCATGACTATTTTTTAAACAAAAATTTTTTGGGTAGATTGAGACATATACCGGTAGTTGCACTAGCTTGCTTGTCATTCTGGCATGTAGCTTCACTTCTCAACTGAGTACTGAGTTTTGTTTCTTGATTATGATTTGACAGTCCCAGGGTTCCTATCTGTTCTCCCAGGAAAGTCTCCTACACATTGTAATAAAAAACAAAACCTTAGATTTCTGCCTGGAGACTATCACTCTTTGTCTGGAAAGACTGGGAGGAAATATAAATGTGAGACTTATAACGAAAATATTCCCCCTGGGGTCCTCCGCCATTTGGAAAGCATTTATTGCATGCTTATCTCAAAGCTGTAAAGGATGAAAAATGCTATCCACCCACTATCATGAGCCTACACCTTATGTCCTAAATTCCTAACTACAGGTAGCCCTGTGGGCCTTAACAAATTTAGCAAGGGGTTCTCTGCCTGGTTGCTGGGTGGGCGTGGCCATGGTGGATGTGTCCTAGTCAGCCTTCTCCACCATGCGGGAGGGCGTTTTTGCCCTCCTCGGGGTCCAGAGGCTTTTCTCGAGTCTCCGGGAGGGCGAAAATGGCCTCCCCAGGCTCTGGAGGCCCTCTTGAGGTCAAAAATGGGTCCATTTCTGGTCTTCCTGTACTTCCGGTAGGGCAGTTTTGTCCTCCCTAAGCCTCCGCGCATGCTCTGCACTTACCTGCATTCAAAATGGGCCGCATGAGGACTCCTGGGAGGGAGGGGAGGTGTGGGCGGGGCCAGCCAGGAGTGGGATTTGGGGGTTCTCTGAACTGCACAGAATCTTAGCTAGAGGTTCTCCTAAACCCCCGCGAACTCCCAGTAGCCTACCCCTGACTTACCACCACAATGAAGCCCAGAATTTATGTTGCTAAGTAAAAAATTAGTTAAGTGAGTTTTGTCCCATTTTACGGCTTTCCTTGCCACATTTTTTAATGAATCACTGCAAGTGGCTAAATTAGTCACACGGTTGTTAAGTGAATCTGGTTTCCCCATTTGACTTTGCTTGCAAGAAGGTCACAACAGATGATCACATGGCCCTCAGGACTCTGCAACCATTATAAATGAAAACCAGTTGTCAAGCATCTGAATGTAAATAAGGTGATTGTGGGGAGGCTGCAATGGTCATAAGTATGAAAAAGAGTCATAAGTCATTTTTTCACTGCCATTGTAACTTCAAATAGTCACTAAGTGAACTGTTGTAACTCAAGGGCTACCTGTACTTTTACTCCAGAGATGGTATTCAGCAGGTTCTGACCACTGCTGGAGAACCAGTAGCGGAAATTTTGAGTAGTTCGGAGAACCGGTAAACACCAACTCTGACTGACCCCACCCCCATCTATTCTCTGTCTCCCAAGTCCCAGCTGATTGGGAGGAAATGGGGATTTTGCAGCAACCTTCCCCTGGAATGGGGAGGGAATGGAGATTTTACAGTATCCTTCCCCTGCCAGGCCCACCAAGTCACACCTACCAAGCCATGCCATGCCTACCAAGCCAAGCCCACAGAACCGGCAGTAAAAATTTTGAATCGCACCACTGTTTTAATCCTCCACTGATAATTGCGTTCTCAATTTAAATTAGGCAATTCTTTGCCCCCTTGTTTTCTTTCCTTACCCCTGTTCTGTGCAAGCGCCAATGTCTTTGGGTATCCTGAGCCACCACCCTGGGGGATTGTTGGTGGTTCTCCAAATGTTCTTGGACTCCCTCTCTGACTACAGGCTAGTGGAACTGATGAGATTTAGCTCCAACAACATTGGGAGGGTCAACAGATGCTCTGCCCTGGACTACTGGGATTTGAGTCTGTAGTAATGCCAAGTCCAAATTGAGGTCTTGATAGGATATGGAAGGAAGGAGAAACCAGTGTAATGAAATGCTCTTGGTCCAGGGAATCCTACTTACGTCATGTGGGAAATGGGCAATTTGGGATCTGCAGAATGACCTGGAACAATTTCAGAATCACCATTGACTATTAACTTGATTCAGAAATTTTCATCCACTTGCTGGGAGAAATGCCTGGCCTCTGATAAATGTAGTATTGCAATGGTTTAGCAGTTGGTCCTTCAACACTACATTTGTTTTCTCTGGCTTTGTGTCAGCAACATTGTCCTGTATAACCCAGAATGAGTAAATGGCTTCAGTGATATAAATGAACCAAGTCCAAAATAAGGAAATTAGTCACAGAGAAATAATAATGCTAAGATTCTCTGCTGGTTGGAAGCATTTCTCTGTTTTCTTAAGATAGGCTGCATAAATATTGATTTCACCGCTGCATGCCCCAAATTGATTTGTTCAGGCTTTAATAAATATGCTTGAGAACGACATCAATCTGGTTTTCCTCCAAGCAAATATCTTTTTTTTCAGTTCTGAATGCACGACAAATTCTTGACAAGTGCTTGGCACTTGATTGGGTAACAAAAAATGTTATTTGTAGTCACCCAATATTGAAAAGAAGGCACACAGTAGCTCAGTGCCTAAGTTGCTGAGCTTGTCGATCAGAAGGTCAGCAGTTTGGCGGTTTGAATCCCTAATGCCGCATAATGGAGTGAGCTCCAGTTATTTGTCCCAGCTTCTGCCAACTTAGCAATTCGAAAGCATGTAAAAAATGGAAGTAGAAAAATAGGAACCACTTTTGGTAGGAAGGTAACAGAGCTCTGTGCACCTTCGGCATTTAGTCATGCTGACCACATGACCATGAAGACATCTTTGGGCAGCGCTGGCTCTTCGGCTTTGAAATGGAGATGAGCACTACCCCCTAGAGTAGGAACAACTAACCCATATGTGCAAGGGGAACCTTTACCTTTACCTAATATTGAAAAGATACTTGTATTAATTCTGATGCAAATGGTGTTTTAATCACATTCAAAATGTATTTTGGTTTATTATTCCCTGATTAGAAAACAGTGGCAAGTGGAAGTTTCCTCTTAATGACCCTCTGCATTAACTCACCTTGTTTCTAGATAGCACTGATCCTGTCATGGACAGAATGAGCTGGTTGTCTGGGGAAATAGACATATCTGAAGTAGACTGGGGAGACAAAGGATACTGGAGGACAAGGTCATCCATGCCATTTTTCCCACTGTGCATGCTTTAGACTAGCTTGTGAGTTGTAGAGTCTATGGCACCACTAAGGTTAAATGGGGTTCGCCCATCAGTTTGGTTGCATTCAGATATGAAATGAGTCATGCCGCCGTGTTCTAAGACTGGCCCTGTGAAGAATGATGCCCATTGGGCAGTGGTGGGATTCAATATTTTTACTGGTTCTGTAGACATGGCTTTGTGGGCATGGCAGGGGAAAGATACTTCAAAATCCACATTTCCTCCCCACCCCACTAACCTGCTTTCCAGCTCCATTCTCCTGTTCAGGACAACCAAAAAAGATCAGCTGGATGGCTGGGAAGCAGCAGGACCAGTCTATTTGCTGGTTCTCCGAATTACTCAAAATTTCCACTACTGGTTCTCCAGAACCTGTCAGAACTGGCTGAATATCACCTCTGCCATTGGGTGATTTTTGGCTCAAAGGGTGGGTTCCTACCGGTTCAGACTGGTTTGGCTGAATAGGTAGTAACTCAGCCTGCCACACCCCTGAACCATAGGTGGTGCCATCTTGTTTTTTGCTTCTGTGCAAGTTTGGGTAGTGCATGGGCAAAGGGGCACCCCTGAGCAAACCAACAGTAGCAGCAGCCGGAACTCACTCCTTCTCAAAGGTGTTAAACTAGACCCCAATGGTCCTGTCAAATTTTAATTAAGATGTAGAAAATGTGCCTTCCTCAATCTACTGCTGTTCAGAAGCGTTTCAGTGTCTATAATCCATACAGAATGGAAATGGCTGAAATGCCAGCCTTTATTTTAAAATAATCTAAAGCTTAACAGTTCTCTGAAATCGAATGAAACACTTTTAAAACACATGTTCTCTGTAACATCATGTATTTTGCTGTTTAATGGTGCCAATTTCATTATATTGCCTGATTTTGCTTAAAGAGTCTGTTCAGCATATCATCTTTCTAAGGAGTGTCTGAGGGGAATCCTGATATTGCTTGTTATAGACTTTGTAGTTTGTATGAGTCTTTACCAATCATCTTTTGCAGAAGAATAGAACATTCTTAACATTCTGAATTAACTCCTTTAACTATTTTAGTATCTCCCTTGAAAATATTTAATTCTTCCTTCAGAATTCTTCTTTCTTCTCAAAGAACCAAACCAAAACTACTTGTGAATAGATACCCTCTCTCTCTCTCTCTCTCTCTCTCTCTCTCTCTCTCTCTCTCTCTCTCTCTCTCTCTCTCTCTCTCTCTCTCTCTCTCTCTCTCTCTCTCACACACACACACACACACACACACACACACACACAGAGTGTGTGTGTGTAATAACTTAATGTACCTTCATTCAGTAAAAAAATAATATTTGGCCAAAAGAGGGGCGAGGTTCACAATAGTATACTATTAAGTCAAGATATTTATTCTGACATATGCAGCATTTAATAAAATATAGTTTAGTTTAATGTATGATCCCGACCATCCAGATTATTTTGTAATTGTGCTACAGTCTTAGAAATTTATCTTATTTTACAGTCTAAAAAAAAGAACTTGTTTTTTTAATGCTGTGGATAGTACAGTACTAGCACCATATCTCTCTCTCCAATCCCCATTGTCATTACTTCTCTCCCTAGTGTCTCTTGTAGAAGAACATGCCTTGCCATGACATTTAGATTTAGAAAAACACAAGAGCAATGGCAACTTTGTCATTTGAATAAGATTCATGAAGCTAGTGCTTGAGTGTACGTGGATGTGGGAGGGAGACATTTTGCTTGTCTGCATCATCTTTCCTTTTTTTCTGGCAGGCCTTCCCTTCCAGTTCCTTCAGCAAAGGAAGGGAATGAAGTAATATTTCAATGTTCCAACCCTCAAAGAGGAAAATACCTTGCTTCCCTTCCTTCGTCTGTCTTGTGTATGTCAACATCTGTAGCAGTGGTGGGATTCAATTTTTTTTTTACTATCAGTTCTGTGGGGGTGGCTTTGTGGGTCTGGTTTTGTGGGCATGGCAGTGGAAGGATACCGCAAAATCCCCATTCCCTCCCCACCCCACAACCTGCGTTCCAGCTCGGTTCTCCTGTTCAGGGCAAAGACGATCCGCTGGGAGGCTGGGAGGCAGCGTGGGCGGGGCCAAGCTATTTACTGGTTCTCCAAACTACTCAAAATTTCCGCTACCGGTTCTCCAGAACCTGTCAGAACTGGCTGAATACCACCTCTGATCTGTAGGTTACTACATTGCCTTTAACACATTTCGTCCCAAAAGTTGTGCTTGTATTTATAGTCACCTAAGAGTAGTATACCAGATATGGAGGGTGAGGCGGGGTGGAGGAGATCCTGGCACATGGCAATCCAGTTTGTGTTCATAAAGCCATTTGGGTCACATTTTGCCCCAAAGTAATGAAGAATATGATAGTGGTCATGATTTCATTTTAATGTATGCTGATTAGTGTACATTTAAAATGACAATAATATTCTATTCTATTCTATTCTATTCTATTGTATTCTACCCTACCCTACCCTACCCTACCCTATTCTATTCTATTCTATTCTTTAACAGATTAACAGAGTTGGAAGGGACCTTGCAGGTCATCTAGTCCAACCCCCTGCCCAAGCAGGAGACCCTACATCTGTCTCTACCTAGGATTGAACTCACAATCTCCTGATTGGGAGGTGAGACCTCCACCTCTAGGCCACAGCAGATCTTTATTCTATTCTATTCTATTGAGTCCCAAAAGGGAGAAGGGCAGTAGATAAATCAAGTAAACTAAATAAACTAACTATTCTATTTCATTCCAATGATGATGTATTAAATTTATGCACTGCATGCCTCCCATCAGCTGTGGGTGATTTACAGACGATGCATTCCTCTCTTAGCCCGGTGCCTACCTCTGAACCTCAGCTCGTCCCCCACTTTAAATTTTAACATTCTTTCTTCCCAGTGTAAAGGGTGGGAGCGAGTGGCCCTGTGTTAATGTGTCAATAGCACAAGCCCCTGAAAACTGAACAAAACAGGACCAGGATTAGTAGGTTGTGGGGGGGAGGAATACTGACAAAAGAAAGCAAGTAGGCCAAATCAAAATCCCTGTACACCAGTGGTAGTCAACCTAGTCCCTACCGCCCACTAGTGGGCGTTCCAGCTTTCATAGTGGGCGGTAGGGGTTTTGTCCAACACTGAAGCACTTTCCTTTTTTTAATTTAATTGACTTCCCTACTTGATAAAATCACCACTACTGTGGAACCGGTGGGCGGTTAGAAAATATTTACTACTAACAGAGATAGAAAAGTGGGCGGAAGGTATAAAAAGGTTGACTACCCCTGCTGTAGACTGTGAGAGACACTTGGACAGTGGCTAGGAATGCTTCCAACTCTCCTATTCTAAGCCTTATTCCTTTTGCTCACCTAACCCAGAGTGGGAGAATTATTAAGAGATTGGAAAGAATTGGGGAGGCCTTGCACGGTGGGTGTGTTTACCCCTTTGTTTCTTTCTACCTTGCTTTGAGCACGGTCCCTTATCTCTGCCTTTGTCTCTATCTCAAGAGATTTACTTTTACTTCTATCTCCTTCATGTCCTTCTTTATATTTCCCTTCTGTTTCTTTTTTACTTTGTTTTGCCCTTTGGCTCCCCTTTACAGACTCTTGTGACACCAGAACAGGGAGCTTGCATTATCTCAGGAATTAACCCCAACGCCTGAATTGCACTATTTTTATCATAAGCAACAAACGTTTGTGCAACTCAACAGAGGGAGGTTCTGTCCGCGATCCCTATGTTTGCTTTTCTCTCTGGAGAGAAAATGAAATGAGTTTGAGCTGACCAAGGCATGCTGTAATAAATGTGGTGATTCCAATATATTTTTTTCTTTGTTCGCTAACTGTATTAGAAACAGTAAACACACCCTGAAGTCAAGCTTGACTCCTGGAGGCTGCATTCAGTTTTTGGCAGCACTATGGAAGTGATTTGCCATTGTCTTCTGACATATTTTTTTTCAATTTCTCATTTATCTAACTTTCCTGGAATTCCCAGATATTGCCTTCATTTAATTGCTGAGCAGGGGCAATTCTGCTTGGTTTCTGTGATTAACCAGGTGTTTCCACCTGCTAAAGATTTTGTCATCAGATTTATACATACTCCCTTCTCCACCCCCACACTCCAGTAGAAATTGCAAATGTTTAAACAAAGAAATAGGAATCTATATATTAAAAAATGGCTGTGTGTATATTCCAGCATAACTCTAGAACGCCTCGAGCAATTTCAATCAAATTTGGTACAGAGATGACTTACTCTCTTGAAAAAAATAATGGGGGTAGGGGGGGGTAAGAAACCCCTAACCCCTCTCAGGGTGTGTGTTCTGTTAAGATATTGCCTGTTGTGCCTTAAAATGGCTTCTACTATACTGCTATAAAGTGGCTCCTACTGTACAGCACAGTAGAGTTGCCATGGTAATGGCTTCACAGTACTCCACAGGGGGGCTCCCTCAGGTAAGGGGGGAAAATCCAACTTTATGAAATTATGTTTGGTCCAGACATTCCCCCTCCCCCTCTATGAATAAATACCCAGACAATGGCAGGTTATCAGCTAGTAGTTCATAAAGAAAAAGGTCTGGAAATCCCTTCAAATTTTGCTTCTTATTTATGTATTTGTTCATTTATTTATTTAGCCACCTAACTCACCTTACAAAAATAAAACCTCAGTACCAAAAACCAATGACACTCCATTCACTTGGAAGCAACAATCAGAGTAACCACTTGATGGGCACCATATCGCTCTGGGGAGCCCAGGTCTGTTGACAGAACCACACTTTAAGGGTCTTGTGAAAGAGTGTCAAAGTGGGGTCCAATCTTATCTTTGCAGGAATGATATTCCACAGGGAGGGAGTCCCCACAGACAAGACTCTTCTTCTTGGTCCAGCTAGAGCAGTGGTTCTCAACCTTCCCAATGCCGCGACCCTTTAATACAGTTCCTCATGTTGTGGTGACCCCCAACTATAAAATTGGTATCTCAGTTCTTCAAACCATCAAAAATATGTGTTTTCTGGTGGTCTTAGCCAACCCTTGTGAAAGGATCCTTCGACCCTCAAAGGGGTCCCGACCCACAGGTTGAGAACCATTGAGCTAGATGGACCTCCCTAGGTCCATATAACATTCCCTGCCTCCCCACTCTGGTGAGTCAGGTAGATATAACTGGGCAAAGATGGTGCCTCAAACAACCTGGTCCCAAGCCATGTAGGGCTTTGAAGGTGGCAACCAGCATCTTGAATTGGACCCAGAAGCAAACCAGCAGCCAGTGCAGTTCCCGCAAGAGAGGTGACACATTTATGCAAACCTAGGCTTGCGCAAAACCATGTAGGCACCACATTTTGAACCAATTAAAGGTTCCGGATACTTTTCAAGGGCAACCTCATGTAGAGTGCTTTGTAAAATAGACACTAGAGCTCTTTGCAATAGTTTGTTTCTTTCCTTCAGACCGCCTAGTAGGGAAGTCTTTTAAGAATTATACATTAGAGTAGATAAGTCTAGTAGCCCTTTGGTTGACTGAAAGGAATAAACTTCCATGACCTGCAGTCATTTTTGCCACCATGGTTTAACATGGCTCTGCTATATCTATAATTAGAGCAGATACCTTCAGTAATATGACAGCTATGCTTCCTTTTCACTTATTCATAATAAATGATTGATAGCTACTCTGGGTTCAGAACCAGTGTCACAACTCTGGTCCCATAACCAGTATTAGCAAATGAATGCAGAATAGTGTAATTCACCGGACAGTAAAGAGATACGTTGCTGTAAACCACAAACAAACTCTAAAACAATGATAGTAAGAAAATAAATAGTCTTTACTTTGTGGCAACTAAAATGCTTCTTCTGACTAACTTCTCAAACAAATCAGTCCTACACCAAACAGAGTTTATCTCACAGTGATGCAAAACAGATCCTCCTCCTTCTTCTTCAACGGCAATCAGGCAACACAGGAAATCACAAGGAATCAAACAGGGAATGAGCTGTGTTCCTGACCTTGCTTATATGGTACAGCTGATAATTTACAGCCAATCAGCTCATACTTAGTTCTTAAAGCTACATAACTCATTAAGAACATAGGCTCATATATATTGCCAACCCAATATAAGACTGAATATCCTAACAATGATGTTGAGAAATTGAGTTGCCAGGACTATTTCCATGGGGTTATTAGTATTTGGCTAGGGGTTGGCAGAGGAGCAGGTCTCTAGTAATACTACCATCATCCTCTCTTCCAGTCCTAGAAACCTCATTGACATCCCACAGAATGTTTCCATTGTGATCTGTGAAATTAAAAAAAAAATGTTCTAGAATAGAATGGAAGCCCAAATAAATGCATAAGCCAGGAAGCATGGAAAACTATTTAAAAGAGGGTGAGAAACAATGTTATAAAAATAATCGTCATTCATTTCATTTCAAAGATTGCTTTTCCTTTAAGAGTTTTAAGGTTACAATCACAAAATTTCTCTGCTTGGCTGTCTTGTTAGGCTGACCTTCTCAGAGAAAAGTTATATTGACTCAAATAAATTCTATTGATTTAAACAAGAATTGGAGTGGCTCATAGATCAGATATAATCTATCAATATTTTCCTAGAATTGACTTGGCAGGGGAAACTCTCTTCTCAGTGATTTGCTCACCAAAATTTTCTTAACGAGAGGTAATTGCTGAGGCAACTTGAAATAAGATTGGGAGAATATGAGCTAACCGCTTTCCCTTAGGATCTTTTTTTAGAATTTCAGATATCTTGAAATATTGACTAACTCTTTTTTTAAAGCTTGCATCAGTTAAAGGTCTATTATAGACTTATCTAGAAACAGTTGCCTACTTAGACAACTGAAATACATTTCTAAATTGCTGGAATTGTGTACATTGCAGGAATCTCCAACCTTGGCCACTTTAAGATTTCTGCACTTCAACTGTCAGAATTTCCCAGCCAGCCTCTAATACAACAACAGATACACACTAAAAAACTAAAACAAATCAGGAAAAATATATTATGCTTGCATAACTTATTTTTGCATCACTAGACTAGAGCATAAATACAAGATAGAGATAGTTTTTATTTTTTGAGGGGGAGCATTGATAAATCTCTGCATTTTTTTCACCCCTGCTGGCAAAAGATGAACAGTATAACAATTAAAGGACTCTCTGCCAACTCATTTATTAAGAGATCAGCGGGTGGGGTCAAGCAGCATTAACTCTTAGAGAATAAATGAAAATGAAACTAGCAAAGTGGTCTCAAGAGAACCTTTTCTTTTTGATTAAATAGTCTAATAATTTGGCATTGTTCTTAATAATGCATTAGAATGTTAAACTATGTGTAGCTTGATTAATTGTATATAATGATGGAGATTTCTCTGCTTGGAAGAATGTGGAAATAGTCCCATGTACTCTGGAAAATTGGAATCCTAACTAACGAAAAAGAAAATGTTTTTTATTTAAATAAAGGGTGCATATAATGTATGCATGAACAGGTTGAATATCTACAAAAGCGTTGTGCAACAAAATTCTGCAATTCAGAATGCTTGTATTCACAATTCCAGATATTTAAAATTATAAGATTATCTAACATAGCCAAGAGAAATGAAATTGTGGTTGTCACAGGAGATATATATTATTATTATTACATTGAGGGTCAAACCACACAATCAACTCCTCAATAAGACCAACAACTTTGCCTCTTTTGAAACCAATGCAAAAAGAATACAAAATATATTTGTATTCCAAAGTCATTTTGGAGTTGTCTTGTGTAACACCCGCACACCACATATGCACTGATTATTTTCCTACAGTTGTGGGACACCTGGTGTTAACCAGTTAATATGAAAACATCTTCTGTTACACAGTTTGAAGTTTTGTTCTGCTCTGTACATGTGTCTTTTTCTTTAATGGGATTATAACATCACAAATATTATGTCTATCTTGGTTTTTGAAATAATATTTTGTAATATTTTGTTGTCCATTCAATTTCCCCCAGATTCTATCTACATATATGCTATATTTTTGCTTATTGTGTTGCCAAGGAAGATTGAGTAAATCAGGTTTGAAGTACGGTATTTTAAGTCTAAGAGATATTTATTTTTACACAATTGTTTGTGATTGCATTATTACATACATATTACACTGCTGCATCAGGTAAATGGCTTATCTACTGAGCTTGATTCCTGATGTCTTCATCAGAATTTTCTTTGCTACAATGTGAAGATGATTTCTTGTTGTCTTCTTCAACAACCCTGGAGTTTCTTTGGTATTCTGCTACCTAAGTACTAGCTCGGTATGATGACCCTACTTAGTTTCTTGTTTAGATCAGGGGTCTCCAACCTTTGCAACTTTAAGTGTGAAGGACTTCAGCTCCCAGAATTCTCCAGCCAGCAAAGCTGGCTGGAGAAGTCTGAGAGCTGAAGTACTTCAGACTTAAAGTTGCAAAGGTTGGAGACCCCTAGTTTAGATCACTCAAAATCAGCTGTCTCACAGCTAGACAAAGGCAAATCCTTAAGGGAGATGGGCGGTCTAGAAACATGAAATATAAATAAATAAATACAATTCTAGGAATATTACATAATTAGACTACTTTGAAGCATTTTGTCGTTCTTGTTGTGCTGATGAATGCTAAATGTCCTCACTTTTTGTTGCAATGTTTCCTATTTGTTTCCAAATTTCCAAAGATTGAGCTCTGCTCCTTCACTCTTTCCCCCCCCAAATTTTCTTTGCACCACACAGTTCATGCCCATTGAACATGTTTGGAGGTGTTCCTCCCTTGTTATTCCCCCCCCCCCACTTCCAGTCTCCCTTGCATTTTTTTTGCAAACCTCACAGATTATTGGACATTTTTTAAGAGATGGGTGAAATAATTTTGAAAATATATAGGGAATGGCAATAAGTGCCTGAATATCAGAAACAGAAGAGAAGATGAGGAGGAGGACACTCTGGCTGCATATTTTTTCTTTCTTTCCAGAATTAGTAGAAGCTCCACATCCTAAATTTATGCCAAATATGGGAGTATTGGCAGTGCTCCTGAGAACTCCCATAATCCCTAACCAGCATAGCATCATTGTGAAAGAAAACTGACTTGAGGTTTTATTTAAAGTTTCCCTTTATAAATAACATTGTATTTGAAGATAGTAGTCTACAAATTTAACTTAACCATGGATATTTTTATGAGCCATCCCATCTATAATTACTTTTTCATCTTCCTTCTCATTTCACTTTTCTTTCTCACAATTCAGATTTCTCTTAGCCATAATAGTTCATTGATTACAATTGTGTGTCATCAAATTAACACTAACTCTTAGCAATTACATAGATTCCCCCCTCCCATGCTCTGGTCCTTCAAGGGGTGCACTCATCGCTACTCTAACGAAGTCTTCCACCTTGCTGCTGGAAATCTTCTTCTCTACCCTTCCACCATTCCAAGTATTTGAACCTTCTCTATAGAGCTAGGTCATTGTACAATGTGTCTGAAGTAGGATAATTTGACCAAGGACACTTGTGCCTTGAATGAAACCTCTGGTTTAATTGGTTGATGATCCATTTTTTTTAAATTTCCTTCACTTGCCAATGGTATGGTACTTCCAAGAGTCTTCTCCCACCAAAGTTCAAATTAATATTTTAATATTTAGCATGTTTCCGCCCTACCTTTCTTTCAATCTTGTCTGATTCTTAGAGACTGCCAGCACAAGTCTCTGCATTTTTCTTGGCGAAGTTTTTCAGAAATGGTTTACCATTGCCTCCTTCTTAGGACTGAAAGTGCCTAGCCCAAGGTCATCCAGGTGGCTTTGTGTCTAATTCACGGTCTCCCGGTTTAATGCCTTAACGACCACACCAGACTGGCTCATCACATTTTATTACCTTTTTAAAAAACCAAATAATGAAATGGCTATCATTATTTGTAGCAATAGCAGCAAAGGCAAAATTCTTGAGCAATTACTCTGCTTCAGATCAGACCATCCATGCTAAAATCAAAATAAAACCCCAACAGGGAGGGGATTCAGGATTCCAATAGAAGTTCTCTTTAAAGGCAAGAATCTTCAAAAGTGCAAGATGATTCCAAATGTTGACACAATAGTTATTCTAAATAGGTAGGCTTGGAACATTCTACTAATCAGCATGGACTTAGTTTATTTGCAATAGAGATTACAGAAGTGTTTACAGTTCTTCGTTTTCCCTTGAAGAAAACCACACACCCTCGCTTCTGTTCTTTTTGGGGAGAGTCATTTCTTTCCTCATAAACTATTGTTTTCTCCTTGTTGTCATTGTCTAGAATCCCATTTCAGTACATTAGGGACCTTTTCTTGGAAGGGACCTTGGAGGTCATCTAGTCCAACTCCCTGCCTAGGCAGAAAGTCCTATACCATTTCAGACAAATGGCTATCCAACATCTTCTTGAAGACTTGCAGTGTTGGGGCATTCACAACTTCTGGAGACAAGCTGTTCCACTGATTAATTGTCCTAACTGTCAGGAAATTTCTCCTCAGCTTTTATTTATTTATTTATTTATTTATTTATTTATTTATTTATTTATTTATTTATTTATTTATTTATTTATTTATTTATTATTTATTTATTTAATTCGATTTCTAGACCGCCCCCTCTCCCCGAAGGGACTCGGGGCGGTGTACAGGTATAAATTAAAATTATCAAAACCATAACAATACATATAACTAAAATCAGATTAAACAATCCTCTGTACAAATTTATAAAAATTAAAACTAAACCCATAAAACCAGATAAATAATTTAAAATTACAGACTGGGGCGGGAAGTCTGGAATTAGGCCAGGCCGGCTAAATGAAACAGGTGGGTTTTGAGTTTCTGGCGGAAGGAGCGGAGGTCCATGGTCGTTCTGATATCAGGGGGGAGGTCATTCCAAAGGGACGGGCAGAGAGGGCCCTTCCCCTGGGCGTCGATCGCTGGCATTGCCTAGTGGACGGCACCCGGAGAAGTCCCTCTCTGTGAGAGCGAATTGGCCGAAGAGATGTATGGGGCAGGATACGATCCCGCAAAGTTCTAAGTTGCTTCTCTCCTTGATTAGTTTCCACCCATTGCTTCTTGTTCTGCCCTCAGGTGCTTTGGAGAATAGCTTGACTCCCTCTTCTTTGTGGCAACCCCTGAGATATTGGAACACTGCTATCATGTCTCCCCCAATTCTTCTTTTTATTAAACTAGACATACCCAGTTCCTGCAACCGTTCTTCATATGTTTTACTCTCCAGTCCCCTAATCATCTTTGTTGCTCTTCTCTGCACTCTTTCTAGAGTCTCCATATCTTTTCTACATCGTGGTGACCAAAACTGAATGCAGTATTCCAAGTGTGGCCTTACCAAGGCATTATAAAGTGGTATTAACACTTCACGTGATCTTTGATTCTATCCCTCTGTTTATGCAACCTAGAACTGTGTTGGCTTTTTGACAGCTGCTGCACACAAGAACAACTTGCACGACGGAGCTAACTTTGATGGTGTTACTTTAAGCAAAAACTATCTCGGCTTTTAGTTGATTGTATCAATTATTCCGATTAGGATGATTACATGATTGGCTATCCTTGCTGTAATTCAAATAAATGTGTTGTATGAAGGGGGCGTGTGAGATTTATTCTTCTAGGTAAGCATGCTCTTGCTTGTAGGATAAGTTAACAACTACTAAGACCAGAGTATTCCTGATAGTAGTGCCACATATATAATAAATTTCCTGCACAGAATCCACTGAGGTATTTGGGCTATGATTAACAGAACAATGCAATGCTTAGCAATAAGCCTGATTGATTACATCAATCTTAATTTATTCTCAGATAAAGGAGACTTCTCTGCTAGGCTGTAGCTTAAAAGGTTTTACTCCACTAAAATTTTAAATGGAACTCTCAGCGGCTTTTGATACCATCGACCATGGTAACTTATTGCACCGATTGGGGGGGTTGGGGCTGAGAGGCACCGTTTTACGGTGGTTCTTGTCCTACCTCTCTGGTCGGTCGCAATGGGTGTTGGCAGGAGGGCAGAGGTCGGCCCCGAAGCCCCTCACATGTGGGGTTCCTCAGGGGTCGGTCCTCTCGCCACTTCTGTTCAACACCTACATGAAGCTGCTGGGCGAGATCATCCGTGGTTTTGGGATGGAATACCATCTGTACGCTGATGACACCCAGCTGTACATATCCACCCCAAACCACCACAACGATGCCGTCGAGGTGCTGTCCCGGTGTCTGGAGGCCATACGATGGGTAGTAACAAACTCAAACTCAACCCGTCCACGTCCAAGTGGCTGTGGTTTCCGGCACCCCGGTTCAGCCAGATAAGTCCAACACTGGCCATTGGGGGCGAAATACTGGCCCCCGTGGAGAGGGCGCGCAACTTGGGTGTCCTCCTGGATTCCCGGCTGTCCATGGAGGACCATGTGGCGGCCGTGGCCCGGGGGGTGTTCTATCAGGTTTGCCTGATACGCCAGTTGTGCCCCTTACTGGACCGGGGGGCCCTTCGCACAGTCACTCAAGCGCTTGTGACATCTCGGCTGGATTATTGTAACGCTCTCTACATGGGGCTCCCCTTGAGATGCACTCGAAAGCTACAGTTAGTGCAGAATGCGGCCGCATGGGTGGTTATGGGTGCCTCAAGGCAAGCCCACGTAACATCTCTCCTGCGCGAGCTGCACTGGCTGCCTGTGGCCTTTCGAGTGCGCTTCAAGGTGTTGACCACCATCTTTAAATCGCTCCATGGCTCGGGGCCTAGCTATATACGAGACCGCCTCCTGCCCCATACATCCCTTCGTCCGGTCCGCTCCCACAGAGAGGGCCTTCTCCGGGTGCCGTCGGCTGGGCAATGCCGGCTGGCGACACCCAGGGGAAGGGCCTTCTCTGTGGCGGGGCCGGCCCTCTGGAACGACCTACCCCCCGACCTTCGCACTACCTCGGACCTCCGCCTCTTCCGCCAACGTCTCAAGACGCATTTATTCCAACAAGCCGGCCTATGATAGCCCCCCGTTCTGACTTTTATACATAAATTATAATTTGGTAGGGTTTTTAAATATGGGTTTTAGCACGGGTAAATAATTTAATATATTTTAATGTTGTATATTGTATTTATTGTGGTTTTTAAATAATGCCTGTGCGCCGCCCTGGGTCCTAACAAGGAGAAGGGCGGGGTATAAATTCGAATAAAATATAAACAGTTGTAGGTATTGTAAGGACAATTGACTGCATGCATGTCTCTTTACACTAAGGAGATTCACTGGGGAAAAAATGAAGGTGGCCCAGAATTATCGGGTTCAAAGTGACTTCTGATAGGTGTGGAGGTTAATGCAGTAATCTCAGAGGTGATTTTCTTCCTTATTCACAGAAAGTTTTTTGAGGCAAACTAAGTTGCGCACTACACGGTTTTGTGCCAGAGAATTCATGCCTGTGTATGCAAAGCACCAGTGTTCTATATTTAGCTGCAGGCTGATTATCAAGGCATTTGGTACACCTAGACAGAATTTTATATTTAGTGACATTTGAAATGCATTTGCAAAATTGCACCATGGGCTAGAATCCAAGCTAATGTATTTGAATGCTAAATTTGCTTACCACGTGTAGTTTTCAAGCTGAGTTACTGTAAGAATAAGATCACTATATTGCTAAAAAAAAATTACAATGAGAATCAAATATAACTAATAAAAGACAGCGCAAAGCAATTTTTAAGCTCTGGGACATAAAATACAAGCATATCCATTTTCATAGCTTTGGGTCTGCCTCTAATCCCTCAAAATAGAGTCTGTACTGAAATTTGGAATGGTCAGTTTCCATAGCATTTCTGAAGATGACTGTAAGGCAGGGTAAAACATTGGATCCAGGGTACTATTGGACCGTGGAGGAAAATGATGACAGAGAGCAGGGTTTCACTGATATAATGCCATAATACTATTTAGACTCAATTTGCAGATGCCAGTTTCCTCTGTTTCTCAGTGGAAGAGATGGGACTGGTATCTCCTTCTGTTCTCCTTCACATAATGAGGAAATTTGTATTATTTACTAGTATCTTTTCCAGGCACAGATGGTGCATACCAGCAGGCCCAATGAGGCTGGGAACTGGTAGGAAGTAGGCTTTGTAGAAAAGGTGGACTATCACCTGAGGCGCCTCATGATCCAGGTGTTTCAGCTCAGTAGACTGGCTTAGGCCTGCATAATAAAAGAATTCTGTCAATGATCTAAGAAGACAAAGGAGAGGATATTTCTGTATGTTTAATATACCTCTGTTTATAACAAATGTTTACCGGTGCATGCAGACATGCGTTTTCTTGAAATAACTTGCTTCGTGACCTCTCATAGTAGCATCAAACTTGATGTGTTCTGGCCAGTTTTGTCAGTGGAACCCTGTGAATACCTAAGTTATTAGATAGATTAATCCTGTGTGTGGGAAGAACACGATGTGGAGGAGATGGGAAGGAATAATCTCACATAGCAAGGCCAAAAGGTCAAGCAGTATAAAAGGTAGCAATATGTACCATACAGAGCACAAATAAACATCAGCACTAGCCTAATAAAACTTCCTTCAGTTTCATTATTGGAATGAGTAAATATTCATACAGCACTTTTCAGAAAAGTAGCCAAGTAGATTGTCCTGAAAAATTAACAATTGAGTTGCGGCAGAAAGAGTGGGCTTTCTTAAATATACGAAGTGATCACCTTACATTGCTATGGACTGTGTATTGTTCAGTCTTGTTTTTAGAAATAAATTATTTTGTCTGTTTTAAGACAATTATTTAATGGGGCCCAGAATAAGTGAGCAGGTTTTATGGTCTCAAGAATTCTTTATCAGTCAAGGTGATATATAGTGGTAGTGGGAGAAAATGGTGCATGTTTTTCTAGCTATGCATTTCTATTCCCTGACATTGGCTCAGTAAACATAATGACGAGGGTCACACATCATCCAAAGCCTAGACTTATTTAGTTTATTGAATAAACAATGATTTACTAGGTTGTTAATCATGGTGTAAAAACATAAAATCTGTATTTCCATAGCAGATTAAAAATACTCCAAACGGATGTGGGAAATATGTCGGAAACCAGAGTTTTCACTTACAGGAATTTCAAAAACATCAATAATCAGCCACTACCTAGCATAGAATGTGGGAAGAATAAAACAGGAAAGGGCAGGATGAATAGGTGCCAATTTTAAAGTTTTGGGGAAGCTTCAAGCTAGCCTAAAGAAACCCTGACACTAGCCATATTTTGATAAAGCACGATAATAAACAGTCAAGCTTTATTGATAGACCGCAGTTAGCTGAGTTTATGAACAGTTTATTAAATGATAAATTATGGTTTACACCCACAATGGGTAGAGTCAGATAGTAAGCCAAGCTAAATCCAGCCATCAGCAAGTTCTGATTTAGCAACATCTATTAACTATTCTTAGATGGAATGCTGGAATGGTATGCTGGCATTCAAATTAATCTTATAATGTGCTGATTGTTAATTGCATCCAAGACTATCTTCAGTGCTGCCTGGAGGAAAAAACAAACTATGACTGATTGCGCCATTTTTTAAAAGTGGAATTATAAGCCACTCTGAACATATATTTTATAGAAGTGCATTAAACCATTCAAATTCAAAATTAATTCAAAATTAGATTTTTTTGTAGCGAGAATTCAAATAGTATATAATAATATAATCTATGTAGAACGGAGATGAATACAGATTCTGATTAAATATGTGAAGAATTTCAGTGTAAAGGGGTGAAAATATTTATATCATTGTGATTAGTAGACAAACCAAATTGTCATTAAACACTGGAGAAACAAGAATTATGGTTGATAGTGAGCTAATGATTTTCCGTATAAATGGTGGAAAGAAAAGGGTTGGAAAATAAACATAGTATGAAGATAGGGACGCTTCTGCAATTATTAATCTTCTGAAGAAGGATACTGCCACAAGTGTAGAAAATGACAATAGGAAATATAAAGCTGATAAAGTAATTCAACTTAAGTTGATTCATCTGACGGGATCAGATGTACATATGGCGAAGAGGCAATGCTTTATTTCAACTAAGGCCTCTTCTAAGATCTAATCTGAGCCCCCCTATTGAAATCTCCTTAATTAAACTGTGTCTTTTCCTGGTGTTGCACAAGACTATTGTGTGAGTCCAGATGAAGACACAACTCCTTTAACAAAATGCAAATTTGTGTGCCATGTGCATTCCTGCATTCTCTTCTAGCTGTTTGTATGGTTTTATACACTCTAATAGTTACTTGTCACTTTTGCTGTCCAAGGAATCGGCAGGAGCCTTTTACCAACATCATACCCTGAACAAGTAGTGTTGTTTAAGTTTGTTGGAAGAAATGTCCTTCTGGGTTCAGTTCCAAGTGGGGAAAAAGACACTGGAAACATGGAGGATGCTTGGAAAGATGGTTTAATGGTGGACAGGATCACATGGCTTGAGTTCCTGAACAGAAAACGTGATCACATGCTTCCAAATGTTGGGTAAAGAAGAAAAGGAAGACCAAGATGCTGAAAGTCCCTGGTTTTCTACCCTCTCTGGCCTTTGAACCTGAGCTTGTATTCTGATTGGTTGTCAGACTCCCATTGGGCCATACAGGGGCAATTCTGTAGGCTGTCTTGAGTCCACGTTTGGTTGAGCATTGCGTCTTTCCAGGTGCCCTGTGGTGAGATGAGTAAAGGGCCAATACTATCATGCTTTAATCCCATCACTCACTCACTCACTCACTCACTCACTCACTCACTCACTCACTCACTCACTCACACACACCCTGGAACTTAGGGGGCTATCTTTATTATATAGAATAGACTGGCTCAGGCATTTTAATGGCCCATTGGAAAAGGTGGGACTATTAAGAGTGAGTCTGTTTCCTACCTAAAAACACGTTTCTCCATTTCTTATTCAGGGAAATATAATATTCTGCCTTTTCAATATTTCCCATGATATTTCATTTTTCTAGAAGAGGGGTAGGCTTTAACTTCCTACAAGTTAAAAGCCCCAAAATATAGTTGAATCTTCCTTTAATGTTGTGCAGTGCGAAAACCAACCAAAGCTGGGAGATATGAGCTGCTTCAAAGGGGGATGACTACTTAGGAAATAATTGAACTATATAATTGAATAATTATATATATATAATTGTTTCCACAACACCCTGTTAAGGCCCCAATTAAGGGAGGAAGCACGCTGCTTTTCCTTTTCTGCCTTTCAGCTCATCACCAGAGACCATCTAGACAGAAAGCCAAGAATTCCGTTGTGTAATTTTTTTATATGTGTGTTACGTTTTTGAGCTGATCAATAAAATGTAACACACATATAAAACTTATTAACACACATGACTTATTTATTGATCAGCTCAAAAACGTAACATATGTATATGTACATATGTGTGTGTGTGTTACATTTTTGAGCTGATCAATAAATAAAATAAAACCAATAAAATTGTTTTTATTCAATAAAAAAAAATTACACAACGGAACTCATAGCTTTCTATCTAGATGGTCTCTGGTGATGAGCCGAAAGGCAGAAAAGGATAGCAGTATGCTTCCTCCCTTAATTAAAAGTTTGGTTTGATGATTAAGGTACCAGGCTAGGAACCAGAACACTATGAATTCTAGTTCTGCCTTAGGCATGAAAGCTGGTTGGGTGATTTTACCTCAGTCCAACTCACCTCATAGGGTTGTGGTTGTTGTGGGGAAATAGGAGATGGAAGAAGTGTTGTGTATTTTCATCACCTTGAGTTATTCATAAAAATAATAAATTAGGGTTATTTAAAAAAACAAAAAACAAAGAAGGAAGAATAAAGGAAATGAAAAGAAATATATAAAGAAGTGACTTCCAAACTTCATCACAAGTATAAACAAATGTAAGACGTCTTCACCCCTACAACGTTAAACAGATATCTCTTTAGCCCATATTCCATCACTTAAGTATAAGCAAATCTAAAAAACATCAACTGTTCAATCTCAAAGTCAGCAGAAAGTCTGTATGGATGGCTAGAATTTTTCAAAAAAGTGAATCTTATTTTAACCTTGGATCAAATAAATCAATGTTATATTCCTTCCTTTTACTTAACTTAGTCTTAACATTTAATTCAATCAAATATTGTTGTAGGATTTCATTTCCCCTCAATTCTTCTTTGTCCTATCACACAAATTTCTTCAAGGCTTTACCAAATCTGTTTTGTAGATGATATAAAACATTTTTTCTAAGTGATTCTCTTGGTTTAACATTTACATTTCCCTTTTACTTTTAAAAACCTCTTCCAGTTTATTCTATGTATCCAGTATCTATGGAGATTCTCAATCATCCAGGTCATAATTGTTCCAAATGTGCTTTTCCAAAAGGACTTTCTTGCCCTCTCCCTTGAACCTTTCACTTCTCATTCAAATATGCATCTGAGACACAATCTTGTCTAAAAATGAGATTTCCCTGTTGTACTTTGCTCCAGTAAATTGGATATGAGTGAAGAAAACATAACCAGATACCAGGCAGCAACCCCCCTTCCCTCCTGCCATGGCAAATGAGTGGTTTTTGTTTTTTTAGTTTCAGGTGGTATAGTTGGTAGGGTATAACAACTAACTTTGGCTATTGGAAACAAAGCTGCGTCTCTTGTAACTTGGAAACTTCTGGATTTAGATGATATACTAGGGCTGTTTCAGATGTGGTTTAGCACACTGTGTGCAGGGGTGGTATTCAGCCAGTTCTGACAGGTTCTGGAGAACCGATAGAGGAAATTTTGAGTAGTTCAGAGAACCGGCAAATAGGCTGGCCCTGCCCCCACTGCCTCCTAACTGATCTTCTTTTGCCCTGAACAGGAGAATGGAACGGGAAAGCAGGTTAGTGGGGTGGGGAGGGAATGGGGATTTTGCAGTAACCTTTCCCTGCTATGCCCACAAAGCCACATCCACATAACCAGTAGTAAAAAATTTTGAACCTCACCACTGACTGTGTAAATATAGCCATAGACTCCGCCGATCTGATGGAACTGTCACTACACATGAAACTGAAAAACATATTAGGAGATACATTATCTGAGTAGGAATTGTTAGGATTTATTACAAACAGCAAATCCATGTTTAAATATCTTTTTGAGATAAGCTTTATTTATTAAACAAATTGCTATTCTGTGTGTGAACATAAAGTTTCAGTTGAAAATTTGAAACCGTATCTTATACTAAGAAATGTGAACCACATTACAAATACTTGTACTTAATTCCCAGCTTCATTGATTAAAACCGACTTGGACTGATTAATGAACTGCAGCTTTAGATTAGTAACTGCTGATTAAAGCTTTCCACTCTAATAGTTAAAACAGAAAACTGGAAGGGGTGATAGTAAGATCTTTTGCTTCTTGTTCCTCCCTTGGCAAAAAACCTAAGTTGCGTGTGATTTGCATGGCATTGCTCCTGCTTATACAACTGAGTGCATTGAGACTTGCAGCCAGCCTTTGCATTAAGTCAGCCAGTCATGTTTTGCTGACTGAAAACATATTTAGAATGCTTGTTGGAGGAAAAGTTATTTTCTGTCTCCATCCAATGATAATGTTTGTAGCTTCCTGCCAACATCGTTCACTTTAGGACAGAATGTAGCATTTCTGAACAAGCATTTGGCACAAGGTTTCATTGCAGCCTTTACAGAATGAGAGCCCGTAGGAGGAAAAGACGCACAGCCACAGGCAAAAGCTGCAGTTATTAATCAATCACTAAGAAGAGCAGGCTCCTTTAGGCTTCCTCTGGAGAAAGAGAGGAACAATTCCTCTGCTTCAAGAGGCATGTTTGGCAAATTAATCAGTGGTCAACAGAGAGAACAAAGAATAATATGGGGCTGTAGTATGGACTTGGGGGGCGCAGTGGGTCAGTGGCTAAGACACTGAGTTTGTCGACCAGAAAGTCAGCAGTTTGGCGATTCGAATCCCTAGTGCCGCATAACCGAGTGAGCTCCCGTTACTTGTTCCAGCTTCTGCCAACCTAGCAGTTTGAAGGCATGTAAAAATGCAAGTAGAAAAAATAGGAACCACCTTTGGTAGGAAGGTAACAGCATTCTGTGCATCTTCAGACAGCGCTGGCCCTTCGGTTTTGAAATGAAGATGAGCACTGCCCCCTAGAGTTGGGAGTGACTAGCACTTATGTGTGAGGGGAACCTTTACCTTATAGTATGGAACCAGTTATTTTTTTTCATGACCTGGCACCATGGATATTGTTCAATTAAATCATTGTCTATATTCCAGCATTGGCTGTTGTTTTCTTATCCCATGGCTGCAATTATTACTTGGTTCATATATCTCCTTTGTAATTTTAATCATGGCAGATTCTATCCTGCAGGGTTGGTGCCCTCTGGGTTTCTTCAACTGAAAACAATGTCAGACTCCAGAAATGTGCCTTCTCTGTATAGCAACACCTGCTCTGGGACAAAGTTCTTTCTGAAAGCTGGATGATTCCCACTCTGCTGTTGTTCAGGTGAGCTGGGAAGACCTGGCTGTTCACCCAGGCCTTGGTGAGGGTGAGTGAGACTCTTCATGCCATTATGCTTGCCATCTTTTATCTTTTATTGATTTCATGTAATTTGTTTCATTGTTGTGAGCGCCTAGACTAGAGTCATTGAGTTTAAATCATAATATTGTAACCCAGTTTAAACATCTGGCTGACTGTGTGTCCAACAACAACAACAAGTTAGTAGAAACATCAGAAGCTTTGTGCTTTGTGCACAATGGAAGACCCAGTTGCTGGTCTATGATGACAGATTAATATCGGGAGAGGAATCTTTCAAGGAGACTCATTATTACTATTGTTTGTCATTGCATTGATTCCTCTGTCAACAATACTTGAACAAGTCATGCCATGCTTATCAAACATCAAAAACATCTAGCTATCTTACCTCCTTTACACGATCTGAAGTTGTATGGAAAAACACCTTCTGAAATAGATTGCTGCTCAATGCACTGAAACTAGCACATCATGTAGGCTTATTTAATACTGTAGTGATCAAACATGCCTACAAGAAGACCAAATGAAGAATAGAAAAGACACATTGCAAGGCAAAGCTAGTAGACAAAGAAAAACTAACAGGCAAAACAGATAACAACAAGTCCTGGCAATGGCTAAGAGCCAGAAAGTTGAAGAAAAAGACAGAGGGGCTAATTCTGTTTGCACAATAGCAAGCCCTAACAACAAATGCTTACAAAAGAAAAGAAGCTGAAGAAACCCTGGTTGGGTCCTTGCTGCAAGTTCACACAGACTGCCCACAAACAATGGCATGACAAAGTAGTAACAATGGTGCATTGGAAGATCTGCAAGAAATATCATTTGCCTGCAAGCAAGAAATAAGGGGAGACCAACATAGATAAAGTAATAGAAAATAAAGAACCTAAAGTGCTCTGGAATTTTAGAATTCAAACACCTGCCAGCCTCCAGATTTATTAATTGTTGATAAGAAAGACAAAAAAAAGTAGATAGCGGACATTTCAGTTAATAGGTGCCTTGGGTGCTGTTACAAAACAACTGGTGCACTTAGCATTGTGCTAAGTGTGCACCAGTTAGCAATGCTAATGCTAACACCATTAGCATTAACAAAGTCAGTTTTGCATCAATCAATTGCAAAAGGCAGCTTTACCTGCAACAGCTCCTATCCTGTGACCATACCACAATATTGTTTACATTTGCCTATTCAGATCCTTAGAAATGATTTGATAAATGAACAAAAATGTCAAGGTGTTAATATGGGACCATACATAACGGTTCCTTATGTATGGTGCACAGGTAGCTATCAACCTTGGGCAGAGGTGGTCACCACCTAAATATATGTAAGGTAAAATAAAAATTTTGTACTGTTATGTTAAAACTTTCAGCTATAAGATAATTTCCCAGTGGGGAGAATGAATTATGGAAAAATCTTAACCAACTCGTTGGATTGCCTTGAATTCTTGGGTGAGATGGGTCAATGGTCTGACTCAGAATGGCAACGTCCTATATTTCTATGAGTCACTGTTTTGGCTTGGATAAACTTCCTGACTGAAGTAAATAAAGCCAGAGCAGTTAATCAGAGAATTACAGAGATACAGCGGGCAAACTCCCGCTTTGAATACATTAATGCTTTTAGTTTTTCCTCCCATAGCATTCTAGTCTAACAGTTTGGGAAATTTTCATATTATGTCTCAAACAGAACAGAATCAAAACTGCAATAAAACGTCCTCTGAATGAGCAGTAAATTCAATGCTAGTAAAGTGCAGTACCATAAGTATCTGGACATTGAGAACAAATATGCTCTTGTTGCAAATTATATGCCTATATATGCAAATAATATAGGTGCAAATGAGGATTTTTTCCACTCTACACCGAGCTACAGATATTCTCCATTATTGCCTACGTGCAAACATTTGTATCTGTGAAAACCTCAAGAATTATGGAATTATATATAAAGGTCGCGGGCAAATAGGGATGAGAAAAAATAAAGGACAACTGAAGCCACGACACATTATGCGGGATACCACAAGCCCTCCAAAAGAGAGAGCAGCTAAAGGAGGAAGGAAACCTGGGGAAGCTGCCTTTTCTCTCCCGCCCAACGAAGAGGGCGCGACGGCTGAAGGGACATGTAGTCAGCACTGGGAGATCTCCGGGAAGCACAGCTGCGCTTCAGAACTACGTTTCCCGGCAACCTTTTCATCGGTCGATTTTGTCCCACCGTTCAACTTGGGCGCAAATTATCACGTTTTGTTTATCCCTGGAGCCCCGCCCTTTCCTAACTCACGAGGGATGTCGTCAGTCCTCATGAATATTAAGAAGGCGCTCGAACGGCGTTAGCAAGAGCGAGCGAGGCAAGCAGAAAATTACACCCTTCGTATGAGGCCTGCTTTAATTAATATTCATAAGGAGCCTCAGGAGGAGAGGAGAGGAGAGGCCACGCCGGGTGGGTGGGAGGGAGGAAGGAGGCGGTGGCTGCTGCCTGCCGCCGCTGAGCCCGTCTCTTCCCCAGTCCCTAATGGCGCTCGCGACAACGGCAGCAGCTGCACGGCGGCAAGACTGAGCCGAATGGAACGCTAAGACACCGACGGAATGTTCACTGTTGCTACATAATCCGGCGCCCCCTCCCCCCTTCGGAACGCGGCTCGCCCGGCCGTTCTACAATGGAACCTGCGCAGCAACCACAGCTTGGAAGCCGAGAAACGCCGGCCCCGATGATCGGCAAGGGGGAGCGGCCGAGCAACTCGGGCCAAGCGGCCCCCGGCATCGAGAGCGGCAACGGCATAGGAGGACCCAGCCCGTTGGAAGGGGGCAAAGGCACAGCCGCCGTCGCAGGAGCCGCCAGAACGGGGCTAGTCGGCGGCCACCACCGGCGAAGGAAACGAGGGGCCGCGGCCACCGGCTGCGGCGCTTCGTTGGCGCTAGCGGCCAACGGGACTCAAGCGGCGGCGGCTATTCCCGGCAGCGGCGCCAACTCCCTCCTGTTGCGGAGAGGCAGACTGAAGAGGAATCTCTCGGCGGCTTCTTCCCCCGCCGCTCCGGTCGCCGCAGCCGCCGCGCTGGGGACACGCAGCTTAGATCGAAAGACCCTGCTTTTGCTGCCCAAGCCTCCCCGGCAGCTTCAGCCTCTCCAAGCCCCAGAGCGAGACTGGGTGCGGCGGGACCTACAGCGGGGATGCGTCCATGTCTACTATTACTATCACCACCAGCAGCAACAGCGGGGTAGCGGCGGCGGCGGCTGCTCCCTGCTCCCCGTGCTTTGCAATCTGGAGACCACCGCCGCTGAAGTGGCGCTTCGCTTGCTGCAGCTCGGACACCGGGGAGGCGGGAGTAGCGCTGTCCGGGTTTGGGGGAAGGCGGCCGCCGCCGGGGCCGAGGCTCCACTGACCCCTAAAGAAGAGGAGGCGGCGGGTGATTTGCTCCTACAACCATCACCGGCTTCTCTCGGCGGGAAAGAAGAGGCGCTGCCCGAGCCCGCGGAGACTCCTACTTCTCCGGCGGGAAGTTTAACCCCGATCCCAGTCGGGAGAAGGCCCCGAAGCCGTCGAGGGGCCCCCAACGGCTCAGGAGGTGGAGAGGCGGCGGCTGTTCGGCCCAGGCGCCTGGCTCTCAGTGGAGGGGAGAGCGGCCGGGCTAGTGGGCAGCCCAGCCTTTCCCCTTCCGACTGCAGCCCCGGACGGGCCTTTCCGCCGCCCCGCACCGAACTCTACCTGTCCGGCCCGCCGCTCTCTTGCCCGTCCCTCTTGGGAGGGTCGGATACCGAGAGCTTCAGCCCCAGCGCCGAGAGCGCCTCCGATCGCTTGGATCCTTATAGCGGAGGCGGGGGCTCCTCGTCTTCTTCGGAAGACTCGGAAGAGGATCTTGCGCCGCCGACCGCGGCCAAGGAAGAAGGAGCAGGATCGGGGCCTGGAAGGAACCAGTCACGCCGCCCAGGCGACCCGCTTTCGGTGCACAGTCCGGAATCCCGGCTAGGGAGAGCCTCGGGGGACTCCCCGGGCAAGGGGAAAGCTTTGCGGGGAAGTTCCTCTCCTGCTGGGGAAGCCGCCTCCCCGCAGCAGCCTCCGGCCTTGTATGTCCAGCTCCACGGAGAGACCGCCCGCCGGCTGGAATCGCACGAGAAGCCCCTGCAGATTCAAAACGACTACCTCTCGCAGCTGGGCTTCCGGGACCTTTGGCGGGTGCAGGAGGAGGGCATGGACTCGGAGACCGGCTGCCTCATCCGTTTCTATGCAGGTGGGTGAGAAATGAATGGGAGGCGTGTTTTGGTGCTCAGAGGAGCGTGTGAATCATCCGTTACCCGTGCCTGCCGCTTCCTGGGTTTAACGAAGTGAGGGGATCGCTCCTTCCCTCTGAGGAGAGAATGGCATGAGAAGATCTGGTCTCCTACTCTGGCGTGTCTTCAGTAGGGAATAGTTAACCTATGAGTATTTTAATCGAGAAAATAGTGGGGATTCTAGGGCAGGGGTCACCAACCTTTCAAACCTCAGGGATCACTAAATTCATAATTTTAAATCTCACAGACCACTAATATGATTAAAAAAAAAGATAAATAGTATTTAGTGCAATATAAAAAAGCAAATAATTTTTCTGCGGACCACCTATTTTTTCTCACAGACTACCAGTGGTCCTGTGGACCACTAGTTGGTGACCACTGCTCCAGGGGGAAAGATGTGATTGGCCTGATGGATCCCTATGGCTTTATATTTGTCCATGTTACTTGATGGAGCTTTGGAAGATTTCCAGAAATGGATCAGAAATGTCCTGAGTTCTGATCCCTTTTGTCTACATTTTCCCATCTGTTTATAATTAGGTTAGAAATAGGAGCAGGGAAAGGCTCTGAAGAAAGAGTGAGTGCAGAAGATCTGTGAGAAAATAGACAGCCTGATTGGCCTTTGGAACTTGCTGGTCTATTCTGTAATTTCTTCAGAGGCTCATGGCCAAGGAGTAGAAGGTTATCTGAAGAAACTTGTAGGTCAGGCATGTAGAAGGGTTTTCTACTACTTGCAGATATTCTTTCTCTCACACACACTCTCCACATTTGCAATAAGAGAAGCAGGTCAGAAAAGTTACTACTTCACCTTTAGGTGAGAAAGCATCAAATACTACTGGTACCTGTTTATTGAGGCACCTGAATGGAAATTAGGGGAAAGCTGTTTCACGGCATGTTCACTCCTTTCGTTAGATGTAAGAAAAAATATATGCATACATGAAAGATTAAATATTTCTGTTTTCTAGATGGAACTAATTTTCATTTACAAAATGATGTGTGTTGGTTTGTAAAAGTGTTATGGGGCAAAATAAAAATACAGATATAGGGATCTAAAGAAAGTCTGAAGATTGTCAGAAACAGCTGAGACATGCTATTTAACCTGTGGTTTATTTATCTGAACAAGCTTTATTTACAGTCATAAGGTCAAACACTCTTCCTGGTCCAGTTTAGATTGATTGAATCTGGGAATGAATTTGTGTTTCTCATGGGTGAAAATCATTGCATATCAAAAGATGGGAAAGGCTAAACATTTTTCTGATATTAAATTCACTTTAATTTCTGAAGATCCTTAATGCTAAATATAACCTGCCAGCTGACTCTTTCTGTTTTACTACATCAAGTCTTGAACATCATCTTCACTTTTAAAATATGTTTTTTTAGGTCTAGATAGAAAGCTAAATTTATATGGATCTTGTTTATGAAATCGATGTTTGTTGACATACTGACTTGTTGTCTGTTAAACTGTGCAGCACCTTTTTGGATTTGAAAGCAAAAAGGTACCTTAAGGTGTGCTTTATGTAGCCTAGGCACACTTTCTCATTACTTCAAACCAAATACAAGTAGTCCTGACTTACTACCACAATTGAGCCTAAAATTTCTGTTCCTAAGTGAGACATTTGTTAAGCGAGCCTTGCCCCGTTTTACGACTTTTCTTGCCATGCTTATTAAGTGAATCACTGTAGTTCTTAAGTTAGCAACATGGTTGTTAAGTGAATCTAGCTTCCCCATTGACTTTGATTGTCAGAAGGTCGCGAAAGATGATCACATGACCCCGGGATTCTACAACCATCATAAACATGAGTTAGTTGCCAAGCATCACATAACCATAGGGATACTGCAACAGTTGTAAATATGAAAAATGGTCATAAGTCACTTTTTTTTCAGTGCCATTGTAACTTTGAATGGTCATTAAACAAACTTGTAAGTTGAGGACTAATTATGCCTTTTTTGGGGATCTTGCTTTTTTGCCTTGAAATCCAAAGGACTGCAAACCAATAGTATTTACAAATGGATTCAACCAGTAAGCTAGTCATGTGTATCGCTTACAATGTTGCATGAATTCAAGTGTTATGGTTTGCTAATGTTTATAGTTAGCAAGTTGCCTGAACTTAAGACAACTATAGTTATTAAAAACCATAAGTTTGTGCATTGTAGGAACTTAGCTTTTGAGGATTGATTGAATAGAGAAAGTAATGAAGAGAGGTTTTTAGTTCCAGATTTCATCTTGGTTGTATGAACGAAATGATAGGATCTGTAACTTTGAAAGTAGCTTTTTCTTGAATATTGCTTCTTCCTTTTTAAAAAGCAGCTATCAGTAAAGTACAGGTAGTCCTTATGTTATGACCACAATTATGACAACATATTGTTATTAGATAGTTGTTAAATGAGTCACATCCAATTGTATGATCTGGTTAAGTGAATCACTGCAGATGTTAAGTGAATCAGATGGTTGTTAAAGCAAATCCAGCTTCCCCGATTGACTTTGCTTATCAGGAGTTAGCTGGGAAGGTCAAAAATGGTGGTCACATGGACCTGGGTGCTATAACTCAGTGGCGCCAAACCTTTTGGACACCAGGGAGCAATTCCATGGAAAAACATTTTTCCGTGAACCGGAAGGAGTGTTCTTTTGCATGTTGCCTGCATCCCACAAATGGGGCTTCAGTAGTTTGTGTGGCCCTGTTGCATGCCATGGACTGGTGCCAGTCCACGGGCCGGGCTTGGGGACCCCTGCTGTAACTGTTGTAAATATATGTAGGGTACTAAGCTCCTGAATTTTGATCATGTGATAATGTGGATAATGCAATAATAGTATTAGGATCGATCATGGGTTTTTTGTGTTGTGACATAAAACAGTTACTAAACAAATGGTTATTAAGTTGAGGACTACCTGTATTAGGGCATTCTTTAAAAAAAGTGTAATATTTTGATAATGAAACAGCCTTTTCCAACTGGGTGTCCTTCAGAAGTTTAATTATGGTAGTTGAACATGAGGGTTGAAGGCGATTGCTTGATTGTCAGACATTAATAATTGGTGATGGTCTTCGAATTAATTTCCTCAAAATGGTCATTATGAAGTTCTGTTTCAGAGAAACACTAATTTGACAAGTGCTACCAATATTTTTCTATGTACTGTTTAAAGTTTTAGATATCCTGTCTCCTTTAAGTCTAGCTTTCCCTTGTATAGTTGTGATGTTTCAAACTGGCCCATTTAAATCTTGCTTAAAATATCTGCCTCTCAAGAGCTTGAGCATACATTTATTTTTACACTTTGCTTGCCTTTTTGTAGCTGCAAGCATTGATTTTAAAGCTGTGGCAAGAAGTAATTCACTTGATTAAGTGAGATTCCTGAGGGCATGTGGGGAGAAGAAACTAGAATAATCTAGGCCTTTGCAACAGGAGGGAAATGTGTGCTGAAGCCTTACAAGATCAATTCTGTTTCAACCTGACCTGCTTCCTTTAGTGGAGTTATCTGTGGAATGCTTGTTCCCACAACAGAATGATGAGAAAGCAAGTTATTTTGTTTGAGATGACTTTGTTTGTTCTCTCAGCAGCAATGATCCTAAGAGGAAATAGAAGATTCAGACCTGAGAAAAGTATGTGACAGGTGCTTGGAAGGAATAATTGATACAAGTTCTCCTGGAAACACTTACCTTCCATTAAAAGTCTGATTGAAAAAAAGTGAGAAATATTTCGGAATGAACCATAGGGCTTTGATGTGCAAATGCAGGCAGGAGATTTAGAGAACCATTTTAATAAGTTTATGTCTTGTATTTGGGATGTCCTCTGTTTCAGGTACGGTTTCCAAAATATGCTTTGATGTGTTTGGTAGTATGAATGCAGCATCTATTTACAATACTTTACAGAAGCCATGTCTTTTCCTACGATCTTGTGGCAGTTGCTGCAGCACGTGCTTTGATGAGCTCTGAAGCCACTTTTTTGGAGATAAGATCTGAAAGGGGTGCATAGCTTGAATTTCTATATAACTTATTGGTAAGATAACAATCAGTACAAGTAGTCCTTGTCTTAGAATCACAGTCGGTACCAGAATCTTGATCATAGAGTGAAGCTGTTGTTAAGTAACGTGCCCATGGCCCACTTTGCTCACTGACTGAAATCCTGCCTTTCCCAATTGCGATCTTAAGCGATCTGTAAGGATCAGGAGGGTGGGGGCAGGGAGGGGGAAGTCTGGTGACCACTGGAACACAGAAACCTGCCATGGACCCTCTCCACTATGCTCAGGAGGCCTAGTCCCTCTCCCCATCCCACCATGCCCATGTCCACTTATCTTTGACTTTTTCTATATCTGCTGTATGAAAGGTAGCTCTCTGATATGGAAGATGATTGATGTAAAGGCTGAAGGGGCTCTTTCCTTCCCAGAAAGCAAAGGCAGTTATTCTTAAGAATGATAATTTGCACTAGCAGAAAGGTAGTTCCCCCCCCCTACAGAATAAAGCAAATGTAATTGGCCCCAGGGATGCAGGGGGGGAAGGGAGGGACTTCTCCGGGTGCCGTCTACTAGGCTATGCCAGCGGGCGACGCCCAGGGGAAGGGCCTTCTCTGTGGCGGGCCCGACCCTCTGGAATGACCTTCCCCCCGAAATTAAAACAACTACGGACCTCCGCTCCTTCCGTCAAAAATTAAAAACGCACTTTTTCCGCTTGGCCGGCCTAGGTTAGTCATCTGTTTATTGTTTTAATTGGTTTTTAAGGGGTTAGTTTTTAGCATTTTGGGTTTTTAGCGCAGGGATAACTTGTTTAATTTGATTTTTATATATTTATGATGTATTTATGGTTGTATGTTTTTTAATTCCCCTGTGCACTGCCCTGAGTCCCTTTGGGGAGAGGGGGTGGTCTATAAATTAAATTTATTATTATTATTATTATTATTATTATTATTATTATTATTATTATTATTATTATTATTATTATTATTATTATTATTATTATTATTAAGGGACTCAGGTCTCCCAGGCATGGTAGGGTGGGGGAATCCGGCCCTGGAGTCTTTGACAGCCTTGTGCACGCTGGTGGGCAGCTGAGATGGAGAGAGGTAGGTGGGTTAGTGTTGCAGCACCCCCATGGACATAAGGATGGACAAGCTGTCAGGTGACTGAATTTTGCTAACTTGACTGTGGGGATGTTGCAGTGGCTGTAACTTCAGGCAGGGGCTGTACCTCCCTTGGCTCAACACCATCATAATTTCAAATGGTGGGTAAAAGAACAGTCGTAAGTTGAGGACCACCTGTCTTGTCCTGCAAAAATGGTGTGAACCATTTTGCTTCCTTATTTTCTTAAATTTCCCAAGGATAGAAATATGACTTAAGTATGTGTTTGCCAGACTGATAACTGTTGATTATCTTATTAAACACCGATATGAAAATTGTAATGAATTATCTTGGCACATTGTCAGCCTACTGTTTACCTCCCAGTTATGTAAGTACTTGCTGATTTTGAGGAGTAATCTGCAGAACCAGAACCAACTGTACTTTTGACGAATTGTGGTGGCGCAGTGATTAGAATGCAGTACTGCAGGCTACTGACTGTCAGCTGCCAGCAGTTTGGCAGTTTGATTCTGATGGGGCTCAAGGTTGACTCAGCCTTCCCATCCTTCCAAGGTCAATAAAACCAGGACCCAGATTGTTGGGGGCAATATGCTGACTCTGTAAACCACTTACAGAGGGCTGTAAAGCACTGTGAAGCAATATATAAGTTTAAGTGCTATTGCTAATTGACAATCCCCCCCTCCCCCAAACCTTATCTACATTTAAGAAAAGTTATCATTAAAAAAATGGTGACCAAAATGTCCTAAAAGTTAAAGTTAAATTGATGCAGGGGCTCCTAGATGTTGTTAAACCAAAACACACGAGCAATGGTTATCCAGAGGTTGTTGAATTGCACCTCTCTGCAAGCCAGTAGAATCATTTTCCTATTACTAGTCAAGAATTTCCCCCATCCATTCCTAACATGTTTTTGATGCTGGAGTGACCTTTGAGAAATGTTGGCCTGTTTCAACTTTAGTTTGGGAAGTGACAGTTAATACACCTTGTGATTGTACCCGTGCCCTGAGGTTTGCATATTTTGAACTTTTCTTATCCCATCTATGTGGATTAACTTCAAAGGATTTTCACTGAACTCATGTTGGCCTACTTCTTAGGGGTTTGCTTAGGATTGCAGCCATATATTAATATAATACCTCGAGACACATACCAAGAAGCAATTGAATTCTGTTGTCTCTAACCAGTTTTGTCCAGTTTCACTTTGCTTGGGCTGTTAGTCCTATCTATTAAGAACTAAAAGGGTCCCGCCCTGCTGATTCTTTTGCCTGTCATTATTGGACATTGTTACTTAAATTTTGTAAGAACTCTCCTCTTGGCGGTGGTAGTATTGATATACCTCGGAGCATTCTGTGCAATTAAACTATCCATCTGTTCAACTCGGAACACTAGACATTTCATACAATCTGTTGGTGATATACAGCCACACGAAAGCCCTCAGAACAGTATAAAAAAGAACTCAGAGCTCTCATCCAAACACTTCCCACCAGCTTTGTGCTTGCTTTTGTTTACTGAATAGTGTTCTCTTACAAATTCAAAGGCTACCTAGAAAATCTTCCCTATATTCCATTTTTCCTGCTCCGAGTAATATGGATGAAGTTTAGTTCTGCAGAAGCAACTGAGACATAGCTACTTGGGAGTGCTTTGTTTTCATTTTTTTTTTCATGTAACGTTTTGAAGAAATGCACAGTATTTGGGCATAGCATGAGGGATCTTTGGGGTCAGTGGAAGATGGACCTGATAGGAAAACATTAACTTCATATCTGTAGAGCTGTGAATTGTGTGAAATGGCTTACCCTCTTTCTGCTATCAACCCATTGTGTAAAGGAATGCAGATATAGTAATGTCTTGCTACCTCTGCCCAAGGAAGTTATCTTTGGGCATCTGAGGTTGGAGACTCAAGATGTCTCCAAGGTGCTTTCTTGTTCCTTCAGCTCCTCTCCTGGTCTAGGAGTGAACAGTTGAATAGGAGTGGTCTTTTGAAAGGAACAGTAGCTATATCCCCTGCTATGGTTTAAGATTATAGGGGACTGGGCCTTTTGTTCCTTGTGCAAGTAGATAGAGGCCAACTGATGTAACCCTTTCTTTCACCTCCTAGCTACACTGCTGGCTATCAGGAGTTCATATATCCCTGGGCCTTTTCTTAAAGGTCAACCCCTTCCAACATTTCTCTACACCCAGTAACATTTCCCCACTGTCATCTTTCTGATGGGAGTATAGAATATTGTTCCTGTGTACACTACTAAGTCTGCTACCCTGGCTTTAATTTGTGGATTTCTTGGCTACAGTCTTCTGCCAATAGCAGTTGATGTGCAACTGCTGTTATTTTAAATCTTTTTAAATAAACAAGATTTATTTTAAATCTTGGCTCCTGAAAATGGAGCCACCAGAAAGTTATTGTTTCTAGAAGACAGGGCATAAGACTGAAAATATTTCTATTCTATTCTATTCTATTCTATTCTATTCTATTCCATGTTTGAAGAGTTTGAGATAATGAAGGTATTCCTTTCCTTTCAACTCCAGTTTTGATGACAGAGAAGAATGTATCTGTTCTTTTCAATCTAGGTTGCTAGTAGGTTGCTGGTCAAAAACAATGGTTTAATGTTCTGGAATGTTCCACTGAAATTTGCCATTTTTTACTAGCTATATATTGTATGAAATTTTACCATGCTCTAAACAGAGAAGCGTGTATATACAAGAGAGTAGTGGGATTCCAAATGTTTTCCTACTGGTTCTGTGAGAGAGCGCCTTGTGCATGCGCGCAACACTCAAAGACCGCCCTCGGTGTCAGCGCTGTTTGAGCTGGGTTTTTTTAGCTCAGCTGAAGCACCGCAATCTGCTCTGCTGTGCGAATCAGCTGATCTAAAAAACAAGGGAATATAGGACAGGGAATGTCAGTGGTGGGAGGGTGGGGCCAATCAGAGATGGTATTTGCTGTTTCTCCGAACTACTCAAAATTTCTGCTGCTGGTTTCCCCAAACCGGTTCGAACTGGCTGAATACCACCTCTGATACAAGAGTAAGAGAACGCTGTGGTCCAATTCAGAATATCATCCAAATCTTAGTCTCACTTTTCTCTCATCTATCCTATCCAGATATTAGGTACCACAATTTGAATCAACTTTCTAACTAGCAGGTAGATTATGCACAGTTGATCACAATCCAATAAAAATAAAGAGTGCCCTTGGTTTCATATTCTTCAGTTTAAAAAAAAATACAAATCAAGCATGTATGTAAATCTCACAAAGGGTAAGGTCCTAATTTTTGTGCTATGTCATAACTCTGAATTGTGTAAAATTATAAAGAGATGTAATGTAGGTTTCCCAAGCATAGTCTGCCTGTCTGCACTTTCTACCCTTCATTTTCCCGCTGATTTCAGCTATGGATTTGTTTTGCTTCTATGTCCAGATTCATTATTCGGTATTGTGTGATGACCCTTCCAAGCTCTTGCGGCTGTAATCCTGCTAGAATAAAAGAATTGGCCACATAGTGTGTATCATTTTTACTTGGAAGGTTGGCAGACAGTGTGTATGAATGCCACTGCTAATCAGCACAGGACCTTTTGGAAGAGAATAGTGTGTTTGTATCTTGGTTAGCCATTTCATTATATACTACTGGCATGGCTCCATGTCAAGAGCTTACTGTTGAAATGAAAGGTTATCTATCCTTGTTGTGAACAATTAAAAAGAATAACCTGTTATTTGTGAGCAGAAGCTACAATCTTGGAGGTTCAAAGGTGGTGCTTTATATTTATACTGCTTATATTACTGGAGATAATATGTAATTGGCATGACTAGTAGTTGTGTAGCCATGGATAGTGTTATCCTGTAGGCACAAGTGTCCCTTTAGGAGCATAGAAGTTTTCAGACATCATTACAATATATTGTTCCATATTTCATTATTTTAATTACATACTACTGGTATATGAAGAGGTACTTTTTATCTATTCTGATTCTTCTACCATTTAACTTTGTTGATGACTGCAGGATCTAATATTATATGAGAAGAGAAAATTTTTATTTGTCTTCCTCAATCTATGTACCATTCTGTGCTGTAATGTCAGTTGTCTTTCTAGAAAAAATAGTATTCCTTAGTACTCTGCATCTTCCTGAACAATCCTAAGGATGTTGAGAATGAAAGTGCTATAGTTGCATTCTCTTATAAGAAGTTAGTGGATTTCTGAGGACATAATCCAGTCCACTTTCAGTTGGATATCATATGGTCCAAATTAGCTTTTTCATGTATATAATTTAATCTGACTTTGCTGTTGTTGCTTGTAGAAAATCTCCGGTGTGTGGAAGTCATGAGTGTTCTCAAATGTTTATGGATAATTGCTGGTCAAAACTATGAAATGTTTTGGAATATTTGTCTGAAATCTTTTGGTGGTAATGGTTGCAAGTCTGGGATTAAATTTTCTTAGGGGGAGACTGAAACCAATGTTGAGAGTAGAGTTGATAATTTTTTATTTCTTTCCATAGTTAAATTACAAAATCAAAAAAGAAAAAAAGAACACAAAGACAAAAATGAAAAATGAGAACTTTTGGAAAGAAATAAAAATTTATCAATGAGAGTAGAGTGATCACACATAAGGTTAGCTTTTGAAATTCAACCAAGTAGTACAAGCTGCTTACCTCTGCTTTAATTTATTTCCTGCTGTATCTATATAGTTAGGTCTAATATAATGGCATTCAAATACAATTGAATTACTTTGTAGGCAAAACTACATAGAGGTTCATAGTGGTAGTACTTTATAGAGTTGGTCTAGTGGTTAAGGCACCATGCTAGAAACCTGGAGACTCAGTTCTTAGGCATTAAAGCCAGCTGGGTGACTTGGAGCCAATCCCTCACTCTCAGCTCAACCACTTCACAAGGTTGTTGTCAGAAAAATAGGAAGAGGAAGAATATTAGGTATGTTTGCCACCTTGAATTATTTATAAAAATAAAGGTGGGATATAAATACATAAATAAAAATGAATAAATACAGCTAGAATGCCAGCTAGGCTATGGAAATTTGACTATTCGTTGGAAGTCGTCTCCTTATGTACAAGGGATCACTCATTTTGTTACAGATTTAGTTTCTTTAGGATGCCATAGTTGTGCTACAACCTGCTGTTAGGCAGCAACAGCCCCTACGTAGGAAGTGACTAATGACAGCACTGTGTTCATCTTGAAATTTCAGGCGGACATTGGGTAGGTGGAAATTCCAGTTACCACTTCCTTTTCACAAATGTTTGTGTGATAAGTATAAATGTTGGAGGGTAACTGTATTGTGCAAGCTAATAAGCTCTTCACTCTGTATATTTGGAAAATATTAGGAAATGAATTTATGGCTGAAACCCCAAATGTGGCCGATTAACCTATTTTAAGCTATAGAGACATCTCTTTTTAATTGAATGTTTAAAGTGTTTCGCATAGGTTATTTTAATACCCTTATAAGATAATAGATTAATGCTATTCCTTAATCACAGATAGAAAGTCACAGAAAGAGGCCAATTTTATTTATTTATAACATTTATAGGCCATCATAATCACAACTCTAGGGAGCTTACAAAAACAAAGAAACAATAGAAATATAAAAAGAATGCAAAACACCAAAAGCGGCTGGAGAAACTATCTCAATTGAAATCCACACAAAGGGTTTGTCACATACACTTAACACAAGGCCTGAAGGAACAGCCAAGTCTTGAGGGTTAATTTAAATACATTCAAGATGGGAGCTATACAAATCTCAAAGGAAATGTTGCATGCAGAGGGTAAGGGCCGTTCCCGACAAAGCTACTTTCCTGGGCCCCATCAGCACTGTTGAAAGAAATGTCCTTCTGGGTTCAGCTCCAAGTCGGGGAAAAAGGCACTGGAGACATGGAGGCTGCTTGGAAAGATGGTTTAATGGTGGACAGGACCACGTGACTTGATTTCTGAACAGAAAAGGTGATCACATGCTTCAATGTTGGGAGAAGAAGAAGAGAGCCAGAGAGGGCGAGGAAGGGGCTTACTGGACTTTTTATAATCTGTTCAGCCCCACCTCTCTGTTTCCTGTTCCTGTGAAAGAAATGTATTCTGGTTGGTTGTCAGACTCCCATGGGGCCATGCAGGGGCAACTCTCTAGGCTGTGTTTTGAATCCCAAGTTTGATTGAATTCTCAGATGCCATGTGGTGAGTTGGGTAAAGGGCTAATATTATTGTGCCTTAATCCCATCACCCTGGGGCTGAAGGGGAAAACTCTTTATTATGTAGAATAGACTGGCTTGGACATCTTAATGGCCCATTGACAAAGGGGGATGGGCAGGAAGCTGCAGAGAGCTAATTTGTCCTTAAAACCCTTCCTTCACATCCAGGGAAACACAACATTCTGCCTTTTCAACATTTCCTAGAATATTTCATTCTTCTAAGAGAGGGCTAGGTGCTAACTTTCTACACTGGGATATGGCACATGGTAAGTCTGTCAGAAAGTATGGGACAGGAGAAACTGTTGGTGGTTCCTAAATAATTTTCAGGTGCTATTGAAGGTGCTGGTAATCACCTATAGAACCCCCCTTTCCATAAGGCCTGGTTATTTGATTTGTGCCCATTGAGTGTAATTGAGCCCACTCCAGGTTCCCTCAGACAAACAATGTCATCTATTGGGAAGGCTTCTGTGTTGCATTTCCTGCCCTCTGGAACAACAAACATCTCCTGAAGATTGATATAGCTCCCAGGCTTTTGGTTGATCCTGAAATGTCACTTTGCTCCCAGGTCTGGGCCAGGGTAGCCTTCATTAGTTTATTGCTAGTTTGGGTATTTTTGGTTGTTTCACTCTTCTGGATGCGCTTATTTTTTCTTTCTTTCTATGTATGCTTTGGAAGCTACCCTGAGTCTTTTGGGTGTCAGCTGATTTGCAAAGTGAATAAATAAATATTATACCAGTGGGAACAGGATTAGTAGGTCAGACCAAATTTAGCACACATTTATGGGGTTCATTTAATATATTGGGGGTTGGTTGTAGATTAGTGAAATAGTGAAAGCCGAAGCCCCACTCTTTGTGGGGAATTGTTTTCTTCACAAGCTTGTTGTCTATCAAAACTAATCTTATCAAATAAGAGGAAGTGGCTATGTTTAGTAAACATTATTAACGCTTCAATGTAGGATGCATCTAAACCAGAGTAACTTATGACACATAGTTACTGCTAAGATAACCTATGGCTTTCTGACTAGCTTTTCATTATGCAATTTAAGATGGTACTATAATTATATTACACAGCTCTATATTATTTAAGTTTATTTGCATTTTACATTGTGGAAGAAATGATGCTATCGTTCATAATAGGCTGAATATCTGCTCTTCCTTCCCTTTTGTTTAAAATTGGCAGTCTTTAACTAGCACAGGATTAAAGATTGGTTGAGTTTTCCTCTTTGTAATAACTGCTGTTTTGTTGCCATAGTGTTTCTATGATGTATAAGTAAGCTGTTAACATTGCAACACTATCTTCCCCCCACCCCCCCTTTCTCTTAGTCTTTCTCTAAATTGATCTCAGTCTGGATTTAAAATTGATGGGGAAGGGATGTAGTATGTTTAGATCAAGGGTCCTGTTTTTCACCGAGGCCTGCTGTGCCAATAAAAGTTATGCTAAAAGTACTGTATTTTAGCAGCATTTGACCATGGCGTTTCTGCTGATGCAAATTGCAAAGAAATTATGTTAAATTGAACATCTTGCATTGTTTCCCACACTGCCTTTTTTCAATTTTATGTAATTAAAAGATTTTGGTTATTTGAAGAGGAAAGAACAAAAGTAGGAAAGGGAATTGTTTGCAAATAGTGTAGATTTCCAAAAATCTAGTACTAATTCCTCCTAATGTCTTAAACAAGGTAAAATGTAATATGTGAGAAACAACATTTGGATGTGTATTTCATTGGACACTTTTATTTAGTAGTAATATTTCTGGGAGCTGCTTCCCATTGAAGCATATCATTCATTCATTCATTCATTCATTCATTCATTCATTCATTCATTCTCTCACAGAGACAGAGGGGGAAGGAAGGACGGAGGGAGGGAGAGAAAGGGAGAGGGAGAGGTGGAATATATTACCTATTATTCTCTGATATTCTAGGCTGTGCCATAGATTTCAGTCCAAGTTTTGAAACAATGTGTTAAAATTTATCTTGTGGTTGCCTAGATCTATGAACTCAACTTCTGAAGCGGGGATGTTGCTGAGAGTCACATTCCAAGGATTTCTGATGATTGATGCTTAAGACCTGTGGTAAAATGAGGATACATCTTGTACTTAAAGTGGATTAACATTCATCTTCAAACTTAGTCCACTATAGAAATGAGAGATTAACATGATTTACTGTGGCTGCTGTGTGCTTCTGCATTTATTTATCATAACAGCAGAAAGTATTTCACACATGAAGGTTTACTTGGCTGAGAAATGTTTACCGGGAGATTAGCTTTTTGAACAAAATTGAGAATGTTGCTACGTATGATTAATGCATTACAGCTTTGTTTATGAAACATCACATTGGAATACTATCCCTCTCTCAGTGTACGTGCCTCTGATCATGAGTGAATTGTTACTGTCAGGATATTTTGCAAATATTTACTAATCTCTTACTCTTTAATGACCAATTAGTCTACAGAGATAGAGGTAGGAATGATGTCCTCTTGGATTTGATAGCAGTTGTTCACATGCTAATTCTTGGCAGAATATTTTTTATAAATTTCCTAGCAAATAGGACAGCAATAAACCAAAGTTAGCAACTGTTTGTTCAAATTTGTTTTGATGATAAGTGGTTTTTAAGTTCCACATCCCACTGATTCCCTGGAGTACAATCCATATCCTGCTCTAGCTAGATGGCTACAGAATATATGCTTGGCTGCACGGAAGCCAGCTGGATTAAAATTGTGGTTAATGCTATATTTTATATAGTGACCACTCAAGAGGCCAACCTATGAAACCTGTATGCCTTTTTCTAGCAAAGGTACATGTGCCATGGAAAATGTTCATAATAGTAAGTCATATGGCTTACAAGGTGAGAATCCATCTTAATAAAGAAACCATGGTTCAATTTGTAGCAGTAAACCACAATTTGAAGTATGGATGCTAATTCAGGGCTTATTATCACTGAATTTGAGTGATAAACCTAAGTTGATATGGAACAGTAGATGGTTAAAATAATCTTGGCTTGATATTATTTGCACGTGGAGCTAGAAATGGTCTCATGAACTAGGTGAGATGATTTCAGACTCTGCCATGATCTACTTTTTTTGGATGTCCTTTGTGCTTGCCTTCCTATTTACCACTAAATCAAAGTCTTGGTTTCCAATTGCTTGGGTAAAGCAATTGGGAATTCTTGTTTTTTTTTCTATTCTTGGTTGTTTTCTTGTAGACATTTCATTATTAATTTAGGTAACATCATCAGGGGGAGAGAAAGAAAGGTTTACTGGCTATCTATATGTAATAGCTTATCTTGGCAGGTGTGACTTGGTGATTTCTTGATTAGGATATGGTTTCCTGCTTATCTGAGTATTGGGGCTAAGGTCTAGGACTCTAGGATAATTATTTCCTTCTTAGGAAATCGTTTATAAATGGGCTTTATCTGTTAGTTGATGGCTGATTTGTCTGATTATCAAGCTTCCAGGAATTCCCTGCCTTTCAGATTTGGCTTGATCTAAAATATTGATATATTTTTTTTATAGCAAGCAATGTTACTAGTACATGTGGAGGGCAGTGAACAAAAGGGTGAAACTATCAGCATTGGACCCCATCCTTCTCTAATACTTTTCTGAAAATGTCAGGCTCCCCCAAGCACAATATATATACTGCCTGACTTTAAATCATTTTCAGTCACTGATTTTCTAATTTCACATGACTAAGCTAGGACCCAACAGGAATCTCCAGACACAGACTCAGCTGGATAAGTATTTTTATTGCAGATGAGAATAAAGGTGAACAAAACAGTTTATACCCAGTGGAAAAGCACAAGTGCCTCTTATACACTCAGTGATTCTCGCCCTTCCCACCAATTCATGGACTCTGCATGGCGTATTGCAAGCTTACATATGCCAACTCTGGCCAGAGAACTACTGGCTTTGAACTCATGTTTTATAGTTACAGGATTCAGAAATCATACTTAAGGTAAAGGTAAAGGTTCCCCTTGCACATACAGTATGTGCTATTCATTCCCGACTCTAGGGGACAGTGCTCATCTCCATTTCAAAGCTGAAGAGCCAGCACTGTCCGAAGATGTCTCTGTGCTCATGTGGTCGGCATGACTAAATGCTGAAGGTGCATGGAATGCTGTTACCGTCCCATCAAAGGTGGTTCCTATTTTTCTGTTTGCATTTTTACATTCTTTTCAACTGCTAGGTTGGCAGAAGCTGGGACAAGTAACGGGAGCTCACTCTATTATGCGGCGCTAGGGTTTCGAACTGCCAACCTTTCTGATCGAGAAGCTCAGCGTCTTAGCCACTGAGCCACAATGTCCCATACTTAGCCCTGGCTTATAATGAGCTAGCAGTTTGACTGGATGCATATATCATAGTAAGTTAAAATCTATACAAACAGTAACAACTATGTTTACACAATATCTTTGGCCAAAGCCACATGAATGGACATAGAATGGGCAAACTATAGTCTCCCTTTCATCTATCCTGGGGCCTCCATAGCACCTCTGATCATGCTGCCATAGCAATCTTCTAGGAAAGAATGTAAGTTTTTACATACTAATGTCATTCCTTAAATCTTTAAAAATGGTATTACTCTGACAATAGCATGACATTATTACCCATGTCCTCGGTGTCTCTCAGAGGCTACTGGTTCACTTTTTAAATTGCAGTGCTTCACTCCTCTGCAGAAATATTGCTTATCCCAGCTTAGCATAATGTATGAACATAACCTTTTTGGAAAGTATTACAAGAGCAATAATGCTTGCCTCTGAAAATTGGAATTGAAGTTCACTACGTGGCAGAAATGATCCTAGGAGTTTCTTTCTTTCTTTTTTTCATGTTTAAATCATGTTTCTTGTGCAGGTAATACAAATATGGATATTTGTAAGGATTGTTCTCTTAAAGATGAGATATAAAACTTGTAATAAAAAAGGCATTAGTCATTTTACATATTTATTAGATTTATATGGCTGTCCAATTCACTGAATAACTCTGAGCAGCTTAACATTTATAGAGAAATGAAAACAAGGGATTAAAAAGGAGAATAAAATGCAATGCAGTAAAATAAACATCCAGAACATTAAGAAGCAATAAGATAACAGAATAACAAATAATGAGGCCAGAATTAAGCAAAGCCAGTCCAGACATATTTCAGTCAAGGTTTTTCATTCTGAGTAGCAGTGGCGCAGTGGTTAGAGTGCAGTACTGCAGGCTACTTCTGCTGATCACCAGCTGCCTGCTGGTGAATCTCACCAGGCTCAAGGTTAACTCAGCCTTCCATCCTTCTGAGGTCAGTAAAATGAGGACCCGGATTGTTGGGGTCAATATGCTGACTCTGTAAACTGCTTAGAGAGGGCTCTAAAATCACTATGAAGTGGCATATAAGTCGTAAGTGCTATTGCTATTCTACATGGACTCATCCCTTATTCTGACCCCCTTCCCTGGGGTACAACTATGTTTTTAAGGCTTTCTGGATCATCAAACCTTCACTCCCCCTCCTTAATCCAAAAATGGACATAACTGTCAGAAAAGACAGATTTATGCAAGGAGCCTCTTGACCCTGTTTGTTGCCTGTTATTCCAGTGGGAGCTGAAAATCCCAAGAGGATCTGCACATTGCATTTATTTCTTGTTTGGTGTGTATGTTCTGGGTGGATAGACTTGTCTGGGGAAGCATAAACCCTTTCCAAGAACAAAAAGAAAAAAGAAAGTGCCCAAAGTCAGGAGATCCAAAAACCCAAAGCTGCTTGGTCTTGCTAAGTTGGGCCAAAGCTTGTTTTCATTAACTGTATCCTAACAGCTCCAAGCATTGGGAGAGAACCTGGATTTCCCCACTTGGTTGGCCTAAATGGCCTAGAGAAGTGATGGCTAATCTTTTTGTAGTTGTATGCCAAAACCCACAATGCAGTGCATGCGTGACACACACCCTGTGCTCTGCACATGCATGTGTGACCCCACACCACCCAATGCCTCATTTTGGGCCTAGTAGGCATCCCTGCAGCCTCCTGGGACAAAAAATGGGAAGCTCACTGGATTCCCCCCCCCCCCCCCAGATCCCATTTTGGGTCTAGGAAGCCTCCCTACAACCTCCTGGGACCAAAAACAGGCTGTGCGAGGTGCTGCAACACCCACCCACCCCCCGTTCCCTCTGTCCCTGCACATGCACACGCAGCCCCTGCCATACCCACCTATGTGCACGCATCTCCAGCATGCACCTCGCCCCTTTAGTAGAATGGAGGTTTAAGGAGCTTCTAAATCATGGTATTATTGAAAGCCTCTGAGATATCAAGGAAGTCTAGATTGGATGCACTGTTTGCATCCCAACCTTGCCAGAGGCTCTCTATAATTACTAGTTTATTAAATCTTTATTAGTTTATCAGGATATAAAATACAAAGGAAAAATAAAATAATGGGAAAATGGGAGAGAAAAGGGAGAAGAGGGGAAAACATAGGATAAAAAGGGAAAAAGAAAGAAAAGCATTGACTTTAGTACTTTCAGGGAAAAGGGAGGGTGAAAGAAAGAAAAAAAAACCCATCCTGTCTTATTTTATGTACAGCTCTGACTTTTGTTTGTTTGTTTGAATTCATGTCTGCCAGATCTAGCATCTATCTCTGAGCTTCTTAAAACTTTTTCATGTTGGAAAGTATATTCATTAATATATTTTAAGAAGATTCCCTGCTAATTCCCATATTGGCTTAAGTTTCCTGCTTTATCTGAATTTAGATCAGATCCTCCCTGTTGCCCTTACTGACTGGGAATTATGATTATTGTAGCCTGTCATCTATGGGCTGATGGACGTGCATGGGCATCAGTAGATTGACAAAAAATATTGTTCAAAGTGGGAGTGTTTGATAATTAAGCTGAATAGTTATAGTTCTGATTATGGGTTTCCATAAGGCATGTGATCACTATAGAGTAGTGATGGCTAACCTTTTTTGGCTCGTGTGCCAAAAGCAGGGGGCGTGCAGGGCTGCCATGCGTAGGCGTGCCACACCCATAATGCTATGTGTGTGACCCCCTGCTTTTGGTGTGCTTTTTTCGCCCTCCCCAGGCTCCAGAGGCTTTCTAGGAGCCTGGGGAGGGTGAAAACAGCCTCCCCTCCCCACCGCCAGAGGCTTCAGGAGCTTCCCTGAAGCCTCCAGAGAGCGAAAAATGGCCTCAAAGGAAGGCCTAAATCAGCTGCCCAGCGCACACATTCGCGCTGCAGCTGACAGGACAACACCTCGCGTACCCTAAGAAATGGTTCTGCGTGCCACCTGTGGCACCCATGCCATAGATTCACCACCACTGCTATAGAGACTCAAATTCTGGATTAGAAAGCCTTTGATCTGATTCATTTTAATGATTTCTGTGTTCTTAAGAAATATTTTCAAAGGAGTCAGGTTGTACTTTTAAGTCAGATAGTGCTAATTGATCTGCAGACAGGTATTCATTTTACTTGACTACCATGGTTAGAAAAGCTTGCCTTTTATTGGTTAACTTTTAGCTAACCTTCTCTGTTGACTATAAGAATGTGAAATACATTAGCACATCAACAACAGTATAATTTTACATTTTCTAAATTGTTAAAATATATTTATTAAAACCATGAACCAACGGGGATGTCGTGCCCTATGAACTGGTGCAACATAAATGTTGCTTTTGCCCTACTTTTCACTTCTTTGTTCTCTACAACTCCATGATTTAGAGGCTTTTTATTGACCTTTGATCCTTTGTCCAGGTTATTAGTGTAAAAAAACCACCACTATAATAAATATAGAACAATTTAAGAAGACTTAACTGCTGGTACACGAAGTTAGCACAGATCTTGCAAGCAAACTTCTAAAAAGTTGGATCTGAGAATTGGCAAGTGCCAAATGTCAATTTAATTGCATTATGTTTCAAAAGAGAGACTTTGTATCTGAGGAAAAAAATGTCCCTGTCCTGTTAGCAACTTAGGTTATACACTAAATCAAGGGTCTGCAAAGTTGGCTCTTTTAAGACTGGTGGACTTCAACTCCCAGAATTCCCCAGCCAGCTAAGCTGGCTGGGGAATTCTGGGAATTGAAGTCCACCAGTCTTAAAAGAGCCAACTTTGCAGACCCCTGCACTAAATGATTTCAGAGATTGAGACTGAAGCTTATGGTCGTACATTAAACACCAACGTCGCAGAACTCTAAATTTAAGGGCAGCCATAAAGTTGGCGGTGGGGAAGGAGGGGAATATATTATGTAAGTCTCCTTGAACTTTGATACATACTCAGTACTTGTCAAGTGGGAAAGACCAGGGTATAGGTCCAATTAAACTGGTTCATTGCTAAATCTTCTCAAATAATGATTGGCCACCTGCATTTGGAGCTAAATAAGTGTCCATGGAATTCAAGGGGCACACATGCTGGACTTAGTCGAATTGTGGCTACTTAGGGATTCTAGGATTATTTCTTTTTTAACTCCACCCCGGGTCCTGCCACTCTTTCTCCTACAGCAACGTTCATGAAGACGTAATAGGCTTCTATAAGAAATTGGGGGGAGGGGGTCAATTCAGGGATGAACTTCAGGTTTTCCTTGTTAGGGAAGTCAGCATCTATGCCGGGCAAGACTCCTGTGCTCTCATTGGAGGCTGAGTCTGGGCAAAGTCTTTAGTCCCGCCTATGCTGGCCGCACATGCCCAGTTTCAACTCAGCCTATCTCTGAGGCACACGCGTCTTTCTACTGCTCCTGGATCCGTTTGCTTTTGGAAAAGGATTTCTGATCGTGGAAAGGTACAGGGGACTGGAAAAAGCGCTTTTGACTGCTCCTGGAGCAGCGCGCTCTACCGGCAAGCCTCAAAGCCCTGTTCTGGGCTCGTAGGCTGCCGCTTGTGTTGGTGAGGGCCTGGGAAGAGGCCCTGGGCTACCGGAGGCCCCTGGAGAGCCCGTGGGCCCGGGAGAACGCTCCGTCGCTCCCGGACGGTCGCGCGACGACCCGCGGTTTACCGGGGGGCCGGGGGATCGTCCATCTTCATCCCCCCCGGCCGCGGAGCGACCCGGAGAGACCGCAGGGGGTCTGGAAGTCGCGCCGGGCCGATTGGGCCTAATCGGCAGGCTTTTCGGCCTGCAGGGCGCGCGCGGAAAGCGTGGGCGGCTGGCGCCAGACTGCTGCTGCGTGGGAGGACCCAGGCGTCCGCAGGGTCCTAGAGAGAGGTTGTTTTTTTCCTGCAGTTTTATCTCTGCTTCTCTGCATTGGGAGCAATGGAAGGGCCTTCTGCTTCGGCCTCCGCTCCCCTTCCAGAGCCAGTGGCTGGGCCTTCTTCGGCCTGTGTGGAGCCTGGAACAGAGCAGTCCCCCCAGCCATCTACCTCCCAGGCCAAAGGGAAAGGCAAGGCCCCGGCCAAGAAGGGTAAAGCTCCAAAGAAGTCTGTTAAATCAAAGGCTTCCAGAGTTAGTCCTTCTACCTTTGAGAAGAGGAGTGAGAAAACCCTGGAGAGGCTGCACAGCAGAGCGGCAGTCAGGGCTCAGGCCCAGGCCTCCCCCCTCTCCCGCATATCGCAGGCCCACTTGTCCCTCATGGCTTCCCCGGCCCAGGGACAGGGGGGGGCAGCGGCCATCAATCCCATCTTCCCCATTGATGTTTCTGGGATTTGGGGACCAGATCAGCCGGCTCCTTCTCAGTCTGCGTTCCTTCCGCCGAGCATTCAACGCTTGGAAGCAATCCCTTCAACCTCTGCTGCCTTCCCTGTTCCCCTGCCTCAGCCATCACTGGATGCGGCCAATATTCAGGCCATCATCGCTGCGGCTATGTCTCAGGGGTTTGCGGCCGGCCTGCAACATCAGACACCAGGCTTCCAACCTGGGCCTGGTCCCTCGGGGGTGAATCCGACCACGGAGGCGGGCCCGGCTCCTGCAGACGCCCTGGAGGAAGATGAGGACCTGGAGAGTGTTTCCAGCGCGGAGGAAGGTGAGATCCGGGAAGGTGGTCTTTCGGAGGATGAAAGCAGGCCTCCGGAGAAGAAAACATCTTCCGGCTTGTTCCCTTCGGCCCTGTTCACCTCCCTGCTCTACAAGGCCAAATCAGCTTCAAATTTCGGCCCGGCTACGGCCCCGTCCACGTCCGCTCCACGGCCGGCCTTGCTCTCAGCTGAGAACATGTTCGATGACGACATCTTGCCTTCGGAGACGATCCCGATGCCCAAGATCTTTGTGGATCTGGTTCAGCGTCAGTGGGCCACCCCTACCTCTGGGCCCAGCCCGTCGTCCACGGATCGGCGGTACTTCAACGTGGCCGAGGAGATGGCACAGTTTCTGGCGACGCCCACCGTGGATGCCCCGGTCGTCTCCCTCCACACGGCGGCCAACATGCCTGGAGCCCCGGAGGATGTCCTCAAGCCAGAGGAGAAGAAGGCTGACCTCACTTTACAACGGGGTCATCAGGCAGCGGCGTGGGCGATCCGTGCCGCCACCTCGGCTTCCTTCTTCACCCGCCCCTGCCTTCTGTGGCTGCAGGATTTACAGCTGCGCACTCCTGTCTCCGACTTCAGGGCCCACCTGGACATTGCCAAGCTGGTGGCGGCCGTGCAGTTTACTTCCGATGCCACCTTGGCCTCGGCCAGATTCGCATCCAGGGCCATGGCTTCCTCCGTGGCCTCTCGTCGTCTTTTGTGGCTGCGCCAGTGGCAGGCGGATGTGCGTCACAAGTGGCGTCTGGCTTCCGCTCCCTTCAAGGGCGGATCTCTGTTCGGGGATGCCCTTGATCCCTTCCTTGTGGAAAACAAGGATAAACGCAAAGTTTTGCCCACTGCTCCCAAGAAAGGGTTTCACCGGGCGGCGCCCTACCCCAGGCGGCCATTTCGAGGTCAGGAGGCCATTTCGTCCTTTCGCGCCCTCGACTATGGGTCGTCCTTTCGGGGGGCGGATTATAGCTCCCAGGGGTTTCGTTCCCAGGGTGGGTACTTCCCCAGAAACAGGGGCCAATCTGACCGATTCCAGAGGGGCAGGCAGTCCAAGCGCCCCTTCCGTGGCGGGGGACAACGCTCCTACCGCCGTAGTTAATTCCCCAGTTGATCGTTTCCCCATTGGGGGTAGGTTGGCCTATTTTGCGGATGTGTGGGATACCACCACCTCCGACGTTTGGGTTAGGGCCACGGTTCGTAGGGGTTTATTGTTGGATTTTTTCTCCCCTCCCCCGTCCTATTTTCGGGTTTGTCCAGTCTCCTCCAACCAGGGGAGGCGCCGTCTCATGCAGGAGGCGGTTCAGCATTTGCTGGAAATTAGGGCCATCGAGAGGGTCCCCATTGACCAACAGGGCACGGGGTTTTATTCTCTCATTTTTGTGGTCCCCAAGTCTTCTGGAGGTTGGAGGACAATTTTAGATCTTAAAAAATTAAACAAGTTTATACGTTATAAGCGCTTTAAGATGCACTCATTGCAGTCTATTCTGTGGGGTATCCGTCAGGGGGACTTTCTCACCTCTATCGACCTTACGGAGGCTTACCTCCACATACCAATCGCCCCCCAGCACCGGCAATTTCTGCGGTTTTGTTACCTGGGCGAACACTATCAATATAGGGCACTCCCTTTCGGGTTATCTTCAGCTCCTAGGGTCTTCACCAAGGTTCTGGCAGCCCTGTTGGCTAGCCTAAGGGAGGTCCCGATCCGTTTAACAGCATACCTGGATGATATCCTCCTTCAATCCTCCTCTCCAGGGGGGGCTCGCGAGGACCTGGCCTCCACCATTCACGCCCTGCAGCTCCATGGCTTTTCTATTAATGTTCCCAAGAGCCATTTTCGTCCTACTACTAGGCTGGTTCACCTAGGGGCCCTGATTGACACGGTGGGAGGCAGGGTGTTCCTGTCCCAGGAACGTTTGGAATCTCTCCGGGCCCTTCTCCGACAGGTCGGGGGGGAGGTCAGACCTTCCTTGGCGTCCCTCTCCCAATTGTTGGGGACTATGGTTTCTTGCATTGGGATAGTGCCTTGGGCCAGGCTTCATACCAGGGATCTCCAATGGTTTCTTTTGCCTTTTCAGAGGCGCCTCCTCAGTTGCTCCCTGGCCAGGGTGAACCTTCCCAGAGAGGTGTCCCGTTCCTTTCGCTGGTGGCTGTCCCAAGCGGTGACCAAGGGCCGCCTCTTCCAGGAACAGGAGTTGGTGACAGTCACCTCAGATGCCAGTCTCTTCGGTTGGGGAGCCCACTGCCAGGGTCTGTGGGCGCAAGGCCAATGGGAGCCCACCGACCTCGCTCACAGCATAAATTGGCTGGAGCTCCGGGCGATCCACCTGGCCCTCCGTCACTTCCTCCACCTGCTGAGGGGGCGACACGTCCTGGTGCTTACGGACAACATGTCAGCCAAGGCCCATATCAATCGCCAGGGGGGCACCAGGTCGCATTCTCTCATGGTCGAGGCCAGGCAGTTGGGCCTCTGGGCCGAGCGTCATCTCTCCACCTTGACTGCAGAGCATATTTCAGGGGTTTCCAATGTGCAGGCGGACTGGCTCAGCCGGGAGGTGCTGGACAACGCGGAGTGGCAGCTATGTCCCAGCCTCTTCCAGGACATAGTGGCTCTCTTCGGGGAGCCGATTATCGACCTCTTTGCTTCCCCCTCCAACTCCCAACTCCCGAGGTTCTTTTCTCGCTTCCCTGCGCGGGGGTCGGAGGGGGTGGACGCTCTGCGGTGCAGTTGGCCCCTCGGCCTCCTTTATGCCTTTCCTCCCTTACCCCTTCTTCCCCGAGTCCTACAGAAGGTCGTGTCGGAGGGAGCGGAGGTGATCCTTCTGGCCCCCCATTGGCCCCGCAGACCTTGGTTTGCGGACCTGAGGAATCTCTCGGTGGAGCGGCCGTGGAGGATCCCCAACGACCGGGTGTCCCTGCGACAGGGGTCCCTGGAGCATCCGGACCCGCGGTGGTTCCAGCTGACCGCATGGCGATTGAGCGGGGCATCTTGAGGCGTCACAACTACTCCTCCGAGGTCATCCACACGATCCAGGCCTCCCGCCGGCCGGCGACGAACCGTATATATGACTCCACCTGGCGAGCCTTCTGTCGATGGTGTTCGGGTAAGTCCATTCAACCCCTTCACTCTACCATCCCACAGGTCCTGGACTTCCTACAGGAGGGCCTGCATAAGGGGCTGGCCCTAAACACCATCAGGCGACAGCTGGCGGCAATCTCGTCTGTCCTCACGTGTGGTGGATCCCTGTCATTGTCCCAGGTGCCCACGGTGCGACAGTTCTTCAAGGGCGCCTCGAACTTGACTCCCCCTGCGGTGCACCGGTATCCCTCCTGGGATCTTCCCCTAGTTCTGGACTCCCTTACGGGGCCCCCCGTTTGAACCTTTGAGGGAAGTGTCTTTGCGTTTCCTGACTTTCAAGGTGGCCTTCCTTGTGGCCATTACGTCGGCTCGCAGGATTTCCGAACTTCAGGCCCTATCGGTCAGGGAGGACCTCTGCGTTTTTCATCAGGACAGAGTGGTGTTAAGGTTAGACCCCTCCTTTATCCCTAAGGTCTGTTCCTGCTTTCACCGTTCCCAAGATTTGGTCCTCCCCAATTTTTGTCCTGACCCTGATCACCCTCTGGAGCGCAAATGGCACAAGTTAGACGTACGTAGGGCTCTCAAGATTTATCTGAAACGCACCAGGCCCTTCCGAGCCTCCGAAGCCTTATTCGTTTCCTTCCAGCCGGCCTCACAGGGCAGGAAGGTTTCGTCCGCGACGATTGGCCGCTGGCTCAGGGCCTGCATCTCCATGGCCTACCAGGCTCGCTCCTCGTCTGTTCCGGGACGCTTAACTGCTCATTCCACGAGGAGCGCGGCCACATCAGCGGCCTGGGCTGCCCAGGCTTCCCTTCTGGAGATCTGCAAGGCGGCCACGTGGGCCTCCCCTTCGCCCTTCATCACTCATTATAAATTGGACTCGTTCGCTTCTACGGATGCAGCCTTTGGCAGGAGAGTCCTACAGTCAGTAGTTCGAGCTGAGAGGCCTGACCAGTAACAATTCCCGCCCAGGGACACTGCCGCTTTGGTATGTCCCAGCATAGATGCTGACTTCCCTAACAAGGAAAATGAGCGTTGGTCCTTACCTGATACGCCTCTTTTCTTTTAGGGAAGTCAGCATCTTGCCCCGCCCTGGGGTAGTTATCCGTCTTGGAGTTCAGGTACCTGTGTTTTTTCGGTACTATGGTTATAGTTATGTGTTGGTTGTTATCTTACTGGGCTTCTCAGTGTTTCTTGTACTAAGGGCTCTCATTGTTTCGGATCCGGATGAGCTACAACACCTACCTTCGTGATCAAGACGCCGCGAGTCTGGGATTGTCTTCGTTGAAACTGGGCATGTGCGGCCAGCATAGGCGGGACTAAAGACTTTGCCCAGACTCAGCCTCCAATGAGAGCACAGGAGTCTTGCCCGGCATAGATGCTGACTTCCCTAAAAGAAAAGAGGCGTATCAGGTAAGGACCAACGCTCATTCTGGAGAACCGGTAGCAGAAATTTTGAGTAGTTTGGAGAACTGGCAAATACCATATCTGGCTGGCCCCAGAGTGGGGCGGGAATAGAGATTTTGCAGTATCCTTCCCCTGCCATGCACACCACAGAACCGATAGTAAAAAAAAATTGAATTTCGCCACTGGGTCAATTGCCTATCACTAAAGAGTTATTTTTGATCAGGACTTTGTTGTTGTTTTTTAAACTAAAAATTTCCCTAACCTGAAAAAGTGTTGTAATCCCTGCAACATTTGTTATACAGTATATGTTGGAGTTACTGCTGTATTCCTTAAAGAAGATCAGATTGTTGACTTTATGAATTAGTGTTGTTCTGTTGCCTTACTCCTTGAGCCTTCAGGAGGATCTCTTAAGGTGGTTACTCATCAATCCAAAGTGTTTGGAGCGTGTACTCCTGCTTCTTTTGAATTTTTTATTTATTTTAAATTTATAAACCGCGCCACTCTCCCTGAAGGGACTCGGGGCGGTGCACAGGAGATTAAAATAGAGAATATAAAACATAGCAATAATAAATATTAAAAAACAATTAAATACCAAACCCTGTGCTAAAATCTTAAAAACTCTTACCCCTAAAAATCCAATTAAAAACAATTTAAAATTTAGTCAGCGAGCTTGATAGTGTGGATTAGGCCAGGCCGGCAAGATGGAAGAAATACGTCTTCAATTTTTGGCAGAAGAAGCGGAGGTCCGTGATAGTTCTGAGTTCGGGGGGTAGGTCATTCCAGAGGGTTGGGCCTGCCACAGAGAAGGCCCTTCCCCTGGGCATCGCCCACTGGCACTGCCTAGTGGACGACACCCGGAAAAGTCCCTCTCTGTGGGAGCGAATCGGCCGAAGGGATGTATGGGGTAGGATACGATCCCGCAAATAACCAGGCCAAAGCATGTTTTAAAGCTGTTTTGTGTGTGTACATGTGTAATATGGTTATTATTTGCATAAAATCTTTTGGAAAGTTGCTGTGCTGTATGTATCTGCATTCTAGTGGGCCTGCATTACCACACAGACTGTGACAGACCTCTCTGTTTTTTGTGGAGAAACTATGGAAGAGAAGTTACATCATGGAAGCAGATCTTAACAACAAAACAACCCATGGGGTTTTGCTGAGGGATGGGAGATGGCATGAACAAAGAGGCAGTTTGGGTTGACTCTCCCCCCCCCCCTTCTCCCTCCGTCCTTGAAAACCTCTTTAGTTGCTAATGTTTTGCTTCTGATTTAGTTTTGAGGGCTGAAGGAACTGACTTTGGGGTGTCAGAATTATCTGTTATGTAATTGTTGTTTGACTTACAGGTTGTATCAGTGCTTGTATCTTTTTTCCTTACTCTGGAAGCCAGAAGATTAAATTTACCTTATTTAAGGGGCGTGTGTGCCTTTGTTAAACTGATGGCACGTACATTTGGCAGTCTTTCCCGGATGTAGCAAATGGGCCAAGAACGGTTTGTATCAGTCTTCGGAAGAAGATATACACATAACGTGTTGGGACTACAACTCCCAGAATTTCTAACCAAACTGGCCACATTGACTAGAGAGGGTTTGGGAATTGCAAGATTAATATCTCCAAAATGGTTGAGAAAAAAATGACCCAGATACGTTTTCATAAGCTAGGCCGCAGTTTAGCTAGCAGTACCAAACTAGAAGATTTGGCAGTAAAAATAATGGGAGTGTGTCCATCGTTTTGGGCAGAGAAAGGATATTTTTGCACAGCCTAAAACAATCACAGCAAAAATCTGAATCTCTTCTGTAAGCTTCTGCAAACCTACCTTAAAAAAGAAATTGCAGGAATGTGATAACGATGTCAGCTCAAGGGAAAGGAAAAGTGTCTGGATGTAAAGAAGTCACAGCATGCTTGTTCAGCACAGACACTTGGAAAAGGTCTTTTCCCCCCCATCATTTGTATGCTGCCTAATTATATTATCAAATAAAAGACTGAATCCGTTAAATAGCCAAGCTTTTGTGAAGCCTTTGAATTGCTTTTAATTTAGCGGCAGCACAGAAGCTGAATTCGGGGCATTCATAAGGCCTGTACTATCTCCTTGACTCATTGCCAGGTCTATTCATGTTGTTCTGAGTGCAGGAAGTTCTCATATTCATTCAAGAGTGGACAAGGAGGAGGATGGGTTGAGCTGGGAGCAAGCGAAGGCTCTTTTTTAAAAAATTGTTTCCCTTTGAATGGTGTGTGGGAGTAGTTAGGAAGAAGTGGGTTTTGAAGGGAAAAAAATAGTGAATCTTTCGGGCCTGGGCGCTATGATTAGATAATGAGAACTTTCATTGTTTTGAGGAGGAGGAGGAGGAGGAGGAGGAGGAGGAGGAGGAAGAAGAGGCAGGTTTGGCTGGGAAAACAGAAGTTCAAAAAGCATATCTGGTTACAGAAGCTAGATGAAGCGGGAGAAGTCCAACCTGGGAAAAATAGAAATTGAGTCTATTATAGCAATAGTACTATAGGACTTAGACTTATATACCGCTTCACAGTGCTTTAGAGCCTCTCTAAGCGGTTTACAGTTAGCACATTGCCCCCAACAATCTGGGTCCTCATTTTACTCACCTTGGAAGTATGGATGGCTCAGTCAACCTTGAGACTGGTGAGATTTGACCTGCCAAACTGCTGGCAGCTGGTGATCAGCAGAAGTAGCCTGCAGTACTGCACTCTAACCACTGCACTACTATGGCTCATTATATTTTAGAAGCATGGTCTTTTCAAAGGATAATTTTCTCTTCCTCTTCGGTTGCACTTTATTCTTATTTGTATTGAATGTGATTTGGGTCGGTGTGAAAGTCAGTGTTGGGTGAGACCGAAGCCTGAGGACCATGGCAATTTGTGAGAAGCAAACGGGAGGAACTGCAGAAAGTTAAAGATCGCCCATATTTTAATAGAAATACCTTTATGACTTGTTGATGGTGTTAACATCGAAATAAGAAGCCGCAATGGACAGCCATCTCCCTTGGAGAATGGTCAGCCGTTTACATGGTTTGCCTCTTACATTAATATACCATGCCAAGATGGCAATGAAACATTAAGCCAGCATGCCTTAAAATTAAAGTCTGGCAACTTATTTAAGTTGATTGATGGAGCAAATTAGACTTTCCTACCTTGATTTAATCATTTTACCATTTCACCGTCAACCAAGTTGCTTTGAGACATTATACTTTGACTTTCGTAACATGTTGTTGTGTCATAACGTGAATTATGGCACATTATGAGTAGCATATTCTGTGTGATCTGTTTGGCTAGCTAGTGTAAAAGCTCTGATAGCTTACTTTTTGACACACTGTATGGAGCCTTGGATGTGACATTGCCTTTCTGAATATTTTGTACAAGATGATTCTGAGATGAGATTCTCAGCAGGGTTACTGAATTCTCTTTTGCTTTGAAGGTTTTGACAGGTCCTTACAACTTGGTAGAGAATGAGTTATATGTACTTCTGCTGGAATGATTCCCAAAGGAAGAGATGAGAGGTATATTGCTCTGGGGAATGTAAGGCATTGCCATTGTTGTCAAATCATGTTGATAGTGTAGATTGGGGCAAGCAATTTTTCTGTGACCAAGGACTGCACTTAACATTTGGTGGAGACAAAGGTCTGCAGAGAGTGGATAAGGACATGAATGTGATGGTGTGTGGGTATGACCTTGGGAGACAAAGAGAAGACCCACAGCCAGGGCAAAGTTGGATAACAGCCCACAAAAGGAATGTGAGCATGACAAACATCTCAGAGGGACCCTCCCTAGTTTCTTGAGATATAAAGGGGAGAAATGTATGTTCAGACTTGCATATTTCTCTTAATGTAACCTTACAATAAAGTACATGGAATACTTTTGGGTGAGCTGCTTGTCTGGACTATCTCACAACCACTGACAATGTCAACATGAGCAAGTTTGGAGGGAAGATTCGTTGCTTTTTTTAAGTGTGATTTGCCTGTTTAAGGCTTCTATAACAGTTTTTAGCAGTCACAGCTGAGGAATTCTTCAGGGCCACAACGAAGAGGGATAAAGACTACATATTTTTGTCCAATACTTTTATTAATAATTATATTAAAAAAATAAAACTAATGCAAATTATTTAAAAAAGAAAACATGTTAAAAATGCAGAAAAATTGCCCTCCCAAAAGAAAAAGAGAGAGGAAGTTGTAAGTAGAAACCTCCTGATTTAAATGATCCCTTCATTCCATACCTCACCCCATTTTCATTCAATTCATTCAATATCTAATTGAGCCCATTGTGGTTTTTTAATTACTTAACATTCTATGAGGAAATAAAAGTTACAGTATGTATGTATTTATAAAATTGAAAATTGGGTAAATTAAGCCTCTAGTATTCTATGATTACTGTAAATTACAAAGGAACATCTAAGACATTGTCTTTTCCTTTAAATGTTATAATTTATCAATCAGCTTAAAGCATGGGAGTATCTCTTGGCATTCAATTGGTAACCATCTGCAAAAACTTTATCAGCTTTCAAAATCACAAATTATCTAAGCCTCATTCAGGGAAGTTGGAAGAAAAAAAATGCTATAAATTGGAGCTAAAAAAATCAATATGTTTTTTCTACCATTCAATTGGATAATGATCAGAACTGAGAGCTTTTTCTCTCTCCATAGATTTATTAAAATAAATCTATAATTGATTTATTATAAATCTATAATTTTTCATAGTTCTATTAAAGTCTGTTTATAGAGATTTTATTTGTGACTAGATAAAGATGCAGAAGTGGACTGTCCTGCAGTGAATAGACAATGGCTAGAATAATGAACTAGATTGGTCCTATGTAATCTGCAGCATTGCTATATTGTACAGAAATGATTGATCCATTCCTCAATAACATTTGACTTATTCTTATAAAGTCAAATACAGAAGAAGAAAAAAACATTGTTGATTTATAAGATCAGGGCATTGTACATTTCACCCTGAGCATCCTTGTTAGTAGTAATATTTTTGTTTTGTTGTATGTGGAATTTAATAGGCCTTTGCCCTCACACACAATATCTGTTTTATGTGATTCAGGTTCAGTGACTATTCTGTTTTGAGTGCCTGCAGGGAATTAAGTATATATTCAAGACAACCTACATTGAAATTATATAAATCTTTTATATCTCCTGACTACCATTGCCTCAGCCACTGCTGATTTTCTAAAGCAGGAGTCCTCAACCCCTGGGCTGTGGACCGGTACCTGCCTGTGGCCTGTTAGGAACTGGGCCACAGAACTGGCGGACAAGTGAGTGAGGCATCATCTGCACATACGTGGGATGTAGGTTACATGCAAAACCGTCCCGCTCCCCCGGATTTGTGGAAAAATTGAATTCTATGAAATTGGTCCCCAGTGCCAGAAAGATTGGGAAAGAAGAAAGAAAGTTTAGAAGAAAGGCAGATCTTCTAAAGGATCCAATAAATATAGATTTCTCCCTTTACAGAAAGTAGAGTATCTGAATTCTATGTTGGGTGGGTTTCCTCACACACACAACCCACTTTATTCTTTAAGTTTTAAAGATCATAAAATATAAACAGGAATTTTGTTTTGCTTGTTTGTTTTGTAACGGAGGAAGGGACAGCCCCTTCTTCTGCAGGACCCAAATCACTATGACTTTTCATTGTTGGAGAGTTCTTGTTTGTGTTCTGAGAGAGCATTATGATTATTTGATCTTACAGAAACAATTGGCTATAGTAATAACAGCTGCAGCATTGGTAAGAGGACTCTTGGACAACTGAACCGGGATGCACACAGCCCAGTTCTTATCCTTGATCTACCCCAGGCTAGCACAACATACAGCCCACATGTGCACCAGGCAGCCTTGTCCATAGAAATTTAATAAACAAGCAAACCAATGGGCACTTAAAAAAAAAAGACAATAAATTTGTCACCGAACTGCCATTCTATAGGATGCAATGTTGAATGCCTTACGGACCTCCAGGTTGTCAGGTTCCATGAAAAAAACAAAGAAGCAGGACACCAATGTAGGTTTCAATCCTTGTTTATCAAACCGGTACTAACTGACCACCACAACGATAGTAAAGTGGAATAATTGTTGGAGCTAACACTCTGTGCCTCCTCACCAGCTTATGAGCCTTTCTCCTGGCTCCACCTAAGCCTTTCTTGAGACCAGCCCTCTCCTGCGCCCGCCTTTCCTTTGAATATAGCTTTCACGTCCCGCAGCTGACTCGTAGGGTTAATTTCCTGGTGTTCCTGGTGTCCCTAGCAACCTTCCCTAGCAACACCCCACCTCCACCAGCAGCAGTTGCTGCCTCAGGTTTCCGGGCAGCCTCAGTGTTCCTAGCTTCGCCGCTGAGTCACAAGGAGGGAATAGGTGAGGTACGGAGTGACGGAGGGTGGTGAGCTGGCCGCCGGATTTGGCAGCCCTGGATGGACATGATGGCCAGGATGACATGTGACCCCCTCTTTGTGTCTGAAACACAAAGTCCACAGTGAATGGACATGGAAGGCAAGGGACCTGGCTTCCTCGGATACCTGTGGTGGAACCTGGTAACAGAGTGCAAGACATTCATATCGTGACTATGTACTTAACAGTGCCTCGGCAAGAGGGTACCCCTTCCACAGTTTATTGCAGGTGACCCGTACGCATCTAGGCATTCAATACCTCCTCCATCTCCTAATGTTGCCGCCCTCCCTCAACTGGACACAGGAAATCTGCCGGAGGCCCCCTGATACTGCCTGTTTTAACAGGTCATAATAAACTACAATGGAAGATCAGATGAATCTTCCCTAACAACTGGTGTAAACACAACTTTACAGTTACGTGGTAGATCACCCGTGTTATGGGGAATGGCCAATGTATTTGGGTCCTAGTTTTTTACAGAGCATGTCCAGGCTCAGGTATTTAGTGGACAGGTATACCAACTGATCAACCTGAAAGAGAGGTTGTACCCTATGCTTTTTGTCCACTTGTTTTTTATACTCTGCAGTTGAGTGCATCCCGCAAACACCCCTCCCCCCCACATGCTGCGTCTGTTCGATCCACTTTTGGACATCCACATCCTCTGGTTTCATCCGAGGACACTCGGGCATTGTACAAACTCCATGCCGGTGGCGACCTGGAAGGGGGTAGCACAAGTCGCCCTATGTGAAGACGTAGCAAAGGCCATTCTGACAGAGGAGGGAGAGGGAGTGACTGACAGACACAGAGAGAGACAGAAGGGGAGGGAGAGAAAGACAGAGAGACAGACAGAGACAGAGAGAAAGAGAGGGAGGGAGAGAGACGGAGAGAGATACAGATAGAGAATGACACAAGGAGGGATTGAATCGGATACAGACGGGGAAAGAGGGAGAGACAGACATACAGAGAGAGGGAGGGAGGGAGAGAATCAGAGAGAGTGACACACACAGAGACAGGGAGAGACAGAGAGAGGGAGGGAGAGACAGATAGATAGAGACTGATTAAGTGAGTGAGAGACAGACAGACAGACACAGAGTGACAGAGAGAAAGAGAGAAAGAGAAAGAAAGAGAAAGAGAAAGAAAGAGAGAAAGAAAGAGACAGAAAGAGAGACAGAAAGAAAGAGAAAAAGAGAGAGAGAAAGAAAGAGAGAGAAATGGAGAGAGAGAGAGGAAGAAAGAGAGAGAGAGAGAGAAGGAAAGAGAGACAAAGAAAGAGAAAAAGAGAGAGAGAGAAAGAAAGAGAGAAAGAGCGAGAGAAATGGAGAGAGAGAGGAAGAAAGAGAGAAAGAGGTAGGTAAGTTTTTTTAAAATTTATTTTCAATACATTGTGAAAAATCAACTGTCAGTTGATCTTAATGTTATGAAATGAAAAGTATGTCATTTGCAATTAACTTGGCATAAAATAATTTATTTGCATTTAATTGTAATGGTTCAAAGAATGTTCGGAAAAATGTTCGGCCCTCCACCATGTTCACTTCATCCAATCTGGCCCTCTTTGAAAAACGTTTGGACACCACTGGCCTAGAGTCTAGACCAAGGGTGTCAAATTCAAGGTCCGGTGGCTGGATCCGGCCCTGGGTTGCTTAGATCTGACCCAGAGGGCCACCCTGGAAACAACCCATTTTTGCTGGCCGAGTTCTCAGGTCACCACAGGCACCCCTGGCATGAGTGATGTATAGCGGGCCACCTCCACCCCGCCTCCCAAGGTCAAACACAACGCTGATGTGGCCCTCAATGAAATCGAGTTTGACACCCCTGGCCTAGATCATACATCACACTACGTGATTTATTTGCTTTGGGACAAATATCTGAATGAACCCACTTGTTACAGTCACCAAATCATGGTCTGTTCAATAAGCTAAAGCTGTTTGCTATCTGAACGCAGCCATTGAGGAGGCTGCCTTACAATTAAGTATGTAAATGTTACATTGGTTTCAGCCATTGGTTTGTTCTTTGAATTTTGGACATGCGATGTGACTACCACTGCTTGAAATGAAGTCTTGGTTTCCTCACTTTCAACCTTTCTTTTACATTACACACCAACAAATAGTGGCTAAAAATACCTTATTTCTGTAATAAGCCAGTACTATTAGTCTTATAGCTGTTTTGCTGAAGGCTGTGGTATGACTTTTTATGTGTTTGAAGAGCAGAGGCTGATCAATGAGGAGAAAAGTTCTCAGGGTTATTAATGAAAAGCTGAGTCTTAACAATATCAGCTGTATCCCAACATACAAGGGGATAAGGGAGGGGAAATATAGATTCAAGGAGAGATTACAAATGTAATAAACTCTGTTGCCAGGCAGCCCAGGAAATTAGATCTGGTGTTCCTTGCAAACAAGAATAAATTGGGTGTCTCCCCCCTTTTTTGGGGGGGGGGGGGAACACAGGAAACCAGAGGCTGGAAATAGTAGGAAAATCTTCACTTTCTGCTTAATACCGAAAAGATATTTTAGATATCCTAAGGATTCAAGGATTCAAACCTTTATTGTCAGACTACAACATTTGTACAATGAGATTGGCTGAGCCCCCCTTTGTGCACCCCCTCCAACTCACAGTGAAAGACAGAAAATCCCTAGCAGTCTGCAAAGTTGGCTCTTTTAAGACTGGTGGACTTCAACTCCTAGAATTCCCCAGCCAGCTGGGGAAGCCCACCAGTCTTAAAAGAGCCAACTTTGCAGACCCCTGCCCTAGCCCAGTGAATCCTGCTAAACAAACACCCAGCCCTATTGCACCATGTGAACTTATTGCTTAAAGAATAACATTCCAAATATCTAGAAAAAATTATAGAATTAAAATAAAATCTGATTAACACATTTTTAAAATTCTTTCAGTGAAATTAACATATTTTAACGAGTATTTCTATTGCTCCTCCTTCCTTCAAGAACTGAAAGTTATAATTGTTGTGAAGATCATAAAAATGAAGAATTAACACAGCTGACGTGTTCTTAACTTGTTTCTGTAAATCGTCTGAAAGCAGAGTCAGTGACGTGAACTGTTTTGTGCATCTGACTTTAAGAATGCCTAGCTATTCTTTTCTATCTTCTTTTATTAGGTTTAAATACCATCATGAAATTGCAACAAGTATTAATACCATTGGTATCGTATCCCGAGAGACCAAGTATTCATAGCTATGCAATATCTCAAATTCTCTTTTTCTGATATTTGTCCTGCCACATACTATCAGGGGAATATTGAGCTAGATCACATGGCTGATTGTTAGTGGCTCTCTCCAGAGTATACACTTAGATCTTGCTTGGTAGCTACTAGTTGACCAACTGCTCAAAGTTACACTATTGATGAGCCGAGGTGGCGCAGTGGTTAGAGTGCAGTACTGTAGGCTACTTCAGCGGAGTCCTAGCTGCATTTCAGCAGTTCAGATCTCACCGGCTCAAGGTTGACTCAGCCTTCCATCCTTCCAAGATGGGTAAAAGGAGGACCCAGATTGTTGGGGGTAATATCCTGATTCTAAGCCGCTTAGAGTAGGCTGTAAAAGTACTATGAAGCTGTATATAAGTCTACGTGCTGTTGCTATTGAACAAGGAGTGTTAAGACTCATCCATGAAGCTTGGGCAGGAAGTGGCAAGTTTATGGACATCATGCTTTGATTTGCTTAACAACTATGGAACTGCTGTCTTAAGTCATTGTGATTCTGGGATTATTATTTTTTTGCTTTACATTGGTGTCACTTTGTGACAGGTGCCAGTCCCAATTACGATCACTAAGGAGTACCTGTACCTTATCTATGGAAAACTGAAGTGGGATTCTGCAGGTCTCTTGGAGAATATCCACTGTATTGTTATATTGGCCATATATTTAGTGAGTCTTAGTCAAACTACGTACATGGCCTATAATTGGATATAGTTAAAATATTGATGGGATCCTCACTATAACTTCTGATGAAGGAAAAGCAAGACGTGTTTCTAGTATTGCTTGTCCGTTTGATTATGGCAAGCTGGTGAAATTACTCAAGTTTCTTTAGATGTGTTTAAAGCAAGACTTGGTTAGCCTACTGATCAGAAGTTGCTTTGTAGAAGAAGCATCCATGGCTATCTTGAAACAAATTAATTCTCATTTCCTTGTTTATTCTACACACACATTGCATATTAATATGCTAACATCCTAGAGTAGAAAAATATTCTTGCCAAAATAAATAATAGAGCTTGTTGCTCTCATTTTGAAATCTGCAGTTTAAACCAGGGCAGACTCCTGATTATTAAGGGGAAGACTTCATTTAATGATTTAAGTTTATTTTGTGGACAGGAAGGCTTTGTAATAAATATCCAATAAAATGCATTCTTGTTTAATGTAATTTGAACAGTGTTCAGAGAGAGAAGATTCTGTTTTTAGAAAACATATGAAGCAATGTTTTGTCAGGATATTTTCTGATAATTTTTGTAAACTAGTGAAAATATGATTTTAGTACTGAATAAGGCACCGAAACAGCTCCAGTTCCTTTAATTCTTGTGGGTGTTTGGAGAATAGTTTTACTACTAAAAACCATCATGAGCTTTTAAATTGTTCCAATAATCTTTGTCTATTCATTAATTTTTATCACTTTTTTTTTCACAAAGAAGCCAGTTAGCAACTCTAGTATCTTATCGCTCATCAATATATTAGCAAAAACAATATAATCAGCAATATTAATAATTACATCTACGTTTACATCTACATTTATTTTTCTATAAATTATTTAAATAAAGGTTTTGAAATCTGATTTATAAAATAGAAAACATATAATTTTGTCCACCTTGGTTTTGAATGCTTTTTTGTCCTGATGTTGTACTACAATTCTATGCTATATATTTTTTTCCTTGAAAGAAGTATGTCTTTGTGTGTCTTTTAGGGCCATTTGGGTCTTTTTGCAATCTATGGTATTTGTAATTGGTGTAGTTAGTATTAGCAAAATGGCCTTATGAACCATAGGCTGTAGAGGCACATGTTATATAATTGTGCAAATGTTAGGGCAAAATTATAACCATGTCATCACCATCAAGGAATGTAAAACTGCTGGCACCAACCCCAGTCCTCCCCCAACCTTCGAAGACTTCTACTAGAAAAAAACCGAATTAAAAAAAAATTCCAGGAAGTTTAGATGGATAACACTTAAAGTGTCCATCTTTATGAAAGGGCAATAAATAGAGTGCATGCACGATATAAAATATGTACTCATACATATGCATGTACACACTTGCCAAGTGTGCATTAGTTTTGAGGACTAAGGAAAAAAGTTTTCAGTTATGTGAACCACTATGGTATTTAGCTGAACAACATTATCATCATTTCTTTTCTGACCTTCTGAGTTAGGGGCAAAGGCAGTCTAATTATCCTTTTTAGGCTTGCCTGGAGGGCATATTCCCGTGGATACTTTTGAGAGTTTAGTCATATATGTGTTTTAAAATCAAAGTAATACTCAAATAGATAGCTTGGCTGTTATCTTCTTCAGATAACAACCTTCCCTCTTGCTTATCACAGTTAAAATAATCAGGAACACAATGTAGCTTTTGACATACTTTCTTCCTGCCTTAATTTTCCTCTTTTTATTTTTTGTTATAATTAATAAAAGAGGATAATTAGAACTGCAGAAAAAACAATTACTGCCAACCTGCCTTCCATTGAGGATCTGTACACTGCACAGAGGGCCGTGAAAATATTTGCAAACCCCTCGCATCCTGGACATAAATTTTCAACTCCTACCCTCAAACGACGCTGTAGAGCACTGCACACCAAGACAACTAGACACACGAACAGTTTTTTCCCTAACTCCATCACCCTGCTAAACAAATAATTCCCTCACCATTGTCAATCTATTCACTAAGACTGCATTACTATTACTATTAGTCATCGATCCTATCACTCATCTCCTCCCACTTATGACTGCACAACTGTAACTTCGTTGCTTGTATCCTTACAATTTATATTGATTGTTTCCTGATAGCTTATTTGTACCCTATGACTATTATTAAGTATTGTGCCTTATGATCCTTGACGAGTGTATCTTATCTTTTTATGCACACTGAAGGCATAAGCACCAAAGACAAATTCCTTGTGTGTCCTATCACACACTTAGCCAATAAAAAATTATATTCTATTCACTGGACCCATAGTAAACCGATGCAATCTCATTTCATCCAAACATTTTGGACAACAACTCATCCCTCATTCCTATTCTCCATGCTATCTGAGGCTGATGGAATTTGAAGTTCAAAACCTTGGCTGGGTACCAGATTATCTAATTCTGCAAGATAGTATGGGTTTGCTTTTGTGTTAAACGTAACTATTGCCAGCCACAATTACCGAGTTTTGCAAAATATATTGATTGAAACGTTCTCTGATTTTTTATTCCAGCCAGAATTCAAGGCTGCTAGCAAGAGATAAAAATTTAAAAAGGATACAAACTGTTAAAACACAAATTTAGTTTTGCACTAAGCGTAATGCCTCCAAATCACTGAACAGCTTAATCCTGGTAAAAGTAATGCATCTTTACATATTTTTCTAAATGTAGAGAGAGCACATACTGTGTAATTCTTTCTTAATCTGGTGATGTGTGTGTTTAAAAATCCCTTTAGATGCTTCCCTTGTTTTACTACAAAGGTATCATAAAAATATTTTAATCAAACTTGCACTTGGTGTAATTTGGATTCGATCACTGGTTGTGAACATTGAAGAGAGGTGAAAGAAGTCACAACTATTAACCATTTTAAAGGTAATTATGCTGCAGATTTGAAAATTTTTCATACTGGCAATTTTCTCCTGCTTAGAAATATAATAGAAATAAATGGTGATATGCAACAAATGCTTAGAGGAAGAAACTGCAAATCTCCATTTAGCACCAGAGGCTTTGGGTGAAATGCTCTGTAAAGGCAGCTGTGAATATTCATGAATTTAACAGAGAAATGCTTCAAGGAGAAAAGATTGGAAAACCTGCATCTTTATGTTACCTTCTGCTTTGTTTTTTCATATTCTACTTTTAATCATGAATGTCATGACCGCTTGATAAAGAAAACACAGGAAAAAAAAGGTGTGTGCGTTTGTATCTATATCTATATATCTATATCTATCCTAAGCAGCAGACTTTATTTGACACTTAATCCAGAACATATCAATGGAGAAAAATGAATCTTATCAGCATTCCTTTTGCATCTCCTGGAGCTGTCTGGGACTAAAAGGTTGCCATGCCGTTATTGTTTGCATTTTTCGGAGTATTACTCAAACTGGATGCCTGGACGAACTAGGAATAGACCATTATTTCTTTAACAATACATGGCCAAATTTAGCTTGTTTCTCTATGATACTGCAGAAAAGTACTTTAACATTTCCCCTGGACACATCTGTTTATACAGAGTAGATATAAAGAATCAGTTGGCTGCACAATATTGAATTTTCAATGTTATGGGGAACTCTGGTCTACTTACATTCTGAATAGCTTAAATGTTAAGCAGGGCAGAAGAAGCTCATTTTATTTTATCTGTTGAACTAAGAAGATTTGGTTTCTGACACTCCTGTTGCCGTGTTCTGCAGAAGCCCAGTCAATTCATATAGGTAGTCCTCAACTGAAAACAGTTCATTTAGTGACCATAGTTACAATGGCACTGACACAAGTGACTTATGACTATTTTTCACACTTACGACCGTTGCAGCACCTCTGTGGCCACTTGATTTACATTCAGATGCTTGACAACTGACTCACATTTATGATAGTTGCAGTGTCCCCTTTCGTGACCTCCTAACAAGCAAAGTAAATGAAGAAACAAGATTCACTTAACAACAGTGTTACTAATATAACAACTGCTGTGATTCACTTAACAAAGACGGCAAGAAAAGTTGTAAAATGGGGCAAAACTCACTTAACAAATTTCGTACTTATCAACATAAAGATTGTGCTCAAGGTGTTGTAAGTTGAAAACTACCTGTATTTTTACATCTTGAGTTCACAATTGTTGATTTTTTAATTTTAAGTCTTATGCTGTGTTGGTGTTGTAATTTTTTATAATCTAGGGTCCTCTATTTATGCTACGTACCCGGCATATGTGCTTCTTTCTCTTTCTAAAAGAAAGATTTTGGAAAGATTGACCATTGGTCTTACCTGTGAATGGTCTTTCTCTAGATGCTGCGGAGTGTCCAAACGCGGGTTATCCTCAGCTTGCTGCCCATTGGACTGAGTTTCACTTTGATGTGTAGCCACGCCTCTTGCCTCTGCATAGGGCCAGTTCTAAAAACGAAGGTAGACCAGAAAAAACGCAGAACAACTGGAACAACACTAGTCTTAACCTTCAACTAAACATGGGACCAGTTCCCACCACGCCTAGGGTGGGATTTGGACACTCCGCAGCATCTAGAGAAAGACCATTCACAGGTAAGACCAATGGTCATTCTCCTAGATGCTGCTTGGAGTGTCCAAACGCGGGACATGCCAACGCTATGCTGTCCCAGGGAGGGGAGATTCGTCTGAGTGGGAACTGGGAGCATCAAGGACCCTCTGGAGAACACGTCTGCCGAAGGAGGCCTCCGAGGATGCAAACACGTCCAGCTTGTAGTGTCTGATAAACGGCACAGGCGAGGACCACGTAGCGGCCCTGCAGATCTCGTCTATGGGGGCCTGGGTGGCCCAAGCAGCCGTGGTTGCAGCGCTCCTGGTGGAGTGAGCGGTAATACGTGGAGGTACAGCTCTGGACCGGTGCTCATATGCCAGTGTAATGCAGGCACGCAGCCAGCGCCCAATCGTGGTAGACGTGACCTTGCGACCCATGGACACCGGCTGAAAGGAAACGAAGAAGGATTCTGACTTGCGGAATTCAGCCGTTCTCTTCTTGTACATCCGCACCGCCCTGCGAACGTCCAACTTGTGCCACCTCCTTTCCCTGGGGTGAGAGGGGTGCGGACAAAAGTCAGGTAGGACGAGCTCCTGGGATCTGTGAAACAAGGAGTTGACCTTGGGCACAAAGGTCGGGTCTAGCCTGAGAACCACCCTGTTAGCGTGGACCACGCACAAGTCCTCCCGTACGGAGAGGGCCGAGAGTTCCGAAATTCGTCTTGCAGATGTGATTGCAATGAGGAACACCGTCTTCAAGGTCAGGTGGCGCAGTGACACGGAACGCAATGGTTCGAATGGCGCCTCAGTCAGGGCCTGGAGGACGAAGGGTAAGTCCCAGGTCGGATATCTATGGACTGTTTGGAGCCGAATGTTCGAGGCCCCTTTCAGGAAACCACGAACCCCTGGATGTCTGCTGAGCGGCAGGGACCCACCGGGCGACAGGATGGTAGCGAGAGCAGCCACCTGCCTTCTCAGAGTATTGGGGGCGAGCCCCTTGTCCAAACCCTCCTGCAAGAAGTCCATCACCTGAGGTGTGGAGGCCTCAGCCGCAGCGATGTGTCTGGCACGGCACCAGGTAGAGAAGGTGGACCATGTAGTCTCGTAAATGCGAACGGTGGCAGGACGCCTGGAAGCCTGGATCGTTCTTATCACCTTGTCCGAATAGCCCATTCGTCTCAGAACGATCCCCTCAAGTGCCAGACGGCTAGTTGGAAGCACTGAGGGTCCGGGTGACGAATGGCCCCTTGTATCAGTGACACCTGGTTCGGAGGAATGCGCCAGGCCTTCTCTACTGACAGACCCACTAGATCGGCGAACCAGGACCGTCTGGGCCAATGGGGAGCGACCAGGATGACTTCCGCCCCCTCCGAGATGATTTTCCGAACTACCTGAGGAAGCAGCGGGAGAGGAGGGAAGGCGTATAGCAGGCCTGTGGGCCAATGGCACCGGAGGGCGTTTGTCCCTTCTGCTTGCGGGCACCGGAAACGGGTGAAGAACCTTGGCAGGTGCGTGTTCTGCGGGCTGGCGAACAGGTCTAGGACGGGCAGGCCGAATCTCCGGGAAATCTGCTGGAAAAGATCCGGGTGCAGCTGCCACTCTGAGGTGTTGATGGTGGTTCTGCTCAACCAGTCCGCCGTCACGTTCTCCTCGCCCGCGATGTGGTCCGCCCTCAGGGACAGGAGATGCCTCTCTGCCCACCTGCCCAGAGCCTCCGCCTCCGTCATGAGCGCCCTCGACTGTGTGCCTCCCTGGTGGTTCACGTATGCTCGGGTGGCGATGTTGTCCGTCAGGAGAAGGACATGGGACCCTTCTACGAGATTGCCGAAATGCCGCAGAGCCAGCCTGGCCGCCCGGAGCTCCAGCCAGTTGATGTTGTGGGCGAGCTCCCGTTGAGACCATCTGCCCTGGGCCACATGGTGCTGCAGATGAGCTCCCCAGCCGTAAAGGCTGGCGTCCGTCGTGATGGTGACGCGGTCTGGCTCCTTGAAGGGCGACCCCTCTCTTAGGGCGGGAGACCTCCACCACCTGAGGGACCGAAGCACTGGGGGTGGGACTGTCACCCGTCTCCTGGAGTTGCTGATCTTGCGTCGTTGAAAGGGAAGCAGAAACCATTGTAGCTCCCGTGCGTGCAGGCGGGCCCAGGGAACAATGGCTATGCACGAGATCAGCTTCCCCAACAGTTGGGAAAGCGTCACAAGTGGGACCAGTCTGGAGTTCTGGACCAACCCCACCAACTTCACAATGCTGCAGATGCGCTCCTGTGAAAGAAAGACTTTGCAGGTCTTCGAGTCGATGACGGCACCCAGATGAAGTATGGAGAGGGTGGGCTGCATGTGACTCTTCTCCCGATTCACCGAGAACCCGTGGTCCTCCAGGGAGCGGATGGTGCAGTCCAAGTCCTTCAGGGCCTGGTCCCTGGAAGGTGACATCAACAGGATATCGTCCAAGTAACAAACCAAACGCACAGGTCTGGATCGAAGATGCGCCGCCACTACGGAGAGGACCTTCGTGAAGGTCCTTGGAGCCGATGACAAGCCGAAAGGTAGGGCCTTGTACTGGAAGTGCTGGCCGGCGAACTGAAACCTCAAGTATCTGCGATGCGCCGGGTGGATGGGAATGTGCAGATACGCCTCCTTCAGGTCTATCGAGGTCAGGAAGTCGTTCTGTCGAATGCATCCCAGGATCGTCTGGAGGGATTGCATTTTGAAGCGCTTGTATTGCAGATACCGGTTCAGCTTCTTCAAGTCCAGAATGGCCCTGACCCCCCCCGATGACTTGGGGACTAGGAAGAGGATGGAATAAAACCCCTTGCCCTCCTGCCCCCCCGGCACCGCTTCTATGGCCGCTATCTCCAGTAGGTGACCGATCTCCGCCCTCATGAGCTGTTGCTTGTGCGGGGACCTGGGAAGGGGGCAGCGGATGAATCTCCGCGGGGGAAAGGATAGGAAGTCGAGGGTGAGGCCGTGTCGGACCACATTCCGGACCCAGGCGTCCGTCGTGGTCGCCTCCCACGTGGACGCATATTGCTGTAGGCGTCCCCCAATGGGAGGGATCCCCCAGGGGTCACTTGCTCTTCTTGAAGGGACGGTTGGCCTGACCACCCTTGAAGGGCCTACGCTGACCTTGGAACCTGGACCTGTCCCTGTAGGCCGGCCTGTCCTGGGAACGATCTTGGGCCTGGGGGTAGGTTCTGGAGGCCCCACCCGAGGTAGAGGGAGCCTCCGTAGACCGAAAGGGCTGTCTACGGTAGGAAGACTGATTCTTCCGGTCCTGCTTCTTGGTGACAGCCGGCAGAATCTTCCGCTTATCCTTGGACTCGATTAGGAAGGAGTCCAAGGCCTCGCCGAAGAGCTTGCCACCCTTGAAGGGGGCCGACGCCAACTTCCACTTAGCCTTCATGTCCGCCTGCCAATGGCGGAGCCACAGCAGACGGCGTGAGGTGACATTGGATGCTAGAGCCCTGGATGAAAACTTTGTGGAATTGAGCGAGGCGTCGCAAGAATATTCCACCGCAGCGATGATCTTATTGACCCTTTGTCTCGATCTAACCTGTCTCTCAGGCAAGGAGGCCAATAGCTTCCTGAGCCAGAATAGGGCTGCCCTACTAAAGTACGACGCAGAGGACGAGGCCTTCATGGCCCAGGCAGTGGCCTGGTGTGTCTTGTGGCAAGACTTCTCCATCCGCCTGTCCTCCGCCTTAAGCCCCTCCACCAGCTCGGCCGGGAGTGAGGATGTGGAGGTCAAAGACACAATGGGGTCATCAACCTGCGGGAGAGCCAGAATGGTCTCCATAGCATCCTCAACAGCGTACAGCTTTTTATCCACGCCGCTGGGGTGTGCCATGGTAGCGGGCTGAACCCACTGGCGCTGAATAATGTCGAGGAACAACTGAGGAGCCGGCACCAATTCTTGGGGAGGTGTAGGTTCCCTAAAGAGACCCGCCCCAGGGTGTCCAGGACCGATGACGATGGCATTGTCCTGATCAGAGGCCTTCTTATCAGATTGAGCCGGTAGACCCATCTGCACGGCCGACTCCCTAGCCTTGGTCAAGATAGCCTTGAACATGATGGGGTTAAATAGCCCCTTGGAAGCGGGAGCCTCCGGGGTGGAGCTCTCATCCCCTGAAAGGTCGGGAGCCCCCTGGGTAACCACCTCCTCATCATCCTCCCCCTCGGATGCCTCGCTGACTGCAGAAGAGGCAGAAGGGGAAACGCCACCCCCCTGGGCAGGAACCACCTTCCTAGGTGCCCTGGGCTTGGGGGTAGAAAGGAGGGGCAAGGAAGCCACTAATTGCTTCATGCAATCCGTGATGCCCTGCGAAATGGCCTTGGACACAACCTCCTGCATGGCCGCGGGCAAGGCAGCCTCAGCGGGTGCAGAAATGGGAGTGGCCGGAACCTCCTCTTCCTCATCCACTGACTCCTCCCCCTCCCCCACCATGGAGGACTCCTCCTCCTCTGGTTCCTCCTCCTCTAGCTCCACTTCCATTGAGGGGACTGGAGAGGCAAGGGAAACCCTTGAGTGATTGGGGGAAAACCCAAAATCCCCATCACCAGAGGGAATGGATTGGGTCTCCCTACGAAGCTGCGGGGCAGGGGGGGTCTTATCTGTCACAGCCTTGTCCCGGGCAGAGAGAGCCTTCTGGAATTGCTGCTCTAGAATCCTCAGCCGTCTATCCGCCAGTCTCTCATCAGCCTTGGTGGCCTTGGCTGCAGGCCTCTTCCCCTTGTCAGGACAGGGTGCAGAATCGCCCTTGGCAGCAGGGTTGGTCTTGCTACGCTTGGAGGCAGGTTCTCCTGTTTGCTCACTGGGATCAGCCATGGAGTGGCTGAAAGAACAAGAACAAACAATTAAATCCAGTCAAGGCACCCCAATCCCACCAGGGAAGAAACAATATACACTTTAAAACAAGAAGAAACTGGAACCTGGTTTTGGCGCCAAAATCAGACCCAAAAGTCTCAGGCGTTGCAGATCAGCGCTGGAGTAGACCAGGGAATGGCAACAGAATCTGCCAATCTCCCTGCAGCCGCTGGGAAGGATCTCTTCTGCTGCCCCAGGGGATCCTGTCCGGGACTCCCAGAACTAGAACCACCCCAGGAACGAAGCAGCGGCGATCTGCGAAGAGGAGTCGGGCTGCGGCAGCAAAATGGCGGCAAGTTTAAAACGCGCGCCTTTTTTCCCTTGCGAACGGCCGCCTAAGCTCAAACCGGCACTGGGGAAACAACGGGCTGAAAAGCCTCAGTAGAAGCTTCCCTAGGGAGGAAAACCCCCGATAGTCAAGTTGGGGGGTCCTATCTAACTACCTAGCCCCCTTAGAAGCTTACCAGCAGCCGCTGGCAAGCCCTCCCAGTGCCAAGCCGCTCCGCAGAAAAAGCGGGAAACGGCCGCGGTTTGAACAGCCCGCTCCGCGCAACGAAGACAACGAAGACAGGAACGAAAACAAAAAATCACCTATCTAACACAACTACACACAAAAATAACAACAAAGGCTACACTAACTCACTGCTGGGGAGGTCAGATTGCTGGCAAAGGACTGCAGACTCCCCAGACGCGTCCGATAAGGGCGACTGAGTTTTTAGAACTGGCCCTATGCAGAGGCAAGAGGCGTGGCTACACATCAAAGTGAAACTCAGTCCAATGGGCAGCAAGCTGAGGATAACCCGCGTTTGGACACTCCAAGCAGCATCTAGGAGAACCTATTTTTATCTTCTCATCAACTTTTTCTTCATACTTGTAGCCTTCCATGTGTGGGTAATTTTATTAGCCATCTCTTCTTCATCAGCATTGGGGCCTACTTTCAAAAGAGAATGTCTCTACGCAGGATTTATTTACCTGTTTGATATGTTTCCCCCATTCCTAGGTCATATGTAGATGTTGCGGCCGGCTGAATAATTGGTGTCTGGACATATTGGATAGAAAGAGAACCTTTTCAGTTGAGAATCCTGGGAAGGATTTTTATGACAGAGATTATTGATAATGTTTATTGCTTGTCTGAGCACCCATATCTAAAGCTAATGGAATGTGTGACTTCCAAAAGTATCACTCTTTATGTCAGCAAACCAGATTAGAAGTAAGCATTCACTGATCATATAGTCTCAAATTATTTCAGTGGCAAAAAATATGAGACAGTCGGTGGAGTTCTTTGAAAATAATAATGTACATCTTTTTGAGATTTTTTCTTGGGATTCATTGCAAAGAATATTTCATGGTCCTTATAGTAGTTTTACAGCATAGTTTCAATCACGTCTGGCTGTATTGACGGGCGGATTTGTATAGAAAGGCAGCAATGTTGAAAGATCCACAAGTTTTTCACCTCTGATTTATTTTTTATTTTATTAAATTTATACCCCGCCCTTCTCCTTGTTAGGACCCAGGGCGGCGCACAGGCATCATTTAAAAACACAAAATACAATAAATATCAGTTAAAATGTATTAAATTAATAAACCCGTGCTAAAACCCAATATTAAAACCCTTACCAAATTATAAATTTTCTTTAAAAGTCAGAAACGGGGGGCTATCCTAGGCCGGCTTGTTGGAATAAATACGTCTTAAGACGTTGGCGGAAGAGGCGGAGGTCCGAGATAGTACGAAGGTCGGGGGGTAGGTCGTTCCAGAGGGCCGGGCCCGCCACAGAGAAGGCCCTTCCCCTGGGTGTCGCCAACCGGCATTGCCCCGCCGACGGCACCCGAAGAAGACCCTCTCTGTGGGAGCGGAGCGGACGAAGGGATGTATGGGGCAGGAGGCGGTCTCGTATATAGCTAGGCCCCGAGCCATGGAGCGATTTAAAGATGGTCATCAATACCTTGAAGCGCACTCAAAAGGCCACAGGCAGCCAGTGCAGCTCGCGCAGGAGAGGTGTTACGTGGGTTTGCCTTGAGGCACCCATAATCACCCGCCCGGCCGCATTCTGTACTAACTGTAGCTTTCGAGTGCACCTGAAGGGAAGCCCCATGATGTAAATATGATCCTGGCTTGCTGCTTGCTTAAAATAATATTAAGCCAATATTAAACCAATGTGGATTTATGTGTGAATAAGTGTTTAGGAACTTAATTTCTTTTATTTTTAATTTAACTTGAAAGTAAAGAGGGGAAAGGCGGATAAGGGAGAAATGCTTTCGACTGCCTCTCATTTTAACCTCATATGGTAAACTTGAAACAGCAATTATAAAATATAGCCTTCCAAGTTGCATTATATTTTTCACGTTCCCCAGGCAGCATAGCCCTTTGGAAGTTGGTAAATTTTTATAACACCTTTTTAAAATTTGTTTTTAAGGGTGTAATAGACAGTGATCCTACTATTTTAAGAAGGATCACTGTCTATTACACCCTTAAAAACAAATTAAGAAGTATAGCAGTGTCACCTTGCAGACAGTTTTTCAGTGTAAGGTAGCTTGAAAAGGATATAATCCTCCCAGTCTTTTTAAACTTGGCATATACTTACATTGACTAGACCTAGCCATTCTGGTTTGTATGCAGGATGTGTAGCCTATAGTGGAGTGCAGCTCTTCTTTTGTAATTTATTCTTAAGGCTGTATCTCAGCGTGAAATGTAAACTGGTTTCACAGAGATGCCAGTTAATTTCCTTGATTGGATTATGAATAAGTCCCACAAATATTGGAGCTTTATTTGTTTTCATATAAATAAGGAAGAAGTTATGAATGAAGAAGCATGTGAATCAGGTTGTGAATCTGATCTAACATGTACTCAGCCAATGTTGTTTGAGACAAATCCAGATGTGCTTTCATAACATCACTTTTGTGCAGAAACAGAAAATTATTTGCCCAAATTCTCCTAAATCCATTTTATCCGTATGGTGTTTAATAGTATACCTGCAAATTGTATAAATATTATAAGCTTTATATTTCAGTAATCTGAAATTCATTTAATTGCACAAAGTTTATACTTGGTTTTGTCTTATTAGCTTGGATAAGAAATTCGTTTTAAAAATACTTCTTTTAAGTATTTTGTTCAGTACGATAGTTCTCTGGTATCTTGCATGCATATGTGATCTTGGACACATACAAGGAAAAACAATTTATATGTATTTCTAAGTTGGGAAAGATAAAATTTTTAAACTTAGCATGTCATCTATTAGATCATGCTAATAAGTTAGAAATCCCACAATTTCTTTGAACATTGCCCACATATTTTCCAAGTTTTCCATCCAGCGATCTGCTGACAGATTGTACTTGCATTTTAAAATTAAGTCTTAAGTTACATTTTAAAATTATGTCTTAGTTAGTAGATACATGATTGTATTGGAATAATTTCTCATGTAGAAGAAAAAGTCCTGGGCTTCAAGTTGTGAGTAATATGCAGTCCTTTTTTTATATAACTCTTTAATTGTCGAAACAAACTGATATAATCTAGGCTGAAGGATGTATGGAAAAGAAGCTGAAGCTGTTACATACGACTTTCTGCTGCATGTGTGGACAATATATCATGAATCATATGAGTAAGCATACAGATAACAGATTAACAGAGTTGGAAGGGACCTTGCAGGTCATCTAGTCCAACCCCCTGCCCAAGCAGGAGACTCTACATTTGAATTGCTGATTAGAACCTATATATTTTTATAATAAGATGCTGGATTTTTATTTTCTCATACCAATTTATCATCATACCAACATGGCAAGCCAACAGAAACTTTAATAAAAAGCAGTCTCTATCTATACATTGTTGATTTCTTGGAGCTTCTTTCTCAGTTACCTACCTGAATTTCCAAGCAATCATGGGCATTGATAGTAAATAGATGTGATATTAATATATTAATATTATTTTTAAAAAATAAGGTAGACTTAATCTTACTTTGAATCAGACCATTTAATATCCTAAAGCAGCTATGTTAGGATTTCTTAGAAGACCTACTGAAACAAAACTGTTGTCATAAGAAAAATATTTTGCATGTTACATTTTTATTCTGACTTTTCTTCCAAGATTGCAATGTCATCTATACAATCATTCCTCCCTCATTAGCATTTTATTATTGTACCAATTTATGGCATAGGTTTAAACTATTTACATGCTTGAGCTATAGTCTTCCAGTGGCTGAATAGCTTTACTTTTTCTTCATCCAAGCAGCACCTGGGAACTGTTGACTGTAATTTTAGGAACCTGAGAGATCCTGGTTTAAATTTCTTTTTTTTAACCTCTCTCTCTCTTATTATGAATAAATGCAGATAGGTGACTTGAACTCCCATTGAGTCCTTTCCTTTGTTTATCATGAAGTTTAATAAAGAGCCTCTCAGAACTTGAAACCGTGTCTGTTATTTTGTGATTTCAAATTGGCCTGAAAAAGTTGTTGGCTTAACATAGCTTTTGGAACTTTTGGGTGGGTTTCTATGAAACTGTTAATTCTGGGCTGAAATGAAATAAGCTATCAAAGATTAGTGGTTAGAGTTTCCTATAATGAAGGTTCCAGAACTCTAACCAAGTTTATTTCTACCATCTCATTTGCATTGATTTGCTTTGAAGGGAGGTGTGCTCTCCATTGTCCCTTGTGTGGGCTGAGTTTTCCTTGCCTTTTTCTCATGACATCCTAATTTTTATTAGCACTGCTTACTCTCCCCTTAGATAAATGCTTCATTGTAGTACTGATCGCAACAAACAGCAATTGTGCTGCATTCTTAGAATGAATGTCTGCTGTGTTCTCTCAGCGCTATGGGTAAAAAGGGGACACTTTAGTCTGTAAGAGCAAGCCCCATTCTCTGTCTTTCTGGGGATTTCCCTCCATCTTTTTTGTTTGTTTGTCTGTCTGCAGTTACCAGAATGTTACCTACCAGCAGTGTTTAATACAGCACATTTTTGTACATAAAATGTGTGATGACTTGAAATGAAATCTCTCTCTAATTTGGAGCATTGCTTCAATGGCACACAGGGAACTTCTGCGTTGTAGAGGAAATTGTTTTGTTTTTCAGGAACCTCTTTTATCAACAGAATCACCCAAACATATTTATACCTGGACTTTTCCTAACAAATAGTACGTGAGATATTTCTTGTCCTAATCCAATTTTGTTTCTTTAGGAAAGGGAAAATGGAAACTTAAGGCCAAAAAAATAAATAAATTTAGACGGGAAAAGTCTTTCGTTTTTTATGAAGCTAAAATGAGAATCATCATCTGAGAATCAAAGTTAGTAATATAATTAATGAATTAACACTCAAATTAACTAATTTAAAAGTTTAATTTTATTTTGTTTTCAGATGACTCTACTAGCATGTTTTATTTCCGTTTAAATCTCTCTTTATAAATGAAATATAATCCAGGACTAAATCAGGTCAACCTTCACTAGCATGTTTTTCTCAGAAATCCCATCTTACTACTAATAGCTGAAGAATGCATTTTTGGGGGTAGCAAAATTGGTTTTATTCTTGTTTGCTTCAAGTATTCCACTTCAGATGTATAAAAACAAGATTTTAGGGACAGAACTGCAGTTGTTTAACAGGGTTTTTATTGCCCATGGTTTCAACAATATGCAACATAATTGGCTTTTCCACTTAAATTTAAGTGATTAGGAGAAGGCGTTATGGGGAAGACTTTGAGTTCAGTTTAGCACTGAAAACAAGATTGTAAGGCTTGTATGTTTATAGGCACTCTTATTTTCAGATTACATATAATTTATCTCTGACTTTGGTGAGCTTGTATTTTTAATTAATCAGAGTAGTAGATCCTGCAAGGCTGAATTTATTTTGCTCATCTGTCTCTGCTGTAAGGCACATAACCCAATCATTTCATTATTAAAGGTAATGATGAAATAATATGTATGTAATGTGAAAACACAGTTTAATGAAAGTGTCAAATTCTATTGTCCTCTATGCTGTCAGTGTGTTCCACTTGAGTGGTTAATATCACACGATCTTATCTTTTTTTAAGGAGTGCCCCTGGGTTTGTGTTTCTAACGTGCCCTAGATAGGGTATTACTTTGAATGTATTTCCACTCTGATTTTGGAAAATGGCACAGGGGAAGGTAAAAACATTAGGAAAGCTAAAACTAGTTGTAGAAGCTATTTTTGTCCCACATTCTTTTGTATAGTAGCTCTGCAGGGATTGTGAGCTGTTAATAGCAATGTGTCATAATAGCATATCCCTTTCATTTATTATTTGAAATTCAGTCTGCAGTAAATTTGGAGACTGGAAATACATTATAGACTAAAAGTCAGCCTTCCCTAATTTACTGCTAAAGATAATAAGAACTGAAGCTGCATCATCTGGAAGGCATCAGATTGAAAAAGGTTAGCCTTAGATGCTGAAACACTAAAATTCCCTCCTTGCTTTGTTCTGTTTCAGCATTGACATCAACTTGAATAAAATAAATGTTAACTTTTACTTTCAGTTTGCTGATTTAACTACTTCCAGAAGTTTCACTTTTTGCTTTCCTATCAAATCTGCAAATAGACTGAGCAGTTTGCAAAACTTCCTTATTATTGAATCCCACCTGCTTCATTTTTCTTCCTTTTTAGGATCCTGTTTCATAATTAATTACTATTAAACATCCTACAGAATTTATATCACCTGGAGTTTTCTGTAATTCTTTTCACTGAGCATTTGTATTACAGGTAGTCCTTGTCTTATGGCCATAATTAAGCCCCTAATTTCTATTAATAAGCAAGACAATTAAATGACCTTCCCCCCATTTTATGACTTTTCCTGCCACATTTGTTAAGTGAATCATTGCAGTTGTTAAGTTAGCGACAGAGTTGTTAAGTGACACTGACTTCCCCATTGACTTTGCTTGTCAGAAGGTTGCAAAAGGTGACATAGCAACCATCATAAATATGAACCAATTGCTAAGCACCCCAATTTTGATCACATGACCATGGGAATATTGCAACGGTTGTACATGTGAAAAATGGTCACAAATCACTTTTTTATAGTACTGTTCTAACTTTGAACAGTTACTAAACGAACTGTTGTAAGTCAAGGACTACTTGTTTTGCTTACCTATACACAAGGAATTCAGTCAATCAACGGTTAAAGCTAAATTGGCACTAAATAAGGGTCAATGGAGTTCATGGGTGTGTGTGGACATAATAATAATAATAATTTTAATTTTAATTTATAAAACCGCTCTCTCTCCCCGAAGGGACTCGAGGCGGTGCACAGGGAATTTAAAAATACATACATAAAACCAACAAGCATAAATACAGTTAAAATAGATTAAACTAGATCCTGCACTAAAATCCCAAACTGACTAAAACTAGACCCCAAAAAGTCCCTAATAAAACAGTTCAATTACCCCAAGCCGGCCAGGCAGAAGAATGACCATTGGTCTTACCTGTGAATGGTCTTTCTCTAGATGCTGCGGAGTGTCCAAACGCGGGTTATCCTCAGCTTGCTGCCCATTGGACTGAGTTTCACTTTGATGTGTAGCCACGCCTCTTGCCTCTGCATAGGGCCAGTTCTAAAAACGAAGGTAGACCAGAAAAAACGCAGAACAACTGGAACAACACTAGTCTTAACCTTCAACTAAACATGGGACCAGTTCCCACCACGCCTAGGGTGGGATTTGGACACTCCGCAGCATCTAGAGAAAGACCATTCACAGGTAAGACCAATGGTCATTCTCCTAGATGCTGCTTGGAGTGTCCAAACGCGGGACATGCCAACGCTATGCTGTCCCAGGGAGGGGAGATTCGTCTGAGTGGGAACTGGGAGCATCAAGGACCCTCTGGAGAACACGTCTGCCGAAGGAGGCCTCCGAGGATGCAAATACGTCCAGCTTGTAGTGTCTGATAAACGGCACAGGCGAGGACCACGTAGCGGCCCTGCAGATCTCGTCTATGGGGGCCTGGGTGGCCCAAGCAGCCGTGGTTGCAGCGCTCCTGGTGGAGTGAGCGGTAATACGTGGAGGTACAGCTCTGGACCGGTGCTCATATGCCAGTGTAATGCAGGCACGCAGCCAGCGCCCAATCGTGGTAGACGTGACCTTGCGACCCATGGACACCGGCTGAAAGGAAACGAAGAAGGATTCTGACTTGCGGAATTCAGCCGTTCTCTTCTTGTACATCCGCACCGCCCTGCGAACGTCCAACTTGTGCCACCTCCTTTCCCTGGGGTGAGAGGGGTGCGGACAAAAGTCAGGTAGGACGAGCTCCTGGGATCTGTGAAACAAGGAGTTGACCTTGGGCACAAAGGTCGGGTCTAGTCTGAGAACCACCCTGTTAGCGTGGACCACGCACAAGTCCTCCCGTACGGAGAGGGCCGAGAGTTCCGAAATTCGCCTTGCAGATGTGATTGCAATGAGGAACACCGTCTTCAAGGTCAGGTGGCGCAGTGACACGGAGCGTAATGGTTCGAATGGCGCCTCAGTCAGGGCCTGGAGGACGAAGGGTAAGTCCCAGGTCGGATATCTATGGACTGTTTGGGGCCGAATGTTCGAGGCCCCTTTCAGGAAACCACGAACCCCTGGATGTCTGCTGAGCGGCAGGGACCCACCGGGCGACAGGATGGTAGCGAGAGCAGCCACCTGCCTTCTCAGAGTATTGGGGGCGAGCCCCTTGTCCAAACCCTCCTGCAAGAAGTCCATCACCTGAGGTGTGGAGGCCTCAGCCGCAGCGATGTGTCTGGCACGGCACCAGGTAGAGAAGGCGGACCATGTAGTCTCGTAAATGCGAACGGTGGCAGGACGCCTGGAAGCCTGGATCGTTCTTATCACCTTGTCCGAATAGCCCATTCGTCTCAGAACGATCCCCTCAAGTGCCAGACGGCTAGTTGGAAGCACTGAGGGTCCGGGTGACGAATGGCCCCTTGTATCAGTGACACCTGGTTCGGAGGAATGCGCCAGGCCTTCTCTACTGACAGACCCACTAGATCGGCGAACCAGGACCGTCTGGGCCAATGGGGAGCGACCAGGATGACTTCCGCCCCCTCCGAGATGATTTTCCGAACTACCTGAGGAAGCAGCGGGAGAGGAGGGAAGGCGTATAGCAGGCCTGTGGGCCAACGGCACCGGAGGGCGTTTGTCCCTTCTGCTTGCGGGCACCGGAAACGGGTGAAGAACCTTGGCAGGTGCGTGTTCTGCGGGTTGGCGAACAGGTCTAGGACGGGCAGGCCGAATCTCCGGGAAATCTGCTGGAAAAGATCCGGGTGCAGCTGCCACTCTGAGGTGTTGATGGTGGTTCTGCTCAACCAGTCCGCCGTCACGTTCTCCTCGCCCGCGATGTGGTCCGCCCTCAGGGACAGGAGATGCCTCTCTGCCCACCTGCCCAGAGCCTCCGCCTCCGTCATGAGCGCCCTCGACTGTGTGCCTCCCTGGTGGTTCACGTATGCTCGGGTGGCGATGTTGTCCGTCAGGAGAAGGACATGGGACCCTTCTACGAGATTGCCGAAATGCCGCAGAGCCAGCCTGGCCGCCCGGAGCTCCAGCCAGTTGATGTTGTGGGCGAGCTCCCGTTGAGACCATCTGCCCTGGGCCACATGGTGCTGCAGATGAGCTCCCCAGCCGTAAAGGCTGGCGTCCGTCGTGATGGTGACGCGGTCTGGCTCCTTGAAGGGCGACCCCTCTCTTAGGGCGGGAGACCTCCACCACCTGAGGGACCGAAGCACTGGGGGTGGGACTGTCACCCGTCTCCTGGAGTTGCTGATCTTGCGTCGTTGAAAGGGAAGCAGAAACCATTGTAGCTCCCGTGCGTGCAGGCGGGCCCAGGGAACAATGGCTATGCACGAGATCAGCTTCCCCAACAGTTGGGAAAGCGTCACAAGTGGGACCAGTCTGGAGTTCTGGACCAACCCCACCAACTTCACAATGCTGCAGATGCGCTCCTGTGAAAGAAAGACTTTGCAGGTCTTCGAGTCGATGACGGCACCCAGATGAAGTATGGAGAGGGTGGGCTGCATGTGACTCTTCTCCCGATTCACCGAGAACCCGTGGTCCTCCAGGGAGCGGATGGTGCAGTCCAAGTCCTTCAGGGCCTGGTCCCTGGAAGGTGACATCAACAGGATATCGTCCAAGTAACAAACCAAACGCACAGGTCTGGATCGAAGATGCGCCGCCACTACGGAGAGGACCTTCGTGAAGGTCCTTGGAGCCGATGACAAGCCGAAAGGTAGGGCCTTGTACTGGAAGTGCTGGCCGGCGAACTGAAACCTCAAGTATCTGCGATGCGCCGGGTGGATGGGAATGTGCAGATACGCCTCCTTCAGGTCTATCGAGGTCAGGAAGTCGTTCTGTCGAATGCATCCCAGGATCGTCTGGAGGGATTGCATTTTGAAGCGCTTGTATTGCAGATACCGGTTCAGCTTCTTCAAGTCCAGAATGGCCCTGACCCCCCCCGATGACTTGGGGACTAGGAAGAGGATGGAATAAAACCCCTTGCCCTCCTGCCCCCCCGGCACCGCTTCTATGGCCGCTATCTCCAGTAGGTGACCGATCTCCGCCCTCATGAGCTGTTGCTTGTGCGGGGACCTGGGAAGGGGGCAGCGGATGAATCTCCGCGGGGGAAAGGATAGGAAGTCGAGGGTGAGGCCGTGTCGGACCACATTCCGGACCCAGGCGTCCGTCGTGGTCGCCTCCCACGTGGACGCATATTGCTGTAGGCGTCCCCCAATGGGAGGGATCCCCCAGGGGTCACTTGCTCTTCTTGAAGGGACGGTTGGCCTGACCACCCTTGAAGGGCCTACGCTGACCTTGGAACCTGGACCTGTCCCTGTAGGCCGGCCTGTCCTGGGAACGATCTTGGGTCTGGGGGTAGGTTCTGGAGGCCCCACCCGAGGTAGAGGGAGCCTCCGTAGACCGAAAGGGCTGTCTACGGTAGGAAGACTGATTCTTCCGGTCCTGCTTCTTGGTGACAGCCGGCAGAATCTTCCGCTTATCCTTGGACTCGATTAGGAAGGAGTCCAAGGCCTCGCCGAAGAGCTTGCCACCCTTGAAGGGGGCCGACGCCAACTTCCACTTAGCCTTCATGTCCGCCTGCCAATGGCGGAGCCACAGCAGACGGCGTGAGGTGACATTGGATGCTAGAGCCCTGGATGAAAACTATGTGGAATTGAGCGAGGCGTCGCAAGAATATTCCACCGCAGCGATGATCTTATTGACCCTTTGTCTCGATCTAACCTGTCTCTCAGGCAAGGAGGCCAATAGCTTCCTGAGCCAGAATAGGGCTGCCCTACTAAAGTACGACGCAGAGGACGAGGCCTTCATGGCCCAGGCAGTGGCCTGGTGTGTCTTGTGGCAAGACTTCTCCATCCGCCTGTCCTCCGCCTTAAGCCCCTCCACCAGCTCGGCCGGGAGTGAGGATGTGGAGGTCAAAGACACAATGGGGTCATCAACCTGCGGGAGAGCCAGAATGGTCTCCATAGCATCCTCAACAGCGTACAGCTTTTTATCCACGCCGCTGGGGTGTGCCATGGTAGCGGGCTGAACCCACTGGCGCTGAATAATGTCGAGGAACAACTGAGGAGCCGGCACCAATTCTTGGGGAGGGGTAGGTTCCCTAAAGAGACCCGCCCCAGGGTGTCCAGGACCGATGACGATGGCATTGTCCTGATCAGAGGCCTTCTTATCAGATTGAGCCGGTAGACCCATCTGCACGGCCGACTCCCTAGCCTTGGTCAAGATAGCCTTGAACATGATGGGGTTAAATAGCCCCTTGGAAGCGGGAGCCTCCGGGGTGGAGCTCTCATCCCCTGAAAGGTCGGGAGCCCCCTGGGTAACCACCTCCTCATCATCCTCCCCCTCGGATGCCTCGCTGACTGCAGAAGAGGCAGAAGGGGAAACGCCACCCCCCTGGGCAGGAACCACCTTCCTAGGTGCCCTGGGCTTGGGGGTAGAAAGGAGGGGCAAGGAAGCCACTAATTGCTTCATGCAATCCGTGATGCCCTGCGAAATGGCCTTGGACACAACCTCCTGCATGGCCGCGGGCAAGGCAGCCTCAGCGGGTGCAGAAATGGGAGTGGCCGGAACCTCCTCTTCCTCATCCACTGACTCCTCCCCCTCCCCCACCATGGAGGACTCCTCCTCCTCTGGTTCCTCCTCCTCTAGCTCCACTTCCATTGAGGGGACTGGAGAGGCAAGGGAAACCCTTGAGTGATTGGGGGAAAACCCAAAATCCCCATCACCAGAGGGAATGGATTGGGTCTCCCTACGAAGCTGCGGGGCAGGGGGGGTCTTATCTGTCACAGCCTTGTCCCGGGCAGAGAGAGCCTTCTGGAATTGCTGCTCTAGAATCCTCAGCCGTCTATCCGCCAGTCTCTCATCAGCCTTGGTGGCCTTGGCTGCAGGCCTCTTCCCCTTGTCAGGACAGGGTGCAGAATCGCCCTTGGCAGCAGGGTTGGTCTTGCTACGCTTGGAGGCAGGTTCTCCTGTTTGCTCACTGGGATCAGCCATGGAGTGGCTGAAAGAACAAGAACAAACAATTAAATCCAGTCAAGGCACCCCAATCCCACCAGGGAAGAAACAATATACACTTTAAAACAAGAAGAAACTGGAACCTGGTTTTGGCGCCAAAATCAGACCCAAAAGTCTCAGGCGTTGCAGATCAGCGCTGGAGTAGACCAGGGAATGGCAACAGAATCTGCCAATCTCCCTGCAGCCGCTGGGAAGGATCTCTTCTGCTGCCCCAGGGGATCCTGTCCGGGACTCCCAGAACTAGAACCACCCCAGGAACGAAGCAGCGGCGATCTGCGAAGAGGAGTCGGGCTGCGGCAGAAAAATGGCGGCAAGTTTAAAACGCGCGCCTTTTTTCCTTTGCGAACGGCCGCCTAAGCTCAAACCGGCACTGGGGAAACAACGGGCTGAAAAGCCTCAGTAGAAGCTTCCCTAGGGAGGAAAACCCCCGATAGTCAAGTTGGGGGGTCCTATCTAACTACCTAGCCCCCTTAGAAGCTTACCAGCAGCCGCTGGCAAGCCCTCCCAGTGCCAAGCCGCTCCGCAGAAAAAGCGGGAAACGGCCGCGGTTTGAACAGCCCGCTCCGCGCAACGAAGACAACGAAGACAGGAACGAAAACAAAAAATCACCTATCTAACACAACTACACACAAAAATAACAACAAAGGCTACACTAACTCACTGCTGGGGAGGTCAGATTGCTGGCAAAGGACTGCAGACTCCCCAGACGCGTCCGATAAGGGCGACTGAGTTTTTAGAACTGGCCCTATGCAGAGGCAAGAGGCGTGGCTACACATCAAAGTGAAACTCAGTCCAATGGGCAGCAAGCTGAGGATAACCCGCGTTTGGACACTCCAAGCAGCATCTAGGAGAAATGAGTTTTTAGTTTTTGACGGAAGGAGCGGAGGTCCGTGGTTGTTCTAATTTCGGGGGGAAGGTCGTTCCAGACGGTCGGGCCCGCCCCAGAGAACGCCCTTCCCCTGGCTGTCGCCCGCTGGCATAGCCTAGTGGACGGCACCCGGAGAAGTCCCACAGCTGCTATACTCCAGCCCTGGCACAGCTTAACAAGCTAGTGCAAAGCTACAGCATTGAGTGTGGCCCAGCCACTCAACCCCCCCACCGCCTTTGCTGCCTGCACTGAGTCCCCTGCCACCTTGCACTTTATTACCCCAGCTGACCATCATCTCTAAGTATAGGTGGGCTTCCAATTACTCAAATATTGGTCACATAATTGCAGGGGCACTGCAGTGGTTGTAACTTTGAGGACTGGGCATAAGTACAATTTATTCAATACCACTGTAAGTTCAAATGGAGCAAATGGTTGTAATTTGAGGACTGTCTATATTGGCATAGGATTTGGAGAAAAGCTTTTCAACTTTTAGTAAAAGCTTCTTGTGAATGGAGTGTCTATAAATAGAAGAACAAGTGGATGAAAGTTGCATGGCATGGATCTAACATAGTCCTTATGGGAGAATGGAGGGATTCCCTCCCTGAATAGAAAGGCTTCTGTTTTTAGAACAAGAGCTTAGTTGTATCTAAAGAGATATAAAGAAATGGTTTTAATAAAAACCTGTCTGAAGCACATAAAGGCAAAGACATCAACCTACCTGTCAAGGCCAGTATGTATGTTTGTAACACATTTATATGGCTGCTCACCTCACGCAAAGTGACTTTTGGGGGCATACAATAGAATGTTATACTGTATTGTATAGATCAGTGATGGCGAACCTTTTCATCACCAAGTTCCTTAACTGGAACGTGCGAGCCCCCAAAAAAGTGAAGACCAGCTGGCCAGTGTGCATGCACGCCGGCCAGCTGGTTTCTGGGCTCCGGCACATGCGAAGATCAGCTGGCCAGCATGAATGTGTGCATTGAAAACCAGAAGAGCACGGATGCCCACATAGAGGGCTCTGCATGCCACAGGTTTGCCATCACAGGTATAGGTTAATGTAGTGTAGTAGTAATGTAATGAAAGTTAAGAAAATGGTTTGAGTGACTGACTGACTGACTTGGAAATATCAATTTTCCTGCCAGGATTTTGCAAAATTTCTGCTTAGATATAGAAGCATGGCAGAATATTTTGTGCCACCATAGGACAAAACATACTACTGGTTTATGACTGCAGTGTCAAAGGCCTAGTACTGTAGCAATTTCCCAAGGGGTAAGTGAGTGAGTACTGAGCTGGGTTAAGAACTATTTATGATAATTGGGGGGAGGCAGCATAAGGTCAGGGAATATTGCCATGGATATGTAATCTCTGCCTGCCTGAACAAGAGATTAGATAACAAAAATAATTTCCCTTAGGCTGTTGTTAAAAAGAGGGGGGGGGGGGGAGGAACTTCTGAAGCCTCTGTGACTTTTTTTTTATTTTTAGGAAGCCTGTTTCCTGCACAGCTGAAAAGAAAGGAAAGAGCAATTTGAATGTGGCTGCAGAAAGGGACCAGAGACTTAAAACTACAAAAGCAGTCGTAAGCCTTTAAGGCATTGACTTGACTGCCTATTGAGCCATAAAGGAGACAAGAGTTGATGGCAAAGGTCATCAGCTTTATAAGGGGCAAACGTGAAAGGAATTCTAGTTTTCCTCAAAAGCTAGTCTTACACAGATGGGTATGAAATTTCTATCTCTATGTGCATGCAAATGAAAGATACACAGCACAGAATTTGAAACACAATGCTTTGGTAACTGCCCCCACCTCGCTATTTTGAAGCTGGCAAAACATGCCAGACAGCATTTTAACACTTGCTTAAGAATCGGGAGCAGTGAATTAATGAGTTGGGAAAGAAAATAAGACATTGCCATATATTTTAAACTGCTTTCAGCTAGCAGTCCCTAGCTTTAGACAAATGTAAGAGAAGCAAAAGACATTTCTTTGGGTACTGCCCAGATTCTGCAGAAGTCTGCATGTCTATTCTATTAGGGGGATCATTTGCCAATTCAGGCCTAACCAGTGCAGGATCTATCGAATTTTATGTATAATCAATACTGCTGTTGCACATGAACTTAATGATAGCATGGTATATTTAAAATGTATGGGTGTTCCTTCTTGGAACTATTTAAAAATACTATAGCATTCTTTAGAAATAGTTGCTCTCTCTCCCTCTTAAATTATATTTTCCCCTTTTAATGTAAGATTTGTATATGTAATTCCATTTAGGTGTGTTATTCATTTACCAGCGTCCTCAAGATAGGAGTTGGTTTGATAAATAACAACTTGCTTTGTCAGGTCAAAATTCATGGGTCACACATACTGTATCACATAAGAGCTAATACTGAACAACCTGTTCTAGGGCTGAGGTATTTAATTGAACTGCTCACTTCCAGCTGCTGAATTCAGAAGCATACACTTTATCATTATTTATTGAAAAGTTTGACATATTTTGTAATTTAAGAAAAAAACCCTAGTAATGTCAGTATTTCAGTCTTATCGATTCGATTTTAGACGTAGATTTGATTTGTTGTGAAATCCAGAACTATGCAATGCTTCAGAGTTTCTTGCATATAAAAATTGGTATACCTATTTCCTAATAATTTATTTTTTTTGAAAAATAAAAATTATTTGAAAAAAAGTATATTTCCTGAAAGAAGAATATTTTAAAAAAATAATTATAATAATAATAAAGTGACTGGGCTTTCCCAATTTAGTTATTTTTCCCCCTTTTTGGCTGCCAGAACTTTAGACGGTGCCTCCCATTATTGCCATGATTGACTGGTAACTTTTGGTGTTCTACATATAATTCCAAAGAATTCTTTTATATCTAGGTGTGTTTAAGTGTAAACATCAGAATATGGCTATCCACGTTCAGGGTGACAGGAGATACAATCTAGAACCGTGATGGCGAAACTATGGTACGCGTGCTACAGGAGGCACACAGAACCCTCTCTGCAGACATGCGAGCCGTTGGCCCAGCTCAGTTCCACTATGCATGCGTGCACACCTCCCACTGCCAACTGATTTTCGGGTCTCTGCTGTGCATGTGTGGGGGTGCATGTGGCATGCATGCATGGGTGGGCGGGGGTTGCATACATATGCAGGAGCAGTGTGAACACGGGATCATACGTTCATATATGGGGTGGGGTGCACACGGGGGGTCGTGTTTGTGTGTGTGGGGCAACACACGTTGCATTATGAGTGTGTGTGTGTGAGAGTGCTTTTGGCACTCAGTGCCAAAAGCCTTGGCTGATCTTGAAAAAATCAGGCAGGTTATATAGGCAGGTTAGTGTTTATATGGGAAACAAAAGACCATAGAGTAGAATGGAAGGAAAACATAACAAATGAAATGACAAATTATTTCTGCTTTGTATTTAGCAATTTCATTTTAATATTTAAAAGAAATTGAAGAACGTGTTACTTAAAAAATTTAGATCAACAAAGAAAAAGAATTCATGTGTGACATGAACTGGAAGTAAGTAGATTTGATTAACTAAACCTTTAACATTTCTCTGAACACCAACTGGAAAGGCTGTTATTTCAATTTTCCTATGGCTTTCAATTACCCTATGAATAATCCTATGAACAATATATTACATTCAACTATGTTTGTATGTTTGAAAGCAATTATTAAAAGAGGGAGATTATTTTTATTATGAGAGCATGAATGGCTTTCTGGTATAACAACTGTAATTAAAAGTTGGGTAACTTTTATTCCAGAAATCTTAAATCAGATTTTTGTTCCAGTTTTTTTTTTAAATTATTGGGTTATATGAGCATGACGTAATTGAAGTTAAAACCTTCTTTAGATTCTGTTTCAGGGAAGAAGTACTAAAGGTAGTCCTTGACTTATGACCACAATTGAGCCCAAACTTTCTGTTGTTAAGTGAAACATTTCTTAAGTGAGTTTTGCCCCATTTTATGATATTTCTTATCTCAGTTATGTGCCTGATAACTGACAGAAGGTCACAAAAGATAATCACATAACCCTGGGACAAAGCAGCAGTCGTAAATATGAACCAGTTGCCAAGCATCTGAATTTTGATCAAAGGTCGTAATTGTGAAAAATGGTCATAAGTCACATGTTTCAGTGCTGTTGGTTACTAAATGGTTATTAAATGAACTGTTGTAAGTCAAGGACTACTTGTATGCCTATGACTAGTCTGTTCACTAAAAGCAGTAAGCCAAAAAGTGGTCAAACCCCAGAATGGTATTGATTTGTCTATTTACACAATTGATAAATTAAAAGCAGACCTTTTGCTGTAAAGATTTCATTTAAAGTGAATTCATTTGTCAGATAGAAGGTAAACAGTGGCTTTTCTCCATCATAAAAGGAAAATGTTTGCTTTTTGAGGTTGATGAAGTCACAGGGTATTTTGTTTTGTTTTCATTTTTTAATGAGCTTGGTTCTGAGAGCCAGAGTTGGCAAGTTATCACAGGCTTGGAATCTGGTATAGCTTCCAGAAATCTTCCTTTGACTTGCCTCTTCCAAATATAGGTGGCCAATGTATGTTCTTCTTTGAATTATTTGAGCCCTGCAGATACTCATAATAAAGCAAAGCAAAGCAAAGCAAAGCAAAGCAAAGCAAAGCAAAGCAAAGCAAAGCAAAGCAAAGCAAAGCAAAGCAAAGCAAAGCAAAGCAAAGCAAAGCAAAGCAAAGAAGCAAACCAAACCAAACCAAACCAAACCAAACCAAACCAAACCAAACCAAACCAAACCATTAATAATTACTGCACTTCTCATAATTCCCAATCAGCTTGCAGAAAGCTGGGAATCACTGGAGTTTAATCCATTCATATAAAGTGTGGCAGGTTCAGAAAGGCTTGCACTGTCACAGATCTGAATCAAAGTGGCGAGTTCTCTTCATGGATCCAATTAAAAAAGTAAATTAATCCAACACTTTTCTTTAAACAAGTTTAAGAATGGAGAGGAGAGGAAGTTAAGCAAACACTGTAAAAATGTTATTCTTCACTCATTTGGGCACTTTGTCTTCCAACGAAGAAGTCGTTTTCGTTTTGGCATTGAGCATTGAATGTGTAAAGGGCTATAAAATGTGTCTTGACAAAATGTGGGAAAATTTTGATAATTGGTAGCTTTCCTCTTTCTTTCTGATTAAAGATTGTTAGCTGATATGTTTTTTTTTTTTATTAATCACTAAATTATTGTCTAAATGATAGCTGGGAACTTTGATCACATGCCAGTGGCATGCAGTGCATTCTACCAATAAACAATTAATTACAGTGCAGCATTCTGCCAATGGTGATGTAATCAGGACTATACAAAGAGCCTTTAATGTTAACTGTGGCGAGAAAAATTGGGAAGAGAAGCTTTGGCACAAGGCTTTGTGAGACTCTGAAAAGGTAGAAAGCCTTTCCTTATAGTCTGGTTTTCTACTTGTAAGATACCCTTGGAAGTTAAATTATTTTCTGACATTGAGTATGCCTCCCTGTATTTAAATGCATGGTGATCCCTGAGCTGTTTTTTCCTGCCCTTCCCACCAAGTCAAATTCACTCTGCTTTGATTTAATCATTTTCTAATTGAAGGTTTTCCATTTACTTTCTTGGGTGGCAGCATATAGAGCAGGGTGTGAAACTTAAATTTGATAGCAGTATCACGTGACATATAGGGACTTTTCCCCCCCTTCACTAAACAGGGCATGAACATGGCCAGTGTGTGTTGTAAACCTACAGGCTGTACGTTTGACAGCCCTGATGTAGAGTATATTAATTTAAGAGCTTCCAGAAATATCCGTGTGAAGCACCACATGAGTAAAGGAAGAATACCTAAAGAAGAATAAAGCCTCACCAATTGGCAGTTGACTAATGAACCTTGCATCAATTCTATGCATCAGTGCTATGAAGGTCTCATATTTCACAATGCGCACTGTTGCATTGCATGTTGACTTCACTTCAGGCTGTAATCCTCACAATTATTTTGGAACCTGGTGCTTGTATCAGGAAGTTTAGTAGGAATGTGCAATGCTTTGGATCTCAACTTGAAAATATATTTCAAATGAAGATGCCTGTACCAGTTCTACCTTAAGTAAAAAAAATGTGTTTTTCTCCAATTGTGTGGCAACCCAGAAATGGATGCAGCTACTTTAAAGAGGTGTGAACAACTGTGACCTAGCCTTCCAGTGCCTTTTCAGTTGTAGATCCGAAGCCTTATACTGTACTTTACAGTCTGCAATGGTGAAGGATTTATATATTTGTTCATTCAATTTCTACTGCTGCCGATCTCCAGCAAGAAACTCTGGATGACGAACAATCATAAAACTAGAGTATGAAGTTGAATGAAGTTTAAATGCCTTATGGGGTATGCAGGTAACACATGATGAGGTGACAGAAGGCCATTATTTTTTCATTGGCATTATAAGAAGGTAATGTAATTGGAAGATGAAATAAAAGCTTATAACCAACTGTGCTCATTTTACAAGCCCAACTCACAGGATTGTTGTTGTATAGGATGGGAAGGAGATTGGAATATTAGATCCGTTCATCATCTTGAATTGACTGAAAGTAAAAAGAGGGATAGAGCTCTAATAATAATATATACATTAGGTCAGTGGTGGGCAAACTCATTAGTCAACAGAGCCAAATATCAACAGTACAACGATTGAAATTTCTTTTGAGAGCCAAAAGAAGGTGTGGCCTAATTTGTGGGAGTCGCTTGGCAGTCATGTGACTGGGTGGGCATGGCCAACTTGGAAAATGTGGTGAAACTCACTTAACAACGCTCTTGCTTAGCAACCAAAATTTTTGGCTCAATTGTGGTCATAAGATCTCTTTCTTTTTCTTTTTTTCTTTCTTTATCTCTCCCACTTTCTTTTTCTTTCTCTTTTTCTTTCTGTCTCTGTCTCTCACTCTCTGTGTCTCTCTCTATCTGTCTCTGTCTCTCTCCCTCTCTCCCCCCCCTCCCCATCTCTGTCACTCTGTGTGCGTGTGTGTGTGTGTCTCTCTCTCTCTCTGTCTCTCTGTCTGTCTCCCCCTCCCCCTCTGTCTCTCTCTCTGTGTCTGTCAGTCTCTCTTTGATTCCCTCCCTCCCTCTCTCTGTCTCTTTCTCTGTGTGTGCCTCTCTCTGTCTGGCTGTCTCTCCTTCCCCCCTCTCTCTGTGTCTGTCCACAAAATACCGCGTGAAGCAGTGGTGAGTCTCTACGCAGCCGCCGATGACACCTGAGCCCATCCGTGGGGGTGGGGTCCCCCTCGTGTTCCTCGTCTTCCCGGATGGGCTCTGGAGTCATCGACGGCTGTGCAGAGACTCCCCACTGCTTCACGCCATGAAAAACATAGGTGTGTGTGTGCTCCGCACAATTACAGTCTCGGACACTTTGTAACGGCAGGAACCTGGGCTGTAATTGCATGGAGCATGCGCGTGCCTATGTTTTCCATGGTGGGAAGCAGTGGGGAGTCTCTGCATGGCTGGTGATGACTCCAGAGCCCATCCGGGAAGACGAACGCGAGGGGGACCCTCTGCGGATGAGCTCTGGAGACATCAGCCGCACAGAGACTCACCACTGCTTCATATGGTATTTTGTGGACAGAGAGACAGACAGACAGAGGCACAGAGAGAGAGAGAGAGAGAGAGAGAGAGAAAGAGAGACGGAGGGAGGGAATCAGAAACTGAAGAGCCACATTCAAGGGGCCAAAGAGCCGCATGCGGCTTGCGAGCTGCGGTTTCCCAACCACTGCATTAGGTTGAAAGTGCAGTCATAGATGGATGTTGTATTTCGTGCTGGAGGGTTATCTCAGATTATATATTGGGTTTTTTTTATTGATAGTATGTTTGGTTAGAAACTGAATTTGCTTACTTAGTTTACAAATTAAACATTCATAATACAGTTTTGTTTGCTTTGGCTTACTATGTTTTAAACATATAATCAGTGTGGTTTATATACCATGGTTTATATCTCAGTATAATGAATTCAGTCAGTTGGGGCTTATTCAAGTATGATTTAACATGATTCATGAATCCAGTCATTGATATATTCTGATATTTACTTATTTATGTGCAGCTTTTCCAAGGCTTTATATTTTCAGAACATACGGTTTAAAAACAAATAACAAAAGTAGTTAAATAGAATAAACACATATGTTCCTAATACAAACATCATTGAACGACTAAGTTAAAAGCTAGCAGTTAAGATATCAGCAACCATGGATTAAAATCACAATTTAAAAGCATGTCAGCCTCAGACTAAGTGATTAAAAGCAGCTATAAATCAGTCTTCAGAGGCTGTTTGAAAGCAATCAATAGATTCTTCTACTCACAGCATCTCCTTCTTAACTAGGTTAAGTCTGTTTATTTTTTCTTTCTCATCGTCAGTTGACTTCCAGACACTAGTTCAGGGTTCCAACAACATTTCTGTGAAAGATGTGTGTATATTAAGAGGTTGATCTGTGTGTCCTTTACATCATTAATAATTGATACACAGCAAGAAGTTGATAAAAAAGAAAGTAAGAAGAGCACAGGGGTAAAAAAACCCTACAAAAACATTCTTCAAATATATTTTGAAAAGTAGTCATGGACAACAGGGCCATTAAAGGTGGGCTAAAGCAGGGGTCTCCAACCTTTGCAACTTTAAATCTGAAGGACTTCAGAAAAGCTGGCTGGAGAAGTCTGGGAGCTGAAGTCCTTCAGACTTAAAGTTGCAAAGGTTGGAGACCCCTGGGCTAAAGGATGGGAAAATAGCAAAACCAAATGCATTTTCCTTTTATCTTTTGTAGGCATAGCACAGACACCGTACCTCCTGTTTTTTTCAGGGGAAAGATTGGACAAATAATAGAAATTCATAAATCTCTGGTTCCAGATTGTATCCACCCATGTATTCTTAGAGAACATAAACTGTGAAGATCTGCAACTTCTCTTGTAACATCAGCATCTGTTTCTGAGAAATGAAAATGTGCTACAAAGAATACTATGAGCTATCTCTTAACATATCCTCTGAGGAACAATGCTTAAAGTATTTTAATAAGACTTTTCTGACTTATTAAAATAAATAAGTCAGAAAATAGCCACGCCAGTATATTTTCAAAAGCCTTTGACAAATTCCATCACTAAAAGCTCCAAAGCAAACTCAGCTGCTATAAGGAAAAGTGGGTAAGTACGCTCAAGAATTGGGACTCGACTTCCGGTTTTCGTGGGCGACGGACGTGTTTTGTTACTCGTCCGCCGCTTGCTGTCCTGGTGCCCCCCCCCCCGGGGGCACAGGGTTTTTTGGAGGAATCCCCTGCCATACGGGCGGCTTGCTGGAGACCCCCAACCAGGCAGCGGCCGGTGGAGCGTGCTTCCAGCTTTGCCCCAGGAGCCGGGAAGCAGAAAGGGGGGGGGCTTTGCCCTTTTGCCGATGGACTCTGGAATCAATGGAAGAATTTGAAAGTTGGCTGGAGTGCTGGGAATGGAGGGTCTTTCCTAATCTCCTGGTCTGCAATTGAGGGACAAGTGAGCACTGTGAGTTTTACTTTCAATCAACTCTAAACGGAGAATGGAGGGGGGAGTTAATTTGATCTGACCTCCCCTCAGAATAAAGCGGCGGTTGAAAAAGTTCTCCCCAGGAATGGGGAGAAAAAGAGAATCTGCTTGCCATCTGAAATAACAATATTTAAAAAAAAATTCTACATTCTTGCACAGAATAGGAATAAGTAGGGTGTGCCTGGAATTGGTGTAAGCATCTTTAATTTTTATATATAGAATGGAAATTGAAGGAAAGCATTTTTGCTGAGGATGGCAAACTATTCTAGGTACTAAAAGCAAAAAGAAGTTCTGAAGAGCTCTGAAAGACTTGTTCTGCTTAGGCTTCAGACTGGTAACCCTAGTAAAATGAGTAATGGGATGTACATAAAACGAGTAGTGAATATACTTTAATAGGATCTGAGCTGGCATTAACTCATTACAATATAGGATTTGGAATCTTGGTGGATACATCAATGAAAGTGCCAGCCAGTGCTCTGCTGCTGCTACTTTTAAAGGTGACAAATTCCATGCTTGGAAATATTAGCATAACCTTTGAAAATACAACTGGCACTATAATAATAAGGATGACAAAATAGACAAAGTAATAGTAAACGAGAAGCTGAAGTGCTCTGGGACTTTAGAATTCAAACAGATGAACATCTGCCACATAATAATTGTCAATAAGGAAGACAAAAATGTCTGATAGTAGATGTGACAGTACCTGGAGACAATAAAATAGGAGAAAATACTAGTTAGATCCAAATAGAATTAGATTTAGAACTATGGCCAAGCAGAGATACAATCCCCAAACATCTGGAGCACCAGTTGAATACCACTGGAATTGACAAAGTTACAATCAGTCAATTATAAAAGGTAGCTTCACTTGGAACAGCTTATATCTTGTGACCATACCTTTAACAGCATCACAGCATCAAACAACACCTGTCTATCCAGGTCCTTGGGAAGGACTCCATAGCAGTACTATAGATAAAAATGACAGTCCAGCCTAAACATCTGATTTATGTGTGACCAACTACAATAATACATACATATCTCAACCTGTAGTGAGAACATATTTGAAGTAATATCTTTTTTTTTCTTTACGTACTGTGTATCAATTGGTTACAATTTTTTTTTTCATGCATTTCTTTCACCGTCACCCGTAATTCATACAAATTCTGGTATTTTAAATCAAATATATTTGTACATGTTACCATAATCATACCCTATTCTCATTTCATTGCGGTTTCTTTCCTTTCTGTCAGTAGTACAGTGCGAGATTGAATAAATTAACCCTTTTCCCACCTTCTAGCTAAGATCTTTTTCTTCAGTTCAGTTCCTCACCATTCTTTTTCACTTTTTCTAACGATTGATACCACAGCTTCCAATTTCCCCCCCCTCCTCTTTGTTTTTGAAGTAATGTCTTGATTACTTCATTAAAGAAAAAACGCTGTAGTGCTAGGGGCAGGTGTAATAAAGAGCAACCAGAATGATCAGGGACCGGAGCAGCTCCCCAGTGAGAAAGGCCAGAACAATTGGGGCTCTAGCTTGGTATGAATGATATACAGGAACACCAATATGACTTCTGTCTTGCTGATATCATTAGAAATAATATCAATAGGATCCTAAGCAGTAAGCACTCCAAATTTATATTGTTCAAATAGCACTTTTGTTTCCACAACTTCTGATATATGTAGGAATTCATTCAATCCCTGTCAAGAAAGATCTATTTGATGCCCCCTCCCCAAAACGGTTGATTTTTCATTGATAATAAGACACCTGGTAGTGGCATATTAAAAAGGCTTGTAATTATAGAGATAACCCTGCCCTCTTCTCACTTGTCAAATGTATAATAAGTGAAGATGCCCTTTCTCTTAATAATTGGGCCCATTCTACCTTGTGAATCTGCTCAACCGTGGCAGCACATAACTGTACTACTGTAATACATACAAGATCCGTTTTTTCCTCCTCCTCCTCCTTCTCACCACCACTTTAACGTATGGCATATACTGTATGTCACAGATAAGCATTTCTCCATTTCTTGCAATATTGGAACCTGGGGTCATCTCTTGAAACAATATTCACAGGAACTCATGATCAACCGAGAGAAATGCTTATTTTTATTTATACATCAAATTCATAGGTTGCCTAAGTCATAGTGACTGTGGATAATGTACAAGATAAAAACAGACAGTTTGTATTTTATTTATCATTGGAGTAGAAACAAAAGGTGATAAACGGAAGATTAATGTGCTGAAATATTAGTAAAGCACCCACAGCAGACACACACTTCCTAACAATGTGGGGGAAAAGCCACCTGTTTGAAGGACAACATGGTCATGGTGATTTGAACTTCTGGAGAATACAATTCAAAAAGGCTAGTTTGGGACATATCAGGCACACTGCCAAGACCCCATTAGATGACACTATTTAATTGTGGGATTTGGAGTGCACCTACTTTTTCAGATCTTATTATATGGGTTGCACTGGACATGGAGGATCCAGAATATCAGTAACTACTAACTTTTATCACTGATGAGCCCCTATTGCCGTGATGGCTAACCTATGGCACAGGTGGCACGTGGAACCATTTCTTAGGGCACACGAGGCGTTGCCCTGTCAGTTCCAGCATGTGTGCACTGGCCAGCTGATTTAGGCCTTCTTTTGAGGCTGTTTTTCTCCCTCTGGAGGCTTCAGGGAAGCTCCTGAAGCCTCTGGAGGAGGGGGGAGGCTGTTTTCACCCTCCCCAGGCTCCTAGAAAGCCTCTGCAGCCTGGGGAAGGGTGAAAAAAGTGTGCCAAAAGCAGGGAGTCACACACACAGGATTATGGATGTGGCACGCCCACGCACGACACCCCCCCCGAGCTTCCCCCGCTTTTGGCACACGAGCCAAAAAAAGGTTAGCCATCACTGCCCTATTGAATTACAGGCAACATACATTAAACATAGGTGCTGAAAAGTGACAGCGGATAAAATCTATTACCCTTAAATCTAGGCTTGTGAGCTTCCTAGGCCAGTGTATAATACAGTTAGCTCTCATTTAGCGATCATAGTTGGGACTGGCAACTGGTCATTAAGTCCCTAAGGGAAACTGTGACTGTGTTTATGATCTCCAGCTTTTCTTTGCTTTATAAAACTGTTAAGGTCTATATTAAGCTTCTGTGAAGATGAACTTATGTTGTACAGCTAGTCCTGAACTTATAACAGTTCATTTAGTGACCGTTCAAAACCGTTGAAAAAAGTGACATGACCATTTCCCACAATTATGGGCCTTTGCAGCATCCCCATGATCATGTGATCAAAATTCAGATGCTTGGCAACTGTTTCATACTTAATGACCAGGGGTGGTGGTGGTGGTCACGTGATCACTTTTTGCGTGACACTTTCTGTCAAGCAAAGTCAATGGGGAAGCCAGGTTCACTTAACAATCATGTTACTAATTTAACAACCACAGTGATTCACTTAACGATTATAGCGCAAAAAGTCATAACATGGGGAAAAACCCACTTAACAAATTTCTCACTTAGCAACATAAATTTGGGGCTCAATTGTGATAGTAACTCACGGACTACCTGTAGTATAAAGTCATTATAAGATTGCTCTGTGTTTAACATTTAAACACATCTTGTTATAGCTTCATTATTGTTGCTTAATATTATTAAACTGGATGTTGAGCAAAAGGGAGGTATTTGAACAGTACCTTGAAGTCTTTAGAGGAAGGGGGAAATGACGGTTTAAAAACTAGAATCGCTAATAAATGTTACGGTTCCTTTATTCTAAGAAAATGAAGATTTTAATTAGGGGAAGTTAAAGGAAAGAGGAAGAGAATTAAAAAAAAAACACTTATTCTTTCAGAGACTCCCCCCACCCACCCATTTTGATGAATAATCTGCCAGTCAAGGTTTTTTGCTTGGAAGAATAGATCTATAGATGGAATTTCCTCTTTTCAAATGACCCTAAACAAACCTGAAAAACAGTAAAATATGTTTTTACCTCTTCCCTCCTCTCCCTCCCCTCTCTCACTCACAGAGTATTCCAGAAGTAATTATCAACAACAGGTAGAAGGTACTTTTCTAGATATTATGGAATACAGATCCCATTAACTCTGAGCAGTAATTTCTGGGAGGTGCCACTGCTGCTTTTCTTCCTGTCTCAGTTTGCCATCCTAGCTTCTGTTCATTTTTAAATTTTGCAACGCCTTTTCAAGCTCCTTTTCAAAATCACTTTTTAAAATCTAGAAAATCCCCATCTCCCGGTACAAGTTTACCAAGCTGAGGCAAATCCACAGAGAATGGGACTGAATGTTTATAAATTTTAAATATTATCAATAAATGAGCCAGTTTGGTCTCATGGGAAAGATATTACGCTGGAAATGAGAAGACTTTGAGTTCTAGTCCCACCTTAGGCATGAAAACTGGTTGGGTTGACTTTGGACCAGTCATTCTCAATCAGCCCAACACACTGTTCTTGTGAGGAAGAAGGAGGAGGAAGATGTATTAACATAAGTTCACTGTCTTGAGTTATTTATAAAAAATAATAAAGGTGGAATCTAAATAAAATACACAAAATCATATATGATGAAAAAATATGCCTTGCTTCTCTCCATGTAGTCAAGAGTATATATATTCAGTCTTAAGAGAATGCTGTTAATGGTCATTCATGTTGGTTCAGGTCAGTATTGCAAATGGCTGTTAAAAGGCTCTGACTAGTGTTTTAGTCAGCAATTATATTACGTCCAGTTTCACAGTTTTGAGCCAGTGAGCACATTAGTAATTTTGGAACAATCCTCAAATTGTTCTCAAAGTTATAGCATGGCAAGTGTGACCGTTAAAAAAAACATATTAGAACTTCAAAAAATAATTGGGTGGAAATTACCCAACCTTTTATTTTCTAACAATGTATCTATTCTAGCAGCATTATTTCATTTTGTTCTATTTTTAAACTAAATATATATTTAGAATAGGGCAGATTGTTGGGAAAGTGGGTGCCAAGGATATCTGGTGGGCACATTGTCATTCTATATTTCATAACAAGCTATGAAAAAAAGTGATTGAAAGCTTCTCAATATTATATACCGAGCAAGATCAGCAGATCTTAATGTTCAAGAATGAGGTATGCAAAAAGAGAAGAAATGTTGCATTAATTTAGCTTATTATGAAATACTATGAAACCAATTTCATTGTAATTTTAGTACAATGACAATAAAGATTATTATTATTATGAATCTTAAGTAGCATTCTATATTATCCTGTCCTTTTTATCAGTAAAATTATATTGATAGTTGTTACTTTGAATTAAACTTTTTTTAAATTCCTGCTCCTTTAAACCATTGCTTCATTTTTAAACTGGCAAATCTGTTCCCAATTTTGTCAAGCTCTTACTACCCATTAACTATAGTCACACATGAGGAAGAAATGAAGTGTGCGGGTGTTAGCTAATTGGTTTCTTATGAGCTTCTTTCATTTTGAAGCCACTCTTAAAAATAGGATGCACAGTAGAAGTATTGTTATCTATAGATGACCCCAAAAGGGACACAGTGGCTCAGTGGCTATGACACTGAGCTTGTCAATCAGAAAGGTCGGCAGTTTGGCGGTTCAAATCCCTAGCACTGCGTAACGGAGTAAGCTTCCGTTACTTATTCCAGCTTCTGCCAACCTAGCAGTTCGAAAGCAGGTAAAAATGCAAGTAGAAAAATAGGGACCACCTTTGGTGGGAAGGTAACAGTGTTCCATGTGCCTTCAGTGTTTAGTCCTGCTGGCCACATGACTATGGACCAGTTTTGAAATGGAGATCATCACCGCCCCCTAGAGTCGGGAACAACTAGCACGTATGTGTGAGGGGAACCTTTACCTTTAGATGACCCCAAGCTCTGTAGGTTCTCCTGAATATTCACTTCCATTCACTTTCCAGAGAAAGGTGTACATAATCGACTTTCTTAGGGAAACTTGGTAGGTTGTGACGACCATCTTTAAAGCGCTCCATGGCTCGGGGCCTAGTTATATGCGAGACCGTCTCCTGCCCCATACATCCCTTAGACCGATCCGCTCCCACAGAGAGGGCCTTCTCAGGGTGCCGTCGGCCGGACAATGCCGACTGGCGACACCCAGGGGAAGAGCCTTCTCTGTGGCGGGCCCTGCCCTTTGGAACGACCTACCCCCTGAACTCCGGACCATCACCGACCTCCGCCTCTTCCGCAAATGTTTAAAGACATATTTTTTCCATCAAGCCGGCCTAGCCTAACCTCCCATGGGGACTTTTAGAAAAGTTTTAAATTGGGTTTTTAATAATTGGTTTTTAGCACAGGATTGGGGATTATTTAATATATATTTTAAATTATTTGTCTATCTTCTATTGTGTATGTTTTTTTAAATTTCCTGTGCGCCGCCCTGGGTCCTCTGTGGAGAAGGGCGGGATATAAATGTAATAAAATGATAAAAAAAATGATATTTTCTTACTTACTTCTCCACCTCCAGTAATTGGTTTGTTCTGTGACTCCTTGTACTAATGACTATCCACTGTGCCATACTATTTCTAAGCCTTTTTACCTTTCAGAACAAGTTATAAAGTCATAGGATGTACTGAGAAGGGACAGTTTAAGAAATTTTGGTTTTGCAAATGTGTGTGTGTGTGTGTGTGTGTGTGTTTTCTGAGGTTTTTGCGGGTCTTTGTATGCAGGTCTTTGGTTCGGGTTTTCTCCCGCGTAGAATTGGAAGTATCTTCACGATGTTTCGATGAAGTCTCATTCATCATCTTCAGGCTGGTGCTTCCGGCTTGCTCCTGGAAGCACCAAGCCAGAAGCACCAGCCTGAAGATGATGAATGAGACTTCATCGAAATGTCGTGAAGATACTTCCAATTCTACGCGGGAGAAAACCCGAACAACCAAAGACCTACACACACACACACACACACACACACACACACACGCTTGGCTTCTTGGGATTTTACTCAAAATGTGCTGTATAATATTTGTATTATGGCTTTAGCAAATTTTTGTGTGGGTTTTTCATGATTGAGATATTCTTTCCTGTCATGTAGTCTTTGCACTAACTGAGTTAGTGAGATCTCTCTCTAATCACATTGGATTAGAGAAACCTGGCATCTTAACACTTCAAAAGTTCTTAATACTAGGTGAAAACCTGATTAAAATAGAGAAGAGGCACTGTTGTTTGCATTAAGGAGAAGTTAAACATTGGCTCCATTCACATTTCATTAGAACTCATTCTTTGTATTAGCTATGAATTATTGAATAAACTCCAGTAGTCTGTTTTACACATCCCACTATATTATAAGCTGTGATTTACAAAGTAGAACCACATATTGGGTTAAACCAAAATAAAGCAAATCTCATTAGCCCTTCAAATCACCTTTAAGAGCTAAATTGTTACTTTGCTTAATCAAAGCAAGGTCCATGCCAACCAGGTTCTTTTTGAAAGACAAAAGTAGAAAAATGTTCTAACCTTGTGTTTGCAGTACTGAGAACATTTACTTGGCTATTGCTTGTAACGGATTTTTGAAGGATTAATCTTGCTCTGGTGATGTTAAACCCTTCGTAAATTCTTGGGCTTAACTTGTATGTCTTTGCTTTATTTTTTCCACCTTATTCAATATGTATAAAGAGATATTTGGATTGAGAGATCTTTAAAAAAAGGAATGAAGGCTCTAACTGCCAATATGCCAAAAAGAAAACCAGCTTCTAGATGAGGTTTGGGAAAGGCAAAATAATAATTTTTCTTCTATTTACTTCAGCTCTTACTGTATGTGTATCTAGACGTGCAGTTATTTGGCAGCACAGATTTCCCTGTAGGTGTTTCTGCTTTTAAAAAGGCCCACATCTGAATTGAAATTGTCTCTGTTCCAGTGTTTATGAATCATTCCTCCAATGGTAATGATCAAATACAAATCGTTATTTTTTAATTTCCAGTTTTCCTTGATATATAGGATGAGTCACATTTTAAAATGTTACCGAAGTCACAGAAGTGATTTGGCATTAATATTCTGTTGTTATTATTTTTTATGAAGCTGACTAAACAGTGGCAACCAATAAGGTTTATTATAGATTATAATTATATAATAAAGGATTGTACAATGTTTTTGTGAAAGCTCATGCTGGTTGGTAATTCTGGGAGTTTATCTCAATCCATTTGGAGAACATCAAATTGGGAAAGGTCAACAAAATGCCAAACAAAAGTTTCCAAGGCACTTTCTATAATAGTTGAAAACTAATTATTAATGCTATGCGGTTGCTATATAACTTACATCCATCCTCCATTACCATATAATCAGAACAAAGGCTGTTTGATGTGGATAGTAAGGATAATAGTCCATTGCTTCTGAAAGGCATCAGGTTGGATAAGGCTGCTTAGGGAGAGCTAAAAATGAATTTGAGAGGAAGTCCATGTATATTTTCCTTTGTCTCCTTGTCACTTTTGAGCAATGGGTTATGTCTATCTTGGAACCAATACAAGAACTTTCCACAAAGGCCACTCCCTTTTTAGGTTACCTCTAAATAGTTCAAATAAAGTTGCAATTTCTTTTTCATCTACATCAATTTTTGTTGGATAAATTATTTTTAACAACTATTGTTATTTGCCACTTGGATGAAATGGTTAAAGGACCAGGCTAGAAATCAGGAAACTCTTGAGTTCTAGTCTCTCCTTAGTCACGAACACCAGCTGGATGACTTTGAATCAGTCACTTTCTTTCAGCCCAATTCAACTCATAGGATTGTTGTTGGGAAAATAAGAGGAAGAAACAGTACTGTATTATATGTTTGATGTCTTAAGTTACTTATAAAGTAATAAAGGGGGAGAGATCAAATAAATAAATAAACATTTGGACTTTCCTGTTTGTTACTTGTTATTGCTTGGATAAGAATATTTTGTTGTGAACCCCCAGAGAGCTCTAGATAGCAGGCAGAATAGAAATGTTAGGAAACAAATAAGCCATTTTGAGTTCAACTATTCTTAGCTGATGCTGCATCTTTGCTAACTATGAACAAGATAGATCTGTTCTACTAGTAAAACTTGGCGCTTGCCTCAATTACTGTAAAACTGTAAAATTTCTGTAAAACTAGGACTTGTTCCCAGATATGTAAGCCATGGAGGTTCCCAGCAAAGCTATGGATAATATCTAAGAAGGAAAGGGTAGAGATTGTTTCATGTGAGAAAATAATTGATTTAGTAAAACAGATTTGTGTTTAAGGTTAAAGTTGGGGCGGGGAGATTCACATATACAATCCAACCTGATAATAACAGTTATCAACATTCAATATCAATATTTTGAGCAAAGCAAACACAAATACCTGCTACTGATTAATGGTGATTCTGTCACAGCTGTAACTGCATCTGTGAATTTCTATCTGGGATTCCCCTACTGGAATTATTTGGTTACTTAGGCCCAACCTTTTATCTTTATTTAGCCTTATTATTGCACTGTAATCTTGGAAGACATCTTATGAGCAGCAGGTCCTTCCCCCAAGTATTGTGCTAGCTACTCATCCATTAATGTGAATCATGGAGGCTCTGATAAAGTTGCTTATACAATTCTTAATCAGTAATTAACGTTTTTGGACTGATCCTCTACATTTGTATAAACACTTTCTCCTACTGCACTTGTTACTGGTTGATTATTTGGGATCTACTGGTCCATTTCTAGGATCTAGAGATTCAGCAGGAGCTATTTTTACTCATGTATTCTGTGCAGCTCCCACAAGAAGCTCTATTAATTCTAAAACAGATTCTGATCTAAAACAGCTGTGTAATCTGGGTTCATGAATCATTTGGTGGTTTGTAGATTAATTTCAAAGTGATTTCAAATGGTCTAAGAACTTGGATGGGAAAAAATTACGGTATTTTTCAGTAACCTCTAACTAAAAGCTTGTTTTGTTACTGATTTAACGAATTGCTAAAGAAGCACATATATTTGCACATATATTATTTTTTTAATCTTTTATTAACTATTTCACCTTAATAATTTCCACTGTTATACAACATGCACCTCTGTATTTTATTTTATGTATTTAAATACATATTTTGAAAAGCAGGGGCATAGATTTAACTGGACTCCCAAAAGTCTCTATATAGTTCAAAAAAGTTAAGGTTGAATCTGATGACCAGGATATTTACTAATCAGAATAGGTTGAATCTAATTTGGATGCCTCATAAAAAATGTTCTGTAGTTTCCACCTCTTTGGAATCACAAGGGTAGAACTTTTCTGCCAATGATATTTCTTTATATTTACCTTTAAATACTGCAGAGGGAAAAGTATGGCATTGGGTAAGAGAAAATGCTTTCCAATAGCCAAGTGTTTCTAGTTGTGTAAGGTAACTGGCAGCAATTACAAAATATCTGTTTGGTTTTGGTGACAGGAATTCTGGGATCTTCCCTAAATATGCTTGCTGCTTTGTATCCTTTATCCTTTGCTTCAGGGTTTGTTTTGCCTGATCATATTCCACCTTAAGAACTGAGGAGGGAAAGTATTCTAGAATTAAAAGATTAAATTCAATAGCTTTGATCCATTTGGATTGAAAACTGTCCTGAAGAATTAACGTTGCTAGGTCTTGAGCATAGACGTTTTAACCAAAAGTTTAGAGAAGCTAGACACTGCCTTGATTCAGCTTGTATCATACCCACCCCAGGGGTGGATGTGTGTTTGAGACACCACAAGGTATCTGGAGAGCTGCACTGATGAATTTAGACTGCATCCTCCCCAGGGTGGTGAAATAAAAAGCTGGAGGGGGGAGGGCAGCTAGGGATACATAGAAGAGCTGGGCTATAGGGATAGAGAGAGGGAGGGAGAAATGCAGTAGGTAGGTAGGTAGGTAGGTAGGTAGGTAGGTAGGTAGAGGGATAGAGAGAGGGAGAGAGGGAGAAATACAGTAGGTAGGTAGGTAGGTAGGTGGAGAGAGAGAGAGAAATACAGTAGGTAGGTAGAGGGAGAGAGGGAGAAATACAGTAGGTAGGTAGGTAGGTTGGGGGTTATACGGTGGTTGTGTGCACGTGTTTGTGTGTGCAGTTGTAGATCTACACACAGATTGGTTGGCCATTTAACCAGACTGGGCCACAGCAACGCGTGGCTGGGAACGGCTAGTATATATATATATGCATGCATGTCTTGGTTTATTTGGGTCTTTTCCTGTGTAAAATTAAAAATATCTTGGCAACTTTTCGATGAGGTCACACTTGTCATTTTCAGGCTGGTACCTTTGGCTTTGTGCTTGTGCGAGCAAACTATGTATATATGCATGCACGCATGCACGGATAAAACAATATATATTTTCTAGTTGAAATTCCTGACCTGAAGCTGATTGTCCACTGGGGAAAATATATGTTATTGAGGCTGGAGAAAATAGCAGAGTCAATCTGATAAATTCATGAAATCCATATCGCTAAACCAAACATTCATGCAAAAAAAACCAAAACATATTCTCCCTCCCTCCCTCCCTCCCTCCCTCTCCCTCCCTCCCTCCCTCCCTCCCTCCCTCCCTCCCTCCCTCCCTCCCTCTCTCTCTCTCTCTCTCTCTCTCTCTCTCTCTCTCTCTGTCTGTCTCTCTCTCTGTCTCTCTCTCTGTCTCTCTCTCTGTCTCTTTCATTTTAATTTAGTTCATTATAGAACTGGTCCAGCACAATACCTGTCAAGAAGATATGCAGTCAGGATTAAATAAGTCTCCAGCAAAAACAATAAATTAAGAGGTGCCTCAGGGGAAGAATAGTTTATAGGGCTTTACTGTTCTTTTAGGCTGATGTAAATGCATATTCAAAGCAAACATGTTAGGAAGGAACCCTAATCTTCAGCCTTTGCAATTCCATGATCAATTCTATAGCTCTAATTGGGAATAATAATATTGCAGTTGGAAACCGTCTTTAAGTCAAGATGGTGCCCAGATTAATAACCGGTCCTTATTTGCCAGCTGAAGAGCAACTGCTTTCAATTTGAGGAATATTTTGAATAGGGCAGTATGTCATATACAGGTAGTCTTCGGGTTATGGCTATAATTGGGACCAGAATTTCCGTTACTATGCAAGGCAGTTGTTAAGTGACTCACACACAAATTTACAACCATATTATTTATTTATTTTATTTTATTTTATTTTATCGAATTTATAACCTGCACCTTCTCCTAAAAAAGGACCCAGGGCGGCACACAGGAAAATTTAAAAAACAATACAAATATACAAAATACCATTATTAAAAACCTATTAAACCCATACCCTGTGCTAAAACAATTTAAAATCCCCCTAATTAAAATTTACAGCTAATAACAGTCAGAAACGGGAGGTTATGCTAGGCCGGCTTGTTGAAATAGGTGCGTTTTAAGACGCTGGCGGAAAAGGCGGGGGTCTGAGATGGTGCGTAATTCGAGGGGCAGGTCGTTCCAGAGGGTAGGGACCACCACAGAGGCGGCCCTTCCCCTCGGTGCTGCCAACCGGCATTGCCCGGCCGACGACACCCGGAGAAGGCCCTCTCTATGGGAGCGGATCGGTCGAAGGGATGTATGGAGCAGGAGATGATCTCGCATATAGCTAGGCCCCGAGCCATGGAGCGCTTTGAAGATGGTCGTCAACACCTTGAAGTGCATTTTGACCTAGTTGTTAAATGAATCACTGCATTTTTTAAAGAGAACCGTGCAGTGGTTATATATTGAAAATGTCACTTTAAACTGTGTTCTCCACACATGTCCTAAAACTTACCGTATTTGCCGGCGTATAAGACGACTGGGCGTATAATAATAATAATAATAATAATAATAATAATAATAGTTTAATTTCTTGACCGCTCCTCTCCCCGTAGGGACTCGGAGCGGTGCACAGGGAAACTAAAAACCATAAATATACAATCAAGAACATCTTAAAAACAAATTAAATAGTACCTGTGCTAAAATACCCAATCTAAACTAAAATTCCCACTATACACTAAAACCCCATAGAGAGAGACTACCCCAGACCGGCCAAGCAGAAAAAATATGTTTTTAATTTCAGACGGAAGGAGCGGAGGTCCGTGGTCGTTCTAATGTCGGGGGGAAGGTCATTCCAGAGGGCAGGGCCTGCCACAGAGAGAGCCCTTCCCCTGGGCGTCGCCCGCTGACAAAGTCTAGTGGACGGCACCCGGAGAAGTCCCTCTCTGTGGGAGCGAATCGGCCGTGAGGAAGTATGGGGCAGGATCCGATCCCGCAAGTAGCTAGGTCCCGAGCCATGGAGCGCTTTAAAGATGATAATTAGTACCTTGAAGCGCACCCGGAAGACGACAGGCAGCCAGTGCAGCTCGCGCAGGAGAGGTGTTACATGGGTAAACCTAGAGGTACCCAGGATTGCCCGCGCGGCTGCGTTCTGGACCATCTGCAGTCTCCGGGTGCACCTCAAGGGAAGCCCCATGTAGAGAGAGTTACAATAGTCCAGTCGAGATGTCACGAGAGCATGAGTGACTGTGCGAAGGGCGTCCCGATCCAATAGGGGGCGCAACTGGCGAACCAGGCGAACCTGGTAAAACGCCCTCCTAGCCACGGCTGTCACTTGATCTTCCATGGACAGCCGGGCATCTAGGAGGACACCCAAGTTGCGCGCCCTATCCACAGGGGCAAGATGTTCGCCCCCTATGGCCAGCGATGGAGTTAGCTGGTTGAATCGGGCAGCCGGAAACCACAGCCACTCGGTCTTGGTCGGGTTGAGTCTGAGTCCGTTACTTCCCATCCAGATCCGTACGGCTTCCAGGCACTGGCACATCACCGCTACGGCATCGTTGGGGTGGTTTGGGGTAGATATATACAGCTGTGTATCATCAGCGTAGAGATGATACTCTACCCCAAAACCACGGATGATCTCGCCCAGCGGCTTCATGTATGTGTTGAACAGGAGAGGCGAGAGGACCGACCCCTGAGGAACCCCACATGTGAGGGGTCTTGAGGTCGACCTCTGCTCTCCTGCCAACACAAATTGCGATCGGCCAGAGAGGTAGGAGGAGAACCACCGTAAAACGGTGCCTCCCACCCCCAACCCCCCCAACCGATGCAATAGGATACCATGGTCGATGGTATCAAAAGCCGCTGAGAGGTCTAATAGGACCAGGATGGAGGAACAACCCCCATCCTTGGCCCTCCAGAGATCATCAACCAACGCGACCAATGCCGTCTCGGTGCTATGCCCGGGCCGAAAGCCGGACTGGCGCGGATCTAGATACTCAACTTCCTCCAGGTGACGGGGAAACTGTTGTGCCACCACACTCTCAACAACCTTCGCCAAAAAGGGAAGGTTGGAGACTGGACGATAGTTGTTCAAAAGAGCTGGATCCAAAGAGGGCTTCTTGAGGAGGGGCCTCACCATAGCCTCTTTTAGGGAGGCAGGCAAGGAACCCTCACTCAAGGATGCGTTGATAACCTCTTGGAGCCAGCCTCGTGTCACCTCCCAGGATGCCAGTACAAGCCAGGAGGGACACGGGTCCAATAAACATGTGGTGGCTCGCAGTCGCCCACGTAACCTGTCCATATCCTCGGAAGTAACGGAGTCAAACTCCTCCCAAACAAGATCTCTCTCGTGGCATCCCACTGGGCCATGAATGGGGGCTAGCTCACTCTGTATCTGAGCGGTTTTCTCCTGCAGAAAAGTCACAAATTCCTCTGCTCTACCCTGTAGCGGGGCTTCCCGTACCCTCTGTTGAAGGAGGGAGCGGGTCACCCTAAACAGGGCGGCAGGGCGGTTTTCTGCGGATGCTATGAGGGTGGCACAATGATGACGTTTGGCCACTCTCAGCGCCACAATGTAAGTCCGTAAATGGGCTCTTACCTGTGTTCGGTCAGATTCAGAACGGGTATTCCTCCATCTTCTCTCTAGGCATCTCTTGCGGCGTTTCATCACCCTCAGCTCCTCGGTAAACCAGGGAGCCGTGGTGACTCGCGGCCGCAAGAGAGGCCGCAAGGGCGCGACCCGATCCAAGGCTCCCGTGGTCGCAATATTCCATGCGACCACAAGGTCCTCGATCGGGGCGCGGGTCGGGGGTACAGGAAATGGCCCAAGCGCCGTCTGGAACCCATCCGGGTCCATCAGGCGCCTGGGGCGGAACCAAATTGGAGACCCGGGTTCCGCCTCCCCGCGGAGGGGGGTGGCGGTTGGAAAGTCGAGCCGGAGAAGTGAGTGGTCTGACCATGACAAGGGCGTGATGACTATGTCCCCTAAACCCAGATCACTCTTCCACTGGCCAGAGACAAAGATAAGATCCGGTGTATGTCCACCCTCGTGGGTGGGGCCTAAAATTAGTTGGGTCAGGTCCATGGCCGTCATGGAAGCCATGAACTCCCGAGCTACCTCGGATGATTCGCCCACCGATGGCAGATTAAAGTCCCCCATGACTAAAAGTCTGGGGGTCTCCACTGCCACCGTAGCGATCACCTCAAGGAGCTCGGGCAGGGCTGCTGCTACATAGCGGGGAGCCAGGTATATAACCAGCACGCCCAACTGCCTCCCTAGGCCCCACTTCACGCAGAGGGACTCACAACCGGTAGTCTGTGGCACAGTGGTCTCTCTCGGCTCAAGACTTTCCTTTACAATAACCGCTACCCCACCGCCCCTGCCAAGGGCCCGAGGCTGATGAAAAGCACGGTAGCCTGGTGGGCACATTTCGACGAGGGGGAGTCCACCCTCGTGGCCCAACCAGGTTTCCGCTATTCCTGCCAGGTCCGGCCCCTCCTCTGACACAAGGTCATGTACGAGGGGGGCTTTGTTGACCACGGACCTGGCATTGCAAAACATCAGCCTCAAGCCCTGGCTCTGTACTTCCCGACCACCTAGCAAGCGGGGGTTGTGGCACTTCACCGTATATAACCAACGGTTCTGTGCCCTCAACCGGGAGGATAGAGATTGTCTCCCCTCGGACCTGCGTCTCCCCACGACCATCTGGATGGAATTGCCCTCTAACGGGATGACTCGTGTTTCCCCCCTGCTCACGGCTCCCTCCGCCACCCTCCGTCGTCTGCTGGCCTGGCCCTCTCTCTCCGTCTCCATCTCTATGCATCTATACCCTCCCCCCTCCCTGGTACCCCCTAAAACTGACAATAACCTAACAACTAAAAAACCCCTTAGACCACGCTTCTTCCACCTCTCCGGATTAATAAACCCCTCATCAAGGCGGGCCCTCGTTAGAGTGGAGGGCCAAACCTGCGAGAGCGGGGACTCTCGCAGTAGCAACAGGTCAGCTCTTAAGTACATGATAAAATTGATATAAATAAATATAAATAGATAAGATTTTAAAAATATAAATAGGTCGCAATACATGATTTAAAAGGCACAATGGCAGCTAAAAACGTTTAAGATGTTAGATATAAAATGCATAATTAATTCCAGGAGTGCATGGCATGATAGTAAAAGGCGATAAGAGGCGCAGAGATCTTGATGTAATAATTCATATAGTTCTCATAATTATAGTTCAAATCAGGAAGTTCATGATGATAAAAGTTAATAGTTCTTATAGTTCTTATAGTTCTTATAGTTCAGGCAGAAGGTCAATGATGGTAAAAGTTAAAGTTAAGGTGGGCCATGGGGTAAGATCTAGGAAGCAGGCCTCAGCTGCAGGCCTCAGCTGCAGGTCTTTCAATTCCCTCATGGCCCTTCGGCTTCATCCCGGATGAAGACGACCCCCCATTATTTCCACTCAAAATATAGAGTTTGTTATATACTCGCCGTATAAGACTACCCCCTCTTCCGCACACCTTCCACACACCAAATAAAAGCCGGAAGGTGTGGTCTGTTTCGTGGGAGTGCGGATGGTTTCCTCCTTCCCCCTCTGTCTCTTTCCCCGTGCAAAAGATAGGCGCGTGCATGCGTGGAAAAGCACTAAGTCGTGGGCAACTTGGAAAATGTGGTGAAACATTAATGCTTAGCAACCAAAATTTTGGGCTCAATTGTGGTCATAAGTTCTTTCTTTCTTTCTTTCTTTCTTTCTTTCTTTCTTTCTTTCTTTCTTTCTTTCTTTCTTTCCTCCTTCCTTCTCTCCTTCCTTCCTTCCTTCTTTCACCCCTGCCTTCCTCCTCCCCCTTCTTTCCTTCACTCCCTCCCTCCCACCATTCATCTTTTTCTATTTTTCTTTCTTTCTCTTTCTCTGTTTCTGTCTCTCTCTCTCTGTATCTGTCGCTCTCCTTCCTCCACCCACCTCTGTCACTCTGTGTGTGTGTGTGTATGTGTGATTACCTCTCTCCCTCCCTCTCTCTATTTCTGCCTCTCTAAGTCTGTCGCTCTGTGTGTCTGTCATTCTCTCCCCCCTCGCCCCCCCCCCCCAAGCAGCAGAGGGGAGGTTATCCCGCAACGGGCGAGCGAGCGAGCGGAAGGAAGGTGGGCGTGCGCGCCCGGATGGTGCTTAAGGTAGCCGCAGCTCGGGTCCTCCGCCCGCCCGCTCGCCCGTTGCAGGATAACCTCTCCTTTGCTGCTTGGGGGGTGGGGCGAGGGGGGAGAGAATGACAGACACACAGAGCGGCAGACTTAGAGAGGCAGAAATAGAGAGAGAGAGGCGCTCTTGGCCATCCTCTGCCCAGGGGGCTGCTCCCTCCTCCTCCTCTCCGGCCCTGCGGCCCGGTTCTTGTGAAGCCGCGGACCGGCACCGGTCCGCGGACCGGCGGTTGGGGACCCCTGGTCTAACAGACACACAGAGGGGAAAGAGACAGAGGGGAAGGACGTGGAAAAGCGGCAAGTCTCCGTGCGGCTGTGGAGGGTTTCCTCCTTCCCCCTCTGTCTCTTTCCCCTCTGTGTGTCTGTTAGACTCTGATTCCCGGATGGCGTCCAGAGCCAGCATGACCCGGCGTATAAGACGACCCCCCCACTTGGAGGCATGTTTTTCGGGGCCAAAAAGTCATCTTATACGCCGGCACATACGGTAATCTAAAACTAGATTAAAAAGAACCCAGTTAAACAGATGAGTCAAAAACATTATACTTTTCATTTATTTATTGAGGAAAATGAACCAAGGCTACACACTTTCAAGCACCACTATACATATATTAAGAAGAAGCATTGTTCAGGGAATCCCCACACAAGATATCACCCGAAGCTTATATTATCACACCAGTGCAACCAGTCATTTTCAACAAGTAAATAGGAAACTATTGAATAGCCTTATGAAGGGATGCTTGAAAAATTCAGTTGTGCAGTTTCCTCCCCCCCACCTTCCTATGAACAAATGGCTGTGTTCGCTTCAAAAGGTGGCTATTTTTGTTCTAGAACAGTTGGACAAAGAGCCTGCAGGCAAGTCATTATAAAAAAAAACCCAGCTAAGAGCTGTAAAATATGATTTGGAACATCAGCCGTAACTATATAGAATACTGATCAAGCTGAAAGTGAAGGGATTGAGGAGAGGAGAGCAAGGGGGAAAACCATGAACATATTAAAAAGGACAGAAACGTTAAGATTCGTGTTTTTCATAAACAAGTTAAGATAGATATGGAAAGTTTGACTCTACAATGAAAATGGATTTTTCTCTCCTCCCCATTTCTTTTGTCTTTTAATGCTTTATCATGCTCACCTATGGCTATCATTATTAATAACTTGATTTCTCGGCTGTATATGACCTTCTTAACATGAAACAAAATCTGAATATGGAATAGTTTTGCATTTGGAAAGTTAAACAAAAACTCAGTCCCACTGAACGGCTCCTTATCTTTCCTATGTGTATTAAATGGTATACCTGGTTTTACCAAGAAAATAATATAATGCATATTCAGAGGGATGCTAAAGTTATAAATTTATATTCAGGTTTCTGTCTTAGACTTAGCTCTTCTGTTTCCTATGAAGTTTAGGAATCTTGCTACTCTGTTTTTGTCAAAGTATTATAGTCTCCAAACTTCAGTATTTCTAATAAATTTGCCTGAAAGTATCTAGAAGATCAGTTCTGATTTTCTAAAATATCTCCCCCCCCCCCCCCCCCCAAGGGATGTATTACTACTACTAAGGTAGTCATCCATCTGGAAAATTCTGAAATATGATCTTGGATTACACATTCTGTTTACATGGAATAACATTGGAGGGTTTGGGGGGGGGGCTTCATGGTAACTCCTTTCAACTCTTTTAAAATATTTTTCCTCTTTCTGTATTTTTTTGAATTTATTTTTTAACTTTCTGTTAAAATTTCTGTATGTACGAGAAAATTAAATGTTTATAGTTGCTACCCATCAATCTCACTTCCATTGCTGTGCAATGGACTATCCATCGAGAATGAATGATCTTTTTCTACTCTCATTTTGAATGCCTTGTCACTTTGTTTCCTTCATTTTTGTCGCTGTCTCTGGCAGCTGCTCTCAGTTGTGGTTTCCCAATAGTTATTGAAGTAAATATTCCATAATGTGGAAATGAGTTAAACCAGGGGTTTAAACCAGTTGAATTAAACCAGGGGTCTGCAAAGTTGGCTCTTTTAAGACTAGTGGACTTCAACTCCCAGAATTCCCCAGCCAACCAACATCTAGGAAATTGCCAGGTTTGGAACAGTGACCTACAGTATTTCTTGAGGAGACTGATAGATTAGAAGGTTTCTCATTGTCAATAGACACATCTAGTAAAGTATGTATCTGCCCAACTGGCAAATTGATACATTGGTTCCAAGATCTAATTCCTAAGGTTTAGTGCAGTGGGTGCTTCAAAATATTGAAATTAAAGGCACATTTTTCATTGCTGCGATCCCAGGCAGTTGTAGAGTTTGTGTGAAAGACTGGACTTTTTCCTGATTTCAGTTCCTTCAGATGCTCAAGTGATAACAATCCTTTATTTTAGTCTGGTTAAAACTTTGTCATTGTTCTTTACGCTGATAGAATCATGGAGCTCGTTGGGTTGACTCCATTAAGCAACAGTGTAATTAATTTGCCTTTGATTTTGCATACTTCAAGTAGACACTCAGGTATTGTGGAGGGTAAACCATGATTACTAATCCCAGTTGCTTTATGTTAGCAAACCCTGGTTAAATAAACTGTCGCAAAGCATGAATAAAGAATTCAATGTGATCTACTCTAGCAGGAAGAATTTCCTTTAAGAAGCAGAACACAAGTACTCTGCTTGAAGGCAGGACATTAGTCCTACATAAAGTGTTTTTAGTCCTACCTAAAGGGCTTTTCTCTTTAGATGAGTTAATTTGGGTGGAGCAGGCAGACAAAAAGGCAGTGGGCACAATGACCCAAAATGGGAGAAAGATCCCAGAAAACAAATTTTGCAACTACAGTAAGGGTAAAATCTAGTGATTGCCAGCAACTGATACATGTAGTTGGATAATCATTTAAACCTCTTTTAAACATGTGCAGTTAAAACGTTTACACAGTCAGCGTAATTAACTTTTATGGAACAACTTGGAATAAATCTTACAGAAGCATTGGATGCCGTGGTAAATTTCAACGGAAAATTACCAGAGTACAAACAAGACGTAATTTAGTTATCTCCCCTTTAAAAAGAAAAAGAAACAAATTTCATGGTAACACTTTATTTTCTGCTTATTTTATAGTTAATTTAATACTGCAGCCTGGGTTACACGTGGATAACCCACAGGGGGATTTCTTTTTACGAATGTTTAGATGTTCGAACATATTCTTAACCTCACCCTTCCCTTCCTGCATGGGTGGAGATGAAGAAATACGAAACATAAATAGATTGTATGACAAGTAAGATAACGGGTAGTCTTTCTCTCCCCCCCCCGCCCCCCCCCCCCTCCAAGGTTTTCTAGCCTTGAGGGGAAAATGCACTAAAGAGTTTTTTTTTTTAATCATTTAGATGAGTTGATTTTTTTTTTTTTGAGGGAGTTTCCTTTGAGAGAAACTTCAGAGCATTCAGATTGCAGCCCTTAAGAGGATATACTGCCTAAAAAATGTATGGTCAAGGAGATAAAGGAAAAGTCTGCTGTGAATTTGGATGAAAATTCTGTTTGGGCAATTGAATCAGTGTTACACAGAACTTACAACTACTTGATTGCTGTTCTGCCATAGGTTATGGAAAGGTATCTTTGTTAAGAATCTGTCAGAATTTCGGTGTCACATGAAGGGGCAAAGCAGTGAGCTTTCCATGGCAATACAGCGAACAGCTGAAGAATTATGCTGTGTCCAGATTCAAAGAGGAAAAGATGATTTAGAGCAGGGGTCCCCAACCTTTGCAACTTTAAGTCTGAAGGACTTCAGCTCCCAGACTTCTCCAGCCAGCAAAGGAGAAGTCTGGGAGCGGAAGTCCTTCAGACTTAAAGTTGCAAAGGTTGGGGACCTCTGATTTAAAGAGTGTTGGGGTCGTATCTTTTCCTAGCCTCTCCTGGGTTGGTCTCCACAGCTGCAGTCTGAGCTGAGGGAAAAATGCATTTGGTTTAAAGATATCCAGATTGTTGCACAGTCTGGTTAAGAAATCCATATGAGCCCTGAACTGGCTTTTCGCAAAGCTTAATACCTAGATGGGCACCATCCTCATTGTTAAGATATTGATCCCAAACTTATATTTTGTCCAAATGTGAGCAATTCACCAAATTGTCATAAATGCCAAAACAATTCACGCAGAATCGAACTGGTCAGATTTAACATATTACAAAAGGGAATATTTATGTACTAACCTGAATGGGATTCAGTACCTCATATTTCAGATTTACAGCAGAAATAAACTCGTGGGATTTTTTTGTTTGTTTAAAATGACTTAATGAATAAATGAATAAATGGATTATAACAGTGGTCTCCAATCTTTCCACCTTGGCAGACTGGCGGAGGCAGCATGGATGGGAGAGGAGGTGGTTTCGCTTGTGCACGTCACTTTCACAAAAGCGTCTTTGCGCATGCTTATTATTATTATTATTTATTGGATTTCTAGACCGCCCCCTCTCCCCGAAGGGACTCGGGGCGGTGTACAGGTAAAAATTAAAATTATGACAATCAACAATACATATAAACTAAAATCGAATTAAATAATCCCCTGTACAAATTTATAAAAATTAAAAACTTAACCTTAAAAACCTAATAACATAATTTAAAATTACAAACTGAGGCGGGAAGCATGGAATTAGGCCAGGCCGGCTAGATGAAACAGGTGGGTTTTGAGTTTCTGGTGGAAGGAGCGGAGGTCCGTGGTCGTTCTAATGTCAGGGGGAAGGTCATTCCAGAGGGTCGGGCCCATCACAGAGAAGGCCCTTCCCCTGGGCGTCACCCGCTGGCATTGCCTAGTGGACGGCACCCAGAGAAGTCCCTCTCTGTGAGAGCGAATCAGCCGAAGGGATGTATGGGGCAGGATATGCTCACTCATTACTTCTGTGATCCGGTTCCTAATAGCCTGTGGCTTAGCGCTGTTTGGGAATCCCTGGATTATAAAATCTTCAGGATATTTTTGAAATCAGTTTTGGAAAGAATAGCATCCATGTGAAGGATACTTATGGGCTATTTATGGGTACAGATTTTCCTCAATTTACAACCATTCATTTAGTGAGCGTTCAAAGTTACAATGGCATTTAAAAAAGTAATTTATGAGCAGTTCTTTCACTTTGCAGCAGACTGTTGCAACATCTCCACGGTCATGTGATCAAAATTCAGGTGTTGGCCCACCGACATGTATTTATGATATTTGCAGTCTTCTGTGATCCTGGGATGAAATAAAAGAGCTGTGATAACTAGAATCAACAGAAAGTATTTTTATCTTTCATACGGGAAACTCACCGTTTTATCTGGAGTGTCCCAGCTAGCAGCACTGCTGAAATAGGTTGGAATTTCTTTGTTAGCATTGGCCAAGTGTGCAGTTTAATTATGGCTTGTTCTCCGAATATTGATTAAGCAAATATAGGCTTTTAGACAGTTCTGTGTCTGCTCTGGAAGTCCCCATTTTCAAGCCTGTTGAAAGCTGCAAACTTCGGTAATAGGTTCTTAGAATTTATTCAGATAACTCATCTTAAGGGTATATTAATAACACAACCATTTAAATACTCTGGGCGGCTTGAAACGTGGATGTGTAATAATATGAGTGTTTTGCTCTTTAAGCACTAATAAATGTATAAAGCTTGTTCTAAATTTAACATAGGCACAGATTATGCAAATTACACAGTTGTTGAATTGGCTGCTTGCCTGAATATCTGCTTTAATCTACCGGTTCAGCTTTTGTAAAACTTATCCTAAATTGTTAGGAAACATTGAGTAAAAAGATTGTTTCTTAGAACTGTGAGAGAGATCTCAGTACAGATGAAGACCCCCAAGCTACAGCCTTTCCACAATATGTGAAAGGAGGCACAGATTGAAATTCTGATTTCTCTTTGAAGCAAGAAATGAGTTTATTTGTGTTGAAAGGGTATTCAGATCCCTAGATTCCTGAGGAAACTAGACAGGACTGTTGCTGTGAAACAAGTTAGTGTGTGTGTGTGTGTGTGTGTGTGTGTGTGTGTGTGTGTGTGTGTGTGTGAAGAGATGTTTTCAGGAGCTTTGTCTAAATTTGACATCTGTGCCAAAGGCAGAATATAAATATCCCTGTACAGTAATTGGCTTTGCATGGTCCCATCCTCATTTTGTCTTTGGGATGCTGTTACCTTATGAGTTTAAAATATGCTTGATATATTATTATCAATGTATTGCATGTACTTACAAATAAATTATTTTAGATGTTCATAGGACCTGGTGCATGGCGTTTATTTCACCCTAAATAAACTGCTGATCCATTCAGCCACGGAATCATTTTCTATAGGAGACACGTAATGGCATGCCAACAAATGACTTTGGGATAATGTAAAATGGGATGACCACCATTCATCCAGCCTTGTTTTCTTGACCTTGCAGTAAGATCCCTGGAGGAAAAGGAAGGGAGTTTGAAGCGGCTTTCAACAATTAGAATCCCAAAAAATGTTCACTCCTGACTTCTTCCTGTATTTTCATTATTGTCTGAAGGAAACCCCTTCAGATGATTCATTCAAATTTGGGATAATGTGTTGTGATTCAGATGCAGTGATACAAAAATACATTTGGGTGGGAACCAAAATCCCAAAACAAACCAAGATAAAAAGATAAATGTTCTAAATTGAGATGATTTTAATAATCATAGTCTTTTAATGCAAGTGTTTCCTAAGCATATACTAATCATAACTGTGTTCTTTAGTGATTAGCAATTAAATAAAACGTTAACACTGTATTGGGAAGGCATTCTGGGAGTTGCAACCAAATATATTTGGAGTCTACTAGGGTTGAGAAGGTTGTTGAATGCTATCCATTCAAGCAACATAATCCAGTTGTACACTATTTGTGTTTTGCACTATAGAATTTTCATTATTTAGAAATGAGGGCAGTTATGAAAGACTGTGATTTCTGTTGGTGATTGGTGTACATGTAAGGACCAATTATTATATTAACTATTAACTGCCCAGTAATCTTCAGAAGCAATTTGCTATTCTTGCGGAACACAAAAAAACCATATTTCTTCTATAGTCTTACTTTAAAACTGAATATGGTAATCCTGTATCAAAATGTAATCTGAAATACTTCCATGTTTTACTTTCTATTAAGCAATCTGTGTTGTTTGACTATCAAATCCATGTGTTTAGGTTCTCTCTTCCATATTGGGGAGGGATTCTAATTACGTTCAAATAGTTCATTTTCTATGTTGCTTTCTGTAGGTGATTTCTCCTATGCCTGGAGTGCTTTAGAACAATTTTTCACCGCATCACTAATTCTATGCATGTTCCCCATCTCACTTGCTTATTTGACCCCACTCCTCTTTCTTTTTGGTTAATTATCTTATAAGTAGACACAACGCATTTTTAAGTCTTCCACTGAATTATTTTTCTGGCTTCCATCTTGCATTTAAGGATTTCCCCCCTTGAACTATTTTAGGTGGATTTGGGTTTTTTTTGTATTTTTGTTTTTGCAAACCTTCACTTATGAAACATATACTGAAATTCTCTGAATGATGTACAAGAAGTCTTCAGCTTGCAACTAGTATTTATTTAGTGACCATTCAAAGCTATAGCAGTCCTTGCACTTAGACCCCATGGTAGCATCTCCACGACCATATGATCACGATTCAAGCACTTGGCAACCAGCTCACATTTATGATGGTTGTAGCGTCCCACCCTCACGTCACAATTTGCAATCTTCTAACAAAGTTAATGGGGTGGGTTAAGCCAGATTTGTTTAATAATTGTGTAGCTCATTTAACAACCACAGCAAAATGGCCATAAAATAAGGTGCCATGTGATGACCCTCTTGATGACCACATCGGTTAGTGATAGAGGTTCCAGTCCCAATTGTGTTCATAATTCGAGGACTTAGTTAGAGCTTTAGATCCACAAGCAAAACTTAAATTGGAAATAAAGGGAATAGTGGTGATGATTGAACAGTTCCTAGGCTTAGAATGTGTTCCACAATTAAAAAAATAAAGAAAGAATGTATTTCAAAATTTACAATGCTTCAAATCAGAAATAAGATTTTCTTTCCATAATTTTTCTTTCACATGGAAAAATTGAGTTGTTACATAGTGTATGGTTTTAATCTGAGGTGATGGTGATGCTGTGTCACAGTTGTCATCTTTCTTGGAATGAGTCCTTGCTCTCAATAAACCATCATTTAAGATTTTCCAGGGATACAGGAGCCATTGATGTTAGATATTCTCCCAGATTAGAAATGGTTGGAAAGATTTGTAATGTCAGGGTTCCAAGTAACACCCCCAACGAAAGAAGACTCCAAGGCTTGAGTTTCCTCAAACTTCCATTTTATTAGAGATGTCATATTGGCACATCTGGGAAAACCCAAATCTGAAAGTTTCCAGGTTTTCCCCACCCAAATGAAAGTTCAAGTCCCTGCCCAGCACCCATATGTCCATCACATGATCCAATCAGGCACCATCCAAAACCGGAGATACCTCCCAGTTACCTCATTGCAGCTACAGGGCAAGATGTCCTTGACTCTCTGAGAAAAGAATGTTGTTTTAATTATGTATCACCCATACTCCACACAATCCCCCCTCCCATTTTCCTTTTTTTTTTTTTTTAATTGAAATTTTTATACTGTTTTACAATATATCACCCAGTGCTGTACAAAACAAAAGGAAGAGTTGGTTTCAAGTATCATCTATTATCTTTAGGATCTCCAAAATCCACGTTCCCTCGGTACAGGCGTCGAGACGTCCAAAGTTCCAAGTGCATAGTCCACAAATGGCTTCCAAGTCTTCCAAAAGATATCGTTTTTATAAACCCCCTCTCTAAATTTAATATCACACGTCATTTTATCATTTAAGGCTAATTTCCACATTTCACAGTACCATTCTTCTATTTTAATATTTACCTCTATTTTCCAATATCTTGCTATTACAATTCTACCCATTATAATCATAATTCTAATCAGTTCTTTCTCATGTTTTGTTAACTCTGGTTCATTAATTATCAATAACAATATAGTTTCTGGTCTCAATATTATTATTCTTTTCATCATTTCACACATCGTTCTTTCTAATTGCTGCCAAAACTTTTTAATTTTCACACATTTATACCACATATGCTCATAAGTTCCCAATTCCGTATTACATCTCCAACATTTGTCACTCATTTTTTTATCTATCAGTGATAATCTTAGTGGGGTCCAGTACCATTTCCAAACAACCTTAAAATTATGTTCTTTAATCCTTATAGATAAAGTCCTCATAATCCGACTCTTCCAATTCTCGTTCCAATCCAAATCCAATATTTTAATCTTTAGATCTTCCTCCCAATTCCTTTTCATTACCATTTGTGGATTTCCATCAAAGTTTATAATCTTGTATATCTTACTGACGAGTCCTTTTAACCCAGTTTCATCTTTAATAATTTGAGATACTAAACTTTCAAATTTAGTTTTACTTCTATCTATGTTACATATTCCCCTTACTTTCATAGTCCATTTTTCTACCTGTATTTTTTCAAACCAATTTAACTCCAATTTTTGAATTACTTTTTTCTTCCTACTTTCCATTCCTAAAGCTCTTAACCAATCTACTATATTTCCTATATTTTCATCCTCAATTACTTTGTTCCGACTTATATTAGTTTTAATCGGCCAACTTTCAATTGTCTTTCCCAAAAACGTTATATCCGGAATCAATTTTTTAACAAATTTATTCCAAGTTTTACTCAACCCCTTTAACCAATAACTATTAATTGTCTTTTTTGTTTTTGCTCTATCTAAAAACCATATAGACCCAAATCTCTTAATATCTTTTAACTCCAGATCTCCCCAATGACCATCTCCACCTTTAAGTATTTTTATCACAGTTCTAATATTATACGCCCGATAATAATTAAGTAGATTGGGAATTCCCAATCCACCCTCTTTTTGGTTTTGATACCACAATTTCTTCATTAATCTTGGTCTTTTCCCACCATTACAAAATTTATCTAATTTCTTCTGATATTCTTCTATATCTTTCTCTGTCAAATTTAATGGTAGCATCTCAAATAAAAAGTTAAACTTTGGTAATAACATCATTTTACACATTGCAATTCTACCAAACCAAGACAACTTTATCTCTTTATATTTATCTATCTTTTTCTCTACTTCCTTCAACATCACCTCATAATTAATTTTTTTTAAATCTCTAACTTTAAGTGAAAGTGTTATCCCCAAGTATTTCAATGTATTCTTAGCTCTTATCCCAAATTGTTCTTGCATACTCTCCCACTCCTTACCATCTTTATTCATTAATAATTCAGATTTTGACCAATTTACCTTTAAACCTGTCATTTCTTCAAATTCTATCAAATGTTTATTTATCCTCTTTAAATCTCTCTCTATATCTTTCAAAATAATCAAAGTGTCATCCGCATACAAATTTATCTTATATCCCTTGTAACCTTCCAACTCTTCATCTGCTTCTATCAATTTAATCAAAACTTCCATAACTAACAAAAATAATGTTGGAGACAAGGGACATCCTTGTCTCGTGCCTGCTTCCAATTTAATCTCTTCCGTCATTGTTCCATTCACCTTTACCTTTGCACTACTTTTTTGATACAGTTTTGAAATAACATGTATAAATTTATTACCAAAGCCTAATGCCTCGATAATTACTTTTATAGTATCCCATTGTACAGAATCAAAAGCTTTAAAAATATCTAACGATATTATACCTAATTCATCTCCATTATTCTCTGCTACATCTATAATATTCAATACTCTTCTAATTATATCACTCATATATCTACCTTTAACAAACCCTACTTGGTTATAACTTATATATTTGTCTATAAAACTATTTAATCTATTACTTATAATAGCTGTAAATATTTTAGCATCTTGGTTGATTAAAGAAATAGGTCGATAGGACTCGATCCTCTCAAGATCTTTATCCGGTTTAGGAATTATAGATATTACTGTCTTATTCCATGACATCGGGACTTCTCCACCATGTAAAATTCCATTGAATAATTTTTGCAGTTTTGGTACTATTAGTTCCTTGAAATCTTTATAAAATTCAGCAGGTAATCCATCTTCTCCTGGGGTCTTCCCTAATTTTAACTCTTGTATTATTTCGTTGATTTCCTCCTGTGTTATATCTCTTTCCATCAAGTCTTTGTATGTTTGATCTATTTTCATACCATATTTTCCAAGATGATTCTTCAATTTTTCTAAATCAATTGATTTCTTTAAGTATAATTTTTGAAAAAAATTCCTAGCTACTTCACATTTCTCCAATCTCTTATAACACCTTGTACCTTTTTCATCTATCAGAGAACCAATTTCTCTCTTTTGAGTTTTATTTTTCGCCATCTTTGCCAATAACCTAGAATTTTTATTACTAAATTCAAAAAAATCCCTATTCAAATATCTTAAATTTTTTTTAACCAATTCAATATCTTCTTCTATCAATTTAGTTTTTAATAAGGTCAATTCCTCCAAACATTTTTTATCTTTCGTAAGTGAGAATTGGTTCTCCAATATCTTAATTTGTCTTGTATCCTGATCAATTTTAGCTTTGTATTCTCTATATTTCCTGCTTGACAATTTAATACTTTCTCCTCTAAATATGGCTTTCATGGTATCCCAAACAATTTCAAATTTAACCTCTTCATTATCATTCAATTCCCAACTTTCCTTCCATTTTTTAAATATCCATATTTTATCCTCCTCCCTTTTGTACAATTTTTCATCATATCTCCAACCTCTTTCCTTTTTCTCAAAATTAAAATCTATTTCCATCATAACTTCTGCATGATCAGAATCCTTAAAAATTCCCACATCTATTCTATCTACTTTATTCAGCAAATCTTTAGAAACAAAAATATAATCAATCCTTGAATAAGTATTATGTACCTTAGAACAAAATGTATACACCCTTTCAGGGCCTTTCAACTCTCTCCAAACATCTGCCACACTGTTTTGAAACATCCATTTATTTAAAATTTCCCCTTTATTTGTTTGTCTAAAGCGGGTGGGATTATTACTATCAATTCTATCCCTAATTAGGTTGAAATCTCCCGCCACAATTACTTTCCCTTCACTTTCTGTTTCCAAAATCTTAGTAATTTTATCCAAAAATCCCTTTTGTTTTTCATTCGGTAAATATAAATTAACCAATGTCACTTTTTGCTCGTTAATATTCCCTATAATTATTAAATATCTGCCTTCCTCATCTCTAATTACTTGTTTTTTCTCAAAGTATACCCTATTTGATATCAATATCGCAACTCCTCTAGCTTTGGAAGTCCCAAAAGATTTTTCATAAATTTGCATACCTTTAATATTCATTCTATTAAAATCCTCAGATTTTTGATGAGTTTCCTGCAAAAATAATATATCTGGAGAATCCCTTTTAAATTTAAGTTCCAATCTTTTCCTTTTTATATGATTGCCTGTACCCTTCACGTTCCATGTCATTATTTTTATAAACCGCATTTAAGCGGTAACTTTTTTAATCCTGACCCCTCCTCTTCCTTTATGTGCACACCAAACACCAAACAGAAAAGACATACAAAAACATAAAACTCCACAAACAATATATAACAAACAACATAAACATAAAACTCAAATATCAAACACAACAACCACAACAAATAACAAGCAATCTTCATCCCCCACATCCTCAATCAGATATCGCCTCTATATAAAGAGCGTGGGGGAGTGGGACGTGCCGATGGTCGGATCACCTCTTCGGGCTGTTCTTTAAATTCCACTTTCAAAAAAAGAAGACAAGACTGGCTTCGCCCCGGACTCAGCTTCCTGCTTTTTACTAAGATCCTCCATCTTGTCTGGCGTTCGTTCAGTATCTTCACGAATTTTCTTATACTCAGAAACTGCCGGGGAAATTTCTTTTCTCTTTAAACTCTTGGGATCCTGGCCGCCAATTGCACCTCTTTCTTCCAAAATTGGGGATTCCTCTTGTACTCCACCCGTCTTAAGCATATAATCTTTAATTTCTACCAAATCTTCCTCTTTCTCAATCAGCCCAAGCCCCCGAATTAATCTTAATACATCTGTTTCTGGAGTAATAGTATGCATCCTTCCTTTATAAAAAAATTTAAGTTGCTGTAGTGGCCTCCAATTGTACTTAATATCATTGTCTCTCAAGAGCTTTGTAACTGGTTTCAAATGATATCTCCAAGCTCTGTCTTCCCTGGAAATATCCGGAAAAACTTGGATTTCTTTCTCCTCAAACTTAGGAACACCTTCCAGTTCTCTTATTTTTGCCATGACCTCTAGTTTATCTCCAAGGTTTGCAAATCTTACTAAAACATTTCTAATCGCTCCACCTTGCCTCTTATAACCAATTCTAAAAACACTTACTAAATTTGCTGCTGTATATTCAAATCCAAAATCATTCAACCATTTTAGCACCCTCTGCTTCAAATCATCCGATCTATTTTCTGGAATATTACGTATAACAATATTGAATTTTCTAGCGTCTTCCTCCAAAAGACTAATTCTCTTATCTTGTTGCTGGTTTTTATAAAAAATTCCTTCCATCTTACGATCAATTTGTGCATCGTGTGCATGGATTTGTTCAATTTCATCTTTAATAAATTTCACCTCCGCGTTTTGCTTTACAAAACTAACATTCAATTCACTTATCTGTTCTTTAGCTTTTTGAACTTCCAATGTCAAATTCGCCACATGATCCGTCAGTCCGGTTAACTTTTCGCCAATTGTATTTAAAGCTCCAAAGATCCGTTCCAGCTCTGAAGGCTGTTGAGTCGACATTTCAGTTCAAAGACAAACTTAATATTTATATTTCTTTGCCAAGAGGGTCTTTTATAAAGAATAAGGGCAAACAGTGTCCCGAATCAGATAAGGCTAAGCCGGCTTATAATGCACCAAAGGAGCCAAAAAAAAAAGCCTAGGAGAGCTTCCCCAGTTTATTTAACTTTTAAGCCTCCATTTTAAGTGTAATCCAAAAAGCTTGTCCGCTACATTCAGCTCACACAATCCACTTTAAAAGAATTGGAAAGTTCAAAGGAGTTATAATCCACATGCCATCACCAACTTCCTTCTTTCTTAAACTTCAGCTTGTGTTTATAGCCTTGTAGCGAGACAAAAAGCATGCAAATGATCTTTGCCAAAGACAAAGGGTAACCCCCCTTACCTCGGCCGCTCGCCCAACCCTCTGCTCCACGGAGAAACAAAACTTTGAAATTCGAGCAGTTCGGGTTGTTCAATCACTTTGAAAAAGCAATTTACAAGTCACACCGACCTTCCAAAACATCTGTAAACATTTCCAGCTCCCAACGGCGCGTTTTAATCACTTTAATCCACATATGTTAGTAAAAAAAAGCCCTACGAGGTGGAGAAAACGTCCTCACCTCATCCGGCCATAACCACGCCCCCCTCCCATTTTCCTACAGTAGAAAATGTGGCAGGCCTGAAGGCCCAGTGTAAAAGATGGCTTCCAGATCTGACGTAGCTTGGGTGGTAGATGTTGATGGTTGTTTGGCGGTTCTCTGAGCTTGTTGTTCGGTTTCTGAACGTTTCGTCACCAGGTTAGGTAACATCATCAGCGGAACTTTGGTTGAAGTGTCTTGTTTCAATTCTCTTCTGCTTTTATAGGTCTCCACATAAGAGAACTGAAATAAGACACTTCAACTGAAGTTTTGCTGCTGATGTTACATGGTCTGTTGATGAAACGTTCAGAAACTGAAGAAGTTCACAGAACAAATAACTACCAATATTCTCCCAGATTTTGCCCAACTTCCCTTCATATCTATAGGCTCAGGAAGAGTGAAGAGCAATTCTTCTTAGTTGATATTAATGTTAATCAACCAGTTTTTTTTAAAGGAAAATAATGAAAATAAGTACTCTGCTTTAGGATGAATATTATTTGTCGTGTGTGTTGCATGGGTATGGGAGAAGAATGGTTTAGTTAAAAAAAAAGGGTCATAAGCCCCATTTTTACTGACATCGTAACTTTGAACAGTCTCTAAACTGATTGTTGTGAATTGAGGACTACCTCTAGCTACTATACCATTATTATTTCTGCCTCTTAGAAACAATGCGGCACTCTCGTGAGCCGAGAACTGGATTTGATTTTAGAGTTTTCTTGATAAGAGAAATGTTTTGCTCATTTCGAGGTTAATCATCTGTTGGAACTATGTCATGATTTTATATATATGCATAGTTCCATGATTTATCTCTATTTTGTGTGACTCTTTGATGTTGTTTTAATGAAACAATATTTTCTATCAAATCCCCTTGTGGGGTGAGGGAATCCTCCTTCCTTACAAATAAATTTACATTTGTTCACTAAACATTAGTTTAGATTTTTGGCAAGAAGAATTCATGCTCTGGTCCAAAATGTGTTCTTTTAGAATTTGAGTCAGTTTGTGGCTTCCTTAAGAATGTTAGAAACTCTGTAAGTAAGGATTTGGTTTACATGACGTATCAAAAATAAATGTGCATTCTCAGCATTTGGTGGGGGTTTTTTTATTCAGGAAAAAAGGCTGAGATGTCGCAGAAAGGAATATATTCAACAATTTAGCAGCTTAACATTATTTCCAGATGGGCAAAGTTAAGGCCCGTTTTTTATAAAAGGAAAGGCAGACATTTTCTCCTTTTGCCCTATTGTGGAATATAGAGAATTGTTATTTGAAATCCTTCTGCTCCTGCACAAAAATTAGGGGGTCCTTGGTGCTTGAGCTTGCTTGTTTTCTTGCAGACGTTTCATTACCCAAACCAAGTCACATGATCAGAGTGTGTACAAAAAGCAGAGCATCATTTGTGGGGGTGGTGGGGGTTTAAAAAGAGAAGTAGAACAAAAACCATTGAATGGAAGTGCATTGGAGCACACTTGCCATGTACTTGAAAATTTGTAGACAAGGCAAGATATGAATTATTCCACAATTCACAGATGCTTCTTGGCAAAGTTCCATACAAGTATACAGATTGAAACCATTGTCTTAGTCTTATTTAATTAGCTATGAAGTGTACACACTGCCTCAATCGAACTGGACTCCAGGCAGATTAGAATGTGCATAGTATAAAATAACATAATTTTAATACAACAGTATAAAATATAAACTACATTTTAATAGAATAGAACTATATTATAATAGAACTATAATAAAACTAAAATGTACTTGGCTCTAGAATCAATCCTAAAATGCCCTCCAGAAAAGCCAGCTTTCCCCCCCTGCTTTCTGAAGGTCCACAACAGTGGAGTACAGTACCGGTGTCACTATAAGGATACCATAGGGCAAGAGCCCCTAAATATGATCCCTATATTTTTGTTCCTTTCCATTGCACTTTCTGGTAGATGGGGACTATCTGAAAGCTTTTTTTGACTGCCTGGGTCAGGGGTCAGCAACCATGTGGCTCTTTCATCCCTCTGCTGCGGCTAACTGTCGCCAGTTGGATCCACGATTTTGATTAGGGCAGTTAGAGGGAAAAGGACGCCATGCTAGGAGGAGACTCTATAGTGGGGAAACTGGACTTCGAGTCGACTCTAGAATTGAATGGGGGGGGCTTCCAGTTAGGACCTTTGTGGCCCTTAGAGTGTTTAAGGTTGCTGACCCCTGGCCTGGGTTGTAGGAGCAGATTTGATCAGGGGAAGGAAGTCTCTTATATACCCATGCCCTCTTTAGGGAAGAGGGAATGCCTTCAAGGACTGGAGGAAAAGCCACCATCAAGGCAAGGGTTCGATATAGAGCGCTTTACCACAGTCTAAAAAAACAAATTAAAAAATAAATCTCAGACAGCCTCCTCTTTAGTTTACCCAAAGATAAACTGAGTGACTCGGAAAGCACATTCAAACTTACAAGATTCCGTGACTAAAGCTGGTACAATAATAGTAGTTTTTAACTATTTGGCATTAGTTTCTTAATCTGATCTACTTTGTATGACTGACACCCTTAACGTTAAAAAATTTAAGATAGTGACCATCTGTTGGTATTGGGGGTTTAATACACCAGTTTGAAGACTGACCAGTAAATATGTGAGGTGTTGTTTCTTGGACCAGCTGAAGTTTCCAGGTGTTCTTCAAGGACATTCCCATGTAAAGTGAATTAACAGTAATTCAAACAAGAGATAAAAAGAGCAGGAATGCATCTTGTTTCAGATAATACTGCCATTGAAACACCAGCTAAAACTAAACAAGGTCCTTCTATGCCCTAACCTTCACTTGCTCCTTCAGAATCAAGCATATGACTTTTAGAAAGCTTCCATTGTTTATTTCACTTTTACAGATACAAAAGTGGAAAGTGGGCAGTTGACCCTTTTGAAAAAAACAAGAACTTGGCCCTCACCCACTCTGCTTCATGTAAAAAGTTCCAATTTGTGTGTGTGTGTGGGTGTGTACAGTGTGCCTCATTTTTTCTCAGTTCAAAGAGTCAGCTAAAATATCTGTAGGTATCCAATCCTAAGCAATTAGTCTTTTCAGGCTGTTTTATATCTATGGATTGAGGCAATTGGTGATCCACCAAACCAAATCCAGTCGCCAAGGGTATATTGTAGCCAGGCAGATAATTGACAACTCTTTTGCATGTAAGTAATCAAAGAAGGAATCACATGGCATTTTCATCAAGTATTTGACTGTTTGAACCAATCAATCAATACATTGGCAACTGTTTTTTAAGTTTGTTTTTCCATTCCATTAAAGTGATTATTTGGGACACAGCCTGCATTGAATCTCATATGGCAGCTTAAACCATTCATTGCAGTTTGATCTTCATGCTGTTTAAGTGTAATATTAATGGTTGGCATTCCTGTTTTTATCAGTCATAAAACTCAACTGAAAGCATGACAGTTTGACCAGTTGTCATCCACAGTGATTTGCTGGCTTGACGATCCAAACATTACTATTGTGCTTCAAACACTTAAGTAATGGAGGAGTAGCAGTCACTACAAATAAATCTGTCTAGAGATACAGAAGAGCAGTTTGATAAGATGACAGTCTTTCGGAATAAAATTCAATATTTTTGCATATTTGGCTGAGTACTATTGTAGGATAGTGATAAAAATGTCTTGCATTTCATTGTATCCAGTAAATCAACTTTACAGTTCTGCATAAATATGATGAGGGAGATGGTGCCCCTGAATCTGTAAACTGCCTTTTGTGTGTCTCTTTGAATTTATAAATATTTTAATGTTGACATTCTTTTGGAACAGTTGCTTTGCTGCTGTATTGATGAGGGATGCAGTTTGAGACAATGAACTTTCCATGCTGTCACAACGTACTTGAAAATAATGTTTTTCAGGTTGAAAACCATATAAAAATGATCCACCAAAGCTCTTAGACTTCAAGGAAAAGAAATAACCTTTAACTTCTTATTTAGATCAGTTTTTTTTTCAAATGCTCTGTGAGTGTGTACCATTAAATAAACATTCAGAAGACCATCCAGCTGAACTAGCAACTTCTGTGCTTTTTGTCTTTAATAGCCAAGAGAGGCTGTTTTTTTTAAAAGAATGAGTAGTCATAGGTAGATATGCTTCCCATTCTCTGTGCTTTAAAATGTTACCCAAAATTAAGTATTTATTTTAATACTTTGACTATTTGCCCCTTTCTCGTCTTGCTTTCCCACATGCACCACAACTGGACAACTGATTGTCAGGACAAGGAGGCATGGCTGTGATTTCCCACTACCATATCTTTGGCGGGGTGGCAGTGGCTGACAACCGTGGGGAATCTACTTCATGGGTGTCAAACTCAATTGCATCACATGACATATCACAATGTTTTTTGCCTTTACGGAGCCGGGGTGGGTGTGGCCTGCATGTGACTCATCTGGCCTGCGGGCCACCAGTTTGACAGGTCTTATCTACATGACCCATTCTTGGAGAATTACTGATTCAGGACCTCAACTCTGAATATCAAATGTTGAAAGTTTATGCAAATCAATAATACTAACAGAACTCTAGTTATCCTACTTAATTCTACAATTGCTTCAGTTCAGAATCATAAGGCTGGAAGGGACATTACTTCTTGTCCTGCTCACAGGTGCGATGAAGAATAAATCAGTGCCCTCCCTGCAGGGTGGCTTTGATTTAAATCACAATTTAAATCACTAGTAAAAGGGCTTGATTCAAATCAACTCGATTTAAATCATAATTTTTAAAGAGCAGCTGTCATTTCTGTTCCGCAGCAGCTCCTTCTCTGTTGACTCACCGACAGTTCCAATAATGAAGAATATACAGCTTCATGCTACATAACTAAGCTCTACTTCGTGCTGAATAAACTAAATTATGAATTTATCTTAAATAGAAAACTACCTTTAGATAGATTTTTACTCCAAAAGCATTTTATAAAACAAATTTGAAAAAAATAAAATAAAAAACCCAATTTTTTTTAAAAAATCAATTTAAATAAAATCTATTTTTTGATATATATATTTTTAAAATATCGATTTTTATCCACTGGCCTCCCTCTGACAGCCCTTCAAGTGCTGGAAGATTTCTATAATGACTTCCTTCATTAGGCTAAACATACCTGGTTCCCTTAGCCCAGGGGTCCTCAAACCACGGCCCTCTGAAGCCATTAATCTGGCCCATGAGGGACCATGATGTTGCCCCACCCGCATTGCCCCACCTACCCACCAGCCCTCGACCACCTTCTGGAGGCCGAGGAGGCCAACAATGGGATACGTGGAGGCCTCAGGAAGCCAAACATGGGCCCGTTTGGGGGCGGCAGAGTGGTTCTGGAGGCTAAAAATGGGACGTGTGGAGGCCCTGGAAGGGCAAATATGGGCTTTGTTTGAATGGCAAAGTAGCTATGGAGACGAGGAAGCCAAAAATGGGTCTGTTTTTGGCTTCCTCAGCCTCCAGGGAGGGAGGGAGGGACAGACAGACAGACAGGCAGACACACACACACACACACACACACACACACACACACCACCTCACATACACCCCAAGGCAGCCGTATCCCTTCACTAACCTGCTTTCCACCCCAAGGAGCATAACAAATTAAAGTTTAAGTTGTGTCTGTTGTTTAATTGACTACTAAATTGGCCACATCCATCCAGTCACATGACTACCTAGCCACACTGTGGCTAGTCACCCCCCAACAGTCTGAGGGACCGTGAATTGGCCCCCTATTTAAAAAATTTGAGGGCTCCTGCCTTAGCCATTCACTGCATAATTTAGTCTTTAAAAAACCCTTATCATTTTTGTTGTTCTTCTCTGCACTAGGGCCTCAGTATCTTTTCTGAATCACAAATGTGATCTCACCACTGCACTATGCAGCAGTACTATCACTTCCCATGATCTTGATGCAATCCCTCTGTTGATGTAGCCTAGAACTACTTTGGCTTTTTTGGCAGCTACAGCACAGGACTGACTTTATAGAATACTGGTTTTATTTGTTTGGGGGTAAAAAGAGCAAGAAATTCAGTTTCACCATTGAAACTGTTGAAATGCTAATGCCACGTCTCGTTTTTTTGGCAGGCAATCCCTGATATACATAAAAGGAAGTAACTTGCCATTTCTTTTAAAATAGACATGGGAAATCTTCTAGCCCACTAAATGTTGCCAAACCAGAATTCTCAACATCCCTCATCATCTTTCAGCAACATCTGGATGGCCACAAGTTCTCCACCCTTTTTTAAAATAAAACATGATTAGGAGAGCCATGTCCTTTGGCCCCCACAATCTGTGCTTTTCCTATATAGCTTTGAAAATCAGAATTAAGTTTAATTAATCCTCATAGTTCCTGTCTTGGTAGACCGACCCAATCATCTTTTTGGGAGGTATGAGGAATGAAGACATTGTATTTTGTGCCTGAGAGTAGCTAGACAAACATAATTCTATGTTTGCCTGAAGTTTCTAGATTGAAAGGCTGGGCATGGGGAAGGGTTAGAAAGGGTGGGTCCTTGTGCTCCCAGAGCTTTCTTATTTTCTTGTAGACGTTTCATTACTCAAACTAGGTAACATCATCAGTGCTTATACGGATACAAATATTCTCCTTTAAAGTTTAGAAAGAAATGGTTATGTCTGTAATAGCAAATCCAAGGTACTTGCTATCCTGACCAGCGGTAATTTTACATGTTTATATGTTTTTTGAAGCATGCTGCATAAAAATCGTGTGTGCTTAGAAACATGAAGAAACAGTAGATGATGAGAAATCTGTTACTGTGAAAGCTCTAGGGCAGTGATGGCTAACCTTTTTCTCCTCGCGTGCTGAAATCGCGTGCCACACCCACACCCACAATGCATTGCTCCCTGCCTCCACACTCCCCCCCCCCCCGCAAATGCATGTGACCCCCACCGCACCCCATTTTGGACCTATCAGGTTTCCCTGAAGCCTCCTGGGACAAAAAATGGGCCATTGGGGGAGTGCCGCACCCCCTGCGGTCCCCTTCACCCCTGTGCATACGTGTGTGACCCCCTCCCCCCGCATGCATGTGCACCTTCCGCATGCACTGCAGAGACCCGACAATCAGCTGGCCAGAGGGAGACACATGCGCATGCGTGGTGAAGCTGAGCTGGGCAAGGGCTCGCGCGACATAGGTTTGACATCATGGCTCTAGGGCAGAGGTCTCATTCTCGCGGCCCGCAGGCCAATTGCAGCCCGCAGGACGATATCTTGTGGCCCCCACCATGATATGAAAGTATAATATTAGTATTAATATTAGTATTAATATTAATATAAGGAATCCCTTATGCCCAGCCTCACCCAGACTCTGCCTCCAGCGGCCCCCAGATAAATTGAGTTTGAGACCCCTGCTCTAGGGGAAGGAGTTGTCTTATAATCATATTACAATGCTACTATGATTGGAGTAGTTGTGAGAACTTAACTGAGTTACTTGATCTGGCCTGTTTTTAGCATCTTGGAGGCACGATAGAAAGGTAATACCAATTATTTACAGTTGTTTTAAGACCAGTTATACTTTTAATATGTTTATGAAACATAAATGTATGGTATTCAAACAGTAATTGATTGACAGATTCTATAAAGACACAGAAGTGGCTATGCATATTAGACAAATTAAAACATTGAGGTATCAAATAACTCAGGTACAAAGCAATGTACTCAAGCTAGTTTATACATATCCTTTGCCTAAAGCAATGTTTAAATCGACAATTATACAGTAGTGTTCAAGTTGAATACAAGGTGGTTCTGTTAGATGAGAATAGGTTATAATTTGACAGTATATTTATTTCACTTCTGTCTTCTCAGACTCCTTCAAATCTTAAGTTCTTCTCTGGGAAAGTCGCCTCCTCAGTTCTACTTCATAATTACAGCTTTTAGTTCTTTGAAGATTTGGTTTTCAAAATGAATTATATTTTAAATATCTCACCTTTGTATCTTTTCACAGTGATTTTATTTTAGGATTCTAGAGTAATAAAGTTCTTACATTTAGCAATTCCTTACTTAATTATGTGACTGTCCTGTGACTAAACATATTGATTACTTTTAACACACCATAGCAAGTAGTTTTTCCTTTTCCTATTTTTAGTGTGAGTTGGGTATATATAATGTTTTGTGGGCATAGGACATAGGCAGCGTCCTCTCTGTGGTTATGTGAGCCATCACCCCAGCTCAGTTCCGTTGCACATGCACGCTCCTCCTGCTGGCCCACTGGTCTTTGGGTCTCTGCTGCGCATGTATGGTGGTGAAGGCATGTGTGCACGCACAGGACCAGGATGCATGCAGGGGAGCTGCATGCGCATGCATGCATATGGGGCAGGGTACATATGGGGGCATGCACACATGTGGGGCTCATACAGGGGGACAGCATGTGCATGCATGAGGGGCAGGTGCATGCAGGGAACCACGTGCGTGAGGGTGGGGTGCATGCAGAGGCCCTCAATGCATGCATGGGGCAGATGTGTGGGGGCCACCCATGCATTACATTTTGGGGTTCAGGCACGCGTAGGTGCATTCACGGGGGCGCTTTGGGCACTTGGTCTGGAAAAGATTAGTCATCACTGGGCAAGAGGAATAAGGATACCTCATCTGTTGTGCTATACCAACTTAAACACTTGATGAATTTATCCTTCAAATCCAAAAATTAGATAAAGAAAAGAACCTTAATGTCAAACTTGTAGTATTTATATATTGGCAATATATAAATATATATTATATACTGGATGAGTCCTAAAAAATTAATCACTACAATTGTTCAACACAGTGGTAGTTGACAGGGTTGACCCGAATTGCCATCTTTATATTTTGTTTTAGTCTTTTAGTAGCAGCAGTTTGGGAGTGGCCATTTCACTGAACGTTACCAAAACAAATTGTGTCTGCAAACTAATTGTATGCTGGAGAAAAAAGAATGAAGTAGCAGTAGTTATAGAGAGAAACTTGGGATCACAAAAGAAAGAGATGAGTATTTTCTGCGGATTAGAATCTGACCGCTGACCGTGTTTTTATACCCAGATTTCTTGATAATAATAATAATAATAATATTTTAATAATAATAATAATATTTTATTTTTATATACCGCGTCCTCTCCCCAAGGGGACTCGGAGCGGTGTACAGGGAAAAATTAAAACACATAAAAATATACAAAAATAGATACAATAAGTAAAAACAAATTAAATTTAATTGTCCCTGCACTAAAATCCCCATATTAAAACTAATGTTCCCTAAACCCTAAAAGGTAGAGACTAACCTAGGCCGGCCAAGCAGAAAAAGTATGTTTTTAATTTCTGACGGAAGGAGCGGAGGCCCGTGGTTGTTCTAATGTCAGGGGGAAGGTCGTTCCAGAGGGCTGGGCCCGCCACAGAGAAGGCCCTTCCCCTGGGCATCGCCCGCTGACAAAGTCTAGTGGACGGCACCCGGAGAAGTCCCTCTCTGTGGGAGCGAATCGGCCGTGAGGATGTATGGGGCAGGATCCGATCCCGCAGATAGCTAGGTCCTGAGCCATGATGTTTTATTACTGTGCCTTGATGTATCTGATATCTTCCCCAATATCCGTAGATGATATGTACAGATTTTGATGTGCATAATTTAAAAAAATGTTTTTGTACATAAAAACTTTCTTTTATTAGATATATTTAATAACCTATGTATTCCTCGAACCTATTGTTAAGGAGTTCCAGCTGGTGGGGACCAGGAGAAAAGCTTTTTCTGCTGTAGCTCCTTCCCTCTGGAACATTGTGCCCCTCAAGATCCACTCCCACCCTGTTGCCCTTCCAGAAGGGCCTCAAAACCTGGCTTTGCTGATTGGCCTGAGGTCCCTATAGGCACGTCCCATACTGGAGGTGATAAGTGGATTAAAAAAAGACATCATTTCCAACTTGTTGCACACTGGTCCCTATTTTAACTAATTGTGTTGATTTTAATATTAAATTATATTAACATTTTACATTGTTGACTTTGTCATGTTGTAAACCGCCCAGAGTTGCTTGATAACAAGATGGACTGCATATAAATTTAATAAATAAAATAAAGTTATACCAGCCAGCTACCAAGATCCTGGGTATGGTTTGGAGTATATTTCACAATCCCAAATAGATTGTGTGTTGAAAAGCAAATGATTTTGCTTCATGAAAGCATAATTTGGTAACATTAAACAGAAGCTGAAAAATCAAATGGAATAATTTTTTTCTATTGATTGTTTTAAATACATTTTTAAAAATGAAATCCTTGAAACACTTGTCAGCTTAGAATCATACTATGACAGGACCAGTTTTGTTTTTGTACTGTTTCCCTGAAAAGAAGACCTCCCCATGTGCTCAAAAGCCCAATCGGGCCTTTGAGCACATGCGTTAAAATAAGCCCTCCCTGAAAATATTGCAACACAGCAGCAGCCATGAGGGTCACCATGCTCGCTGTCTCCTGCACCTCAAAAATAAGACCTCCTTCAAAATAAGGCCAAGTGCTTATTTCGGGGATCAAAAGAAAATAAGACCATGTCTTATTTCCAGGGAAACTTAGGGAGTATTTTTTGGTCGTTCTAGCTTAAGTTAGCACATCACCGTTGGATTAGTCTACTAAAGTAAATAGGTACTTCTAGTAATCCTACTTTTACTATGTTGTATTTCATTCAATTTTAATAAGTCTGATGGAATATGAAGCTTCTGTTTGCAAAATTTTAAAAACAGTTTTGACTGAGTTGGGGTAAGAGAGAAATATCTTCCTTGTTTATTGGGCACATCTTGACACTGTGCCCAGAATTAACTTAAATGCCATTTCTGTGATGCAGACATCCAGCTAGTACAGGCAATATGTTCCTGAAATATTGGACTCTGTACTTTGTGGATCAGCCATAGGCACAGCATGGCAAGAGTCAAATGGAGGCCAGAACAAACGATGAGTGAAAATTGCTCATCCGGCAAAATCTTGGCAGAGCTTGCTTCGCCTCATTAATCAACGCTATCCTAACGTATCTTCCATGGTTCCTGTAGCAGGAATGTTGTGTAGGATTTTCACATTTTTCACCTTTAGCCTTCTTTGTAAGAAAATGGTGTAAAGAAATGGTGGATACTACAACTTATGTGAGAAGGAAATCTTGCTGTTCTAATATACAAGTGAGAGTTGTCCCATCATAATCAAATGATTTTTAGCGCAGTAAAGGTAAACGTTACCCTAGCTCATATGTACTTAGTCGTTCCCAACTCTGGGGGGGCAGTGCTCATCTCCATTTCAAAATTGAAGAGCCAGTGCTGCCGGAGATGTCTCTGTGGTTATGTGGCCAGCATGACCTTACGCCAAAGTGCATGGAATGCTGTTACCTTCCCACCGAAGGTGGTTCCTAATTTTTCTACTTGCATTTTTACATGCTATCAAACTGCTAGGTTGGCAGAAGCTGCAACAAGTAGCGGAAGCTCACCCTGTTACGCGGTGCTAGGGATTCAAACTGCTGACCTTTCTGATCGACATATTGTGTTAAAGGGTTCAGAGATGAAGCAGACTGTGTTTATTAAAGAGCCTCCTTTTGAGTAGGGAATCAGTACACTGGGACTTAGTAAGTTCTTTCTTCAGAAGCCTTTCTACTAATAGTTTAATCTCTTGAGGGTCTTTTTGTTGCTGTTGAAAGTTTAGGATATTCACACCAATGTAACCGTAATATTTAATTAAACCTTTTCTGTTTTTTAGAACCTCTGTCAAGTGATTGACTCAATCCTATGTTGGGATAACAGAGTTTGGGGCCTAGAAAAGGCACCACATTGTGGAACTTTTGACTTTTGTCCTGCGTCTTTTGATATATTTTTCATATTTCTGATGGCAATTTAAGCTACTTTCCCTGGCAATCAAATCTGCAAATTTGTCCATAGACTTTTTTATATCCACATAATTATTTATATATCAAGATTATTATCCTTAAAAATATTCCTGGAGCTAAAAATTTAAAAAGCAATTGGTAGGACAGTAATTTTCCATGCATTTGGAGTTACGCTGCTCTTTGTATCTGTGTTTGGGGATATGGTCTTCATTTTGTTGTGCTATCTAGAACATGTTGAAGAATAATTGGAAAAGCACTCTGACTGATAAAGTTACTTGCTGTTTCCATTCCAGGAAAGCCCAACAGCACTGGCAACTCTGAACGGATTCAGCTCTCAGGAATGTACAATGTTAGAAAAGGGAAAATGCATTTGCCGGTCAACAGATGGACAAGACGCCAAGTTATCCTTTGCGGGACGTGCCTAATAGTATCATCGGTGAAAGAAAGCCAGACTGGAAAAATGCACGTGCTCCCCTTAATTGGTGGAAAGGCAAGTTGACAATTTCAATGTGTATGTGTGTGTCTATATTTATTAAAATTAAAATGAATAATGCATCATAAAATCACATATTTTAAAACTAACGTAATAAGGAGTTAAATAAACCAAGAAAAAAAATCAAGAACAATATTAAGAAATAAAACACATCAGTTTGGGAGTAATTATGAGCACATTTGTAATCTTCAGAATGCTTACTCATCTGTATTTGTAATTTTTGCTCAAAAAACAATTGCATAGGAAAAGATAACATATCAAAAACATTATTAGTATAGCTATGTGTGTGTATTTGTAGGTTCTAGTAGGCAAAATAATTAAACCTAAAATCTGTATAACATTTAAAATCAAGCAGTGGCCTCAGGCAAGGGAATTGATATAAGTAACTATATACATCTCCATCTTTGTACAATAGGATATGTCCCAATGAGATTTTCAGTTTTTCTAAAGTCTCCTTTATTTGGTCAAATGATAATGCAATTATTGTTTTTAGATGGCATACTCATTTTATATTTATTTGTAAAGGAGTTTGTCTTGCACATCATTTTATTTTATTTTTTGCACAGTGTTTGTTCTTGAGGACAGTGATTGATTTTGCACTACACTTGGAGAACAAGTTGGGAACAGATAGCATACCATTCCCCAATCAAAAATATCCTGACCTGGGCTTTTAATCAGTTTTAGGGCTTCCAGAAGGCAAAAACCGTCCGGAAATCAGCTGGCCAGCATGCATGCTGGAGCTGACAGGGCAATGCCTCACGTTTCCTCAGAATAGGCTCCGTGTGTCACCTGTGGCACACATGCCATAGGTTCGCCATCATGGATCTAGTAGGTCAAAAGAGTGGATACTTTTCCTCCAAAAATTATATTACAAATTACAGTGAGCAGAACTGCTTCTTTGCAAAATGTACTCCAGTTGTTGCTACCAAATCTGATAGATATATTACTTAAGGTTTTAGAAGCAAATGTTTCCAAGTATTCTTTGATGAGCAAGTCCTAATACCTTACTTGCGGATTTCCTAGTTGTAGGCCCTACCCACGAGGGCGGACACACCCTGGATCTAATCTTCGTCTCGGGACAGTGGAGTAGTGATCTGGGAATAGGGGATCTAGTCATCACACCCCTGTCATGGACAGATCACACTCTCCTTCGGCTCGACTTTCCGATCGCCACACCTCACTGCGGGGAGGCGGAACCGGACATTCCTATATGGTTCCGCCCCAGGCTCCTGATGGACCCGATAAGGTTCCAAAGGGAGCTTGGGCCAATTCCTGTGGACTTGCCCCGCGACTCGACTGAGGACCTAGTGGCCGCATGGTTAAGTGCGGCCACGAGGGCCTTGGACCGAGTCGCGCCCTTGCGGCTTCTCCTGTGAGCTGCTTGGAGAGTCCAACAATGGGTTAATCCTGCCTTTCTGCCCTTCTGGACTGGATTGATTTTCTTTAAAGCCACGCCTCCTTCCGTTTGCTTGCCAGAATTTCAATCCAGTCTGAATGCCCAGGACGCGTTCTGTTGGTTCTCCCTAAGAGATTCAGAACATTTAGTTGGACTCTCCAAGTAGAGTATTTTTTATTTTAAATTATTTTATTTAGGAATTTTTTCTACAGCTAGCAGCTGGTGAAGCTCTGCGACTCACCAGCTGCCGCAGACCCGACGCGACCTGGGTTCGCCCGGGCGCGCGTGGGTCCATTCACCTGGCCCCAGGTGAGGATCGACCTGGGAGCCAAGAGACGTCTCGGTCAGTGGCGAGGAGCCCTGCCGCTGACGTCCCAGATCGCCGGACCGGCCAAGCCTGAGCCCCTCGCAGCGGCAGCTGCAGGCTCTTCATTTTTTCAGGAATCAAACAGGACGGCTTCGCGCCGTCCGTTTGAATCGCGCCCGCCATTTTGGAGGCTGATCGGCCATTGGCGGGCGCCGGAAACCATAGAGAAGCCGGAAGCGGCGTGAAGGGCCGCTCCTCCTCTTCCGGAGGACTGTTTTTTCCGACCGGCAAGCGGCAAGGCGCGCCATTTAAAACGCGTGCGGAGCCGCATTTTTAAAGAGGAAGAAAAACTTTTTTCCGTTTGGATTTTTTCATCCATTTTTTCTACAAGATTCCTTTTGGGCCGGCTCCAGGCGAGAAGCGGGGGAAAGATCTCTGTCCGGCCCAGATCCGGCAGACTTTCCTCAGCTCGGTGCAGACCTGCTCCTGCGGAGGCAGCCCTTGAGTCTTGCTTGCAAGCTGATCTGCTGCTCCACCTTGCCATCCTCAAGCCTGCGGATCAGGATACCTGGCTGAAGCCCCTTGTGACCAGCGATCTTCGAGTGGTGAGTTACTGGGGCCCAAAATGTCGGAGAGAGCTCCCCAAGATTCTGAGCAGCCAGGGCCATCCACCAGCAGGGGGCTTGTGAGACAGGCCAGCAGGGCCGCAGCTGAAGCCCTGAGCAAGGCAGGGGGGAAGAGGCAGGACAAGGCCCAAGACAGAGCTGCCTCCAGGCGGCAAAAGGCCCTTGAAAAAGAATTCGAGAAGGCCCAAAGAAGGGCCAACGAAGACCCCATAGAGGATCCAGAGGGGATGGCTCAAGTGGATCCCAGTATCCCAACAGTACCCATCCCCCAGATAGTCAGAGAAGAGGAAGAAGAAGAATTCTCCTCTGATGACTCCCCAGAACCCTCCTTGCTAGGAGATGAGGACCTGTTTCAGGAAGAGAGTTTAGCCTCCTCCAGAAGGATTACCCCCCCACCTGTGCCAGAGAGGCCCCCCAAGAGGCCCAGAGCTGAGGAGTGCCAAGGGACTGTGATATCCTCAGAATTGCAAGCCATCATTAACAGGGCTATCGCCCAGGGCATTGCAGATGGCATTAAGCAAAAGACCAAGCGCCCCAGGGGGCGCAGTAGATCCAGAGCATCTGGAAGCCAAGAAGCTCCAAGATCCCCCTCCCCTCATTCCTCGCTGGACAGCGGGGATTCCACTGTGGAGGATGATCTGCTCCCAGAGCAAGAATTCTCAGGGGATGAGCAAGCTGTCCCAGAGAAGCCCGCCTTCAAGGGTTTATTCCATTGCTCCTCCTTCAAAACCATCTTAACGAAGGCCAAGGTTTCCACCCGCATGACGGTTACCACCCCCACACCCACCACTGAGGTGGAGTCTGAGGATGATGAGGGACTATTTGAGGAGCCAGAGGAGACCCAGGAGATAGTCCCCGTACCAAAGATGTTTCTTAACCTAATTCAGAAACAGTGGGCACAGCCAGGCACAGCTGCCTCGCACAGTAACATTGACAGACAGCTGTACACAGTTGACGCTCCCCTGGAGGACCTACTCAAGCTACCCCCGGTAGATGCCCCAGTGCAGGCTCTCACATCCACGTCAGTGCTACCCCCTGACCTCTTGGAAGGTCTCAAGGCGGAGGACAAGAGGTTGGAGAGGGCATGCCACAAGACCCACATGGCGGCTGCCTGGGCCATCAAGACGGCCACCTCAGCCTCGTTCATGTCCAGAGCCACTCTTAAGTGGCTCCGAAAGCTGTTAGCGAAGGTTCCAGCAGGGGATGCTAGAGCTAGGCAGGAGCTGAGAAAGATAATGGCAGGTGTCTCTTACACCGCCGACGCCACCCTGAGCTCTGCAAAGTTCGCCTCTAGAGCCCTGGCCTCCAATGTAACCTCCAGGAGGCTGCTTTGGCTCCGCCACTGGAACGCGGACATGCGCTCAAAGTGGAAGATCGCTTCCGCTCCCTATAAAGGGGGGAAACTGTTTGGCGAGGTCCTTGACCCGGTGTTGGTGGAAAACAGGGACAAGAAGAAGGTCATGCCTTCGGTCTACAAGAAGGCGGACCACAAGAGGTCGGGTTCCTTTCGAAAGCAGTCCTTTCGGAACACAGAACCTTCCACCAGTTCAGGGCAGTTCCATCGGCCCTTTAACCAGGGACCAGATAGGGGGCAGGACCGCCACTCCTTCAGGGACAGAGGCAGACAGCAATCCTTCTCCAGACGCCCCTTCAGAGGTGGATCCGGTTCCCGTCCCTTCCGAAGGTTCAAGTGACTCCCCGACGGACGCTCCCATAGGGGGCCGCCTGCAGCTGTTTCAGGCGGCCTGGGAGCAAACCACGTCGGATCAATGGGTCCTACAGACCATCAGGTTAGGGCTCACCCTGGAATTCCTCTCCATGCCTCCCAGGCGATTCATCCGCTGCCCCACCCCATCCTCTCCCCTCAAGAGGTCTCTGATGGAACAGGAGGTGGCGCACCTGAGGGGGATAAATGCCATAGAGCCGGTTCCGGCAGAGCAGGCAGGGTCAGGCTTCTACTCCATCCTGTTCCTGGTCCCCAAGAACTCGGGAGGATGGAGGGGGATCCTAGACCTAAAGCTGTTGAACAAGCACCTGGCATACAGGCGCTTCAAAATGCAGTCTCTCCAGTCCATCCTGAGCTGCATCCGGACAGGAGACCTGCTGACCTCGATAGACCTTCAGGAGGCCTATCTACACATTCCAGTCCGGGAGACGCACCGCAGATTCCTCAGGTTCTATTATGCGGGCCAGCATTACCAGTACAGGGCCCTTCCCTTCGGCCTGTCGTCCGCTCCGAGGACCTTCACGAAGATCCTTGCCGCGGTCCTGGCGTCCCTCAGGGCGCGGCCAGTCAGATTACAGGCGTACCTAGACGACATAGTGATCCAGTCGTCCAGCCACCGGCAGGCGCTCAGGGATCTCCGGCTGACCATGAGGACCCTCGAACATCACGGGTTCTCCATCAACCTGAAGAAGAGCCACCTGAGCCCTACCACCAGTCTGACACATCTGGGAGCGGTCATAGACACCATCTCCGGCCGCGTCTATCTGTCTCCAGAGCGGGCGAACAGCCTGATCCCACTGGCGCTGAGGGTAGGATCATCAGGAACCGCCCCCATCGTGCTCCTGTCACAGCTCCTCGGGAAGATGATATCTTGCCTCTCCATTGTGCCTTGGGCGCGCCTCCACTCGAGACATCTGCAGTGGTGCCTCCTACCACACCAGCGAGCCAGGGAGAGCGACTCACCCAGACACGTACCAGTCCCAGACAAGGTCAGAGCGTCTCTAGGGTGGTGGACAGCGAGGTCCCTGGCCAAGGGATGCCTCTTTCGAGAGCCAGAACGGACCGTCATCACCACAGACGCCAGTCTCTACGGCTGGGGTGCCCACCTGGACCAGCAGGTGGCGCAAGGGAAATGGTCACCCGAGGAACTCAAACACAGCATCAACTGGCTGGAGCTCAGAGCTGCGCGCCTAGCACTTCTCCACTTCCGCCCGAGGATCAAGAACTGCCACGTGCTACTGCTCACGGACAATGTGTCCACCAAGGCCCACATCAACCGACAGGGGGGCACCCGGTCCAAGTCGCTGATGGAGGAAGCAGAACGGCTAGGCCTGTGGGCGGAGAGACACCTGGCCTCGATCAGAGCCGAACACATCTCGGGCGAGAGCAACATCCAGGCGGACTGGCTGAGCAGGGCCACCATCGACAACTCAGAGTGGCAACTGCACCCGAACCTCTTCTCCAGCATCACGCAGAGGTTCGGTCAACCAGCAGTAGACCTGTTCGCATCAACAGCAAACGCTCAAGTTCCAAGGTATTTCACCAGGTACCGGTGCCAGGGGGCGGAGGGAGTCAACGCCCTCAGGTGCCATTGGCCCCCGGGCCTCCTGTATGCCTTCCCTCCACTCCCGCTCCTGCCGGGCCTGGTCCGGAAGATACTCAAGGAACAGGCAGAAGTCATAGTGATAGCCCCTTACTGGCCCAGGAGAGCCTGGTTCGCAGACCTAGTGAGCCTCTCCGTGGTCAAACCGTGGAGGATTCCGCAGGGGGAGGTGTCACTCGTGCAGGGCTCCATCGAGCATCCGGAGCCACACTGGCTGCAACTGACCGCCTGGCATGTGAAAGGCAACTGCTAGAAAGAGCACAGTTTTCCGAAGGGGTCATCCGGACCATCCAGGCCTCGCGACGAGGCTCGACCACCAGGATATACGATGCCACTTGGAAGACCTTCGTAGCTTGGTGCAGCTCCAGGGGAGTCGAACCCATCTCAGCCTCCATCCCTGACGTGCTGGACTTTCTTCAGCGAGGTCTGGAGCAAGGGCTGGCTGCCAACACGCTCAGGCGCCAGACGGCCGCACTCTCAACCGTGCTAGCCTTCGACTCCTACTCATCCCTGGCTAGACACCCAGGGGTCAGGGGCTTCCTAAGAGGAGCTACCAACATCCGACCACCGGTAGTTCACAGGTACCCCACGTGGGACCTACACGTGGTGCTAAGGGCACTGATTGACCCGCCGTTCGAGCCCCTACGCACTTGCGACCTACAGCGCCTTACCGTGAAGACGGCCTTCCTAGTGGCCATCACCTCGGCACGCCGTATTTCGGAGCTGGCAGCCTTATCTGTCAGAGACGACCTCTGCATCATCCATGAGGACAGGGTGACCTTACGGCTCGATCCCACATTCATCCCCAAGGTCAACTCAACTTTCCACCGGACCCAGGAGATCGTCCTACCGAATTTTTGTCCAAGACCGACACATCCCAGAGAGCGGCGATGGCACAAGCTCGACGCCAGGCGTGCACTTAAGTACTATATAACACGCACCGCATCCTATCGGCGGTCTGAGGCCCTATTCGTCACCTTCCAGCCCCGCAACATGGGCCAGAAGGCCTCACCAGCCACCATCGGCAGATGGTTACGTAGCTGCATCGCCTCAGCTTATGAACTTCAACGCCAGAGGGTACCTCACCGCATCACAGCTCACTCGACCAGAAGCGCGGCAACCTCGGCGGCCTGGGCAACCCAGGCATCGCTTGACGAGATCTGCAGGGCGGCCACTTGGGCTTCCCCGTCCCAGTTTGTACGTAACTACAGATTGGACAAGTTTGCATCTTCAGAGGCGGCCTTTGGGCGCAGAGTGTTGCAACAGGTGCATTTGTCTACGGAATCTACCAGAGACAGTTTTTCCCGCCCTGGGAATATTTAGCTTGGGCATTTTCCCATTGTTGGACTCTCCAAGCAGCTCACAGGAGAAGAGTCGTTGGCTTACCTGAACGATCTTCTCTGTGAGCTGCGAGGAGAGGCCAACCCCGCCCTAGCTCGTAGATTCCTCAAGTTGTATGTTGTTAAACGTTTGTGTTACTGTATTATAGTTGACAGAAGTAATGGCATTAAAGCCTACGACAATAAAGGAACCAACCAGACGACTACTAGTCCACGCCTAAATTGAAATTCTGGCAAGCAAACGGAAGGAGGCGTGGCTTTAAAGAAAATCAATCCAGTCCAGAAGGGCAGAAAGGCAGGATTAACCCATTGTTGGCCTCTCCTCGCAGCTCACAGAGAAGATCGTTCAGGTAAGCCAACGACTCCTCTCTTGCAGCGACGAACCACCTGGGCTCCTTGGTTTACCGAGGGGCTTAGGGAGATGAAGCGCCACAAGAGACGCCTAGAGAGCAGATGGAGATCTTCTCGCTCCGAAGCCGACCAAACACTAGTGAGAGACCATATTAGGACTTACTTAGTGGCGATAAGAGTGGCCAAACGTGAGTATTGTGCCACTCTTATTGCATCCGCAGATAACCGCCCTGCCGCCCTGTTTGGGGTGACCCGCTCCCTCCTTCAACAGAGGCCGCGGGAAGCCCCTTTACAGGGTCGAGCAGAGGAATTTGGGATTTATCTGCAGGAGAAAATCACTCGGATTCAGAACGAGCTACCCTCCATCGACAGTGGTCCAGTCGAGCGGGCCGAGGCTGTTCTTGTGACACCATTTTGGGAGGAGTTTGATTTTGTTACCACCGAGGATATGGACAAGTTGTCAAAGAGACTTAGGGCTATCACATGTTTATTGGACCCGTGTCCCTCCTGGCTTGTACTGACATCCTGGGAGACGACACGAGGCTGGCTCCAGGGCATTGTCAACGCATCTTTGAGTGAGGGGTCCTTGCCTGCCGTCTTGAAAGAGGCGGTAGTAAGGCCCCTCCTCAAGAAGCCGTCCCTGGATCCAGCATTATTAGAGAACTATCGTCCCGTCTCCAACCTCCACTTTCTAGTGAAGGTTGTTGAGAGTGTGGTGGCTCAACAGTTTCCGCGACACTTGGAGGAAGTTGATTATCTAGACCCGCGTCAGTCCGGCTTCCAACCCGGGCACAGCACCGAGACAGCATTGGTCGCGTTGGTTGATGATCTCTGGAGGGCGCGGGATAGAGGATATTCCTCTATCCTAGTCCTATTAGACCTCTCAGCGGCTTTTGATACCATCGACCATGGTATCCTATTGCGCCGACTGGGGGGGTTGGGGCTGGGAGGCACCGTTTTGCGGTGGTTCTCGTCCTACCTCTCTGGTCGGTCGCAATATGTGTTGGCAGGGGGGCAGAGGTCGGCCTCGAGACCCCTCAGATGTGGGGTTCCTCAGGGGTCGGTCCTCTCGCCCCTACTGTTCAACACATATATGAAGTCGCTGGGTGAGATCATCCGTGGTTTTGGGGTGGGATATCATCTGTACGCTGATGATACTCAGTTGTATATATCCACCCCAGACCACCCCAACGATGCCGTCAAGGTTATGTCCCGGTGCTTGGAAGCCGTACGGATCTGGATGGGTGGTAACAAACTTAAGCTCAACCCGTCCAAGACTGAGTGGCTGTGGCTTCCGGCGCCCCGGTTCAGCCAGATTATTCCAACTCTGGCCATTGGGGGCGAAACACCGGCCCCCGTGGAGAGGGCGCGCAATTTGGGTGTCCTCCTGGATTCCCGGCTGTCTATGGAAGATCATGTGGCAGCCGTGGCCAGGGGGGCGTTTCATCAGGTACGCCTGATGCGCCAATTGCGCCCCTTACTGGACCGGGGTGCCTTACGCACAGTCACTCAAGCACTCGTCACCTCTCGACTCGACTACTGTAATGCTCTCTACATGGGGCTCCCCTTGAGGTGCACCCGAAAGCTGCAGCTAGTCCAGAACGCAGCCGCGTGGGTGATTACGGGAGCGCCTAGACACTCCCACATAACACCTATCCTGCGCGAGCTGCACTGGCTTCCTGTGGTCTTTTGGGTGCGCTTCAAGGTTTTAACGGCCATCTTTAAAGCGCTCCATGGCTCGGGGCCTAGTAATATGCGAGACCGCCTCCTGCCCCATACATCCCTCAGACCGATACGCTCCCACAGAGAGGGCCTCCTCAGGGTGCCGTCGGCTGGACAGTGCCGACTGGCGACACCCAGGGGAAGAGCCTTCTCTGTGGCGGGCCCAGCCCTCTGGAACGACCTACCCCCTGAACTCCGCACCATCTCCGACCTCCGCCTCTTCCGCAAGTGTCTGAAGACACATTTATTCCATCTAGCCGGCCTAGCGTAACCTCCATTACTGACTATTAGACAGTTTTAAACTTGGGATTTTTAATTCGGTTTTTAGCGCAGGGTTTATTTATTAGAATAAGTTTTTTAAATTTTATATATTTTATATATTTTGTATGTATTTTAACATCCCTGTGCGCCGCCCTGGGTTCATTTGGAGAAGGGCGGGGTATAAATTTAATTAAATAAATAAATAAATAAATAGAACACTGGAACAGATAGTCATGAAAAGCATAATTCATTTGAACTCTTCATTCATCCTTGAAAACATGAATATAATTTTTTTGGTTTGAAAAAAAACCTCTATATTGTTATTTTAGTGCACACCAGATTGTCATAGAACATTTTTAGATTTTGGTAAACCTTATCTATCATAAGGGATTTGATTCTTTATTAGCAAAGAGGCAAGTTACAATCTGATATGCAACATTCTTGGAAATCAAAATAGAGATTGGGCGGTGCATTTTCATGTATCTTTGAAGAAACCAGCTAATTCTTATGTTCAACACTACTATCAGGAGTATAGACGACATACTGCTGTGCTTGAAGTTCAGCTTTGTACATCCGCATTCATCCAAAGATGGAGTATGCCAGTGGCTCCCATCCTTTCTTCCAGCTTCAGAAAAAAAATTGTCTTCCATGGACGGGGAAGGACAGTTCATGTGCAGCCTAGATCCAGCACATACGCAGATGAAGCTATGCTCACTTGCCCATCACTTGTATAGGCTGGTTCCAAGCAGGCCACAGACTGGTACTGGTCTGTGGCCCTGGGATTGGGGACCTCCATTGTATGCAATGAATAGAAAAAACAAGAGTATCATTTTTGTGGCAATTTGTTAGTTAAAAAGATCTGGCAATAAAATGGATTGCTGATAATTTTTCTAAAACTGTTTAATTAACATTTAAATCCTATGTATCATGTATTTGAAATTATGGCCATTTATACTACTTGAAGCTTAATCTCAGATATATGATCTGAAGACTTATAACTTTTGGTTTGTTTAGCCCAATGAAATGAGCTAAAATTCAAAATTTCATATTCTTTTTATTAAATGTTTACATTTCTTTTGTTATGTCGACAGCCTATTTATCCTTGCAGCTTTTTTTTTCTTAACTGTATTTTTAATTAATTAATATTTTAGAAGTTTAACCTCTGTCTTAGAAGTTATGTTTTTTTTTAATATATGTATTTCCATCCTTCCCTATGCAGGTAGAAGAAGTTAAAAAGCACCAGCACTGTTTAGCATTTAGCTCATCTGGACCTCAAAGTCAGAGTTACTATATCTGCTTTGACACTTTCACTGAGTACTTGCGATGGCTTCGGCAAGCTTCAAAGGTAACATTTTTGTAGTTATGCAGATCGCTGTTATTTATTTGCTCATATCCTGCCTTTATTATTTTTTAAATAAACAACTCAAAGCAAGAAACATATCTAGCACTCCTTCCTCCTCCTATTTTCCCCACAATAACAACCTGTGAGTTGTGTTGAGCTGAGAGAGAGAGAGACTTTCCCAAGGTCATCCAGCTTGCTTTCATGCCTAAGGTGAGGCTAGAACTCATGATTTGTTTTTGAAGAAACCAGGATGATTGATAGAGTTGGCATTATGTGAATGCTACAATTATAAAGTGAATGGCATGGTCATTGAGCGAGTGTCATGGTTATTAAGTGGATCCATTGTTTGCTGTTGGCCAATTTTTGCCAGAAACTGGAAGTAAACACCTGTTTCTGGAAAAAGCATTATAAACCATGGCCATGTAACACCAGGTGCTGCACTCACCGGTTGGTGAGTATCCAAAATGCAACCACAGGGGGGTGGGGGCGGGCACGCGCAACATAGGAAGTTTGAAACTGGGTTGTAAGTCCTTGTTGGGAAGAGTCTGTCATAACTTCAAACAATCGTTAAGCAACTGGTCATAAGTCAAGGACTACCTGTGTTCAGTTGCAAGTGAAAGCTCTTTAACAATTCATGATATTCTCCATCTCTTTTGTTTCCTTTCCCCTCCTCATTGCCCGGAATATATTATAACTGTGAATTGTGGATAGATTTGAATAATGCATGGTGCAGTAGTTATGCTGTTGGGCAGGAAGCTAGGAAAGGGGAGATGCTGATTCAAAGCCACCTCAGCTATGGAAGCTCCCTGAGTGACTTTCCGCCAGTACCTCTCTCTCTCATATCACTCTGCCTCGCGAGGTAATTTTTGTGGGGGAAATTGGAGAAAGAAGTGATGTGTGAATTGGTTTAAGCTCCTATGGAGAATCACACGTTAGAGATATGTGACTACATTAATTCTGGCTGTCCTTTCACTGAGGTAGTAGTTGTCTTAATTAATTGTAATATCTTGCCCTGAAAACAAGGGAAATAATGACATTCACAAGTATAGGGAAAAGGATTGGAAGTTGCTAGCGTTTTTAAGTTCCCGGCTGCACATAATTACTTGGTACCATCCTGTGCTTTCTCTTTGTTCAGCTGGGTTGGGAAATTGCCAGTGTAAGCCCATTTCGTTATGTAATCACAGCAACATCTTCTTTGCTCTGAATGCTGAGATATATAAACCTGCTAGTATAAGCCAGTATAGAAATAGGCAAACTTTAAAGCCATGTTTTAATGAAAAAAAAGAAAAAGAACAGCAATACATTTCTTGGTATTATGAAAATGCAAATATTTGTAAGAAATGCAGCAGATGTTTAAATTGTAACTAAAAAGGCATATTTATTTAAGAAAAAGGTGAGACGGTAAATCACTTCAGCCCATAATAAAATTCTTGTTTTTGATTTGAAAACCTTTGAGAAAAGATTGGTCTGCTGTTGAGCATTGAGTGTTCTAAGAATTTCTGAACTAGCTTTTGAAGTGTTTTGAATGGAATCTTTTCTAAGAACTTCAGAGTTTTTGAAAATTACCTATGAGTTCATGGTGAAATGAGACTGAACTCCCATTGTCACCACATAACTAGGATATTATATAAATCTGTGTCCATCTCTTAGAAGGTTGATCTGTTAAACAGCTCTGAATGCCTGATAATCTAGGTAACTGCTGATGAAGGGCCCTTGTAATATCTATCTATATATAAAAGGTAAATACCACTCACTCATCACGAAATCTCCAGAACCGTTAAGCCTTGAAATTTGCCGTGTATATTCCTCTTGGCTTCTAGGTGCTCACTAAGAAAGGATTTTTCTAAATGACCATCAGATCATTGGTATTTCTTATACAGTAATTAACACACTTTGATGCTAAGAAGTTCTACTCCCCTTCCCCACCTGAAAAGAACTCTGTTCCAACTGCCAGTTGCCTTATATTAACATGTTCTGATGCTAAGGAGTTAGACACTCTACTCCCATTTCCCACCTGAAAAGAACTCTGTTCCAACTGCAAGTTGCCTTATATTAACACGCTCTGATGCTAAGGAGTTAGACACTCTACTTCACCTCCCCACCTGAAAAGAACTTTGTTCCAACTGCCAGTTGGCTCACATTCTGTAACCTCAGTTCAAACTGGCAGATGTTTCACTCCTTCACCCAGGAGTGGTCTGGGGCTCCTTACAGTATTAAATGTTGGTACCTCACCAAAATGTCTATGCCTTCCACCTATGGAACTGCTTCCGAACTCAAGGCGGCAGGAGTGATATTCCCTTATGTGTTTCAATCAACAGCTATCACTGTGCCAACGGCTTGTGATCCGAATGCCTCCTGCATAACCTGATCACATAGTTTTGTCGCGAAGCACGGGTATCCAGCTAGTCTCTATATTACTCATCCTGTTTAGCAGAGAGCCTTCATATACCTTAATGGTGCACCAAGAACTAGGCCTTTTCCTACTTATCTTTAACACAGTCATCTAAGCAGCATTCTTAACAAATTTAAACCATTAACAATGGGAGTGTATCACTTTCTTCTTGCTGTATTCACACATAGTGCTAAACCATAATATTTTCACATGGCATTATATCCATAATGGTAAATGGAAAAAAATGGGTTCATGCCTTTGCTTTATGTTGCTTGTGCTGCCTTGCAAATTAGCAAAATTAAAATGACACTGAACTTTCATTCTGCAAATGCATTGAGCATATGGATGATTCTTCTTTCACAGGAAAAAAAGAATTCACCTTCATGGTTGAAAATATTAAGATATAATTTGTGGAGAGTCCACCGAAGGATAAAATGGTTCACAGTTGGGCACGGGTATGATGTAAAAATAATTATGCTAGATGAATAATTCATCTACCGGTAGTTCTACGAGATGAATTCTAATAAAACAGAACAGGAAAGGAAAATAAATCAATTCCCTTGGAATAATTCTTGTTGGAATTATGGTCTTCTAAGTTTAAGAGAATTTAAAATGTAACAATTTGGTTTTAAAAAAAAGCCTGCTGTTTACTAGACTAATGCAAATATTACCAGTAATCAAGCTTTACTCAGAGATAAAAACAAACCTATTTAATCTACGGTAATTGAACTTCCTTTGATTCTTTCTAATTAGACATTTTAATTAGTTTGATTCTGCTAGCAAAACAAATGCTTATCTAGATGTAAATTGATAGTACTAAATATCAATATCTTTGGATCACTTAAATTTAGTCGTTTATTTTCATTACATAAGCAAGAACAGATGGGGGAAACAAATATTTTTTTGTTCCCAAAGGAATGGCTATTGAGACAAAGGAGTTTTAGGATTTTTAAAAAGATCATTTCATTATAATGCTTGTTTGTGAAAAACTTGGTGGTTATTGATGTTGAAAATTTTGTCATTGCAGGATAAAGCATATATCCATGTCAATTTATAATGCTTAATATTGATTATTTTTTAAATCAAGCCATGTATAACCTCACGTGATGAATTGTGAAGCTTACTTGTTGAAGCTGCCAAAGTTAATGTGATTAGTTAGTGTTCAATAGAGTATAGAATTTGGACATCATATTAAACGGGTTAATTACATTTAGAAAGGAAATGTCTCAGACAAATTAGAAGAAAGAAGTAATTATGTAATACTTTCCTTATTCTTCTATGAAAATATTAATATACATAGAATCAAGCTCATACCATTGTACCCAAGTTCCACAAAGGCAGAATAAGATACAGTACTCGGCAATTTGATTGTCCTCTGTTACAATACAAGACAGCATAAATTATGCAGAATTCCAAGTATTGCCACTTGAACTATTATTCACTTACTTGAAAAGGCTGAGATTAGATGGCTGTTCCCCATACACGTACCACATATTTACATGCATAGCTTGTTGCAGGCTGTCCATTGAGAATATAAGGGGAAGAAGTACAGAATAGGAGGCATTGTAGAATACTTTTATGTCAAATATTCAATACTGAGACTTCTTTGAGAGCTATTTAAAAAAAAATCTCCTTTTCATATGCTACCAAGTGCCTCAAGAGTTTCTTTTTTGTGCAAGGTTTTAAGGGCAAAGTTGTATACACAACTAGAGGATTGTCTGGCCTTTATGAACCTTTCGATGCCCCGGATTACCTGCAGACAAAGTATCTTTTTTAAAAAAATAAATAGTTTCATAATGGAGCAGCTCAGAGTTATCATGTGAGATTTCTGAGCCGAACTGGAGCTAATTTCCCTGGTAGTATTTGTGTTTTTTTTTAATGTTATCCGTACTTGCTTTCTAGAAATGTCCGAATGAGGATGCGGTTAAAGCTTTGTTTTTGCCAGGATACTATATGGTTTTAAAAAGTGTAAATATTGGAAAACTGCATTCAAGAGTTCATACTAGCAAAGGAGCAAGTCTGAATTAATCTCATCTTTCAGCTACATTTTAGATGTCACACTTACACTGTATTATTTCTTTTCCTAACTTCTTTTTATTGAAAAATAATATTGATAATATAATTTGCCTTGCTTTCCATGCAGTTGCTTATTTGTTCTCTGAATAAAAAAAGCGTGAATTGATGAGAGGTGTGTTCTGCCATCAGCTTCACAGGTCTTGGTTACTACTATACTGCAGCTATTACTTTTCCCTTCCAATTCAGGCACAGATGTTGTAGATTTTAAAATTGGGAAACCCTCCATGATAATTAACATTTAGAATACTATCTGGCTACCTGTCTCTGATCTATCTATGTCAGAGCTATCTATCTGAATTGGATTTATGTATCTATTAGTTCTGTGAATACAGAGCACATTAAACAAATGAGTGTGTGCATTTTAAAAGATTCATAAGGCAACTGTGGCTAGGAGAGCCTTTGCATAGGTCCATCTTCTGCTCCAACCCCAATTAGAGAAGGATGGCACACACTGAACATTAGACAAGTTATCAAGATCTCCCTGAGCAGACAGAGGAATTCTGACTCCCAGCCTCCTGGTAAAGAGGTTGAAGCTGCCAAGCCTGAATACTAAGAGCTATAGATAAGATACAACCTTTTATCAAAAGACAGTCCAGCTGCTTTCGACATCCATGGTCAAGAAATAAACAGCAAGAAGTCTATTACCTTTTTAGGACAGGTGAAAGAGACCTAAATTTTAACAGCTAGGGACTGATATATATATAACAGGTTGAATTTCTTCTTTCTGCCGCTCAGCTTATCTGCTGTGTTACTAACACTTCTTGTGTCTATAGTTAAGCACATTTATCTCAGTTCTTTCACTGCTAGCTTCTGGGCAGTGGTAGGATTCAAAATTTTTGACTACTGGTTCTGTGGGCATGGCTTGTGGGTGTGGTGTGGTAGGGGAAGGATACTGCAAATTCCACATTCCCTCCCCACTCCTGTGGGAAGGTTACTGCAAAATCCCCATTGCCTCCTCACCCCCCCAGCTCTGTTCTCCTGTTCAGGACAACAAAAGAAGATCAACTGGGAGGCAGCAGGGGCGGGTTAGTTCTCCAAACTACTCAAAATTTCCGCTACCGGTTCTCCAGAAGCTGTCAGAACTGGCTGAATACCACCTCTGGCTCTGGAGAGCTGGAAGTGGTCTTGAACAAACTAGCATTTCTTGGGGGAAGCTGTGACACGTAGTGTCTTTTCAAGGGCTCCACCTTGACCACAAAGTTTCCTCAGTCAAGGGATACTGAGTTCTGCAATAATCTTGAAAGATTCTGAATAAGTCTCTCTTTCAGGGAATTGTGGTTCAGTCCCCTTTGCTACCTTTGCTGGCCTTGATGCTGCTGGTACTGCTACCTAAAATAATGTACCCCTTCCCCGAGACATTTGCAGGGCTCCTATATATTCCTCCGTGTCCTGCTTTATAAAACCCTGATAGATTAACTCTGATCTCAACTCTATCATCCTTCTACAAGAAGGTAGTAGATTTAAAAAAGGTCCAAAGCCACCCACCCCTACCTCAAAATAGTAGCTCTGATTTGTGTTCTTCATCTCAGAATGGTACAAATGAAAAAGCACATTAAAAGATGGCTTTTGTTTTCTGACCTTTTTTTAAAAAAAACTTTGTTGTTTTCGAATCGCACTTTTTTGCTGTTCTAATTGGGGCAGTAACCATGCAATGCACACAAAGCGTTCAAAGAGGGGTGGGGTTTTTTTGCGATACGGGATTTCTTTACACATTAGAAGCAATGCCATTATAAAATCTGAGGTACCAGTTTTGCTTTCATGATTCACTTGAACCTAAGTTACATGTTGTTTTCCTGTCAGCGATCTTTTTTGCCACCTTAAGCATCACTTGAAAGGTGTCACAGTGTAAGTCGCAATTAAGGCTGAGCTGAGATCCTGGATGTCTATCAGATTTATGTCTCTCTAAACCAGTGCTTCTCAAATAGTGGGGCGGGCCCCCCAGGGGGGGCGCAAGGCTCCGTAAAGGGGGGCGCGTTTGACCTCGGCAGAGGTGTACTTATAACAATTTTATAGACAAATGATACTATTTACAGTCGCGGGGGGGGGCGCGAAATGTTTTCTTCTTCCTAGGGGGGCATGACAGAAAATAATTGAGAAGCACTGCGAATCCTATTGCCAAGTTCAAATTTAGTTTAGCTGTCTGAGGATAGGCTATGTACGTGTCTGCTCCTGTGGGGTTTTACTTTTGATTCTTAAACTGGTGACATCTCAACTAAGAAAGAGAGGATTAGTGATGAAGTGAATTCCTACAAACCCTAAGAACAGAGCCCCTGGAGAGAAATGATCGGATTTGCAATTCAACAATATTTGGAAGGCTTCAAATTCCATACCTAGTTAAGGGCAAACTAAAATATTCTGCTCTGAAAAGTGGCTCAGAACACAGCTGCTTCAGACATCAAAGGAAGACTGATTTTTTTAAAGAATTAAGGCAACTTTCTATAAATCTAATGTATAAGACAATGGGGGAAGAAACTGAGCCATCCCAAACCACACAGGCACCCATGTTTTTATTTATTTTATTTTATCTTTTATTGTTCTCCAAAATACAGGATGGCATACAAGGCTGTTGAGACCGCGAAGCTGAGGCCATGAAGAAGTTGTAGAAAGGTCAACTTGTATCGCTGACCTCTAATATCTAACATTATCTAGATTATGCCTTTCTAGTTTAGAGACTTGAAGGCCGTTATTGCTGGTGTTTTGTGACCCTGCTTCAAAATAAGCAAACCAAAAACAATTTTAACTGGCTCTGAGTTATTAAGCTTTGTAAAGGAATGAATTCTTGTTTGCTCTCCCTGGGTGTTGGCTTGAGAAGCAATTAGTGTTTCAGCGCCTCTTTTCTCTCTCTCCCTCCCTCCCTCTCCCTCCCTCCCTCCCTCCCTCCCTCCCTCCCTCACTCTGTCCCGTTTAGATGCTGTGCTTGATTGCATCCTCATTTGAGGTTTCAGAAAGCCACGGCAATAAAAATGTCAAGTTAACAGTGTGGCTTTGTTTGTTATGGAACTGAATAACTGGAATTTTTTATCTTTTGAGGGACACTGATGGATGGAATGGAGATTCCTTTTCATTCTCGTAGGACAGGGGTCTGCAAAGATGGCCCTTTTAAGACTGGTGGACTTCAACTCCCAGAATTCCCCAGCCGGCTGGCTAGGGAATTCTGGGAGTTGAAGTCCACTAGTCTTAAAAGGGCCAACTTTGCAAACCCCTGTCCTAGGACATACTCACCTGGTTAGGGTTAATCACATAACTAAACATTCAACTTAATTCAAAATAGGAAAATAATTGTGTGTAATGTACAGGTAGTCCTCGACTTACAACAGTTCATTTAGTGACTATTCAAAGTTACAACGGCACTGGGAAAAGTGACTTATGACAATTTTTTCACATTTACACCCTTTGTAGCAGCCTCACGATCATGTGATCAAAATTCAGATGCTTGGCAATTGGTTCATACTTATGACTGTTTCTGTGCCCCAAGGTCACGTGATTCCCTTTTGCAACCTTCTGACCAGCAAAGTCAATGGGGAAGCCAGATTCACTTAACAATCGTGTTACTAACTTATGCATTGCAGTGATTCACTTAACAAATGGGGCAAAAAAGGTTGTAAAATGGGGCAAAATTCACATAACAACATAAATATTGGGCTCACTTGTGGTAATAAAAAAACCCAAAAAACCTTTATCGCGGTCTTACACCAAAAGACAAGATAAACAAATCACAAGTGGATGTACAGCCGGGCCCCACTGAAGGGTGGGAGAAAACAGGCAAAATCGATGGCAAGGACCATTCTGTCAACCGTACCATCTAACCATTTTAAATGGTTTTTAGTAGAGTTTTATTAAGGTTTTAGAACAGGCCTACCATTTAATATATTTTTAAACGTATTTTATGTATTTTATATTTTATGCCACTGATTTTTATTGCTGCCTGTACACCGCCCTGAGTCCCGGAAGGGAGAAGGGCGGTATAAAAATTTAATAAATAAATAAATAAATAAATAAATAAAACAGATCTAAATCTATGTTTAGGAGTATGATCAATTCGAATTGAGCGTAAATGGAAGATACCAGGTAAAGATTTATATGCAATTTACATGTCAGCACCCTATGCGGCCACCGAGTGGTACGCTGCAAACAATCAGCACAACTGGCTTCAGCCAGTGGGACCAACCCGACCCTTCCCACGGTTCTTACATGCTAAGACTGCAGCAAAAAAACTTGCAACCTTCAATGTGGTCCTCGAGTCAGTGTCCTGGAGAAGAAGGCGAAGACTCTGATTTCCGGTTAGTCCGGGAAATCTTTGGCAAATATGGGAGACGAGTTGTAATCTTTTCTCCTGGTAGTAGGGGCATGTAAATACAATGTGAGCTAGCGATTCCAAGGATCGACCGTCACATGAGCAGTGGGTGGGCTTTACACCCCCGGAAAGTCTGCTATCTAGGGCATTCGAGGGGATCACGTTAAAGCGTGCCTTTAAGAATGCCAGCCTGTGTTTGATGGAGGATAGCTCGGAGAGATATTTAGGGGGGTGCGTCAGGGGAATAATGCCGAGAGAGAATGGAGAACAAATTCCTACACCAAGTGCCAAGTTCTGTTGCCTTTCGATGTCATCCAGTCGTTGGAATATCAGCGATTTGACAGCGGTGGGGCCAAGTATAAAGGCTTCAATAGGGGAGATTCCTATCTTTATGAGTTTGGTGTGGATATTACGGGCCCAAGGGCTGTGGAAGTCATCCCGCCATAAGCACTGTCCTAAGTAATAGTCTGGGAGTCTGGCCCATAGGGCCAGCCAATAGCCAATTGTACATTTCCACAAAATGGTGTCGAGCGATGGTATGCCCAATTCCAGACGGATTGCATCATTGCTCTCACAAGGGGGGACTTCCATTAAACAGCGTAGGAACTGCCTTTGGACAGACTCAAGATGGGAAATGTTAGCTGGGACCCAAAGAGGAGCGCCATATGAAATGGCAGGCTTGTGGTTATAAGTTGAGGACTACCTGTATACCAGTATGCAATCCTCCATTGGACTTATATCTGTCCAAGGTTTCTGGATTCATCAGCATTAGTGAGAAAACATTTTGCAATGCAAACAATTTGCAATGCATGTGTGACCCCCCCATGGGCCACGCCCCACTGAGCATGTGCATGCTCCCTCTGTGCTCCCCTGCCCTTTCTGCACATGTGCGGCTCCCCCATGGCCCATTTTGGTCTTAGCAGGCCTCTCTGAAGCCTCCTGGGACCAAAAATGGGGCACAGGGGAGCAGTCCTCCACCCTTTGCACATGAAAACATGTCCCGAAAACCAGTTGGCAGGCAGGAGGCGTGCATGCATGCGCAGTGGAGCTGAGCTGGGGCAATGGCTTGCATACCCGCAGAGAGGGCTCCATGTGCCACCTGTGGCACACATGCCATACGTTTGCCATCATGGTCTTAGACGTTGGGGCCTCTGAACCAAATTCACAAGGAGTCTTTAGTGAACTGTAATTGGGACCAGGAACTTTGTCACTATACAGTGCGATTGTAAAGTAAAAGTCACATGACTGTGCCAACTTACAACAGCAATTCAGTTAAGTGTGATGTCATGCGACTGCTGATGGCTGATGGCTTCCCTATTGACTTTACTTCTCAGAATCCAGCGATAAAGGTCACAAACCATGATCACATGACTGTGGTTCACTGCGACCATTGTAATTGTTCAGTGGTTGCTAAACATCTGAATCATGAGCATGTGATTGCACACTGTGACGGCCGCAGTTGTGAGGACCAACAATAAGTCTCCTCATTCAACACCATTGTGATATTGAGCAGTTACTAAATAAGAGGTGCTAAGTAAGGACAGCCTGTATTTCCACTGGGTTTTTAGAGGGGCCTTGTGGCTTAGCTTTGATTTGCTAATCCAGGGGTCCCCAACCTTTTTTTCACCAGGGACCGGTTTCATTTTAAAGAAAATTCTGCGGACCGGCTGAGTGGCTCAGCAGTCATGTGACTGGGTGGGCGCGGCCAACTTGGAAAATGTGAAACTCACTTAACAATGATCTTGGTTAGCAACCAAACTTTTGGCCTCAACTGTGGTCATAAGTTCTTTCTTTCTTTCTTTCTCTTTTTCTTTCTTTCTTTCTCTGTTTCTCTTTCTTTCTCTTTCTTTGTCTCTGTCTCTCTTTCTTTCTCTCGCTATTTCTTTCTTTCTCTCTCTTTCCCTTTCTCTCTTTATTTCTTTCTTTCTTTTTCTCTTTCCCTCTTTCTCTCTCTTTTTCTTTCTCTCTCTTTTTCTCTTTCTGTATCTTTTTCTGTCTCTTTCTTTCCTTTGTCTCTTTCTCTCTGTCTGTCTTTCTCTCCCTCTTTCTCTTTCTTTGTCTCTGTCTCTCTTTCTTTCTCTCACTATTTCTTTCTTTCTCTCTTTCCCTTTCTCTCTTTATTTCTTTCTCTTTCTTTCTTTTTCTCTTTCCTTCTTTCTCTCTTTTTCTTTCTCTCTCTTTCTGTATCTTTTTCTGTCTCTTTCCTTTCTGTCTCTTTCTCTCTGTCTGTCTTTCTCTCTCTCTCACTTTCTTTTTCTTTCTTTCTCTGTCTCTCTCCTTCATCCGCCCATCTCTGTCACTCTGTGTGTGTGTGCGTGTGTCTGTCTGTCTTGCATTCACTCAATCACCCATTCTGTGTCTCTGTCTATCTTTCTCTCCCTCCCTCTCTCTGTCTCTCTATGTGTGTCTGTCGTCGTCGTCGTCGTCCCGTCCCCCCCCCCCAGCCTCCTCAGCCCGCCTGCCGCGCTTGGTCGCTCGTTCGCTCGGTCAGGCTCCGTGGCTGGGTAGGAGCCGGGCTGGAGAGGAGGAGGAGGGGGCAGCCCATTGGGCAGAGCGCGCGGAAGAACACAGGAGGATGGTGGGGGCTCTTCCTCCACCCTCGTCGACGGAGGGACTCCTGTGCGCCACCGGAGCAACCCTCCCTACGGCCGCCAGTTCCCTCCCCCGCCCGCGGAGCCTCTGCAGCCCCTGGAAGAAAATGAGTGGCTGGCATGCCAGCAGGGGAGGGAATCGGTGGCCGGTCCGGCGGCGCCCAGGAGTCCCTCCCTCGACGAGGGTGGAGGAAGAGCCACACTCCAACGGCGCGAACAGCCGCGCCTGCGTTCTCCCGCGCGCTCTGCTCAGGGGGCTGCTCCCTCCTCCTCCTCTCCAGCCCTGCGGCCCGGCTCCCACCCAGCCACGGACCGGCACTGGTCCGCGGCCCGGGGGTTGGGGACCCCTGTGCTAATCTAATTTGCTAATCTATCTCTATCAGTGCTAGGATTCAGCTTTTAAAACTGCATTCTTTAAACAAATATTGCACTGAACATTAATTACAATGCATTGATTATTGCTATTAATAATTTAGTAGTAGTGGTAATACTAATAAAGTTTGAGCCAGAAAATACATTGTACTGTACAAAACCTGTGCAGTAAGCAACAAATGAAGCTAAATAAACACAGAGTTATGTTCAATTCAAAAGGTATTGTGAGTCACCACATCATGTCCCGAGGTTAGAAATTCTTCCCTAATTTTATGTTATTAAAGATCATTCTTAGATTGTTGCTAAAGGCATGTTATCCTTGATTGTTGCCTTTGGAGAAAAAGAAAAAAGACTGCAGCCTGATGTTTATGTCTAATATAGACTACATTATCAAGTTCAAGAAAGATTTTATTTAATTTTAAGCATATTTCTCTGAGTTTGTGCATGTGCTCACATACAGACATATACATATAGCCCATTGTTTGACAGAATGATAAAACTGAGAGTAAACGATAATTTAAAAAACCCAATGCAATCATAACATTTAATAATAATAATAATAATAATAATAATTTTAATTTATATCCCGCTCTCTCTCCCCAAGGGGACTCGAGGCGGGGCACAGGCAATTAAAAATACAAATAAAGCACAAGCAAATACAAAATACAGAGTTAAAAATAGATTAAATAGATCCTGCGCTAAAACCCATAAACTAAACTAAAAATTACCCCTAAAAACCCCTAACCTAAAAAGAGACTACCCATAGGCCGGCCAGACGAAAAAAGTGCGTCTTTAATTTTAAGCGGAAGGAGCGGAGGTCCGTGGTTGTCCTGATATCGGGGAGAAGGTCATTCCAGAGGGCTGGGCCCGCCACAGAGAAGGCCCTTCCCCTGGGCGTCGCCCGCTGACAAAGTCTAGTGGACGGCACCCGGAGAAGTCCCTCTCTGTGGGAGCGAATCGGCCGTGAGGATGTATGGGGCAGGATCCGATCCCGCAGGTAGCTAGGTCCCGAGCCATGGAGCGCTTTGAAGATAGTAATTAACACCTTGAAGCGCACCCGGAAGACGACAGGTAGCCAGTGCAGCTCGCGCAACAGCGGTGTTACATGGGCAAACCTAGAGGTGCCCATGATTGCTCGCGCGGCTGCATTCTGGACCAACTGAAGCCTCCGGGTACACCTCAAGGGGAGCCCCATGTAGAGAGAGTTGCAATTTGGTTAATTAATGTTAGATTGTGAACTTAGAAAGCCCCATTCATTTGTTTTAGATACACAAGAGACCTCAAGTTCTGTAGGTTATCCTCACTTACCTCGCCATTTTCACATGCAGCTGAAAAATTTATTTACCCCAAGGGGGGATGGATGGGCGGGCGGACAGACAGACAGACAAACAGACAGACAAAGAATTCTGAATATTGTATAATCACCTTATGGTCCTCCAAACCATACTGGGTTACCTTTCCAGTTTTTTCCTCTTTTCCTCCTAGTGTGAACACAACTTAGTGAACATTATCATGCTGCAGCTAAAATATACTTGCTGTTGATTAATTATATGCCACTAAATCATTTTCAACTCCTAGCAACCGTTTTGAGCAGTTTTGAGCATTTACAAAATCCCCCCCAGCCATTTGGATAGCTTTCAATGATTATTGTGTGTCCTCTGTAATAAATTGCTATGTATATTCAGCTTTTAGTTAAGTGATACAGGATTGAACCAAGTAACAAAGTTGGAGACCATAATAAATCAGATTAATTATGTTCCCTTGGTGCACCCATGAAAGCGTCTGTTACACTTATTACTGGTATTTGCTATAGAGAAACATCCAGTCCCTAGGCAATGATACTGAATCTTCTCTCTCTCCTTTAGTTTACCTTTTATTACCCTCTCATTAACTGAGTTGGAAATAAACTAATGAAACTCCCAGTATGATAGTTAATCATCTTCTCCAGGTTTTAATGTATTTCATGTGGTTCGGGAAATCATACCTAAGCTCTTTTTTGTAGGATTGGTTTCTTTTACTCTTTCACTGCTGTCTAACCCTCTTTGTCTTAGGAGTCACTTTGGATACCAAGATGGGCAGCATATAAATTTAATAATGCTAATACTAATAATACTAATATAAATCAATCAGTCAGTCAATCAATGAAATCAAATCTTCCCCCATCCCTTTAGATTTTATTCAGGGAAACAGGGTAATTCTCAACTTAAAACCATGTATTTAGTGACCATTTGAAGTTACAACACACTGAAAAAAAGTGATTTACAATAGTTTTCACACTTACGTTGCAGCATCCCCATGATCATGCAATCAAAATTCAGATGCTTGGCAACTGGCATGTATTATGACGATTGCAATACTCTGGGGTCATGTGATCATCTTTTGTGATTTTCTGACAAGTAACCTCAATGCCAAAGCCAGATTTATTTAACAACCATGTTTCTAGCTGAACTTCTGCATTGGTTCACTTAACAGCTCTGTCAAGAAAAGTCAAAACTCACATAACAAAATGTCTTGCTTAGCAACAGAAAAGTTGTAGTCATAAGTCAAGGAATACCTGTATTGGAAACAATGCCAGGCCTATACTGTTCTCATTACTTAGAGAAATCCAATGGTAGTTGAAGAACTCTTTAAACTCAATGGATGGGATTCTGTTTGGGGCCTCTAGCTACAGAGGACGGGTGCATCTATATTTTTTCTGCTTATTTTTCTTTGATCAAAGAAATAAACTATGCAGAACAGAGATAGCATATGGAAGTTTAACAAAGGACAATGTGTATTTCTTTGCAATTTCATCCATAAAGCTAGTCTGTCTTGGATGAGAAAACAAGGATTGTGGTGTCTCATTGTGGTCTCATTGTGGTCTCATTTGCTTATATATAATGATCTAAATATATAATGCTTTACAAAAACCCCAAGCTTCTTACTGATGGGTTTTTCTAATAAAAATACAGACAAACAAGAGAAAGGAAGAAGGACACATAGATAAACCAAGCCACTATATATTATTGTTTCATTCATATATGTTTAGTTTAGTTTAGCTGTAGTAGAGGAGCTAGGGCTGTGATGGCGAACCCATGGCACGTATGCCACAGGTGGCATGCAGAGCCCTCTCTGCGGGCACATGAGCCATTGCCCCAACTCAGCTCCACAGTGCATGTGTGGATGCCTCCCACTGGCCAGCTGGTTTTTGGGTTTCTGCTGCTCATCTGTAGGAATGGGGCGCATGTGGGAGATGTGTACGCATGTGTGTGGGGGATAGAGTGCACATGTGGGGGTCGTATGCACATGCACAGGGGTGGGGCACACGGGTCACGTGCATGCAGGGGAGAAGGGGGAGCATGGGGGGGGTCACGCACGCATGCATGGGGGGGGGGTTCACATGCATTGCATTAAGGGTGTGTGCACACACTTTCAGCACGTGGCGACGAAAAGGTTAGCCATCACTGAACTAGGATAATGACCTAAAGTGTTCCTGACCAAAAAGAGTTTGAAGGAGGAACTTAAAGGAAATAGAGGAGGCTTGTTGCATTGAGAAGTACATTTCCAAGAGAAGATAGGTGACGTTCTTCTAGGGCAGTGTTTCTCAACTTGGGCAACTTGAAGATGTTTGGACTTCAACTCCCAGAATTCCCTAGCCAGCGAATGCTGGCTGGGCAATTCTGGGAGTTGAAGTCCAGACATCTTCAAGTTGCCAAGGTTGAGGAAGAAAAGTTTCTACAGAGACACCCACAGGCTACGAAGAATTGCCCCCTTTTACATGTGTGATGTCACAACACATATGTAAAAGGGATGGAGCTTGCAGTGCAACAATAAGACACTACTTCCATCATTTTAATCTCCTTTGGCTTCCCACATGCAGACACCTCTAGCAGATAAACATGTGCAGGCCATTCAGAAGGACACAGGTGCAGAGAAATTTAAAAGTAACTGTGAAATAAATATGAGACTTCATTGAAAGATTAATATTTAAGGAGACACTCCTCCTCCCCTGTTTTTGTCTTAAAATAGCCTTGCACACACTTAGCTTTTATAGCTGAACTAACTTGATAAGCAGCAATGTATTCTTATTTAGCCAATAAGCACTTTTAACTTTTTTAAAAAAATTGGTTTGTTTTTAGATTGCTTCCCAGCGAATAAGCTCAGTGGATCTCTCATGTTGCAGCCTAGAGGATATGCCTGCCAATCTTTTTTATAGCCAGGACCTCACTCATCTCAACTTGAAGCAAAATTTCCTAAGGCTGAACCCTAGCTCATCAATGGTCAGAGGACTCGACGACCTACAAAGGTAAAACAGCTTTTTAATCTATTTCATTTTCCCTTGAGGGGAAAAAATGCAGTTGCTTTAAACTCTCTTAAACCATGACTTAAAAGTTTCTAGCTGTATTAAGTCCCTGTGTTTCACCTGAACCTCAAGCATGTGTGCCCAGAGTGATTTTCAAGAGCCCAATCCATTTTACATAACTCGATAGTTTCGTGGGAACTGCAGCAATATTTTACACTGTGGGAAGGACACATTGTTAAAAATGGGTAGAAGCTAAAAAAAATAAACCACAATGATCCATTGACCATGTTTAACCGGATTATACTTGCAAAACAAAATGACAAATGGCCCACAGATATTGCCACTCTGCTTGTCTGCATATGCTTTGATTGCTCATTTGTATGGTATTGATTACTTGCAAAAAATAGAGAATCAACTCTTTTTCCATTTGAAATATTTATTTTCTATTAGGGCAGTGATGGCGAACCTATGGCACGGGTGCCACAGGTGGCACGCGGAACCATTTCTTAGGGCACACAAGGCATTGCTTTGTCAGCACTAGCGCGCATCTGTGCGCTGGCCATCTGATTTGGGCCTTCTTTTGAGGCCGTTTTTCTCCCTCTGGAGGCTTCAGGGAAGCTCCTGAAGCCTCTGGAGGTGGGCAGGGGAGGCTGTTTTCACCCTCCCCGGGCTTCTAGAAAGCCTTTGGAGCCTGGGGAGGGCGAAAAAAGTACGCCAAAAGCAGGGGATCACGCACATAGCATTATGGGTGTGGCACGCCCACACACGATCCCCCTGTGCTCCCCCCGCTTTTGGCACGCGAGCCAAAAAAGGTTCGCCATCACTGATTAAGGTCTCTGTTAAAGACTTTTAGCTAGTCAAATGGTTGCTTGCAAGGCTGAGATCTTGGTTAAAGTAGTGTGCTCTCTACACAGTCTGTAGTGCCTATTCCTTCTTTACTGTATCCAAATAGCTGCCTCTAAAACTATTTGCATTTTTTTGTGATGTAATTTGAAAAGAGTTTACTATCAAAGAGAATGTTAGTTGGATATAATTATCTTTCTGTTCACTTCAAGAAGATTTGCCAGGAAAGTACACTTCAGACTAGAAGGGAGGATTAAGGCTTCTTCCTGTCCCTGGGAGGGAAAAAAACTTCCTTTTAGTTCCATGTACTGATTTTGGTTGACCGCACTTCAACTTTGTTACTGAATAATTCATTATAGCCACAGGATACTCTAGTGGCAAAAACATAGATAAAATGTGGGAATAAGATATAATAGTTAACAAACATAGTAAAGCAGTTAGTGGTTTGTGCCTTGTCATTTAAATTGTCCCTGAGTTTGTTTCCAACTTGAGTAGGGTGAGATTGTTACAACCAGGTTTCAGTGACCAGGATCGTTCTTTAGAACTATGCTAGCTACCATTCTTAGTTGGACACAACAGGAAAAGGGATACAGGTGTCCCTCAACTTACAAGAGGTTGGTTAAGGACCCTTTGAAGTTATGGCAGACTCAAGAAAAGTTACGACCTGCTCTCAGAATTATGACTGACACATCACCTGTGTGGTCACTTGATTGCATTTTGATTTGGCAACAAGCTCAGATTTACAACTGATTTTAGCCTCCCATGTCACATATTTGCATTTTGCAACATTTCTTGCCATTTCCAGGAAAATAAAATCTGCTGGATTCAGAGTAATGAATCTCAACCATTGTATAAAAAACAACAACACATTCCCACATGGTAAAATTGAGTCAGGTCATGTGGTGGCTCAATTTTTGATTGTAACGTTTTATGACTGAAAGTCCAGTCTCAATTGTGGCGGAAACCCGAGGTCTACCAGTATACTATGCAGTGGTGGGATTCAATTTTTTTTACTACTGGTTCTGTAGGCAGGGCTTAGTGGGCATGGTGTGGCTTGGTGGATGTGGCTTGGTGGGCGTGGCAGGGAAAGGATACTGTAAAATCTCCATTCCCTCCCCACTCCCGGGGAAGGTCCTGCAAAACTCTCATTCCCTCCCAATCAGCTGCGACTCGGGAGGCAGAGAATAGATGGGGGTGGGGCTAGTCAGAGGTGGTATTTACCAGTTCTCCGAACTACTCAAAATGTTCGCTACCACTTCTCCAGAACCTGCTGAATACCACCTCTGAATACCATGGAAGTACTATATTCTTAGGGAAGGTCACTGTAGTAGTTCAAGTACCATACAGTGTAATCTAAAGCTGTAAATATGGGCATAAAGCCACCTGGTCGCTTCTTATGGCTATATGTACAGAAAGGCATTCTGTAATACATCTACCAATATATCCCTGACTACCCTATTCTGTAGGAAACTGATAGACAGTCTTTCTTCTCTTTAGAGTTCTTTTGAGGTATATCCTGAGAGCCCTGCACATGTCTAAGTTATGCCAAACATCTGTTAATGGAGGCTGACATTAATTCGGGAACACCAAACATAGTATATAGAGACAACCCCACAGAACATATGCAGTGGTCTCAATTCTGCATCTGTGATATTGAGTTTATATTCTGGTCTTTCTGGAGATCTGAGTCAAGACATTGTTTTATATCTCAGTCAACTTCCTTTAGTCCTAATAGAAGAGAAGCATAAAAAATATATCTCTGATTCCTCTGTAGAGAAGAATGAAAGCAAGTATAAATCATGTGCTTCTTTACTAAGTGAACATTTCAGTAAAATTCTGTGAAAGACATAAAATTTTGCATTGTTGCCTTTTTTGGTGATACAGAATCACAAATTTGCCAAATTACCTTCGTGTAGCTTGTTTTAATTTTTATGTTGATATTTGGCCTGTGACGTTACAGCAAGCAAATATAAATAAACACTCCAGTATTGCTATAAAGGAGGCTTGTTTGGAAAACCTTTTATCCCAGCCAGTACTTTATTAATAATGTCATCCTGCACAGGACAGCTGTATCCTGGTCTATATGCAGGATAAAGAATCCTTGCCATCAAAGAGTCTAAATGGGATATATAATTCTGTATAAGATTTTTAGGGTTTTTAACGACTAATTTTTAGTTTTAATATGGGATTTTAGCGCAGGGTTAGTTTAATTTATTTTAATATTGTACTATGTTTGTGATTTTATATGTATTTTAAATTCCCTGTGCCCCGCCTCGAGTCCCTTCGGGGAGAGAGAGCGGGTTATAAATTAAATTATTATTATTATTTTTCCCCCCTCCTATTTGGAAGGGGCGATCAATTCAATCTCACCTGCCTTACTGCATTTCCCATTTTGTGGTGGCTTAAGAGTGCTTTTATTAGCCAATTGTGCCAGCAGGTCAGCTGAGGAGAATAACATCCTTTCTGTTAGCTTCTACAGAATCTCCAGAGGAGTTTCTAAGTTCTGCTCAATTGCTATTGCTGTAAAGGTGCTTAATTAACACTGGCATTGTTAACTTAAACAACACATATGCTGTCTGAATGTGGAATAGTTTGTTTAGCCTATTATATAGCCTAGATAATTATTATTTGGTTGTTCCTCCTGTCTTTTTTTTTTCTCCAAGCGTACTACATACAGTTGGTCTCTAAATAAAACAATTCAATTAGCTTCCTAAATAGCTTATTTTCTAAGAAGGACTTTGCTGTGTAGTTGGCTGTTGATTTACTTTTCAGCGATCAGCCACAAACCCTTGTTATGCCACCATCACGTTTTCAATCACTCTGCAAATTACAAATAATTTTCAGATATGCCTGTCCTGATTTCCTGTGCCACACTTCAGCATTTTGTTCTAGTTTGGTTGGGTCTGTGGGTGCCTCTTATCCTTCTGTTGGATATTGTGATTAAGGCTGCTACCAACTTGGGTGTAGTAATCATTTCAAATATATTTGGGTGGAAGGTAGCATTTTGTCTCCTAGAATGATTGACGGCCTGAGCTTTGCTGATCTCCTTCCAGTACTTCTTTATTATATGTGTGCAAAAGTCTAGAAAAGTACTTGGAGCTTCACCTTTGGGCCTGGAGTAGAGATACATTCTCAGAACTTTCAATTCCTTACTGAAAGAAGTTTAATACAAGCTTAAGGGGTTAGAGCAGGGATGGGCAAACTTTGCAACTTTAAGTCTGAAGGACGTCAGCTCCCAGACTTTTCCAGCCAGTTTTGCCCACCCCTGGGTTAGAGTATTCTCTTTTTTTGGAATAAACAGCAGAAGGGTGATTAGAATGTTGATTTTTAGAATAGAATAGAATAGAATAAATCTTTATTACGGTCAAAGACCAACAATACACGTTACATTTAACCATATATTAAAAAGTACAAACTTTAAGATATAATTTTAAAAATGTCAGCATTATAAGTGGAAAGTAACATACATGTTCTCACTTTGTTCAGGTCATTTGCTGGTTTACCTAGGTGCAAAAGCGTTAAGTATGTATGTAAAAACCATGGTCCAGAAATTGTTAGAGATATGTTCAAATGATTGGTACAAGATCACAACTATCCTTATATAACCAATTTTTTTCTTATGGAGATTGCGGAAGCACAGAATTTTGCCACTGCATTCGTAGTAGCTGGGTTCGTGTCCTGGAGGAGTTAGTCCAGTTAAAAATTGTCTGCCCTCCCTGGTAATCTCTCTAATAAGGGGAGAATATATGCAGACCTGCAAGCTCTGTATAGCTCACAGTGTAGTAGAACGTGTGAGATATCTTCCACTTCTCTTTTACCACATATACAAATGTTGATTTTGGAAAGTTACAAAAGCATTAAAGGTCCTGCTGGATTTGAAATATGATTTTGAAACTCATTATAAGAATACTTCCTGTGAAAAATGTTATTGTTTTGAATATTTAATGAGAATATATAAAATGAGATTTGAAATTTGGACATTTGAAGGAATTATTTATTTAATGTATGTGAGAACATGACAGAACTAAACATATATACCGTATTTTTCGGAGTATAAGACGCACCCAGGTTTTGAAGAGGCAATTTAAAAAAAAAATGTAGGTAGGTAGATAGAGGGATAGAGAGGGAGACAAAGAGAGAGAAATACAGTAGGTAGTTATGGAGAGAGAGTAGTTAGGTAGATAGGTAGGGAGAGAGACAAATATAGTAGAGAGGTAGGGAGAAAGAGTAGGTAGGTAGGTATATAGAGGGGGGGAGAAATACAGTAGATAGATAGGAAGAGAGAGAGTGTAGATAGGTAGGTAGAAGGATAGAGAGAAATAGAGAGAGAGAGAAATACAGTAGATAGGTAGGTAGAGAGAGAGAGAGAGAGAGAGTAGGTAGGTAGGTAGGTAGAAGGATAGAGAGAAATAGAGAGAGAGAGAAATACAGTAGATAGGTAGGTAGAGAGAGAGAGAGAGTAGGTAGGTAGGTAGGTAGATGTTTCCAGGTGTATTTACCCATGTGCTGGAGAAGGAAATCACTGACCACCTTTGGAACAAATCTTTGTTTCTGCAGGCACAGTACTTGACCAACGTAATTCTCATCAATCACTCTAACTAAACAGCTTTCCAAAAGGGAAAAAAAAAACCTTTCTGCACTTTGCAAACCTCCCCCAAATGGCCCGTTTTTTGCAAAAATCCGCCTGTTTTTTTTCAAATCAAAGGCATGAATAGCCTTGGGGGGGCTTGCCGAGTGCTCCTTGGGGAGGGTGACAAAAATGCACAAAACCCCCGGCACATTTATCGCAAAAACAGGAGATTTTTTGGTCAAAAAAATTGCATGCATAGCCCTATGGAGGCTTATAGAGTGCTGCTGGGGGCTGGAGGGGGGGCAAAAACGCCCTGTTTTTTGCTCATTTCTGCCCTCCCCAGCCCCCAGGAGCTCTCTGGAAGCCTCCATAAGGGTATGCGCACGGCCATTTTGGTGAAGGGGCGGGGTTTCAGGAGGCAAAAAATGCTGTATTCGATGTATAAGACGCACCCAGATTTTCAGCCTCTTTTTAGAGGAAAAAAGGTGCGTCTTATACTCCGAAAAATACGGTACACACAACCCATGTATTTATATACAAAACTTTTACGAGAGTGTGGCAGTGGTCTTATAAATGGATCTCCAATTCAACTATCCAGAAAATTCACCTTTGGCATTGCTTCATGCAGATCTAGGAACTAGAGAGTACAAGTTGTACACAATCTTGCACAATATGTTTAGTAATTTGCATATCAGCCCTACAATTGCAACAAGGAGAATCTTTCCATTCCTACTGATACAGGACTGAGGCACTTCTTTCAGTATCACACCTAATTGTTTTTAGTTTCGTCCAGACAGAGCGAGGCAAGTCAAAATCAGGTGGTTTGATAGAGGAATCACTACTGGTCAGGCCACAAGAAGGCACCTTGGACCATTCTCCTCTTCAGGCATTCTCCACGTTAAATTTTAGGTATATGCAAAGTGAATAGCTGTTTTCCCTGCTTCCCTACAGGATTTCAATCTTGTGATGGAGTGTGCATTGTCCTGGTGAATAAGGAGCAGTGGTGGGATTCAAATTTTTTTACTACCAGTTCTGTGGTCGTGGCTTGGTGAGCGTGGCAGGAGACGGATACTGTAAAATCTCCATTCCCACCCCACTCCAGGGGAAAGTTACTATAAAATCCCCATTCCCTCCCCACTCCAGGGGAAAGTTACTGGAAAATCCCCATTCCCTCCCAATCACCTGGGACTCTGGAGGCAGAGAATAGATGAGGGTGAGGCCAGTCAGAGGTGGTATTTACCAGTTCTCGGAACCACTCAAAATTTCCACTACCATTTCTCCAGAACTGATCAGAACCTGCTAAATGCCACCTCTGATAAGGAGGGCCTTCAGCATCCTTGGCCATAGTCAAACGAGAGCTTGTTCTCTTTTAATGTGGGACAGTATGAAATTGTTAAATACTGATAATCAGTGCACAGGAGTGGGGTTCAATGTGCCAGATATGATACATGTTTTCAGGCAGAATTGGAGAGCGATGTTTTGTGTGTGGGCACTGCTAAGCCACATACTGGCAGAATATTCAGTTGTGAAATAGACCAAAGCCAAGACTTGTTCGCAGGGTTTTAGTATCAGCACCTCTAGATGTCTTAGCCAGTCTGTTCAGTAAAGTGTTGCAACTTTTCAATTTAACAGCTGTTTCTTCCAGGTGTTGCCAGAAAGTTAGTGATCTATCCAGTGTTACCCCCAGGTACTTCAGAGAGTTATTACATTGTAAAATACGGTTTTTTTTCCTAACTTCACTGAAGGCTGGTAATTTGTGTAACTATTGCTGATTTGGAATATGGCTACTTCTGTTTTTGTTAGGTTAGATTGGAGGCACCGTTTTTTAAAAAAGGAATTAAATATTACCATTAAAGGAAAAGAGCACTAATACAGAAAGGAGCAAAATGATTTAATATCAGACATACTGAAGGATCTTTGTGAACAATGAACGCAGAAGTTAATTTTAAAATATCTGTCACGTGTGCCGTTATAGACACTCTGTTGGGAAGATAATAAGGAAGAGGAGCAAACTTTGCTGGATAGTACTGAATCTGATTTGAAAATGACATATTATGGAAATGATATGGAAGGAGATGCTAGATATACTGGATATACAAATGAAACCAGCTGATGTCTTAACCAACCAAAAGAGTGACCTGGAAAAATGGAAAGAAATCAAATTGTAGGATGCTATTGGATGGGATTAACAGTTTAAGATTATTAAAAGTAACAAGAAAAAATATTGTTGTTTTTAAAATCAAGATTAAATTAGAAGTTATTTCTGTTAACCTTTAATAGACTTTTGATGTCAGGACTGAATTGTACAGATTTGTTTATAGGTAAGAGATGAGCTATGAGAAGAAGAGATATTTGTTATATTTTAGGAGAAGGTGATAAATATTTTCTCTATAGATAATCCTCGATTTATGACCACAACTGAACCCAAAATTGTTGTTGCTAAGTGACACATTTATTAAGTGAATTTTGCCCCATTTTACAACCTTTCTAAGCACAATACTTAAGGGAATCTCTGCAGTTGTTAAATTAGTAATATGGTTGTTAAGTGAATTTGGTTTTCCCATTGATTTTACTTGCCAGAAAATCATAAAAGTTGATCACATGACCCTAGGACACTGCAGTGGGAATGTGAGTCAGTTGCCAAACATCTGAATTTTGATCACATGATAATGGGGAAGCTGCAAGGGTCAGAAATATAAAAACTGGTAATAAGTCACCTTTTTCAGTGCCATTTTAATTTTGAACACTGTTGTAAGTCGAGAACTACCTATACTTGTTATGAAGGGGAAAGTCATTTAAAAATCTTTTTCTTTCTTTTTTGCATTTGCTATTTTTTCTTCCTGTTTCTTTCTATTTATTGGTATTGATTCTTTTTTTTAATTATAATGTTCAAAAATTATTATTTAAGGGTGGTTAATTCTTCCTTGGACAGAGACTGGATTAAATGTATTTCCCACCTCTTGCCTTCTGTGACTATATCGAGGGTTAAAAGATACCAATCACAAAGCTATCCTTTGTGCATGTGAATGCATGCATGTGCCCCATGCTCATAGTGGTAATGTGTATGCTTTGTAGAAGGAACAATGACTGCAGCTTTCTAATGAAAAAGCTTCATGCCCAAAGTGTTTTAACTTCATACGTCTTTCCTCATTTACCGTGGCCAGTTTGGACTAAAGAAACTGAAAATGGTGCTACATTAAAACACTTCTTTTGAATTGCTACAACACAGTAGAAAGGTGTGCTGTCAAAGAGGTAGGGAGCTTTTGTACTGTGTGCACATAAAAGCTTATTCTTCTCCATTTAGGGAAGCACACTAGTGCATAATAAAGGAGAGCGCAGCTGATTGGCGGCTTGGCTTTAGACCTAAACTCAGTAGAGCAACTTGGCTGGATATAGCTACAAATCGTTGTTCTGTAAATGTCCTGCTTTTAGAGGTTGTGTATGTCTAGTCAAGGGAATCTTTTTGCAGCTGAATAATAAAATAATCCTTGTTGTGCTCTTTCATTTTACTTACATAAATACAATGCCTCCTGTATCCAACCACTCTCCTTTCTTATTGTAAGACTGTTTTTGTCATGAGTACAAAGGTTCTGTTGTCTAGAGAGAAAACACTTGCACTTTGGATGGACTCCTGCTTTCATCTCTCATCTGTGGTGATTTGTCTGCTTCAGAAAGAAAGCAATTAGGCTTTTGTTGTTGCAGTATATTATATTCCTTGAGCTTTATCTTTTAGTAACCCTAAACCTGCTGCGATAAGGAAAATAGCATGTTAAAGTGAAGCATTGCAATCAACTCTGTCTGAAGTTAAACTGTCTTTCTTGAAATTTCAGTGTAAAAGTGTGTGGTTTTCTGAGGACCCAGACACACAAACATACACATACAAAACACTCGGGGCAAAACTTCTAATTTATATGGATCTTAATCTGCAAGGGATAGACTGAATATTTTGGTCAAATTATTGGATATCACCGTTGCCTTTAATCCATTGATAGGAACATAGCAAAGGCCTTATGGTCCAAACTTTTTTTCTCCCACATTGGCTAACTAGATTTAAAGCGGAAGCTTGTAAGCATGAAGCAATAACACCCCCTCACTTTTATTCCCAGTAAATATTATACGTTAAAGATTCTAATAAAATGCGAGAGGTTTCCTGGTGACCCCCATTTGCTTTTTGGCAATCCATTTTTATTGTTATTAACATTGGATGTTATTATTGTATACTAAGAATATTTCAGAACTGAACTCATAAAAAATGTTATCATTTGTCTATCCCAGATTTTTTGTGTCTCAATGTCATTTAATGACCTTTAAGTTCTGTATTACGTGAGGGGTGGAAAACAAATCTCGATGTTTACCTTTTCAACATTCTAGTCCCTATTTTGATGACACCGGTCACTGTTTTCAGTCAATTCAGTAAATCTCACATCTTTCACTAGGTGCAGGATTCTCTTTAATTGCTTCTTCTCTGACAGCTGCTTAAGAATAGTCTTTTAAAATATCAAAAAATACCACATCTCACCAGTGACTCAAATATCTCTTTATCTATGTACTGTAGCCTTCCCCAATTTAATGTCATGTTTAAACAAGATATATTGCCCAAAATTGTTGGGAATTCTAGTATTTCTAGTCCCAACAAATGTGGATGGCACTAGAATAGGATAAACAAGTCTTTGTCAAGTTTATTCAGAGTATTCATGATACTCGTCTACCCCAATCTATTTATTCTCCAATTTAGCAACTTCTTAAGCAATATAAGCAAGGATGCCACGCAGATTCGTGAAACGTTCCATATTTTTAAAGGAGCCGCCATGGCTCAGTGGTTAAAGACATGGAGCTTTTCAACCAGAAAGCTGACAGATCAGGTACTGAGACCCAATCATCGTGCAACAGAGTGAGCTCCTGTTTCTGTCCCAGCTCCTGCCCACATAGCAGTTGAAAGCATGCAAATGTGAGTAGATTAGTAGATACCACTTCAGTGGGAAGGTAACAACGTTCTGTGCATCTTTGGTGAACAGCCATGCTGGCCACATGACCACAGAAAATGTCTTTGGATGCTAGTTCCCTTGACAAAGAAATGGAGATGAGCACATCATCCTAGAGTCAGACAAAACTGGACAGGGAATCATTTACATTTTTAAAGCAATATTAGTCCTAAATTATATTGCAGGCTAATATTGACACCTGCTGTAGAGAAAACTGCCCTTTCTAATTCTCAGGTTAATTTGATGCTATATTCTGATTGATATTCAGAGCAATGCCTACCGCTTTGCACTCGGGAAGGCTGTATCTTCCCAATTTAGCAAGCCTAGGAAATGCTTGAGTATGTAGAATTTTGTAAAGGTATAAATTTTTATTAAATTTCTTATAAAATGTGTAAGTTTATGAGATATTGCTGAGGTTGAGATATATACTACAAGATATTGTCATGGGGAACCTGAAAAGCTGTTTAATTCAGCTTATTCTGCATTTTAGTTTTTCTGAGACTGAGTACCTACACTTTTTAGTGTGTGCCTTGGTTATTTACCCCTAGGTCTTTTCTTACATATTTCCCTTTTTTCTCCTCAGCATTTTAGAAAGCTCTATATGTATTTATGCTAGGCTCTTCAGATAACTCTCATATTTTCTTCTTCTAGGAATTGCTCACAACTGCCCAATCAATGTCTTGTTTCACAGGATTTACTATACTTTTTTCCCTTCAGATTTCCCAGCTATTGAATCTAACTTAGCTTTTGTCTTAGTTCATCAAATTCTGCTATTCTGAAATCTATTTAGAAAGATGGTATATGCAGGAAGGTGCGCAAGAATATTGTAGATTTTTAGAATGCTGGATTTTTTTTTCTGGATAAACATAGCATATAGCATAAAAATACTAGCAATGTATGAAGGTAGAGAAATCTCCCTAATTCCATTTTTTTGAAATCAGATAATGCTTAATTGAAGTACATTGAATTTTTGACTTAATGGTTGTGTATATACCGTATTTTTCAGACTGTAAGACGTACCAGAGTATAAGACGTGCCATGATTTTGAAGAGGTAAATTTAAAAAAAGGTTTTGCATTCTGCAGGCCTCCCAAACTCTCTGCACTCATTTTTTTGCCCAAAAAAAGGGGGGGGGCACACAGAGCTTTGGGAGGCTCTTAGAGTGCTCCTGGGGGCTGGGTGGGGGGCAAAACAACCCTTGTTTGCTTACGTTTGCTCTCCCCAGCCCCAAGGACTTTGGAGAGGACTTTGGAGAGACTTTGCAAGCCTCCTAAATCCTCTGCACAGCCATTTTTGCAAAGGGGGCAGGGTTTCAGTAGGCCAAAAATGCTGCACCCAGTGTATAAGATGCACCCAGATTTTCACCCTCTTTTTGGGGGGGAAAGATGCGTCTTATAGTCTGAAAAATATGGTATTTGCTAGAGAGCTAATTTGGAATAGTAGCTAAGGCTGGGGTGTCAAATTCAAGGCCCATGACCCGCATCCAGCCTGCAAGGTGCTTAAATTTGGCTGGCCTGGAAATATACAAGGTCTAGTCCGCAGTGCCTTGCTAGCCAAAACAGAACCCGCAGCCCATTTTCGGCCTCCACGGCCTCATGCAGCACTGTACTGGCCAAAAACAGGCCATGCAGAGGCTCCATGAGGCCCTCATGTTGCCTGTTTTTGGCCTCCAACAGCACTCTGCTGGCCAAAAAACTGGCCTTGTGGAGGCCTTGTGGGGCCTCCGCATGCCCCATTTTGGCTTGCAGACTGCTGTCCATCCAGTCTCCTCCCCCACTCTCTCCCCAGCCCATGGAGATTTACAATGCTGATCCGGCCCTCAACAAATCCAGTTTGACATCCCTGGCCTCAGATATCAAGCTAGAAACTGGGAGACTATGAGTTCTAGTCCTACAATAGGCACAAAGCCAGTTTAGTGGTCAATAAGTCACTTTCTCTCAGTTTTAGAAAGGAAGCAATGGCCAACCATTTCTGAAAACCTAGCCAAGAAAACTGCAAGGACTTGTCCAGGCAGACTTCGAAAATCAGACATGATTGAATTAAAGAAAATAATAATCGATAAGACTCAAGATAGATTCAATAATGTACCATTAATATTTTTATGAGAAAGAGAAGAATGATAAAAGAAAGATGGACCTTAGGTTGAAAAATACTGGGGAAATTTCAAAATTAAATGCAAGATGTGAGATTTACTGATTGTGCAGAAAATCATTTGAAATACGGTTGGGGGTGGGGGAAAAGCTTATCTCTTGAGATTTCTTTGTGTAGTAGAACCATTACACTGTGGCTTGAACAAATTCAGATCTCCTAACCGAAGCCAGTCATTCAAAAGAAAGATTAAGACTGCTGACATGATTTACTTCTTCAAGTAAATTATGTTTTATTAGCCCAATATAATTAGGCTGACTTTAACCTGATTTCTGGGTTGAGATGGTGGAGTCTGTGGTGCTGTTATGCCCACAGCTTGCTTAGCATGGCCTCAACAAACCAACAAACAAAAACTGCCACACATGATTTAAATTTAAATTTTGAAACCTAAAGCCACCTAGGACGCTTTCTTTACTGTCACACCCTCAGTACATTAACAGATACATTTCAAAGTCAGGAAAAGAAGTTTCACGATAAATTGGCTTTCTGCTGCATTTGAACTAAGTGGCCTCAGATTTGGGAAAAGCCAGCATTGCTCTATTTATGTTGCAACTAACAACAACACACATATGGGGTGAAGTGGGGTGGAAAGTTTCAGGACCGTTTTGCCAGGTTTGGGCTACTGCACGTTGATGTTATTTTGAGTTGATGTGGGGCCTTGTGGTTGAATTATGGTGCATGTTTTTGTACACTTCAGGTGTTTTTTTGTTGTTACAATTAAGGGCTTTTTTACTTTATTATAATTTTTTCTTTCTTGTTTGATTATTAGCTGTGTCCCTATGAAAATTATTTTGAAGTTGTGATTTCCTGAGATTCCTAAATGTCTTCTCCTGAGACCTAGAAAGATTGTATTTCTCTGCCCTGGCTGGCCTCTTGAGAGGTATCTTTCTGCTCCATTTTTTTTCCTGTAGGATTTCCCTAAACATTAGCACTGAACTCTATTCCTTTCATATTTGCCCTAGTTTTTTGTGACCAAAAAGGGGTCAAGTTGGGAAGGAAGGATGCTAACTTTGAGAGAGCCCCCGCAGAAGGCTAATTTTTCAAAGAGCTTGCTTGATGCTGCAGTTGTTTGCTGCAACTGTGTATTAATTCTCTCATCATGTGAGATTTAATGAAGGGAAAATAAAACTTTTTGGTGAACTTTGAACCTCTCTCTATCTGAACCTGGTACGGTTGAGCCCTTTAACCATTTCATTGAGCCATTTATCTTAGTGACACACCTCACAATCCCTGTTGTTAAGTAGTCTAAGTAACGTGGCTACAGAAACAGGCCTGATAACTTGATTATCCTCTAGCTTTCTTGAGTAGTCTCTTCATAGCCTCTTCCCTGTTCCACTTTTACTTGGAACCGTGTCCTTCTTAGGATGCTATTGCAAGTTTGAGGTAGGCAAATTTTTGAGAAGGATTAAAAGGATTATTTCTCCTTGGGTAGGTTTGAAGGAGAGGTTTTAAAAACGTTATGAAATTAACTTGTAGGAAAAGAGTCACTCTGTGTAGAAAACGTCTCACTAAGAAACTGTTTTTTAATGACTGCTACTAATTGAAAACTTAATGATGAGTTGCTCATTTTAATGAAGCTTGCAATATGTTTCTGATGAGCCAGGCAGTATGTTTTTTGCCCAAAGAATGTTTAACTCATTTAATACTCCTAACCTAGGCAATTGTTGGGGTGAGGGAATCTAGAGGATTTGTAAGTTCATAGTTACGCTCCCAATCACAGATCCTACCTTGAGGTGCTCAGACAACCATAGAATAGCAACAGTTCCTTGAGTTTTTGTTTAAAAATCAAATATAATTTTTGTCCCATGGTTGCAGAAGAAAATTTGGGGTGAAAAAGAATTGTACAGTATTATTGTAATTGAATTAGTAATAGTGACTAGAGTGGGCAGTTACACCTTAATGTGCAGAAACGCCTTGATTTATGACTGTCACAGCATCCCCATGGTCATGCGATCAAAATATAGGCACTTGGCAACTAGAAGGTATCTATGACTGTTAAGAGTCTTAGGGCCTATGATCACCATTTGCAACTTTCCCCAGGAAGCTTCCAATGAGCAAAGTCAATGGGTAAAACCAGATTCACTTAACGATTGTATGATTCACTTGACTGCAGTGATTTGCTTAATGACCGCAGCAAAATCAATCAGCTAAATGACTGCATAATTGCATCGCTTAGTGATGGAAGTTCTGGCCCAGATTGTGATTGTAAATTGAGAACGATCTAATGCCAAATCCAATCTAAACATCTGACAGATTGAAACCATGAAAATAATAATAGCAAAAAGGCAACTTTACTTTACCTGTGACGATACCTTTAAAACCATAAAACAACACTTCGAGGCGCCTCACTTGTGGGGTCCCACAGGGGTCGGTCCTCTCGCCCCTTCTGTTCAACATCTACGTGAAGCCGCTGGGTGAGATCATCCGTGGTTTCGGGGTAGAGTTCCATCAGTACGCTGATGATACTCAGTTGTACATCTCTACCCCGGACCACCCCAGCGATGCCATGGAAGGGATGTCCCGGTGTCTGGAGGCCGTGCGAGTCTGGATGGGGAGGAACAGGCTCCGACTCAACCCATTCAAGACCGAGTGGCTGTGGCTTCCGGCGTCACGGTATAGCCAGCTGATGCCATCTCTGGCTATTGGGGGCGAGGCATTGGCCCCCACAGAGAGGGCTCGCAACTTGGGCGTTCTCCTGGACTCTCGGCTGTCTCTAGAAGATCACACTCTCGGCTGTCTCTAAGAAGATCACATGACGGCCGTGGCCAGGTTCGCCTGATACGCCAGTTGCACCCCTTTCTCGATCGTGACACCTTACACACAGTCATTCAAACCCTCGTCACCTCACGCCTTGACTATTGTAACACTCTCTACATGGGGCTTCCCTTGAGGTGCACCCGGAGGCTCCAGTTGGTCCAGAATGCAGACCGCCTCCTGCTGCCAAATACCTCCCACCGACCAGTTTGCTCCCACAGAGAGGGCCTCCTCAGGATGCCGTCAGCCAGACAATGTCGGCTGGCGACCCCCAGGGGTAGAGCCTTCTCTGTGGCAGCTCCTGCCCTTTGGAATGACCTACCCCCTGAACTATGTACCATCACAGACCTATGTCTCTTCCATCGGGCCCTGAAGACACATTTATTTCATGCTGCCAGCCTCTCATAGTTTTTAATTGATTTTAGTACGGGGTTTTAACTGCAGGCCAATACATTTAATACATTTTAATATATCATTTTAGCTTTTGTACTACCCATTTTTACTATGGCTGTGCACCGCCCTGAGTCCCGGAAGGGAGAAGGGCGGTATATAAATTGAATAATTTGAATTGAATTGAATTGTGCAGCTACATACTGTGCCAGCTGTAGCTTCTGAATACACTTCAAAGGTATGCTCATGTAGAGCTTGTTGCAATAATCACGTGTGAGATGACCAGAGTTTGAGTGATTTTTAATCTTTATTTACCTCCAAGAGTGTCTATGCAAGGCACGTTTCTTCATAGCTGACTCTAAAAATTCTGTATTTTCTATCTTAAAGTAGGCTATAGGTTTTATTGGGATAGTTCTGGGACTTTTAGTGCACCCTTGAGCATTATGTATTTTGATCACTGCTGCCTTGCTTGGTACAAAATTAACATCTGTACATACCTTTTTTCCATTTAAGCCTACAGCTTTTGTAAATGATGAAACATCAATAAAGAGTCAACAATGGAAATCCCCCTAGCCAATTTGGCTAGTACTGGGAGAAATAATAGTTGGCTGATTTTTTTAACTGTATTAAGCAGTGGTGGGATTCAAATAATTTAACAACCAGTTCTCTGCCCTAATGATTTCTTCCAACAACCAGTTCACCAAATCCAAACTGCCTAGAAAGTTAACAACTGGTTCTCCCAAAGTGGTGTGAACTGGCTGAATCCCACCACTGATATTAAGGTATTCTAAGTTACATGTTTCTCCTCTGATGCTATTTTTCTGTTATGTCTTTTCTGGTTTTTCCTCTCTATTCTAGATTCAGTAAACTGAGGAGCTTAAACCTTTCCAACAATCATTTAGGAGATTTCCCTTTGGCGGTGTGCAGCATTCCAACCTTAACTGAGCTCAATGTGTCCTGCAATGCACTCAGAAGTATACCAGCAGCTGTTGGAGATATGAACAAGTAGGTCTATGCTGAAGATGGTAAAAGCAGTTTGTATCTCAGGCATGGCAGCTTCCCTTAGTAGGTTGTCAAACTGTGTTTGGTTCTGAAGAAAATGATGTGGCCTATGCCTATAGAATGGTTAGTAGGTTCCTCCCATAAAGAGAACCACTCCAGAGAGAATGTGAATGTGAAGACTGATTGGGGGCTTAGTTGAAGAGCAGGAATACTTGGAATGGATCGTATTGAATGAGGGTGATCATCTTTCCTTCCAGCTCTGCAACCTGTCCCCTCTCATAATAAGGCTGGAGTGGAGATCTTTGATCTAGACCAGGGTGTCAAACTGGTGGCCTGCAGCAAGATGCGCAGGCCACGCTCACCCATATTCCGCAAAGGCAAAAAATGTCGCAATACATCACATGACGCAATTGAGTTTGGCACCCATGATCTAGACCTTCATCTTGATCCTGATATTTATTTAAAAGCAATCTGAATCATGATATGGTTGATTGATTAATGAGCTAAAATGATTTTTTTAAAAAGATTTCTTCCTCCTTATCAAAAGCTTACAGACCTTCTTGTTGGATGGGAACTTCCTCCAAAGCCTTCCAGCTGAGATGGAAAGGATGCACCAACTTAATTATTTAGGCCTCTCTTTCAATGAATTCAGTGACATTCCTGAAGTCCTGGAGAAACTGACTGCCATGGACAAACTCTGCATGTCTGGAAATTGTATGGAGACACTAAATTTGCCAATACTAAGGAAAATGCCACACATAAAACATATAGATCTAAGGTATGTATCATCTGAGAAAAAAAGATATGTATCAATGTTAAATGACTATTTTAACAGATGGTGTCAAGCCAAGATGGATTTATTTTTCTTAAAAAAATATTTTCAAGATACTAGTTGTGATTGAAACATATGACTAAACTTTCCAGCCAGACTATTCCTTGCTTCTTTATTCATATGGTGTTTTCAGCTGATTTTTGGCATAATTCATCACTTTATGGCAAGATTATTGCTTGCTGTTATTAAATGGTCTGTACTTTTAATTGAGAAATGTACTAAGCAGAAATATTTACTTTTCGAATTCAGTCTTACTGACTTATTCAGTTAGATACTAATTTTTCCTTTCCTTTAATGACAGATTTGTCGTGATGAATTGGTTCTGTGGGAACTCTGAATATTAGCCAAAGCTTTAGACTGCCTTACCTTTTCTTTGACTTCCAAATAGGTTTAGAATTCATTCTGATCTCTTGACTAGGGACAATTATTGAAAACTTTGGAAAAGATGAGAAAAGAGAAGGCTAATGTAGCCCATTATTAAAATATTATTTAATATTATTGTTGAAATGCAATTACTATGCAGCTTTTAAATGTGTTTAGTGGAAATTTGTAGAGAGTCAGAAACTCAGAACTTTACAAGCTTTTCAGGACATGGATATGATAACAGACCAGGCAGTTCTCCCTTATCTATATTTGTGTAAAACCTGTTTCATGTTATATTATTCTAATTTAATTTTGAGGGATTGGATACGCATGCAGTGGCCATTTTGAACTTGAAATAATTTAACAGATTAATAGAGTTGGAAGGGACCTTGCAGGTCATCTAGTCCAACCCCCTGCCCAAGCAGGAGACTCTACATCTGCCTCTACCTAGGATTGAACTCACAACCTCCTGATTGGATTATATACATTGGAGCTATATTAATTTGCCCAAAATTTGTCAGTAAGATTGGACTGCATCATCTTATTTCCCACAATTTTTGCTGAAGTGCTTCAATTTGTTTTTCTGTTTGCAGGAATAACCAGCTTCTTAAAGCACCATTAACTCCTTTTTACTAGTGGATATTGATTTCACAAAGAAGACGTGTGCTACATTTTAGGAAAAAATGCATTTTTTAAAATTATGATACAATTATTTTCTTGGGGTTTTTTTTATAACTTTTTCTTTTTATGTCAAAGCAGTGTTTTGATTAAGCAATTTAGTCATCCATCTCATCTGTTTAGCCCTGAGAATTAAAATTCAGAGAAATTTCAGGTGGCCAGTTTGATGGCTTTCTGTAGATAATTTTTATTTATGTAAAAAGTCACAAGTTCTCTTTTCTTGTTTATTTGGAGTTCAGTATGAACTGGTTTGGTGCAAAATCTGTCCTACTCTTTCAGCAATGAGCTTTGGATCACTATATTGTCACTATATACACACAGTCACGTGAAAAAGAAAGTACATCCACTTTGAGTTCTATGGTTTTACGTAACAGGACATAGCAAAAATTATCTGGTGTTTAACAGTTCTTAAAAGTAGGTAAATACAACCCCAGATGAACAACAACACATGACATATTACACCATGTCATCATTTATTTTACAAAAAAAAGTCATGCTAAGGACCAGATGATTTTTACCATGTGCTGCAACATAAAATTACAGAACTCAAAGAGGCTTTACTTTCTTTTTCACATGACTGTATATTCACATAATGCTTTGCCAATGGTAGAAAACTGTAATACTTGAAAAGCCTCATGTTATTCATTCTCTTTACTCTCTTTGCCCTTGTTTACTCCAAAGGAACTTACAATAAATGTTTTAAATTCTATATATGTCGGCATTTTGCTGATGAAATTCCTAAATTTGATGTGGGTCAGCATTTCTTTGTTGTGATTATGGATAATCCCTATTGAATCATCAAAACTTTGTTAATGTGTCTTCATCTGCCACTAATGTTTAACAGATATTAATTCCATAAATTTTTGTATTGAGACAAGTTAGGAAGCCATCACTTTATTATAGTCTTTAAAATTGTTATCACCAAAAAATGATAAACACTAAAAATGCATTTGAGAACTTGATAATTTGCCTTGGAACATTAAAGCGAGCCATGGATAATTAATTGGGGAGGGCGCCTGACTTGGATGGTATTAAAAATAATTGGGTATTGAATACAAAATAAGAAGGCATTCTCACAAATCAGTGCAAACTTTTCAGTATAACTAGAAAAATTGAACTTGGTCTTTTTGGAACTGATAAATTAAAAGACACATTTTGTTTTCCAGCCTTCTAAAAAAAAAAAAAGAGGCTAAAATAATTGCTCTTTCCCCCCCTCTCCATTTCTATCCCAGGTTAAATGTGATTAGAAGATTGATGGGAGATGAAAGTGACTTCCTACATCATGTGACCCAGCTCGATCTTCGGGATAATAAGCTAGGAGAGTTAGATGCAACCATCTTCAATAACATTGAAATACTGCACTGTGAAAGAAACCAGCTGGTAACCCTCAAAATCAGTGGATACTTACTTAAAGCTCTTTATGCCACTTCAAATGGTATGTTTACTTTGAAGGTCGTTCAAATAGAAATTGATATTCCTAGCCTTTTCTTCTTGCACTGGATTTATTTGCAATATTAAGTTGTGGATGAATCCAGTCCTTAACCATCTGGCTTTACATAAAACATTTAGCAGCAGAATTTTGGAAGCTTGTAGAGTGGTGCTTACATGCTCTTTTAGAGTGTTGTAAAATGGAAATCCTTGGGATTTAAATGCAAGTTTTAAATTTCCCACAGTGTGTCACAAATCTGTATATTCTTTGTGAGATAAAATAAAGTGACTAGCCTAGAGAGTTATATAAATTTTATACAAGTAGTCCTTAACTTATGACCACAATTAGAACTGGAATTGGGTCACTAAGTGATGTGGTTATTAATTATATTATCATGTGACCAGGCCCAATTTTACAAACATTTTTCCCATGTCATCAAGCAAATCACTGCTAATGTTAAGTGAATCACATAAGTTAAGTGAATGTTACTGTCATTAAGCAAATTCAGATTCCCCCATTGACTTTTGCTTGTTGGAAATCAGCTGGGAAGATCGCAAAACGATCACATGACTACAGATGCTACAAACGTTGTATATCTTAAAGATGGTTGCCAAGTTCCTAAATTGAGATCATGTGATTGCAGGGATGCTACAGTGATTGTAACTTCAAGGACATGTTGTGAGTTTTCCAATTCCATTGGAACTTCAAGACATGTTAAAGAAATGATCATAAACCAAGGACTACCTATTCCATTGGATAATAATATTCTAATCTACAGATTAGGTTGGGTTAGGGTTAGGGGTTGAGAGGACACATTATCAATTCTTTGTCATTAGAGTCCTTAATATTTCCCTATGCTCCATTTATATTGATACAAAGGTTCATGTTGCTAGATACTTTGTGGGATGTTTTCTCAGGTGCCCATTTCCTCTTTCTTGTTCCCTTTTCCCATTTTTTGAAAGTAATATATTTCTTTTACCAGCCAGTTCAGCTTCTTTAAAAAAGGTTATGTAATGGTACTTGGAAAGGCTTGGGACAAGTGATCAGACTGCATAGCTCCAACTGGATAATAAGTGGGACAAGAGGTCCAGAAGAGACCCTCCCTAGTTTCCTAAGCTGTAAAAGAGGAGAATTGTACTTTTACTGACAAAAGCCTGTTAATGTAGCCTGGGCAGAAAATAGATTTAGCACATCTGTTTCCTATCTGGACTTGCCTAGTAAGGCTGACAGGTTCAGAGGATTCTTGCATTGAATACATAGAAGGAGAAGTGCTTCCATTGCTAGTAGCTAGTAAAGCAGCATCTAACTGCACAATACTTTTTCCCCCATGGATTTAGCAACAAGTACAGAGAGCTTTCTCATGCTAGCAATATATTCTGATAAGGGGCCTGTATCACTCAGCAGAAGCCAAGGGAGAACTTCTAGATTTCTACACTTTGAGTTGATCTGAAACAGCCTCAGTGTTTTAATCTTCCTTTTATCTTCCTGTTAACAAAAGCTTGATTCTCTGTCCCCTTTTTCCCACGTATCCTTGTCCTACGGTGGCCATATTTCCTTGGGAAAAAATGAAGAATAAGCCTGAAAAGGGGGCAAATTTGAATGCAGTTCATAAAGATAAAAATTTATAACTTGCTTTACAAAGGAAAATTAAAAGCAAAATCAAGAAAAACTTATTTTCAATCCATATTGAATCAAAATATCTAAAATCAGTGTATATAAATTTATTTTAAAAAGAGAATTCAGTTTCTATATTTTTCACATTAATGTGAAAGATTCTGCATTAAGTGCAGAGGTGGTATTCAGCAGGTTCTGACCACTTCTGGAGAACCAGCAGCGGAAATTTTGAGTAGTTCGGAAAACCGGTTCTGACTGGCCCCGCTCCCATCTATTCTCTGCCTCCCAAGTCCCAGCAGATCGGAAGGGAATGGAGATTTTACAGTATCCTTCCCCTGGAGTGGGATGGGAATGGAGATTATACAGTATCCTTCCTCTGCCATGCCCACAAAGCCATGCCATGCCTACCATGCCACGCCCACAGAACCGGTAGTAAAAACTTTTGAATCCCACCACTGCTTAAGTGGTATCATTTATACAGTAAGTGCTAATGACTAAAATAAAGGACGAAAGTGAATTTTTGAGAAATAAATGTAAAGGACAGCTGTATGAAATTCTTTATAATGAGAGGATTATGGTCATTCTACTGATGAGTGACAGTGCTGAGAAGCTGATACACACATGTCTTTTGAATAATATTTCAGACCCTTTTGGATTTTTTTGTTGAAAGCAATCAGCAAAATACAGCTAGAAAAGTTACTAAATTTACATTAAATTTAAAATTGGGTCAAACGTGTTATAGCCTGAAAACAAATCCCTCCCACCTCCAGTTTGTGTACATTATGCATACTTTTGCTTTGCATAATATTACTACTAGTAGGTGTGGGAAAGATTTCCATCAAATTTTGAAGCTCTCTTTAGCTGGAAATCCTGATTGGGTAGTTGAAATAGACATTTATACTGTGCAACAGTAGTTCATTTCTCTTGCTATTTTTTACTTCCCTAACATTGATCTAGACGTAAATCCTAGCATCATGACCTGTGTTGTGATTGATTCACAGCCTATCCTTCCCTGACTGATTCTTTTTTAAATCTCTGATTTTAGATCATCTGCCTGCATCTCCAATATGCATAGCATACAGTTGAGTGGTGGGGCAGATTGCAAAAGGAGTAGTGGCGAAAATCAGGGTTTTTGAAATAATCATTTTTATAATAGCTCAATGAATGGATGAGCTGCAACTGTGGAAGACAATTATAGATAATTATAGATTAGTGTACAAAAATGGTTACAGCTATGAGTCATGGTAAAGGCTTGACATGCAGTCCAGAGGACATTTCAATATGTTGCATTTCTAGAAGTGAACATAGTACAGGTAGTCCTTGACTTACAACAGTTCACTTAATGACTGTTCAAAGTTTCAGTGGCACTGAAAAAAGTAACTTATGACTGTTTTTCACATTTATGATCATTGCAGCATCACCATGATCAAAATTCAGATGCTTGGCAAACTGGTTCATATTTATGATGGTTGCAGAGTCCTGGGGTCATGGGATCCCCATTGTGACCTTCTGACAAACAAAGCCAAGTTTGCTTAACAACTATCTTACCAACTTAACAAATGAAATGATTCACTTAACAACAGTGGCAAGAAAAGTCATAAAATGAGGCAAGCTCATTTAACAAATGTTTCACTTAGCAACATATAAATTTTGGGCTCAATTATGGTCATAACTCAAGGACTTCCTGTAAATGTACTGTGAATTCTTTTTTAGGGGATGTCCTTGGTGAAATAATAAGATTATTGATTTATCCAGAGGACTCATTATCACCAAAGAGATTAATTTGTGCCTGGGTAGTATTGCAAATGTAGACTTTGCAAATGAAGGGTTGTGTGATTGAATGCACCTCCATTTCACTATCTGTTTCCCTGAATATAACTCCCCAGATAATAAGCCCAATTGAACTTTTGAGCACATGCGCTAAAATAAGCCCTCCCTGAAAATATTGCAACACAGCAGCAGCCATGAGGTGACCATGCTCGCCGCCTCCTGCACCTCAAAAATAATAAGACCTCCCCGAAAATAAGGCCAATCGCTTAATTCGGGGGATCAAAAGAAAATAAGACCCTGCCTTATTTTTGGGGAAACATGTAACAACAACAAAAAACACTTGTCAAGTGAGCGAGGTGTTGGGAGAAGGATTTCACTCAAAATCAAGGGCTGCATAATATCAGAATGCAATTTTCATTCTGCCTATCTGCAGTGCCCAATTCCACCCAATATATTTCTGTCTAGTGACTACTAGGAGAAGGTTTGCTTGTTCTTGCCTAACATTTGATCATTTAGAGAAGTTTTTAAAAATTTAGCCTCACCCAGTTTAAATCTACTGAAGCTGAATTTCTACGTGAAGAGATTTTCTTTCAAACTTAGTTATACTAGACCAGCTATACCAACTACAGCATTGTGAAGTGATAAAACCGCAATACAGTTTTTCTACTGATCAGAGATATATCATAGAGCTCATGGGAGAGAAAGATATTTCATGTACTCCCAAAGCACATTCTATGGATTACAGTTGTTAAAGCAAACCTACAGTTTACAAAATAAAGGATGAACACTCTTTCTTTACAACAGAGCCATATTTTATATACGGTAAAGGCAAATAAGAAAGTCCCATCTATTTCATTCAAATGTCTTCAAATGTTAAAATGTTTTTTTATTTTTTACTAGATTCATAAGAACATAAGAATAGCCTTGCTGGAACAGGCCACAGCCCATCCAGTCCAGCATTCTGTCTCACACAGTGGCTCACCATTTGCTTCAGGGTATTCCCAAGCAGATGTCTTCACCTGCTTGGGAATTCATATTTGCTGTTTTTAACTGTTCAGTTGTTTCAGCTCTGATCCAGTGTATATTATGACCACAATTGAGCCCAAAATTGTTGTTGCTAAGTGAGACATTTGTTAAGTGAATTTTATCCCATTTTACGACCTTTCTTGCCCCAGTGAAGTGAATCACTGCAGTAGTTAAATTAGCAACATGGTTGTTAAGTGAATCTGGCTTCCCCATTCACTTAGCTTGTTAGAAGGTCACAAAAGGGGATCACATGACCCTGGGACACTGCAACTGTTGCCAAGCATCTGAATTTTGATCACGTGACCATGGGGATGCTGCAAGGCCATGGTCATAAGTGTGAAAAATGGTCCTAAGTTACTTTTTTCAGCGCTCTTATTAACTTTGAACAGTCACTAAGTGAACTGTTGCAAATTGAGGATTACTTGTATTTTGTCCTCCATGGTATGATTTGCATTATTGTTACAATAAACGTGGGCAAACGTGGGCATTATTGTTACAATAAACGTGGGCAACTTGAGGTGGTCTACTTTTAGTAGCTTGAAATTAAATTCATCTTTGCAATGCAATATTTGTCTTTTCTCTTCCAGAACTCGTTCACCTTGATGTTTATCCACTTCCAAATTACCTAACTTATTTGGATGTTTCTAGGTAAGCATATTTTTGAAAGATACTGGTTTTAAATGTGGCATTAGTGAAAACATGAAAAAAAACTGGAGCACTTGAAGACTAATAAAGTGATTTGACTGAAGAGGTTGCGTGAATTTTCCTGGTGACCCTGGAATATTGAGTCTTAACTTATTTGGTCTGTCATATTTCTTTACTTAGACGCAGAGGTTGTCACAAATGTTTCTGTATAAACTGGAGGAGTGATTTTTAATTTAACCTCAACACATTGAATCCCCTTTTCTGCATTACACTTACTTCGGATTTGTTGAGCTGCTAAGCAAATGCCACAACTTTGAACCCAATATCCATATTACTTCATAAGTAATTAGATTTTCTTCTTACTGTTCAGAGTAGAAAGTATGTTAATAATATGGCCCTGAGAGTTAAAGGTTAAGAAGCAAAGCAGATATGATAGCAGATAATCTTCTCCACTTAGTCTGGCATAAGTCTTTCAGAACAGGTTTTGGATATCTTGGTGGGGTGAAGTTGAAGGACCCATTGACAGATATGAAGGTTTTCGCCTCCTGTTAAATCTTTTCAGGCCATAGGCATCAAGGCAAAAAAGCAAAGTAAATGCTTGAAGCAATGTATTTTGCAAGTTGTGTAATTTCTTATGAAACTGCCAATTTTTTCTAAATTGTGTTGTATTTAATTCTGGGTGTTTACTGCTTTAGTATAGGAGATTACAAACCCTATCCTTCTAATCTTTGATGTAGTAGAGCTTATCGGGTGAAAGAAGAATCTCACATCCCCATCTCCCATGTCGGATGATGTTGACTAAGGTAGTCCTTGCTTAATGTCCATTTGTTCAGCAACTGTTTGAATTTTTGATGGCATTGAACAAAGGGACTTACAACCAGTCCTCAATAGTTCCTGCCTCCTGCAGTCACATGAACAAAATGTGGGCCCACTTGGGGGCACCTGCCACTTTTTGGTCCTCTGCCTACCTGCTGCTGCCAACTGCCTCCACAGCCTATCCCTGCTTGCCACCATGGATACATAGCAAACCAATGACTGTACTGGATAAGGCTTCTTTACATTGCCATCTTTCACACTGATGCCAATGGGCCTCTCCAACGTCCCAGCCAGGGCCTTCTTTCATGAAAAAAGGTCCCCGGTTAGAAGAGTCTTCCTTTTGTGCCAGCGTAGTGGCCTTTTTTCATGTGCCTGTCTTCCAAAACCTCATGAGCAGACCATACCACATTTGGACAAGGAAGGTGCAGCCTCAGGAAGCAGGCATGGCATAGCCAGTAGCTGTCTCACCAAATGCCAGGCCAGGGGCACCTCAGCAGTGGCAGGAAGAAGACAATGAAGGTCATCTTGGAGCAATAAGGTTGGCAAGGGCAGCAGGGGCAGCAGGCACAGGGGGTAAGGCTGCCAGAGGCAGTGGAGTAGGTGGCTAAAAGGACAGTGAGCATGGGGGAAGCTAGGCAGGTTAAGGTAGTTAAAGAGGAGGCAGTCCTACACTCTCAATGTTGTGGGGGACCAAAGCTGAAAGTGGCTTGGATGGGGGTGGATCCTCAGCTAAGGCAATTTGTTTAATGATGGCAACCAGGACTACCAGAATTGATGTTGGTAAACAGCGTGGTCATGTGACATCACGTTTTACAAGCACATTGCTTAGCAATGGAAATTCCAGTGCCAATTCCCATTGTAACCCAAGTACCATCTGTAATAGAGATGTCAACATGTTATATATAATAATAATAATAATAATAATAATAATAATAATAATAATAATAATAATAATAATAATAATAATAATAATAATAATAATAATAGTAATAATAATTTTATTTTTAAACCGCACCCTCTCCCCACAGGGACCCAGGGCGGTGCACAGGCAGAATAAAAACAGTCAAAAAATGCATACATTTCATAAAAAACAATTAAACCAACCCTGTGCTAAAAATTCGCTAAAAATGTGCTACCCCATTAAAAAACCCCAAAGACAGAGAGACAATCCTAGGCCGGCCAGACAGAAGAAGTGTGTTTTTAGCTTGAGACGGAAGGAGCGGAGGTCAGTGGTCATCCTGATATCGGGGGGAAGGTCGTTCCAGAGGGCCGGGCCCGCCACAGAGAGAGCCCTTCCCCTGGGAGTCGCCCGCTGACAGAGTCTAGTGGACGGCACCCGGAGAAGTCCCTCTCTGTGGGAGCGGATCGGCCGTGAGGATGTATGGGGCAGGATCCGATCCCGCAGATAGCTAGGTCCCGAGCCATGGGGCACTTTGAAGATGATAACTAACACCTTGAAGCGCACCCGGAAGACGACAGGTAGCCAGTGCAGCTCGCGCAAGAGCGGTGTTATGTGGGTCGACCTAGTGGTCCCCATAATTGCTCGCGCGGCTGCATTCTGGACTAGCTGAAGCCTCCGGGTGCACCTCAAGGGGAGCCCCATGTAGAGAGAGTTGCAATAGTCCAGTCGGGATGTCACGAGAGCATGAGTGACTGTGCGAAGGGCGTCCCGATCCAATAGGGGGCGCAATTGGCGAACCAGGCGAACCTGGTAAAACGCCCTCCTGGCCACGGCTGTCACTTGATCTTCCATGGACAGCCGGGTATCCAGGAGGACACCCAAATTGCGCGCCCCATCCACAGGGGCAAGATGTTCGCCCCCTATGGCCAGCGATGGAGTGAGCAGGTTGAATCGGGCAGCCGGAAACCACAGCCACTCGGTCTTGGTCGGGTTGAGTCTGAGTCCGTTCCTTCCCATCCAGATCCGTACGGCTTCCAGGCACTGGCACATCACCGCTACGGCATCGTTGGGGTGGTTTGGGGTGGAAATATACAACTGAGTATCATCAGCGTAAAGATGGTACTCCACCCCAAAACCACGGATGATCTCACCCAGCGGCTTCATGTATGTGTTGAACAGGAGAGGCGAGAGGACCGACCCCTGAGGCACCCCGCATGTGAGGGGTCTCGGGGTCGACCTCTGCTCCCCTGCCAACACAAATTGCGATCGGCCAGAGAGGTAGGAGGAGAACCACCGTAAAACGGTGCCTCCCACCCCCAACCCCCCCAGCCGATGCAATAGGATACCATGGTCGATGGTATCGAAAGCCGCTGAGAGGTCTAATAGGACCAGGATGGAGGAACATCCCCCATCTCTGGCCCTCCAGAGATCATCTACCAACGCGACCAATGCCGTCTCGGTGCTATGCCCGGGCCGAAAGCCGGACTGGCGCGGATCTAGATACTCAATTTCCTCCAGGTGACGGGGAAACTGTTGTGCCACCACACTCTCGACAACCTTCGCCAAAAAGGGAAGGTTGGAGACTGGACGATATATATATGCAACTGCTGCCATGACTTACAAGAAAATGATCCTGGGACATTTCTAAGCTCACATTATGTTCCTGCGGCTTGCTACTACTTCCTAAACATCAGTGAATTGTATGCCTCAATCTATTTCCAGAGAGACTGAAGCAAGAGAGACCGCGTGTGAATAATAGGTTATTTCTTTTTTAAAGCTGCTGAATGAGAAAATGCACACAATGTTTTATCCATTAGGATGGCTTTGAAATGTTCCATTTTATATATCTCTTCACTAAAGGTGCCTCTTTCATATAAATTGGCACCAGGGATTATTATTGCAGTTTAACACATAATATTATGTGGTGGGGTTGGTTAATTCAAGATTTTAATGGTTATTCCATATGCTTCATGGTAATCTGTGTTTGCCATTCTGTAAGCATTCCATATGTAGCTGCAGTTGATCTCAGCTGCCTAAGTGCTGTGTGTGCTGCAGCTGACAGGGCATCTAATATTTTTGAACATGTTAAACCCCATGTGATGTAATATGTAAACATTCCGTAATAGTATTGTCATCATTTTTTTCATTTGTCTTTTTGTGCAGAAATCACTTGGAGAGCCTTCCAGAATGGGTTTGTGATAGCCGAAAATTAGAAGTACTGGATCTGGCCCACAATCACATATGTGAACTTCCCGCTAGGTGAGTCCTAGCTTTAGAACAACCAGAAACAGGATGCAAAGTAGAACATTGTTTGCATTGAATCAGTTTCTAACTTGCTTAGTGAGAATTGTGTTCCCTGTGGTTTTGTCTTTTTCTTCTATTTAATGTTTATTTCATGGAGTGTCATTGAGCTGGAACAGTTTTTTTTATGCAGATGTAAACCAAGCAATCTCTCAGATTTCCAGGCAGAAGTTCTAAAGAAGGTCATGCATCTTTCCCCAATCTTACAGTGTCATCTTTTAGATATGATACTTGTGTACCCTGGCAAAATATACTCTTGATTTCAGGATATTATTGAAAGTTCAATATAATTACCTAAGAAAACATGGGTGATCACTTACCATCTTAGAAAAATATCCAGGGAATATTTGCATTTGAAAAATTTCTACTCCACAGGTAGTCCTCGACTTATGACTAATTGCTTAGTGACGTTTTAAAGTTACGATGGACCCTTCAGAAGATACTTACAAACTGGTTCTAAAGTTCTCATGGCCGCCTCATTGTCCTTCGGTCACATTGCCACATGTTAGCCAACATTTAAAACTGGTTACAAAAGCTTGCAGTAACATGACCACAATCTATGACATTTTTTCCAAAAACCTGTGTTTGCGCCCCTTATTGACCATGACATTCATTTAAAGACTGCAGATTTACTTAACAGTTGCCACAAAAAAGGTTGTAAAATTGAGTCAGTCATGTAAGTGACCTGCTTTACAATTATCACGGTAAGGTTCCATCACAGTCATAAGTCAAGGATTACTTTTATGGAAAAGTACAGGTAGTTCTCGACTTACAACCACAATTAAGCCAAAATTTATGTTGTAAAGTGAAATGTGTTAAGTTTTGCCCCATTTTTATGACCTTTCTTGCCACAGTTGTTAAGTGAGTTACTGCACTTGGTAAGTTAGTAACCTGGTTGTTAAGTGAATCTGGCTTCCCCATTAACTTTGCGTGTCAGGAGGTTGCAAAAGGTGATTACATGACCTTAGGGCACAGCAACAGTCATAAGTATGAACCAGTTGCCAAGCATCTGAATTTTGATCACATGATCATGGGAATGCTTTAAAGCAGGGGTCTCCAACCTTTGCAACTTTAAGCCTGAAGGACTTCAGCTCCCAGAATTCTCCAGCCAGCTTTGCTGGCTGGAGAATTCTGGAAGCTGAAGTCCTTCAGACTTAAAGTTGCAAAGGTTGGAGACCCCTGCTTTAAAGGTTGTAACTGTAAAAACGGTCGCAAGTTAGTTTTTTCAGTGCTGTTATAACTTTGGACAGTCGCTAAATGAGCTGTTGTGAGTCGAGTACTACTTGTACATTCATTGATTCCACTCCTTTATTTTTTAATTAATAGATTCATTTTCACAGGGACTGTTTTGGCTATTTCTAGACCCTGTCTCATAATCAGAATGTTGTTGAGGTTTTTATCAGATTCTCTGAAATAGGCTTGCTTTAATTAGAACTGAAAGCTTTACTGCTATTTCTATGTTTTAAGGTTATTTTGCAATATCAGCTTGCGAAAACTACTTGCCGGGCACAATCAGTTGGCAAGGCTACCAGAGAGGATTGAACAAACGCATGTGGAAGTCCTAGATGTGCAACACAACCAACTTGTGGAGCTGCCATCTAATCTGCTGCTAAAAGCTGACAGGTAACCAAAAAATCCACCAAGAGAGTAGAACAATATACTGTAAGCGTAATTTCCAAGTTGTATAACTTCAACTGTTAATTCAAATATGTTTTTTTTAATTTTAAAAAACTGAAATAAAAAACATTAGGCAATGCACTCTCAATCCCCCAAATGTTTACTTATGGAGAATGAAATAGAAAAAGTTACCATACCTTAAAGGTATTTTTAATAATATCTTTATTAAATTTCAACATCTACATTAAAATACAAAGTAACATGACAGGAAAAGGAATGACAAAACACAGTCCTGAAGAATATACATCTGCCAAATATAACAAAAGTGACCTCCAACTTTCTTTTATACAGAGATAGTAACAATACAATCACCTATCTTTTAAAGAAGTAATGCCAATCTATACATATATTAAATTACTAATAGTTAACTTAGTAAAAGCTACTATTCACAAAATATTCTTCTGTTAATTTTACCTAAAAATAGCAAGTTACCAAATGCAAATAGTCTTATATTTAGAACACTACAACATTTCTGGAGTCAGATGCAATCTAGTCTTCAAACCCCAAAGAAAAAGCTGACCCCACTGTTTGTGGTTTGTGACTGTGGCAGTAAGCACAGAACACCTTCTCTCTACAAGCAACAGTGGATAGTCCCTTTTATCAAAAATAAGAAAGTTTCCCAATTAAATAAGCCTCTTTGTGTTGGCTCATTTAGTTACAACAGGGAGGTTAGCTATTTATTATTCTGAATTTTTCCTTTTGCAGAGTCAGAATAAATCAACTTCTCCTTCAGTGTATACATTTATTTTATAGACATCTTTAGGCATTACCGCCTAAAGTAATTTCATTTCCTGAAAATGATCAGAAGCGTGCCAGGCCTTCATGCTTATCTATACAGAGTAAAAGAGTTGGAAGGGACTTTGGAGGTCTTCTAGTCCAATCCACTGCCCAAGCAGGAAACCCTATAGAATTCCAGACAAATTGCTGTCAAATTTTTTCTTAAAAACCTCCAGAGTTGGATCCACCACAACTTCTAAAGGCAAGCCATTCCACTGATTAATTGTTCTCCCTGTCAGAAAATGTCTTCTTAATTCTAGGTTAGATTTCTCTGTGATAAGTTTCCATCTTGCCCTCAGGTACTTTTAGATACTCTATATTTGGAAATTTCAGGAATTAATTATAAAATGGTTAATTAATCCATAGACTGATTTGTTTTTTAACTGTAACTTCCAGCTCTAAAATTATGGAATCGAAGAAATTGAACTTTTAATTTCATGTTCAATTTTTATCAACTTTTGAGCTACCTGTTGAAAGAATAAATATTCTATCCTTTTAGTTCAACTTAAAATTGATCTTTCTGCAGTTAAATATTTCAAGTGGAAGAAACACCAGCCTTTTATTCTAAAGCACATTCTTTCAAAATATTTCAAAAATTTCACATTTTCAAGGGAGACTGAAGTTAACTGAAATATACTGTATTTTTCATGGATCTTAAGGATTTATGCTTGAGATGTTAGGATTGTGAGTTATAGGTAGAGGTGTTCTGAAGACTAGGATTACTCATAGTAGGGTTGACTTCATTTTTATTATTTCTTGAACAGCATCATTAGTGCCTATGTGGGAATATGCCATCTATCCCTTGGGCCATTTATTTGTAGAGCAGATGGCTAAAATCTAGATGATAAATTAAATTCTTTAGTTTCACAGCCTATTTGTTCTGTGGCTGGAAGAGAGGATGTAGGAGAAGAGAAGACTAATATTTATGGCTTCTAACTGACTTTGCAGTCTGTCACAGTACAGACAACACTCAAGGTGGTTTAAAATATAGTATTGTCCTTTGACCATGCAAATTTCCGAAAATGTCCATACTTTCCAGGATCTATTTGATTGTAATCGGTGGTACTGATTGTTAAGATGTCTTGTCTTTTTTTTAGTTTTTGCATTCAGGATCTAAATGAAAATATACATAAAATATACAATAATATTTTCAAACTCTACACATTTAAAATAAAGGCATATTGTCTCTTTTACCATCATTCTGAAATTATCATGCTCAGCAAATCATCTTTGGAGTTGTTAATATTAGCAATTCTCATTCAGTTCTCACTGAATAGACAAATATGCAGTCAGCATGCATTCATTCAGTGAAGTGAAATGTTTTTTACACATTTAGCAAAAATCTCCATGTTAGGGTGATGGAAATACCTCACCAGGGATCTACAGGTAATCAGCCTGCTTATCTGAAACAGATAGTGTCCTGAAAATAGAGGATTTCTCAAATAGTAGACAATTAGAAATGTATCTCATTTTCTTCACAATTTACTATTGCAACAATTTTCTTTTAAGAAACAAAGACCAGATTATTTCCATTCTTCTACTTAAGTCCAGTGATCAGATACTGAAAATGCTCATTTGGTAGTTTAATTATTAAGTCTAAATATGATTTTGGTATTTTCAGTTTTTGATGAGTACATCAGTGTTTTCCCATATGATGTTTAAAGTCTTTATTAAGTCTTCTATTAATGTTCATTGCCATGTATTTTGAGGATGTCTTGGTCATTTGTCATTGGAGGAATTCATCTCATTGCCATCTTGGGGAATTTGATGCTGTATGATATGGAAGTATCTAGTGCTAAATAAGAAATATTGTTAATGGAGGCATTTGATCTTGTGTACTGTGCAATTTATTCATCGATGCTAGTTAATAAAAACCATTTGCAAATATGGAATGATATTCCCTCCAAGATCTATTTTCTTCCATTCTTTGCTGCTGCCTATCCCCGCCGCCTGGAAGGGGCTGCAAACGGGATGCGGAAGGCCAAAAATGGGGCATGCAAAGGCCGAAAATGGGACACAAGGGGGGCGGAAATTGGGTGTGAGGAAGTGGCGATAGGCGACAATGGGCGGTGACGATCCGCACAGCCTGGAACAGCTGATAGGCAGTATTTCAGGAGGCAGATCCAACTGCCAATCAGCTGCTCATGCTAAATCAGACTGTGCTGAAGCTGACCCCTTACTGTAATTCTATTAAAGTTTTCAAAAGTTTAAATTATGCCTGCAAGTTGTTCTTTAATAGAAGTTTTAATTTGTGGTTTACTGGCGCTTCACAGGCCCCATGGATAAATTTTAAAGGATCTCTAAATTTGAACATGGTGGCTCAGTGGCTAAGACACTGAGCTAGTCAATCAGAAGTTTGGCAGTTCGGCAGTTCGAATTACTTGCGCCCCATAACGGACTGAGCTCCCATTACTTGTCCCAGCTCCTGCCAATCTAGCAGTTCGAAAGCATGTAAAAATGCAAGTAGGAAAGTAGGAAAGGTTCTTCGGCTTTGAAATGGAAATGAGCACCGCCCCCTAGAGTCAGGAATGACTAGCACATATGTGTGAGGGGAACCTTTACTAAATTTGAATGAGAAAAACTAAAACTTTAAATATATATATAAATATGCTAGCTATATTAGAAGTCAAATGACATCTATAGATTTCCACAGATTCTTAAAGGGGTCCATGGTTCCAAAGAGTACAAGAACGTTATTTGCATATTCTGAGTTACACATGTTTAATTGAGAAGAGGGCAATAGCTTGTTTAAGGTTGTAGTTAAAAGCGCTAGACTAGAAGCCAGGAAATCCCAAGTTCTAGTTCTATATAGGGCATGAAGCTGGCTGGGTGGCCTTAGACCAGTCACTCTTAACTCTGGGAAGCCCTAGGAAGCAGGCAGTGACCAACTACTTCCAAAATCTTGTCAATAAAGCTGCAGCAATTAATTCAAGGAGTGCCAAGAGTCAAAACTAAATCTTCGGATCCGTCCCCCCGCAAACAAATAATAATAATAAGGTATGCAATGATCCTTTGCAATTTAAGAGTTAAATAAAGGATACAGACAGATTAAAAAATATAACTTCAGGGAAAGCCAAATTGTCCAAACCTTCCGCAGAAACTTTCAGGAAGCCATATCAAAGGCTTAACACCCATAGATATTGTAGTTGTTGGCTCTTGCCTCTTTTTAATTACAGCAAGAGTGTTGATTAAAAATCTCCTATCATAAAAGCTTGATAGCCTGAATTAATCCAGTCTGAGCTTGTACATTTTGAACATATGATGGTGCACTAGAGTTTGACTAGAATTATCCGTTCTGATTTTAAAATGCAATTGATATTGTTCTCATTAAACATTTCCTACTGAGCTTTCCAAAATGCAAGATATTTAAGCTGGCTCTATATTATAACTTCTGCTTTTCTAGCAATATATGATTATATTCTCCATTCTTTCAAGATAATGATGGGAATCAGTAGTGGAGCTTCTTCAGCAACTACACCAGGACAAGGCATTTAATTGAACTTTAGGCAGACTAATTTTAAACTATAGTGAAACTGTCTTATCTAAAATTAGCAAGAGTGGGGGTCAACTAAAATTCAGTTTCTAGACTTTAGATGATATGGCAACATGTGATTAAAAAAATACTAGCAATGAAATCATCCAAACACTTAATCAAGGGAAAAATACAAGTACTCTGTTCTTATTTATCCATATCATGCTATATTATGCATTAAGATAGTATATTTACCCTGCCATTTGTGGCAATTGCATTGATTAACTGAGAAAATGCCTCTGATATAATAATTGGTTGGAAACAGGTGCCAAGCAGCAAATGCTTTATTCTTTTTCCTTACTTTCCTTTTTTTCTGATTGATATTACCTATTGTTTCCCAAGCCACTTTTATTCCAATGTGTTTAGGTGGGTCCACTTGCATCTGAAACCTGAGATTTAGATAGCCCCAACCTTGTAGGCCTTCCGTAAGACCTGGATGTTCCCCCGACACCAGGGTGACTCCCTTGTTATGATTTGAAATGGAATTGATCTTGGGTTGAGTTCAGTTCCATTATGTTTTCTTTTGTGTTCTTTTTATCTTGTTAGCCTGGTTCTTGGTTTTTAATTCTATGCTTAGCTGACCAAGGACATAATATATGATTTGGCATCCATTAAGTTTAGTGCAGTAAATAATTTTCCCAGTGTGACTGGGAAAGGAGAATAGGCAGAAAAGGGGTTAAGGAAACGAGTAGGATGCTCCTCTATCTCCTCATTTTACCTTTCCATTTTAAATTGGATCCCAATCCACTCCTCGGTTCTCTCTAAATAATAAGTGGGTCACAAAAGCGATGCCATTTCTTTTGTCTACTAAGGTGTCTACTGCTGAAGATATTTCTCTGAATAGAACAAAATGCTTCCTGATTTAAAATAAATAAAATTGCTACTTTCAAAAACACATCACACTTACTATACTGCATTTTCCTATGTATGTTTTTAAAGACAACATAAACATCTTGAGATAACCTTCCATATGTGTGTGGAAGCTAATACAAAAATAATATGAATTCACTTCAAGTCTATATGAGTAATGTTATTGTTGCCTGCTTTTAAAACTTTTTTGAAGAATTTGTTCTTAAACGTATGATTGCGCTATCGCAGCTGAGAATTTTGGAAATTAAAGTACTACTCACGATCTTAAAAACTGAGCAGAACTTGCTGGTTTTTTCTCAGTAACATTATTTGTGTCTATTGAAACCATACACTGTATATTACCTATTTCCTTAGTTTCTTATGACTATGTTTATGATTTTTGTTGATTGCTTTTATTTAATATCTTGTGTGTCTAGTCCAGTGGTGGGTTTCAAATTTTTTTAGAACCTATTCTGTAGGTGTGGCCTATTTTGTGGGGATGGCTTGGCAGTCATGTGACCGTGTGGGAGTGGCCAACGTAAAATGTAGTGAAACTCAACACTCTTGCTTAGAAACTAAAATTTTGGGTTCAATTGTGATAATAAATTATTTCTTTTTCGTTCTTCCTCCGGCTGTTTGAACAAACCATGCTGGGCACGCTCCCTTGTCTTTGACAGCCGCCTTGTTTCCAATGGGGTGGGGGATCCATGGAGATGGAGAAAAAAGATGGATTTCTTGTGTGCGCGCAGTTTCTATGGATGAGAAATACGGAGGGGGCACTTGTATTGCACACACATTTTTGGACAATAAACTCGAATTGTAAGAAATGGCCAGACGAGGATAGAAAAGGGAAGGGAGAATGGGAGGTGTGTATATGTGGATAGAGGAGAGGAATGACCTTAAAGGGAGAGGCTCTTGAAGGTTTCTTAAAACCTGACTGCTGGGAGGGAAAGTGGCCAGCGAAGGGGACTCTCCCGGTCGCAGGAGAAAGTGCGGAGCGCAAGCACTGCTGAAAAAAGGGGAATGGTACAATGGAAGTAGAAGTCCTCACTGGAATCCTGCAGAGGAGAGGCAGCGGTGGCACTTGCCATGCCGTGGCAGGCTCTGCTCTCCCCGAGGCGGGCTAAAGCCACGGCGGGTCCCTTTCCTCTTCACCACTAGCAGGTGCAACTGGCAGCAGGTCTTTTTAAGGCTTCTCTTTTTCATTCCCTCCCTCCGCCCTCAAGAGTCCCGCGCCTTTGGCAGGGGCGCTCTTGGCTTCCGCTTTCTTGCGGCGCAAGGCCCTTTTCCTGCCTGTATTTTCCTCCTCCTTTTTCCCAGTAGCTCCGAGGCCCTCCAAGCTTGCCCCCCCTCCCCTCCCCTTCCCACCCCCGAAGTTCCCAGAGTTGCCCGAGTTAAAGCGCCGCCTCTATCCCCTGTGTTAGAATGCAGCAGGCACAAGGTCTGCCCAAAAGTTCGGTGCACGTGGCTGCGCTCCCCCTCACTCGGGTACAAGAGAATAAAGGGTACAAACAAAATAAAAATTTAAAGAAAATTCAGAGAATCCAAGCAATGTTTTAAATTTAGGCTGGAGCTCATAGGAATACTGAGTTGTGCTTTCCCCTCGCTCTTTTCACTTATTGCTTCAAGACGGAGCGTCTCTTGCTCTGCATAAAGAGTGGCTTGCAAAGGCGGGAAAGGTGCGGTTTAGGAGGAAAGGGGAGGGGCATCCAAAAGGGGCAGCTCAGTCAGCTTGGCTCAAGTGATGGCCTGGCTCTGGAGTCTGGGCTTTGGAAGATGGGGTGGCTTCTTTCCCTTTCCTTCTCATTGAAAGGAAAGGGGCGGGGCAGACTTACTTCCAAGTCTGCCGTTCGAACCCCCTCTCTCTGGCTCGCTAAATTTCACCAACCGGCTCTTGCGAGCCGGTGCGAGCCGGTAGAAACCCACCACTGGTCTAGTCATACTTGGCCAATAAGGTGTTCTGGTCTGTTCTGGTCTGGTACGGTACAGTACGATACGGTACATGTTTTTGTTTATCAGTCCTCTCAAACAGATGAATAATTCACATCAATGTGCATCAATCAATCACTGAAAAGAAAATGAAAATGCTTAATCAGAGAACCCTATTAAAATAGTGGTAAACCAAGCAGAATAGAACTGTTTTTGCTGCTCTGTTACATCCCCGGGATCAATTGGATCTGTAGAGGAGGCTCTTGTCTCATATTTCCATCAATTTAAACTCTTTTTTGATAGTAAGGCGACCTCTGATGAAGATGGAAAAAAGGTTGATCAATTTTAAACATATTTCCAGCAATAGTGCTACTAAATCATGAAAAATGTCACTGAAAATATATACCTAAAGTTGTCTCTAATAATTGCTTTTGCAGCTTAAGGTACTTGAATGCTTCTGCCAACAAACTGGAAATGTTACCTCCAGCCACTCTTTCAGAGGAGACCCATAGTATTTTACAAGAACTGTATTTGACCAACAATCACCTCACAGATAAAAGTGTCCCCTTGTTAACTGGTCATCCTCACTTGAAGATACTACATATGGCTTACAATCGTTTGCAAAGCTTTCCTGCAAGGTAAAAAACTCATGGTAGTAGCTGATTCTCTTCTTAATCAAATATATTTTGAGATATTTATATGATTATTTAAAGGTTATTAACTATTTCACTAAACGGTAGCTTCTTTTTTGAGTAAAAATAGTACTGACTCTGTGCAATTGGACTTGCTACTAAATGAGTAGCATATCAGAGTCTCATTATGCTTCTTCTTTCATCCATCTTTGGATGACATGCTAAACAAACCATGGATGAGGATAGCCATCACTTATAAACCAATAATGTGCAATAATATGAAGCATAACTTAAAGAATTCTGATGGATTATAACTTACCTTGTATTGAAAATGTCTTGCCGTATATTTCAAGATCAGGCAGAATTCAAATATTTGTGTATTTTTTGGCAGAAATAGTGGTAGTTTGGATATATAAGCTGAACCTAGTTTAAGTTTGTAGTGTAAAATTGGTATGTATTTAAAAAAGATTTTGTCAAGTAAATAATCTATATATTTGTAAAACATGTCTTTGAAAATTGAACACAGTTTAAGGGTTTATTTGGAGAAATTTATCTCTGATCTTTCACTCAGGAAGTCCTAATTGTCAATTAGAGAAGGAAATGTAATCTTCCAGATTTAAATTTAAATCACAAGGCATGTCTTTTGTTTGAATGCCAGATTTGTCGGTTGGAAACTTTGTTTCATGGGCTACCTTGGAATAGCAATATATCCAGTATATCCAGTATATCTTAAAAATTGAATGGCTTTGGAATCCAATTATTTTAAAAGACTAATGATAAGAAAAGTAACCAGAGGATCAAGGTTATAATTGTAAAAAAGTTAATATCACAGAGATGGGGAAATCTTCATTCTCCATCTGTTAGATAGTGAAGAATTTCTCTACTTAGATAGAGAAATATAAGATGTGTTTTCAGGCGTCTCACATGGAAGACTATTTAGATATAGTATCTGCTTATATAGTTGTACATGTTTGCTCTTCCATCTTTTTCCACTTCCACTTCTTAAAATATTAAACGTGATATGAAAATACGCATTACATTAATTGAATTGTCTAATTATAAACATTCCATACAAATGGCCATTTTTTTTCTTTTTTCAGTTTTGCAAATAATAACATTTTAAAATATCATAAAGGCCAGTAGAGCAGACAAGAGGGCCCTATTAAAAAGGCAGAATTTGCAGAGAAACAGAAGGTGATCAAAATCAGGAAAAAGTAATATTATCTACAAAAATACTGTACTAATCTGGTATCTTGGTATATTCCTTTACTGAAACCAGTTCTGACTAACCTTCTAAGTTCCTTTCAGTTTTAGGAATGCTAGAATCTCTGGCTAGAAATCATGAACCTTAAGATCATTATTACTCTCATTTTGATATGAGTGAGTGTAATTTTTCCAAAGAAGCATTTAAGAAAGAAAGGGAGATCAATAAATGAGCCCTTCCTGATCTACAGGGCTATTACTAACTACCAAGAAATTTGCTATTTTCTGCAATGGACATATTAATTGTCACATGCTATTTTGTACAAGCCAAGCACGAAAAGGCTTCAGGATACTGGTAGTCCTTGACGTACAACCACAATTGAGCCTAAAATTTAGGTTTCTAAGTGAAACATTTGTTAAGTGAGCTTTCCCCTATTTTATGACCTTTCTTGCCCCAGGTCTTAAGTGAATCACTGCAGTTGTTAAGTTAGTAACATAGTCACTAAGTGAATCCAGCTTCCCCATTGACTTTGCTGATCAATAAGGCACCATGGTGATCACATGACTCTGGGAAATGGCAACCATCATAAATATGAGTCAGTTGCCAAGTGCCTGAATTTTGATTATGTCACCATGGGGATACTGCAATGATTGTATTTGTGAAAAACGGACTTAAATCACTTTTTTCAGTGTCATTGTAACTTTGAACAGTCAGTAAAGGAACAGTTGTAAGTCAAGAACTAGCTGTTCTTTGGCCTTTAAAGCCATTATTCTAAGGCAGGGGTGTCAAACTGGATTTCATTGAGGGCCGCATCAGGATTGTGTTTGACCTCAGGGAGCTGGATGGGCATGACTGGGGTGGTCATGGCCAGCTTGATGTCACTCATGTCAGGGCACCCAGGTGGGGCTGGGGGGAACTTCCTGCAGCCCTCTGCCAGCAAAAACAGTCCTCCCGAGCTTTGCTATGGGCTGGTCCTTTGCTATTTCCAGGGCAGCCCTGTGGGCTGGATCTGGCCCACGGACCTTCAGTTTGATAGCCCTATTCTAAGGGAATATTTTGGTTTTTATGCTCAAAATCTTTCTCTTTCCTTTTGTGTAGTAAAATGGCCAAACTTGAAGAGTTGGAAGAAATCGACGTTAGTGGCAATAAGCTGAAATCCATTCCAACAACGATCATGAATTGTCGCCGCATGCATACTGTGATTGCACATTCCAACTGCATCGAAGTTTTTCCAGAAGTCATGCAACTTGGCGAGATCAAGGTAAGGGTTTCGTAAAAATCTACTCCTAAAGCTCCTTTTAGTTGCTTGGAGGTGAACATCTATTGTGAAGATAGAGCATTGTTTTTAAATACCTCCAATTAAGGGTAGGGTTTTTTGTGGATTTCTCATGGGTATTGAAACAGCAATAGCATTTAGACTTATATATCACTTCACAGTGCTTTACAGCCCTCTCTAAGTTGTTTACAGAGTTAGCATATTGTCCCCAACAAACTGGGTCCTCATTTTACTGACCTCGGAAGGATGGAAGGCTGAGTCAACCTTGGGCCTGGTGTGATGAAGTTATATTCTGTCCATGTTCTATAGAAAACCCAATGTTCTCCGTTCAAAGAGAAAGATGGTTCCTGGAACTGTTCACAACACAAATAGATATTTGTAACTGGAGCAGTGTGACAGAGAGAGAGGAGGAGAGGGTAACAACAACATAAATACAAAAAAGTTTTTGTAAAGTGCTATCTTACATCAACACTTTAAGTAGCAATACAATTATTCCATCTTCCTCAAGATGTCAAGGCAACCTTTTGCTCTAAATTGGCCATGTGAGATTGCATTACTTGTTTGATGCATTTCTATAACCAAATCATACATCTTTGGTTTTTTTGGGGGGGGAAAGGCTTCGGTACATCACATTCTGTGCCATCCCAAGATTAAAACAAAACAACTTTGCTAGATTGACAGTTGTATTCATGATGTTATCTTTCCAACTTGTGTTTCAAGTGCTCTGCTTTTCCAAATTTTTCTGGAAAACAATTGTCCTGTTACCCTGAACATTAATTAAAATTCAGTGAAATTCTCTGTTGTGTAAAACAAGAATTTTAAAACAAGTCATTTTAAAACTTTTAATAATTACTATGATTTAGCCCTGCCTTCTTTCCTTTCTATCACTGTAGTCCCAACAGGATATTTTAATGTCTTCGGCAGTATTCCAGTTCATTGGCATTCATTATCTGTTCTTTTGTGACATCTTAAAATTTGGTTTGGTTTTTAGAGCAGTCTACATTTTGAAATTGATTTTAAACGCACCTTTAAATTCACAACATAGCTCTGTATTAAAGGCTGGTGGTGAATAATAACAGCTCTTGTCAGAATTATGACAGCCCCTTTCCGCAATTGGCTTCTAATCTATGTATTTATAAAATTACTTTTAATTAAAACTCACTTAACACTGATGTGCTCCATTAGGTTGAGGATAATAATTACCCTCTTAATGCAGACAGCAGACAAATCACTATTCGTTCTGCAACAAACATGGAGGTTATTTAATGAAGCATAAAGTTTAGAAAAGTTACAGAATTAAATTTGGTTCCATAAGAGTCAGACAGAGAAGAAAGGGGGGGAAATACAGGTGTTAACCAGTCATGTACATTAGTTAGAATATTATCAGCTGCTCTCTGCTTTATTTTTAACATTTCATGATGGCATGTTAGATTAAAGGAGGATTACTTCAAGGAATATTTATATTAAATTATCATATGTTGTGTTTTGTTGAGACCATTGTAGAATTTGCTCGATTAAGGGGTGGTGGAGGAGGAGGTTGGCTTAATTCTCTTAAACGGCAGGAAAAAGCTCTCAACTCTGCCATTTCAGACTGCAGTTGCATATTTATTGGGTTGCTCCCTCTGCTAAATGACAATACTTATCTACCGGAAATGAGATTTTAATAAAGCTTATTCTACATTCTTGATTTATGCAATCATTTTCTCAATAGTGAAGTTCTCGAGTGGTGGAGCCTTCCATTATCTGCACACCCACCTCTGGTCTGAAATGGTACAGTCCAGATCTTGGTTGATTATTATGCAACTGTTACTTGTGACAGTTGGAACTCTGATTTCTTACTATAGTCAGTGTAATAATTAGGCATCTGTGTTCTGAAGACCCACAGCCTGTTTACGTTAACTCTCCCCTCGTTTTTCAGTGTGTGGACCTGAGCTGTAACGAGCTGACCGAAGTCACGTTGCCTGAAACTTTGCCTCCGAAGCTGCAGGAACTAGACCTGACTGGAAACCCCAGACTAGTTCTGGATCACAAAACCTTGGAGCTGCTGAAGTAAGGAGCCGTCCATGTTATTACACAATAGGCAAAAGAGTACACTATGCACTTGGTGAAAAGCACTTGTTATGTAAACATTAACTGCCCATAATTTTTTTTTTTAATGACTATGTTCGGGAAGATTGTTTTTCTTTTGGAACTCAGTAAATAACTTGTTTGGTAAATAAGAGTCCAGAACCCAGTCCTTTTACACTTTAATTGTTCCTGTTTGTTCTTGTCTAAGATCTCCTTGAACCCAAACAATGGTTTGTTCTTGCTGCTGACCTTCACACTTAGATTTTAGCACTTCCCATCTTCCCACTAAGGAATGTGGTGGCTCAGTGGCTAAGATGCTGAGCTTGTCGATCAGAAAGGTCGGCAGTTTGGCGGTTCAAATCCCTAGCACCAGGTAACGGAGTGAGCTCCCGTTACTTGTCCCAGCTTCTGCCAACGTAGCAGTTCGAAAGCATGTAAAAATGCAAGTAGAAAAATAGGGACTACCTTGGTGGGAGGTTATCAGTGCTCCATGCACCTTTGGCATTTAGTCATGCCGGCCACATGATTATGGAGACTTCTTCGGACAATCCTGGCTCTTTGGCTTTGAAACAGAAATGAGCACCGTCCCCTAGAGTCGGGAACGACTAGCACATATGTGCGAGGGGAACGTTCTGTTCATGTCTGTGTTTTTGCCAGTTAAGTTGAGAGAGTGACCAGGTCTCTCAAGGTCATCCAGTGAGTTTCCTGGTTGGAGATTTGACCTCTGATCATGTCCCCTTACTCCTGTTTTGCTATGATGTATGCTCGAGCCCTCAACTGTGTTTCTTGGCTTATGATAAAAGTGGCTGCTGCCCATCCCTGCATCCTGAAGAACTAAAGGAAACAAAATGGCTCGGGACCTAGCTATCTGCGGGATCGGATCCTGCCTCACACATCCTCACGGCCGATTCGCTCCCACAGAGAGGGACTTCTCCGGGTGCCGTCCACTAGACTCTGTCAGCGGGCGACACCCAGGGGAAGGGCTCTCTCTGTGGCGGGCCCAGCCCTCTGGAACGACCTCCCCCCCGACATTAGGACCACCAGGGACCTCCGCTCCTTCCGTCTTAAACTAAAAACACACTTCTGCCTTGCCGGCCTGGGATAGTTACTCCTCTGTTTTGGGTTTATTGGGGATTTTTAGTTTAGTTAGTTTTAATGGGTATTTTAGCACAGGTATTGTTTAATTTATTTTTAATATGAAATGTTGTATATAGTTATTGTTTTTATTCTCCCTGTGCACCGCCCCGAGTCCCTGTGGGGAGAGGGTGCGGTTTATAAGTATTAAAAATTGAATTGAATTGAAAATGTCTTTGTCCCTTCCAAAGTGATTATATATTTACATATTTATGAGGCTGACTTATATCTTCTATGATTCCAATAGCTCTATTGCTGCATACATTTTTCAGCTAAGTCTACCAGCCCTATCAAGAAATGTCAAGTTTCTTGTTTGAGTTGAAGGTTCTTATGTACACAGCACGTATTCTTCTTTTCTTTTTTTTGCACATTATACTAAAATGGGATAAGCCTCTTTATGAAATATTGAAAGATCTGCTATTTTGAGCAAAAGGACTTTGTCTCTCATAACTTTCAAATATAATGTGATCTGAATTTGCTGACTCATGACTTGGAGGTTTGTCACGGTCAAAGTTCTCTTCTGGTGAACTTTATTTCCACTATATCTGTACAAGGAAATAATTGTGTGGTTTTTGACTGCATTCTTGCATTGCACAACGGCTTCCTTGTGGCACCTTGTGTCGTATTGCTGTGAAGATTTCTGCATCTTGTCTTTCTCTGACTGCTCCAAAAATCAGACTCAAGTGGCCATTGTAAACCCCTGGTTCCAAAGGATGAGATTGTCAGCAAATGTATAGCTGTCATTTTTCAAAGAATTTTGCCAGAGATCACTTTCCTCGCTCTCTGTAAATCTCTACTTTACTTTTAGTCATTTTATGGCCTTGTATAAACATATCCTGCATGAATTACAATTAACACAATATTGTTGCTTAGGACAGAATCTTCCTGTTCAGTTTAGTAAGTATCTTCTGGAAACTCCACTCCTTTTGACAAACTTGTTCAAAGCCCAACCCTTGGCATACTGTGCTGCCTGCCAACAATTAATTATCCCCTGCTTCCAGTTCAGGACTCAAATAACACACTGTTTTTGCATAGAATTGTATCATTCAGGTCATGCATAAAGAATCTTATCTTGACCTTCAGTGGCTTTTCCTAAGTTCTGCATGACCAAGTTAAATAGACTCTTAACTAGATAGACTCAAATCCCTTCTCATTCCTAGTGTTGGAACCACCAGGAGAGAGAAGGTAAAGCCATCCTGAGTGTTATCTTTTTCCATTATTAGGTTAGTGCTTTCCCTGTCAGATTAATATGAGAAGAAAAAAACAATCCAAAAGACTCCAAAGATATGCAATATCTCTAAGTTACTAGATAGCTCACTACTAAAAAATGGAGGGGAGGGAGAGGAGAAAATTTGTAAGGTCTCTTGTCAAAAGAGTTGCCTGTTTTTAAGGATATCTCCCCCCCCCCCCCCCCCCGTTAACATGAGAAGTGGACAGGACTGATAGAAACTGCAATCTAGAGTGGAAATTATCAATCTTTTTAATTTGAAGTAAAAGTAGCCCTTGACTTATGACCACAATTGAGTCCAAAATTTCTGTTGCTAACTAGTAGGCAGTACTAAGTGAATTTTGCCCCATTTTGTCCTCATTTTCCTGACCTCAGAAGGGTGGAAGGCTGAGTCAACCTTGAGCCAGTGAGACTCGAACTGCTGGCAGCTGGCAGTCAGCAGAAACATCCTGAAGTACTACATTCTAACCACTGTGGCATCACGGCTCTGAATTAAGAATTATTTATGAAACTGCTTGTTTTGAACTATATCTCAGGATCAGCAGCAGTAGCATCCAAATCTGCAAGAGTCATGCACTTATACAGAGCAGGTTAAATTATATGCTTTGTTTTACTCTGCTTTTTTAATAAATATAGTTTATAAAAATAAACCTTGATTCATTCAGCCCCATTGCACTCTATATTTGAGTTAAGCACTAGCATTTAAACAGTTCCAGGGGCTTTTTTTTTTTTTTTTTTGGTGGGGTGGCAGCTAAAATTCAGTGTGTGGGTGAAGTTTTCCATCAGAGTTCTGGATTGCAGGATAAAATGCTGCTTATGGGCAAAGAGAAAGTATGTAAGTGTGGCTAACTTAAGCAGGGGACATGGGTATGGATTTATGACTATACACCAGTGTTTCTCAACCTTGGCGACTTTAAGTCCTGTGGACTTCAACTCCCAGAATTCTGGGAGTTGAAGTCCACAGGACTTAAAGTCGCCAAGGTTGAGAAACACTGCTATACACCTACAAACAGAAACACTTACAGAAACATACGCACACAAAAACGACTTTGGATGAATACAAGTTAAATACTTTTATTTAAAAATAAATCCCAAAAAAATGGTAACATGCAGGAACTTAGAAATGCAATTATGCCAGAACGCGTGGGAGGGAAAACCATTTTCATCTGTGCCTAGCTGTTTATTTTTTGTAATACCCTATTCAGGCAACTAATTAACTTACCTTATTATTAACATTTCTAATTTCCTTTTTTAATGTCATATTTAACAACACTTTTTTTTTTTAGCAACGCAGAGTAAAGAATATAGTACTGTTAATTATTAAATGGTCGTTTTTCTTGCGTATTCAGGGACTCTGAGCATCACTGCTATCATTCTTGCCTAGTGACTTAAAATATAACCTAAAAACATGACACAAGATTAGCAGAAGATAACAGGGGCTGCTTCCTTTTCTTTTGAAGCATGGATGCTTGAGCGTTTTTGTTTCTCTTTGTAGTAATATTCGTTGCTTCAAGATTGACCAGCCTTCTGCCGGAGATGCCTCTGGAGCCCCAGCAGTGTGGAGCCATGGTTACACTGAAGCATCCGGAGTTAAGAACAAGTAAGCTGTTCAAAATCACTTGCAAAGGCTTTTAGCCTGACTTTCCCCTTCACCATATTCACCTGTGCGGGAGGGGGCAGTTCCATCAGATCTAGTTTAACCGTGGCATTGGATGGACTAATGAGCAACCAGATCTGGAGGGATTATAAATGTAATAACCTTTGCAGGCAGTGTAAAAATTCAGGGGTGCACAATAAACAAGCATGCCTATTAAAATCAAAATATCTTAATTAGGATAGGATAGAATAGAATAGAATAGAATAGAATAGAATTCTTTATTGGCCAAGTGTGATTGGACACACAAGGAGTTTGTCTTTGGTGCATATGCTCTCATTGTACATAAAAAGACAAGATACATTCATCAAGAATCATAAGGTACAACACAATGATTGTCAAAGGGTACAAATAAGCAATCAGGAAACAATCAATATCAATATAAATCATAAGGATACAAGCAATAAAGTTACACTCCTGCAGTCATAAGCAGGAGGAGATGGGTGATAGGAACGATGAGAAGACTAATAGTAATCGTAATGCAGTCTTAGTGAATAGTTTGACAGTGTTAAGGCAATTTGTTTAATAGATTGATGATGTTCGGGGGAAAACTGTTCTTATGTCTAGTTGTCTTGGTGCACAGTGCTCTATAGCAGGGGTCCCCAACCTTTTTGGCACCTGGGACCGGTTTCATGTAAAAAAAATTCTGCGGACCGGTGAGAGCCTCCAGCAGGTGAGTCGAGTCACATGGGCCGCGCGTGAGTTCGGCGGTCACATGGAACCTGAGGCTCACTCCGGCCCGGTTACTATCAAGCCACGGACCGGCACCGGTCCGCGGCCCGGGGGTTGGGGACCCCTGCTCTATAGCATCGTTTTGAGGGTAGGAGTTGAAACAATTTATGTCCAGGATGCGAGGGGTCTGTAAATATTTTCAGATTAAAGAGATTCAATCTTATATTCTCACAAATTATGTGTGCATGTGTGTGCAAATTGGAAGGTCGGGTAGGGGGGAGCCATTTGGTGGTGTCCCAAAGGCTAAGTTGCCACCTCTTCTCTGTGTGTAAACCACTCTGTGCTTTTAGAGCAGACCATACAAATTTTACAGAACGAAATGGTGTGCTGGACAAGGCCACATCAATCTAAAAGTGGATTGATCTGATAGATATTCAATTAAGCTTAATATTGACATGGCTTTCCCTGTATTTATTCATTTTGGCCCTCCTGCAAAAAAAAAAAAAAAAAGTTCTGCAGTCATATTTTGACAATGTTGGAGTGCCAGCTTGTGCATTCCTGTTAGAGGGAGGACCAGTTAAGCTGCTTTGAAGTTCCTTACAACTTGGCACAGCTACCATTCCTCACATTCTTTGCAAGGAAGCTATTTTTAACCCAGGTGGCAAAACTGAGAAATTCCAGACCTACGGACACCAGCATCTTTACTTCAAGGGTGCCCCCTTTCTTTTCTAAAAGCTGCGTGAATTATTTAGTCTTACTGATTATGTTTCCTACACAAGTTAGTATTTCTGACAGCTTTACGAAATATGACTTCCTCAGCATTGCACTATACTCAGGTTAAGTCACATGAGGCCACTTTTTTCCCCTGCCCTACAGATCCAAATTTAAATATGGAGAGACTGAGGATATGTTGGTTTTGAAAAGTGCAGTGAATGACTGAGATGAGAACAGACTGAGGGGAGCCGACTATCCCTCCCTGTACATTAAACAAACTGGAGGAAGATCATTCTCATGAGTGCTATGGCGAATTCTTTCATGTGCCTATGTTGACATGAATAAGGAGAGTGTGTTGGGTATGGATATGATACCTTTGAATAGGCACTGTGAAATTTAACTCACTGATTGACAAAAGTGAATCTGTTCACTTGAAGCTGTTCCTCGTTTTCAGAATGCAGTGGAATCCTTGAGTTGAAATTCACTCGTTACGGTTTGAAAAAAAGCTTTAAGTGCAAATTATATATCATTTCTATTTATAATGCTCCATTTGGGGACTGGTTCCCAAGGTTACATTTGTATTGCTTTGCTATAGTATGGAAATGTAGAGTCCTTGGTGCACTCCAATCTTGATTTTTTTCTTGCGGACATTTTAATAATACAATACAATAGCAGAGTTGGAAGGGACCTTGGAGGTCATCTAGTCCAACTCCCTGCCTAGGCAGGAAACCCTATACCATTTCAGACAAATGGCTATCCAACATCTTCTTGAAGATTTGCAGTGTTGGGGCATTCACAACTTCTGGAGGCAAGCTGTTCCACTGATTCATTGTCCTAACTGTCAGGAAATTTCTCCTCAGTTCTAAGTTGCTTCTCTCCTTGATTAGTTTCCACCCATTGCTTCTTGTTCTGCCCTCAGGTGCTTTGGAGAATAGTTTGACTCCCTCTTCTTTGTGGCAGCCCCTGAGATATTGGAACACTGCTATTTTGTTAGCAGACTAAGTAACAATTTTGGGTTTTAATTCCCACTTATCTGGGTGTTGGTTACTGGTAAGGAGGCGTTCTGGTCTTTTTAGCTTTTTTATTGTCTCTTTTAAATGGTATATAAATGTTGTTTATCTCCATGGGCTTGTTGATGGCTGATTGGTCTGATTTTCAAACTTCCAGTTTGGTCTACGATACCCACAGTTTCCCAGTAAAAACTATGGTTAGGTCTGTCCATCTGTTGTAAAATTAATGTATCATATATTCTATAAAGATCTTTATGTCCCAAAATAGGCTTATACATGAGAAAACACACCTTATGGAGTTGCTTCTGCTGAGATGTTAGATTTTGTTGAGAATGATTTTGGGTATTGGGTCGAAGAAAGTATCCAGTTTAATTGAGTCTTGGAAGTATGTATCTCCCTCAATCCAAAAACCTGCAGATATGGGAGTAAGAAGGCTAGACCTCATGATCAGATATAGTGTTGATAAAAGCTATTACATTTTTGAGAAAGGATCTCTTTTTTTAACCCCCTTTGAGGCTATAACTCATTATCCGTGATTGTCTTTACAAAATATTTAGAAAAACCTTACAAAATATTTTATACGTTGTTCTTGACTTACAGCCATTTAATAATGGCTCAAAATTATAACAGCCTCAGAAAAAACATTTTACAACTTGTACTTGCATTTACAACCATTATACCACTCCTGTGGTCAAGGGATCATAATTCAGGCACTTGGGAAGTAGCTCACATTTGTGACTGTTGCAATGTCCTGCGATTGTAATATGTGACATTTTTTGTGTTCATATGATTCACTTAAGGGCCGTTGTGAAATTGGGTAACCACAACATATGACAGAAATTCCAGTCCCAATTATTTTAAGTCAAGGACTACCTGTATCTGAAATATTGGCACAGGGGAACAGTTCCTAAATTGCATCTAAAATCATGGAGTAGTACAGTATTTTTGTTATGAATGTGCAGAAGACATTCTGCACATCCAAACGTGTGTAGAAGCAATGACTATTAACCAGTTTTGCCAAGCAACAGATTTTTATGATTTGAAGTGAGATCCAAAATCAGAGTTTGTTTTTAATGTCTGAAGTCTGCTGAACTGAGATCTTTAAAACTGAGGATGTATTTAAATCAATGTATGTGTCAGGTTTCCAAGTGATGAAACCCATTCAAAAAAGAAATGTACAAAGTCTATCTGCTAAACAAATTTCTTTTATTAGGCTAGAAATCAAATTGGCAAAGTCTGTTGTAATTCTGGATCTGACACAAACCGGAATTACACCGCATGAAATTGTAAGTTAGAAACATCCCTCAAAAGTCACATTCTCCAATAAACACTCAGTCCACATTGCCTGGTGTCTTCAAACTCCACCTTTTCCACGTTCTCAGCAGGAGCAACCTCTGTTCCCATGGGAACAGCTAAAATTACACACACACACACACACACACACACACACACATTCAAGTAAGCTGTTGTTTGCATCTTATTCTGATTTTTCTGTGGTGATTTTGATTGCTTTCTGGTTCTCTTGTCTGTGATACTGAGAGGCATAGGGGGAAGATATAGCATGTCTTCACGGGATGTTACTTTCATTGTAACTGTAAGAGTATCTAAAGTACAGGTAGACCTTGACGTACAACAATTTGTTTAGTCACCTTTCAAAGTTTCATCGGCACTGAAAAAGTGACTTATGACCATTTTTCATACTTACGACCCTGGCAGGGTCCGCATGGTCATGTGATTTGCATTCAGATGCTTGACAGCTGACTCGCATTTATGACATTTGCAGCCATGGGATCCTCTTTTGCGACCTCCTGACAAGCAAAGTCAGTGGGGAAACAGATTCACTTAACAGCCATATTACTAACAGTGGTGGGATTCAATTTTTTTTACTACTGGTTCTGTGGGCGTGGCTTGGTGGGTGTGACAGGGGAAGGATACCGTAAAATCTCCATTTCGTTCCGATCAGCTGGGACTTGGGAAGCAGAGAATAGATGGGGCAAGACTAGTCAGAGGTGGTATTTACCGGTTCTCCAGAACTGGTCAGAACCTGCTGAATATCACCTCTGCTTGGCAACTGCAGTGATTCACTTAGCAAATATGGCAACAAAAGTCGTAAAATGGGCAAAACTCAGTTAACAAATTTCTCACTTAACAACATAAATTTGGGGCTCAATTGCAATTGTAAGTTGCGGACTACCTGTAGAGTCAGTTTCAGCCAAGAGGATTAGCTGAGAGGTTAGTCTTCACTGCTTCAGAGTTTTTCCTTAGGGATTTTGTTGCTCAACATGTATAAACTCTCATTCCTAATGAAGCTGATTAACCATGGTCCCACTAGTATTATTTTGTTCTCATGGTGCCAGTCAGAGGCCAATGCTACAAACAGGATATAGGTGCACTAGTACATTCCCACTCACGTTTTCTGGGTATTGGCACTGAAAAATGCCATCTCCACCTTGAATCTTCATGGCAATGAAAATGAAACATTGACAGTCTTTGAATTATACATATTCTCTCTTCCTTTTGTCCTTGTAAATATCTGGGTGTCAATAGAGGCTGTGTGACATTCGTTGCCTTGGTAGCAAGTTATTCTTGCTTAATGAAATTAACATGTTGCATTAAATAAGAATGTGGTTTGCTTGGTTTTTGGATTAGCTATTTTAGCCATTGAGGTCTGTAGGCAAGGTTTATGGATTATCTTATGTGAACCTGGCCAGTTGTCCTTTATTCCATACATAATGATTAAGTGAAACAGTGAAACGTGTGAATCAAGCCTATTTGCAGAGTCCTGCAGTCTAGCCACATCAAGTTCCCTGTTGATTGAAATATTTTCATTTTTCGGATCAAAACCGTGAGCCGATTTCCTGGGCTCTCCTCATTTGGCATGTCCCCTTTTGATTGTTTCATCATTATCTTAATGGCTCTACTTATCCTCCAAAGAACTATTTTGAGACATTTTTCTCTGGTACAGAAGGAAAGCTAATGGCATGAAGCAAACAAACAACCAAACCCAAATTAACAAGGATGAGTTTGAAAATAAAAGGATACCATACATTACACCCCCAGGGATGTTAAGCGTGAACGATTGTAACAGGGTGGATTTGATTTAAATCACTAGTAAAAAGGCTTGATCGAAACCAACTCAATTTAAATCATAATATTTAAAGAGCAAATGTCATCTCTGTCCCGCAGTGTCTCGTCCTCCGACCCGCTGTTGACTCACCGACAATCCCATTCACTTTAATGGGATGGCTGGTGATGCGGCAGTGACACAAAAAGGCGAGGGATGTAGCGGGCAGCAGGTGAGTAGGTGCCCACTAACAGGTGCTACCATGCTGGATCTAAAATCACAGCTGCTCTTTAAATGTAAGGACTCATTCTTGTTGGTAGTTAGAATCTTTAATACTATTATTTGCAAACAAAATAAAGGTTTCCTATTTAGCTTGCAGATTTCGGATTCATTGAATAAGTTTACCAAAAATGTAAATATTGCAGAATATACAGCCTCATGCTACATAACTAAGCTCCATTCCATGCTGAATACACTAAATTGTTAATGTATCTTAAATAGAAAACTATTTTTAGATATTTTTTACTCTTTAAGTAAATCATTTTATTAAAATAAATTTGATAAAAATAAGAAAAATCCGATTTAAATTTTAAAAAATCCGATTTACATTTTTAAAAATCCATTTAACCTGCTGCTGTGGCCTAGAGGTGGAGCTCTCGCCTCCCAATCAGGAGGTGGTGAGTAGAGGCAGATGTAGGGTCTCCTGCTTGGGCAGGGGGTTGGATCAGATGACCTGCAAGGTCCCTTCCAACTCTGTTAATCTGTTATCCATTTTTTTTTAAATCATCGATTTTTATCTATCCTGAACTTAAAAAAAATATGGCTATGATAAAAAGTTACGTAAATGTTCTGTGTTCATTTTTTTAAAAACAGAATCTGGGCCTTTTGTTCCTTATCAAACTGAGCATAATTATATCATACATTGCATAATTCTGGGTTTGGTAGTCATCAGGAGTGGCGGTGAGTAAAAGAATACATTTGAACCTTAACCTTTGGCAAGAATATGCAGGAGTGAGAAATTTCCCCTTGTTTTTTTTTTTCCTTTTAAAACAACAACTCCAAGATTCTGAACTGAATTCTGCATTTCACAAACATGATCTGCATGAACATCGCAGCATGACTTTGAGCTAGTCAATATTTCACTATCTCATCTGCATGTGAGGATAAAAGGAGCAGAGTTTTCACTATATTTCTACCTCGAATGCCTCAAGAAAAGTCAAGAGACAAATATAATAATCAGGAATACAATTTGAAGAAGTTGTGATGGTTGCTGTATTTTTGCTAAGCAAAATAAAAAAAGAGTTTCCTAGATTGATGTTTGAGATCAGCTTTTCTGGCGGCATATCTTCAAATTTGGAAATGTCCTAGTTTCTTTATGTGTCATTTCAAACATTTAGTGTTCTGTCGCTTGAACTTTTGACATTGGACATAATATCCTTTTTAATTTTAATAATGCTCTCGATAGTTTCTTGGGACATTTTTATCCTGTGTTTTTGTGTGTTCATTTTGTAACACATTTTTGTGGAAATTTTTAAATTACATTTTTCTTTAGTCACCTTCCAGTCAGAAGGTACAAATTATATGTTGTATATTTTTTTTAAAGGTAGCAGGATAGCATTGGAAGCCAGCAGGTTTAAATATTAAGTTGACTGATTTGGGGTTTCTATTTTATTTATTTATATGTCATAAATATATAAATTTTAAAAGAAGACCAACACTGATGTTAGTATCCCAAAGAAAAAAATATCCAAGGAAGTTAATCTAGTTTCTATTCTTTTTTTCTATTTAAATCTCTTTCTTATTTCCTTCCTAGTTTTTTGGGGGCAGACAGTGTATTTTTTCTTAAACTTTGCTAAACTATTTCTAGTATGATAATGGAAAATCAAGCCAGTTACATGTAGAATCATCTTTAAAGCAACTGAAGTTATATTTCACACTAAATCTGATATGTCCAATCTTCATAACTTTAAGACTTGTGGACTTGAATTCCCAGAAATGCCCAGCTGGCTAGAGAATTCTAGGAGTTGGAAGCCCACAGGTTTTAAAGTTGACACGGTTCGACATCCCTGTACTGAGATTTTAAATTGGCCAGAAAGTCACAGTGAACTGCAACAGCTTTTGTTCACATTTCTAGAACAGGGGTGTCAAGTTGGTGGCCTGTGGGCCGGATGCATCACACACAGGCCACGCCCACCCTAGCTCTGCAAAGGGAAAAAACATTGTGAAACATCATGTGATGGCAACGTGATGCTGAGAGTTTGACACTCGTGGTCTAGACAATGAATGCCATTTAAACTATAATATTTTTCTATCTCTTCTATATGTTGCCTTATATCAGATAATTTGCTGAATGGAAAAATAATTATGTTAACAATCAAGTATAATTGACCAATCAAGTATAACTGAATTCCATTGAGGCACATCTAGCAAAAATGTGTCTTGTCCTTTATGATCGTAGTGTTTTCGTAATTAAATATGATGGTGGTTTTCTTTTTGTATATTACATATTCTTGATATTAATGCCCAGTATTAGTTGTTCTGCAACAGAAGTATTGCATGGCAAAAAGGGCAGTAGATTGATTACACGTATAATTAGCTTGGTCAGAGAATAGGATATACACTATTTTGCTTTTACTGTAGAATTGTTTTTATGGATTCAGTTTTTTCAACAAAGCACTAAATTCTCCATCCTCTTTGGATTAAGATCTTTCTTTTCAAAATGAACTGCAAGAAATGTCAAAGCTGCTTATGTTAATACCTGGAAAATGTGGGAGTGAAACTTGATGGCACGTTGATAGATATAGCATTGTAGAAAATAGCCCTCAGTCAATTGCCCTCGTGCTAAGCTGGCTTGGATTGCTCCACACTTTATTTATTTGTTTGTTTGTTTATTTTGACAGACTGTGTGTGGCAGCTCTTTCCGCCAATAACTTCTGTGAGAACAGGGAGGCCCTCTATGGAGTCTTTGATGGAGACCGCAACGTGGAAATACCCTACCTTCTACAATGTACCATGAGTGATATCTTGGCAGAAGAGCTGCAGAAAACCAAGAATGAAGAGGAATACATGATCAACACTTTCATTGTAATGCAGAGGTCAGTTGTATTTGCAAAGTTGGTATTTGTAAAGATAAATAAGGATCTGTTTTCCAATGCTGAACATGTCCCATTTCTTTCTTCTTCACTCTTTTTGGGGTCCCTTTTCACTTGCTCCTCTGAGGAGTCCGATTTGGATTGGCACAGCATTATGTGTGTTGGGTGCGTATAGAGATCCTGCTGGCATCTGACTTTTGACATGAGACAAGAACTGACATTCTTACTTACAATACCAGCTATGAATGTTAAAAATGGCTTACTAGTGACTCAGACCATTGACATACAGCCTAGAATGGTGTATTCTACCTGACTGCAGCTTTCAAGAGAAAATCTTTATTGGTGAATGTGTTATTCTTTTAGCAGAGGACACAGATTGAATCCTAGGGCTTTCTTCAGGTCTTCTGTCATTAAACAGAAAGAAAGGCTTTTCAAGAACTTGAGTTATGTGACTGGGTTAACCTCTTACCCCTTGCTTTCTCTCTGACACACTGTTGAAATGATCGCAGTGTCCTGATTTTAGATCTTTTAGACCCTGCAATAGCTCAGCAATTAAACATGCTGAACTTGTCAGCTGAGACAAGTTGACAGCCTAGGTTTGAGACCCCAAGAGCTGCGCGATGGGATGAGTTCCCGCTATTTGCTTCAGCTCCTGCCCACCAAACAGTTTGAAAGCACACAAATGCCAGTAGATAAATAGGTGCCACTTCAATGGGAAAGTAACAGTGTTCTGTGCCCCTTGTATAGTCATACTGCCCACATGACCATGGAATCGTCCTCAGACAATGCATATCTAAGAAACGGAAATAAGCACCACCTCTTAAAGTTTGACATGATTTGACAGGGGAAAACCTTTACCTGCAGTTGTTTGAAGAAGAATATTGTAGCATTAGCTTAGCTGTTACATTACCATTAAGAAAACTCTTTAACAGAAAGAGCTTGAAAACCGGCCACTTAGAAGATACGATCAGCATTTCCCATGTAACATAAGTGATAGGGATTTGCTTGCCACTGCTAAACCTTTCTGCTTACACTTCAGCAAAATTTGGGGGGGTTCTCCAGATCAGTGAATCAACACTGTTTTCCCCTTGAAATCATGTTTTTATATTTAACGTTTGACTATAATTGGAGAAGATTAATAATACAGTAAGCTCCATTTAATTTACCAGAGCTTAATTCCAAAAGTGAACTGGACAGAAGCTAGTGACCATTGTGCTAGAAACAATAGTGATTTCATTGCTAGATTCTTGCTATTTCTATCTTCTGTTTCGTTTGCACGAAAATGATCTGGCTCTGGTGCTTTGCATACACACATTCAAATGTTATTTGTCACCGCTGTCTTCTTCCATTAACTAATTTCTCAGATGCAACTCTTTTAAAATATTTTGAAAATCATACCTTTCTTCTTGTATACCCCACTTGGAGAGAACAGTCTGTATATAGATTCACTGAATTGGATTAATTTTATTTATAGATACATAGCTCTGTAGCAGCTCGTTTCCACTATTACTCCAGACTGAATAATCAGAAGCAAATTGTTTAAATCATAACCAGATATGGCTTTTGGAAGAAGATAGATGGGTTTTTATGCATTATTTATATAGGCTTGACAGTTCTGAGACAATCTGGAAACAGCCAATTTTGGAGAAATGTACAGTTGGGAGGATGTAATTCATATGTGAGTTTGGACTTAATGAGGATTTCATGACAGTTTTCTGCAGTCAAGTTTATCTGATCCAGTTGGTTTGAAAAGGGAACACAAAACTAGAATGCCCTTCTTATTTTTATTTTCAAATAGTTTGGCTATTTAGAAAAGTTCTGCAAAAGGGACATGCAAAACATAAGAAATTTGATCTGCTTCAGATTTGGAACCCTCTAGTTGAAGTGTGCTGTTTCAAGCTTGAAACTCTTCCAGAATAACTGAAATTGCTGTTTTGCACTGAAACATAATTTTAAATGTCAAAACTATCACAGTTCAGTACATTTTAGGCACCCCTATTCTTGAACTATTGGAATGTCAGGTCTTCCATTTTTCTGAGGGAAATTTGCTTTGAATTCAGCCTTAGCAGAGGTGGTATTCAGCAGGTTCTGACCAGTTCTGAAGAACCAGTAGTGGAAATTTTGAGTAGTTCAGAGAACCAGTAAATACCATCTCTGACTGGCCCTGCTCCCATCTATTCTCTGGCTCCCAAGTCTCAGCTGATCAGAAGGAAATTGAAATGGGACCGTTCTCCTCCTCCCCTTCTCCGCGCCCATTTCGCCTCCAGGTTTCCACCTCCAGCCATTAACCTCTGCTGTTGGGACCCTAACTGTCTGTGCCGGCCAATGGGACCCCCCCCCCTCTTTAGTCCCACACACTTCCTCATTGACTTTTGGGAGAAACGCTGCTCACCACGAGCTTTTGGGATGAGGTGACAGTTCACTGCCAGCCAATCAGAGGAAGGGAAGGGAGGAAAGAGAGAGAGAGGCGGAGGGAAAAAGTGTTCTGTGTGGATTTTCCTCTCGTTCCTCTCCGGGGGGGGGGTTGTTACTTCTTTGCATCCCCCCCCCCCCCCAAATAACCCCAAAATAATACACAACGCCCACAGGAAAGTTAAAATCCTGACTTTCTAACAAACAGATTCCTTTCTGGCAATGTTTATCTTTTGTTATTCCTGAAAAAATGTGGATTTTGCAGTAACCTTCCCCTGCCACGCCCACCAAGCCATGCCACGCCCACCAAGCCATGCCCACAGAACTGGCAATAAAAAAAATTGAACCCATCGCTGAGCCTTAGGAACGTTGGAAGATACCTTCTATTGAATTGGCCTGTTTGCGTACATGGCACAGTGTTGTCTCTGTTCTGTGATCCTCCTCGTTGGAGGGCACCAGAGTGGCTTTGGTTCTCTGGGGGTTCTGATGAAGGGTTCTTGTTTCTTTCTAATGTTGTCATTTCACTGGGAAGGTCAGGAAACCAAACAAGGAGCCACACAAACTGTACCAATAAACTGGAAGAGTAATCTTCAGGTAGAGCTTCAACACCTATTGATTTCATAAACGTATTGGCAAGACTATGTCCCCTATCTGGATATTTTTAAAAAATTCTAATTGAGCCTACAGCCGTAGTATGTCCTGGTTGTCTCCCATCTGGTTACTAATAAGGCCCAGCACTGCTTAGCTTTTGAAAATCAGCCAAGGTCAACTACTGCTACCATCTGGCTGAGCACTAAACTATGAACTGTTAAAATTCCATCAGCAGCTCTAATAGAATGCATCTAATTTCAGTTGTAGCTGTCTTAATTGCTTTCTGTGTATGAATTCCTCACTTTTTCTGCTGAATCTTGAAAATAAGTTTGTGTGTTGACCTTAATTCTATATGCACGATCATTGCTACTCTCTGTTTAACCTCTTAATGTTATCTTGAAATTCCAGGAAGCTTGGAACTGCTGGACAGAAGCTTGGAGGCTCCGCTGTCCTTTGCCACATCAAACATGACCCATTAGATCCAGGCGGATGCTTCACATTAACCTCAGCAAATGTGGGAAAGTGCCAATCCGTTCTCTGCAGGAACGGGAAGCCTCTGCCTTTGTCTAGATCTTATATGATGAGCTGTGAGGAAGAGCTAAGGAGGATCAAGCAGCACAAAGCCATTATTACAGAAGTAAGACACTGGTTGTCAGCCCCCGGGAGGGTGATGGAGGGAGGGACCAGGGTAATAAAATGCAGGTGCCTCTTTGCAAATCTGTTTCAGAACCCTGCCAGTAAGGCAGGATTTCCTTCTGACATCTTCCTCCCATTCTTATGATTAATGACTGTAACTATGATTTATGATCTATGACCTATCACTTGGTTGTTTTTACGTACACTAAGCATTCTATTCCTATTCCATTCAATTATATTATATTCTACCCATCCCCATCCCAATTTTTTATAAATGCATGTATTTATAACATGCATTTTTAACATATATGTAGTGTGTATGTTATATAGATATATAATTTAGATTTATAAGAAGACTTAAATTCAAAAGTGACTGCGCAGCATTTACCGAAAAACCAATATAATGTCTTTTAAAAAAGGGACCAAATTGAACAGAGAAGAAACCTCAGATAAGAGAGAAAATATTTATCACAATCCCTCATGAAATATACATCTAATAGCTTTACCATAAAACTATCCCAGAGTTTAGAGAAAAGTCAAGATTATTGGGAAGCCATCCTAAAAGAAATATAAGGCAAAGTTTCCTAAAATGCTGTTATGGACAATCACTACAATGTCTATAACAGTGGTAGTCAACGTGGTCTCTACCACCCATTAGTGGGTGTTCCAGCTTTCATGGTGGGTGGTAGGGTTTTGTCCAATACTGAAGCACTTTCCTTTTTTTAATTTAATTGACTTCCCTACTTTAGAAATCACCATTACTGTAGAACCAGTGGGCGGTTAGAAAATTTTACTACTAACAGAGATAGAAAAGTGGGCAGTAGGTATAAAAAGGTTGACTACCCCTGGTCTATAATATTAATTAATATCAGAGGTATCCATCCCAAACCAAAAGTACTTTCTTCAGTTTGCACATTTTCACTGTTTATAACATTTTTTTAAATTAAAACATGTAAAGGTATGAAATACAAGACATTTTCTTCAGTTTTACTTTCCCCATTCCTACTTCCTTTTTTCATGTTTGATCCAGTCTTTAAATGAATACAGGATGTTACAGATTCCCTTATTTCATTTAAAGTCAAACCAAGCCAGAACTTGAGAATATGAATACTACTTATTTTACTTTTGAAAAAAACAATGTTTTTCCTTTCTGATATTAATCTTTTTTTCCCCTGAGGGGAAGTAACATATCTGAAAAAGACATGTAATTGGGGCATGTGAAAACAGTCTTTCTGCAGAGCAATTTCCTGAAAACAAACAAGAGTCCAGGCATAATTCATTTCCTCTTCCAACTTATATGATTACAGTAAATCTGTATTTTCTAAGCCTAGAAATATGAGCTTGGTATGGCAGGGCTGTAGAAAAGAAATCCACAACTTGTTAATTTTTCCTTCTTTTAATGCTATGCAGTGCAATAGCCACATGTACAGAGATGGCATGATAAGAGTTATTTCATGCTGAGTATCAGTTGGCATTGCATGTAGTCCTTGACTTACAACAGTTCCTTTAGTGACCATATGAAGTTATAACAGACTGAAAAAAAGTGACTTATGAACATTTTTCACATTAAGCACTATTGTAGCATCCACATGCTCACGTGATCAAAATTCACACACTTGGCAACTGGTACATTTTATGACATTTATAGTGTCCGGAGGTTATGTGATCACTTTTTCAAAACAAAGTCAATGGGAAGCCAGCTTCACTTAACAACCGTGTTACCTCACTTAACAACGTCAGTGATTCACTTAACAGCTGTGACAAGAGGTCATAAAATGTGGCAAAACTCACTTAACAGCTGTCTTGGTTATTCATAGAAACATTGGATGGACGAAGCGCAAACCTAGGGGGGGGGTTGTCCAAATTTTTAATGCGTCTTTTAATGGGTCCCAGGGTGGGGGGAGGGCCTAATCAGTCAGTAGGGGGTCTGGGCATAGGGCCGACCAGCGAAATTAGGATTAGGATTAAGGATTGGTCTATTGAGGAGGGAGGGGGGGGTCGTTCCTCCGGAGGGATTTCCCATCCATACGGTCCTGGGGAGGGGGAGGGGCGGTGGGAGACAGGGTGTCCATCTTAAGTTGGGGGATTGTGGCCGCTGGTTACAAGTGGTCACTTGCCCCAACCCCCTGTGCTCCCCTCAGGGACTAGGCGGTCAAGGTTTACAGAGCCAGGGCCCCAGGCTGATGCTCTGCAACACCAGGTCCGTGGTAAATAAAGCCCCCCCTCATAAATGACCAGTGTCAGAGGGGAACCTGGAGCTGGTGGGAATTACGGAAACCTGATTGGGCCCCGAGGGGGGTTTACCTCTCGTGGAAATGTGCCCACCGGGATACCGAGCATTTCATCAGCCTCGGGCCCTAGGCAGGGGTGGAGGAGTGGCGATTATTATTAAGGAGAGTCTAGAGCCGAGGGGGACCACTGTACCTCAGACTACCGGCTGTGAGTCCCTCTTTGTGAAATGGGGCCTAGGGAGGCAGTTGGGCTTGTTGATTATATACCTGGCTCCCCACTATGTAACAACAGCCCTGCCCGAGCTCCTTGAGTTGGTCGCCGGGATGGTAGTGGAGACCCTTAGACTTCTAGTCATGGGGGACTTTAACTTGCCATCGGCGGGCGAGGCATCTGAGGCAGCTCGGGAGTTCATGGCTTCCATGATGGCCATGGACCTGACCCAATTAGTTCTAGAGTGGCATTGCCTGGTTGACGGCACCCGGAGTAGACCCTCTCTGTGCGAGCGTATCGGTCGTAGGGACGTATGGGGCAGTAGACAGTCTCGTAGGCCCCATGCCATGGAGCACCTTGAAGATGGTCATCACAACCTTGTAACGCACCCGGAAGGTCACAGGCAGCCAGTGCAGCTCGCACAGGAGCGGTGTTATGTGGGATTGCCTTGAGGCACCCGTAATCACCCGCGCATTCTGGACCTCATTCTGGACCAACTGTAACCTCCGAGTGCATCTCAAGGGGAGTCCCATTTAGAGAGCGTTACAGTAGTCCAGACGAGAGGTCACGAGCGCTTGAGTGACTGTGCGAAGGGCCTCCTGGTCAAGTAAGGGGCGCAATTGGCGGACCAGGCGGACCTGGTAAAACGCCCCCCTGGCCACGGCCGCCACCTGATCCTCCAGGGACAGCCGGGAATCCAGGAGGACTCCTAAATTGCGCGCCCTCTCCACAGGGGTCAGAACTTTGCCCCCCATGGCCAGTGATGGTGTCAACTGGCTAAACCGGGAGGCCGGAAACCACAGCCACTCGGTCTTGGACGGGTTGAGTTTGAGTTTGTTGCTACCCATCCAGATCCATATGGCCTCCAAGCAAACATGTGGAAATCAGTGGTTGAATTATTGTTATGTTTCATAGAAACCAAGCATTACTTTCTGATTAATTGAGTGATCTACCTGCTGAGTCTTGACACACTCTAGGTGGTAGATTCAGAAGAAGCTATGATATTCAATGACAGACATGTAAACGTTCAAAAAATGCAGAAGTGGTAAATAATTTTTCAAAGAACATTGGTTGTTAAACTGGTCCATGGGCCACTTGTGGATTGCTGTTTTCCCACAAGCCTACTGGCAGCAGGTAATAAATAGAAGTTTATGATACATTTCAAAAACCCAAAAAAAATTGAAGTTCAAAAAAGGTCTTCAAAGTCAGAACATTTCCAGAGGAATTGAACAACATTGGAACACTTTTGGTAAAGTTGGAACAATCCATGTAGAGCAATGGTGTCCAACCTTGGCAACTTTTAAGACTTGTGGATTTCAACCCCACAAGATGGCTGGCTGCGAAATTCTGGGAGTTAAAGTTCACAAGTCTTAAAATTGCCAAAGTTGGACAGGCTTTTGAGGTCGGAATGTTTTGAATTTGAAAGGTTTTTGCATACTTTAAATGTGAAATATCTGCAGAGAGAAAATAGTGCAGAAAAGCCCTATAGTTTTAATCTGCCCAATATCAGTCATGGTGCAGATCTGTTACTTTTCTATTGCTATTAGTTATAGAAATCCAACATGTCTCAAAGTGGCAGGAAGGGAGATACAATAAGGTTCCTTTCCCCCTTTAATTGCTTCCAACAAAATCACTTCCTGCTGTTAGACTGACATTGACTTTCCATTCTGAAGTCACAGAGCTCCTCTCTGCCTCTTTTAAAATTATTGGACATCCTAGACATTGCAAATTTTATATTTCTCTTGAATGAGTTATCAGTGGACCAGAAAGATGGCCCTCACTACCTAGAGGTATTAGCAGCTTTGACTGATTCTAAATCCCTTTACTCAAACCTTATCCCTCCACTCCCCCAAGTAAGTATTCAGCTCTTAAAACAACATTAAACAATTAACATATGTTTTGTCCCTTCCTTCTAGGATGGCAAAGTGAATGGTGTAACAGACTCAACAAGGATTTTGGGATATACCTTTCTTCACCCAAGTGTTGTTCCACGCCCCCATGTACAGTCCATTACTTTGACTCCTCAGGATGAATTCTTCATTCTGGGCAGCAAAGGCCTGTGGGACAGTCTTTCCATCGACGAAGCTGTGGAGGCTGTTAGGAACGTGCCCGATGCCCTTGGAGCTGCCAAGAAACTTTGCACGTTGGCTCAGAGCTATGGCTGCAACGATAGCCTCAGTGCCGTGGTGGTTCAGCTCAACGTAACTGAGGATAGCTTCTGCTGCTGTGAGTTAAATGGGATCCCTCCTCCCAGTCCTGGCAGCTTCCCCCAGTCTGTCAACGTAGTAATCAAAGATAAGCCTTCTGATGCTTTGGGGATGCCTTCGTCGAGCAGCGGCATGGCCTCTGAGATCAGCAGCGAGATCTCCACTTCCGAAATGAGCAGCGAGGTTGGATCCACGGCCTCTGATGAGCCCCCTCAGGTAACCATGAACGAAAACAGCCCCGCTTACCCTAACGAACAGCGCTGTATGCTCCATCCAGTTTGCCTCTCCAACTCCTTCCAAAGGCAGCTGTCCAGCGCTACGTTTTCCAGCGCCTTTTCAGACAATGGCCTTGACAGCGAGGATGAGGAGCCAATCGAAGGGGTCTTTTCTAATGGCAGCAGAGTTGAAGTGGAAGTGGACATCCACTGTGGTCGGGCAAAGGAGAAGCAGATGGTGCTCCAGGCCCCAGTGGAAGTCACTGATGAAGGCATTGTCATCAGTGCGAATGAAGAAGACATGTGCCTCCTTCGGAAGGCCGATGCTTCGGCCACTGGCACAATTGGGCGTCGCCGAGGCAATGGCTCAGTGGCTCCTCAGGAGAGGAGCCACAACCTAATTGAAGTAGCAGCCGATGCTCCACTCAGGAAGACCGGGGGCTATTTTGCCGCTCCAGCTCAGCCAGATCCAGATGATCAGTTCATCATCCCACCAGAGCTTGAGGAGGAAGTGAAGGAGATAATGAAGCAACATCATGAGCAACAACAGCAGCAGCAACAGCAACAGCAGCAGCAGCAACAGCAACAACAGCAGCAGCAACAGCAACAGCGTCAATATCAGCTGGACCAACTGCCTGATTATTACGACACACCACTATGACGGAGCTTTGGGAAACAAGCTAACAAGACATTAAGAGCTGGAAGCTCCTTAGGTTTGTATTACACTAATGAGGTGAGGAAGGAAGAAAGCTTTTGTTCCACTTTCTCTTCCAGATCCTTCCCTTTAACTGAGAAGTGCAGCTGCTTCTTGATTGTTAGCTGTAATGATCACCAACTTTCCCCCCCTTTTTTTCTAGTGATGCTTCACTGGTTAGAAATTAATCTAGTTTAACTCTTTCCCTTCCTTAACATATCAGATGTGTACAAAACAAGTGGAGAAAAATTAAAATGCAAAAGGTTTAATATATTACAAAGAAACTGATGATGACGTTGATGTAATATTTTTTAAAATTGTCCTTTTTTTTACCCTCTGTCTGTTTGGAAAACAGGGCAGTATTGCCAGTGCTAAATGATTAAGTAATATTGTAATACTGTTATTTCTTTGAGAGAGAAAAAAGGCTTTTTTGGTCTTGAAAATGGATAGACATTTGTAGAATTATGGAGACTAACTCCTAGGAGTTGCTTTTACTCTTTCAGGTGACTTTAAGTCACTGAGACTCACTAATTTTCTCTGAGAGAACAGCTGATTGGGAAATTCCTGTAAATAACTCAGTGTTGTATAGTGATGCTTCAGATGTTTTTGTAGACCTGGCAGGAGGGCACAACCTAATAAACTGACATTTGCCTCCCACACACACACACCTGTTTCCATTTACACCCGGGAGCTTTCGCATGTATGTCAAAGCTACCATCGATGCCACCAAATTGGGAGGGCAGGAAAATCCTATCAACGTATCGCCCTCTCAGCGGGTGAAGGTGATGAAATGTGTGAGGCCCTAATGACCTACTGTGTCTGTACCACCATGTCCGGTTGCCATTTGATTTGGCTGGGCCCAAGTCAGCAGAGTGGGGGGGACTATGTTCTCATGTGAAGTTGCCCACAAATGATGACATTTTTTGGATTCTGATCCATACAAAATTAGCAGGAGCAGCTGTAACAAGCTGGGTAGACTTCAGTGGGCTACAGGTCCTGATGTTATTTTTTTTTTTCAGTCTTCACCATTAACTTTTTTGGCACATTTTTGTGTGTTCCTCCCGGCTGTCACAACCAGCATGATTGTATAGAGTTCATTGACTGTAGATCATTTACATACCAAGAGTTATATTAAAGAAGAATGCACAAATGAACATGTCATAATTTTTGTTATAATAAATATAAAAATTTACAAATACTTGCTGCCTCTAGTATGTCTGTACAAACACACACACGTGTGTGTGTGTATCATCCGCAGTTTTCACAGTGAAAAGTTCAGGTTCTTACATTTTTTATTATAATAGTTGTTGATTAACTAAACTAACATTGCCCTAACCTCAGTATTAAAGAATTACCTTATTGGAAAGAGGAAAGATACTCTTATTTCAAGAGTGAAGAAGATAATATTTTACTATCAGGGAATTGTGGAAATTGCCATGTTGCCAACAAAACTGGAAATTCAAGAATAAATGGTGAAAGCTTTGAGTACAAAGCTGCACTGAGCTATGAAGCTCATCAAATGATCTTGGGCCTGTTGATAGAATTCAACACATAAGTTCTAACTGAGAATAAATGGGCCAGGACCCTTGAGCTTCTTGGAATAAAAACATATAAACCATGGTGGTATTCAGCCGGTTCGCTCTGGTTCTGGTAAACTGGTAGCAGCGGCTGCGGTAGGCTCTGCCCACCTGCCCCAACGTAATGCGTGACCTTCTGCGCATGGGCAGAAGGTGGTGTGTGCGAGCGAAGCAAGCCGGTAGGGAAGGTAAGTGAATCCCACCGCTGGTATAAATGAAGTTAAATTGTGGAAAGGACATTTAATTGCATAAGAAAGATTGAATGAAAGTTTTTTTTTTTCAAATTTGTACTCAACAATCAATTTTACTTTGTTCCCACCTTTATTTGAGATACACATGAGATAATGGAACATGCCTAGAAATTTGGAGTGCTTGGGAGGGATCAAGGTATGTTGTAAAAGACAGAGATACCAGTTTTCCATGGTGTGGAAGAAGACTCTAGTTCACGGGTGCTAAACTCGTGGCATCACATGGTTGCTACATGACATATTGCGACTTCCCCCCTTCACTAAACGGGATAGGTGTGGCTAGCGCATGATGCATCTGGCCTGCAGGCCGCAAGATTGCTTTAGTTAGTCGAATTGAGTGGTCAGTCGGAGTAATGCATGTAACGCAAAATGAACCCAATTATCTGTTAGAAAAACCAATTTAATTATTGGGGAAATACTACTCTTTTGCATAGGGAGATTCCCTGAAAGGAAGTCCAAAAATATTGGTTGGCCTTCTAATTTACTTCCATTTCCATATACATCTTATATATTGATCCATGTTTGTCGTCCTGAGTGTAGATAATGGGCAAGCTCTATTACATCATTTCATTCTAGCATTCCGTTGGATTGGATAGAAAACAGAAGGAAGAAGACAACAGATGAGAGAGGAGACAAGGGGAAGAGTGAAAAGGAAGAAAAAAGACTAGGAAAAAAGAGAAACTGAGCAGGGGACAAAGGAATCCATGTAGGACTTAAAGGACTATGCTTTAACAATGCCAAGGAAAATCAATTTTAAATTATTTAAAGCCTGAGATTTTCTAGGGAATTTTAATTTCAATCCAAACATGTTGCATGTCGCATGGAAACTATTCCCCCACAGGAGATGAAGTTTGTGTTCGTTTTTCCTTTTTGCCATGACAATGTGCTAAACAGAATCAGCTTAATCTATGTTAGGAATGAGTCACTGCAGATCTGCTTCTCTTTGTGCGACAAGAGAACAGGGATGTCAAATGCTTCGCCAAACGCCGTAGCTTGTGGTCTTGTAATTGCAGGTAGGGCTTTATTTTAGATTGACAATATTGCTACATAAACTGACAAGATGACCTGCCCTGGGGCTTCACATGAATGATGAAGACAATTGGAGAGGACTGAGCCTGGAGCCACTCCGCCACACAACATTCCCATTCCCCAACAAGGATTCCTACTGCCTTTTTAAAAAAAATAAAAGCTGCAACCCTTGGAGGTGGCTAAAAAGAATTTTGATGGATGGCTTAAAATGTTTTTGAGGAAGAAAGCAAGACAATAATGGGACCATTCCTCCCACGTTGGAGCTGCCACAATGCCTCCACAAGGAATGAGCCAGTCTGATCTCCATTCTATGCTAAGGAATGAACGCAGAGTGGATGGGAACCCATGTATGTCAAGAGTCTCCCCAATACAGGAAGTCTTTGATCTGTGGCCACTTGTTTGACAACTGTTCAGAATTATCATAGAGCTGGTTAAAGGGACTCACAACCCATCCTGGCACTTATGACTGCTGCCGCCTTCCTGTGGTCACATGATCAAAAGTCCTACGCTTGGCAACTGGCATGTATTTAGAATAATTGTAATGTCCTGGGGTCACCTGGGGTCATTTGGAACCTTCCCAGGGATCTTCTAAAAAAGCAATCAATGGGGGAAGACATATTCTCTAAACAACCACATTAATTTAATGACTAGCTATACCCAGCCACGCGTTGCTGTGGCCCAGTCTGTGTGTAGATCTACACCTGCACACACACACACAACCACCATATAAACCCCAACCTACCTACCTACTGTATTTCTCCCTCTCTATCTATTTTATACATGTATTTTTAAATTCCCTGTGCACCACCTCGAGTCCCTTCGGGGGGAGAGAGCGGTTTATAAATTAAAATTATTATTATTATTATTATTATTATTATTATTATTATTATTATTATTATTATTATTATTATTATTATCCCTCTACCTACCTACCTACTGTATTTCCCCCTCTCTATCCCTCTACCTACCTACCTACTGTATTTCTCCCTCTTTCTCTATTCCTCTACCTACCTACCTACTGTATTTCTCCCTATCTATCTATACACCTACCTACCTATCTACCTACTGTATTTCTCCCTCTCTATCTATCCCCCTATCTACCTACCTGCCTACCTACTGTATTTCTCCCTATCTATCCCCCTACCTACCTATCTACTGTATTTCTCCCTATCTATCCACCTACCTACCTACCTACCTACTATATTTCTTCCTTTCTCCCTATACCTACCTACCTACCTACCTACCTACTGTATTTCTCCCTATCTATCTATCCCCCTACCTTCCTACCTACTATATTTCTTCCTTTCTCCCTCTACCTACCTACCTACCTATTGTATTTCCCCCTCTTTCTCTATTCCTCTACCTACTTACCTACTGTATTTCTCCCTATCTATCTATACACCTACCTACCTATCTACCTACTGTATTTCTCCCTCTCTATCTATCCCCCTATCTACCTACCTGCCTACCTACTGTATTTCTCCCTATCTATCCCCCTACCTACCTACCTACTGTATTTCTCCCTATCTATCCACCTACCTACCTACCTACTATATTTCTTCCTTTCTCCCTATACCTACCTACCTACCTACCTACTGTATTTCTCCCTATCTATCTATCCCCCTACCTTCCTACCTACTATATTTCTTCCTTTCTCCCTCTACCTACCTACCTACCTACCTACCGACCGTATTTCTCCCTATCTATCTATCCCCCTACCTACCTACCTACTATATTTCTCCCTATCTATCCACCTACCTACCTACCTACTATATTTCTTCATTTCTCCCCCTACCTACCTACCTACCTACCTACCTACCTACCTACCTACTGTATTTCTCCCTCTCTATCACCCTATCTACCTACCTACTGTGTTTCTCCCTATCTATCTATCCACCTACCTACCTACCTACCTACCTTATTTCTCCCTCTATCTATCCCTCTATCTACCTACCTACTGTAATACAATAATACAATAGCAGAGTTGGAAGGGACTGGAGGTCATCTAGTCCAACTCCCTGCCTAGGCAGTTGGACTAGATGACCTCCAAAGTCCCTTCCAACTCTGCTATTGTATTATTGTATTACAGTAGGTAGGTAGATAGAGGGAGAAATAAGGTAGGTAGGTAGGTAGGTAGGTGGATAGATAGATAGGGAGAAACACAGTAGGTAGGTAGATAGGGTGATAGAGAGGGAGAAATACAGTAGGTAGGTAGGTAGGTAGGTAGGTAGGTAGGTAGGTAGGTAGGTAGGTAGGTGGAGAAATGAAGAAATATAGTAGGTGGCACACGGAACCATTTCTTAGGCCACGTGAGGCATTGCCCTGTCAGCTTCAGTGTGTATGTGTGCCCTGGCCAGCTGATTTAGGCCTTCTTTTGAGGCCGTTTTTTGCCCTCTGGAGGAGGGGGAAGGCTGTTTTCACCCTCCCCCGGCTCCTATAAAGCATCGAGCCTTGGGAGGACGTAAAAAGCATGCCAAATGCAGGGGGTCATGCACATAGCATTATGGATGTGGCACGCCTGTGCACATCGCCCCTGCACTCCGCCTGCTTTTGGCACGCAAGCCAAAAAAGGTTAGCCATAACTACCCTATACCATTTCAGACAAATGGCTATCCAACATCATCTTGAAGACTTGTAGTGTTGGGGCATTCACAACTTCTGGAGGCAAGCTGTTCCACTGGTTAATTGTTCTGTCAGGAAATTTCTCCTCAGTTCTAAGTTGCTTCTCTCCTTGATTAGTTTGGTTTTTAGCGTAGGATTTTATTGGAATAAGTTTTTTTTAATTTTATATGTTTTTGTATGTATTTTAATATTCCTGTGCGCCGCCCTGGGTCCGTTTGGAGAAGGGCGGGGTATAAATTTAATAAAATAAAAAATAAAATAAATAAAGTTTCCATACATTGCTTCTTGTTCTGCCCTCAGGTGCTTTGGAGAATAGTTTGACTCCCTCTTCTTTGTGGCAACCCCTGAGATATTGGAAGGCTGCTATCGTGTCTCCCCTAGTCCCTCTTTTATTAAACTGTATTTCTCCCTCTCTCTCTCTATTCCCTTATCTACCTACCTACTGTAATACAATAATACAATAGCAGAGTTGGAAGGGACCTTGGAAGTCATCTAGTCCAACTCCCTGCCTAGGCAGGAAGCCCTATACCATTTCAGATAAATGGATATCCAACATCTTCTTGAAGACTTGCAGTGTTGGGGCATTCACAACTTCTGGAGACAAGCTGTTCCACTGGTTAATTGTTTAACTGTCAGGAAATTTCTCCTCAGTTCTAAGTTGCTTCTCTCCTTGATTAGTTTCCACCCATTGCTTCTTGTTCTGCCCTCAGGTGCTTTGGAGAATAGCTTGACTTCCTCTTCTTTGTGGCAACCCCTGAGATATTGGAAGGCTGCTATCCTGTCTCCCCTAGTCCCTCTTTTATTAAACTGTATTCTCTCTCTCTCTCTCTCTCTCTCTCTCTCTCTCTCTCTCTCTCTCTCTCTCTCTCTCTCTCTCTCTCTCTCTCTCTCTCTCTCTCTCTCTGGGTCACCTGGGAGTTTGCTATCCCAGTGCCTTTTTGGCCCTAAGAGGCTTCCATACGGGCTGAGGAATTGACTGTTGGTGGGAGGAGTTACAGGGAGGTGAAAACCTGATCAGTGGGTACATTTTACATTTGTGTGCCTTGCACATGACACGATGTGCTAGGCACAAAATGAGTACGTATTCTATTATCGGAAGTCCTTGTGAACATTGTGTGAAAGTTTGGTGTAAATCGGTTCAGTAGTTTTTGAGATTAGTGGATTCGTACAAACTATTTTACATTTTTATTTATATAGATTAGCTGATGTCCGGACCAAACGTAAATCTTATGTTGGATTTTTCTCCTTCCCAGAGGGAGTCCCCTTGTGGAGTACTGTGAAGCCATTACCATGGCAACTCCACTGCGCTGTACAGTAGAAGTCATTTTATGGCAGTATAGTAGAAGCCATTGTAAGGCATAACAGGCTGTATCTTAACAGAACACCCCCCCCCTGAGGGGTTTTAGGAGTGTCTTACCCCCACATTTTTTTTCCAGAGAGTAAGTCATCTCTGTACCAAGATTGGTTGAAATTGCTTGAGGAGTTCCAGAGTTATGCTGGAAAATACACACACACACACACAGGGAGGGAGGGAGGGAGACTTTATAATATATATAGCAGGTTTCAGTGATTTGCTTAATGACCATGGCCAAAAAGGTTGTAAACTCAGGCACAACTCATTTAACAACCATGGCGTAGAGATTCTGGACCCAATCTTGGTTGTTCAGTGCTACCTGTACCAGCTGTTTTAATAGAAACACAAAACAAAAAGTTGAGGCTGTTAACTTCTTTTTGTATTCTGTTGCATTGAAAGAAGTCAGAAGTCACTGCTTTTTTTCTTTCTATATCTTTTCACTGTTTCCCTTTTCTATTGTCCGTTTCTGATTTTTGTTTCTATTCATATTTTTTATTATAATAAACAATTACATTTTGCCAAAAAAAAAAACCCACCATCCAGTCCACTAACGTTGGCATTATAATTTTCCACTCTGAAACTTCAAAGTTGAAATATTTTTCACAATAATAAACCCTGCCATGGGATACGATTGTTCAATTGAATTACAACTTCCTGCAGCCCCAGCTGGAAATTGAGTGGATGATCACATGCAATGAGATCTTCAAAATAGAAGTTTAGCAACAGATGAAGAGTCTTGGGTGCCGACTCCTGACCAAGCTTGTGTCTGAAATTCAAGCAAATAGTTTCTATTGCTCTCTCTGGTTGTTGTTGTTTTTAACAGACTTTGAGTTACTCTTGACTTCTGGCAATTGCCTAATCAAGTCTCTACAGAAGTGATGGTGAACCTTTTAGACACTGAGTGCCCAAACTGAAAGGCGCGTGTGCGTCAATGTGTGCATGCGCAGACGTGTGAATGTGCAAACACGGATATGCACGGACATGTGCGCAAACCAGCAAGAGGAAAGATCTTCTTTCGTGAGCTTCCGTTTCGTCATTTGCAGAGAAACAGAAGCCCACGAAAGAAACGCCACAGAGATCTGACCTGCGGCGACAGCGCACACGTCAGCAGAGTGGGCTCTGCATGCCACCTGTGACACGTGTGCCTTAGGTTCGCTATCACGGCCCTATAGTTTTCTTCACAAAGCAAATGGCTATTGCCTTCTTCCTAGGGCTGCAAAGCAATGACTGGCCAAAGTCCCCCAGATGACTTTGTGCCTAAGGTAGACCTAGAACTCCCACTTTCAGGCTTGGTGCGTTAACCCCCATAACACTGCAATCATCAATAATAAAATAATAAAACACAGTAGTTACAGTAGTAGATAAATGGGTTTTATGTTGTTTTATTTATTACATCTACATGCTCTTGATTACACTTGTTGGAGTGAATCTGGGTAGTTTACGGAATAATAAAGTTCAGTATAAAAATTGATATTTAGCAGCAAACTGCAATGTTGTGGTGGGTTTCTGAGATACTTGGGGACATAATGTTCCTTGGGTAAATAATATCCTTACCATAAAAAATGAACAATAAGGAGACTGTTGTTTCCTCATTTCCCTGCTTGGAGCTGCTTCTAAAAGATGTCCTGCTGCATGGCAGCTTAACTTCAGAGAGATGTCATAATTTAATGCATGTATGAGGAGTAGAGAGGATGCACTCCAGGAGACTTATTTAATTTATATCTTTATTATGTTTTTTATAAACGGCTCAAGGTAGCGAACACATCTAATATGCCTTCTTCCTCTTGTTACAGCAACAACCCTGTGAGGTGAGTTGGGCTAAGAGAGACTGACTGGCCCAAGGTCACCCAGCTGGCGCTACTGGCTAAGGCGGGACTAGAAGTCACAAAGCTCTCAGTTTCTGGCCTGGAATATTAGTATGAAAGCATTTCCTTAGATACTGAATCAAAACCCTCTTTACATTCCATAAAGGCAGCATAGAATGCTGCTTCAGGCAACAGAGTAATGTATGAGGCAAGGCCCAGAATGTCTCATCTTTCCTGACTTTCTTGGAAATTAGGAAGTTGTGGCTATAATGCAGTCTTTGTGCATACAGTGATCTATCCATTTAAAAAGCAGTAAGGCCAGGACCAGTGACCTCCAGTCAGAATGGTTTTGAATTAATTTAGGATGAATTAATTTGGGACATCCCTTCTCCCTTCCTGGTGGCTTTCTGACTTTCTGTCACCTGACACAGTTGAAGTGAGGCATTTACATGCAGCTCTGAAGATACGGAGAAACTGTCTTTCCCAGTTTAAATTGTCCAGACACTCAAATATTTCCCAGAATGGAACTAAAAGAAAAGACCCAGCACTCTAAGTTTCAACTTATTATTGCTTCTATTTTCAACCTGACAATCCTCTGAAGAATAATGCACGCCCCCCCCCTCAGGGGTGGGTTGCTGCCAGTTCGCTTCACGCATGCGCCAGACATGCACCGCACGCATGTGCACAGTTGAATGCAAATTGTTCTGCGCATGCACAGAACATGAAAAAATGATTAAAAATCAAACCAGCAATGGCAGCGGCAGATCGGGGAACCGGTTCGGGGACATGGCCAGCCTGCTGTCCCTACCAGTTCAGCAACCCAGTCCCAATTTCTACTACTGGTTCGCCTGAACCGGTACGAATCGGTAGTAACCCACCTCTGATGTGTGTGTCCCCCCCCCCCCCCAATGGCTCTATCAAGCATCTCCTAAGTGTCAGTGGGCCATGGGAGCCTTACCAAAGCAATCAGCAGATCACATGCTGGAGCATTTTACCAGCCCCAAATCTGTGTCCATTACTAGTGAGAACTGCATTTAACCCAATAACAAGCCTAGATCACAGTTGGTGATTTGTCTCAGACACTTTTAAGAGCACAAAGGCAGGCAAGATGTACTATATCAATGTACTTAAATGATAGAGAACTAATGCCTAGATTTCCTATTCAGTCAAGACACTTAGCAGAAATTTCTAAATATAATAAAATTGATCGATCAACACCATTAAGTTTCAATCTGGAGCCAGTAACTGATTTCTGGGTCATTTACAAGTATAATCAATACATAATTAAAACAACTGATCTTCCACATATTCTCTTTTAGTAACTATCTCACTATCTTTATGGTTAGATATCTTCAAGGCAAACTAAGTTCTCGGGTAATTTCAAGGACACGTCCAGATGAGATCTTAAGACAATGATACAAAAGAGCTCTTAGTGAAAAAACATATCTAGGCAAAAAAAAACCCTGGAAATCATTTCTACAATTCCTTCCCTTTCCCCCTAATGTTAGTCACGGAACTAACTATGGAACTATGCTCCCAGCTAGGAAGAATAATTTTTAAAATACACCTTTAATATTATATTATTCAACTATTGTCTGTTGGGGAAAAAAATCTTTTTTTAAAAAGTCTGGCTTCACTGAGATACCTCGTGTAGATTACACCAGTGTGCCAAAAGTCCTTTCGGTGGGAATGTTTTCTTTGCTCCTATAGGGTTTTGGATGGTCGTCTTTCCTGTAGGTTCTCTCAAGATTATAATGACTGTTGTCCTGCTGCTTTTGAAACTGCCGGACCTCCCGAATGGTGAGAACGCAGACCACCAAGCTTCCAAAATAAAGGCAAGCAGCCACCAGGCCAAAAAGGGCCACGGATGCATCCCCGCCTTGCACGATGCAATTCATTGAGGTGTAACCTCGCCTGGCGTATAGTCTTTCTCTCTTCAGGCACACATCCGTGGCATTGACTTGAATGACGAAGTGGAGATAGAGGCCAACGGCCGCTATATAACCAAGGCAGGCGAGGATGTCAAAGAGACACTCGGCGGCAAGCAGTCCAAGGGAAAGGCGATGGATGGGCTTTGCTCCACCAATGAGAAACAGAAGCGTTAGGCACATCATTGTCAGGCTGAAGGCTACCCCTCCATACACACAAGGGGCTCTCATCTGACTGTACTGCATGTCCAGCTCAGTCACCTCTTGGAGTTCAGTCCCCTGAAATGGACTATAGAAGGAGTTGATGTTGAAAGAACCTAGGCCTCCCAGGGAAGTGAAACCAGAGATCCCCGCATGGGTTGCTCCTATGCAGATCAGCACCAAAATGTTGACAGTGACTTCAATAAACTGCAAGACACCTGGAGGGAGGAAAAGAGATGAGGAATGAGCACCACCATAAATCCATTGGATGTGGCTATCTTTCATTCTGTAAAAATGCATCTAGAAACTAATGAAATAATATTGTATAATTGGGCAGTATATTATTGGTACAGCTCTATCTCTCTTTCTGCAGAACTTCGAGGTGGGTGCTTATACCCACAAATATCTGCTATAACAGAAAGTTAATGGATTGAATAACTGCTCTTGGCACTTACTGCTAAAGATCAAAGATGGAAGGATTTTATATTTGGGTGCTGTCTCCATATTTTTAGTAAAACTGCTACATATACTGTAAAACAGTGGTAGTCAACCTGGTCCCTACCGCCCACTACTGGGCATTCCAGCTTTCATGGTGGGCGGTAGGGGTTTTGTCCGATACTGAAGCACTTTCCTTTTTTTAATTTAATTGACTTCCCTACTTTATAAATCACCATTACTGTGGAACCGGTGGGCAGTTAGAAAATTTTACTACTAACAGAGATACAAAAGTGGGCGGTAGATATAAAAAGGTTGACTACCCCAGCTGTAAAAGTTGACATGTCATGTCCTGGATACTGGGCTCATCTAAATAGACTTATTTCCATGATGTCCACTCACAGATACAATCTGCACTTTATTCTGTGAATAGAATAATACAGAACCATATACTCCCTCCCCATCTGGACTGAGCCCACATGTTTTAACTTTTTTCAAATTAACTGTAATAAAAGCCAAATACCACTCGCTCATCACAAAATCTCCAGAACTGTAAAGTCTACCAACTTGAAATTCGGCGCGTATGTTCCTCTTGGCATCTAGGTGCTCGCTAAGAAAGGATTTTTCAAAATGACCATCAGATCATCAGTATTTCCTATACGGTATTATATTAACACTCATTGATTCTAAGGAGTTAGATGTTCTACTCGCCCTCCCCACCTGAAAGGAACTCTGTTCCAATTTCCAGTTGCCTTATATAAGCGTGGCCTGCGTGTGACTCACCTGGCCTGCGTGCTAGCCCGATCACATGGTTTCATAGCAAAGCTCAGGTATCCAGCTAGTTAACTATAATAGAACATATCCCAAAGGTGCTTTTTTTCAAGAGGCAACTGTACTTTCTGTTTTTTTTTGAAGACATTTAGTTTCTCATCCAAGAAGCTTCTTCAGCTCCGACTTGGATAATGGACCATGTTTATAACATGGTATACATGTTGCTACAATTCAAAAGAAGAATTCTTGACAACTTCGTTGATTATGTGATAGCTTCACTCTCTTAGAACAACATGGCCATCGGACAGTTTCACCCTCAAGTGATTCAACATCACATTTACCTTCCTAAAGTTCCAAAAATTTAAAGCTTTATATGTAACATACAAAAGGATAATGAAACACCAACATGAAAGACAGAAAAAGTACTGCAAAGGGTGAAATAAATCACAACTGAACAATAAACTAATGAAAAATCAACACAAACGCAGTGAGATTGCCACTTACTAAAAGAAAAAAGTCTTTTATAATTAGTGAATCTCTATAGGACAAAGGGAACATAATCTAGGCAATTTGATCTTAGAAGAAGAAAGTTAACGTCAGAAGTTTCCCCCCCTCCTAATCAGAGTAAGAATAGCTTCCAGACTAAACTATCAGAGTAAACTATCCCGGTATCAGACATTCTAGGGGTAATTACTGTGCAGATGGGAGCCGGAGAATATGTATTTCAGGAATGGCCTTGACTTACTATCACAATTGAGCCCAAATTTTTTGTTGCTAAGTGGAACATTTGTTAAGTGACTTTTCTCCATTCTATGATCTTTTATGCTACAGTTGAATCACAGAATTATAGAGCCGGAAGGGACCTCAGAGGTCTTCTAGTCCAACCTTTTGTTCAAGGCAGAAGTCTTATACCATGTAGAGGAAATGCATAATGCATGAATATGCATTATAACTGTTAAGTGAATAGTTGTCAAGTTAGTAACACGGTTGTTAAGTGAATCTGGCTTCCCGATTGGCTTTGCTTCTAGGAAAGTCACAAAAGGGGGTCACATGACCCCCGGGGCCCTGAACCAGTGGTGGGATTCAGCCAGTTCGCACCACTTATTAACTTTCTGAGCAGTTTGGTGAACTGGTTGTTGGAATAAATCATTAGGGCAGACAACCGGTTGTTAAATTATTTGAATCCCACAACTGACTGCTACTATTGTGAGTCAGTTGCCAAGCATCTGAATTTTGATCACGTGACTATGGGGATACTGCAATGGCCACAAGTGTGAAAAATGATCATAAATCAACTTTTTTTTTTGAATGGACATTAAATGAACTGTTATCTTTTCCTATCTCCACACATTGCTTCCTGGGAGGACTTAGAACTGATGTAAACTGTACTTTCCCTTCCTCTCCGCCCCCCTCTTTGTTTACAAAGAGAATAAATCACTTAGAAAGAAGGAAGAGAAAGATTTTTCTCCACCCTCCCTGGGGCCCTGCAAAATATTAATTGGACATATTAATTGCACATATTAATTGCACATATATAAATATTAATTGCACATATTAAAGAAGTTTGGAACTTCTTTATATGTGCAACAAATCTTTCAATTCTTAGTAATTGGAAATTTGTATGTTGGGAGTTTAATTGCATACATTATGATCAAAGAGCACGCATTTCAATATCACATGCGATAGCACCGTGATAGGGAATCTATGGCACCCGTCCCAGAAGTGGCACACGGAGCCATCTCTTCGGATATGCCAGCCGTCGCCCGTTGCTTTTCTGGGTTCCAGTGCACACGAGTGCCAGCCAGCTGGTCTTCGCACACATGGGAGCACCGGAAACCAGAAAAGCAGCTCCCTGGCGCGCATGCCAGCTGGTCTTTGTGCATACAATGCTGCCAAAAACCGGAAGACCAGGTGACCGGCGCACATGTGCATGCTGGAAACTAGAAGCTCAGTTTCTGGCATGTATATACATGACAGGGAATTGCTCTTCCGGTTTTTGGTGCTGCCACGCGCATGAGCACAAGGGAGCTGCTTTTTCGATTTCTTGTGCATCCTCCCTGGGCGTGCACACTACCATTTCAGCGCTCAGTGCTGAAAAGGTTCAGCAATATGTTTTCCATATTGTGGCCACATCACATTCAGCTCCTACAATGACATACAACTTAACCAGAACACAATTCTGTTACTTACCAGATGAATTAACAGATTTAAATTCTATGATGGAATGTTTGCCATCTTTTTCAGTTCACTAGATGCAGCAGGGATAGCTACAATATTCTAAATACTATAAATCCACTAATGCAGGAGTGTAAAAATTTCATTCCGGGAATCCCAAAACATCTGCAAAAATCAATGCTAAATTTGAATTGTTGATGTGATAGAAAGGGAATTTATTAAATATACAGAGAATGGTTGTATTAACGTAATTTAAATTTAATCTCATTTCTGGGTTTGTTTGTTTTTAATCTTGGCCCCTCTCACTTTTTAAAATGCCAGCCCACACTCACAACTTAAAGAATGAGGTCTGAAGCCCAAAACTGTGTGTAAGATTCTGGAATAAAACAATAGCAACAAGATTAAAGAAGAGATGAGCAAAAGCTCTTAACTCTGGTAATCTCAAAACTGAAAAAAATGATTCAGTTTTAGTTTGTGCAATTTGATTTAAGATGAATCTAAACAAAATGAGCAACAAGCCTGAAGAGCAGGGGGGATGAGAAAAACAAACCTGAATAATTATTCTACAAATTTATTACCCAGTCTTGCTCAAGAGTAAATATAAATTGAAGGGTGCAACAGCCGCAGAGACTACATTCTGGAAAAATTTATGTTAATTTAGTTTAATGTAAGTGTACCTGAGGCCTTTCCTATTAAAACTACAAGAGTCATGCTTAAGAGCTAAGTACCAGGGCAGTTTAAGCTAAATGAAATGTCCTGCCAAAATTCTTCAACATTATCATACCTCAATCAAAATTTAAAGAGAGCTTGATTTCTGAATGATTTCTTTACTTTCTCTGGTAAGAAAAGCTGCTAAACTAGTCTTGGATATGATTAATTGCTGCTTAGCAAAGATAAGCCTTTGTTTGCTTCTTTTTAAAAACAATATTCTTCTAGTGTGGCAACTTTTTGAAAGTTTTTCAACCTCAACAGCTGGATGAATTTTTTGTTTCAAGTTTTTTTTTTTAAGTGTTCCATGCCAAGACACTATTTTTAAAAAAATTATAATTGCGGTATTTCTCCCCTCCCTCAATCTTCAGTACAGGTAATGCTCAACTTATGACCATAAGTCCAAAATTTCTGGTGCTAAGTGAAACAGTTAAGTGAGTTTCCCCCATTTTACGATCTTTCTTTCTTGTCAGTGAATCCCTGTAGCTGTTAAATTAGTCAAACTGCCCTTTTGGCAGCTATGGGACACATAATAGCAAGACAATATGATAATATTGTGCTACAGATGAGTTTTCTCTCTACTATCCAGCCCAGGAGCCCACTTAACGTTTTCATCCTTCGCTGCTTGCTTATTTTCTCCCTGAGTAAGTGTTCTTTCAAAAGGCCTGATTCCTTAACTGGGTAGCAGAATAATCCACAACCCTTGCCTGAATTTATTTATTAATATTTTTGCCACACATCTCGTAATCCAAAGCCACTTTGGGCAGCTGAGTCATAGAGAACTGGCCAGTCTCTCTTTGTGTCCAGATGTAGAGACTTACAATTACAGCTACAACTAAATAGTAGAACTGAAATCCTATTTTTTTTAGCTCACTGGAAGCCACGAAATCCCCAACTTTTCCTAAATGACTTATTTTAACGGGAATTACATTAAACTAGGTGAATCTGGATCCACTCCCTCTGTAAGCTGTACTCTTTCATACAGTCCCTCTGAGCAAGTTAAAGTGTTGAAAACTACAAGACCTGATGCCAACTTCCTGATGTAGCCTATCAAAGACTTCAGCTGTGCTAAAAATTCCAGGGCTAAGAAAGTTCAAATAAGGACTCGACCCGACAATAGCGGCAATATTTATTCCCACAGTGATTTTTATTAGTGCCAAAATGCATCCCTGGTTCAAAGAGGTTCATCAGTGTGTTGTGGGTGTTGAACTGCTTGTTGAACATAGGCAAGTTGAGAATTTAAAAAGAAACTTCTCTAAGGCAGCGTTTCTCAAACTTTCTGCAACCACGGGCGGTTCAATTTTCAGAAAAGGTGACAGACAATTAAACAAACAACTGCTCCATTTTAAGAGGTGGGGATTGATCCATTTAGTACATTTATTATACAGGTAGTCCTCGATATAGTCCAAAATTTCTATTGGTAAGCGAGACAGTTGTTAAATGAGTTTGGACCCATTTTACAGCCTTTCTTTCTTGCCACAGTTGTTAAGTGAATCACTGCAGTTGCTAAGTTTGTAACATCATTGTTAAGTTAATCTGGCTTCCCATTAACTGTCAGAAGGTCACCAAAGGTGATCACATGACCCTGGGACATTGCAAACGTCATAGCTATGAGTCAATTGACAGGCATTCAAATTTTGATCAGGTGACCATGAAGATGTTGTATTTGTTGTTTGAAAAACAATCATAAGTCACATTTTCGATGCTGTTGCAACTTTGAATGGTCATTACATGAATGATTGTAAGTCAAGAACTACCGTATTTTTTGGACTTTAAAGATGCAGCTTCCCCTCGCCCTAAAAGAGGGTGGAAATTTGGGTGAATCTTATACTTTTTTTTTAATTTTTATTTTATTAAATTTATACCCCGCCCTTCTCCAAAAGGACCCAGGGCAGTGCACAGGAATTTAAAAATACATACAAAATCACGTAAAAAATTTAAAAAACTTATTTGATAACCATCCTGCGCTAAAACCAAATTAAAATCCCCAAAATTTAAAAACTGTCTAAAATAGTCATTGTGGAGGTTACGCTAGGCCGGCTAGATGGAACAAATGTGTCTTTAGGCACTTGCGGAAGAGGCGGAGGTCGGAGATGGTGCGAAGTTCAGGGGCTAAGTCGTTCCAAAGGGCTGGGCCCGCCACAGAGAAGGCTCTTCCCCTGGGTGTTGCCAGTCGGCATTGTCCGGCCGATGGCACCCTGAGGAGGCCCTCTCTGTGGGAGCGTATCGGTCTAAGGGATGTACACTGAATGTAGCCCCACCTACCCACCGGCCCCAACCCTTTGGCCTCTGCCACCCAGTAATTTACCTCTTTGCAGCAAATGGGACCTTGCGAGGCTTCAATAGGCTACAGCAATCCCTGCATCCTGAAACAGCTGATGATCAGGAGAAATTGAAAGTGAAACTTGCTGTTTGTTCCACGAGGCAAATTGCTGGGAGGCAGAGACAGATTTTTTTTTCTTGTGCTAATCAGGCTGTTTGCTGCAAGGAGGTAAGTCAACAACTATAAACGCCTATAGAATGTTCAAATTATTAGGCTTATTTTTTAAAGACTGCTTTATTATTATTCTAGACAACTTAACAAAATGAAGAAGCTTTTACAATAACTGCACGTAAGACCTGTACACTGTTTACTATTGTTATTTCTACTTGTATTCTTTTAAAAATAATAATGTTTAGTCACACATCTGGTGTAGAAACGGGAAGCCAAGGCAGGACCAGAAGGTGGAGCAGCCAGCTGGCTACTGATGAATACATGGAGGTAGAAATAGCCAACTAGGGGGGGTCCTGGATAGCTGCCTGCAAAAAAGGATGGGGATGACTTGACAAGCAGGTCTGATTTGGCTAGGTGTCTGTTAGTGAACACCAGGAAATGGGGCTCAGGCGGGAGGCTGGCCGTAGCCTCTGACCGGTGGGGAATGTGGCAAGCTGAAACAATAATATACTTGGGAAGCTGATGGTCTAAAACAAAGCAAGGTTATGGCATATACTTGAAAGGAGACTGGGAAGCCCGTAATTGTGGAGTCTGTCTGGCAAAAACAAAGAGGGTTTATTCACAGGGAATATGCACATGCAAAGCTTGTAACAATTCTAGGTAGCTAGAAGACCGATAGCAGGAACAGAGAGACATCCTGCATAGCTCAGCTAAACGTTAGAAATAAGGATGGCCTGGAGAAAATAGAATGTATACTAGATAATTCCTGAAGCATTCATTAGCCAAGGTTTAGGAATAGGGATGGCTAGAGACCAATAGAACAAATTGTTACACCATTACTAAAATGTTTTATTCGATGATATTTCTTATATATCCCGCCTTCTTCTTCAGTGAAATTGTATAAAACTTTCTTAATCCTTTGTTCTGGGATCTTGGCATTTTGGCCTGGACCCCTTTTCTTGGAGCGCTTCAATAAAAGGAAACAAAACCTGCATCTCGTGTCTGGTGTCCGTCATCGGCCCCAGTACCAGGCTCAGACCTGAATTGGGCACAACACAGCCATCTCTTTGTTACCAAATGCACCGAGGCTGGGGTTGAATTCCCTAGCAGTTCTAGACAAGCCACCTGACTGGCAGTGGGCCCGGGGAGGTGGGGCTGACTTTGATGAGCAGTTCTGTGTCTGGACAATTGGCAAATGAAAGGAATTGTGTGTTTGTTTGTTTGTTTAAAACATTATTATAGTTGCCCACCTTATAACCAATTCTGGGTGGTTCCCAGTCAGATGTAAAAAAGAACACAAAACCCGTAATACAACTATAAAACTAAGCGCATTAAAAACAATAAAAACCTGTGCCAAGACAACTGGGTTGGGCTATGCAGCAAGAGAAAGCAGAGAGAAATGTCGGTGTTTTCAGATAAAATGTGGGGGTTTTCGGAGACCACCAAAGCCAACAGGGAACGGATCTTGCTAACAATTTACTGAGTAGACTTGACAGAATCAAGATGAGAAGTTCAGAAAGATTACTATAGTCATCTTGGCAAAACAAGAGATCTGCCCACATATATTGAAGAATGATGAGTACAATTGTTTTCCTATTCGGTTGTTGCAAGATGTGTTGGGTCTGGTGTTGCAAGGTAGTAGGTTGGGGAAAGCTTGGCGTGTCCTCCTGGACTCTCGGCTGTCCCTAGAAGACCATATGACAGCTGTGGACAGGGGGGCTTTTTATCAAGTTCGCCTGATACGCCAGTTGCGCCCCTTTCTGGATCGTGACACTTTACGCACGGTCACTCAAGCCCTCGTCATTTCCCGTCTGGACTACTGCAACGCTCTCTACATGGGGCTTTTGGAGCACCCGGAGACTCCAGTTAGTCCAGAATGCGGCCACGCGGGGGATTCTGGGAGCGTCTAGATGCTCCCGCGTGACACCTCTCCTGCGCGAGCTGCACTGGCTGCCTGTGGCTTTCCAGGTGCACTTCAAGGTATTAGTAACCATCTACAAAGTGCTCCATGGCAAGGGACCTGGCTATCTGCAAGACCGCCTCCTGCTGCCAAACACCTCCCACCAACCAGTCCGCTCCCACAGGGAGGGCCTCCTCAGGGTGCCGTCGGCTAGGCAATGCCGGCTGCCGACTCCCAGAGGGAGAGCATTCTCTGTGGCAGCTCCTGCCCTCTGGAATGACCTACCCCCTGACCTACGGACAACCACGGACCTGCACCAGTTCTGTCGGGCCTTAAAGACCTATTTGTTTCGTGCAGCCGGCCTGACATAGTTTTTTAAATTGCTTTAGTTTTTAAATTGGTTTTAGTAAGGGTTTTTTAACTGGATTTAGATCAGGCCAATCCATGTAATATATTTTTAATTGCATTTTATGCTCTATCTTATTGTTCTTATTATTGCCTGTACACCGCCCTGAGTCCCGCAAAGGAGAAGGGCGGTCTAAAAATTTAATAAATCTAAAATCTAAATCTACAGGAAAGAAAGGAAAGAGAATAACGATAACACCAAGTATATGATACAGAACGATGAGAGGCATTTGATTTAGCACGTTCGTAAGACGAAAATGTACATGTCCTCAGAAACAAACTATAATTAACAATGGGATAGCTCACCTAACAACTCACTTCAAAAGGGCAAAAGGTAATTATTCAGATAAAATCTAGTTATCTATACGGATAGACAGATGCAAATGTAAACAAAAGTATTATCATTTGAATGGATCTATCTCACCAGAGTGAGGTCTATGACAAAATGATCCTTACCCCTACTCAGTAGTCCAGCAATCTTTTCTAGAAAGCAATCTTTGTTTTCCTTTCCTCTGATTATACTTAAATCCAACTTATACTAGATAATCTTTTCAACAAGTTCCTTTTAATATAAGATTATCCTCTGCCAAATAAGCCACATGGCTTATCATTGTGCAGCTTATTTATTACAGGTTTATATGTCCAGGACATGTATGTGAACATGAACACAATAACCAGCATGTAAGTTATAATGTCAACATAAGCCCATCATGTCAACGTGGCATTTTTAAACAAAACTCTTACCTAGAAACTTTGTAGTACAGGTAGTCCTCAACTTACGACCACAGTTCAAAATTTTTGTTGCTAAGTGAGACATTAGTTAAGTGAGTTTTTCCCTATTTGTTAAGTGAATCACTGAAGTTGTTAAGCTAGTAACACGGTTGGTAAGTGAATCTGGCTTCCCCATTGACTTCGCTTGTCGCAAGGTCGCAAAAGGGGATCACATGACCCAGGGATACGGAAACTGTCATAAAGATGAACCGACTGTCAAGCTTCTGAAGTTGACTCATGTGACCATGGGGATGCTGCAACAGTCATAAGGGTGAAAAATGATCACACGTCACTGTTTTAAGTGCCGTTGTAACTCTGAACAGTCACTAAGCCGAGGGCTACCTGTACTCTGTAAATCAGCTTCCCTCGTTCTCTAAAATACTGGACCACAACTTCTATGATTGACAGCCAGCATAACCAGAAATGCTGCAACTGTACTGTAGTCCAAGGGTCTCCAACCTTTGCAACTTTAAGTCTGAAGGACTTCAGCTCCCAGAATTCTGGGAGCTGAACTCCTTCAGACTTAAAGTTGCAAAGGTTGGAGACCCCTGCTGTAGTCAACACACCCGGAGGGAACAGGTTGGAGAAGGCTGGTACAAACAGTAGCACTTTCTGTCCTGGAATCTGAGAAGTTTGGCCTCTGCTCAAGAGTTAAAGGCCGTTTGATTATTCCTTTCAAAAGGCAATTCAAGTCAGCTAGCTGCTACAAAGCCTGTCGGTGGGAATCAGAGGCCAGCTAGCTCTCCGCTATTTTCCTGGCAACAAATATTGATAGCGCTAATTCCCAGAGGTGGCTCCTGTACAAAGCCTAGTCACAGCGTAAGCTGAAGCAATCTTGTTAGATAAAGAAATTGGACGAGGAGGAGGAGGAGGTGGTAAAAGGCTTAAGAGGGAGAAGAGCTTCAAATGCGAAATAATTAGAATGGAGCTGAAGGTTATGCAGCTGACTTAACTAGCATTAAATTCAAATTCTGCAGGAAAAGAATGAAAACATATAAAAGGTTTAATATTGGTTTGGGCCGGTGTTTCTATTTTTATTTATTATTTATTTATTTATTTATTTATTTATTTATTTATTTATTTATTTATTTATTTATTTATTTATTTATTTATTTATTTATTTATTTATTTATTTTGATTTATATAACCGCTCCTTCTCCATCGAAATGGACCCAGGGCGGTGCACAGGGAGTTAAAATCAATAAATAACAATAAATACAGTAATAATGTCTAAAATGAATTAAACTAAAGACCTGTGCTAAAACATTCCCATTAAAATTCTAAAATACATTTACTCGTTGGCTGAGGTTGAATTATATCAGAGCTCTAAGCTAGACCGGCTTGATGGAAAAGATACATCTTAAGTGAGCGGCGAAAGAGGGGAAGGTCTGTGATAGTCCGAAGTTCGGGGGGTAGGTTGTTCCAGAGGGATGGCCCTGCCACCGAGAAGGCCCTTCCCCTGGGCACCGCTAGCCGGCATTGACCGGCGGATGGTACCCTGAGGAGGCCCTCCCTATGGGAGCGGATCAGACGGTGGGAGGTATGCGGCAGGAGACGGTCCCGCAAATAACTGGGCCCCGTGCCATGGAGCGATTTGAAGATGGTAACAAGCATCTTGAAGCGCACCTGGAAGGCCACTGGCAGCAAGTGCAGCTTGCGCATGAGAGGTGTTACGTGGGAGCTTCGAGATCGGTGTATGTGAAAATAGGGTCCCAAAACAGCATATAAAGCTTCACAAACAGGAGAAGATCCTGTTAAAATGTATGTAATTTGTTCAAGAAGAAAACAGACCAGAGATGGAGCAAGGCTTTTCCCCAACATTCCCCCTCCTTGAAAATTGCTTAGATTACACTTCTGTCATTTCATCCAGCAGGGACAAAAATGCTTTAATATTTGACCACAAGATAGAGCAAAGGGTTACAGTGAATTTTGTGTGTGTATAGTTTTGTATAAAGACTTTATTCTAATCAAAGGAAAACAGTATTTCAATTATCACTGTTTGTTCAATAGATATTCCATACTATCTTATATACACTCTGATTACAACCACTCCTCAGATATACATATTATGTACGTTCTTTTGTTTTATAAGGAAAAGGTTATGTACTCTTTCAGGGTGTGAGGAGATTTTCCTTATGAAAAGTAAAAATCCACGATAAGCCAATTGGAGCTAGAAAAATAGTTATAGATTGCAGGAAGGGTTAGTTGGTTTCAGTCCTAAATTACCACAGCATCATTTAACAGAAACACTTCCAAAATAAATTAAATTATCCCATATATAAACACACACATAAGCAAACATGATTACGCAGGCGAGTTTATTACAAATTAGTGTATTTCAGTGGAGGGGGTGGGGGGGAAAGCATTTATAGCTGTTTCCTAATGTTATTTGCTGATGAAATTCAATTTACTCACTTGCTCATTTGCAAATGACCTTGTTGAGAAAAGAAGGGAAGGCTGGAAATGAAGCATAGCAACTGTACTTTTATGAGAATTCAATTTAGGCAATTTCTAAACTACAGTTCCTCAAGATATTCAGTCAAATATAGCATTAACAGGCCCTACAAATCTTAAGTCAAAAGTAAAGATCTCCGCAAGAATCAAAATCTTTGGTACCTAACTAAAGCATGCCACGAGAAGACAAGTGAGTATATATGTATTAAGCCCATTGTTAGACTTAGAGTAAAGGTATAGATTCACCTTGCATATATGTGCTAGTTGTTCCCGACTTTAGGCGGAGATGCTCATCTCTGTTTTAAAGCTGAAGAGCCAGCGCTGTCCGAAGATATCTCCATGGTCATGTGACCGGCATGACTAAATGCTGAAGGCGCACAGAATATTGTTACCTCCCCACCAAACATGGTTCCTATTTTTCTATGTGCATTTTTACATGCTTTCGAACTGCTAGGTTGGCAGAAGCTGGCACCCTTTCTAGATCATGGCGCCCTACGCACAGTCACTCAAGCCGTCGTCATTTCCTGACTCGACTACTGTAATGCTCTCTACATGGGGCTTCCTGTGAGGTGCACCTGGAGGCTCCAGCTAGTGCAGAACGCGGCCGCGCGGGGGATTATGGGAGTTTCTAGATACTCCCATGTAACACCTCTCCTGCGCGAGCTGCACTGGCTGCCTGTGGTCCTCCGGGTAAGCTTCAAGGTGCTACTAACTATCTTCAAAGCGCTCCATGGCTCGGGACCTGGTTATCTGCGGGACCACCTCCTACCACATACCTCCCTTCGACCTGTCTGCTCCCACAGAGAGGGCCTCCTCTGGGTACCGTCTGCCGGACAATGCCAGCTGGCGACCCCCAGGGGGAGAGCCTTCTCTGTGGCAGGCCCTGCCCTCTGGAACGACCTGCCCCCCGACCTCCGCACTATCACGGACATTCTCCTCTTCCGTCAAACTTTAAAAACACACCTATTCCATGTCGCTGGCTTAGCATAGCTTTTATGATAGTCCCAATTATAATAATTTTAACTGTTTTTAAGTATAAGTTTTAGCACAGACCCATTGTATTTAATGTATTTTTAACTTTTATATTATTATTGTGTTTATTACTTTTTATCCTTTCTGTGCACCGCCCTGAGTCCCTTTTGGGAGATAGGGCGGTATAAAAATCCGATTAAATAAAATAAAATAAATAAAATAAGTAACAGAAGCTCACTCATTATGCGGCACTAGGGATTTGAACCGCCAACTTTCTGATCGACAAGCTCACTGTCTTAGCCACTGAGCCACCGCATCCCTTTACCATTAGCCTTACCTATTCATAAATGGAAACCTTAATCACTGTTTCAGGAAAAGATGAAGTCTGCCCAGCTTGCTTACTGAAAAACCAAAACAGGGGAGTGAATAATTTAAGAGCAGCTGTTGCAAAGGAGATATTGAGATGGAGCTGTCTGAAGAAGGGACCGCTAAGAATACCACCTCAATTTCTCTGAAGTTACTAAAGGAGTAACAGAAGCCTAATTCAATTGACAATGAATGGCAATCTTTTAATCATAATAAGGGCGTGGAGAATCCATTTACACTGTCCAGTTATCAAGTTCCATGTACTAGGTATGCAATCCAAGGGAATGTTATCCTTGGAAAATTTTAGATTTTGTTTCACAGCCACATTTATATAGTCCCCAATTTCCTCCCAAAAATTATTAAGTGTTAAAATATATGTTTTAAGGAAGATTGATATTGGAACACTGCAAAGTTAAAAGTATGACCTCATTCAGTCAATAAATTGAAGACCTAGTTATGCTTGCTGCTCATAAGTGGATTGCCTATAGACGCATACTTACATGGATAAATATAATTAAATACAGGATTGTACAACATACAGTATCTTAAAAAACAATACAATGGTTATAGGAGTGTTAAAAATGAATATATACACATACTGTTTATATAATATTTAGATAATAGATATACCTTACGACTGTAGTTTGGGACCGGAATTTCTACAACACTAATGTTAAGTCAAGATGGGCGTAAGGTGAGGCCTCCACATGACTGGATTTAATTTTACAACTAACTTGTAACAGTGTAACTGTTTTTTACACTAATTATTAAATGAATCACATGGTCCTAACTCCAAAGTTTGCAGTCATTAATCAAATAAATTATACTCTTTGACCTGAATGGTTGTTTTTTTTGCCAGAAACCAGAAAAAAGTAGTAAATTATGGTCATGTGATTGTAGAATATGGCAACCAATTGTAAACATGAGCCGGTTGCCAGGCACCCAAAATGCAGTCATGTGACCGCAAGGGGGCAGTGCAACATTTCCTGCTCTGCTATCATTACTTCTAAGATCAATATCCTTATGCCAGGGGTATCAAACTCGATTTCATTGAGGGCCGCATCAGGGTTGTGTTTGACCTTAGGGGACAAGGGTGCCATGGCTAGGGTGGGCATGGCCAGCATGATGTCACTCCTGTCAGGGGCACCTTTGATGGCCCGAGCCCTCTGCCAGGAAAACGGAGCTCAGGAGGGCTGTATGTCACCCTCCCAAGCTCTGTTTTCTCTGGCAGAGGCACCACCACAGTCCTTTGCTGTTTCCAGGGCGACCCCGAGTGCCTGATCTAAGCACCCTCCGGGCCTTAAGTTTGACACCCCTGCCATGCTATTTGCATTTTAAAATATCTTTTCTGCATAAAAATGCATTTACATTTAAGCTTCTAGAATCTATTTCAAATCTATCCCTGCCCCCATCTTTCCACTTTGTAATTCTTTTAACAAAAGTAGGGGGGAGGAGAGAAAGAGATAAAAATGCATTGTTCTTGTTTCTAGTTTGGACCTCAGCTCAATGGAAAAACTAAAATAAAACACCGGAGGCCATTTTTAAACTTGAATTGCAAAAAACTCACTTTATTGTCCTTAAAAAAGAAAACTAATATGCAATCATACCTGTGACTACTAAGAAGTTGGTCTCATTGAGTTCAATGGAGCTCATTTTAAGGAATCTAATATAGATATGCAGAATGCATAATAGTTTGAAAGGTTTTTGTTTTCTGGGTGGTGTTATTAAATTACTGAAAATGTTCTTAGTTTCCATCAATAGCGCACTCTGAGGTTGGTTCTCATTCTGTCAACAACGCATTCACTAAGTAAACAAAATTAGACCATTAAATATGGTTATTTTTGTTTAAATACGGTTTAAAACAGGGGTCTCCAACCGTTGCAACTTTAAGTCTGAAGGACTTCAGCTCCCAGACTTCTCCAGCCAGCAAAGCTGGCTGGAGAATTCTGCGAGCTGAAGTCCTTCAGACTTAAAGTTGCAAAGGTTGGAGACCCCTGGTTTAAAAGATCACTCAAAATACAATATATGTCTATATATATATAGATCATGTGGTATTGGGGGAAAACAGGAGCTGTGCAAGACCATTGAGTGAAATTCTTTGTGAAGTTTCAGATTGTGCATTGAACCCCAAACTTTTATATGAAAATAATTCAATATTACTTTAGCTAATAGTACCACAAATAACGACAACAACAATAATGGATAGTTCCATCAAACCTTTGGTTATATATTGTCTTCTTTGGGGAACCTTGATTTAAAGTATCGCAGGTTTCCTAGCCCTTTGTAAAAATATATAACAACATTTAATCATGTGCTCTTCAAGAAAGTATTATGTAGCTACCCTACTATTCAGTATTACCTAAATCTATAGCTTCAATTACTCTTCTTGAAATTAAATAAAAATCAGTTTAATTCAGTCTATGTTTACATTGTCTTTATAAGCCCTCCTTTTTCTGGTAGGAATTTAGAATACTTCTATTCACGCCAATCTTGACTTCTGGCAATGAAAACAGGCTAATCTAAGACATTTCACACCCCATGATGGTAGAAAAAATTATTTTATTCCCTATCAAGGAAAGGCTCATTAAAAAAACCAAAGTGAATTATAACTGAGGATGTTATTGGAGAGAACCCTCAAGAGTTCTAATTAGCCAAATATGGGAGAGTTATGCAAGCCAATATTTTTATAGAGAACTTGAAATCATCTAAGTGAGCCTTCCCAATATGTAACTTCAAAACATAACAATTGAATTATCAACCACGACTGTACTAAACTTCCTCAGTTTAATAAAATAATAATAATAGTTGAATTTATTGACCGCTCCCTCTCCCCACAGGGACTCGGGGCGGTGCACAGGTTTCCTAGTCAATATGCTCATGGCTGGTAATTACTCGGTTTTGAAGTCAACTTATTAGGAAGGCACATTTAGATGATCCCAAATTGTCTATTAAAAATATTGACTTATATAATTCTCAGGAACTCAGGAAATTTAAATGATCCCTCTGGAGGGGCCCCTAACAGTAGCCTAAACCAGGGGTCTCCAACCTTGGCAACATTAAGAACTGTGGACTTCAGCTCTCAGAATTCCTCAGCCAGTTGGCTGAGGAATTCTGGGAGTTGAAGTCCACAATTCTTAAAGTTGCCAAGGTTGGAGACCCCTAGCCTAAACTATCTCCATGCTCAATGCAAAATGGACATGACAGCAGCTTTGACAGATGGCCAATCAGCTATCTCTAAGAGACGAGAACTACAGATAGTTCTCGACTTACGGCCACAATTGAGCCCAAAATTTATGTCGATACCGGTAAGTGAGACATTTGTTAAGTGAATCTTGCCCCATTTTGCAACTTTTCTTGCCAGGTTGTTAAGCGAATTATTGCAGTTGTTAAGTTAGTAGCCCAGTTGTTAAGTGAATCTGGCTTCTCCATTGACTTTGCTCATCAGAAGGGGATCACATGGCCCCGGGTACTGCAACCCTTCATCAATATGCCCCAGTCGCCAAGCACCCAAATTTTGATCAGGTAACCATGGGAATGTTGCGACAGTCATGTGTGAAAAACAGTCAGAAGCCACTATTTTCTGTGCTTTCATAATTTTGAATGGCCACTGTTGTAAGTCGAGGACTACTTTCTTCATAGCCAGTAGCTGTTAATAAAGGAATGCTTGAATTCTTAAACTTGCTATCACTTAAGATGCTATGAACATTTATAAAATAACAGAGAAAAGACAAAGGCTGAGATTAAACTGCCATGTGGGTGATGAACTTTACTCTAGAGAGGTAAAACTTTCAAAAGAGCTGGGAATCCATCTCACGTTTTGCCTTGCTTTCTGTTATTTTATTTGTCGTTTAATTTTTTGGTTTTAATATTAATTTGCATTTAGTTTTTATCCTAAAGTCTCCCGAGCTTGCAATATTATAAGCTGCAATATTAAATTATATATAAATATATCTACTTAAAAAGATAAATCGTGCTTTGCATGTTGAAAAACACCATCTTTATTTAAGAAATGTACATCTTGACTATTGTGTCAGCTCCTACCCTGTTTGTTTCGGGGGGGGGGGGGGAATCGGGGCCTTAATTATTAGCCAAGCCAGTTTAACTGTGATTTCACTGAATTTCTGAGATTTTATGATTGGTGCCTTGTAGTCAGAAAAGCAGGATATAACTCACTAGCTGATGTAACAGAGATAACAAAGAGAAACCAAATCATCATAATATGTCATGACTAGCCATGAACCTCACATGCAGTTTTTACAATTGTTAGAATGAGAAGGAAAAAAAGAAGCCAAGAAAAGGAAAAAGGAAAAATCTTAAGCCAGTTTATGATCATGGAAGAACATGAAATATATAACCATACTGAATGTTGCAACAGTCATATGTGTGAAAAACAGTCCGAAGCCACTTTTAGCTGCTTTCATAATTTCATAATAAGTGGCAGGCCCCGCCCTTTGGAATGACCTCCCCCCAGACCTCCGGACTATCATCGACTTCCGCCTCTTCCGCCGGACTTTACAAACCTATTTCTTCCATATGGCCGGCCTGGCATAGCTGCTACAACCATGTTTTATTATATCTGGGTTTTAAATTAACTGTCTCCTTTTTAGCACGGGTTAAATTGTTTAATAGTAGTTTTAAATTTTGTAGAATTTGTATTATTTGTATTGTTGGATTTTAAGTTCCTGTGCACCGCCCTGAGTCCCTTTTTGGGAGATAGGGCGGGATAGAAATTTAATAAATATAAATATATAAATATAATGCCCTAATAAGAGACTAATAAAAAAACCTCTGCCTATTAGTATTGCATCTCATGTGAAAATTTGCAGTTATTTTAGACCATTTGTTTACAAGATAAATTTTACTCCAAGATATAAGTTTAAATTACATTGCCTTCTCTTCTTCACTCTGCCTTTAAAAAGTTCAGACAGTTTTCTCTCTTCCCACTTCTCTCTTATTCTACTCACAAGGAATGGCAGCTGGCCATAATCAAAGATAGTCTTTTTATAAGCTCCTTGAATACAAGTTAATAAAGGTAGTCCTCAACTTACAACAGTTCATTTAGTGACCGTTCAAAGTTACATCACTGAAAAGAGTGAGTTATGACCATTTTTAGCACTTATGACCATTGCAGCATCCCAATGATCATGTGACCAAACCGCTGGCAACTGACTCACCTTTATGACTGTTTGTAGTGCCCCGGGATCATGTGATCTATCTTTTGCGAACTTCAGACAAAAGAAGTCAATTGGTAAACCAGATTCACTTAACAACCCTGTAACTAACTTAGCAACTGTCATGATTCACTTAGCAAGTCGTACAATGGGGCAAAATTCACTTAACAAACATCTCGCTAAGCAACATAAAATTTGAGCTCAATTGTGATCGTAAGTCAAGGACTATCTGTAATAAAATGGATACAGAGAAAGGCTTGCTTACCTCTTCGGGAGCACAGGTTTGAACACTTCTCCGAAAAAGTCTTTCTGGAAGGATAGTAGGGAGGTGGGGGATTGTCATAGTCGTGTCTTGGTCCCAGATGGTTCGGCTCTGGGTCTGCAAAAGCCGAGGAAGATCTTGAATGTTCCATTGTTCCTTGTGACAACCTATGAACAGAAAGAAAGGCAGAAAAAAAACAACAACCCCAGATGTCTTTGTGATAGATCAGCAATTTCCTCAACCTTCAGCAACAGCTTTTATTTTTGCACAACACAATGGCAGCATTCCTCCCCATCAACTATCTGACTATAGGGGGAGATTATTTCAAATTTGGAAATGACTCCACCAAATCTGTGAAAGAGGGCTACTATCGTAAATGTTGTGGCCTGTCAGCCGCCACTCCCTCCAGCAGCCGAATCAGATGAGGAGGAGACGGCGTGAGAGTCAGGGCCAGCATCAAAGCAATCTGAGAGCTCGGGGTGGGGGGGAGAGGGACTGGAGCTGTCAGAGATAGAGACAGAGGCGAAACCTGGGCTGTCCATCAGCCCTCAGATGGAGAGTCAACAACTCCCAGGTCTGTAGGTAGCTGATGAGGAAGAGGAGGAACAGCTGGGTCCAGTGCCTGACGGACGGATGCACGGAAGGCAGAGGAGAGGAGAGCAGTGAAAATCTATGGGCCGATCCTTGGGACGGAAGAGCCCCTGCTGCTAGTGAAGCCCCACCCTAGCTCTGGGAATGGGGCAGAGATGAATAGGTATGGCAGACAACTATTCATCTCCCTGCTGGACAGACCTGTTAGGCTGCTGTGTGTGAGAGGGAGACTTTTTGCTGGGGCTGTTGGCGCTCCTAATAATTTAACGACAGTGGTTTTGTCGTGTTGGGAGCTGGATCAGAACAATAAACTTCTGTTTTCCTGCAGAGGGACAAAAAAATTTTTGGAAGACTTCTGATGTGGTACCTCCATGGGGAGGAAGTTGGTGCTTACCAAAGGATGAACCTACTCACGTTGTGGGGAACATTAAGTTCCCTGCGACAGGGGTCTCCAACCTTTGCAACTTTAAGTCTGAAGGACTTCAGCTCCCAGACTTCTCCAGCCAGCTTTGCTGGCTGGAGAATTCTGGGAGCTGAAGTCCTTCAGACTTAAAGTTGCAAAGGTTGGAGACCCTGCTCTACGAGATGTTAAGCAAACTTTTTGTCCTAGGTCAGAGTTGAATCTGGGCAGGTTTATGGGTGAAATGTTATAGTGAATTAGAGATCTCTGCAAGAGACTCCCTAAGTAAAGACAACATAGTGGTAGAATTGACAGAAATTTCTTTGGAGGAAGGACAAATTGGGGCGCACCCATTTGTGCTCTGAAAGAGTTGCTCCTCCAGAGATTTAGTTTCTTGTGATCAATTGTGGGTCAAGGTTTGGGCGCTAAGGGATTTACAAGGTCTCCTTAATTGCTGTGCAGCCTTCATGGATATTTGAGTAGCAAGAGCCTAAACTTCTTAAACACTTGACGATTTAATTACTTTGCAAGCTAAGAGAGATATTCTCAATGGTATGGAAGATCAAAGACTCATGGTGGGCGCCTTCTTTTTGAAATTAAGAAGAGGGGGGTGGAATCAGCTATTTTAAAGGATTTCCAATTTAAAAGCAAAAAGCTTAACAAGATCGTGATCTAAGAAAGTTTCCAATGAACTAAGTTTCCAATGAACTAAGAGGATAGTGTTTTTAAATATATATATATATATATATATTTTGCTGACAAAACTGCATTGGAAAACAGTAAAATTAATTAGACTAGCAGATTGGACCTTTGTGAGAATGTTGATTGTTTTAAGGGCAATAGTAATTGGTTGATTTTACAAAATAAGAAGATAAGGCTTATATGAGCTAAGCTGTGAGACTGCAACTGCAGAAAACTAATTGGGACTAAAATGTTAAGCATAGAGGAAAGCGAAAAGCGGGGGGGTGGGGAGCCTATATTTTACGAACTATAACTAGTACTCTAATTGACATACTTTCACTTTCTCACCATGGCAACCACAAGGAAAGTTGCCAAATTGGGGGGAAAGGATGCAGGGGTTCACTAGAACAACTTACAGATAAGGATATGTCACCAGATTTATTACAGAAAATGGTTGAAGAATTTGGCAGAAATGACTGCAACAATGTTTTAAAAAAAGGAAATGGAAGAATAATTTGCAGGGATTTAAAAAAAAAAAAGATCTGGAAGAAGAAGTTTAAAAAATCCTGAAGACCTAAACTTATTATTTATTAATTTTAATTGGGTTTGTTGGTTTTTAATCTTAACATGGGCCAAATTATTTAATATGTTTTTAAATTGTTTTTAACTTTTATATATCTGTGTTTTATTTTGGCTGTACACCACCCTGAGTCCTTCAGGAGTAGGGCAGTATAAAAAATTAAATAAATCAAAATCAAAAAATCTAAACCAAGTTACTGATAAAGTAGAAAGTAAGAAAAAAATTATAAATAGAGAATTCAGGAAGGAGTTGGAAAGTTTGGAACGGAGAAAAAAAGTATTTTGCTTCAGATTTAGGATAATTCCACATAATTTATTTATTTATTTATTTATTTTATTTTATTAAATTTATAAACCGCCCCACTCTCCCCAAAGGGACTCGGGGCGGTGCACAGGAAGTTAAAATAGAATAAAGACAGAAAATGACAATAAATAATACTAAAAATCGATTAAACCCCAATACCCTGTGCTAAAAATCCTAAAAACATTAAAATCCAAAAACTTTACCCTTAAAATCCGAATTAAAACAATTTAAACTTCAGTCTAAACTTAATGGTGTGGATTAAGCCAGGCCGGCGAGATGGAATAAATGCGTCTTCAATAAATGCGTCTTCATAAAAATAGATGGAGAGGATACCAGAGATATGTGTGTGTGTGTGTGTGTATGTGTGTGTGTGTGTGTGTGTGTAAAACATATTTGCTGCCAAGACACTTCCAAGCATACCCTACTCCCGACTAGAGCTTCAAGTATCTATTGGTTCCAATGTATACTTTTCTCTCCTAGATCATAACTTCCATGAAGAAGATGAGATGGGAAGGAGCATGTTAGGTACCACTCTATTACCCCATCTTGCAACGAGCAAAATGTCCCACTCCCTAAGCCGGACAATTAAGTTTAGGAGGATGGGGGGGGGGGGAACCCATCTTGCATTAATGTTTGCAAGTGTTTCTCCCATTGCTTACAGCCCTGTGGGAAGAACTTTGAAAGAGAATGCTCTTTCCCCTTCCCTCTGTACTGCAACTCTTCCTGAAATCGGAGATGCTGTGAATAACAATTAAGCTTAGAAAAATCACTGGCACTGGCATTAATGGAACCTCCCACTCAATCTTCACTGAGATGTTGGGGTAGAGATTTCAAGACATCACTGCCCCCTCCCCCCCACCCCACTTTACACGCAACGCTATTCAGTTTAGAAAACTATGCCTTGGCCCATTAAATGAGGGCTTTTTTGGCGTGGGAAAACACTATGCACGTACCCAAAACAATGTGCTCTTTCCCTATTCTTCCTGAGGGAACATCAAAGCACTGATCTGCTACTTATCAGCAGTTTGATAGGAAACCGTAACAGGAGTAAAAGTATGTGGAAATGAGAGGGAAAGAGAGAGCATTAAAACGCTATTCTCGTGATGGCGAACCTATGGCACGCATACCACAGGTGGCACGCAGAGCCCTTTCCGCGGGCACATCAGTCGTTGCCCCAGCTCAGCTCCACTGCGCTTGCGGAGGGAAGAGATACATGCACATGGAGGCCAAGAGTCACGCACACATGCTTATGGGAAGGGTCGTGTGCTCATGTATGGGGGGTGGAGTAACAGGGGGTGCGCATGCATGCACAAGGGTGCACGGGGGTTGCATGCACATGCACAGGCGTGCGGCGGGGATTGTTGCATGCATATTGCCTTATGAGTGTGTGTGGGTGCATGTGCACTGTTGCCAGGGGTGAGTTCCTGCCAGTTCTAACCTCTTCTATAGAAGAGGTTCCACAAATCTACAGTGCCATTTAGAACTGGTTCCAGCTCCCTCCCCCCGTCTGTCCGCCCATCATCAAGATGAAGAGCAAGAGGAGGAATTCTCGGAGTTGAAGTCCACAAGTCTTAAAGCTGTCAAGTTTGAACACCCTGGATTTTTTTTTTCTAAAGGGTTAGGGGTGTGAGGATCTTGTAACTTGACAGCTTTAACATTTGTGTGCTTCAAATGCCAGAATTCCTGAGCCAACATTTTGGTTGCTAATCAAGAGTGTTGTTAAGTGAGTTTCACATTTTACAGGTTGGCCACGCCCACCCAGTCACATGACTGCCAAGCCATTCCCAATCACATGGCTGGCAAGCCATTCCCACAAAATAGGCCACACCTACAGAAGAGGTTCTAAAAAAATTTGAAACCCACCACTGACTGTTGCACACAGTGTGTGTGCTTTAGGCATGCAACAACAAAAAAGGTTAGCCATCACTGCTCTATTCTATGCAAAGGATGATTTCTTAAACTTACCTTCCGCCTGATGAATTTGGTGGCCTCCTTCTTTTATCAAAATAATTGGGATTCTCCCTGGGAATGTAGCCTCTGTCTTGATGAAATTTCCCAGAATGGGGCATCTTCTATTTTGCTGAAGTTACCTACAAGTGGAGCTTGCTTCTGCTTCAGTTTGATGAATGGGTAACATTCAGTCAACGATTTTGTTACTCAGGTTAGAAACACAAAATAAGACACGAAGGTGATCTATAAAAACGAAGTGAAAGTAGTAGGTTTTATTACTTGCTATATAACAGCAAGGTCAGAGCATCCTTTCCCTATTCAAAATTTTGGATAACAACTCCCCAAAATATACACTTGTCAATTTGGTCTATATCATTAGAATATTAGCCCCAAAAATTTAGAGAGCACAGGTTGAGAAACAAAATGTACAGTGAAGCAGGGAGCTGCTAAACTACAGTGATCCCTCGTTTTTCGCGGCTTCATGTTTCGCGGCTTCAGTGCTTCGCGGCTTTTTCAAAAATACAGGGGAAAAATGCATCGGTAGGAGGCAAGCACCCCCTAGTGCTTGCTTTAAACGATGTCCACCAACTCAAGTTTCCGGTGCGAATCCTACTTCGCGGTTTTTCAGTTTTCGCGGAAGGTTCCGGTCCCCATTAACCGCGAAAAATGAGGGATCACTGTAAATGATTCCTGGTAGAACAAATTATAATGCTATATATGTAAAAAAAACCAAAGGAATACAACAAATGGCAATTGTAATTGTAATCAAAGGAATGCAACATTAAAATGTTGCTGTTTTAAGAAATCAGCAAAATTTACGGAATATAGGTAGTCCTCAACTTATGGCAACTATTGAGCCTAAAATTTCCATTGTTAAGTGAGACAATTTTAAATGACTTTTCCTCCATTTTATGACCTTTCTTGACACAATTGTTAAGCGAATCACAGCAGTTGTTCAGTTAATAGCATGATTGTTAAGTGAATCCGACCACCACATTGACTTTGCTTGTCAGAAGGTCACAAAAGATCATCACATGACCTCATGGCACTACAACCCTCATAAATGTGAGCCAGTTGTCAATGGTCCAAACTTTGATCACATGACCATGGAGGCGCTGAAATGGTTGTTAAGCGTAAATAATGGTCATAAGTCACTTTTTTCAATGAAGTTGTAACCTCAAACAGTCCCTAATGAATAGTTGTAAGTCGAGAATCACCTGTAGAGTGATCCTCATAACCTTCTGGGGGAAAAAATCATTAAAATGTTTTAAAAACTTTATAGGAAAATGGATTATTTTACCAATGTCTGCTGTACCTCTTCTTGGGAAAATATAATTCTCACTAGGATGGATTTTAGATTTAGGTTTATTAGTTTTTTATGCCGCCCTACTCCTGAAGGACTCAGGGCAGTATACAGCCAAAGTAAAACAGATATATAAAAGTTTAAAAAGTTTAAAAAACATATTAAACAATTTGGCCTCTCTTAAAATTTAAAAACCAAACAAACCCCGATTAAAATTGATAAAGATTCATATTTCAAATTCATTTTTATGCCAGCATGGCTTGTTGGAAAAAAAAGATTTTGAGAGCATGTGCGTAAGTAAGGGATAGTTCTTAATTCCAGGGGCAATTCGTTCCAGAGGACAGGTGCTCCCACGGAAAAGGTTCTCCCCCTGGGTGTCATCAGTCGACATTGTTTAGCTGATGGCACCATGAGGAGACCCTCTCTATGGGAGCTTACGGGCCGGTGGGAGGCTCTAGGTGGCAGAAGGCGATCTCATAAGTACCCAGGTCCTAAGCCATGGAGCGCTTTAAAGATAGTAACCAACACCTTCAATCGCACCCGCAAAACCACCGGAAGCCAGTGTAAGCTCATGCAGGAGGGGTATTATATGGGAGCATTTTACATTTTAAGGCAGCATTTTACATTTTAACTCAGTCAGCTGCACCTGTCAACTGGTTTGCACATGCACAATGCATCTTTCATTCCTCCTTTATATCAGAGCTGATGTGTCAACTGTATCATGTTCAAGAAAAGGAAGAATCTCTTTTTCGGATATATGGCTAACATGCAAATGACCAGATAATGCTATAGTCACATTGAGGGTGTGATAGTAACACTGATTCCAAACTTCTGCATTGCAGCTCTTTCAGTCCTTTTTATTTATCATAAGTCACAGAATTAAAGCCCACTCAGGGTTTCTACTGCCTTAGGAATTGCTGGGTTTACTACTATCTTGATTTTGATCCTGTGGATTTCCATTAAAAGCAAACGTAGGCTCAGAAATAAATGTACTGACTGAACCAAGACAGCTTATGATGTCAACGCTTCTGCTGAATTATCTTAGTTTTACTTTAAATGTACTTTAAATTAAATTGGACTGTACCCCAGCTTTGGATTGTTTTATCTTAGGTTCACTATTTTATAACCATTTATCTTAGGTTCACTATTTTATAACCGAACCGACAAAAATAGCTTAATTCCATAAGCTTTATCTCCATCTTCCATTGTATTGCCAGTAATGGTAAATCCAAGATCACATTCAGGTTTGATCTTGCGATGGGATTAAGTTGCACATCTTCCAGGTGTAGTAGAACTCTCATCCGCTCCAGGCAACAGTTAGAGACAATACCATTTTAGCCCAACTGTATCTGTGGCACCACAAATTCCCATCTGTGATGCAGGGATCAGAAAGGACTAAAACAGACTGCCTAAACTTGACCTATGATGAGAGAGACTTCATATTTTGGGAATGTGCTTCCCCTAGCCTAAACTGAGCCATTTAAATTGCATCCTAACCTTTCCCCAGGTGGTCTACAATCACCTAACCTTTCCAAAGTGGTGGTCCTCATTCAGTATTGAAGATCTGAGTGCAAAAGCAGAATTTTTAAAGGCTCCCCTCCCCCCCAAATCTATCTTCAGTCTGAAAGCAAGACAAGCAGGAAGTTGTGAGTTCGATCCTAGGTAGAGGCACATGTAGGGTCTCCAGCTTGGGCAGGGGGTTGGACTAGATGACCTGCAAGGTCCCTTCCAACTCTGCTAATCTGTTAAAAGACCAACAGGAAGCCAAGGATGTAATAAGCCTTCTGCAACCTGATGCTTTGCAGAAATGTTGGGCTAGAAATGTCTGCAAGAAAGCTCAGAGAGCACCAAGGGCCCCTCTAGGCTAGAGGTCTCTTCCTTTGCAGCTAGCATGGCCACCAAGGCTAAACTGCCTAGGGTGAGTAATTCAAACAGTTTTGGAGGACATCAAGTTGATGAATAGAGGTCATCCTCTATTTATGACCACATTTGAGCCCAAAAATTTATGTTGCTAAGTGAAACATCTGTTAAGTGAGTGCTGCTCCATTTTGCAACTTTTCTGGCCAGATTTGTTAAGTGAACCACTGCAGTTGTTAAATTAGTAACACAGTTGTTAAATGAGTCTGGTTGACTTTTGCTTGTCATAAGGTTGCAAAAGGTGGATCTCCTGATTTCCTCCACGGGACACTGCAACCATCATAAACGTGAGTCAGTTGCAAAGCATCCGAATGTAAATCACGCAACCCCGGGGATGCTGCAACAGGTCGTAAGCAGGAAAACCGGTCGCACGCAAGTCCCTTTGTTCAGTGCCGTCGTAACTTTGAATGGTCGCTAAGCGAGTTGTTGTAATAAGCTGAGGATTGCCTGTACTGATTTAAAGGGATGGTACTCCAGCAGAAAAAAAAAGCAGGATAAGTTTGTGGGGCGTTTGAAGAAAGGCTGTTTACAAATCCCAGCTCTTCAAAGCCAACATGGGGAGGAGACTTAAGGGAAGACACCCAGCCTTCTTTCCTACACAAAACATAGGGCGCCGTTTGGGTGCCCGATAGACCTTATTACCTTATTTTCCCAACTCACCCCAGAGCTGCTAAAAGGGCCTCCTCACGTTCAGCAACGCGCCGGAATTCACGGGAACTTTGGCAGGGATCGGGCGCAGCTTTGTCTCTTTTTTCCGAGGGGAGCTCGGCGTTTCCTGGTTGGCGCGGCAGCGAGAGAGAAGGTGAAACTTCGCTCGGCCACGTACAAAACAAGCCCGCCGCCGCCCAGCCCCGCCAACCTTCCGATGTTCGGGGAGGGTCAAGTTTCAGTCTGCAGCGCCCGCGGTTTCGGAGACGCTCGAAAGCAAAGGGGAGCGACCTGCCCAACCTGAAGGGGCGGAGCGCGGCGGCCGGAGGTAGCCGCTTCTCCGGGGAGCTGAGGCGAAAAGAGCGCCCGCGGCTGAGGTGTAAGAGAAATAACGTCCGAAAGCGCCAAATGGGGGGGTCGTTGGCTTTCTTGGCAGAGATGGACCCGCTCTCACCTGCGCTTAAGGGAGAGAATGAAGGACTTTGGTTGGTGACAAGACGAGGCGGCGTTAGGTGATCCCAGACCAGAGGTCTTTAAACTTGGCAACTTTAAGACTTGTGGACTTCAACTCCCAGAATTCTCCAGCCAGCTAGGCTGGCTGGAGAATTCTGGGAGTTGAAGTCCACAACTTGGACGTCCCCAAGTGGAAGTCTTAAAGTTGCCAAGTTTGGGGACCTGTCCTAGACTTACGGCCTAGACTTACGGCCAGAATTGAGCCCCCCCCCCCAATTTTCTGCTGTTAAGTGAGACATTTGTAAAGTGAATTTTGCCCTGTTTGACGAGCTTTCTTTGCCTCCCTTGTGAAGTGAATTGCTGCGAGCGATGACTTAGTAACATGGTTCTGGAGAGAATCTGGCTTCCCCACTGATGTGGCTTGTCAGAAGGTCAGAAAAGTGGATCGCGTGATCTTGGGATGCAGCAACGGTCATAAGTCGGAACAACATTGCCATGTGTCTGAATTGTGATCGCATGATCGTGGGGATGCTGGAAAGGTCGCAAGTGTGAAAAGGGTCATAAGTCACTTTTTCACTGCTGTTGTAACTTCAAATGGTCACTAGATGAATTGTGGTGAGTTAAGGACTGCCTGTATTGGTAATGTTGCAATGTAGATTTGGATGTCTGAGAGAACATGGTTGGAGGGCTCCTTCGGCTACCGAGCTGTATTCCTCCTATGATTGACAGCTTGATCTGCAAAAGGTTGGCTCCAGTTTGCAGATTCTTATGATTTTGATTCTTATGATTATGATTCTTGACAAATGTATCTTGTCTTTTATGTACACTGAGAGCATATACACCAAAGACAAATTCCTTGTGTGTCCAATCACACTTGGCCAATAAAGAATTCTATTCTATTCTATTCTATTCTATTCTACTCTACTCTACTCTACTCTACTCTACTCTACTCTACTCTACTCTACTCTACTCTACTCTATAGACCCGTGATGGTGAACCTATGGCACGCATGCCCAAAGTGGCACATGAAGCCATGCTGCCCGGCACGTGTGGCCTTGCCTGTTTGTCTTTCTGGTGCACATATGCGCGTGATGATCAGCTGTCCTTTGTGCACACGGCAGTGCTGAAAACCATCGTGCGCATGTGCGCTGGCCAGTTTGCTCATGTGTTCCAGAACCTGGAACTTTGGCTTTTCCGGAGCACAGTCTCTTCACACGCATGACAGTGTCATAAACTGGCCATCAGGCACGCATGCGTGCTAGATCCTGGAAGTTCAGCTTTTCTGCAGTGCAGCCCTGACGAGTGGGAGCATGCACACTCAGTGCCGAAAAGGTTTGACATCACTGCTATAGATCTATGATTGACAGTTTGATCTGCAAAAGGCTGGCTCCAGTTTCATACAAAACAGCTGTATTCTCTCAGCCCTTGGATCCTTGGATTAGCCCATGTTCTGGGTTTGCACAACATATTTTCGGTCACAAAAATAAACCAAACAAGACTGAGATGTTTGGCAAATACAATCATTGTGCCTTAGATTATATATATTTAAAGCAGTGTTTTTCAATCTTGGCAACTTTAAGGCTTGTGGACTTCATCTTCCAGAATTCCTCAGCTATCACAGCTGGCTAAGGAATTCTGGGAATTGAAGTCCATACATCTTAAAAGTTGCCAAGCTTGAAAAAAGACACTGAGACAAAGAATGAACATAGCCAATTCTTTAAATCAAGCTTGTCCATTTTAACTGAGGGTATTCCTTGAACTGAATGTTTAGACTGTGTTGTCCCTTCTTGTATGAATCAACATCTGAGTATTCCCTTCGGCCGATTCGCTCCCACAGAGAGGGACTTCTCCGGGTGCCGTCCACTAGGCTATACCAGCGGGCGACGCCCAGGGGAAGGGCCTTCTCTGTGGTGGGCCCGACCCTCTGGAATGACCTTCCCCCCAAAATTAGAACAACTACGGACCTCCGCTCCTTCCATCAAAAACTAAAAACTCACTTCTTCTGCCTGGCCGGCTTGGGTTAATTGACCCATTTACCTCTAGCTGAATATTTAAAACTGTTTTATTAGGGATTTTTAGGGGTATTAGTTTTCGTTAGTTTGGGATTATAGTGCAGGGTCTAGGTTTAATTCATTTTAAATTGTATTATAATATTTGCTATTTGTATATTTTTAATTCCCTGTGCACCGCCTCGAGTCCCTTCGGGGAGAGAGAGCGGTTTACAAATTAAATTATTTATTTCTTTATTTCTTTATCTACAAGGTAGATACTTTCCTGTCTTTTCCAAGAGTGCAACTTACTGTTGAAATGTATATTTTATCTGTATTTTTTTTAAATGTGCAGAAGTAAAATCAATAAAGTTGTCAAATATTTGTAACTTTCAGCATCAGAAATCCAAAAAGATGAGTTTTGTGGGATATTTCTTTCTATAAAGGTTGTTCTGCAGGTTACATTATAAACAATTACAGCACAGCAAACATCATTGTTCAAAGGGAATAACTATTATGTTAATTATGCATTAAGTTTACCATGTAAATATATAAATTAAATTGTCGGTTCCTATTCTGATGTCTGTAAGCTGAATGGGGTTGGATGTGGAATGATGGGATTCAGCTCAACCCTAGCAAGGCTGAGCATTTTGGAGTTTAGGGGCTTTGGGTTCTGAGAACTTAAATCATTTCAGGTTCTGGATGGACTGGTACTGCCCAAAAAATACTCAGTAAGCCAACCAAGGGTTCTTCTGGACTTAGGTTCCTGCTCAAGAAGCTGGTGAAGGTCATGGCCAGGAGACCCTTTGCGCTATATGCCAGTTGCACCTATTCTTGGACCAGGAGCCTCTATTCTCATTCATGTGCTGGTCACATCCTGAATGGATGACAGAAATGTGCTCTGTGTGAGGATGCCCTTGAAGAGTATATACTGTAGAACTGTAGCTGGTGCAAATGTGACAGTGTGGGCAATTGTGTATGCTTCTCCATCAGCACATGTTACACCACTGCATTGGCTGCCACATGCTTCTGAAGTCAATTCAAAGGATTGGTGGTGAGCTATAAAGCCCTAGAGGGCATAGGTCAAGGATATTTATTTCAATCAGAATAGAGCTGGAAGGGACCTTGGAGATCTTCTAATCTTCTCCTGTTCAAGCAGGAGACCCTATACCAGTGATGGCTAACCGTTTTTGGCTCGCGTGCCAAAAGCGGGGGGAGCGCAGGGGGGGATCGTGCATGGGCGTGCCACACCCATAATGCTATGTGCACAACTCCCTACTTTTGGTGTGCTTTTTTTGCCCTCCCCGGGCTCCAGAGGCTTTCTACAAGCCTGGGGAGGATGAAAACAGCTTCCCCACCACCTCCAGAGAGCGAAAAATTGCCTCCAAAGAAGATCTAAATCAGCTGGCCAGCGCACACATGCGCGCTAGAGCTGACAGGGCAATGCCTCGCGTGCCCTAAGAAATGGTTCCGCGTACCGCCTGTGGCACCCGTGCCATAGGTTCGCCATCACGGCCTTATACCATTTCAGACAAGTGGCTGTCCAGTCTCTTCTTGAAGACCTCCAGTGATGGAGCACCTACAACTTCTAAAGGGAAGCTGTTCCACTGACTAATAGTTCTCAGCGTTAGGAAGTTTCTCTTTAATTCCAGGTTGCTTCTCTCCTTATGCAAAAAAAGGTTTTATTGGTTTTAACAATTTTTTTACAGGGAAAAGGTATATAGGGTGTAAAAGAACATTTTAGAGGCATCCATATCGGAGGTGTAGACCGCCTCCAAGGCTTCATACAAAGATTAATTATTTTTCCATTTAAGGTGGCAGGAGTTACATATGTATCATTTCATAAAATTCATGCATTCAATACATTGTTTCTACAAAACATCCGAAAGAAAAAGTTACAGAATATTAAAGGAAATCATTTTTATAATCTGAGTCTTGTAAATATTGTATCCTCATCCTCCCTCCCACCAGTGGGTGGTGCCATGGCCCCTCCCGTTCCCCCATTTTCTTCCTCCAGGATTGAGGCATATTATTTTTTTGAAAAAGAAAAAGGCTTGCGCCTCTTCAATTGTTTTAATTTTTACTCTCCCCCCCTCCCAGAGCACCAACATTTCCCCCAGATGTTAGATTGACTCTGATCATCTGGGCCTTCAGAAAGCTCTGAAGACATAGCAATGCCATCACACTTGAGGCTCTGAGGATGATGGAGGGGGTTTATCATTATTGTTTGAATGTGAAGTATTGCCTGGATTTGCTGCTGTTTACGAATGCTTTTTTGTGCTTTAATGCGACTTTTATTGATAGGATTGTGTGTGACTATTGCTTGTTTTGTATTGATTCGTTGAATCTTTCTCTTTGAAAAGTTTTATTTTTGTTCTCTATCTACAATTATAGGTATACATTCATATAATTATTGTTCTTCTTTACATTTGTCATTCTTATACAATTGTTATTCCATTTACAAGGTTATAACATATCGTTTGGGTTGCTTTGTTTATCATCCCTCGCCTGTTTTGACACCACCTTCTTTTCCCTTTCTTTTCTCCCTCCCTCCCTTCTCTACTTCCTTCCTTCCTCCTTTCCCTTCCTTCTTCCCTTACCTCTCCCCTCCTCCTCTCTTCCCCTCCTACCCTCTCTCCTTCTCCTATCTTCCTCTCCTCATCTCTTATCTTCCTTCCCTCTTCTTCCTCTCCTCTCCTCCTTTCTTCCTTTCTCTCGCTCCCTCCCTTCTCTACTTTCTTCCTTCCTCTCTCCTTTCCCTTCCTTCTTCCCTTACCTCTCCCCTGCGTCTCTCTTCCTCTCCCCTCCCTACCCTATCTCCTTCTCCCTTCCATCTTCTGATTCGTTGAATCTTTGAAGCTGTTTTTACTGGTGTGCTTCACCCAGAGTCACTTATTGTATGTATGATGGTGACTATATTGAATGAATGATTAAATAAATAAATCCAAAGTGTACATATTTGCCTACAGAGCGCTCCATAGAAAACATTGGTAAGTTTGCAATTGTTTGGGTCCTCAATCTCCTTTTTAAAGCAAGTGCCACAAATTTAATCTGCTCTTATATAGGTGATAGTTCCATGAACAGACTCTTTACTGTTTGCATCCTTGTTAACCTGCCTCATGTATTGTGTGTGTGTTTGTGTGTGTGTGTTTGCGTGTGTGTTTGTATGGTGCGCACGTGCGTGCGTGCATATGTGTGAGCATGCATAGCAAAGAATAGAATAGAATAACACAGTTGGAAGGGACCTTGGAAGTCTTCCCTCTGCTTAGGCAGGAAACCCTACACCACTTCAGACAAATGGTTATCCAATCACTTCTTTCAAACTTCCAATGTTGGAGCATTCACAACTTCTGGAGGCAAGTTGTTCCACTGATTAATTGTTCTATCAGGAAATTTCTCCTTAGTTCTAGGTTGCTTCTCTCCTTGATTAGTTTCCACCCATTGCTTCTTATCCTATCCTGAGGTGCTTTGGAGAATAATTTGAAGCTATGTAGTTTAAAGCTTTTTGCCTTAGCCTGCACCTTTCTGATGCATTCGTGTAAAAATATAAATCTAAATCAAGCTATCTGCTTGAACATTTCACTGCTCCAAATATGGGGAAAGCATCAATGTATTTTAAAAATGACACAATACAGGGGGAGGGAGGGAAAACATAACACCTTTGCCAGTGAAAGTAATCAGGAAAAATTAGAAGAAACAGGATAATCTACTACCATATCAAATATGAATGTATGCTCTGGGAAGATGATAAAGGATCAACAGACATCTGCTCAAATTCAATCTGCTGTGCGACCATTTTCTAAAAGTGTAAATTTAATTGCTTCCCATCTCAGTGTTTCTCCTGAGAAACAACAGATCACCAGGAGTTTAGCTATTACAGCAACCTTTGGATTTTAAAAATGAGAGCAACAGAAGAGGTGCTTCCGTGGTTCTTGGAAAAATGTAACTCCAAACAGTTGTAATAAGAGAGCAAGGGGGGGGGGGGGAATGGAATAATAGATGATACCTTTCATTAGTACAATGGAAAGCTGGAAAGTATAGAAAATAGTTTGCCTCTTCCAAATTGCAGATGGAATTAACTACAAGGATACACATAAATAAATCCTGAATGTGAATGTATTCATGCCAAGAAAAGTTCAAATAATCATAAAATCATAAGACTGGAAGGGACTTTGGAGGTCTTTTAGTCTAACCCCTTGCCTAAGGCAGGAGTCCTTATACCATTCCAGAAAAGCGGTTGTCCCATCTTTTCCTGAAAACGTCCAGTGATGGAGCACCCACAACTCAAGAGGCAAGCTGTTCCACTGGTTAATCGTTCTCACTGTCAGTTGAGAGATTGGTCAATTTTCTCTGGTACTGAGTTATTACTAACATGTTGCACTCAAATTACATGGACCAGATGTAGCATTGTAGGGGACATGATTAGACATAGTGCCGTACTGTTGCCAGAAAAGATTATGGAGACAAAATCATTATCTTGGTTTACCACAGGGTAAACATGTACCTGCATATTTATTTTTTTATTTATATTGATTTATTGTGTTATGATTATTGTGATATAACTCACAGTTAGCAGATTATTTTGAGTTTGGTCAGGGATGGGGAAATCCCAGGAAAATCCCAATTGTATCCAGGTAAATTCAGAGAGAATTTTGAAGGATGGGTGAAAGAAAGGTTTGTCTCTAGGAGTCCCCCTGCTCCTTATTGATAAAGAAAACTATCATGATCAGAAAAATGAGCTATAAGACTACTGCTTATTTATTTGGATGGTTTTAGTTGTCAATGAGTTAAGGCACCAAGAACTTAGCTCCTGAAATCCAACCAACCACTGGATAGTAGCAAACAGATCAGAGGTGGGTTGCTGCTGGTTTGGCCCAGTTTGGCCGAACCGGTAGTGGAATTCAGGTTTGGGTCGCACAACCAGCAGTGATGGGTTCTGTGACCCAGGCCTGAAATCCCCCAAACCAGTTCCTTGGGTGCCGCTATTTTGAATTTTAGTGACTGTGAGTGTGCAGTTCATTGTTAAATTGTTCTGCGCATGCGCGCAGAACAATTTACATTGAACAGCGCACACGTGCATGCACACACACATTGTATGCGGGTTGCGAACCGGCAGTAATGCTGGCAGCAGCCCACCCCTGAAACAGATACATAAAACTAATTATTGTAGCTTGCTGGTGGCTTGTGATCAGCCTAGTCATTCTTACATTACCTTGCTTCACATATCCAGATGGATAACAAAAAGGTTTGTTCTTGCTTAGCTGATAAAGAGCTGAGAATAGAGGCTAGTTTACATTCTCAGAAGAACATTCTCACAGCAGAAGAGCACGTAGGTTAATCTCAGTACTGAATGCAAAGCTGGCCTTAGAACAGGGGTCTCCAACCTTTGCAACTTTAAGTCTGAAGGACTTCAACTTCAGAAGAAGAACTGCAGGGGAATAAAAGTTGGAAACGGAAGTGATGGCTTGTGGAGCTAAAATGACTGAAAGGGGCTTAGATAGCCATTGGCGCTTGAACGTGGGTTGTTGGTTTTAATAAAACAGAGGGAAACTAATCAGTTGTGCAAAGTGGGAAGGTTGCTGAGAAGACTAAATCAGGTATTAGCTGAAGAAGTGAGAAGAAGAGGAGGAGGTGTAGGTGTAGGAGTCATTGGCCCTTTCTGCTCAACATAGCAGAAAACTCACCTTGATAGAACAGAGGTGAGGTGTGAAGAAGATAATATTAAGGTTGGTCAAAAGCTACTAGAGAAGGAGCTGCCTGGCAAAATTAGTTTGATCAGTTGCCCTTCCTTTAACCCTAAATAGATTATTATAAGTGGTTTAGATCTAGCCAAAGAAATTCGGAAGGCACTTTTGCACAGACGTGCCAGACTATCAGCTGGGAGGAGAGAACAATTTGCAAGGAATGCAAAACTATTGGTGAGACTTGGGGCTGGGAAAGTGAAACTGATCCTTGTAGTACGGTTTGGCTGAATTGGCTTCTTGCTATTTCTAAACTACATAAAACTGGGGGGGGGGGACTGGACTGAGCGGAGTCAGAATGGGAAATAGCTATAGAAGTTTGTATACAAATAGCTGCTTAATACTCATTTTGACTGCAATTATCCTTGCCAATGCATAGGTGTGTAGTATGGGGCATGACTAGAATACATGCCTAATATGGCAGTAGGTTGAGCAGTGCAGCTTTAATCCAGTGATGATGTGAATAAAATGGAACATTCTTCACATGAACTGAAATATTCAGACATGAAGAGGGTTATAGTGCGGCAGGCATTCTCCCATTTCCTTATGGAATGAACTATGGTTATTTTGGGTTTCCCCAAAGAACGGATGACATTAGATGGACATTCATGCATGCACTCAGTCTGTATGGTTCATGTGAAGAATGAACCATACAGCCTTGATCTGATCTCCAAAGTCATTCAAATTGTGTGAAATTTATCCAATATTGTGTTTTTAACCTCAGTAGAAATATTGAAAAAGAACATCCAATTGTGACATCTAGTGGCACCATTTTGACATTTACAAAGAAGCAATGAACATGTCTTTCTTTGTATTTTTATTCATATGGAAATCAACACTAAGTGCTTGCCTATGTGAAAAAGGCGCCACAAATTTAAAATTAAATTAAATGTTAGACTAGTTTTCAGGCACATTGGTGTTCACTGGAGTTGATTAAAGCCCAGAACCATAAAACATCCTTTCAACAAAATTCCAGGGAGTTTTGTGAATGTATGAAATGACCAGATAACATAGGGAATCCTAGCATGTTTTAGGTACTAGTGTTCGGAGTGTTTTAATTTATTTAACTTGCAGTAATATTTTAACCTTATACATTTTCACTTTAAGTCATATTAATATATTTTTTAAAATATTGGTGATGATGTTCAAAACTCAAATTGCCTCTGATTAGCAGAGAGAAAATGACATTGCAAGTAATTGCTTTATATTCTTCACAAGGTACAGTTAGCTCCAATTTCTGTTTTTAATGTCATCAGGGTCAAACCCTATGGAAAAAACAGAGAGTGAACAAGAGGGCCAGTCCAAAGATTAGACAGGTGGATAGCTAACTTTGGTTACAGATACTGAAAGGAGATGACAAGGTATTAGAACAGTGGTCCCCAACCCTTATGACTTAGCAGCCCGGCAGGGGGAAGGGGAACAGACCCATGCCAGTGATGTGTGTACGTGTGCATGCTGGTCCACCTCTTGCACGGCCCAGTTCCAAACCAGCCATGGGTCAGGGGTTGGGAACCCCTATATTAGAGGACAAAACTCAATGTACCTTACAATCTGGCCAGTGCTTTTAAGTTAGTATGCTCTTCAGTGGTGCAGAGAGGGCACCATCTGTTAGGAGTAGACTCCTAGAGTTGGGTAGGCAATATATAATACCATGATGACAAATGGTCATCGTGGTTTTAAGGATGTTGGAATGTTAGAGTGCAATTAGGAAGTGCAATTATCTCTTTATAGTTAAAGAGGAGGCCAGGAGATCGCATATCTCTCTCTGTGCTGGATTTGCTGCTTGATAACTGAATTGCTCGTGTACTGTGAATTACTGAAGAAGGAAGAAGGAAGATTGTGTTTGCTGACTGTAAGCAATTTGATATTTGTTGAGACTTTGTTTTTGAATTGCTTTAACATCACTGCTTGTTAAGCAGTAGTTTAGTTTTAGTTTATACAACTCCAGTAAAAGCTATTTTATTTTACTTAACAGTGTCTGGTCTACTAATTGTGTGTGTACACTAGCAACATTCTTCTAGCTGCATACTCCGCTGCACACCCTTTGCTGTCTCCCAACGGAGATATCATCTAACACCATCCATTGTTAGAAATGAACTAAAATTCAGGCGGCAAATTGTGTTGGGTTTATGGAATGGAAGAAAGAATACCACTTTGTCTCAGACAGAACGATAACTCAACAGCCCTGAATGGGAGATACATTTGGTTATTCATGGGGAAACTACACCAAGTACCTTCATATATACTGATATAGGACAAGGGAAAGAAACCTGTTAATTTTCAATTGCTTTGGGCCAGAATTATGTATTTCCTTGATACTGGCTAAGTTGCTAAAGCTGTTAAGAAGTACTGCAGAATAACACGTGCCTCAGAGGTGGAATTCAGCCAGTTCTGACAGGTTCTAGAGAACCGGTAGCAGAAATTTTGAGTAGTTCGGAGAACTGGCAAATAGGCTGGCCCCGTCCCTGCTGGCTCCCAGCTTATCTTCTTTTGTTGGCCTGAACAGAACGTAGCTGGAAAGCAGGGTAGCAGGGTGGGGAGGGAATGGGAATTTTTCAGTATCCTTCCCCTGCCACGCCCACAAAGCCACACCCACATAACCGTAGTAAAAACTTTTGAACCCCACCACTGTGCTTGTAAGATTTATGGCATAATTCAAATATGCTAATGCTAGTTTAATTAAGTTAGTAAATATAAGCAAATATATGCGTGTAGGTACTAGAACAGTGATGGCTAACCTTTTTTGGCTCACGTGCCAAAAGCGGGGGGAGCGCAGGGGAGTCGTGAATGCGCGTGCCACACCCATAATGCAATGTGCACAACCCCCTGCTTTTGGTGTGCTTTTTTCACACACTCCCCCAGGCTCCAGAGGCTTTCTAGGAGTCTGGGGAGGATAAAAACAGCCTCCCCCCCACCTCCAGAGGCTTCAGGAGCTTCCCTGAAGCCCCCCAGAGGGCAAAAAACAGCCTCAAAAGAAGGCCTAAATAAGCTGGCCAGCGCACACATGCGCGCTGGAGCTGACAGGGCAACGCCTCGCGTGCCCTAAGAAATGGTTACGTGTGCCACAGGTTCTCCATCACTTTACTAGAAGGTTAGCTCAGCTTGAGGAAAGCTTTACTTCAAAAATTATATCTCTGTTGGACAGCAACCATCCCAGATGGGAGGAGGGCTCAGGCAAGGAATCACTATATAAATGCAAGAGGGATATGTCTGAAATGCCTCCCCCCCCCCCCCCCACTTTAAAGCAGGCATGAAATGCTCTAATCTTGGCTCCGCTTTGGAACTGGGAGCGTGTGCATCAGTGGTGGGTTTCAAATTTTTTTAGAACCTACTCTGTAGGTGCGGCCTATTTTGTGGGCGTGGCTTGGCAGTCATGTGACAGGGTGGGAGTGGCCACCTTTTAAAACACTCTTGCTTAGCAACCAAAATTTTGGACTCAATTGTGATCTTTCTTTCTTTCTTTCTTTCTTTCTTTCTTTCTTTCTTTCTTTCTTTCTTTCTCTCTTTCTCTCTTTCTCTCTCTCTCTCTCCTTCCTTTCCTTTCCTTTCCTTCCTGTTGGGTCACTGGCAGCGGCGGGCCAGATTTACTTCCAGGTGTGCATGCACCTTCTGTGCAGAGCATCCGTGATGACATCTAGGTGGGTGGGCAGAGCCGGGGCGAAGCAACAGAATACTACCTCTGCTTTAAAGGCCTTCGAGCCTTATATGGTCTTTCCCAGGCAAATATTGCCAATCTGGGGAGATTCTTGTAATATAGGCAGCAATAATGAATTAGCTAATTTGAACTTTCCACCCCTGCATCTGGTTGTTTGCATGAGACAATCTCAGAAGCCTGGAACATATTAAAATTCTATTCGTACATCTGAAATCCAGTGTATCTGTATTGTTTCAGCAAAACGAAATAAACCCCTGGGTTAACATTGCTGTGGTTCTTGGTTGATATTATTATGATTAATAACTTAGCTTGGTTTTTAGTTATCAGTAAGCCATGATGTGGCTGCTTTGTTTTTAGCTTAATCAAACATCCAAATTATTCCTTATGACTGACTATTGATTTCCATATAAATAAAAATACAAAGAAGGAAATGTTTGTTGTAGCAATGTACCATATTAGCTGATAGATATCGAAATTATACCCATGAGCAGATTTGGTATTTTCATTGTGTGTTGTGGACATTTTTTCTGAAATAGGCATGTTTTGGGGATGTGACATAGCCAATTACAGATTTTTTAAATAAAAGAAAATTATAAAAACATAAAATCAAATAAGATACCGAAGGATCTTGACAAACTTGAACATTGGGCACTATCTAACAAAATGAAATTCAATTGTGAAAAAAGTAAGGTTCTACATTTAGGCAAGAAAAACAAAATGCACAGGTACAGTATAGGTGGTACCTTGCTCAATAGTAGTAACTGTGAGAGGGATCTTGGAATCCTAGTGGGCAACCATCTAAATATGAGCCAGCAGTGTGCAGCAGCTGCCAAAAAAGCCAACACAGTTCTAGGCTGCATAAACAGAGGGATAGAATCTAGATCACGTGAAGTGTTAATGCCACTGTATAGTGCCTTGGTAAGGCCACACTTGGAATACTGCATACAGTTTTGGTCGCCATGATGTAGAAAAGACGTGGAGACTCTGGAAAGAGTGCAGAGAAGAGCAACCAAGATGATTAGGGGACTGGAGACTAAAACATATGAAGAACGGTTGCAGGAGCTGGGTATGTCTAGTTTGATGAAGAGAAGGACCAGGGGAGACATGATAGCAGTGTTCCGATATCTCAGAGGGTGCCACAAAGAAGAGGGAGTCAAACTATTCTCCAAGGCACCTGGGGACAGGACAAGAAGCAATGGGTGGAAACTAATCAAGGAGAGAAGCAACTTAGAACTAAGGAGAAATTTCCTGACAGTTAGAACAATTAAGCTCTGGAACAGCTTGCCTCCAGAAGTTGTGAATGCCCCAACCCTAGAAGTCTTTAAAAATATGTTAGATAGCCATTTGTCTGAAATGGTATAAGCTTCCTGCCCACGCAGTGGGTTGGACTAGAAGACCTACAAGGTCCCTTCCAACTCTGCTATTGTATTGTATAAAGAATTGAATAATTACAAAATTACAAAAAATTTGCCAGTAGTTGAGCTCTTTTTATTCTCAGCAAGTGGGCACATATCTAAACAAAATAACGGACTGCAGCCAACCATTGCTTTATTTTCTTTAAAATAAAGAAATAAAGAGAATGTTACAGACTTGACACTTTTCATTACGGTATGTTGTCTTCAGATTTTTTGAATAAAAGAAAATTATAAAAACATAAAATCAAATAAGGCAGCCACCGAGGCACATATTGCCAGGTTATTCTTCAAACCGTATCTTTTTAAAAATTCTAACTTAGCTGTATGGATGAATAAAGAAATGATATTGTCAAAGCAATAGTCCAAGCACCTTGACTTGGCAAAAACAAAGTCATTAGACAAAATGCCACAAGCACATCATATCTGATTAAAAGGATAATCAATTATTTCACAAATCTAATCCGAAGGCTACCAGATATAGTCTGCAAGAATCTGAAGGGCCACTAGATGGAAGCAAAGCATTACTTGTTCTTGACCATTTCTAGTGGTCCTTTAATTTTTGCAACTCAGAACTACCAATACTTCTCTGATAGTAAAGACAGGATAATGTGACAATCAAATCAAATCAACTATTTAAGCATGGCTTCTCCCCATCATTGGGCTTTCTTTTTATTCTTGGCAATCCAACACAATATTGGGAGAAAATTACAAAAAGAGCTGCACTTGTACTGTCCATTGGCAGAAAAACTTTTCAAAAGCTGAATAAAACACAATCAAATTTGGAACAGGGGAGAAGTGGCAAACCAAAATGCATGAGGCGCTCCCCCATACCCTATTTTGAGCCTAGAAAACCTCCTGTACTAACCTGGAAGCCAAAACCAGGCATGGGGGTGCCACACAAGCCCCCCCCCCGCCCCATTTTGGGCCTGGAAAGCCTCCTACACCAACCTGAAAGCCAACATGAAATGGGCGAGGGGGGCAGGGTGCTTGTGTGTGTGTGGGTGCATGGGGGGTGTCATGTACGCACTGCATTATGGGTGCAGGTGGGCACATGTGCTATCGTGCCCACGCTTTAAGCACGCGACGACAAAAGTTTAGCCATCACTGGATTAAACCATGCTCTGCATGTGTCAATGAAGATTCTCAGTCATCCAGATAGAGTTGTGTGAAAGTTGGGTCATGGCAACTGGATTTTTAAGCTTGATATGACTACCTGCAGGACCACATCCTGCTACCAAATACCTCCCACCAACCAGTTCGCTCCCACAGAGAAGGCCTCCTCAGGGTACCGTCAGCCAAACAATGTTGGCTGGCGACCCCCAGGGGGAGAGCCTTCTCTGTGGAAGCTCCTGCCCTCTGGAACGACCTACCCTCCGACCTTCGTACGATCACTGACTTACGCCTCTTCCGCCGGGCCTTGAAAACGCACTTATTCCATGCAGTCGGCCTGGTGTAGTTTTTAATCGATTTTATCTGAGAATTTTACCTGGTTTTAGAACAGGCCCTAAATTTAATTGATTTTTAAAGTATTTTGTATATTGTATATTGAAGTTTTGTGGTTTTATTATGCCTGTTCACCGCCCTGAGTCCCGCAAGGGAGAAGGGCGGTATACAAATTTAATAAATAGTAATAAATAGATATGTTTTGTTGCTTATCCAAGAAGCTTCTTCAGTCATGCACTGCATGCATTCCTTATCATGTTTAGATTCGATTTCTCCAGCATGTTCATAGCATCACTGCAATAAGAGCAAACTGGTCAAGTGCTGTATACCGTTTCTTCCTCTATCAGCCAAGGAACAATTGCAAGTCAGAATTCTACCTTACTCACTGGATGTACAGAATCCACTCATCTCTACAAGAGCTAAAGATGCAAACTCCCACCTTTTGGGCTTTCTTAGTTCTCAGGCAATGTTAGGGTTGTACCACTAGGAGGCATCAGCTGTCAAGGATTCCATTTTACCTCAGTATTTAAAAAAAAAATCCCATTCTTTTATATGGTAGCCTTCAGAGGGGTGCTCTATGTGTAAAATCTTAGCTTGTGATTAAAGTCTAAATAAAATCTAGCCATATCAAGCCTAAATATCCAGTTGCCATGACCCAACTTTCACACAACTCTATCTAGCCAAGTGTCATTTAATACAATACAATACAATAGCAGAGTTGGAAGGGACCTTGTAGGTCTTCTAGTCCAACCCCCTGCGTGGGCAGGAGCCTTATACCATTTCAGACAAATAGCTATCTAACATCTTTTTAAAGACTTCCAGGGTTGGGGCATTCACAACTTCTGGAGGCAAGCTGTTCCAGAGGTTAATTGTCCTAACTGTCAGGAAATTTCTCCTTAGTTCTAAGTTGCTTCTCTCCTTGATTAGTTTCCACCCATTGCTTCTTGTCCTGCCCCCAGGTGCCTTGGAGAATAGTTTGGCTCCCTCTTCTTTGTGGCATCCTCTGAGATATCGGAATACTGCTATCATGTCTCCCCTGGTCCTTCTCTTCATCAAACTAGACATACCCAGCTCCTGCAACCGTTCTTCATATGTTTTAGTCTCCAGTTCCCTAATCATCTTGGTTGCTCTTCTCTGCACTCTTTCCAGAGTCTCCACGTCTTTTCTACATCGTGGCGACCAAAACTGTATGCAGTATTCCAAGTGTGGCCTTACCAAGGCACTATACAGTGGCATTAACACTTCACGTGATCTAGATTCTATCCCTCTGTTTATGCAGCCTAGAACTGTGTTGGTTTTTTTGGCAGCTGCTGCACACTGCTGGCTCATATTTAAATGGTTGTCCACTAAGATTCCAAGATCCCTCTCACAGTTGCTACTATTGAACAAGGTACCACCTATACTGTACTTGTGCATTTTGTTTTTCTTGCCTAAATGTAGAACCTTACTTTTTTCACAATTGAATTTCATTTTATTAGATAGTGCCCAAGTGTCATTTCTTCAGTGTTGTCACATGAAAAGATACACTTAAAAATTTACAAAATGTGAGGGGCTGTACTCACTTCTGTGATATAATGTATATATGATATAATGTATATATGATATATAATGTATATCATATATACATTATATCACAGAAGTGAGTACAGCCCCTCACATTTTGTAAATTTTTAAGTGTATCTTTTCATGTGACAACACTGAAGAAATGACACTTGGCTAGTACAATGTAAAGTAGTGAGTAATCAGCTTGTAAAACAGTGTAAATGTGCTGTCCCCTCAAAATAACGCAACAGACAGCCATTAATGTCTAAACTGCTGGCAACAAAAGTGAGCAATATCGTCTTTTTTGGACGCTCCAGCTTTATTTATTTATTTTATTTATTTTATTAGATTTATATCCCGCCCTTCTCCAAAGAGGACCCAGGGCGGCGCACAGGGATTTAAAATACATACAAAAACAAATATAAAAATTTAAAAACTTATTAAATATCCATCCTGCGCTAAAACCAAATTAAAATCTCCTAAAATAGAAGCTATCTAAAGTAGTCACAGCGGAGGTTACACTAGGCCGGCTTGATGAAAGAAATGTGTCTTTAGACACTGGCGGAAGAGGCGGAGGTCTGAGAATGGTACGAAGTTCTGGGGGTAGGTCGTTCCAAAGGGCGTAGCCTGCCACAGAGAAGGCCCTTCCACTGGGTGTCGCCAGTCGGCATTGTCTGGCCGACGGCACCCTGAGAAGGCCCTCTCTGTGGGAGCGGATCGGTCGAAGGGATGTATAGGGCAGGAGACGGTCTCGCAAATAACTTTGAGCAAGCCTCCTCTTTTTAATCCCTTTGCAGCTTCCCGCCCCCCCGCCGCCTACTTGTTAGGATTGAAAAACCTTCAGCGATGCAAGTTTGGTTTTCTCTTCTATCCCTTTAGAAATAAATACATTTATACGCTTGCAGTTATGTAAGAGGTTTTTTTTAATATGCTGCAAAAGGATGACCATTGTGTTAATTTTAGAAATATTTTTTTAAACAGACTAACGTTGAGCTAAATGTGAATTAAAGAAAGAGTATGCAATTAACTTAAAAGATCCTCTCCTGTGGGAAAACTCTCTTTCCTTATATTGCAAGCTGATAAAAATACTTCGAAGTTTGGACATTAGAGGGCACCCGATGGCTGCTTTAAAGGAAACACTTGACACTGAGGTAAAGACATTTTGCGGTATTTAACAGTATTTAACTTTGCGGTCATGGTGGCTCAGTGGCTTAGACACTGAGCTTGTCGATCAGAAAGGCCGGCAGTTCAGCGGTTCGAATTCCTAGCACCACAGTAATGGAGTGAGAGCCCATTACTTGTCCCAGCTTCTGCCAACCTAGCAGTTTGCATGTAAAAGTGCAAGTAGAAAAACCTTGCATGTAAAAGTGCAAGTAGAAAAATAAAAACCACCTTTGGTGGCAAGGTAACAGTGTTCCGTGCATCTTCGGCATTTAGTCATGCTGGCCACATGACCATGGAGACGTCTTCGGACAGCACTGGCTCTTCGGCTCTGAAACAGAGATGAGCACTGGCCCCTAGAGTCGGGAATGACTAGCACATATGTGCGAGGGGAATCTTTACCTTTACCTTTTAACTCTATAATAGAACCAAAAGTTGTTATTGAGGAGGAAAAAATCCTTGAACAAAAAGCCTTATTGAATAAAATTGACTTTAAGGTGGATTTAAAACTACAACTTAAAAGAAAGATGAAAATATTGGATTTACCATTACAATTGGAATCTGATTTAATAACTGAACATGATATATAGGTAATATACACCAAAATAGTGATATGGATTTTATTTATTTTTTGGTATTGGACTATAATACATTTATTGGACCTATTTTATGGGAACTACAAAAGGACTTTAAGAAAAATGACAGTAATTTTGAGAGAAGAAACAAAGAGACAAATGGAAATTTGATGATGGAACTGTATGGGATTTAAAAGATTGCTGACAAAAAGAAGAAAAATATACAGTATATGTGATTATGGTTAAAATGAAGCCAGTTGATCCTCTTCATTCCCTTTGTGGTGTGTGTTGCATAGTCAGTCTCTCTCTCTCTCTCTCTCTCTCTCTCTCTCTCTCTCTCTCTCTCTCTCTCTCACTCTCTCTCTCTCTCTCCCTCCCTCCCTCCCTCCCTCCCTCCCTCCCTCTCTCTCTCTCTCTCTTGTATGGCCATACAGCAGTGATGGTGAACCTATGAGCTCAGGATTGCAATGAGGAGTCCTTGGTGCTCTCTGAGCTTGCTTGTTTTCTAAGCAGACGTTTCATTACCCTACCTAGGTAACATCATCAGTGCTAGGGTCTATTATTTCATCAGACTAGCACTGATGATGTTACCAAGGACCCTTCAAAGGGGACATGCCCTGACATTTTGGGTGACACACCAGCATTCACAACACCCAAAAGCAATTCTTGAAAACACACCATTCTCACATGATTTTTGAAAGCTGTGGAGTACACCTGAGAATGGGGTGTACTCCTATGTGGCCACCTCATTGAGCGCTTGTGGAACCTCCAGAGTGACTGAAAATGACCTGAGAATGGGATGGTTTTCCGTCCGGTTTTCCGAGGCTGCAGAGGCCATGGGAAAGCATTCCCTGAAGTTACTTCAAGAACGAAGGCCTTGGGCGACCCAGAGATGCCTCAGTTAGGCTGCAGGGTCTGTCAACAACAACAACAACAACAAAAGGAATATTGCTTGAAGTTAAGTGGTGCATGGTAAATTCCAGGGATCACACATGATGGGAATGTATTTTTTAAAAAATTAATGAATATGTAAAGAATTGTTTTTCTTTTTTTGGGTGGGGCGGGGGAGGAGGCAAGGGAGTGATATGCTGGCAAAGTCATGTCAGGCATTTTCCAAATTTTTGACACGCAAACACCAAAAGATTCATTCTCTCTGCTGCAGAGCAAGCTCATCCTTTAAATCCAAGCCGTGTGTGTGTGTGTGTGTGTGTGTGTGTGTGTGTGATGCAGCCAATGCAGTCTGCATGCAGATAGGGTTGATGGGAAGACAGTTGCGAAAGTCACTCAGAAGGTATTCCTTCTCGTCTTTTCATGCCAATGTAGCAATTACCACAGATAATTGGCTGACCCATTTTCAATCGGTAATAATTTGAATAATTTTATTCAAAGGAAGGATCGCACAAATTCATTTATCATTTTGCTGCTAAACTCTGAGAATGACTGACTTAGGTCTCAGTGGCATGAATTGACTATATTTACTCGAATAAAAATAACACTGAATTTAAGCCAATTTCTCCCTACTCGCCATCTATCAACCAAAGAAAGAATTAATAGAAAAAGACAGAAGTTCTATGCGATGCCCAATTCCCCATCTTGTTGATATGGGGTTTCTCAACTTGATATCTGGAATTTATCTCTTTGTACATTTTTGTTTGTGACATAGTTCCCTGTTTCCCTGAAAATAAGACTTCGCCGGATAATAAGTGCATGCACTAAAATAAGCCCTCCCCTGAAAATAAGCCCTCCCTGAAAATATTGCAACACAGCAGCGGCCATGAGGTGACCACACTCACCGCCTCCTGCATCTCAAAAATAATAAGACCTCCCCGAAAATAAGGCCAAGCGCTTATTTCGGAGTCCAAAAGAAAATAAGACCCTGTTTTATTTTGGGGGAAACATGGTTTTATTATGGATACTTGCTCAAGGTCACATTCCAATCAATTATATGCGTGAGAATGACCCTTTTACCAATGTTGGGGTCTTTTTTTGCCATTAAAGTTAAATTCATGACTACTACAGAATGACCAACATTATCAAATCTATCAATTTTATCCTTGAAGCTCTCTACGGGCTGAGGATGATTAAATATCCACCCATCAAGAGTCTCTGCGGCATTTTAAAAGTGGGCCTAGGCACCTCTCCTCCCACTCCTTGTCAGAGTGATTTGAGTCTCTATTGAAAAGGTTACAATGGAGAAGTTGGTTCCCATGTTCACTATTAAAATGGGATTGTTTCTGGGACAAAAGGACTGAATGATTTTTGACCGTTAACTCAGCAGCAGCTCGAGATGTTTCCAGAGGGTTGGACAGGGAGATACATACAAGGTGATAGTTTAATAGTTTGCTTAGGTCTTAATGGGCCTGCTGGAGCTTCTGTTTATTTTCTGTTTTCAGTTTCCCACTGTGGGATGATTTAATAAGCCAAATGCTTATTCAGTACAATAAGCGTCAGCCCATGGGCAGCATGGAGTTCCTTGCTTCTGGTAGATTTCTAATAAATCAGTCAACATATTACTCACCGTGTTATTTTAATTAAGAACCTGTATTTTCAAACATTTTTGAAAGGAGGGCATGTGAGTTGTGTGACTTCAATGCAAAAGGTTGTGGAAATCGCAACAGTGCCATTCCTTCTCCTATTAGATGGCATTTTGATAAGCTCCGAATGATAACTCACATGATCCCTTTCATTAGCCTTGAAATTCATTAGGCTGAAATTCAATTTTGGGGGGTAATTTTTTTTTAAAAAAATCTAAAGTGCTCATCTCCCTCAAATTTCAAGAGAACATTCGATCGAGCGCTTAGATTGTGTTGTTGTATACACGCAGGGGTGGGCTTCAAAAATTTCAGCAACACGTTATCTGCCTGGTTGCTGAATGAGGATGGCCATGGTGGGTGTGGCCTAGTCAGCCTCCTGCACCATGGCGAGGGGGAACATTTTTGCCTTCCCCAGGCTCCGGAGGCTTTCCTTGAGCCTCTGGGAGGGCGAAAATTGCCTCCTTCAAGCTCCGGAGGCCCTCCAGAGGCTGAAACCAGGCCCATTTCCTGCCTTCCAGGACTTCTGGGAATCCTGCCCACCCACCCCCTCCCCGAGCCTCCTTGTGGACCATGCACTCACCTCACATCCAAAACGGACCACATGGAGACTCCTGGGAGAGGAGAGGTGGGGTGGGAGGGGCCAGCCAGAGGTGGGATTTGGAGGTTCTCCAAACCGGCCATAACGTTACTTATAGCAGGGGTCCCCAACCCCTGGGCCGCAGACCAGTGCCGGTCCATGGCTTGATAGGAACCGGGCCGCAGTGAGTGGCACAACTCTTAGAAAGGGCTGGAGAGGAGGAGGAGGGAGGAGGGGGCAGCCCCCTGGGCAGAGCACGCACCGGGGGCGGGAGAGCGCAGATCCGGCTGCTTGCGCCGTTGGGGCCCCGAGAGGGGCGAGTGAGCCGACTCCCCCCCCCACACACGCTTGCGCTGCCTGTTCCCCCTCCCCCCGCTCCCCCTCTACGCCGGTCAAGCCATGGCCACTGGTCTGCAAAATTTTTTTAACATGAAACCGGTCCCTGGTGCCAAAAAGGTTGGGGACCCCTGAGTTACATGTTCTCCCGAACCCAGGTGAACCAGTAGCAGTCCACCCCTGTATACACATAGTACATTTTTTTCACGGAGATGGAGTGTACATTATGCTAGCCTGAACTGCTATCCCAAACGTTTCTCCTGTTGCCATTATGGAAATAAGCTTGACCTGCTGATCCATTCAGCATCTGAACATGGAAATGTAGACACTGTGATTGTGTATACTTTGTGGCGGTTTTAGCCTTTGGCTGACATTAGCACTGCTTTTACAAAACTGCGTATTCTTATACACATGTTGGAAAATGTGCCTCAGCATGAATTTATGATACAAAGATCATTCCCAGTTCCAAGCACAAGTAAGGAATGTCAAAGGTTTTCCTTACCTCCCCCTCCTATAACTATATCAATAGGCATTCAATAAGACTTGGGTGTGTTGGTTTGGTTTATGCACATAGTTCCAAAATGGGGGCGGGGGGGGGCTTTTAGCATTCAAGTCTGACATTTTGGAGTGCTTAGGGAGATTTTTGTCTGCCGTAAAGAGTTCTTTTTCAGATGCAACTTGGAATCGTAAGTGGTGCACCTGTCAAGTAAGGCTCAGCTGCCTTTTCACTTGGAACCCTGATGGTGGAACGCTTTCCCTGAAGAGGATCACTTGGTGCTTCCATCACTGTCTTCCCACCATCAGGTTTCCCCAGGCATTTAAATACCTTAGATTGCAGTGTTGAATTATTTTACTTTTTTGTACAACGTTTTTGTGCTCTGTATTGCTGAACGCCTCTTGTATTTTTCTCATAGCTCTATACCAGGGGTCTGCAAAGTCAGCTCTTTTAAGACTGGTGGACTTCAACTCCCAGAATTCCCCAGCCAGCTATGCTGGGGAACTCTGGGAGTTGAAGTCCACCGGTCTTAAAAGAGCCGACTTTGCAGACCCCTGTTCTAAGGCAATGGGGGAGCCAGATTCACTTAACAACGGTGTTAGTAACTTAACAACTGCCGTCATTCACTTAGCAATAGTGGCAAGAAAGGTCGTAAAATAGGGCAAAATTCAGTTAACTGTTTCGCTTACCAACAGACATTTTGGGCTCAATTGCAGTTGCAAGTCAAGGACTACCAGTATACAGTACTTCTATTTTGAGGTCTGTTTTCTTGTTTGCTATCTCCACCAAATTGCAAATATGTCTTTTCATATTTTGGTTATTTTTTCCTGGTCTCTTACAAGGTATTATCTTCATTGCATTTTTTTTGAAAATCTTGTTCTCACCAAATTTAGCTTCTGAGGTGTATACAGATTCTAGTCTTTCCAACTTGTGTGTTTCATCTAGAGGTAAAACAAGCCATTATCTGTCTTATAGTCATCTCCTTTATGTCTATATTCAGAGAGTTCTTAACATGAGGAATTAATTCCTAGACACTTAACTATGAAGTTATGATCCAAGGCAGGATTATGCATTTTGCTGGGTCTATCATTAGTCTCTTACAGGTATGGAAAACTGGAGGAGCTTAACAGGAGCAATATTTAGGTTTTGTTTTTTAGTGAATCATGTTATCCAAATTCTTTTAAGAGTAAGCTTCTTGAAAAAAAGAGTAGTTTATCTAAACAATAAATATTTTTTATAGGGCCAACTTGGTCTACCCAAATATGGGACAAAGCATACAGCTGCCACTTATTCTCTCCCCTAGTATAGCTGACAAAGCTAGGAGAGCCTGTGGCGTAGAGGTTAATACACCTACCTAATATGTAAGCTGTCCGGGTTTGAATCTCAGAAGGGTATGGCTAGCTGACAAGAGCTAAATAATTGGAAATAGATCTATACTAGTCTCTCTTTATTTCTTTGTCAGTAAATATAAATTTAACACACCAAAAATTCTCTAGACAAAGTTTTTTCTGTGTGTTGATACTTGTGAAGAGGTGTGGGCAGAGGTGGTATTCTGCTGGTTCGGACTGATTCGCCCAAATGAATAGCGGAAATTGTGGATGGCCCCGCCCACCTACCCTGGCTCTATGACGTCCCATTTAGGTCCTTTTTTAGCCAAAAGCACATGCACGGAAGGCTGAGTGTGCACGATCATATTTGCGAACTGGCAGGGCAGGTAAGTGAATACCACCCCTGGGTGTTGGCAACAAATGAACACTGACTATTTAGGGTTAACTAGGATATAACTACAGCATGCTATTTTCACAACTGATTTTTTTGCACACCCCTACTCTACCCTTCTTTATTAACACCACACTTAATGAAATACAGTTCTTGCGGACTCAACGGGAGGAGAATATCGACAGATATAACCCCTTTATTTATGGATGGGCAGCAACAGAATGTCTCTTCCATCCCACTCTCAAAAAATTTATCGTGAGCATTTCTGCCTTTGGCAAATGCATTAGTGCAATCAAATTAGCCTAGGCAGAAAATGGCTTTCTAAGAGAATGCACTTTCTTAATAATTGCAGGTACAAATATAGATATCTAGAGAGCGAGACAGACAATATATTTTTTGATTAGCTTCCGTCTCAGGGATTGGACAGCATCTTTTTCTGCTCACGAGTGGCTGACTGCCAAGTCGGTTATCTGACTCGATGGAAAACTTGCTTCCCCCCCCCCCCAATCTGAACCATGTCTGCTTTTGCACAAACCCATTAAGTGCAGCTGTACTTAAAATGTATAACAGCATTGGTTTAAAAACAGTCTGAAGTTAATAACTGGTCTCCCCTCTTCTGTCTGATCTCTCTGATCTCTTTGATTATAGCTGAAATACACTCACATCTTGTGAAGTGTTTTCGTTCCTCTCTTTGGCAGCCCCACCATTTTTTTCCTTCTCTGAAAGCTGTCCTGCTTACTGTCAAATTTACAAACCATTATTTCAGATAATTTTTCTTCCTTTAGCTAAAATGCCAAAAACATTTCGGTTTCTTTGGGGTGGGCGGTGGGTGGGAAAAGTACTTCTCACTAATTGCAAAAGTCAAGTTTCTCTCGGTATTTACATGAGCTCAGGCTGCTCCTAACGTTTGAGATTCCCAGATGTTTTCAGATGCTACCACACGCTCATCCAATGCTCTTCAAGTCCGAAGAACATCTATTCACCTTTCAGCTTGGCATACATTTCTGTCAGTCCCAATTTAGATTCTCCCTGGGCTCATCTGCAAATCTTGCTTGCCCTGGCACCAACCATTTTTTAAAGAAGTAAAACGATGAAGTTGCACTCAAAAGCTCTCCCCAGTCCATTGCAACAATGGCTTCCTCCCATCATTTTTTACTCTGCATCCAAAGCAATCTTTCCCCTACTTCTACTGGCAGTCTGCATGGGGTACTTCATTGTGTAGTAGGCCATTATTTTACATCAAAGTCTAATTGAAAGAGTCAGACAACTAACGCAGCATGTGAGCCAAAGGGTAAACATGGATATGCAACTGAATTATCAGTGATTGCAACACAGAATTCTTCCAGTAGGTCACAGAAAAGTATAATCAATTATTTTAACTATAAACAGTTTACCAAGTTTATTCTGACTTGGTAAACTATTTCCCCATCCCTGATCATTTCATTCTGATCCTAAGTTTTATTACAGTGGTTTTATGCGTGTATACTGCAATGTAACTATTACATAGAAAACAGACTTCAAAAATCTTCATGAGAATGTTGTTGGAAGTCTTCAGACATAACATATGGTGAACGTACATCTTTCTCAGTTCAAGCCATGTTTAAATGTTTAAAGTCTAAGAGAGTTTGTTAAGAGTCATGTATGGGAGAAGCATTTGTGTTTTGTTAAAAATTGAACTGAACAATGGAAAGTGCATGGGAGCTTCCAAAGGGAGGGAACTCTTTATCTAATGTTCCTTCAGAGACAAAACAGCTGTTTCTGCAAATTCGGAGAATGTAAAAATCAAGAAAATCTATCTTGTAAAATTCAGGAACTTGGGACAGGAGGAAGTCGGTAATGAGGAGAGGATGTTAAGAAGGGAGAGAACCCTTCGCCTGCTTTATCCATACACATTGGGGGAATTCAATGTTAAAGACTCCAGATGTTGAGCAAAATATGGATTCAGAGGAGTTTCCCGCCAGTTTCCCTCAGTTACATCCATTTGCAGGCTCACGAGAGAGCAGTTTGATTTTCTGCCAATCCTGTTTTTGTATAACTGCAAATTCAAGATGATTATGGAGTCAAAGTTCCTTTCAAACAATTACTAAGATGAGAGACATCATCATCTGCCTGGCAAAATTCACAGGGGTTGATCGTTTGGAAGTTTAAAATGTGAAGTATTTCTTGGTCCAGAATCTTGATAGTTATTTAAAAGTATACTGTAGCTCTGTGGTTTAGGATAAAAGGACTAAGGAATTCCTAGGGAAGTGTCAACATTCAACAGGACCAGCCGGGACGAAGGACTTAAGCAGCAATTTCTGCAGATTCGGGAGAAATAGAGGAATCAGAGATATACACACACTGGCTGCCCTTGCGCCCCCTTAGAATTGTGCTGCCACTGGATGCAATAGACAAAGGTGTCCCATCCTTAATTCTGAAGTTAACCTATCAACTATTTGCTTTCTAGTTGAGGAATTGAAGTTTGCTATCATACCTGGTGTAAAATGTGCTTGAATCACCTTGTGATGTGATCTTCAAATAAGGAGAAATTCAAGAGAGCTCAATTGCTTTACATGCAGAGAGCACCAGATTTATTTTGCCAACTCCACCTAAAAGTTTCCTGAGTCAGAAAAGTAACACTGAGCTACCTCGGTTTTTCCTGTCGTGCTTTCTAAATACATTGTGAGTACGTCTCACAGAATTTCCAACCTGTATAGTTGTTGAGAATTTTAAGGAATTTTACTTTAACCTATTTGAAGGAAATCTGGATGAGATAGTTGGATAGACAATTTGATCTTGGTTATGGACGTTTCTTATAAGTCAAGTAAGAATGTGGGAATGGAATTCCCTCAAGAGTCAGGTCAACAGGGAAGATGATTCTTTTTTAATAGGATATATGAACATCTTTTTTCTAAGCTACTCAAAACAGATACAACTAATTGGAGGGCAGACTCTATTAAAGCCATAATGGGAATTTCATTGCAAATGATTCTGCTCTGTAGCTTTTCAGCAATCTGGGCCTAGTTTCAGCTCTTGCATAATTGGATAACTGCCAAGACCATTAGAAATAGTGTCAGGCTAGGCATCCTATAATCATATGGCTTTCTTCCAGTGTAGCCTAATGGTCTACTTTGGGCCCCAAATCATAGTTAACTGGAACTTTTAAGCAAATGGCTTATAGCTTCCATGCCATCTACTTTGAAATTGAAAGGCCCAAAGAAAGGCATGTTCTAAGGCTTTCTTCAGTGTGAAATTGGCCATAAGTGATTTCAAGAATTAATTATTACACGGAACGCTGACATCATTTAACAGTTTCCATATGGCTTCTAGTGCAAACAGAGAAAAGTATACTATTGGATTCCTTAAAACAGAATGTGCACTGGATCTCTAGAACTACCGATAGATAGTTCTTTTACACTTGTGAAGATACAATCAATTTTTTTTAATTGTCATCCCAATTCTGGCTCATTCAGTAGCAATTTCAGTTGTATTTGGGGGATCAGCAAAAGCTGCATGTTTATCTTCAAGTAGAATGCCATTATTTTGTTTAAAATCTATAATTTATCTCTCTGTTACTAATTGGATTGCATTTGTGATGTAACTGTACTATACTAAATGGTTTTGCAATCGAAATGGCAGAAATCATGCAGCATATATTTAAATCAATAAATTATCTTGTTCCAGCATTGTTGACTGTGACTATGACAGAATCAAACTATCACCCAAACTATCACCCAAGCCAGCAGTGTGCAGCAGCTGCCAAAAAAGCCAACACAGTTCTAGGCTGCATCAACAGAGGGATAGAATCTAGATCGCGTGAAGTGTTAATGCCACTGTATAGTGCCTTGGTAAGGCCACACTTGGAATACTGCATACAGTTTTGGTCGCCACGATGTAGAAAAGACGTGGAGACTCTGGAAAGAGTGCAGAGAAGAGCAACCAAGATGATTAGAGGACTGGAGACTAAGACATATGAAGAACGGCTGCAGGAGCTGGGTATCTCTAGTTTGATGAAGAGAAGGACCAGGGGAGACATGATAGCAGTGTTCCGATATCTCAGAGGGTGCCACAAAGAAGAGGGAGTCAAACTTTTCTCCAAGGCACATGGGGGCAGGACAAGGAGCAATGGGTGGAAACTAACCAAGGAGAGAAGCAACTTAGAACTAAGGAGAAATTTCCTAACAGTAAGAACAATTAACCTCTGGAACAGCTTGCCTCCAGCAGTTGTGAATGCCCCAACCCTGGAAGTCTTTAAAAAGATGTTAGACAGCCATTTGTCTGAAATGGTATAAGGTTCCTGCCCATGCAGGGGGTTGGACTAGAAGACCTACAAGGTCCCTTCCAACTCTGCTATTGTATTGTATTGTAACTGACTTTGCTTCTACTTTGATCAGAAACCCAGTTACATCTAGTAATAGCAATAGCATTTAGACTTATATCATGCACAGTGCTTTACTACAATCTCTGGGTAGCATATCTAAGAGTAGTCTTCCTCGTCAACCCTCCATATTAGTTGAGAACTGAAGACTGAAAACATCAAAAAGGCAGCAGACTGAGGCAGTCTGCTGTATACAGTTGTAAATTATATGTATCCCACCTTAACCTGATCCATATAATTAGAGACCAAGTTGACTGAAAGCACATGTGATCTGTTTCTTACAATGTTAGATGAGTGTTATTGCCAAGCGGAAATTGTTTTCTTAATTTTAAGTATCAAACAACAAAACTTTTAAGATTCTTGTTAGTTGGGGGGAGGGGAAATATCATCATCAATCAATGCTTTTCTAACCCAAAATAGCTGGCTCCATGAAAAGCTGAATGGCTGCTTGATTTCTGATGAAATATGTAGAATTATTTCAATAAATGCGCATAACCATCAAGCTGATATACAATATCCCAAAATGGATTGGATCGGTATACCTGTAGCCTTTGACGTATGACTGTAATTGAGCTTGGAATTATGGCCATTGAGGTGGATTTGAACATGGATCTACTACCACTATATCACACTATATAGTTCCCCTTCCATCATGTTTCTGCGTGTTTAACATTGGAAAATAATCCCTATTCAAATTACCGTTGAAGGATTATCAACCACTTGTAAATATATCCCTTATCCTGTAATTAGGAGAAACCTGACATTATTTTGCAGCATTGGAAGAAATTTCAAATTTCAAAATGGTTAAAAGGGACATAGCAATGAAACTACATGAATTTTATCAAAATGTAAATGTGCTCTTTTAAAAGTTAACTACATTAGGTCCAAAAAAAAATGTTACTATGTAGAATGGTTGCATTATGAATTTAGCAAATTTACTAAGAAGGTAAATCACCCTTGGTGAAGAAACACATGTGGCTCTTTCATTTGCCATTGATTATTTGAAATCAGCATACTTTTAGACACAATGTTGTGCATTGCACCTCAAATTCAGCTCACTCTGTGTCTCTATTGAGACATACTGTATTTTTCGGAGTATAATACGAACCTTTTTTCCTCTAAAAAGAGGCTGAAAATCTGGGTGCGTCTTATACATCAAATACAGCATTTTGTTTCTCCTGAAACCCCACCCCCTTCACCAAAATGGCTGTGCCTAGCCTTATGGAGGCTTCCAGAGAGATCCTGGGGGCTGAGGAGGGCAGAAATTAGTCTAAATCGGGCCATTTTTGCCCCCCCCCCCAGCCCCCAGCAGTACTCTATAAGCCTCCATAGGACTATGCATTCAATTTATTTGATGCAAAAATGGCCCGTTTTCGCAATAAATGGTCCGGGTTTTTGCTCATTTTCCACCCCCCCAGGAGCACTCTGCAAGCCCCCCCCCCCCAAGGCTAGTCATGCTTTTTATTTGAAGAAAAACGGCTCCGTTTTCGCGGAGAAACAAGCAGTTTTGGGGAGGTATGCAGAGTGCACAAACACTTTCGGAAACCTCTTTTGGAAGGCTCTTTAACTGTTTCTGTGCCAGGAGAAACAAGTTTTAAGGTTTGTCAGCGATTTCGTTCTCCAGGACATGAATAAATACACCTGGAAACATCAACCTACCTACCTACTCTCTCTTTACCTACCTACCTACTGTATTTTTCTCTCTATTCCTCTCTATCCTTCTACCTACCTACCTACCTACACACACACTCTCTCCCTACCTACCTACTGTATTTTTCTTCTCTATTTCTCTCTCTATTCCTTTATCTACCTACCTATCCTCTTTCCCTACCTATCTACTGTATTTATCTCTATTTCTTTATCTACCTACCTACTTAGCTACACACACACTCTCTCTCTCCCTACCAATCTACTGTATTTCTCTCTCTTTCTCTCCCTTTATCTACCTACCTACCTACGCTCTCTACCTACCTACCTACTATATTTCTCTTTCTTTCTCTCCCTCTCTATCTCTCTATCTACCTACCTACTGTTTTTGTAATTTGCCTCTTCAAAACTTTGGTGCATCTTATACTCTGGTGCGTCTTATACTCTGAAAAATACGGTAATGTTTGAGATAAATCTATAATCTTTCAGTCATGTAGGGGGCCATCATCAACTAATAACTACGGTGCGCATGGAAGAGTGGCTTAATGCTGTCCCTCACTCCTCAGGGTCTTAGTAAAATCCAATTCCTAAAAGTTACCTAGAGGGAAGTTTCCATTATCATCAAATGCTTGGGGTCAAAGCAATCACGATCGAATATCTTTTTAAAATTGGTAACATAAGAGAAACAAATATCCTTTTTATATACTGAATTTAATTGCTTCCGGGAAAGTAAAATCAAAATATGTGAATTACGTGTACACTTTTAATACTGGATTTCATTTGGCCCTTAGAAACTCGTTGGGATAGAAGGAATTCTTTCCCCAATTCCAAAATAAATGACAACCCAGTGTATTAGTTTTATTGATCTTTCATTGGCAATCTGAGAAGGTTTCTATATATTTAGAATTTATCCAGAACAGAAGAAGGGGCACTGCACCTGAAAATGAACGTCATTTTGAAGCATTGCAAATATGCAATATATTATACTAAACCAAGGTTATAGTGGAGAAGGTAAATTAGGAGGATGTTTTGGTCAATCTCCTCCTCCCAATATTTTTTTCCTTGGGAAACCATCATACAAAACTTTCATTGCTTGATGTTGCATATTGGTGCACCTTCAGTTTCTTATGACAGAGGACTCACAGTTGGATGAGTTAAGCGCTCCTATCCTAAGCTATTACTACAATATGGCTGAGTGGATGAATACTGTAATCAAAAGACCCAAGTGCAAATCTCAGTCCATAATTTACCCTGGAAAGAATGTCTATCAGCACAATTCTATTCAACCCTTAAGAAATTCAGTTCAACAGGTCTTTTACATCAGCAAGTGGACATAAGGACATATGGTTGAATTTCTGTTTTCCAGACACAATGTGAAATACTCCACAAGATGAGAGGGAAATGTGATGAACAGTGCAAAGCATAAGCAGATGAAAATATCTGTATAATGTTACATCATTTTTAGCTTTAAAACCTGTGATTTGCAGGATTTCCCCCTTAAATCAAAACGAAGTACCAAAGAAAACCAGGAAGGATTATCAATCATGGTGAAACAACTGAGAAGATAGGCAAAATCAAGCTTTTATGTACATTTAACATCTCTAAAATACGTTCAACTTGAATAGTACAGTATTAATATTAACAATCCTTATAGCTAGTGCAGCCACAGTATTATACAATTTGCAGCAATCAAGGGGTGGGAAGTGGGGTTACACACTACTGGCCATCTATTAAAGACAGAGACTATTGACAGACATTTGAACTCCTCTGGTATGTAGACACTTACAATACCAAGCAGCCCAAGGGGACAAAAACAACAGGAAAACACCCAGCAGTAGCATCTATTTACATGCCTGTAATGTGAAGCAGTTCTGAAAAACAATCGCAGCATTGGGCAATACAAAAAAATGAACTTTGTTCCAATAATTACTATTTTCTAGCAGCATAGCCATTCCTAGCTCCAATAGCGTTCTATTGTGACAATGTAAACGTTTCATTCAAAAACACTCTGTTCATACTGGATGGTGCTTAAGACCTGTAGTACGATTTTTTTTAAAGAAGTGGAATCTGGAAATTAAGAAGAGAAAGTGCTGAGAATGCTCCATGCTCTCTTGTCCCATAAGCCATCATGCTGAGATGCTTGCACCATCTCTTTTGGAGGAACATCATTATTCTATCCTAGTCAACAGAACAGGGCTCCTCCAAATTTGGCAACTTTTAAGACTTTTGGACTTCAACTCCCAGAATTTCTCAGCCATCCCATGCTGGCTGAGGAATTCTGAAAGTTGAAGTCCACAAATCTTAAAAGTTGCCAGGTTTTGGAGAGGCCCTGCCTATAGATGATGGATATTTCTATTCTAGCCACACCAATTAAGCAATTTCTTGAAAGGCTGGACAAATCAAAGTATTTCATTTGGCTCATTTATCACTTTCTTGCATATGAGGTGAGGCACTACACCAGATCTGAATTTCTTACTACCGTTCAATGGTGAGAATAGTAGGGCTGTTACTTGTTACTATAGCTTAGATCCATTTCATTCATTGCCCCATGTTCTTCCATGACGTATTTGAAAGCATGTAGCAGCACTGACCACACATTATTTTTTGTCATTCTCCTCAAGCTTCTGGACAGCATTTAAAGACTTGCCCAAGGGGTTGTATTAAGGAACCTACTTCAGACATTCATGCTTATTACCAGGAGTGGTATTCTCTTCCCTTCCCTACCGGTTCGCCAATGTGAACGCACGTGCATGTGCTCAGCCTTCCACAAAGGGCCTAAAGCAGTGGTGGGTTTCTGCAGGCTCGCACCTACTCGCGAGAGCCGGTTGGTGAAATTTAGAGAACCGGTGAGAGGGGGTTCCACCGGCGTACCTGGAAGTAAATCTGGCTCGCCGCTGCCAGTGACCCAACGGAAAGGAAAGGAAAGAAAAGAAAAGAAAGAAAGAAAGAATGAAAGAATTTATCATCACAATTGAGTCCAAAATTTTGGTTGCTAAGCAAGAGCGTGGTTAAATGAGTTTCACCACATTTTAAAAGGTGGCCACTCCCACCCTGTCACATGACTGCCAAGCCACGCCCACAAAATAGGCCATACCTACAGAGTAGGTTCTAAAAAATTTGAAACCCACCACTGGCCTAAAGCATGCGCTTTGGCTTTAAAAAGGGCCTAAATGGGGTGCTGTAGAGCTGGGGCGGGTGGGAAAGGCAAACCGGTCTGAACCGGCAGAATACCACCTCTGTTTATTACTATTTTAACTGTGACATGTATCACAAATGAATCATATTCATATTTTCCAGTATCAGCAGAGCTCTTACACTGGAGGGACAGTCTGATCCTATGCACAGTTTTCTGTAAGTCAGTTGGGTGAGCTAGTCTCAGCTTAGGATGTGTGAACCAGTTCTTTGGTAAAACTTTAAGCCTGGGGAATCACTGCACCTTGCAGTTTCAAGGACATGAAGCTTGTTTGTGGAATGCAAAGGCACAGCTTTTGTGGGCATTCCTTACCTAATATTTTAACTGAAGGCTAGTTGGAAAAAACATTGTGTGGTTTTCTTATATGTTTTGACTCTTTGGACATTCCAGTCGTTTTTTAGGCACAGTTCAAATGCCTGAAATTCTACAGAATCTAAATGCACCTGATTTACACAGAATTGCTATTTATAAAATCTACAATTTTAATATAGGTTAATAAACATTTTTAGGTTTAGCAAAGCTAAATAAAGTGAAGCCGTAACACACATTGCCCAGTATCTAGAAATTAGAATTCAATCACATATCTCTATATGTTTCTTTCTGCTATGAAATGAAAGCGCTCATTTCACGGATGCTCTTGAAAAGCTGGATGCAAAGGCCATAAATTGTATATAGTAGCTACAGCCCCGTTAACATGCATAAAAACTCTGGGCTCAGCCTACCAGAAAGTTCTCATGTGCATGCTCCATTGGCAGGAGAAGAAGCTGAGAAAAGTGGCTTTCTGGTGGACTTGGCCCATTTACTTTTTAAAGCAGCTTTGAAAACATAGTATAAATCACAGCAGACTTCCCCAACCATGGTGTCCTTCAGATTTGATGGGGCTTCAAACTCCCAGAATGGGAATCCAAGACATTTGGAATGCAACAGGTTGGGGAAGACTGAACTACATTTTAAGTTTAAAAGTACTACATTTTTGAGACCAGCCTTTCTAGCTTGGTGCCCAATTATTGTTTTGGGACTACAATTACAATCACTAAGCAGCACATCAATGGAAGCTGGTTATTATTTCTTTATTAAACTTACATGCTGGCTTTCCAGTCGGTAAGAACTCTGAAAGTGATTATGTTATCTAATCCAGGGGTCTCCAACCTTTGCAACTTTAAGTCTGAAGGACTTCAGCTCTCAGACTTCTCCAGCCAGCTTTGCTGGCTGGAGAATTCTAGGAGCTGAAGTCCTTCAGACTTAAAGTTGCAAAGGTTGGGGACCCCTGATCTAATCCATGTTAGCAAGTACCAGGTTAGAGAAGGCTGACCTCATTAGGTTTTTCTGTATATAATGCCACAAAATCAAGTTATTTCACTCCTTACATATGCTGTATCTGTTAATTATTTTGCTACATTCTTTTGAATACAAAGCTTTTTGATGACTGTACTTCAGTCCTGACATTTTATCGCTGAATTAATATTATTTCATAACTTCTACTACTTTACAGTTTTACAGACTTTTTTTTAAAATGGAAAGGAAAGTTTTAAAAAAATAAACAAGATAAAAATTCATTCATGTCAAATATGTCCATCTCATTTAATTTAACCTTTTGATCCTTTCGGGTTTTTTTATTTTCATCCCGGAATCTATGATGCCTCTCATGTAATTAGCTCATGCAGAAATCTGAAATACGTTGCCTAGGATCCAAGGAACAAATTCTAAGTTGGTTAGCTTTGAACTTGATGAGTCCTTCCTATGCAACATCCCAAAAACACCTTTGCAAGATAATCAAAGCATTGCAGAGAATATCTAGTGTTGAACCCAACGGCAAAGTCCGGAACAACTGCAGAAGTCCAAGGTGTGCAGACAGACTGCTTTTCACTGTGGCCAGTTATTTAATCTGGTGATATAAATGGACAGCTGCAATTCTGTTAAGATGGAACAATGGACTACTGGAATAAATACCACAGCTGCTTTTGTCCAAGTGACAATTGTCCTGACAATTTTCCTTCTTCAGGGATTAAGTCCAGCTCTCAGGCAGTCCAACAAATTGATATCTATGCTGCTGTTAAACAACTTCATGAACGGAGTCCACTGCATTCTTGGTTACATTCTTAGATATTGCCAGCTTTTTATTTGAGGGGTTTAGGGGTATAATGCCCAGTAAGCACATTCTCTCTCTCTCATTCTCTCTCTCTTGGGAAGGCTCGGGATCTTTGTCTTCACCACTGCCTCATTTATCTGCCTTCTCCATCTGAGCCTAATGTGAACTAAGGGCCAGGAAGAGAAGTCAAGATAAGGGGAGGCAGCTACAACTTTTCTTTGCTTCATTGGTACTTGGTATTCTTTGGATAATACATTAATTCACAGGAACAGTAATCAAGTGACAGGTGCTCAGAAGGTTGGGGTGGGACACCAACGTCAACCTGGGTTGATGCCTGATGATGTTTAAGGTGCCAGCAGCTCTGCCTATAAGCCACCTAGATATTTATAATCAAAGAACCCAAGGGTAGGTGAGGAGGGTTTCATATTCATTTTGCTTAAAGTTATTGTAACACATTTTCCATTCTCTTTCCTTTCCAGATTTCCATGCAAAAACACTTGGCATCTCAAAGTGTTGAATGTCTATGAGTCATACCAGATGGAGGCGTTGGACCATTTCGTTATCTTCTTTTCTTTTCTGAAGACATCTGAAGGAATAAATAGTGTGCATCACTTCTGAGGCAAATACCCTTCCAATCTGGGACTGGCCCAGGGCTAAGAATGCAATTTGGGTGTTAATTTTGATACAAAGAGGAAGTCATACCTAATCTCTGCCAGCTGATCGCTTCTTCTGGCCAAATGAACCTTGAGCCTGGTTTTTTTTTCACTTTGAGATGTTACTAATTAACAAAGAAAATTGCATTTAAAACCCTAAGAAAAATTAACCAAGGAAGGCAGGCTCTATTGCAAGCAAACCATCACTCCACTGGGAATGTGAGCCACGGCTGACTTGGAGGCTTCAGTTCTGCAAGCCAGGCACAGGCACTTTTGGCTTTCCTGATAATTGCACGAGAAACGGCAATTTTGCAGATGAAATATTTAATGAAACTGTTTCTGCCCATTCCAACGTATTTCATTTCAGCCTTTTAAAAATCACAGTTTGAGGACCCACAAATAGCTTCCTTATAACGATGGCCAATTGTGGTATGTAATGGCACAGCACTCATGTAACAAAATACTGCATGAATCACTATTTCCAGCTGTTGCTCTGCTGGGCATTTTTCCAAAAACAGCTGTCAGCTGCAGGGACAGAGGGTTGAACCGTATGGTCTTATTACTGGCCTGAATTTGGCATTGTTCTTCATTCTGAATAGGTACCATGCCGAACCACCAAATCATTGTCTTCTCATCCTGTAACCTTTTTAAGTCTCCCTATTCATAGGCAGCTCTGAAATCTTACCTACAAAATTGTGCCACTTTATCATCACCTTTCCTAAGGGTCGGGTGTGTCTCTATACCTACAGCTCTTCAGCCTATCGTGATAAAATAGTCTGTGGAATGATGCTTTCCAAGGAAGCCGAAGATCTTTGGAATCTTCATTAAAAAATATACAATGCTTGTGTTCCAGAATTTTAGGAAAATAGTGGGTTAAATGTAAAATACTTTTAATAAATAACTCCTCTGCAATGTAAAAAATAAATGAATATTCCCTTTGGCAGTAATAGCAGATATATATATTATATGTGTATGTGTGAGTGTGTGCATTTATGTATACACACAAATATGTATGTGTGCTTGGCGCGCATGTGCGTGTATAAATATATGCACACACATGTGTCTGTTTACACCCAAACACATATATAGAAAGATGCTTGGCTCATAAAATAATAGCATTATTTGACAAGGGGGAAAAGAAACACCTCATATTATTTTCTTCTTTCAACACTCTTCTTTTTTTCAGTTTCTGAAATCAAGATTTCCCATCAGTCCTTCACCAGTTGTATGAAATCGAAAGTCACTTATGTCCCAGGTAAGCCCCCAGGGTGATGCAGGCGCCCACCACGGCCAGACTAAGGATCGTCTTCAGAGGCAGCCATGACAAATCAAACAAAGGCCTGATGTTGTTGCTGTACAGCTCCACAAAGGCGTCCTGTGTAAAAGAAAAGGATAGGGGAAAAGGATGAGAAACAATGGAGAGTACATGCTATAAAACATGAACAGGCAGAGTTGGTATTTACGACCATTAAAACCAAACCAACCTACAAAACAAGCATCAAATATGGCCCTTTCATTCTCATTCATGGAGGAATCTGTTCAATTGTGGAAGAAACTCCTGAAGAATCACCTGCCTCCTAGCCAAGATTGAGCCATTGTTATTCGTAACTGTCAAGCAATATAATAAGCGCCAGTTTGGTCTAATGGTTAAGGCACTAGCTAGAAACCCGGAGACCATTAATTCTAATTCTGACTTAAGTAAGTGCATCTTGGACCGGCTGGTTGGTGATCTTGGTGACCAAGATCACCAATGGGCCAGTCACACTCCCTCAACCCTAGGAAAGAGGCAAGGGAAACCACTTCTGAAATCTTATCAAGAAAACTACAGGGACTTATCCAGGCAGTTGCTTGGTATCAATACCTGGAATGGGGAAGGTGAAGAAGAGGAGGAGGAGGAAGTGGAGGAGGAGGAGGAAGAAGAGTAGAATCGGATCAAATAAAATAGACTAGACTAGACTTCTTTATTGGCCAAGCGTGACTGGACACACAAGGAATTCATCTTTGATGCATATGCTCTCAGTGTACATAAGGGGAATAAAATACATTCACCAAGAATAAAAAAGATACAACACTTAGTGACAGTCATGCGTTATTAATAAGCAATCAAATTATAGTAGGACACAAATAAAACAATATAAAATTTAAAGATACAAGCAAATGATCATAGAAGAAGAAGAAGTAATAATAATAATAATAATAATAATAATAATAATAATAATAATAATAATAATTTCTTTATTAGATTTGGATGCTTCCATTGGACAATGAAGCTGTAATAATAATCTGCTTACATTTTAGTTTCTGAACCAAAAAATTAATCTATATTGTATAGCTTTTCTAAACCTCCCACCCTCCCAGGTGGGTTCTCTGGAATCTCTTTTTCCAAATCACGCTTGTTATCCAACAGCAATGCCTTCTTGAAACCAGACATTCTTATGTGTTCCTGTTGCCACCAAAATTGTATTATATCTACCCAAGTGGACACAAAAATGCAAGTTTGTCTTTAGAGATTAAAGCCAGTTACTATCTCCCACATCTGAGTTTTGGTTTCGCCCTCTGAGGTAATACAAGAAGCCTTGAGAATGGGTCTTACTAGCAAGGTAATAAATACAAATGATGAGAATAAATCTTCTCTCCACTTTAACTTCACAACTCCTCCTCCGTCCACTCTCCTAATCAAGAGAAACATCAATAGCTTTTAGAAGTGACAGCTGCTTTAAAGATGAGCATGTTACAAGTTTCATCAACTCTGCTAAATGCCTAAGCAAGCAATTATTCTTGCTGGCACATTTAACAGCAGACACAAGATGGCGCATCATCCTTCTTATGCCATGCAATTCAAAATCAAGTGAATTAAAATGTGAAGGAGAAATGCTTACATAAAGAATTTTTAAAATTTATCTTCCCAAAAGGGAAGGGAACAAATAAGAAGCAGGCTAGGTTGTATTCTTTCCTACCAGGATTATGAGCCCTTAATTATACCACTAAAATGACCTGAAATCAAAACTACCTACATTTCCTTGTTTGTAGCATCTATGTGCAATCTTTCATTATCAATTTTTAAAATAAAAGATTTCTGTCAAGGACAGTGTAAAGTTAAATACTTTTCTCTAGACTTGCTTTTCAAGGTGCCAAGAAACAGAATGGGCAAAGCTTTAGTATTCTAAAATAACAGTACATTTTGTACATTGTCAAGGGTATCCCTATACCTTCCAAAGCTCGAGGGCTGGTTATAATAGAGATATGCAATCTAAGCTACATGCTAGCTGGCAAATAACAGGGTTCAGGCCACGTATATTTGTATAAAGTACCATACTGTCCAAACCAAATTCCAGCATCTGCTTAGCCAACCATCTGCAGGCTTACCGTGCCATTAATTATCTAGAAGATTTACCCTGGTATCTAACTGAATGCAGTTATGGCAGGGTATGAAATGGGAGATTCTTACAGGATTTACTATGTAATTATTTCCATCTATGAGGTTGATGTTCTGATAGCTGAATCATGAACAGGCAGCACCGCCTTGTGATACACAGACTTGTGATAAATATGTGTGTATAAATGTCACTGTGTACCCTAGTTACTGTTGTATAGAACAGCCTTTTGGGGCTTTTTCTTGGCAAGGTTGTTAGGGAGTAGTTGCTCTTGCCTTTTTCCTAAGGCTGAGAGGGAGTGACTGGTCCAGGTCACCCAGCTGGCTCTGTCCTCAGGTGAGCCGAGACTAAATTTCACAGCTTTCTGGTTTCTAGCTTTTGCCTTAACCACTATACCGAATTATCTCTATATAGCTTGTTTACTACTTAAAAAGACTCTGGATTTGATTCTTCCAAGGTGCATCAGAAATTCATGAATGTAGCGTCAATCCTTAACTTTTTAAAACCGCTGCATCTCTTCCTGGGAATTACTTAGCAACTTGATCATTATATATAGAGGTGAGCTATCACAGACCACAACTTTCAGATCAATCCACAAGGTTTTTCATTTAGTTGGTTCTAGCCGTGCAAACTTCTTTTACTTTCCTGCTACTCCTGCTTTCCTGAAATCAGTAGAAGCTACTCCATTTTGTGGTTCAAGGTATTACAAAGTCAAATCGATTACCACAAATAAAGGATTTTTAAATGGGCATTCCAGAACTATGTATGTTCTTCTACAGAGTCCTAATTCTCCTACACTTTTTCCAGTTTACTGAATCACATATGCAAGTTATTTGGCGAAAAGCTCTATATCAGAGTTAGTTGCATAAATTCAAATTCAGATAGCATACACAGATAACTAATTCAGCTGGATTCATTAACTTCTTTATATACATATGAATAAATGAATAAATGTACAATACCAACAGGTGGTTCTTCCAAGCAAACACCAGGCAGGAGAGTTACAGACAAACACACACAAGCAGTTAGTTTCATTTTAGCAGACAAGCCCAGAGAGACAGCTTATTTACTTCTCAGAGCAACCGACAGAGCTCAGAACTTACAGACTAATTTCAGTTTCTGTTTCAATTCTCTGCACAGACTCAGATCTGTTTAAGCTGCCATTGGCTGACTTAGTTGCTATGCCTATTCATTGGCTGACCTTGTTCTGAGGTCTCTCCCAGCCACGAATATTTTAACAAAGTCTAAGGTAAGATTAAGTGTTCCCTAATCAAATGATGTCTGGTCAAACCTAGTGGTCAAGCTTGGTGATTAAAGTGGGAGATCAAGTCCCACTTTAGCCACGAAAGCCAAATGGGTGACTTTGGGCTAGTCACATTCTCTCAGCCCAATCTACCTCATAGGGTTGTTGCAGTGGTGGGTTCCTATCGGTTCGGCCGCCTGGATTGCTGGAACTGGCAGTGACCCAGGTCTCTAGGAGGTGTCATAGATGGTTCGATCTTGTTTTTCAATTCTGCGCATGCACAGAACAATTTTTTATTGTACTGTGTGCGCGTGCCCAGTGTGCATCAAGTGTGCATGCCACACGCCCACGAGCAAACCGGCAGTAGTGCTTGCCACACCCCACCCCTGGGTTGTTGTTGTGGGAAACCTGGGAGGAGAAAGGTGTGTTGGATATGTTCGTTGCCTTGAGTTATTTATAAAAATAATAAAGATATATCCCACTTTTATTATTTTTACATTTACATACAATTACATTTTACATTTATTATTTTATTATTTGTGTGTATGTGGGTGAGTGAGTATACTTGCCCTACTGTTGCTAATTTAATTAAAGAAATGCTTAAAACTGTGAAATTATTGCCTTGCTCTTCTGGACTCTGAATTTTGTGGAATTGTGATGCAGCACAAACTATATTGTTGTATTGTGTTGGTGCGGAGTCAGTTTGACCGATGGAAATCCATCTTATCTATACCTTCCCCCTTCTTGATATCCACACCACATCTACATGATCTGGATTTGATGAGGAAAAGGCAATTAAAGGTGGGTGTGGATTTTACACATACCGACCTGCTAGCTCTTTCTTAGATCAGATTCTTCTGGGTTAGGATTGTGCTGTAGCTGTGTGAACTTTGGAGAAGACCCTGCTTCTTTAAGGAACTGATGAGAGGTGCTAAGGAAGCATTCCCTGAATGCTGCAAGTCACTTTTTCTTAATTCAGTCTGGATTGCTGCATAGCTCTTAATCATTTGACCAGTCAGCCTATCTTCTATCCGGTGGCTCTGTTGCTGGGTTGCAAAACGGATTGAGCTTGCTGCATAATCTGGCTAACAGATGCCTCATATTACATCCCTTTCCTGAATCATTAATATTGATACCCTAATGTACAATATGGAGCACAAGCAAATTGTGCAGAACTTCCAATGCCCTTGCTGCAGACTTTCCACCCCCCTTGATAATTTCATTTAGCACTTTGTTCTGATCAGGAAGTGGAAGAGCTTGATGAAGAAGAAAAGAGACTAATTTTACGTTCAAATGAATTCACAGCAAGAGGACAAAAGCTTTAAGTCCCGGATTCCTACTTCAGTGAGAACTCATTACAGCATTAATTTTAATATTTTGGTGATACCTCTGTGCCCCATTAATAGCAATCACAAGCGTGTGGTTTGTGCCTAGCCTGAAGACATGCACACCTAAGATGCACCGTATTGACAAAAAGAGAGTGTCAAAGCTCAGAATTCTGGCGATGTATAAGAAACATCAGCAGAAAATACACAATGGGAAATTGCAGTTCCTACTGACAACAATAACATCAATGTCTATCTTATGGCTGTTGCTGCTCCATATATTTGGAAGTAAATATTTTATGGGTCCTTCCTTTCCTCTTTGGTGCTTTCTCAAACATCCTGATTAGACTTATTTCCGAAGCTTGTTTGAACAGCCTGTCACTATTTGTTTAAGTCTGAAACCTGATTTAAACAAACATCCCCACTTATAGTATTTTATGCATTACACCAACAGAGTGCCAAAGACAGAAGTCAGAGGCGGAGAAAGGTGATTGGGAAGGGAAGCTGCAAAACCTCCAGCATCTAAAGTCAAGTAAATTCTAATCTGTTATTGTTCCATTATGATGACTTCTTAGGCTGGCCATAAAAAAAAAACTTCCTATCAAATGACATTACTGACCTTTTACTCTAAAGTAACTCTGCTGCGCCTGGCATTGGCCTTAGCCTTTCCAATCTCATTTCTTGGAGATCCCAGGGAATCAACATCAAATGACTGTATATCAAGGATATGCCATACAGTGATGGCTAATCTTTTCCAGACCGAGCATCCAAAGCATGTGTAAACCCCAAAATGCAATACGCGTGCATCCCCTGTTCATGTGCCCTGCCCCTGCACGTCTGGCCAACACATGTCTCCCCCGCATACATGCCCTGCATGTACCCTGCCCCCATGCATGCATGCATGCCCCCCTGCATGAGTCCCACCCCCACATGGCAGAGACCCACTGATCAGTTGGCTGGCGGGAGGCACGCACGGCAGAGCTGAACTGGAATGATGGCTCGTATGCCCATAGAGAGGGCGCTGCATGCCACAGGTGGCATGTGTGCCATAGGTTCGCCATCACCGTGTTATACATTAGTAGAATGCAAATCTAGATATTATGTAGATTTTGGATGATTTGCAGTAACTGGAAGAATTTATTATTCATAATTGCATAGGAGTGACAGCAAACCCTTGTCTATGGCTGCCCAAATGTTAAAACTATTAACAAAATGTGGAATAAATAGTAGTAGAAGAACCAAAGAAATTTATGGGGTCACAGATGTTCATATATACCAAGAGTAATGGATCTTGGGGTATTAATAATAATAAAAAGAACCAAATGGAATTGACAGTGAAGTGTACCCCTGTCACTCTGCATACAAGCTACAATCTTTTCCAATAAGGACTAAGGCCATTACAGAAGCATTACCACAAGGATTAATGCCACTGTTATAATGTGAGATACAAACGTGTCAAGTGAAAGCAACATCAGCTTGATTCATAGTATAGATATTCGGCTGAAGGCTGCAGAATCGGTAAAGTCTTATTAAATTCAATGAAGCTAATCCCCAAATAAGCCTAGTGTCTTAGATGGCTTGTTGTGTTCGCAGAATACTTTTAACTGGTTCAGATAAAGACATTTTGCCTAACATGATATATTTGATCAGTATTAACTCTGGTTAATTTTTTTGCGGTTTCACTATATTGTGCAAACCTAGCCATGTTTTGTTAGTTTATGGTTCAATGCATTGTGTGAACTCTCAGAATAAGTTAATACAGTAGCCAGATTAAGTGTGTTGTGAGAATGCCACTGCAAACAGTTTATAACTGTGCTATGTTAATTGAATATCTGTGATCTAGGCAAGAATGGGCTTTTGTGGATTAGAGGTGAGAAGTGAACATTCAGCCTTTTCTTTTATAATAACCAATCCAATCCAAAAATACAAAGGAATTCCTAGAAGATTCACATTCAGATAAATCAGCCATCAACTTACACATAAAGTACATTTACATACCATTCAAAAGAGACAATAAAAAAGCTAAGAAGGAAACAAAAGACCAGAGCACATCATTTCCAGCAACTTACGCCCAGATAAGCAAGGATTAACCTCAGACAAATTATCAAGCAGAAAATAGTACACAAAGCAACTATCAAAGAGAAAATCCCCCTCCCACAATACTAAGAGAGCAAGCTACTCTATATAAACAGAGAGTCATGCCACATTTACTAGTACTGATTATTTTACCTAGTCAGGTAATGAAATGTCTGTAAACAAACAAACAAGCTCAGAGAGCACAATGGGCTCCACTTTATAATCAATCCGTCCAGTTGCAAGGACAGTAGAATGGACCTAAAAGTAGCCTTGTTGGAAATCCCACCATCCCTTTCTTCACAAAATGTTGCAAACTATGATTATATGCCATTTATTAAAGGCTCTTAAGTTCATTGAAAGGGCTATTGCATTCCCAATTTAAATAACAATAACAAAAGAATCCCCATTATTTGCACTAGTTCTTTCATATACAAACACAATTTAATGTGCCCTTAGCACAAATGGCCTGTACCTCAATATGTCAATGACCTTGAATAAGTGCATGATGATTTTTACTAAGTGGGTACATAGTTACAGTAGATGGCAGTACCTAGCCAAAGTTGGTTAGCTTAAAAAAAAAGTTAAGTCTATCCTGATTTGTACTTGGATGGGAAACCACCAGGAAATCCTAGGACTTTGGAGTGGATTGGAAAGTCAAGAAACCCCAGAAGGCACATAACGACAAATGGCTGCTCTTTGTTACTTAGAAAACTGCACAGGCATGCTTCCTTAGGAGCTGAGTTTAAATCAAGTGAGACTGCATTTACGAAATGTCTTTAGGACTGAAGTTCTGTGTTAAAAATGTGGAGCGTATCCTCTATGTATAGTTTAGCCCCTGACATTTCTAGCTGATGCTATCTCAATGGACCAATCTCAGTTTCATACCTTCTCTTATGACTGGTGCTCAGATTGCTACCACAGGCTAAAATGCAGCTAACTCCCAGTTTGCAAAGCCTCAACCTATTAGCTGCACTTCAGTGCTCTGTTACAGATCCGCACCAAACATAAAACTGGAGTTAAATAAATGGTTTCCTTGGTGCTGCAGTTTGCATTTATGAGTGGGTGTTGGGCAGAGTTTACACCCAGAGGAAGCTGACTTCCTTTTTTTTCTTTTTCTTTTCTTTTCTACCTGAATCAAACAGATGGTGAGGAAGTGATTTTATTTCCCTCATTATCACTGGTCCAACAGGATATCCTTTTTGACCACACTGTGCTGAATGAAGAGCTGGCAAGCCTTCCAAATCTTGATGGAACACAACCGCTCACTCGCCTTGTAACACTTTCGTGCTGCCTGTTCTATGATTCACAAGCAAACACTGCTTCATGCCAACTTTTCCGGAAGCTCACATAAGGATCGGGTGATACAACCCTTACATTCACATCCATGAGTCCAAATATGTGAAATAGGGTGTAATGTGATCCAGGGGACTAGACTGTGGGAGAAGGAGAAAACTCTTCCCTCCTCCCAGATCATACATTCCTACAGAAAAAGCTGCTTTGTACGTTGGTTCTCATTACACTCCTGTGACTCTGTCATCTGTCTATTTTGCATTACCTGTCTTGTGGGTTTTTAATTGCTTTCTAACACAGAGCTGCGTTTTAAAACTACAGGCAGTCCTCGGCTTAATGACCACAATTGAGCCCCAAATTTATGTTGTTAGGTGGTCATGTGATTTATATTCAGATGTTTGACAACTGATTCACATTTATGATGATTGCTGTGTCTCTGGGTCATGTGATCTACATTTGCAAACTTCTGACAAGCAAAATCAATAGGGAAACCAGATTCAACAACTGGGTTACTAATTTAACTGCAGTGATTCACTTAACAAACATGGCAAGAAAATGGGGCAAGTCGTAAAATGGGGCAAAACGCACTTAACAAGTTTCTCAGTTAGCGACATAAATTTTTTAAGTTGAGGATTACCTGTAACTGATCTCCCTTACACTGAATTGTTTTGCAGCTCAGATGATCATCTGCTAGCTTTGATGATCATTTATAATGATTCAAAATGGCTTTTCATTCCACTGGGCATTCCTAGCAAATTTAAGCAACAAAAAATATTATCTTGTTTTGAAATTTTCGCCTTTTCTCTCTCTCTTTTAGAGTGAAGTACGGGTAGTCCTTGACTTACAACTATTCATTTAATGACTGTTTGATGATGTTACAATAGCACTGAAAAAAGTGACTTACAACCAGTTCTTGCACTTATGACCATCACAGTATCCCCACAGTCACTTGATCAAAACTTGAGCACTGGGCAACTGGTATCAGAGGGGGGTTGCTCCTAGTTCGGTTGAACTGGTAGTGCTGATTTGACTTGGTCGTAGAACCGGCAGCGACCCAGGCTGGCCACACCCCCAAACCAGTTCCCCAGTCTCTTCTGCCATTGCCAGCATGTTTCTGCGCATGCGCAGAACAATTTCCAGTCAACTGCGCATGCATGAGCAATGCATGGCAAGTGCACGTGTGAGCGAAGCAAGCAGCACGCACGCACAGCGAACTGGTACCAACCAGTACAGGAACCCACCCCTGACTGGCATGTATTTAAGATGGTTGCAGGATGTGTCGTTGGCTTACCTGAACGATCTTCTCTGTGCGCTGCGGGAGAGTCCAAGCATGGGTTAATTCTGCCTAACTGCCCTCTGGACTGAACTGAAACTTCTTTAAGCCATGCCTCTGCCGTTGCTTCCCAGATTTTCATGAAGGCATGGACCTGTAGTACGTTCTGGTTGGTTTCAGTAGTCGGTAGTTCCATAGTCATCAATAGGAGGCCAAAGTCAAAGTTGTAAGAAAGGTCAATAAGTCCAATGTTGCAGGAATCCAAGGAATCAGGGCGGGGTTGGACTCTCCCGCAGTGCACAGAGAAGATTGTTCAGGTAAGCCAATGACACTTCTCCTGTCCACTGCTTGGAGAGTCCAAGCATGGGAAATGCCCAAGCTAAACATTCCCAGGGTGGGAAACAGACAGACTAGGATTCCATTGCTGAATGGATGCATTGCGAAACTCTGTGCCAGAAAGCCGCCTCAGAAGAAGCGGACTTGTCCAGCTTATAGTTCCGCACAAATTGTGATGGGGAGGCCGAAGTAGCCGCCCTGCAGATCTCAATTGGTGATTGGGTGGCCCAGGCTGCGTGGATGCAGCACTTCTTGTTGAGTGCGTAGTGACGTTGCGAGGAACCCGTTGTGTTGTTAGCTGCTGTTTGGAGAGTTCAATAAGGTGTTCTTAATATTTTTGTTGGGAAACCAACAGAACGCGTCCAACTGGGCTGTAGACTGAATTGAAAATCTGGGAAGCAACTGCAGAGGTGTGGCTTAAAGAAGTTTCAATTCAGTCCAGAGGGCAGTTAGGCAGAATTAACCCATGCTTGGACTCTCCAAGCAGCGCACAGAGAACACTGGGTCACGCGATCACCATCTGCAAACCATCCCAGCCGGCTTCCGGCAAGCAAAGTCCAGTGGGGGAAGCTGGATTCATTTTAACAACCACATGATTCATTAATAACTGCAATGTTCTGCTTAACAAGCATCGCAAAAAAAGAAAGAAAGAAAAGCTTCACAATTGCTTGCTTGACAACAGAAAATCTGATCCCAATCATGGTCATAAGTCGAGGACTACCCCCCGTGGTCCACAGGGCATCCACGGAGAGGTATAAAAAAGGCAAAGACTTTTTATAAAAACCACACCGTGATTGAAGAAGCTCAGCCCCTTTGTATACAGGCATGGGACACCTACAAAAGAGGCATGGCTTGGACCACATTGTGGTGGCCATCCTCTTACCTTTATCCCACCCTCTATGGACGTTGGTGCCAATCCATACAATTGGAACGTCCTTTGTTTAGCCACTCTGCGTACCCAGAACAAGAAGTTTGGGGACAGTCCTTTGACAAGTTTCTACCTTTAGGCTTCGTGTGCAAGCTGCAGTCGGAGACAGGCTATGAAACTCAGAAATATCTGTGGTTTCTGATTACATTACTCCAGGGAATCTGCGTTGCCATTGTTCCGTGGAAGCAACACACTTCAGGGCTACTAGATGAGAGCAAGGAACCTGCACTGTTTGGAGCGGCTGAAATTTCTTGATTATGAGTGGTGGGGAGGTGGTGAATATCCACTTCTATGACAGTCTGAGAACTACTCCCCCCCCCCCCTTGATGCTGGCTAAACCAAGCCCGCCTGGGAAACGTTACAGCAATTAGTCTTGGCGTCTCCAACTTAATTCACTTACACACTGTTTTGCAATATCGAAAAGACAGCTCCCGTGAGGGGGGCGCGCGTTCTTTTTCTCCCCCCGCCCTTTTTGTTTCCATTCTTGGAAAAGCCACCTCAAAAATGAGATTATATATCTGACACTAGGATAGCAGCTGCAACGGCATTAAGAAATCAGCAGTTAATCATGGTTGTCTAGGATGAAAATCCACTTGGTGGGATCAATGTTAACCCCGCAGCAACACACAGAAACAGACATACACACCAACCCACAATGAATAAAAGCGATGGCATTACAATTCTGTTTTGCATGGGATCCTAGAAAGATAATAATTTCCAAATCAGTGCTAAAGTACAGGTAGTCCTTGACTTACGACAGTTCACTTAGTGATCGTTCAAAGTTACAACGGCATTGAAAGAAGTGACTTATGACCATTTTTCACACTTAGGCCATTGCAGTATTCCCATGGTCAGGTGATTAAAATTTGGATGCTTGGCAACTGGTTCATATTTATATTTATGACAGTTGCAGTGTCCTGGGAGTCATGTGATCACCTTTTAATAATAAGGTGATCATATGATCACGCTTCAAGGTGTTGACCACCATCTTTAAATCGCTCCATGGCTCGGGGCCTAGCTATATACGAGACCGCCTCCTGCCCCATACATCCCTTCGTCCGGTCCGCTCCCACAGAGCGGGCCTACTCCGGGTGCCGTCGGCCGGGCAATGCCGGCTGGCGACACCCAGGGGAAGAGCCTTCTCTGTGGCGGGCCCGGCCCTCTGGAACGACCTACCCCCCCGACCTTCGCACTACCTCGGACCTCCGCCTCTTCCGCCAACGTCTTAAGACGTACTTATTCCAACAAGCCGGCCTAGGATAGCCCCCCGCGTCTGACTTTTAAATATAAATTATAATTTGGTTACGGTTTTAAATGGGTTTTAGCACGGGTGAATTAATTTAATATATTTTTAATTGATGTATATTGTATTTATGGTTTTATATAATGCCTGTGCGCCGCCCTGGGTCCTAACAAGGAGAAGGGCGGGGTATAAATTTAATAAAATAAAAAATAAATAAAAAAATAATCTTTATTGTCACTGTACTAAAATTACAATGAAATTGGTTGCAACCTTCTGACAAGCAAACTCAATGGGGAAGCCAGATTCAGTTAACAACCATGATAGTCACTTAACAATGTCACTTTCCACATTGTGGAAAAAAAGGTCATAAAATGGGGCAAAATTCACTTAACAGATGTCTCACTTAGCAACAGAAATTTTGGGGCCAATTGTGATTGTAAATTGAAGATTTACCTGTATGGACTTGGAGGTTTCCTCCCTCCCCCCCCCCCCCCCCCCACAGATGTAAAACTGCAGGTAAGAATTTTTCTTCTCTTGAATAAATTCAAATCACTCTTGCTTCTTACATTTTAGAAAATGTCAGCACTTACTACCTTCAAATGATCATAAAAATAGTAAATTTGCAGAGCAATTTAAGAAATGAGAACAGAAAGTCTCCATTAAGCCAAATGTCTCCAAAGTAGTTTGGGTTCACAGTTGCTGTCAGCAGGCTGTAGCAGCAGCAAGAATGGGGTTTATTCATTAAATATAGTCAAGGTTTATTGATGGCTACTGCCCGTAACTGCAGACCTTTTACTATCTAAGACAAAGGTAGAACAAAATTTTGAAAGCTCCTTGCCCTGAGTTTTACTAGCATATGTAGCCGAATGATTTTTTTTAAAAAACTACTGTATGCATAATCAAAGATCTAATAAAAAGTCATTTCACTCTTTTTATGCTTTCAAAAAATTAGACAAGATAGTGAGATAATCCTTCCAAACATGTTTGACAGGCAAATTCTAGTTATCTGACAAAGTTTCAGCTCATTCCAGCAATTTGGCATACAGAAGAAAAGCAAAATCTGATATCCCTGTTAAATTTCTGGAACCAATTAATGCAGAATTATATTAATGTAAATAGGTCAACAGCAAAAGCCATTAAAAATAATAATAAAGCAATCACAATACAGTGTCATATTCCTAATATGAATTTGCTGAGATTGAGCAATAAAAAACAATATAGAATGGAACAGACGTAGTCAGAGAGCAAAGCAGAATCTGTGACTTGGGTCATTCTTTACTGCTTATTTCTCCCCATATTGTACTATATTGTACCTTCCTTAACATGCCAGTCCCAACTAAGCCCTATCCTCAAACACCTAAATAATCCATTTACCTACAACAGGCCATAAACTCATTTAAAACTCCAATTTATCACATCATTTCCCCCATTAGTTCTTCCCTGCCACTGGACTTCTAAAACGTTTTTATTTGTTGTTCCACAGAAGAAAACAGAAAACATATGAACATGGAAACCTCAATACAATTAAGGCAGGGGTCCCCAACCTTTGCAACTTTAAGTCTGAAGGACTTCAGCTCCCAGACTTCTCCAGCCAGCAAAGCTGGCTGGAGAAGTCTGGGAGCTGAAGTCCTTCAGACTTAAAGTTGCAAAGGTTGGGGACCCCTGAATTAAGGGATATATAAATGGAAACCCTAACACTGAACATTGTGTATCCTAACGTGTCATTGTGTTTTTGTCTGCTTTTGTCCTTCTCAGAGTAAGTCCCATTATGGTTTTTTAAACAATTAGTTATTCCCTATTAATATTTAGAATTGTAACCAAACTATTTTTTTTTATAAAAATGTTTTCTTAGGAGAGGACTATGGCTTAGTTGCCTTGCATATAAAGAGTCCCAAATTCAATTTCCAGGCAGGGTTAGGAGATATTCCAGTCCAAAACTATAAAAAGCAACTGCAAATCATTGCAGAATGAACTAGACTGGCCCCTGATTGGATTTTTTTAAAGGCTGCTTTCAGTGACAGTGGGAAGAATCCCTCATTAATTGTTGCTGTCTTATCAAACACAATTCAAAGAGCCGATCTTTTTTTTTTCTTTTCTTCCTAGAGATCTTCCCAGCTGCCTACAATGCATCTCTAAGCAATACTTTAGCTTGGAACAAATCCTATGTGTATTTAAGCAACAGCATAATGCACTGAATCTTAAAGAGCTTATACACGGGTGGAGACACAGTCAGGTATCTCAGCTTACCCAAATGAAGCTATTCTGAGGAAGGAGTTCTACTGCTACTTGTCAGCCTCCGCTTTGCTGCATGCTTCGGCTGCCATTGAAACGGGGAGGGAGGGGCTATGGTATTTGGGAACGGGACTATATGGTGCAGGAGGGCGATTTGGAGAAGGGAGTATGTTCTCACCATCTACTTTGCATACCACTGGCTGGGGCCGTGCGATGGTCAAGGCCAACGGTCTTGCATGCCATCCTGATGATGCTCCTGGAGATGCAACCCACATGACACCTAAGGGGATTGCGCATTGGACAATGGGGTGGGGGTTGTTGGGGGTGAAGGGGCTGGACACATATTGATATGTATGCTTTCGTGTGCTAGGATCTCAGACCTTGCTTTACCTTGCTGCTATCTTTTCATAACCAGTAAAAGTACTCTTAATTCTTTCAAATGGAGTTGAGTGGTTTCTTTCTTGGTTATCGTTAGAGGCAGACCTGACACTACTGTACCTAGCTTTGCTACTGCACCTAACAGGGCTGCATGTGGCAGTCGTTGGAGGCAGCCCATACCGACAGAAATGCCTGCCACAACATCTTACCTGTCAACGACTTCTTCATCTTCAACCTCAATCATACACGGGCAAACAATCGATACAAACTCAAGGCAAACTGCTCCAAACTCGATTGCAGAAAATATGACTTCAGCAGCAGAGTAGTCAATACCTGGAATGCTCTACCTGACTCCATTGTTACATTCTCTAACCCCCACAGCTTCAACCTTAAACTGTCTACCGTGGACCCCCTCCCATTCCTAAGAGGTCCGTAAAGGGGGCATGCACCAATGGGCCTAATGTCCCTGTCCTACTGTCCTCATCTATTTGTATTCATTTCTTTAGTTTATATCTCTGTTAGTAGTAAAATTTTCTAACTGCCCACCAGTTCCACAATAATGGTGATTTATAAAGTAGGGAAGTCAATTAAATTTTAAAAAGGAAAGTGCTTCAGTATCGGACAAAACTCCTACCGCCCACCATGAAAACTGGAACGCCCACTAGTGGGCAGTAGGGACCAGGTTGACTACCACTGCTACAGACAATGTCATTTCCCTATCATTTAATTTGAGATCTGGTTGTCTTACTAAAGAGTGCAGAACACTGCATCCATTTTTCATGTATAAGGGGAAAAACATATTACAGTATTCAGCCTTGGTTTCTAGCACAGATGTTATGGGAACAGTTTCTGGGATTCACCAAGTATTCAAGGACGGGGAGCAACCCAAAAACAATTGTATGAACACACTCTTGTTTTCTTCTCACTCAAGGACAGAACTCATATTGTGGTTAGATTCTCGACCACTCTTCTGTGACTTATATCATAACTAAACTTCCAGAGGCCTTGTTTACTGACACTCAGACATAAAATAAAATTACAGCCTGGGCTGATTAGAGAAACTCCTTGAACTTTTTCTGCTGTTGTGGTTTATGAACATGATTTCCAGTTAAGGAAGGCAGCTTATCTATTGCAACTTAGAAGAAAAAGATATGTGGAATTATTAAGCGTATTAAATGCAAAGCGTCTGTGTTACAAGCATCATGAGTGTTTTTGAAAGTGGTTAGTAGAAATACGTACCATTTCATCTAAACAACCTAACAATCTACCTTACAATTACTCTCATTTCCCCCCTCTCTCCTCTCCCATTGTTCTGATTGCCAGCTTTTGGGAATATGAACCTGCTTTTTTTAAACTTATCTTATTTGGCAATGTACCACACATCGCACTGGGGCTGTATAAATGAATAACAACAGCAGATGGAATGCCATCAGACACTGTAAACAGAATACAGATCAACATCCTGTAATAATAGACTGCGGTGCATATGGAAACTGAGAACTCTGCATTTGTTATTCAAATGGTCCCATCAATTATTTGCATTTATATTTGTAATCCACTGGGTATGACTGTTATATTTATTCATACTGTACCTTCAAAGACAACTGGAGACCGGCTTGCAAAAGTGAGCAATGAATTATCCCTATGCATTTATGGGTTAGCAAGAACATAGATTGCTCTTCAGTGTTGGCTGACTTTTATTTTTTGAAGAATGAACTCTTTAGAATTGTCCCCCATTTTAACAGTATTGCAGCAAATCAGTGTAAACATCACCAAGCTTCTATCAGAGTCTGAATTTAGCATTAAATTATAGCTTCTCTTTATCTCTGGATGTAATATTAAACTGTAAGTACTGCTATGTGAAAAGTTTTGGGGTTGGTTTTTTTTTTGGCACTCCGTTTCAGTTTTCAGTTAATGCCACTTGCTTTTTTGTTCAAACCTGGGAAAAATCAGGTTAATTGTAAGTTCAATTGTCTGAATAAGTAAGTTTAAAATGGAAAATTGAACTATAGGTCCCAGTTCAGATAAAATTAGGTTTGAACAATAGCATCAGGATTATAGCCCACAGTGGCAGGACCATATCTATTGTTGAGAGAGGCATCCTACTGTGCTTTTCTAAACACACAGTTTTCTTGCTGTTATCTCTCTCTCTCTCTCTCTCTCTCTCTCTCTCTCTCTCTCTCTCTCTCTCTCTCTCTCTCTCTCTCTCTCTCTCTCTCTCTCACACACACACACACACACACACACACACACACACACGGGGGTAGAGACATCCCATTTATACTACACAGAGAGTTATCACTTCAGGTCATTAAGAACAGATTGGAGCAGTGACTATTGAGTCAACTTTACACGGCACTCATTTTTCGTACTATGAGAATATGTAGGCCAAGATCTGGCCCTGCAACTTTAGGCTATAACCCTGATGCTATTGTTCAGTTTTGCTCTTGGTCAAAAAAGATTGTGTATTCCTATGGCTTAGTACTAAATCTCAACCACAAAAGAATATCCGCAACAAGCATCTACATATCAATGCTTTACATTTCAGCAAAAGTTAACATTAATATTGTACATTTATATCCCTACCTTCCAATACAGCTAGCGATAAATCAGGTATTTCATGGGTACTTTTATTGAGCATACTTAAACCGGAATCTTTTTCTAATTAAAACCATATCTATTTGCTCCGAGTCAGAAACAGTAAAATAAACCTCAACAACGAACAGATGAAGACATCTCACTTTTTGTTCAATGAACATTAAAAGAAGCATATTAAGAAAAAGTATTTGAAAGTCTGTGGAATACTTGAAGTAACAGCATGCTCTGCACTAAACTTACCAAGGGCTGATTCCTATAACTAGAAATTCTGATCTCATGTAATAATCTTCCCAATAGCATGAGGTTTTACAATATGATAAGGTATAATATGGTTTGTTAGGCTTGGATTTAGCATACTGAATTACCCAGTCACTGTGATATGTAATAAATGTAAAAGTTTCTCCTGTCCAGTCATGTCTGATTCTAGGGGGTGGTGCTCCATCTCTCTTTCCAAGGGAGCCAACATTGGCTAAAGATGTAGTCATTTGGCCAGCATGACTACACACCAAGGCACATGTAATACTGCTAATAATACATAAATACCTATTTATGCACATAACTTGCATTTGCATGCTTTCAAACTGTTAGGTTGACAGGAGCTGGAGCAGCAATGGACGTGTACCCTATCACATGGTAGTTGCAGACCACGGTTACACAAACAGTGTTAGGTGATATCTCCGTTGGGAGACAGCAGAGGGTGTGCAGCAGAATATGCAGCTAGAAGAATGTTGCTAATGTACACACAATTAGTATACCAGACACTGTTTAAGTTAAATAAAATAGCTTTTACTGAGGTTGTGAAAACTACTAAACTAAGCTACTGCTCAACAAGCAGTGATGTTCAACGAGTCAAAAACAAAGTCTCAACAAATATCAAATAGCTTACACAATCTTCCGTCTTCTTCTTCAGTAAATCACAGTTCACGACACAATTCAGTTATCAAACAGCAAGTCCAGCAGAGAGAGAAATATGCGCTCTCCTGGCTTTCTCTTATAGTTAGAAATAATTGCACTTAGTAATTGCACTCTAACATTCCATCAGCCTTAAAGTTACAATGACCATATATCATTATGGTACTATATATTGTCTACCCAACTATAGGAGTCTACTCCTAACACACATTGTTTAAACATAGGGTTTTGGAATTTATTTAATTGATTATGGTTTAAAAAGTCATGATCTAGTCCGATGTGTGAATCCAATCTCTATCTATAAAACTTAATTCTTGCCACTTCAGACTTAGAATGGCAGGGCAGAGCATAGCCTTAACTCTAGCACAACTACTCTCTGTGAACAAAGCCTTCATATAAATCTTAGTGGACTGTAGCCTAGCAATTCTGACTTTCTTTGCTATAATTACATTTATATCTCATTCCTGTGAGAATTTAAGGTGGTGTACAGGGCGGTCATTTCATTTTATTTCAAACACATTTCTCATTCTTTCATAAGAGCAAATCAAAGCCAATATCTATGAAAAAGTACCTATTTTCATAATGAACTGGGCACAGACATAATCAAGGCATTACACCTATCCACTGAGAGTATTCCTATATAAAATAATTCAATCTGATCTTCCTTGGCAAATGCACAACATGAAATTTAATACACTATCAGATTTTATATTTCTTTGATTGCTGCAATGCACATTTGACACATGCATTACTAGAACTAGGGACAACTTGGAAAAGAGCTGATGCAGTTCCCATCTTCAAAAAAGGGAGGGAAAACAGATCCAGGAAACTACAGACTAATCAGTCTAACATCAATACTTGGGGAAAATCCTGGAAAAGATAATCAAAGAACAAATCTGCAAACATTTAGAAACAAAGTTAAAACTAAAGTTTGTTAAAAACAGATCATGCCAAACCAATCCTATTTCATTCCTTGACAAAGTGACTAAATTAGTGAATCAGTGAAATGCTGTGGACATAGTAGATTTAGACTTCAGCAAGACATTCGACAAAGTAGACCACAACCTATCTTCTTGGTAAACTAGAAAAATGTGGGATAGACAGCATCAGATGGATTTGCAATTGGCTGACAAACCATACCCAACAAGTAGGTCTTTAATGGTACTACATCTACATGAAGGGAAGAACCAGTGGAGTACCACAAGTTTCTGTCCTAGGCCCAATACTCTTCAATATCTTCATAAATTACTTAGATTACGGAATAGAAGGGGAATTCATCAAATTTGCAGATGACACTAAGCTAGCAGGAATAGCCAACAACCCAGAAAACAAGCTCAATATCCAAAAGGATCTTGACAAACTTGAACAATTGGCTCTATCCAAAAAATGACATTTAATGTGGAGAAAAGCAAGGTTTTAGACTTGGGCAGGAAAAACCAAAGGTACAAGTATAGATTAGGTGAAACCTGGCTCAAAAACAGTAACTGTGAGAGGGATCTTGAGAGTCCTAGTGGACTTAAATATGAGCCAGCAATGTGTGGCAGCAGCCAAAAAAGCTAATACAATCCTTGGTTGCATAAGCAGAAGCATGGAACCAAAATCCCATGAAGTATGAGTACTACTTTATAAACCTTAGTAAGACCACATCAGGAATACAGCATCTAGTTTTGGTCAACGCATTACAAAAAAGATGTTGAGACTTTGGAAAAAGTGCAGAAAAGAGCAACTAAGATGATTAAGGGCCTGGAGACTAAAATATATTAAGAATGATTTCAGGATATGGGTATGGCTAGCCTAGAGAAAAGAAGGACATGGGGTGACATGATAGCAGTGTTGTAGTATTTGAGGTGCTGCCACAAAGAAGAGGGGGTCAACTTATTTTCCAAAGCAACAGAAGCCAAGACAAGAAATAATTGATGGAAATTAATCAAGGAGAGAAGCAACCTGGAGTTAAGGAGAAACTTCCTAACAGTGAGAACAATTAGCCAGTGGAACAGCTTGCATTTAGAAGTTATTGCTTCGTCACCTGAGGTTTTTAAGAAGAGACTGGACAGTCACTTGTCTAAAATGTTATAGGATCTCCTGCTTTAGCAGGGGGTTGTACTAGAAGACTTCCAAGGTACCTTCCAGCTCTATTCTAATTCTTTGTTTTTGAGTGGGTAAAAATGGAGCATGTTCACCAATGCTACATGTACAGGTCTCCTATTCCCTAAATAAAGACTGGATATAAAAACAATCTTGTACAAGAATAAATACCATTGTTCATAATAAAAGATAATGTATCTGTTTCTGGGTTTTTTGATGGATGGGTAGACTTACATATTACTGGAGAAAAGCCCAAGCATGCATATCACAATCATGTCCTTAGAGGAACAAATAAGGATATGTGTAGCAGAATCTAAACCTGCCATTTTGATCTTCCAGCTAAATTTGATTATCTTGGCAAGAGAACATGGTGCAATTTATCTCATTTGTTTGGCTTCCACCACTGTGGATAAAATGTTAGTATTAGATATCAGATCAAAAAGAGGGCAAGACACAAAAAAACAAAAATAGGACATAAACCAGAAATTAAAGCAATACTAAACGGCAATATATATATCAAGATACTTTCAAAAGTGGTTTCTGCATAACATGAACCCATGCAATTTTATAGTGTAGAGGTTTTCCATCAAGAACACTTCATCTACTAAAACCTTCAAGTTTGCCCAGATAAATCCTGTATATGATTGTAGCTGACAACTTTTGATTCTTCTTATATAAAGTATTATCTGACAGCCCTTAGTAACTTTAATAATAGGTAGACAGGCAGGGTATGTGCCATTTGTAATGGGCATTAATCCTCTGCAGCTGAAAGATACTGAAATCTATAATATATTATGTCTAATTTAAATGCACATACACCCTACATATTTGCATCTCAAAAACAACTAATGTGATGTGCATCTGATACTTACAGGGTCAAGCCAATTTGACTCAAGATATCAAAAAGAAAAACTATTTTCTAAGCATGCCATATTTTCATCATCTTGACATCACTTTATGATTGGCAGGTTGTAAGAAATGTTTTATGTATGTAACCTGAGAGAGAGAGAGAGAGAGAGGGAGAGGGAAAGGGAGAGGGAGAGGGAGAGGGAGAGGGAGAGAGAGAGAGAGAGAGAGAGAGAGAGAAATGGCAAGGTATACAGAGGAAACTGACATAATATAAAAGGTATGTTCTGTTGCTGGATTTTTCTGTCACATCTATGCTAAGTATCAGAAGTGGAGTCCCACATTTTAAGACTGCTTTTCTGTTTAGCTAGCCATGGGAAAGAGAATGCTGGATTAAATGGATCTTGGTCTGATTTGGCAAGGCAATTTCTATGTTTCTTTTTGCTCAGCGCTATTTGATTACAATGCCAAATTTGCTCTTTGCAGCTTGACATTGAACATTCCAAGGAATTAACTAATGTGATTCAGATTTCACAACAACAGAAAACTATTTATGACCTCAGATTGACAACAATATAATGGGAATTCAGAAATCTAATTAGACAACAAAGAGTACCTTAAAAGGAGGGGAAAAGGGATCTGCTTGGCAGCATTGTTTTACAGAAATAAGACAAAAGAAGTGCTTGTTCTGCCAAGCCTTTCCCTCCATTCAGTATTAATTGTGAAACGAAAATGCAGTATATTGCACTCATTCTTTGGAGCTAATTAACCATTCATAAATATGATTATATTCATGGTATACACCTGTAGAGAAAGAAAGCAGAAAAATCCATGGCTAAAAATGTAGAATATTATTATTATTATTATTTATTTATTAAATTTATACCCCGCCCTTCTCCTTGTTAGGACCCAGGGCGGCGCACAGGCATTATTTAAGAACACAAAATACAATAAATATCTATTAAAATGTATTAAATTAATAAACCCGTGCTAAAACCCAATATTAAAACCCTTGCCAATTATAAATTATTTTCTTAAAAAGTCAGAAATGGGGGCTATCCTAGGCCGGCTTGTTGGAATAAATACGTCTTAAGACGTTGGCGGAAGAGGCGGAGGTCCGAGATAGTACGGAGGTCGGGGGGTAGGTCGTTCCAGAGGGCCGGGCCCGCCACAGAGAAGGCCCTTCCCCTGGGTGTCGCCAACCGGCATTGCCCCGTCGACGGCACCCGAAGAAGACCCTCTCTGTGGGAGCGGATCGGACGAAGGGATGTATGGGGCATTATAGAGCAGTGATGGTGAACCTAGGGCACTGGTGCCACAGGTGGCACGCGGAACCATTTCTGAGGGCACGTGAGCCGTTGCCCTGTCACCTCCAGCGCGCTTGTGTGCGCTGGCCAGTTGATTTAGCCCTTCTTTTGAGGCCATTTTTCACTCTCTGGAGGCTTCAGGGAAGCTCCTGAAGCCTCTGGAGGTGGGGAGGAGAGGCTGTTTTCACCCTACCCAGGCTCCTAGAAAGCCTCTGGAGCCTGGGGAGGGCAAAAAAAGCGTACCAAAAGCAGAGGGTCATGCACATAGCATTATGGGTGTGGCACACCCACGCACGACTCCCCTGTGCTCCCCCCGCTTTTGGCACCCGAGCCAAAAAAGGTTAGCCATCACTGTTATAGAGGCTGAAGGATTCAAGTGTTTTCTAAGAGTCTTGGAATACTGAATAATCTTAGGGAAATATTTTTATCATTTTTAAGGTGAGGATCGGAAAACCTCATGCTTCCTTCTATATTAGCTTATGATTCCCAACCTAAGTCTCGTAATTCAGAATTTGGTTCTCCACACTCCTTCTGGATGGATGGCTATTATGGTTGGGACTGATTGATGCCGGTCACTCTGACTCTCCAGTGAGAATACGACTTGCACCCCGAGGATAAGAATAATAATTTCCAGAAGTGTCTTTGAGATTTCTGAGATGAAGTGTTTTTACTGATCAACAGTGGCATGTTTAAAGCCAAGCATCTTTACAACAAGGCCCAGATGTGAGGAAGACGTACATATTTAAGAAATAATATGTCCTTCAGCTTCAAGATGACGCTATCCTCAACAGTGCTTTGTCTCAAAATAGAAAGAGCCACAAGATGTATCTTTTTAACCTGGATTTATGATTGAGGTCAAGAAGGAGGGCAATGTTTTTGAATAAACAGTGGGGATAATAGGTGACAACTGCCTGCCTACAGTCATGGATTGTCCTTATTGTTTTACTTTGATACACATGTCCAGATGGATGTTGCTTTAATATTGAAAATAAATGTTCACCGTATGAAGACAATGCATTTTAAAATTGTCTAATGTGTAACGTTCCTTATACTGAAACTGTGTATTATATTATTTGAAAATGTGTGTGCGTTTGTGTGTGCATAGCTAGATAAAGATGGATAGATAGACAGACAGACAGACAGACAGACATTCCGTCCTAAGATTAATACTTATAAAGCACCAATTTAATAGAAATGATACATAATATGCTAATGTATTTCCCATCATATGTGGGACTCAATAGGATAACAGTGGCTGCATTATGCCCATGACATTTTAAGAGATGCAATAAATTAAAAAATGTACAGTGCCCATGAAAATATATTTCATCAGTGCAATCTGCAATAAAATGTTGCCGTGTGAACTGTTCCTATTCAGGGTTCCCCCAACATTCATTCGGTGTCTCCTTCTGCTATCTTTCTCAAGAAAACAAAGTCTTTCTCATCAAGCATATTCAGATTTTGCAGAATGGTTTGAGGGGTGGTTATTTGCCCTTATATTTATGTTCTTCTGTGCTTTGAAGTTCCCCTAGTTTTGCTATGGTTCTATTTTGGATCTTGTCCTCTTGGCACCATTCAACTGACTTCATTTAGATGAAAACAGGGACTCACTGTATTCTGTACAGGTAAACATTTGTCTCATTTCTTGTTGATCATATTAATTACTGCCAGTCGAAATAGAAACACGATCACAAGTTTTAAAATGTTATCTGGGATGGTTGTCAACTTTTTATTGGTTCTCCTGTGTATGATCAAAAGAGGTTCAGCCTAAGGACAGTAGCAAATGATACCATCAAAATGATTTAAATCTCTTATTTATTCATTTCTAATATCAAAAAACAGAAACTGGATTTTTTTTCTGATTCATTGGCAATTTTGCCTGTAGCTTGAGACTTTCCTTCAGTTTAGCAAAAGTAAGAAAGAAAAAGAAAAGAAAAAGAGGGAAAAAACCCAGTTGCAGATCACCAGTTTCGTTGTAAACAAGTACAATGACAATAAAGATTATACTTATCACAATCCTTTCTTTGTGCAGAAAATCTGATAATATACAAGTATAGTTTTAAAAACCCTTATGATAATTTCATAAACTATAATGTATGAAAAAGGGTATTTCCAAGTGTCACCACTACCGTTTTTACTGCCTTTTCTAGTTTCAAGAGGAATTATTTTAAAAGGCTGATTTGTCATAAAAAATGAAACTCTCTGAACTAATTTGCAAATTTCTACAGAGTGGCCTAGGGGATTCCCATATCTGTACACAAAAATATTTTTTCAATAGGCACCTCCCTCCCTCCCCTGCCCAAACAAACGTTTCAAACTATTAAATAAAAATATGTGTACTTGCTTATGTTCTTGCTGTTTTACTGTATTCAACATGCTGAGGCTGTTTTCAATTGCCTAAGCCATATTGATATGATTTATGCCTGAACTTATTTTAACTGGTATATATATAAAAAATAACAAGCCAAGGCTTGGATCTTTGAGGCTTTTGGATATTTATGTGGAAAGGTTCGGTGGCTGAGAATTTTAAGAAAATCAGCTGAGTTTTCTTTCCCTTTTAGAATTCAGTATATTAGTACACCTTTGTACTAATGCCAAATGCTTCAGATAATCAATCTGTCTGTAAAGTTAAAGTTACATTTCAGAATAGTCTTGCAGATCAACAATACGGTAAAAGAGCTATAGGTCCTGGATTTTAAAATGAAATTTTGCAGATGTCACTGCATTTGTGACAAGGAAACTAAAAACAGACTGGATCTTATCAACCAAACAAGATGAAGTCAGACTGATGATTCTTCCATATCTGCAGGATACTTTTGGCAAATGAGAAGAAAGATTTGGTTCTATTCTGGATGCTTACATGCAGCCCTTCATTGATAGTTCACTTGGGATGTTCAGCAGACTATAATGATTTATAGAGATACTACAATCATGGAGACACCGTAAATGCAATGAAAGCTGGATGGATGAAATAATCCTGTTCTCATAAACTAAGCTTTTAGACATTCAGGAGACAGATTTACATCAGCTGCAGAATACTTCCAGCTTTTATATAAAATTATGTTTGCCACAGCACTGGTGTATAGAGCAAACGGGGAGGAGGGGGGAAGACATTCACACATGATGTTAAGCCATGTTTTAAATTATTGCTTGTTGAGCAACTCAAAATAGCCTAGTTCAAAAATCACACTAAGCCAAAATCAGGCAAAAAACACATTTACATATTATTATTATTATTGTTGTTGTTGTTGTTGTTGTTATTATTATTATTATTATTATTATTATTATTATTATTATTATTATTATTATTATTATTATTATTATTATTATTATTATTATTATTATTATTATTATTATTATTATGATGCCTGGAGCAGGGGTGGGTTCTGGGTGCTGTTACTGCCGGTTGGGCCAGGGATGTGCCCCGTGCACACAGTACTGAAAGCCAGAAACAAGATGGCGCCATTAAGACAACCGTCTCAGGGGCGTGGCAGGCCAGGTTACTACCTATTTGGCCGAACCGGTCCAAACTGATAGGAACCCACCTCTGGCCCGGAGTAGATCAATGTGAGTAGCAGAATAATTTCCCTCAATTTTTCCTAGCAGCCCTAATTATATCATGGTATTCCCTGTAACAGTCTTACGGATGTGAAAGTTGAAATTTAAAGAAGCAGGAAAGGAAGAGTATTGACGCTTTTGAACTTTGGTATTGGAGAAGTTTCCTGAAAATGCCATGGATGGCTAAGGAGAAAAAAGATTGATCACGGAACAAGGGTTCTCATTTGAGGCAGAGATGACCAGATTCAAATTATTCTACTTAGGACACATTAAGCAAAGACCCAGCTCTCTAGAAAAGGCAGTAGCAGTGGTGAAATCTAATTTTTTTTAGCACCAATTCTGCAAACGTAGCTTGGTGGTGGTGGGGGTCATGTGACTGCATGGGCATGGCCAACTTTTCTTCACTTTTTAAAGCATTGTTTTCCTGCTTTGGGCAAATAGGCAGGGGAAAATGCTTTAAAAAGTGGGAGGGGGGGAAAGCTTCTGATGATCGCGTGGCTCACAGATGAGCTGTGCGATCCTCGGAAGCTTTTATTTTACTACCGGTTCGCAGAACCAACGACAATCATCCCTACCGGTTCAGCCAAACCAGGCTGAATCGAGAGGATTTCACCCCTAGGCTGTAGTATTGGGAAAGGTAGAAGAAAAGAGAAGAAGAATATGACTACAAGTATTCCTCGGCTTACAACAGTTCATTTAGTGACTGTTCAAAGTTACAACGCCACTGAAAAAAGTGGTTTATGACCATTTTTCACTCTTATGACCTTTGCAGCATCCCATGGTTTTCATTTGGATGCTTGACAACTGCTTCATATTTATGACGGTTGCAGAATCCTGGGGTCACCTGATCCCCTTTGGTGACCTTCTGACAAGCAAATTCAATGGGGAAGCCAGGTTCACTTAATAGCCATGTGACTAATTTAGCAACTGCAGTGATTCACTTAACCAAAATGTGGCAAGGGGAGTCGTAGAATGTGGCAAAGCTCATTTAACAAATTTCTCACTTAGCAATGTAAATTTCAGCCTCAGTTGTAGTCGTAAGTCGAGGACTGCCTGTAACAGCAAAGTGAATGGAATCAGTTACAGAGGCAATGAATACAATCACTGAGAGATGGGAAATAATAACTTAGGAAATTGCCAATGCCTTGGAGAATATCTATCTGTGGAGTTGTTAAGAGTTGAAAACATCTTTAAGACACGTTGTCTGTCTGTCTATTTCTGTCCTCTCTCTTGCTATCACTCTCTCTCATCTATCTCTGTGTTAACTCACCTATCTGTGTCTCTATGTCTGTCTATCTACCTATCATCCATCCATCCATCCATCCATCCATCCATCCATCCATCCATCCATCCATCCATCCATCCATCCATCCATCCATCCATCTCAACTACATGACTTTTAGTTTGGTTTAATGGTGAAGACATCAGGTTAGGAATCAGGAATGTTCCAACTTTAGCATAAAGACATCTGGGTGACCCTGGATCAGTTCAGTCCCTCTCAACTCTCCGACAAAGACAGTGGCAAATGGCTTCTGAAAATCTTGTTATGGAAACTGCAGGGACTTGCCTGCAGTCACGACTTGACTCAAAAGCAAAAAACACCTCAAAATCAAAACAAAACCAGATTCTTTTTTTGTTAATGTCATTCTCCTATGGTAATACACATACAGACAACACACTCTGCCAGAGCTGTCACCATGTTTTGGCATTTGAGAAAAAACTCTTCCAAAGTACTGTAACATTAAAATTAGTGGTTTCCACTTTGGGAAGATGAAGATGTCTGAGGCTTGGTAGTATTACTTTTGGGTACTGGCCCTCTGGGAGATGTCTTGGTAGGTATTAGATGACCTTCCATTTTGGCTACCCATGAGAAGCAGGTGAAAATGGAGCTCTGCTAGGGATTATCTGGCATGATATCTGGGTTGTACACTGATAGCTGCTGCGCTTATTGCCCTGTGTTGGAGGTTCACAATGTTTTGTGTGCTTCAATTTTGCACTGAATTTAATGTTCCTTGCTTGGAGCTGCTGTGAGTCCTTCGGGATCTGAATACAATAAGCAATCAAGCAAACAAACATTTCCCACATTTATTTCTGTAGAATTATTTGCATTCTGAAATTATATTGAACTTTGTAACGTTTGTGGATCAATCAATTTAGGGATATGAAACCATTCTCTGTTGTTACAAATAGAAGCAATATTAGTGGTTTACATAAAGAAAACATAAAATCTATCCCCCCATCTTTGGCAAGAGTCCTTTGTATAGAACTCCAGTAAGATAAAACTACAGTAGATCAGTCTTTTACAACTTGGTGACCTCCCTATGCAGGTAATCCTCAACCTAAAGCAGTTTGTTTATTGACCATTTAAAATCACAATGGCACTGAAAAATGTGACTTGTTGCCGTTTTTTACAGTTACTTTCACAGACCTTTTTGCATCATCCCATGATCAAAATCCAGACCCTTGGCCTGAAATATATGATGTGAAATATGATTCATATTTATGACGGTTGCAGTGTTTCATGTGATCACCGTTTGCAACCTTCTGACGTGCAAAGTCAATGGGGAAGCTGGTTTCACTGAAAAACTGTGTTACTAATTTAACAATTGCAGTGATTTCACTTAACAAATGTGGCAAAAAAGAGATTGTAAACTGGGGCAAAACTCACTTAACAACTGTCTCACTTAGCAATTGAAATTTTGGGCTCCACTGTGCTTGTAAGTCGAGGGCTACCTGTATTTTGGATTGCAATTCCATAAAATCCCAGCTGACAGGACCTTCCTGTTACATGTGAAAAGCATGAGGACTGGAAGGGTGATAGTAGTTGGTTCCAGCCAAGAAAAAAGTATCAAGCAAGACAGCTTCCTGTGTGTGCATTTACGAGATAAACTGCAATGATGCAGCAATACTGAATCTGTGTTGAAGAAAAGTTAGACTGAGGGCATGAGCAAGAAACAGGTGAGCTGAAGAAAAAAAATAAACAAACTATAGTTACCATCTCAGCAAAATCAAATGCCTCGCTCACACTTCCTAGCCTACTCTGTGAGAACAGGCCCTTCAGAACGTCTGATCACAACAATGTGGTTTTTTAATGCGTTGTTCTGAAAGGTCACCACCCCCATCTGCCCCTGAGCATTGAAAGCACAGAGGATATGTTGAATCATACCTATTGTTCCTTATCTCATTTGCATTTGGTGAAATCCCTGCATGGGCCTAATTTAGCAAGTAAGTCCTGCACTGATATTTCCCCGGGGTGAAACGTGATTTCTAAATGTAGCTTCTGTGCTTCTCTAAAACAAACACTTGTTCTATTCTGCCTATTTAGGTCCACATTTTTTTTTAATTGAAAAAGTTTTATACAAACAAGTTTTTCCCCTCCCCCCCATACATATAATATAAATCAAATACAAGTACTATAAGTACTATTGGTCTATAGGTCCACATTGTAATTTTGGAGGTTTGTGTACCTGCTATACTTGAACGTCTGTATGCTTTCATCTAACATCACTGGTAGGACATCTATCTGTCTGTCTGTCTGTCTGTCTGTCTGTCTGTCAGGTCTGCCTCTAACGATAACCAAGAAAGAATCCACTCAACTCCCTTTTGAAAGAATTAAAAGTACTTTTACTGGTTATGAAAAGATACCAGCGAGGTAAAGCAAGGTCTGAGACCCAAGCGGGCGAAATCATACATATCAATATATGTCCAACCTCCTTTCCCAAACAACCCCCACCCCATTGTCCAATACGCAATCCCCTTAGATGTCATGTGGGTTACATCTCCAGGAGCATCATCAGGATGGCATGCAAGACCATTGACCTTGACCACTGCACGGCCCCATCCAATGGTATGTGAAATAGATGGTGAGAACATACTCCCTTCTCCAAATCTCCCTCTTGCACCATACAGTCCCATTCCCAATTACCAAAGCTCCTCCCTCCCCGTTTCAATGGCAGCCGAAGCAAGCAACAAAGCGGAGGCTGACACTATCTATCTATCATTTATTTATTTATCTTCCTTCAAAGAAATGTATTGGATAATCTATAATGATCAATGGCTATGGAGTTCCTCAGTTCTGGGGCTAACTGTTGTCATAAGACAAGGACTACTTATATTGTCTACATTGTGGATACAATTAATATTGAATATTGACCTTTAATTTTTGCTAATCTATTGATACAGGAGCACAATGGTTCTCGTGGTTAGGACGCTGGCATGGAGGTGAGCAAGTCTCACTCACGTTTGAGACCAGAGTGCTGCCTTGGGGAGGGATGAGCTCCCGTCCTTTGCTCCAGATTCTGCATAAAAGGAACATGAAAGGTGGGGGTCCCTTGAGCATCGGTGATGTCACTGTTTAATCCTTTTACCTGGAACAGTGGTGGTATTCTACCGGTTCGGACGGGTTCACCCAAACCGGTAGCGGAAATCACGGATGCTCCCCCCCCCCCCAGCTCTATGGCATCCCATTTAGGCCCTTTTTTTAGGCAAAGTGCATGCACCAAAATTGGAGCGCATGCGTGCATGCTCACATTTGTGAACTGGTAGGGAAGGTAAGCGATTACCACCCTGACCTAGAAGCATCTTAGTGCTTCTGATATGAGTGCAATCTATTGATACAACTACTGAGAGGAAACAAAATGCATATTATTTTTTAAAAAGTCCTCCCATTTTACCCAGCATTTGTACCTTTTGTAGCATAATAAATTATTTTTACAGTGTAGTAGAATGTACAGATAGTCCTTGACTTGCACCATTCATTTAGTGTCCATTCAAAGTTATAAGGGCACTGAAAAAAGGGATTTATGACTGCTTTTCATATTTACAGCCACTGCAGTATTCCCATGGTTAGCTGATCAAAACACAGCTGCTCGGTAACTGGTTCATATTTATGATGGTTGCAATGTCCTGGGGTCACGTGATCACCTTTTGCAACCTTCTGACAAGCAAAGTCAATGGGGGTCAGATGCACTTAACAACCTTGTTAGTAGCTTAATAACTGCAGTGATTCACTTAACAACTGTGACAAGAAAGGTCGCAAAATGGGGCAAAACTCACTTAACAATTGTCTCACTTAACAACAGAAATTTTGGGCCCAATTGGGGTTGTTGGTGTGAGAGTGGTTGCATGTGTGACTCTGTTATGTTTTCCTGCCAAATAGGAATTACAATATTGGTACTTGAAATAGCTGCAATGCTATAAAAATGCAGTTGAATCAGCACTGGATACTTACCATGCAGATGACTAGCTAACAAAATAATTAATAGTAGCCCTGTGGAACGTAGGCATCTGTGGAACAGTGGTGGGATGACCGTTACGCCCCGGTATGGGCGTACTGGTGCCTGCTGGGAGTACCAGGTACTGTTCCGTTATGGTGTTCCGGAGGGTCCACCCGCTATCCTTACCTGAGCTGTTCGGAGCTTCCACGCATGGAGCGTACGCCACCTGCACAACGCTCCGGCGAGCAGCTGGAGTGTCATGGAGGCATCGTGGAGAATCACGGGCGGTAGGTATGCATGCACGTATGGTGGACGTACAGTGGACGTATGGTGGACGTACAGTTCATATGGTGGACGCCTGGCCCCATTGCACCGTACCGGATGCAACAGGATGCAGAACCTACCAGTGCTGTGGAATCATGGCAATATCAAAATGATGAAACCAATTTCATTGTAATTTTTACAATGACAATAAAGATTATTATTGTTGTTGTTGTTGTTGTTATTATTGTTATTGTTATTATTGTTATGAAATGTGCAGCCTTAATGTCACAGTGCAAGTTTCATCCTTTCTTATCTGCCTCATAAAGTTGCAGGACAAAATATGAAGAGTTTGGTTGTGATGTCACAATGTGCATATCTTCATCTGTTTGATTGTAACAATCACGGATATTCTATCCCCCTCCCCTTTCCCATTTAAATAGCTTATCAAGTAGTTACACTACACTAAATTAGCACGTAATAATTTATCATCATTTCATCCATAACAAATTCCTAGTCAGAGACAGGTTCAATGGCCCTTAAGGATTATGGCCTGACAGGTCTTCTTGTTTCAGTTCTTTTATTCTGTGAGCTTTCTGATGCCATATTTTCCTCTGAGATACCCACTGAGAGAATTTTAGATTCTATTTAGCCTACTGGTCACTAGTTATCAATCTCTAAGTATTTAAGCTGCTCTGGGATAAGAAGCTAAGTGCTCTCATGGATTAGTAAGTGGTTAAAATATAGGAAACAAGGGTAGTAATATATAGGCCAGTGATGGTGAACCTTTTTGGCACCAAGTGCCCAAACTGGAATGTACAGGTGTGCATGCGCGCACGCCGGTGCACCAGAAACCCGAACACCAGCTGGTCTTCGGGTTTCTGGCACACACATGCCGGAGCTGCAACCCGAAGACCAGGTGGCCTGCGCGTGCCGGAAACCAGAACAGCAGCGACAGCATGCATGCCCACAGAGAGGGCTCCGCATGCCACCTGTGGCACACATGCCATAGGTTCACCATCACAAATATAGGCAATGCACTGGTAAGATATGCAAAGTCAGATCCTTCAAGGATGAGTTTTAGGATAAATATGAATACATGTACAATACTTGCAGTTACTGTAAATCTGCTATGTTTATTCAGGGTGATATCACCAATAAGGGAATGTGAAAAGCTTCAAAGGATCTCTATGAATTGCCTGACTGGGCTGCAACTGCTTTCCAAAACAATATCAAAGGAAAATTCTATGTTTGGCATCATTAGGAAGGAAACTGAAAATAAACCTACAGATATAATTATCTCTTTATGTTATCCAGGGTAAAATCACAGAACTATTGTGTCCAATTTTAGACACTGCACCTTGCAAAGAATACAGTCCTCAGCTTATGAAAACAGAATTTCTGTTGCTAAGGAAGCCAGCTATTAAGTGAGTTGCATTCAGGCGTACAAGCTTTTTTTTGGCTGCGGTTGTTAAGCAAATCACTGAAGTTGTTAAGAGAATCATGCAGTCTTTAAGCAAATTTAACTTTTTCCATTGATTATGGCTTGTTGGAAACCAGCTGGGAAGGTCGTGAATGGTGATCATATGACCCTGTCATGCTTCAACCACCATAAATACATGAAAGTTTCCATGGGCCTAAATTTGATCATGATGCTGCAAAAGTGCAGGTCACTTTTTCATTGCTGTTGTAACTATGAACAGTTGCTACAGGCATGGTTATAAGTCAAGGGCTCCCTGTATCACCAAGCTAGAAATTGTTCAAAATGGCCACTCAGAATTATTAGGGATTTGGGCTGAGTAACTCCCTTGCAAGGAAAGACCATAGCAGCTGGGGACTTTAGGTTGGAATAAAGGGAGGGTAGGAAAGATATGACCGGAATACATGAAATTATACACAGATAACACAAGCAGGAAGTTCTTTCCCCTCCTGCAAAGTGCCAGAATACAGGGCCATCCAGTGAAGCTAAAGCTTGGAAATTGGGAGTAAAGACAAAACCATAAGTAGTATAGATAGTCCTAGACTTAGGACCACAATTGAGCCCAACATTTCTGTTCTTAAGCGAGAGTTATGTGAGCTTTGCCCCATTTCCCATCCTTTCTTGTCACAGTTGTTAAGTGAATCACTGCAGTTGATAAAGTTAGTAACCCAGTTGTTAGGTGAATCTGGCTTCTCCATTGACTTTGCTTGTCAGAAGGTGAGCTTGGGGCACAACAATAGTCATAAATATCGACCAGTTGCCAAGCATCTGAAGTTTGATCACATGACCATGTGCAAAGGTTGTAGCTGTGAAAAATGGTCAGAAGTTATCACAGTTATCTATCAGTGCCGTAGTAACTTTGAACTGTCACTAAACAAATTGTTGTAAGTCAAAGACTATCTGTATGCGTAATATTGGCTTTGGAAGCAAAAGTGGACATTGTATAGTGCAAAATGCAAAACTATGTGAACTCTTGTCCATCTTTCCATGTTCTCATCTTCAAGGCATTTTTTAAAGGATTATTTTTACTTTGGCCTGTGCTAGTGACTGTGAGAAGTTTCCTGATCACAGGTTGAAAACATTTTTATATTATGGTTAAAATATTTTGTTAAGTTGTGTCATAGGCCACCAAGGATGTCTGAGATCAAACACAAGAATGGCACATAAATATTTTAAACCAAACAATGTTCAGTAGGACTCCAATTTTCTGGAATAATTTAGTATAAAAAATATAGTATATTTCCCATGTGTTTCACATATGTAGATGAACAAGCCTTGTAGTAGTTCTGTGAAGGCAGCCAAATCTTTCCCCTAGTATTATTGGTGCAGGCATTAGGGAACTTTCTCAAAGGGAACACTGTGATTAGGAAAACAAAACATATTTGATATATACTGTATATAAAAAGATTCAAATAAAACAAAATATAAGTTAATTTTCAGCATAATGTGTGCATTGGTATAGACAGATTTGTAGGAATGAGAAGCAAACACAACTGGAAGGATATACTATAGTGTCTTGTTAGAGGGGAAGTTCATTCCCACAAGAATAGGAGTGAGACAACAGTTTATTGGACCCACATGTGGTTTAGCTACTTAAAATGCTATATTATGAAGGGAGGAAGTGCCATTGTTAACAATATTCCATCCAATCAGCTGGACTCAATAAAAGAAATTAAAGCAAAATCCTAACCTAAGCAATGCTTTTTAATTGAATCAAATCTTTACACATGAAAAGAATTCTGGCCAACTCGTTCATGATGCAGCCAGAGAATTCTAAGGTCATTCAATTAATCCAACAAAGTTGGTACTTTCCTAGACACTATAGATCTAAGTACAAGGGGTTTCCCCCCCTATCCAACAGTTTAAATAATTGATATGAGGCACAAACTACCCTAAAACCTGGTCATTTGCCTGGTTTATTTGTTTGCTCACAACAAATATGTTGTGTTTTCCTAGTCAGAGAGTTCCCTTTGAGAAAGTTCCCGAATGACATATGTAGTCATGTGTTAATACAATTTATCCATATGGATTATCTTGTTCACTTCATAACTACAAAGCGATAGCTAGGTTTCTTTTAATATGGGATATCATTTTCTAGGTATGTTGCAGTTATAAAGGCAATTCTTATTTGGTTCCATGTGTCTATATCAGAACAATCCTAGATACTATATTTGTTTAAGAATAGCAAATTTCTAGATAATTACATTTTTTTTATGAGATAGAGAAAAGAAGAAACACTAGTAGAGTAACATAACAAATTATATTCATCCACTTCAAGAAACAAGTACTTTCTCAAAGTCTTGGATGTATTCCAAGAACTATTTCAAAAGATATCTCTAATTGTAATTTTAAATGTGAAAGAATGGGGAAATTATTAAATATGGGGAAAAGTAACTGCATTAGGACACTCCAAGGAAATGAAAATTGGACTTTGAAGAAGCAGGATTAAATATTGACACTTTTGAACTGTGAGGTTGGAGAAGGCTCTTGAGAATAACAATGGACAGTCAAAAGCAAACAAACAAACAAATCATTCCAGACTTCTAATTTAAGGTACAAATTACCAGATTCAAATTATTATACTTTGGACACATTATGCAAAGACCAAACTCTCTGGAGAAGTTTATAATGCTGGGAAAGGTGGAAGGAGAAGATGACCAGCAGCAAAGTGGATGGACTCTGTTATAACGGCAATGGGTGTACCATTGGAAGTTGTAAGGGGCCTGATTGAAGAAAGTCATCCTAGGGAAGCTCCTTTTAGATGGTTACTAAGAATTGATATTCGTTTGATAGTACAAAATCAATCAAAATCCTATTAACAATATTTCCCTAATCCAATTAATTACAAATTAAATCTAATTATTAGGGGGGAATCTCTCTCCTGGCCATATCTACTGGGAGTATGCGCCTAGCCACCCAAAGACCAAATGAAAGTCTAATTTTCTCTATAAAACAAATAACTGACTAGGAAGAAGAAAACAGAGATGGTTATAAATCATAGAATATTTACCAGATCAGAATCTTTGTCAATCGAACCCAATGTTTGTCTACCATGGCTTTCTGGAGTCTCAGGGACTTGGTCATTTATCTGCCTTTTTAAGGAGGGAAAAAGAGAATTGGTTTTTGGTCCTTAAGGTAAAGGTAAAGGTTCTCCTCGGACATATGTGCTAGTCATTACTGACACTAGGGGGCAGTGCTCATCTCTGTTTCAAAACCGAAGAACCAGTACTGTTCAAAGACGTCTCTGTGGTCATGTGGTCGGCATGACTAAATGTCGAAGGTGCACGGAATGCTGTTACCTTCCCACCAAAGGTGGTTCCTATTTTTCTACTTGCATTTTTTACATGCTTTCAAACTGCTAGGTTGGCAGAAGCTGGGACAAGTAATGGGAGCTAACTCCGTTACAAGGCGCTAGGGATCCAAACTGCAGACCTTTCTGATTGAAAAACTCAGCATTTTAGCCACTGAGCCACCACATCCTTATTTTGTTCCTTAGAAGATGCCAAATTCAGCCATAATATCTTGGGTTTTTTTTTAAACAAGTAATAAATAATGGGAAAATGCATGGTAGATTTGACAATTAGGAAAAAAAATAAACATAATCACAGATATGTCACTCTCAAAATCTTTCATTAACAAATTATAAATGTATTTGAATTTCAAATCCCCCCCTCCAAAATGTCACATCATTCTTGATCCCTCCTCCCCCCGCTGTGCTGACCACATCCTAATTTGTGCATATTTGTTGAAAAACCTCTACATCCATCTTATAATGTTTTATTTATTTTTATTTATCAAATTTATATCCCGCACCTATCTCCGGATTGGACTCAGGGCGGCGCACAGGAAAAATATATAATGTTTATTTATATATTTTTCCTACAGATAACATTTTCATAGGGTAATCACCCTATTGATGTAACGGAGATAGGTTTTTAATGTCTAGCAAAAAAGGTTTTGCGCTTTTACGGGAAATAAAAAGAATTCAGTCAAGGTGTCAAAAAAGGTTTTAAATATCCTACTGATGTTTTTGCATAGTTATTGGATCTATTCAGTTCCTGTACACTGACAGTGTGAATGAAAGAGATTCATTGCTGAGCAAACAAGGCTGAAATTACAGGAACTGATCAGTGTGTTAAGACAGGATGGAATGAGAATACATAAGCTTTCTCTGCCTTTTGTCAATGTCACAGAGATGAATCTATTAGGAAGATGGGAGAAAACAAGAATAAGGGAGAGAGACCAAAATAGTACATTCATATTCTGCCTTAATTTAGATTCTACTGTTATGTTTTGTTAAACAGAACAGTGCTTAAAACTGTGATTTCTTTTACATTTATCCTAAGCCATCAATTCAGTTGCAAGCCTTAGGAATGAACATTCCATAGCACTTGTTCTTCTGGGACATGTATAATGAATGAGTGTGAATGTGGGATAGAGAATGAGCTCAGTGAGATAAGCCTCCATGTCAGTATATATGAATTTGCCTGACCATCTCTATGCATCAACAAACATCTGCAAACAATGTAGTACCGTGTTTTCCTGAAAATAAGACAGGGCCTTATTTTTTTTTGAGCCCCGAAAGGAGCACTTGGCCTTATTTTCAGGGAGGTCTTATTATTTTTGAGGTGCAGGAGGCAGCAAGCGTGGTCACCTCATGGCTGCTGCTGTGTTGCAATATTTTTGAGGAGGGTTTATTTTCAGGGGAGGGCTTATTATAGAGCATGCGTTCAAAAGCCCGATTGGGGGAGGTCTTATTTTCAGGGAAACAGGGTATGTACTGTTATGGTGTTTTGGGGGGGAGGGGTTCAGCATGCATCTATTCTGGAATAGAGAGAGAAGCCTTTTCCAACTCAAGGCCCTCCATAATTATATAACCCCCTCACTCCAAAAGTACAAATGGAGTAAAAACATGTGATGTGAGTCATAGGCCAATTCATCCAGATTGGGGAAGGATGAATTAAAGAGAAATTTTGAACATGGCCCAATCAAACATGAGATGGCCAGGTGAAGAGCAACAGACCAATTCAGTCACAAGTTCCACCGAAAAGTAAGATTAAATCAAATGTTCTCTATTACAAAGCACAGTTCCTAAGAAAATGGTCTTCTTTTGATCATCCAACCAACAGGCTTTCATTAATGAGAGTACAGTTGACAATGAATGGGATCTTTATACCTAGCCGCAGAGGGAAAGCTAGGACACAATTTGGTTACAAACCAGCCTTTGACGAAGACGCTAGTTATGCTATTAGGCTGTACTGAATTGCCTTTTCTATTTTATTTTAGGCGGGCAGCTAATCAGGTTAAAATAATAGAAGACGAGAGCCTGCTTTGAGTAGAAACTGGAAATTAGATTTTACCTGAACATTCAGTATTCTTTACTTGGCTTCATTTGTCAGTTTCTTTTAGCTAATCTAAACAAGCTTTTCCTGTTCCTTGTGTTGTGTATATAAAATAGAAAACTGTTTTTCAAGAAAGCATAGGTCATGGAAGGAAATATATAGAACTTTTGAGTTAATACACTTAAAAAAAAACACCTCGCAAATATGAAAAAAGGAATGTATTTGACCTGTTTAAAAGAAAAGCAATAGCATTCAGTATAGAGCAGGGGTGAAATTCAGCAGGTTCTGGAGAACCGGTAGCAGAAATTTTTAGCAGTTCAGAGAACTGGCAAATACCACCTCTGGCTGGCCTCAGAATGGGGTGGGAATGGAGATTTTGCAGTATCCTTCCCCTGCCATGCCCACCACAGAACCGGTAGTAAAAAAAACATTGAATTTCACCACTGGTATAGAATTCTCTATATTGAAATGAATTAAGGCAATAGTCCAACTTTTTCTTTATGCAAGGCCTATTGTAACTGGGCTACCAATTAAATCATTCCTAAATGATTGCAAAGAAATATAGAAAATTCCCTTTGTTATCAACTAGATGCTGCCCAGAGGTCTGCAATTCAGACACATTTTCACAGAAAATTAATGTTGAGTAAAATTTTGTGAGACCTTAAAATCTAATGAGATAATTGTGTCTTCTCCCTTGAAATCCTTGATATTTGAAACAAAAAATCCAAATATAAAAATCCATAATTTCCCAAGATTTGGTACATATTAACACCCACACCCACTGCAGAAATAATTGCCAACAGATTTATATAGTACCAGTAGTTCCTAACTACAGACTGGGAACCACTGAATTAAATGGTTTATAATGATTCTAGGAAAACATTTGCAGTAATTAACTGGAGCTGCTGAGATGCTGCAGACAGAAAGTTTGCCCTTTGCCAGGTGCTTAAAGCCTGGAACAAGCAATATGAAAATATGTAGTAAACACGGGTCTATTCTGTGGTCTTGGCAAGAACCACATACCGAAAAAATTATGACTCAGTCCTTCTGACCCCAATTATATACATTAGGTTTAGAGCTGATTTCATTTTGCCTTCTGATTTTAAACGTTTAACCAGCTCTAACTGATACTAATATTTTCCATGGCAACCATTAGGCCAATATTCTTTGGAAAGGAAGGAAGGAACTAAATAAATCCAGTAGTTACGTACTTGCAGTTAAATAGCTCCAAGAACTGAAGCTTAAAGAACAGCATTAAGCATCATGACTATCAGGATAAATATGAACTTTGACAACACTATTATTTCTTGGCAATCCAAATCAAAGCATTCTAGCTGTACCTGAAGGTTCCTTGAACCTACTTTTGGATAACTGCACCGTGATGACAATATGATTCATGTAAACACTCAGGCCAAAACTATGACTTTTAAGCACAGTGTAAAATGCAATTTCAGCGCATGTTTAGACCTGTGTTGGGGAAATCATAAAATGTATGACTTTGTAGGATAGGTGTAATGCAGTGGTGGGTTTCTGTAGGCTCGCACCTACTCGCGAGAGCCGGTTGGTGAAATTTAGAGAACCGGTGAGAAGGGGTTCCACCGGCGTACCTGGAAGTAAATCTGGCCTGCCGCTGCCAGTGACCCAACGGGAAGGAAAGGAAAGGGAAGGAAGGAAGGAAGGAAGGAAGGAAGGAAGGAAGGAAGGAAGGAAGGAAGAAAGAATTTATCATCACAATTGAGTCCAAAATTTTGGTTGCTAAGCAAGAGCGTTGTTAAATGAGTTTCACCACATTTTAAAAGGTGGCCACTCCCACCCTGTCACATGACTGCCAAGCCACGCCCACAAAATAGGCCACATCTACAGAGTAGGTTCTAAAAATTTTGAAACCCACCCCTGGTGTAATGACAACAGAACAGTAAGAATGAAATTGTTATATTTTATTTTGCAGTTACAAAGTTCTGAGTTTAGAAAGACAACTTTCTGTGATTCTTTTAAGGATTCCATTCCCAGTAAGGGATCATCCATCCATCCATCCAATTATCTTATTTAACTACTAGGTGCACCCGCCACGCGTTGCTGTGACCAAGTTTGGTTAAATGAAAAAGTTTCCCCTCAGAGACCCTCTCAGAGACCCCCTTCCTTCACTGCCTCGGTTTTTATTTATTTATTTCGAATTTCCCCTCCCTCTCCCACTGTGGGGCTTTCGCTCAGCAACTTTCCTATATGGAAAGGCAAAGCCAGATTAGACATAGAGTTAACAGAAGACGTAAGGGCCACAGTGACTCATGTGGTTAGGACACTGAGGCAGAAGACTATTGAGAAGTCAACAACTTGGCAGTTTGAAACTTGAAAGTGAGCCATGTGATAGAATCAGCTCCTGTCAATTCAACCCAGTTCCTGATAACCTAGCAGTTCAAAAGCATGCAAATGCAAGTAGATAAATAGGTACCACTTTGGTGGGAAGGTAACAGGGACATGAAAGGAGACCCCTCGGGCCTCCTCTGGGCAACAGTGATGTCACTGGCTAATCCTTTTAACCCAGAAGTGCCTTGGCAGATGCTACCAACACAAATTCAGCAGCTACAGAAGAAGTCACAACCAACTCAACCTGGGAGGGTTAACTAGTAAACAACTAGTGGCATTCCCAAGAATGAAAATAAAGAAGAGATGTTAAAAAAAATTATGGACTTCCATCGTTAGTTTGTTAAATTCAAATACTTTAAGTTCTCTTTAATTATTTTCATATATTCAGAAATAAGATCCAGTCTGGTTATCTTGAATCAATGAGAGCTATTGAGCTTAAAAATGTGTTTCAGGTATTAAGTCCATGTTTAAACTCAAAATCAGTGTTGATGAGCTATGCTTTTCATCAAGTCTACCTTTCTGGGATACCTATGTCTACTCAGCCATGAAACTCAGTGAATTTGAGACAACTGTTACCTCACAATCCACTCTATTCATGGTATTGATTTGATGATAAAATGCTGAGAAAGACAGATCACAAGGATTGAATTAAAGGTAATGCATTCTCCTCCTCAACTGTAGTTTAAACAGAGATATTTTAATAAACGAAACAGCAAAATAATCCTTGAAATGAGGTATTTTGTTATCTGTATTTACTGTTCCACTTAATGGCTACCATTGCTGCCAACTCTGGCAACTTCTTAAAGCTGCGCATTTTGACTTTTCCACCAGATCTGATAATCCTTCTTCACGAATTTTTCTTATGTGAAACTTATTGATGGTTATCACAAGTATTCATCCTTTATCACAGGGATCCCCAACCCAGAGGCTGTGGCCTATTACTGGGTCATGAACTGTTCAGAACTGGACCGCCCAAAGCGGTGGGCAAGTAGACACATCCCCACTTGCATAAGCCCTGGGTGACAGCACGTGCACGCTCAATTTGTGTGAGCTGTGGCACACCTGCCAGCTGCTTATGCAAATGGAGCGGTGCATGCGTGCTTTTCTGCCCCTCTCACAGAACCATCCCTTCTCCCTCCCTGGCAAACCTGGAAAGGTTAGGCAACTTTGCTTTATCATACAAATCAGCTCTTTGCAATTCACCATATTTACAATTTTTTAGCTCAGTAATGCACAGTATCCATTGTCATCTTCTAAACAACCTGCATGAGAGTGACTTTCAATTGGAAAGACTACTTTAATGGTCAAAATTAGCTACAGTGCTTTATTTAAAGCGCGTTGTCAAATGCTCACTGAAGGCTTCCATTACACAACTGTAGCAATACAACCTCTTCTCACAGCAACTTCCCACACACTAAGGTGAAAGAACACCTTAGATACTTAAGAACCAGTCAGAACTTCAAGCGCATCAGTACTGCCATCTGTTGTCAACTTGTAACATTGGAGGCATTACTTACCATTTAAGCTGCGTGGATGGATTTAATCTCTCAAACTTTACTGAAACAATAATGGAATAATTCCCATGGTTTAAACTGCAAGTACTGGAGATGTGGGAATAATAAGAACAAACTAAGTAACAGTATAGGCCTCCTTTTTTCAGCCAGATAAATTAGGAAGGGTCCTTTTGGGTTTCTTTCTCTGACCATTATGCAGCTACAGACTACATCTTCTCTTATCTGATCATAATCTAGGGAGCATCTCCCACATCTCCCCCAAGGTAATTCACAATTTGTAATGGAACACATATGTTTTTTTTGAGCCTTGGCCATTTTATATTGAGCTGCAGTGGGTAAACTATAGTTGCATTAAATTAATGACTTTTGATGCTGAGACTTCTATTTTTGTATCTCTGATCTAAAAGTAAACTTTTAATGTGACAGAACAAGCCATGCTTCTAATTTTGATAGAGAAAAATAATGAGTCTCAAGTGTATGTCAATGAGGAAGTGCTTCGATCATTAATATAGAAAGGCGGTATGATTTAAGAAGCAGTACAAATCACTTAATTAAAGGCTATATTAACCTATCACACAGACATATTTAGAAATGAGCGAGCCCCTAAAGCTGTCTCATTTAGTTTCTCATGTTTTCTCACTCATAAGTTCATTTTCTCCAACGTCCACATACTTTTTATTTTTTTAAAATCTCAATGAAAATTCATATGTCTTTTCATTGGTGCTCTTGGTTTTTGAAAATGAAACAGGTGGTGCCATATCAAAAAAAGAAAAACTAATCCTAAACTACTTACCAAAACATCAAATAAAATGGTTTGCTCACTTGGAGAGGACTGTCTTGAGATTCCCTTCCGTAAAAGACATATACAAAAAGAAGAGAAGGTCAAAGAACAAGATGCACATGATGAGACAACATCAAAGGCACACTACAGTATCAAATGGTTGAGGCACTAGAAGAGCAAGAACCAGAACTTTCTCTCTCTCTCAGCACTCAGGATGGACTGGAGGGACTGCATCTTGAAGCGTTTGTATGCTAGATGCTGATTCAGGTGTTTGAGATCTAGGATTCCCCTCCAGCCTCCCGAGTGCTTGGGTACCAGGAACAGAATCGAGTAAAAGCCTGACCCGTGGTGTCCCGCTGGCACCAGTTCTATAGCGTTTATCTGTCTCAGGTGGGCTATCTCCTGCTCCATGAGGGACCTTCTGAGGGGAGAGGAGGGGGTGGGGCAGCGAATGAATCGCCTGGGAGGAAGGGAGGTGAACTCCAGGGTGAGACCTATCCGAATGGTCTGAAGGACCCACTGATCGGACGTGGACTGCTCCCAGGCCGCCTGAAACAATTGAAGGCGACCCCCTATGGGAGCCGTCCTCTGCGGGTCACTTAAACTTGCGGAAGGGCCGGGAGCCGGACCCACCTCGGAAGGGGCGTTTGGAATAAGATGAGCGACCCCTGTCACGGAATGAATGTCTGTCCTGACCTCTATCTGCTCCCTGATGGTAGGGCCGGTGGTACTGGCCTGAACTGGTGGAGGGCTCAGAGGCACGAAAGGGCTGCTTCCGAAAGGAAGCAGAGCCCTTGCGATCGGATTTCTTGGAGACTGATGGCATGACCTTCTTTTTGTCCTTGTTCTCCACTAGCACGGGGTCAAGGACCTCCCCGAAGAGCTTCTCCCCTTTATAGGGGGCGGAAGCGATCTTCCATTTGGTGCGCATGTCAACGTTCCAGTGACGAAGCCAAAGGAGCCTCCTAGATGTTACATTAGAAGCCAAGGCCCTGGAAGCGAACTTGGCGGAACTGAGGGTGGCATCGGCGGTGTATGAAACACCTGCCATGATCTTACGCAACTCCTGTCTAGTTTTGGAGTCGCCCGCCGGTACCTTGGCAAGGAGCTGACGAAGCCACTTGAGTGTGGCCCTAGACATAAAGGAGGCCGAGGTGGCAGTCTTAATTGCCCACGCAGCCGCCATGTGGGTCTTGTGGCAGGCCTTCTCTGACCTTTTGTCCTCCGCCTTAAGGCCCTCCAGGAGATCTGGAGGTAGGACAGATGTAGAGGTGAGAGCTTGTACCGGCGGGTCCACAGGAGGCAGCTTAAGCAGGTCCTCCAGTGGGGCGTCTACTGTATAAAGCTGTTTGTCTATATTACTGTGCGATGCTGCAGTGCCCGGCTGGGCCCACTGGCGTTGAACCAGATTGAGAAACATTTTGGGCACTGGCACTATCTCCTGAGTCTCCTCAGGTTCCTCAAAAAGGCCTTCATCGTTATCGGAGACCACCTCTGGGGTCGGTGCGGGAGCTGTGACTTTCATGCGGGTGGAAACCTTGGCCTTGCCTAGAATGACTTTAAAGGTGGAACTGCGGAAAAGGCCTTTGAAGGCAGGCTTCTCCGGGGCAGCTTGCTCATCCCCAGAGAACTCCTGCTCAGGAGCCAGGTCATCCTCCACAGAGGAGTCTCCACTATCCAGGGACGAATGGGGAGAGGGAGACCTGCGAAAGGCCTGGCGCTCCACTACCTTGGAGGTACTAGGCCCCTTGGCTCGCTTGCTCTTATGCTTTAAGCCATCAGCAATCCCCTGGGAGATGGCCCTATCAATGATTGCCTGCATTTCAGCCGAAATTGCAGGCCCCTGATCTTCAACTGGCCTGGCCCTCTTACGAGGCCTAGACTGAACTGGGGGAGGAGAAACTGGCCTAGAAATAGGGGTGCCCTCCTCCTGAAATAGGTCATCATCACCCCCCAAGGAAGGTTCTGGGGAGTCATCCGAGGAGAATTCCTGTTCTTCCTCTTCCTCTGCAACATCTCTGCTAAGCAAGGGAACGTCCTCAAATTCAGCCACTTGTGCTTCTTGAACAATCACTTCAGTGATATCTTTGGAATTGTCTTTGGCTTTACGTTGGGCCTTGTCAAATTCTTTGTCAAGGGCTTTTTGGCGCCTGGAGGCAGCCCTATCCTGTGCCTTGTCCTGCTTCTTGCCCCCGGTCTTGCTAAGGGCCTCAGAGGCAGCCTTGCTGGCCTGCCTAACGAGCCCCCTGCTGGTGGATGGCCCTGGCTGTTCCTGATCTTGGGCAGCTCTTTCAGACATCCCGGGGTTGTTAACTCACCACCTGAAGACAATGAAGGGCTCACAGCAGGACGATCACGGAGCAGCAGGAGTAGATGCAGCAACGAGAGAGCGGTAGATCAGCTCCTGGGAGACTGAAAAAACCACCTTCCAATGAGCAGGGATTGCTCAGAAGCAAAGGAGAGCCTGCCGGATCGTGGCCGGACAGGAGCGTTTCCTAAGCCTCAAGCTGGAGCCGGCAGATGCAGCGAAGATTGGAGCAGCAGCAGCAGAAATTCCTCTTCGCGCCTCCGCAAAGCAGCAAGAAAAGGCGCCCGGAAAGCAGCTGCTCAGCAACGGATCTGGGGCTTCCGGCAGCTTTCGCGCCTAATTTAGCCGCCCCCGCCTTCCTTTTGCTGTAAGAAGCGCCCGCCAATGGCTGCAGAGACCAAAAATGGCGGGCGCCGTTTGAATGAGCGGCGCGAAGCCGCTGGAACGAAGACCGGCTTCCTGATGCCGGGGGAATGGCTCCGACGCTCCAGCAGGTCAGCGCTAGGCGGCAGGGCACTCTGGCCACTGACCGAAGCGTTGCCAGGCTCCCTAGGCACTCCGAGCCTGGGGCCAGTAAGCAGAGCCCGCGCGCGCCCGGGCGAACCCAGGACGCGTCGGGAATCTCTTTTCCTGTGAGCTTCAGGAGTAAACTCACCTACAATCTGTAAACCTAAATTTAAAAGAGCTTTGGAGAGTCCAACTAGGTCCTGTTAGATATTTCTTTAGGAGAACCAACAGAACGTGTCCAATTGGGCTCAGACTGGATTGAAATTCTGGCAAGCACACAGGAAGAGGCGTGGCTTCAAGAAAATCAATCCAGTCCAGGGCAATCAGGCAGAATTAACCCATCGTTGGACTCTCCAAGCAGCTCACAGGAGAATTCATATGTCTTTTCATTGGTGCTCTTGGTTTTTGAAAATGAAACAGGTGGTGCCATATCAAAAAAAGAAAAACTAATCCTAAACTACTTACCAAAACATCAAATAAAATGGTTTGCTCACTTGGAGAGGACTGTCTTGAGATTCCCTTCCGTAAAAGACATATACAAAAAGAAGAGAAGGTCAAAGAACAAGATGCACATGATGAGACAACATCAAAGGCACACTACAGCATCAAATGGTTGAGGCACTAGAAGAGCAAGAACCAGAACTTTCTCTCTCTCTCAGCACTGAAAGCGGTAAAAGAAGAGATACAGAAGAACGTGCCATATCAAAAATTGGTATCTGAATGGCACTTTGGCTTCCAGAAACAGAGTTCTGCCTCTACTTTTATAATACCACTTTATAATGCCTTGGTAAGGCCACACTTGGAACACTGCATTCAGTTTTGGTTGCCACAATGTAGAAAAGATGTGGAGACTCTAGAAAGAGTGCAGAGAAGAGCAACAAAGATGATTAGGGGACTGGAGGCTAAAACATATGAAGAACAGCTGCAGGAACTGGGTATGCCAAGTTTAATGAAATGAAGGACTAGGAGAGACATGATAGCAATGTTCCAATATCTCAGAGGTTGCCACAAAGAAGGTGGAATCAAACTATTCTCCAAAGCCCCTTCAGGTAGGACAAGAAGCAACGGGTGGAAACTCATCAAGGAGAGAAGCAACCTAGAACTAAGGAGAAATTTCCTGACAGTTAGAACAATTAATGCCTCTAGAAGTTGTGAATGCTCCAACACTGGAAGTTTGTTGGTTAACCATTGTCTGAAGTGGTGTAGGGTTTCCTGCCTAAGCAGGGGGTTGGACTAGAACACCTCCAAGGTCCCTTCCAACTCTGTTATTATAATATATATTATATCTACTAATCCATCTCTACTCAAAACTCTTCATCCCTGGTGGACAAAACTATAGTGAATTAGCCTATTTTATTAAGGACTTGTTTACAAGGCCCAAACAATTCTACATTCCATTTATAACCATTTCCACCTTACATCCATTTAAAAAAAACATTAAAGAGAAAAGGTTGTTGCTATTTACAGCAGCGATTACTTCAAGGTCCATTTACTATTCCCAACATGTGCAGTGGGATCATAAAATGTAGAAAGAATAATAATTTTCACTATAACTGTATCTATAATGATGTCCTATTGCTTACTTAGCCAAAAATGCTGAAAAAGTGCTGAAATGCATACCCACCCCACTGTAATCCATATTTATTCAGCATAAATGGGTCCAGAGGTTGAATTAGTAGGGGTGCAGGCTGGTCTCAGCCAGCTTTTAATGAGATATCACTGCTCATTATTTTGCACATAATCAGAACAAGAGTTATCTAGCTTCTGTTAGCAGGAGAGTATTTCTCAAATTCCTTTAATAGCGCGCTTTTTTTTTTTGCTGAACTTCTCTGTTTACCTCTGAGATACATTATGAAAACTCTTTTCGTATCTCCCATAAGGCCGTGAGGCAAATTAAAACGAAAGCTGAGAAAAGCTTTCGGCCTTATGTAAAGCACGGCTTTACACGGCCTTATGTAAAGCAAACGCAAGGCTATTGTATTGAGTGAAAATCAGCAATAAAATTACAATGATTTGAAAAGTATCGGCAACAAAGAAATTTAAGTATGGCAGTAACTTTCTGCAAATATAAACGCTGGAGGAGAATAATATTAATCCTTCTAGCAAATGCCAGACAAAATCAAGCCAAACTTAAATAATTAAACTGGCTGTCTGAAATGTTATTGAATGATGAATGATTTTGTATACATGCTATGGACTGTTATAACACCAAACACTTAAATTGTCAGATCTGATTTCAATATTTTGGTTATCTAATTTTTTAAAAATGCACTTTCCAATGTTTTCCCATTTGTCTTGAGCAACTTGGTAATATGGACAAATTTCCTACATGAACAACATGGATAATATATAAGTACATGTATTTGATGAAAGAAAACATGCACCAACCGAATAAATCAGTCAGTAAATTATTATTCAGTCAATAATCAATCTAACTGTGTGCTATTCTGCTTCAGGTTATATTAAAGGCACATTCTAAACATTACCCTCAGAATTTAATGGAATTAAACACATGGAAACAGTTACAAGTACATTTATTTATGGATCTTCTTTATTGCACTCCAAAGGAGCAGACTACTTCTTCCACAGTTCATTGACAATATGGAAATTTATTGGAATATAGGTAGTTTGTTTAGAATAGAATAGAATAGAATAGAATAGAATGGAATGGAATGGAATGGAATAGAATAGAATTCTTTATTGGCCAAGTGTGATTGGACACACAAGGAATTTGTCTTTGGTGTATATGCTCTCAGTGTACATAAAGAAAAAATAAAATATATTCATCAAGAATCATAAGATATAACACAGTGATAGTCATAGGATACTAATAAGCAATCAAATCATACTAGAAAACAATATAAATTGTAAAGATACAAGCAACATGGTTATAGCCATGTGGGAAGAGATAAGTACTAGGAAGGATGAGAAGAATAATTGTTTAGTGACTGTTCGAAGTCATAATGGCACTTGAAAAAAAGTGACATGATCATTTTTCACCCTTATGACTGTTGCAGCATCCCCATGGTTACGTGATCAAAATTCAGATGCTTGGCAGCTGACTCATATTTATGACAGTTGCAGCATCCCAGGGTCATGTGATCACCTTTTGAGACCTTCTGACAAGCAAAGTCAATGGGGAAGCCAGATTCACTCAACAACCATGTATAAACTTAATATATATAATATAACTTAAGAACTGCAGTAATTCACTTAACAATTCTGGCAAGGAAGGACATAAAATGGGGCAAAATTCACTTCACAAATATCTAACTTAGCAACAAAAATTTTGTTTTCAATTGTGGTCGTAAGTTGAGGAATACCTACAATATCTCTGTTCATGTGAGTAACATCTAAAAGTTATTCTAATAAAGAGGCTATGGAACTACTCAGGTAAACGCAATGCCTTAGCAGAGACCACTGTCAACCTCTGGACAGATGTTCTTTTAAGCTAACAAATTAATAGTCTTTCAGTTTGATATTCTGAGCAACACTGAACTTTCTACCTAATTCATTTTCCAAAATATCTCTGATAAAGCCATAGTCTGGAATATTGGAGGGAAGCAATGGTTGAATTTCCAGCTTACAACAGTTTGTTCAGTGACTGTTCAGGGCAGTATAAACCATGGAAACAGTCAGTATTTTGCCTTCAGATCTGACATGGTCCACATCCCTATTAGCAAGCAATCATATCAATGATACAAGAGAAAGAAAAACCATTAGTAGACAAATTACATGGAATTAATATTAACTGAATAAAAATATGTGTTCTAAGATGTTGACTCCTGCCCAAAGTTTCAAAAAGCAAAATTACTAAATGCTAAAATCTAGAATGAACGATTATTGGACTACTAAAATAAGGAAATGCTAGAATACTATGCTAATTCTAGGGATGTCAAACTCAGGGATGTCAAACTCAAGGCCCACAGGCCAAATCTGGCCTGTGGAGTGCTTAAATCTGGCCTGGAACTATTGAAGGACCGGTCCCAGTGCCTCTGATGGCCAAAATGGGCCATGTGTGGAGGGCGCGGCCCATTTTTGGCCTCCCCAGCCTCCTGCAACACTCTGCCAGCCAAAAATGAGCTGCACAGTGGACCCAGAAGGTCTCTGCGTGGCCTGTTTTGGGCGGCAGAGTGCTGCTGGAGACCTGGGAGGCTGAAAGCGGGCTGGGTGGGGTCCTCGGGAGGCCTCTGAGCAGCCCATTTTTGACTGGCAGGGTGCTGCAGGTGGCATTCATCCCATCTCTCCTCCACACTCCATGCCCCCCCTTACTGGCCAAGGGAGGAGAACTACATGGCTGATCCGGACCTTGAATAAATCCAGTTTGACACCCCTGTTCTAGAGCATTGCCATTTTTTTTCCTCCTAACTTCATAAATTAATTGGGCAATATAACTTACTCAGCAAAAAAAAAAAAGGGGTGATGTTAAGGTAATGATTTTCAAGTAAATGTCAGACATAAAAGCCATAACAATTTCCAGGAAAATTAGAGATTATAGGGCTACAATACCCCCATAGATATCTTCATGAAAAGAGTAGTATAAAAGAATGTGTACCATAAATATCAGGTCTAGGACAACTCGCTGCACCAATTCACCACGGCTTTAATGAGTTGCTCTAAAGATCTTGTAACATTACAAGATTTTTTAGAGTCGTTCATTAAACAAGTGAAGATCTTGACTTCGGCCATTCTATTTTTGTAACCTCTGGTCACTACTCAACTACCCATCAAGGATACTCTGTCCCAGATGGACTTATTCATAGTCCAGTGATTAAGCCTGAACTAGGTGAATTACAAAACAGCACTAACAATTCTTTATACTCAATTGTCTTAATATCAGATATTTACAAGTAAGGTATGTTGTCATTTGTTGATACTGTGCTCCTAATTAAAAGTAAAATGATCATAGTCCACATTTCAATCCAGACTTAAAAGAGTTCAATAGTATTTGGTAAAGAAATGGTGGAATCAAATTAAGTTAAGTAGATTGGATAATTTAATTACTTGAAGCCTAGAGAAGGTTTATTCAACTTGATGTCCTCCAGAAGTTTGGAATTAAGTCTTAGAATTCCCAGCCAACATATTTACAAATTTTTTACTTCTTCTGGAAGAAGATGATCTGAGATTTTCCACCATGGTTTATTAGATCTTACTCTGTGGACCTGAGTGAGTAAAGTGCCATAAAAAACAGAAAAATCTATGGTATATTATTTTTAATTTGTATGATATTATCAGGTTTTATTGGTATGAAAGAAGAAATATCTGTTTAATTTTGATTAGGTTCCATAGAAAATTATTGTAAACAAATTTAATGCAATGAAACCAACATTCTCCAAAACTTAACTAGATACAGGTGAAATCTGTGCAAATTACAGGAAAAGAAATGATTTTATATGGCTTAAAAAGAAGGAATTGGGAGAGAAGAATGGAAAATTCTACAAGATAGGAGTTGCACTGCACATACCATGATCACAAATCCCTTATGTTGCCATAATTTGAACCTCAAGTTCAAATAATTTTAATTATGACCCTTGTACAGATTTTTCAAAACGACAGGCTTATCTCACACAATAGCAACTAACGCTCAAAGTGAGTACATCTTTGAAAAAAATAAGTATGTTTTACTGCTTTCATTGCCAAGATCTAATATAGGCGTTTATATTTGTTTGGATAGATTCACTTTTTGACTTTCTCTAAGGGTGGTCTGGGCATTTCTTCTATGTTGTTTCATCTCCCAGAGCAACTCGGAAAAACCACAGAGCCCCAAGATCAACAACGGAGAAGTTGCATAAGAAGGATGTGGCCTACAGCTCTTGATTCCCCATTCTAGGAGGCAACTGAGGCCTTTGTCAAATTGCCCTCCACATCCACAAGAAGTCCAATCTCCTTCACAAATCCACCAGGCGCCATGAATTCATATACTGCTCATCTACATGGAACATAATTACTAGGATTTGAATCATGATTTTAGGTCTTCTTGGTCCTAAATAAACATGTTCCTGTACACACATGGTCTTTGCAGGATAAAACTCTACATTTATACACAGAAACACATGGATATCTCTAGGAACTGGCAGGTAGTATGCTCAAAGTCAGTTGATGAAAATACATAGAGGAGCTCAACTGGCACCCTCAAATTCTCCAAGATAAAAAGTAGCTGCTATACATCTGTGGCACTCAAACTATTCAAAGCCAAGCCAATAGCACAACTTATTTATAGTGCCCAGCTAGGCCTCTAATCCAACTTTGCACTACTAGAACTTGTTTAATCCAAATGTTTGAAGCTGATCCTTCAAGTCCCCAAATGTGTTTCTAATGCCACCCTGAGATTTGAGACAGTCTTCATGTAAGTGGAGAAAAGACTCTGGATGATCATACTTGAGAGGCTGTCACAAAGAATAGGGTATTGACTTATTCTCTAGGGCACCAGAGGGCAGGACAAGAAGTAATGGGTAGAAGCTTGTCAAAGAGAGATACAACCTAAGAAGTAAGGATACATTTTCAGACAGTAAGAGTAATTAATCAATGGAATAGCTTGCTTCTTGGGGTTAAGCTGCTCCATTACTCGAGATTTTAAAAAATAGACTGCGCAATCATTTGATTGGGATGATAAATCTCTCCTGCCTGGGCTAGAAGATCTCCAAGGTTCCTTTTAACCCTATGATTATATGCTTCCCACTTAACTACATTACCTTGGTGAACATTCAACACTGAGGCTCCTTAGAGTTACAAGGCTTCCTTCTCACTCAGAGATGGGGTTTCAGTTGTCAGACTTTTAACACAATTTTATTGGGAACAGAATAGAGTACTCTCTATTCTTCTGTGCTTCATAGAGTAGACAGATATAAGATCTGAACTTCTTGGGTGAAGAGGTAATCAGAATTTCAGATGTGCAGCAAGCGAAGGAGCAGTGCAAGCCTGCCAAAATGATGTAGAAAAGAAAAGCGCTGGAGAAGTCTTGTATCTAGTAAACTGCTACCTACTGCCCTCAGAGGAGAGGCTACTTTTAGCTTGCATCCGTACCTATGCTCTCCTAGAAGTAAATTCCATGGCATCTCATGAGGACTTTCTCCTAACGTGATCTGCATAGGCTGACCTTATTGTTGGAGCACGTTGTTGCCTAGGTTATATAACATACTATGTGGGAACCAGTAGTGATTCCAGATGTTACTAATTCATAATTTCAGCAGCCCCAGACAGCAAAGCCACTGAAACAGCATCGCATAGAGGTCAGGTCCCACAACATCAAAACCTCAGGGTTTCCAATCTGATCAGACTTTTAAAATATCATAGCTAAGAAGTAAAAAAAAAAGTAAGTCAAGTCATAAAGCAGAGATTACATCAAACACAGCCATCGGGATTAAATAATATATACAAATATACAGAAGATGACATTACTGATGGCATTCATCCCATTTATAATAGGGAAGACCACATCTGAACTATTTTTTGCTCTAGTGAAGAATGATAGCCATAGTCTATTTCAACATAGCATAGCGGTAGAAATAGCACTTAGATTTATATACCGTTCCACAATGCTTTACAGCACTTTATGAGCGGTTTACAACATCGGCATATTGCCCCTAACCATCTGGGTCCACATTTTACCCACCTCAGAAAGATGGAAGGCTGAGTCTACCTTGAGCAGATAAGGATCGAACTCTTGGCAGTGGGCAGAGTCAACCTGCAATGCTGCACTCTAACCTCTGTACCACACAACTAACATAGGCTTCTGGTTTATTGGTACAAATTACAAATCATCTGAATTTGATCAACCCACATTTACTATTACTAAGTCCACGTTACACTTATTTAAAGATTCTTTAAGATAAAAAATTAACAGAGCTGTGAGTCAGAGTACGGACTCTATAGATACTACAGTTACAATATTATAAAATTAGTCAGAAACTTTCCATAGAAGCAATGTTCCAAACAGATTGAGGTCCATACTTTAAAAAAATTTTTTCATCATCTTATGTATCTTTGTTTTTTTCCTTTTTGTTATTTTTATGACAGCAATAAAAATGAATTTTAAAAACTCTCCTTTCCAATCAAGTCCAAAATATTTAAAAAACATCAGGCTGAAGAAGGAATTGCCTTACAGGAATTTAGTGGTCCTTGAGCTGTTGGATTATTTAATTATTCAATTACAAGGTTCAATGAGGAAGCTGAATTAAGGCATTAATGACACACACAAAACTCCTAAATCTACTCTATATCCTCATACTGAGATGGAATGTTCCATTTAATAAATTGTTGTCTCAGCTTTCCCATAGCATTGCTCATATATCTGCTAGTTAGGTGCTGCACTACATTCTCCTCACTCTTTCCTCAAGGTTAATTTCTCAGGAACAAATTAGATGTGAACGTAATAGTCATAGTCATATTTGTTCAGGCTTCTAACATCTTTACTGTATTCATGAATAAAGAGACTGGTGGATGTTTTGAACATCCTACAGAACATAAAGGTTTCTTTCATGCAATAGTACCAGGCCATTCTTTTCCCACTTGGCTTTATTTGTAAGTGGGAATAACATAATGAATGAAAAGTGTCGTTGGCTTACCTGAACGATCTTCTCTGTGAGCTGCGAGGAGAGTCCAACGATGGGTTAATTCTGCCTGATTGCCCTGGACTGGATTGATTTTCTTGAAGCCACGCCTCTTCCTGTGTGCTTGCCAGAATTTCAATATAGGCGTGGACCAGTAGTCCATTCTTGTTGGTCTCAAGGTGTCCAACACTCCTGGTGCAAGGTAACAGTCTGTCAAGATAGTAAATAGGTGAAGAAACAGTACAAACAACCAAGGTGTAGGAATCTACGGCTAGAGCAAGGGCGGGTTTGGACTCTCCTCGCAGCTCACAGAGAAGATCGTTCAGGTAAGCCAACGACACTTCTCCTGTGAGCTGCTTGGAGAGTCCAACGATGGGAAGTGCCCAAGCTAAACGTTCCCAGGGCGGGAAGTAGAGTCACCGGTAGATTCCGTCGCTAAGTGAACCTGCTGCAAAACTCTGCGACCAAAGGCCGCCTCAGAGGAAGCAAACTTGTCCAACTTGTAATTGCGGACGAACTGGGACGGAGAGGCCCAGGTGGCTGCCCTGCAGATCTCGCCAAGCGATGCTTGAGTAGCCCAGGCCGCTGAAGTCGCCGCGCTCCTGGTCGAGTGTGCCGTGATGTTCGGAGGCACCCGTTGAGCTTGTTGAGCATAGGCCGAGGCGATGCAGGATCGCAGCCACCTGCCAATGGTGGCTGAGCTGGCCTTCCTACCCATGTTGCGAGGCTGGAAGGTGACGAACAAGGCTTCCGAACGCCGGAAATTAGCTGTACGTCTTATGTAAGTCTTGAGCGCACGTCGCACGTCCAACTTATGCCATCGGCGCTCTCTGGGATGTACTGGCCGTGGGCAAAAATCAGGTAAGATAACTTCTTGGCCACGGTGGAACATGGAGTTGACCTTCGGGACGAAGGTGGGATCGAGTCGGAGGACTACCCTGTCCTCATGGATAGCACAGAGGTCCTCCCTGACCGACAACGCCGCCAGCTCCGAAATCCTACGGGCGGATGTGATGGCCACCAGGAACACCGTCTTCAGCGTGAGGCGATTAAGGTCGCACCTTCGCAACGGTTCGAAGGGCGGGTCGATTAGGGCCCTGAGGACGATGTGCAAGTCCCATGTTGGATACCTGTGAATGACCGGGGGGCGAAGGTTGGTGGCCCCACGCAGGAAACTCTTCACGCTAGGATGTCTGGACAAGGACGAGTAGGACCCAAAGGTGAGCACGGTGGAAAGTGCGGCCACCTGACGGCGGAGAGTGTTAGCCGCCAGCCCTTGTTCAAGCCCCCGCTGAAGGAAGTCCAGCACCTCAGAGATGGAGGCTGAAACGGGGTCGAGGTTGCGCTGTTCGCACCAGGCGACGAAGGTCGACCAGGTGGCATCATAGATTCTGGTGGTCGAGGGTCGACGTGAGGCCTGAATGGTACGTATGACGCCCTCGGAAAATTTGGCACGTTCTAGGAGCCGCCGCTCACACGCCAAACGGCTAACTGCATCCACTGTGGCTCCGGGTGCGAAATGGAGCCCTGGATCAGCGTCACCTCCTCCAGAGGGATCCTCCACGGTTTGCTGACAGACAGACTCACCAGGTCCGCGAACCATGACCTCCTGGGCCAGTAGGGAGCGACGACGATCACTTCCGCCTGCTCCGTGAGGATCTTCCGTATCAGACCGGGTAGCAGGGGGAGAGGCGGGAATGCGTATAGAAGACCCGGGGGCCATCGGCACATGAGGGCATTGGTGTCCTCTGCCCCTTGACATCTGTACCTGGTGAAGTACCTCGGGAGATGCGTATTTGCCGCAGAGGCGAACAGGTCGACTGCTGGCAGGCCGAACCTCCGTGATATTTCTAGGAACAGATCCGGATGCAACTGCCACTCTGAGTTGTCGATGGTGGCCCTGCTCAGCCAGTCCGCCTGGACGTTGCTCTCCCCCGATATGTGTTCCGCCTTGATGGAGGCCAGGTTGTCCTCTGCCCAGAGACCCAAGCGTTCGGCCTCCTCCATCAACGACCTGGAGCGAGTGCCCCCTTGTCGGTTGATGTGGGCCTTGGCAGACACATTGTCTGTGAGTAGAAGAACATGCCGGTTCTGAATGGTCAGATGGAAGTGAAGAAGGGCGAGCCGAGCCGCTCTCAGCTCCAGCCAGTTTATGCTGTGCTTGAGCTCCTCCTGCGACCACGTCCCCTGAGCGACTTGGTTGTCCAGGTGGGCTCCCCACCCAAAGAGACTGGCGTCGGTGGTGATGACCACTCGGTCCGGCTCGCGGAAGAGACAGCCCTTGGCCAAGGACTCCGCCCTCCACCACTTCAGGGACGATCGTACCTGGCTGGGGACCGGAACCGGCCTGGGAGAATCGCTGTCCTTGGCTCTTTGGTATGGTAACAGACACCACTGTAGGTGCCGAGAGTGCAGCCTCGCCCAGGGTACTATGGAGAGGCAGGAGACCATCTTGCCGAGGAGTTACGACAAGAGGACAATGGGCGCAGTCCTGGATGCCCTCACTCTCTGTACAAGGCTGAGCAGACTTGTCACACGTTCCTGGGACAGATAAACCTGGCAGGCGATGGTGTCGATGACAGCCCCCAGATGAGTTATCCTGGTAGTGGGAGTCAGGTGGCTCTTCTTCAGGTTGATGGAGAACCCGTGCTGTTCGAGGGTTCGCATGGTCAGACGTAGGTCCCTGATCGCCTGGCGGTGGCTTGACGATTGAACTACGATGTCGTCTAGGTATGCTTGGAGACGAACCGGTCGCGACCTGAGCGATGCCAGGACTGCCGCCAGAACCTTCGTGAACGTCCTCGGGGCGGAGGACAGACCGAAGGGGAGGGCCCTGTATTGGTAGTGGTTGCCCGCGTAATAAAACCTGAGGAACCTGCGATGTGCCTTTCAAACCGGGACATGGAGGTAAGCCTCCTGGAGATCTATGGATGTTAAGAGATCCCCTGGTCGAATGCAACTCAGGATGGACTGGAGGGACTGCATCTTGAAGCGTTTGTATGCAAGATGCTGATTCAGGTGTTTGAGATCTAGGATTCCCCTCCAGCCTCCCGAGTTCTTGGGTACCAGGAACAGAATCGAGTAAAAACCTGATCCCTGATGTTCTGCTGGCACCGGTTCTATTGCGTTTATCTCTCTCAGGTGGGCTACCTCCTGCTCCATGAGGGACCTTCTGAGGGGAGAGGCGGGGGTGGGGCAGCAAATGAATCGCCTGGGAGGAAGGGAGGTGAACTCCAGGGTGAGACCCATCCGAATGGTCTGAAGGACCCACTGATCGGACGTGGTCTGCTCCCAGGCCGCCTGAAACAGTTGTAGGCGACCCCCTATGGGAGCTGTCCTCTGCGGGTCACTTAAACTTGCGGAAGGGTCGGGAACTGGACCCACCTCGGAAGGGGCGTTTGGAATAAGATGAGCGACCCCTGTCATGGAATGAATGTCTGTCTTGACCTCTATCTGCTCCCTGATGGTAGGGCCGGTGGTACTGGCCTGAACTGGTGGAGGGCTCAGAGGCACGAAAGGGCTGCTTCCGAAAGGAAGCAGAGCCCTTGCGATCGGATTTCTTGGAGACTGATGGCATGACCTTCTTTTTGTCCTTGTTCTCCACTAGCACGGGGTCAAGGACCTCCCCGAAGAGCTTCTCCCCTTTATAGGGGGCAGAAGCGATCTTCCACTTGGAGCGCATGTCAACGTTCCAGTGACGAAGCCAAAGAAGCCTTCTAGATGTTACATTAGATGCCAAGGCCCTGGAGGCGAACTTGGCGGAACTGAGGGTGGCATCGGCGGTGTATGAAACACCTGCCATGATCTTACGTAACTCTTGTCTAGTTTTGGAGTCGCCCGCTGGTACTTTGGCAAGGAGCTGTCGAAGCCACTTGAGTGTGGCCCTTGACATAAAGGAGGCCGAGGTGGCAGTATTAATTGCCCATGCAGCCGCCATGTGGGTCTTGTGGCAGGCCTTCTCGGACCTTTTGTCCTCCGCCTTAAGGCCTTCCAGGAGATCTGGAGGTAGGACAGACGTGGAGGTGAGGGCTTGTACCGGCGGGTCCACTGGAGGCAGTTTAAGCAGGTCCTCCAGTGGGGCGTCTACTGTATATAGCTGTTTGTCTATATTACTGTGGGATGTTGCAGTGCCCAGCTGGGCCCACTGGCGTTGAACCAGATTGAGAAACAGCTTGGGCACTGGAACTATCTCCTGAGTCTCCTCAGGTTCCTCAAAAAGGCCCTCATCGTTATCAGAGACCACCTCTGGGGTCGGTGCAGGGGCTGTGACCTTCATGCGGGTGGAAACCTTAGCCTTGCCTAGAATGACCTTAAAGGTGGAACTGCAGAAAAGGCCTTTAAAGGCAGGTTTTTCCGGGGCAGCTTGCTCATCCCCAGAGAACTCCTGCTCAGGAGCCAGGTCATCCTCTGCAGAGGAGTCTCCACTATCCAGGGACGAATGGGGAGAGGGAGACCTGCGAAAAGCCTGGCGCTCAACTACCTTGGAGGCACTGGGCCCCTTGGCTCGCTTGCTCCTATGCTTCAAGCCATCAGCAATCCCCTGGGAGATGGCCCTATCAATGATTGCCTGCATTTCAGCCGAAATTGCAGGCCCCTGATCTTCAACTGGCCTGGCCCTCTTATGAGGCCTAGAATGAACTGGGGGAGGAGAAACTGGCCTGGAAATAGGGGTGCCCTCCTCCTGAAATAGGTCATCATCACCCCCCAAGGAAGGTTCTGGGGAGTCATCCGAAGAGAATTCCTGTTCTCCCTCTTCCTCTGCAACATCTCTGCCAAGCAAGGGAACCTCCTCAAATTCAGCCACTTGTGCTTCTTGAACAATCACATCAGTGATTTCTTTGGTATTTTCTTTGGCTTTACGTTGGGCCTTGTCAAATTCTTTGTCAAGGGCTTTTTGGCGCCTGGAGGCAGCCCTATCCTGTGCCTTGTCCTGCTTCTTGCCCCCGGTCTTGCTAAGGGCCTCAGAGGCAGCCTTGCTGGCCTGCCTAACAAGCCCCCTGCTGGTGGATGGCCCTGGCTGTTCCTGATCTTGGGCAGCTCTTTCAGACATCCCGGGGTTGTTAACTCACCACCTGAAGACAATGAAGGGCTCACAGCAGGACGATCACGGAGCAGCAGGAGTAGATGCAGCAACGAGAGAGCGGTAGATCAGCTCCTGGGAGACTGAAAAAACCACCTTCCAATGAGCAGGGATTGCTCAGAAGCAAAGGAGAGCCTGCCGGATCGTGGCCGGACAGGAGCGTTTCCTAAGCCTCAAGCTGGAGCCGGCAGATGCAGCGACGATCGGGGAAAAGCAGCAGCTGAAAATCCTCTTCGCGCCTCTGCAAACCAGCCAGAAACGGCGCCAGGAAAGCAGCTGCTCAGCAACGGATCTGGGGCTTCCGGCAGCTTTCGCGCCTAATTTAGCCGCCCCCGCCTTCCTTTTGCTGCAAAAAGCGCCCGCCAATGGCTGCAGAGACCAAAAATGGCGGGCGCAGTTTGAATGAGCGGCGCGAAGCCGCTGGCACGAAGACCGGCTTCCTGATGCCGGGGGAAGGCTCCGACGCTCCAGCAGGTCAGCGCTAGGCGGCCACTGACTCTGGCCACTGACCGAAGCGCTGCCAGGCTCCCTAGGCACTCCGAGCCTGGGGCCAGTATGCAGAGCCCGCGCGCGCCCGGGCGAACCCAGGACGCGTCGGGAATCGCTCTTCAGTGAGTCTTAAGATAAAAACTCACCGACAATCTGTAAACTTAAAAGTAAAATCGCTTTTGGAGAGTCCAACTAGGTCCTGTTAGAAATTTCTTTAGGAGAACCAACAGAACGTGTCCAATTGGGCTCAGACTGGATTGAAATTCTGGCAAGCACACAGGAAGAGGCGTGGCTTCAAGAAAATCAATCCAGTCCAGGGCAATCAGGCAGAATTAACCCATCGTTGGACTCTCCAAGCAGCTCACAGGAGAATGTCTGTTACTTCATCTAGTTATATATTATCAATCTATGTATAATATGGAATTTTTACTATCACGTCTGTGGGCGTGGCATGGGAAGGTTACTGCAAAATCCCCATTTCCTCCCAATCAGCTGGGATTCAGGAGGCAGAGAACAGATGGGGGCGGGGACAGTCAGAGGTAGTATTTACCGGTTCTCCGAACTACTCAAAGTTTCCGCTACCAATTCTCCAGAATTGGTCAGAACCTGCTGAATACCACCTCTGATATGAGGGTTTGAATGTTTTCTTATATTACATCACTCCCTCCAGATAAAACACTGGAGGAATGATTTTGGTCGCCAAGATGTAGAAAAGACATGGAGACTCTGGAAAGAGTGCAGAGAAGAGCAACCAAGATGATTAGGGGACTGGAGGCTAAAACATATGACGAACGGTTGTAGGAACTGGGTATATCTAATTTAATGAAAAGAAGGATGAGGGGAGACATGATAGCAGTGTTCCGATATCTCAGAGGGTGCCATAAAGAAGAGGGAGTCAAACTATTCTCCAAGGCACCTGGAGGCAGGACAAGAAGCAATGGGTGGAAACTAATCAAGGAGAGAAGCAACTTAGAACTAAGGAGAAATTTCCTGACAGTTAGAACAATTAACCAGTGGAACAGCTTGCCTCCAGAAGTTGTGAATGCCCCAACCCTGGAAGTCTTTAAGAAGATGTTGGATAGCCATTTGTCTGAAATGGTATAAGGTTCCTGCCTACGCAGGGAGTTGGACTAGAAGACCTACAAGGTCCCTTCCAACTCTGCTATTGTATTATTGTATTACTGCGCATCAGAGAAAGCAGACAGACCAAATCACAGATATCCTAACTCAAAGAGACCAATCTTACATAAAACTGATTAACATAGGGTTTGAAACTATGAACTTCCAAATATAGCTACATTTCAACTTCCTTAACAAGTAGCAAGGTTGGCTGGGCCAGTGAAAGTCAAGTAACATCTGTTTTTTTATATAGGATCTCCAGCAGCCTGTACAGGACTCTGGAGTCCTTGATGCTTTCTGAGCTTGCTTATTTGCTTGTAGGTATTTCATTACCAGTACTAGTGAGTGTGGGCTTTTCACCCTGTTTATTAATATTTTTAATGTAGTAAGAAAAATGTTTATCAAAAAGATTATATAAAAACGGGGTGTGGTTCAAGTGGTTGATGCCAGAGGGAATGTTAGTGTTCTGGAAGGGGGGAGAGTAAGAATTAAAACAATTGCAGAGGCGGAAGCCTTTCTTAAAAAACATTCCCCAATCCTGGAGGATGAAAATGGGGGAGCAGAGGGGGCCACGGCTCCGCCCACTGGAGGTCAGGGAGAGGAAGATACAATTGCTAAAAGACTTAGATCTCACAAATGACTTTTTTCTATATAGTGTAACCGCTATTTGGATGTTTATAGAATTAATGATTGATTGCATGAATATAAACTGTTATATTTGTATCTCTTTCCACTTTGTAGGGAAATGAAAAATGATTTGTATTATCTTATCTTTTTTTTTTTTTTGTAAGAAGCCTCGGAGGGGGCCGACATCTCCGACATAGATGTCCTCAAAATATCTTTGTAATAATACCTTATACCCTTTTCCTATTTGTTAATTTTTTTTTGTAAAAACCAATAAAACTTTAAAAAAAATGTTGGTGGGGCTGTGGTTTCTCTAAGGAGCAAACTTTACACTCAATGGTACTGAAGATGTTATCTAGTCGGGTAATCTAAGGTTCACAAGCAATGAGTTGTGCTAGTAGTTAAAGCATCAGGCCAGAAACCAAGAGACCTTGAGTTCAAGTCCTGGCTTAGCTATGAAAGCCACCTAAGTGACTCTGGGTCAGTAACTATCAGTGCAGCCTACCTCACAGGGTTGATGTTGTTGTGGAAAAAATTGGAACCGGAAGGTGTGTTGAATATGTTCCTCTGTCTTGAGTTATTTGCAAAAATAATAAAGGTAGGATATTTAAAACTTTGGTAAAAATTTGGAATTTGAAATAGCTAGCCAATTAATACAATTACAGCTAATTATGAGGACAATTACACTAGCAAAATTAATCTCAGCCGATTTGGACCATAGACTGAGAGGGAATGGGAGAAGGAGTGGAGGCGTGTCTGAAATATTTCCTCTCAGTATATGGACCAATCAGGATTGAGGATAACCCGTTGGTAACACCTCCTGCTCTTCATCATCAAGAAATAAAGAAAGAAAGAAGTAAGCCCAGAGAGCACTAAGGTTTTCACAGTTCGAAACTGAGCCTCCTCTTACTGTAAGATACATTGGGCTAGAGTGAGGGAGTCCCTCAAAGTCCCCCCAATGAGCTTTCATCCAGATACTGTAGATATCTCTAACATATACAGCTTGCATTTCCTTCAAGATTGAACATCTGGGCTTAATATGGAAAGGGCTTCTCTGTTTAAAAAAAAGAAGTCCAGTTGTGGACACACCTTAGAGATGAGTTTTGATGTGCACAAGAGAACAAGCTACTTAAAACGATGGTCCCAGAGCCTTCTGTAGCTAGCATTGTCTTGAGAGTAGGGAAATCATAACACTGTTCAGACACTTACAGTTTCTGTTTTAGACATTTTTATTTCCTTTGGCTTTCTTTTTATTTTAAGAGCAGGAAGCCTCAATAGATGGGGCAAGATGATTCGATTCTTAGAACATAAATATACACCACTTTATTTAATTCTTAGAAGTAGACATTGCACCACTACCGGTGTTCTTGGAGTTCAGAGTATAATATAAGACACATTTCCCTGAAAACACTAGCTTAGAGTCATTAACACATTTTCCTTAGAGACAAAATAAAGTGCAGCAGGCATTCCAAGTCTACGTGCAATTACCAATCTGAATTGCACAAAATATTCTCTTTATGTTGGAACACTCTTAAAGTGACTGTTTTGCAGTGTTATAACCAGATTGTGGTTAGCATCTGATTGCACCTTACTATAAAGGCAAAAATAATTTGGTATTGTATTCCAAAACCCAGAAAGTTGAGTTGTATCATTGTGTTAAGAAAGCCAACATATGGAATTCAAAGATAGGAAGCAAATGGACCCGGTAGGCATGGGCATGAGAAGTAATTAAAACCTTTCCACAGTCAAATTCAATTTATTCAAAGAATTTAAGGCGTTGAAGGATTAAATGGACAAAAGCACAGAGATTATTGGGTACTGAGCTGATTGATATTAATTTAACGAGTTTAAACATTGGGGAGATGTTTCTTATTCTTCAACAACTCTGTTCCCCTTTTTGGGGTGAGATCCAGGTAGGATCAATAGGCAGACTAGGAAGGAAACTAGAAGGCTGTATAGGGATATCCCTTAGACCAGCTTTGCTGGCTGGAGAAGTCTGGGAGCTGAAGTCCTTCAGACTTAAAGTTGCAAAGGTTGGGGACCCCTGCCTTAGACTATGTGTTCTTTATCATGGACAATTACTTTTTTTTATATCAGACCTGCATACTGTGTGGTAAAGCATGTAGTTCATTTAAGAAATTTCCCATTCTGCAATCACAGGTTCAAGCAAAGAACAACCATGAGTGCTTACCAAGCCACCTGATCCAGTAGATTGGGTTGGTGGAGAATTACATATTGCACAGAACTCTCCTTTATGGAAATGGATCATCAGAAAGTTGGCTAAAGTGTTTGACTTGAAAAAACCAATGAACACTGATAGGAAATGGTGTTGCTCGAGATGACAGTGTTTTGAGGAACAAATCAAAGCAAGGAGCTTGGGTTGATGCAATAGGCAGAAAAATGAAAGTATGATTTGCACCTTATAAGTAAAGTTACATTTCCTATTTTTACTAGATGGAAAAGAAGCTGCCTTTAAGAAATTACTATGGCCTTTTTCTGCATCATTAGAATGTTTTTTCTGGGCAGACAGAGGGCTAGGTGGGAGCAATACATCACTGTGTAAGCAGTTTTTTTTTCTTATATGGATGAATGGCATTCCCCAAAAAAGGAAGAAATTAAATACGTCATTGTTGACAATTCACTATGAACACTCACTGTAGCTAAAGATGAGAAGTACGCCTCATATTGTCTATGGAACTTTTAAATATCTTTTACCCTGTTTTCCAGAAAATAAGACAGTGTCTTATTTTCTTTTTACCCCTGAAATAAGCACTTGGCCTTATTTTTGGGAGGCCTTATATTTTTGAGGTGTAGGAGGCGGCAAGCGTGGACACCTTATGGCTGCTGCTGTGTTGCAATATTTTCAGGGAGGGTTTATTTTCAGGGGAGGGTTTATTTTAGCGCATGCACTCAAAAGCCGGATTGGGCTTATTATCTGAGAAAGTCTTATTTCAGGGAAACAGGGTAGCATTTGGCAATCCTAAATCCAAACATTTGATATTAACCTTGACAAATGACATCCCATTCCTACAGGGCAGTTCAAATGTATACGTGCCATTTTTTTTTGTAGTTGCAAAGAAACAAAAACATTTTGTCAATATTAATTTATTGATATGAGCTAATAGCATCCGCTCTCTTTCATTTCCTTCCCTCTAACCTACTCAGTGTTGTTTTATTTTAACATCAATTGATTTTGCAGGTTAAAAAGAAAACTGTTTATGTCAGGGTGTATTTTCAAAGATAAGTAAACGATTTAAAAAACTGTCTAATACAGACGGTGGTTTCAATTAGCCAGTTTATTTTTCATAAACTGTATAAAAATATGCAGTATAAACAGCGTGTGTGTGCATGTCTGCGCGCACGCATGTGTGTGTGTGTAAAATTATTTTGTAATCTCCCAACAAAGCAAGACAAGCGGCAGAGAACATTTAGAAAACAAATGGGAGATTGAATGCTCCACTTATTGGAACTAGAACAAGGGAATAGCAGGTATTCAGCTTTTTGCTGACTTAATAAATGAACGGGATTTATTATATTTTATTTAGCACCATAAACACATGGCGTTCGTGCTCCCAAGTGGAAAGAGCGTCTGAGGGCCTCATTTACAGACTGAGAAGGACAAGTTAATCCCTTATCCTTGCTGCCAGTTTTAGCCACGCTTGCATTTTTCTTGGCACACGCTCAAATGTAATGTTGGTGTCATGTGTTTAAATGCCGCTTCAGTCAATATAATTTCTGTCCAGGTCACCTGCAGCGTGAATCGAGGGACTGTTTGGTCTTATTACCACCAAACAGTTACTTCAAACCAAAATCTACCAGCTGTCAAACTGCCAACAAAAGACTCTTGCCTGAGATGTTAAGCAGGAAGAGACCATATTCTTAGAAAAGCATCGTTCTCAGTAACTGATAAACCGCAACAGCTACTGGGTTCATATTACCGTGCACATTAAGCCACAAGAATAAGGTTTTTTTTTAAATATAGTGCAGTATTGGAAGTCATACTCCCCCCCTTCTCCTCCTCTTCCAACCCAGCCTCCATAAGGAAGGGAAGACCTATGTCCAGCAATAAACTCTTAAGCTCATATCCTCTTTTCCCCACCATTAATTATTCCAATAACATAAGATTTAAATTCTTTGATGCCTTCATCATTTATTACCATCATTGCTGATCTTTTAACAACCATACTGATAAATTTCTCGGGGAAGGCAAATAGAGGGCTAGAGTCCATGTCAAAGTAGCTGCAGCAAGATTCATAGACCCGCTGGTAATGGAGGGCACGGAAGTCATTGTCATGATGGAATTTCTCATTGCAATACTAGGTATACTTCTGCATGCTAAACAGGAACACATGAACGCAGCAAATAAGAGCTGTGAAAGAAAACACCCTAGTATGCCAATAGCTCCCATGGTCCCTAAGATAATTTAGGAGAAGAACAGAATAGAATTCTTTATTGGCCAAGTATGATTGGACGCACAAGAAATTTGTCTCCGGTACATAAGCTCTCAGTGTACATACATGCAACAAGCAATAAATCGTAATCATGATCATGAAATACTATCACCATAAATCATATCATACAAGACTTCGATAGTCATAAGATACTATATAAGCAATCAACGTACATCATAACAGGATCCTAAATAAATAATAATAACAAGTACAATGAGGTTAATCAAATGTAGTCTATAAAGCCCATGATTACCAGTTTCAGCAATGTGATACGTTTAAGTTTTCATGTGATATTGAAGCAAATCACAAGCACAAGCTTATAGTTGTACAGTATGTATTGCCATTATTAAGGAGGTATAATGTAAGGATATACATTGCACTCCCACTTATTCCATGAAATATTTGAATGGGTCATTCTGAAGTTCATTAATTGAAGTTAAAGAACGCAAATGGAGGGACTCTGACACTGAAAAAGGTTTTAACATACAATGGGGGATTTTCTTCAGGCCCAACTGAAGCGTTATTGGGCAATAGTGGGCACAGCAGAGAAGTTCTGATTCTCTGCCTCCATTCCATCTGCCCGGACCGACAGACCAAGCCAGCAATGCATCTCCATCAAGGTGCTGGGGCAGGGAAATGAGAACTGTCAGAACTTGCTGAGAATGATTTTCATCATTCTTTGCAGGTAAAGTTGACCTGATTCACCTCAATTTGGACTGCAATATTGGGGCAGGTCATAAGAAAGTAACCATGGTAACCACTTGTCAGGTTCATTCCTTTCAGCTTGTGGATCTGAAGGATGTATCCAGAGTGTGCGGAGAAATAAGGGCCATTACTTGCTTATTCAACCCTTGCCCTTCCTGGCTAATTAAACCAGCTAGGTTGGGCTGGCACTATGGTTAAGTAAGGGATGTGATCAATGTATTCTCAAGCAAAGGATGTATTCCTATATGTCTTAAGGAGGCAATTATAAAGCCTTTAAAAAAAAAAAATCCTCCCTTACACTGGTCTAGTCAGATTCACAGGAGAAGCATTTCTAAAGATGCCCTATCAAATACGTGAGAAAGGGTCTCCACTGTGTGGCTTCCAGAAAGTACTTGGTTCCTACTCTCCCAGTTGTGAGGATGTTGGTAAAAACAATTCTTTTCCACCGAGGTTTGAACAGTTAACTTGTTTATTTTAATGTTTGCTTTAGTCTGAATTCTAATTCTATTGGTACTGTTTTGTTCATATTTTGCATCTTCTGTATTTATGACAATGGTATTTAGCCATATTGATTAAATTCACTGCACTCCAAAACATGATTGTTTAAGTAAAATAACCAGGGATGTAGCAATTATATTACTACATATATGAATGAATCATGAACAAACATAGGTTTCCATGATTCTGGTCACTACATTATTAAAATGATGTTGAAACTCTGGAAAGAGTGCAAAGAAGAGCAACAAAAACGATTAGGAGTCTGGAGGCTAAAACATACAAAGAACAGCTACAGGAATTGGGTATGTCAAGTCTAACAAAAAGAAGGACCAGGGGAGACACGATAGCAGTGTTGCAATATTTGAGGAGCTCCTACAAAGAAGAGAGCAATCAACCAGTAGAACAGAGAGAGCAAACAAGCAGTAGAACAATTTGTCTTCAGAAGTTGTTGTTGCTCCATTAATGGAGGCTTTCAAGACGCTGGACAATAATTTATCTGAAATGGTAAAGGGTCTTCTGTTTGAGCAGGGGGTTGGACTAGAAGACCTCCAAGGTCCCTTCCAACTCTATTATTCTATGTTCTAAGGTCCTTGCATGTGTAAGTCTCACATTCCATCTTTGCCGAAATTTCTGGTTTAAAAAAAAAATCAGATGTGAATAGCAACTTTTGTCAAAACTTTGGGGAAAATGCTGTTAGTTGAAGAAGCTAACTTTTTTCAGACTGAGCTTGACCCAGCTAGCATGATGTTATAATCCAGAGGTTCCCAAACTTGGCAACTTTAAGACTTGTGGACTTCAACTCCCAGAATTCTCCAGCCAGCTATGCTGGCTGGAAAATTCTGGGAGTTGAAGTCCACAAGTCTTAAAGTTGCCAAGTTTGGGAACCTCTGTTTAATCCATCCTGGTTGGAGAGTAGCACACTTGGGAAACTCAGGATTCTGAAAGAGATGCAAATATTCTGGCATGGTATGAAATAGTTTTTCGTGTATATACATACATACATACATACATACATACATACATACATACATACATACATACATACATATGATGTATATACATATATGAAAATTCCTTGAAAATTATATCTGTTGAACAATATGTGAAAAAGTAAACTGGAAAAATGAGTCTGATTAAATGAATTAGGAAACTATTAAAAAACAAAGCTGCAACAGTCATGTTTTATTGTATCCAGAACCAATCTTCGCTTGAGCTGAGCAGTCATTGATTTTAAAGGTAAGCCTTATGATACATTTCCATGTTTATGTTAATCTCATCATTGTAAATGTATGTTTTCCTTTTTCTTCCCCCATTAGCAGCTAATTTTTAAATGTTCAAAATACTTTACAGGGAAATAGGTTTCTAATTCTATTGATCACGAAATAACTCAGAACATCTAAGCTACACTTTCACAAACTGAAACTCACCACTGTCAATATTGTCAAACCATGAGTTGTGATGGTAACTGAGGAGTTCCATATTGATGATATATTATTATTATTATTGTTATTAATCATCGCACAGTCAATCAGATGTTCAGTCTGGGTTTGGCATTTTTGTCTACCTATTGAGTCTTTACCAAGAACCTGAGATAGGCAAATCTGAATGCTTGACGGTGTTACAGATATTGTCACAAGATTGAAGCAGTTCCAAGTAAAGCCGCTTTGTGCAATTGACTGATGGCAAATTTATCAATGCCTAAGGTGTTCAAGTGATGGTCCAGTGTTTTGGGACTGCACCCAAGGTGCCTATCACTATTGGTAGTACCCTTGCTTGCCTTTGCCATACTCGTTCTATTTCTATTTGTAGGTCTTTGTATTTTTTTAATCTTCTCCACTTCTTTCTCTTCTTTTCTGCTGTCTCCAGGCACTGCCACATCCACTATTCAGATTGTTGTTGTTATACTTTATTCATTAAACATGAAAATCAGTCAACTGAACATTCAACAATGCATCACAAATACCATTGACTGGTGCTAATGAGTGATAACAGGTTGCTGCCAGTGTCCTAGGTATCAACCAAGTACCTTCTTAAAATATATGATGTTCCAAGTAGTGTAGTTTTTTGCAGTTCTGCTGGTGTTATTGCAGGAAGCTACAATTTGGTGATAGATTGGCATACCAAGGCCGACATGGCCAATTGGGCACCAGCAGTAAGAGTTTTGCCTCCTGTTTCAACATCTTCCGAACCACTCTCTGGATGAGAGGGAGGGGCGGAAACATGTACAGGAGACCCTTGGGCCACTGGCACCTGAGAGCATCTACTCCTTCTGCCATGGGATCCACAAACCAAGAATAATACCTGGGTACCTGGTTGTTCTCCGCTGTCGCAAACAGGTCCAGCACCGGCAACCCGAATCAAAGTGCCTCCTCGTCTTATAAAATTGTTGGACATGGTACCAAGTGGCCCGATGACAATGGGTATCACTGTTACATGTTTCATCCATAATCAGGTAGTTTCGATGGCTAGGTCGCGGTATTTCATGTTTTTTTTCCAGTTATTTTTCTTCAACTCTGGCATCTCCTGGTACTGCGGTATCAATAAATTGTACGTTTTGGCCCTCTACAACCATGATATCTGGTGTGTTGTATTCCAAATGGCAATCTGTCTGTATTCAAAAGTCCCACAAAATCTTCACCTTCTCATTTTCGGTAACTTTTTCAACTTTGTGCTCCCATGACCTTTTAAATACAGGTAAGTTGTATTTTTTACATAATGACCAGTGGACTAATTTAGCAACTCTGTCGTGTTATTAAATATTAAATGTGAAACAGTTTCGACTTTGTTGTTGCAAAGTCAGCAGTTTGGATTATCAGTGGATTTTTGTATCTTCGCTTTCATGGCATTAGTTTGTAGTGCTTGTTCCTGAGCAGCGAGTATTAAACCTTCTGTTTCTTTCTTGATGATTCCCATCTTAACCCATGTCCATGTCAAATTGTTATCACATTATTATGACATGATGATGATGATGTCAATTCTTGGAAGGAAGTTTAAAACTGACTGATATTAATGTATTATTAAACTATGACCCTGGAAGGAAGTTTAAAACTGACCGATACTAATCTATTATTAAACTATGATCCAACGTTTTGGACTGCATTAATTTATCAAGGACTTTGAATAAACTGTGTTTTGATGGTTGTGAAGAAAACACATACTATACTCCAAGAAAGTGTATATATATCAAATTACAAATCTTAATTCAATGAAATTTGCAACCCTTAGCCTTTGTTTCAATGGAGAATCAAGATAGGATAATAAGTTTCTTAATGGCCTAGGTTTATATTTAAAATCTGAATAATTTAGAGTTCTATATCAAAGGAAAAGTAAGGAAATACTTAACATTTTGAATTTTTTCTTAGTTTTTAAAATATACAGTATCTTTTCCTAAAGCTTGCTTAGGATTTTCCTTTTATGTACGTAATACTTTCTATAAGGGCACTATAGATTGCATATGCAACATATGCAATTGTTATCAACCATAAGATTATTTTCAACACAATAAAAATAATAAAAAGATGGCACCTCAGGAGGATCCAAGAAACTTGATTTTGCTTTTTCCTTGGGCCATCCCTCCAAAAAACGTATGCGCCTGGTGTTGCAGAAACATATACTATTAAGTGATATTTAATATCCGTGCTTACATGTGAAATACCTATTCTTGGTAATTGCTCTTACAAACTTATTTTAACTTTAATCAGTGTCTACTTACTAACACAACTTCAGAGACATACTTTGAACTCAGAGAAGTTGCTAAATAGACTTTCAAAGAACTCTAATTGCTTTAATTTGATTTGAAGCCAAACTTTTTCTTTTGAGACAACTAGTTTTAATTTTCCCAAAACACAAACAAGAGGAACAATTCTACTTCCATCCCAGTAATTTAATTTGAGGTAAAATTTCAGTTACTTTTTTGTTTTTTTAAAGTGTCGGGATCACGTATTGCTCTGCATTGAAGGAAAAATTCTGGTTTGTTGCAAAGAAAAAAAAAGTAATTATAAATCCTTATTTAAATGATATAAAAATGTTCTACTTTGCCCTGAAAAAATACGTGCTTTGGGATTGTTTACGACTGATTCTTTCCCCCACCCCAAACCTCTAGCTTAAATAGTGAATGGCTGAGTTCTGAGTCTGAATAAACAGTGTGGGAGGTGACTGTTCTGTGAGGCCCATGTAAAGGATGCAATCATTCTTCTTTCTTAGTCTGTTTGGTATTAAATCAAGTGAAACCAGCTCAATTACTATACGCGACATTCATTCCACCACTGGAAGATCAACATGCAGCATATGCTTTCCAAAAGGAATGGAGAAAACACATATTCAGTCAGGAATTCTCCCAGCTTCTGCTGCTTAATTGTGTATAAAGTTCATTGACTTGCTGGTTACTGTCAGATGATCTTGCTAAAGCCTGTGGAAAAAAAATGTCAGGAATGCTGCGATCTGGGCAAAAACAAAGACCACAGACTGCTTTAAATGAAATAAAATTCAGCCTGCCACCCAGAGGAGAGAAGTCACCAAACCGAAGGATGTGGGATCAACTCTGGTTTAACTTCACTCAAATATTCCCAAAGCATGCATACACACACACACACACACACACACACACACACACACACACACCACTATCCTTTCTAGAAACCAGTTTTTGAATTTGTAAAGTTAGTTTTGCTTCTGTACAGGCTGCGTTTGAAAAAGGGAGGGAGGGTAGAGAGCATCTGCAGGATAGAGAGAGACCATTCGAATCAGCCCATTTAAGGATTTCAAGTGGTTACCTTATTGTAAGCTGAGAAGTGTCTACTAGAGAATATACAGCTGAATTCAGAAACAAATTCAGATGGATGGCTTTAAGCAAATCTTTACTTATTAACTTAAATCACTCAACTTACTTTTTTAACCAGCAATGTGAAGTAGATGGTTGTCAAAAACATCCTACAACCAGAGGTGGTATTCTACCGGTTCGGACTGGTTTGCCCGAACAGGTAGCGGAAATCATGGGTGTCTCCACCCACCTGCCCTGGCTCTATGGCATCCCATTTAGGCCCTTTTTAAGTGAAAAGTTCATCTGTGGAAGGCTTAGCACATGCGCAGAGGTGGCGTGTGTGCTCACATTTGCAAACCGGTAGGGAAGGTAAGTAACTACCAACCAGTGGTGGGTTTCTGCATGCTCGCACCTACTCGCGAGAGCCGGTTGGTGAAATTTAGAGAACCGGTGAGAGGGGGTTCCACTGGCGTACCTGGAAGTAAATCTGGCCCGCCGCTGCCAGTGACCCAACGGGAAGGAAAGGAAAGGAAAGGAAAGGAAGAAAAGAAAGAAAGAAAGAAAGAAAGAAAGAAAGAAAGAAAGAAAGAAAGAAAGAATTTATCATCACAATTGAGTCCAAAACTTTGGTTGCTAAGCAAGAGCATTGTTAAATGAGCTTCACCACATTTTAAAAGGTGGCCACTCCCACCCTGTCACATGACTGCCAAGCCACACCCACAAAATAGGCCACACCTACAGAGTAGGTTCTAAAAAATTTGAAACCCACCACTGCTACCAACCCTGCCTAAAACCTACATGGTTGAATTTGTCTGTTGAGCAGTTCCTATTGCATTATGTCATCAACTGCTATAGCTTTATAACAACTACATTCGGTATAACCAGCTAGGTTTTTTTTAATAAATAAGGACTGAGGTGTTGAATCAACTCTGTGTTATAAAAAAAAATCTTCCTCAATCAAACCTATGACATAATTATTACCACTTTTACATCAGATGAGGTTTTAGTGAAGTTATTAATACTGCACGAAGAAATCGTTCAGTACCAGAGGAAGTAAAACCAGATTGCTTACTGGAAGCACTAATAAAGAAGCTAAATGTTTCTAACACATAATGTAATGGTACGAATCAATGCAGAAGTCTCTATTTTTTAGATAAATTTAAACCAATTGAAAAAGAGGCCAGCAGAAAGCAAGATAGTATCACTAACAACACAGGCACGAGTTTATACAAACGCAAAGAAGTAATTACAGATGGTTCTGGTGAAATCATGTCAATTAGGTCACAATGAATAAGAATGATTAAATCATAGCAGACAAGTTACCTGCACCCCTATGTTCTTAAAACAGAATTAGAAGCTGCTCCACTTGATATGCATAATTACTGATACAGTAATATGAATACATGTCAGGTACCACAAAAGTTACCTGAATACAAATATAGATCTGAACACAATCTTGTGGTTTCTTTAGCAGGCATGTTGGCACAGCACTGAATATAGAGTTTTATAGACCTGGAGATTTTGGACTACACTTGATTGCAAAATATAAGTTTGGCATTGTACAACATGATTCCTGTTGATGATGTTGCATTTTGCTTGGCAATATCTGATTACATTTGGAAAACATTAACTTTTGTGATGAATATGAACAGCTCTGTAGGCTAGACAGCCTTGTGAAATATTTTGCCTTGTGGTAGCAAAATAGTTCTTAAGGTACTATATTTCCCTAGAATCAAGGAACTATATTCTGGGCGTCGGGAAATACTAGTCTTTACTCCATTTTTGTGTTCATTAGTATTGTGACAATCATTGGAAAAGGATTTCAGAAATAATATGTCTCTCAGGAATAATGCGTCTTTCAGGAAGCTTTGCATACTGTACAGCGAGTTCAAGATCTGATATATCAGTTTTTTAAAAGCTGGTGACAGTTGAGGGAAAAGACCACATTTGAGACCTTGGATAGCTTCTGCAAATTAGAGAAGAAATGCTGAACTGAAAGATAAGCAAACTGATGTGATAATAAGGCAGCTCCCTACATTTTTTACATGGCACAATGAATATTAATGGTGGTAACTGAACAGAACTTCCATGTCAAAACCATATGATGATAGGTTTAATTTTTTTAGTAGCATCTCTACAAATGCAACAGTCCAAAGGAGGACTACTGAACCAGCTCTGTTAAAACAAAATAGCAAAACAAAAGCAATGTTTTGGTCACATTATGCCACAATATTGTGTTCTACTTTATTGTGTCCTTCTCCAACCATGCTTTTCAAGGAATGCAACCATACATGCATTTTTCATCAACTGCCCAGTAAGTTATTCCTTCATCCATTATATGGACATTACACTATTCTTACTCAGGCAGGCTTGCAGTACTATCCCACAAATATTAATACATGATTACAATGACCAACTACAGAAAGCCTAATGCTAGGCTGGTCATTATTTATTTCATAGCACATATTGATGATTACAACAAGCCTGGATAATAATTTAAATCATCTGAACATAATGTACAAGACCAATAAAACCAGGGTAGTGATACATTAAATTTAAAAAAGTATAGTACATCTTGGTACTTAAATTATAAGGTTGGTTTTGTAAGATTATATAGAAAACGTACAACAGGCCCTGTTGCATGATCTGCTAGATGTTACCTAATCAAGTGCCCAGGATCTCACACAATTAAAAATATAGGATAGGATTGCTAGGACTGGACAGATTCCCCATCTCTGATCCAAAAGAGGGGTCCCTAATCTCATTGGCATAATAGGCATTTAGGTAAGTTCTTGTTAGTCATTTGAGGGTTACTGTTGTGGGCTACGGAGATGCTTTACCCATTATAAGCATCACAACCACAAGTGGCACAGGTAGAAACTATCAATGAGTGGCCTGAAGCCCACATCCAACTTATGGAGTCCATTTGGGCACTCCACAATATTATTATAAATAACAGGCCAAACCCTAATATTTTGATTTGCAGCCGGCCATTTTCCTACTTCCACCTCACCCACTTTCCAGATCCCTAAAAATGGTTTGATTCCATTTTTTCTCCAGAAGTGCATTCATATTGGAAAACAATGTACTCCAAACTAAAACATTTCTGCTTAAAAAGCTGCAATAGCCTGGAAGGTTGTGAAATCCAGTGAGTAAAATGTTATTTTCAGAAAAATTCTTGCCAGATAGAAGACTTCAGTTTACTTTTTAATTAAAAAAATATGGTGATACTTAAGCAGCATAAACATTTAGTCCTAAACAAATAAATAAGTTACCAGTGTATCAGTTAATGTTGAAATAAATACTAGTTATGTTTGCGAACCATATTTCCCAAATCTGATGAAGGAGACTGTTGCATATGCATGTTCATTCAACAATAAATTAACTAAGTCCCGTATAAGCTATGTTTTCTTCCCTTGTTATGAAATCCAGAGCACAGTGACTTCTACAATTCTGCAATTAATCCTTGCCTTGTCCCCAAATCACTGAAAACTTTGGTTTCCAAGTGCATCAGGATCCTTATATTGCATAGCTTGGTTCATGTGGATGCCAACACTTAGTTAATAAAAGCTTTTCTCCTACAGACATTGCACCAAGAGTGTGAATGTCCAGTGGGAAAAAATAATGTCAGCAATGAAATACTCACCATGTTGTAACAAGTAAGTGGAAGTTTAGACATCTTTATACTCACTGAGTTAAGTTAGCACCAGACTGCAACCCGGATATATTTTTATGGCATTGTGGTTGTAATCTTAGGCTTTTCATTTTGTTCTCTATAAATATCCATATTAAAAATTTAGCACTGTTTCCACAGAAAATATACAGCTAGGGTATGAAAAGTTTTTTAACTGGGTCATTTTTAGTACTTATGTGGCTCTATTCCCTGTTTTATTTCTTCTTTAATATTTAATTGCTTCTACAACCAGCAACTCTTTCATAAAGCTGGAGGAACACGGATTTCACAGAAGTCACGATTTGTGAGGATGCAAGAAAATCTTTTAAAAGGCTGTGGCATTCATATACGTTGGCTGGGAGCACAGGAAATCATAATATGACTTAAATGAAATATGGAAATTGATACTTAAGATGAGCAGGTCCTACATTTAACAGATTCATTATGTCTGTTATATGATATAATAAAAATAACAGAAGGTCTGGTCTGGACCACTTTGAACATAATCAGTTCAGGAATATTTGGTTTTTCTAGTATTATTGGATGCAATCAGGTCATGGAAGCTAAACCTCAACCGCAACTATAGGCACATGTTGCCCAACCTTTCAATAAATCAGAAGCACAGAGTAAAAAAAGTTGTGTTCTATTGAGTCAGATCATTGTTCCAGCGCAACAAAACATTTGTCCTGATTGGCAAAGCTCTTTCAGAATTTCATAAAGGGATCTTTTCCTAGCATACTCAAAATCTTCTTCACTTAAAAGATGTGATCTACCACTAAGCCACAGACACTCATAGTCTAGCAGAGGGCTGAGCAGCCTCTGGCCAAAAGGCTACATGAAAAAACAGATGTGTGTGGACAATTCCTTTCCTTTCTAAGGACATAAACATTATGGCCCTTGAAATCCTTGGCACCCAAAACCATGTTTTCAAACAGTATACTGCAATACACAAAAGGTTACACCCCTGATTTAAAGTTAACATATCAGCTTGCTTGCTCTGTCTTCCTTCTCTTCCTTAAGCATGCATCGGGGTGGGATTCTATCGGTTCGGCCCGGCTTCAAGGATCAGCTGAGAGAGAACCGGTTCGCTCTGACCTTCAGGTGGGCCTGCCCGCCCCAAGATTATATTCACCTATATTTCCTTGTTTTTTAGCCCAGGTGATTGGCATGGCAGAGTGGATTGCCATGCCTCAGTTGCTTTTCTGTGAAGTGCGTATCAGGCATGTCAGGCGCGCACACGAGCAAAGTGAACCGGTTGTTAGATTGGTAGGATGCCACTCCTGGCATGCATCAATGCAATGGTTTAAATTAACCAGTTATTAGGACAGTTAGGTTAGTTTTGGATATAAACTAATTTAGAAGACCTCAAGTTTCTTATTGTTGGTATAATGTGGCTTGTCTTTCTTGAATATAATAATAAACTATCATTGCATTATACTGAAGACATCTTTAAGGGAATAGTCTGTTTGCTTCCCCACCTATACTTTTCTGATGTGGTTCAATCTCACTGGATAGATACTATTTTAATTTTGTTTCATCTGACCTCAGTGTATATTAGGAAAAAAAAGAGTTTGCTTTATCCTGTTAATGAATAATAGTTTAAATTAGTATGCTAGTTTATTATGATGATTCATGATAATTTATTTATCATGCTGTATAACCTAGGTCTACAACAGGTTGATTTGAGATGAATGTGTATTCATTTTTTTCTGAAAAGCCCAAATTGTCATTCTTTTTAAAAGACAGCCAGCCACCAGGTAAAGCAACTGATAATCTTGCATTCAAAACAAGAAAAATCACATAATTTGTTAGAGGGAAAAATTGATATAATAGAAATTGTCAACCACAAGTATCTTGAAATCTTTATTTTAGGCTCATTTATTCTTATGCCACCTCACTCCTGAAAGCATCTGACAGAGGAATAGACAGAACTTTGATGAGCACAAAAACTTTGATGAGCGCAAAAAAGCAACACCATATTGAAGGGGTTGAAAAGAAAGAAAGCTACTATGACTGGTCAAGGCACATATAAGTTAACCCTATTTCCTCATTCACAGTGATTGAGTCACAAGACCATCATGATATAATCCATGGCTAGTTTTCTCATATGGTTTAAGGGGGGGGGGAATCTCTGATCAGATCATCTTAACCTAATTAATCTAAATTAAAAAACAGAAATAAAACTATTAACCAGTGTTTGCTCTATGATTCAAGATGTTGTTCACCTCCGAACCAGGAAAATACATATCTTCTGTCATCAGATCAATCACAGTGATCCGAATCACTTATGCATTATCTTTCACAGTTTATCTACTATACCTGAAAATGTTATTATCGTTATCATCATCATCATCATTTCTCACAGCATACATGTCCACAGGGAAGGCAAGAGAAACAACTAGCAGGAGCTGTGTCAAGATGTCTGCATACATTATGTAAATTATGTACTTGCATCATGATGCCTCAATGCAAATTACATAATTGCATTATTTACATCATCATTTTGGCATCATTTAATGGATTCTTATTATTGTAATTGTATCAACTACCAGAAAAGCATCCCAATAACTGCCATGAGATCATTAGAAATAACAAAGGCACTAATATTTTATAGTATTTGGAATACAGGCATGTAGTATAGGAGATCTAAAAACAAACGTCTGATAATTATGAAAATTATGTTAGTTGGCATCCTAACGACTTTGTACCTATACTCCATTTCATTTCATATCCTTGCACCTTAAAACTGTGGCTGATTTCTTTATTTTGCAGCATTTTTTCTGGCAGCAATCCAGGTTTTAAAGGAGTCTAGGATTGCAGATCTTAAACCAGCTTCCTTCCTAGTCTGAAAAAGGACAGAGAACAATTTCACTCCAGAAAAAAAAAAGACATATTGCTGATACTGTGGAAATTAAAATATGGCATCTGATTTACAATGTATGATAAAGCCATTCCTTTCCGAGGTCATTTTCATATGACTGGAGTAAGCTGATCCTTAAAACAAAGGAAAACAAAAAGGACTTCTCGGTATGTTTTAACATTTTCCTAGAATACCAACCCACAAACGTGTGAGAATGACAACAATATTTGGAACAATTGAGAATTGAAGAATAGGCTTTTCATCCTTTCCCCAAGCCTGGACATTAACATGTTAAAGATTCCTTTCTATTTTAAACTCATTGATCTTTTATGTTTGAAAGATAAATTGCACAGGAGTACATACACATATGCCCCACCAGTATCCTCACATCGAAGCAATTAAAACTTCTGAAGGAAAGAGAAACAATTAAGTATTTGTCAGACGGAGAGTTAAGATTAATTGAGCAAGTGAGACAGCAGGGCAACAAGACAGAGTGATTAAACTGAAAGCCTCCCTCTGTACGTTTGCACCAAGAATAAATGTGTTTAATCTTTCTCAACAAGTGCAGTGGAAATAATGATAGCAGACTTTAGCTATACTGGAAAATCTGACTGATTTTTCCCCTTTCAAAAGAACTGGTCAGAAAAGAAATATTATATTTTAAAATTTCCAATAATAACATTAGCATTTCCAATACTAATATTAGGACAGGTAAATTGCTATAGCTTCCATGTCAAAGATTATTTCTAGCCACCAACTTTCACTCCTTCCTGGAAGTTGCAGGCATCTACTTTTTGGGAGGAAGATAAGGAATAAGTTTTTCTATTCCAAAGGAGGGTAGTTGGTAGTACCGGCCCTCAAAAAATTTCATGCTAAAATGGTAGCTACAATGGAGCTAAGTAGTACGGTTGGGATATTGTTTGAGTTTATGAGTTTGAGTTTATTCGACTTGTATCCCGCACCTATCTCCCAGAAGGGACCCAGGGCGGCTCAAAATAATCTAGAACCATGATGGTGGATTTATGGCACACATGCCAGATGTGACATGCAGAGCTCTCTCTGTGGCCACACACAATATCGCCCCAACCCAGCTCCAATCACGTTTCTCCATCACGTTTCACTCAATCAATTCCAACTTCTCACAAAGTTGGAATTGATTGAGTGAACTTTTTCACTTGTGCACTTCAGAATGGAGGAGGCGGGGTCCTGCGATGTGGAGCCACAATGCGACCCATATGGCAAAGAGCTGTGCTGTGGCTCCCTGTCACCCTTTCACGGTAGAGGGATGAAAGAACTGTTGTCCTGTCACAGCGATGGCTGGGGCTGGGGGGGAGAAGTGGAGATGTCAGCGATGCTCCACCTCTCCTCAGCAAACTGGGCCTGGAGGAGCTCAGAGTGTTGCAGGCTGAACGTCAGAGGGTCAGAAGGCATGCTCCTATGCCACTCCAACACGTGTTTCCAGTGGTCCTCTGACCTGAATAGTATTGTAGCCTGCCGTAGTGGTGATGTGCCAGTGCCTTGAAGCCGTGCGGGCCTGGATGGGAAGTAACAGACTTAGACTCAACCCGTCCAAGACCGAGTGGCTGTGGTTTCCGGCATCCCGGTACAACCAGTTGACTCCATAACTGGCCATAGGGGACGAACACCTTACCCCTGTGGATGGGGCACACAACTTGGGCATCCTCCTGGATACCCGGCTGTCCATGGAAGATCAAGTGACAGCCGTGGCCAGGAGGGCGTTTTACCAGGTTCGCCTGGTACGCCAGTTGCGTCCCCTATTGGATCGGGATGCCCTTTGCACAGTCACTCATGCCCTCATGACATCCCGACTGGATTACTGCAATTCTCTCTATATGGGGCTCCCGAAGATGCACCCGAAGACTTCAGCTTGTCCAGAATGCAGCCGCGCGAGCAATAATGGGAACCTCTAGGTTTACCCAAATAACACCGCTCTTGCGCGAGCTGCATTGGCTGCCTGTCGTCTTTCAGGTGCGCTTCAAGGTGTTAGTTACCATCTTTAAAGCGCTCCATGGCACGGGACCTAGTTATCTGCGGGATCGGATCCTGCCCCATACATCCCTGCGGCCGATTCGCTCCCACAGAGAGGGACTTCTCCGGGTGCTGTCCACTAGGCTATGCCAGCGGGCGACGCCCAGGGGAAGGGCCTTCTCTGTGGCGGGCCCAGCCCTCTGGAACGACCTTCCCCCCGAAATTAGAACAACTACGGACCTCCGCTCCTTCCGTCAAAAACTGAAAACACACTTCTTCTGCTTGGCCGGCCTAGGTTAGTCTTCCGTCTTTTAATAGGGTTTTAGGGGATTTTAGCGTAATTTTAATACAGGGGATTTTAGCGCAGGAATAATTTTGTTTAATTTGTATTTTATCTATTTATCTATTTATGTATTCTATATTGGTTTTTTAATTTCCCTGTGCACCGTTCCGAGTCCCTTGGGGAGAGGAGGCGGTTTATAAATAAAATATTATTATTATTATTATTATTATTATTATTATTATTATTATTATTATTATTATTATTATTATTATTGAGTTGGAGGTAGGGGAAGGGTCAGGGAACAGGGGGAAGGGTAGGGGGGCTTCTAGGAGGAGAAGCCCGGCTGGCTTTTCCTTTGGTGGGAGACGGGGAAGACCTATAAAATCGAATTTCCCCCAATAAATGGGGAAAATAAAGGCCCGACGGTCCAGAGTCCAAAAAGGGGAATGGGGTCTGTTTGTCGGAGGATCCGAGATGAAATCAGTTGAAATCTGGCTATTCAGACAGGGATCTATCTGGGTCTCTTCTTTCCTCCCCCTTACATTCCACCCTCCTGGCTTTCTTCCCTAGCCTCGTTTTAAGGGGAAGGGGAAGCAAGGTGTGCTTAAATCTCACACTGATGCGAAATCCTAATTATTAAAGATGGGGATGGGGAAAAGATGCCATTGCTTTCCCAAGGAGCCAGGGAAAGTGGAATAAAAATAGGTGTGTGTGTGTGTAAATAACAGCCCGGGATAGCTTCAGTCACAAACAACAACTGCTATTATTTTTGCAGAGAGCTTCTAAGCTATACAACATTATTTAATAAATACTAATACAGTGGTACCTTGATTCACGAACGCTTCTGTTCACGAACAACTCGGTTCACGAACAGAAAAGTTCATTAAAATATGCTCCGGTTCACGAACTCCGCTTCGGTTCACGAACAGGAGCCGCGGCCATTTTAATGCTATTTCCTGGCTGTCACATGGTTGTGACTTCCTGTAGGAAGATCGTGGAGAGAAGGAGACACAGAAAAAAGTACACTGTGAGTACTTTCAGTGACTTTTTTTGATTTTTGTTATTTGTTTCATATTTTTTGCGCTTCAAAAACCAAAAAAAAGATCAGAACAGATTAACCGGATTTACATTAAACCCTATGGGAAACTGTGCCTCGGTTCACAACCAATTCGGTTCGCGACCAGAGTCAGTTCACGAATTAAGTTCGTGAACCGAGGTACCACTGTAATAACAAACCATAATATACAGGATTAAAGGAAGGAAGGTGAAATCAGAGGAGGGGGGAAGGGAGGGAGGGAGGGAGGGAAGGAGGAAGGAAAAAGAAGGAAAGAAGGAATAAGGATGTGATGGCCCTCCAGAGGCTACTGCACTACACTCCCTTCATTCCTGAGTTGGGCTGTTAAAGAAATCCAGTGCTACCAGGGAGAAGTTAAGTTGTGAAGAAATGATTGAAATTCCTCACAAAACCTGATTATTCTGGTTAAGTTGCCATGTTGGGTTTGTTTGCAGTTTGGGCATTCGGTCCCTAAAAGGTTCGCCATCACTGAGCTAGAACGTAAGGAAGATTTTGGGTCTCTTCAATGTATTTTAGGATGGAAATGGGATCGCCCTCAATCTCTGTTCGAATTCACCTTGCACTGCTAAGGATGCTACAAGAAACTAGAAAGCCATCAAGATTAAGTTAAACTTTGCATGTCTGCATTATATGGGTACAAATTCTTTGCATTATGTGCTATTACCTCCCTTCTTAAAGGGAACTTAAATTTTTGTAGCAGTGAAAAACATCAGAGATAACCTTTTGAAACAAGTAGTAGTAGTAGTAAACATACTACAATGGTACTATCTTCAGAGTTCTCATCCTGGCACCATTATGATAAGAAACATCCACGGTTCCCCCAATATCTGGTCAACATTTCATTGAAGAAGCCTTTAACTACTTTTACATATACACTTACTGATTTACTCTGATTTCATACCATACCCACCATATATCTTGAAGGATTTTTTTTGTAAATATCTAGTGGACCAGTACTTTAGCCCTTTTACAGGGTCAGCCAAGACTAAGACACCATCCATTACATCCTCCACCATCTTATCTGTGATAAATCAGACATAAAATATTGATGATAAACAGACTTATGGGGTCAGACATTGACTGAATTACAGGTAGTCCTTGACTTACAACAGCCCATTTAGTGACAGTTTGAAGTTACAAAGGCACTGAAAAAAGTGACATATGGCCATTTTTCACACGTACGACCACTGCAGCTTCCCTGTGGTCACACTTGGTGACTGACTCATATTTATGACGATTGCAGTGTCCCAGAGCCATATGATCCCCTTTTATTACCTTCTGACAAACAAAGTCAAGCCGATTTATGTAACAACTGTGTTACTAACTGAACACCTGCAGTGATTCACTTAACAGTTGGGACAAGAAAGGTCATAAAATGGAGCAAAATTCACTTAACAAATGTGTCAGCAACAGAAATGTTTGGTTCCATTGTGGCTGTGCATCCTTGACTTGTGTATGTGATTTCCACTGTTACCTGTTTCCCTGAAAATAAGACCTCACCAGATAATGAGCCCAATTGGGCTTTGGAACACATGCACTAAAATAAGCCATTCCCGAAAAAATTGCAACACAGCAGCAGCCATGAGGTGACCATGCTTGCCTCCTCCTGCACCTCAAAAATAATAAGACCTACCTGAAAATAAGGCCAAGCACTTATTTCGGGGGGAGGGGGTGTCAAAAGAAAGGGAATCACAGTAATACTCAACTTGCCACATTTTCCATGATCTCTTTCTAACTTTGAAAGAAATGATCTTACTGTTAATTTTACTCTTAATTGTAGTGTTGATTTGATCTTAGTTTAAAACCCCTGCACACCTTTTCTTTTTCTTTTCTTTTCCTTTCTCTTTTTCTTAGTATTACTGATTTCTTTAAAATTCCATGTAAACTTCTTATGACATGTGGTTACAATAACAAGATCACTGCCTGAATTCAGTCTCTTCCTATTTTTTAAAAAGAAACTTACATGTACCTTGAGCCAGTCCATTGGAATTAAATCTTATTTTTCCAATGAAACTTACTATAATAAGTATACAAAGAACTGCATTCTAAATCTTATAGGAAGTGATCTGGCAAACCACCAGTGGGAATATAAGTGAAGAATGGTGTAATAAAATAAATAAGTAAATAACCTTCTCTGTAGAATGTGTCACAAAGAAATATATTTTCTCTCCCTCAGCAGACCAAATTCTGCAATGCAAAAATTAAGTAATGAGCCAAAAAGATTTGGATTATTCTCTTGGGTTGCATAAAAGAACAATACAGCTACAAGCTGATACATTTAAAGAGTTGTAGCATCTCCCCCCCCCCCAATAAACCAGTAGCTTGCCTTTATAATCAAGGCTGGAGGCAAGAAGTAAAGACATGTCAGTGTTAACAATACACTAATATGTTCCAGCAAAAGCACTGCCACAATCTTGACAAACAGCAAGTGATTTAACAGGGTAAGTGAACCAAGAAAGTTGCAACCATCTACAGGGTGGCACAAAAGGACAGGATTGAAATGTAACAGTTCATGTCTGTACTTGCAAACTCAACAATAAGCCTTCAGCAAATATATTAGATCTTCCTTTCTTAGTTTCCCCCAGAGTTTGAATAGCAAACATCCCAGAGATAGCTTTGTTTCAGAACTTTTAGCAAGGATGCTGTAATTCAAGTCTTCATCCCTCTCTTTCTTGACAACAGTCTTGATTTCTGTTTCTTCTTTTTCTTTTACTGTACAATGAAGGGAGGGGGGAAAAAACAACCTTCCACTTTCCAAGTCTGCAGATCTGTTATATACTAGTAAATTTCCCAGCCTCCTTGTTTAAGAAATACAGGAATTGGGTATTTATCTAGCTTTATTGCAAGCAGAAGGGACGAGTTGGCTTAGGGGCTAAGACGCTGACCTTGTCGATCAGAAAGGTCAGCAGTTCAGCGGTTCGAATCCCTAGCGCCGCGTAATAGAGTGAGTTCCCATTACTTGTCCCAGCTTCTGCCAACCTAGAAGTTCGAAAGCATGCAAAAATGCTGGCTCTTTGGCTATGAAATGGAGATGATCACCGCCCCCTAGAATTGGGAATGACTGAAACATATGTGTGAGGGGAACCTTTACCTTTACCTTATTGCTAGCAGAAAATATTTCTCCAATTGCCTTAAGACAAACCAATGTTGCCAGGTGCAGAGAATTCTACTGAAAAGATTTATTCCCATAGGAAATGAGAAAATGTTTTCCCTGACTGGTCTTTTCCTTTAGATCTCATGGAGAGGGCCAGGGGACTCTCCAGAACAGTCTGGAAAAAGGTGTAAAGGGAATTGCAAAAATCATACCTTTTCAGCCCCACTTGGCTTTTCTCCAGTGACTTTTATGGTTGAAAAAGAGTTATTCTGAAAGGAAAATTTTGGATCCAAGTTTCAATGTAAAAAACAGAATAATACAAGTTTTTGGGTTGTACATTATTGGATTTTCAACTATTTGGAAATAACCATCATGGGGAGAGAGAAAAAAGGGATCTTACTATTCAGGGACTAGGAAGCAAATAGCACACATTTTTGTGGTCAGCCAGAAAAAAAAGTCTCTACTTATATAACATTGTCTAGTATTTCCCAGTCAATGAAACATCATTTTTATATCTACCAGTAGTTCCTAGGAGAAGCTTTTCCATGTTGAAAAATAGCCAAAGTTCCAAAAATAGTATGTTGTGGGGAAAAATGCCCCTAATTAGCCATTTAGATAAGCTACAAATACAATTAAAAGTCATCTAAATAACAACATTCATCTTACAGTTTGGATTTCAACAGTTCAGCTTTCCTTTTTTTACTGCCAAGAATAGTCTTTTCCTTCATTTGTGCCATTTAGAGAAACTTTTATTCCATCTGGATGAATTTTGCGTGGCAAAATATCTAAAGAATACTTTTGCAGAATGCAGACTATAATTATACAAAACAGTGACAACAAAATGGTAGGTGAATATCCATAGTTCCATAATTTCACTGGACCAATCTTGGTTCAGAGATGGCTATTTTAACATTCGTGTAGGAGGCATTTTAAGATCCAAATAGTGGTAAATATATCAAAACAAAACAAATGTTGGGGAAGCTAAAAAGCCATCTTAAAAATTTACAAAAGTAAGAATAAGCGAGTGATCTATGTATGCTTCCAAACTAATTACTTAATACCATGTGTTGTTACTTAACCATTTTTCTGACAAACTAAAAATAATGAAGATAGGTTTTAAATCATTTCAACAGTGGTTGGATAATGGAGTAAATATGCTTTTGTGGGCAGTGGCCTAAGATCTCTCATTCAATTTAATATAAAAACAGGGATTTTAAAAAGGAAGTTATCCAAATAATCGCCCTGAGTTGACAACCAAATGATAGCTTCAAATATATATATTTGAAGGTCTCTTCTAATTTAATTTATTGATCAGCTCATAAAACTAACACACATATCTAAAATATTATACAACGTAATTCTTGGCTTGCTGTTTGGATGGTCTCTAGCGATGAGCCGATGGACAGTAAGGGAAACAGTATGTCTCCTCCCTTTAATTGGGGCCTAATAATAACAGGTTGTTGTGAAACAATTACATATATATGTATGTATGTATGTATGTATGTATGTATGTATGTATGTATGTATGTATGTATATATATATATATATATATATATATATATATGTATGTATGTATGTATATATATATATATATATATATATATATATATATATATGTAGGTCTTTGGTTGTTCGGGTTTTCTCCTCAGCAAACATATATATATATATATATATATGTATGTATGTATGTATGTATGTATGTATGTATGTGTATATATATTGCTCCTGGAAGCACCAAGCCCGAAGCACCAGCCTGAAGATGATGAATGAGATTTCATCGAAACGTCGTGAAGATACTTCCAATTCTACGCGGGAGAAAACCCGAACAACCAAAGACCTACATATATATATATATATATATATATATAGTACTATACACCAATATATAGAAACATCACATCTGCCACATACCACAAAAGCTTGCCACAATAATATTATCTTAATCAACAAGTAAAAAGAAAACACACTGATGTGATAATATTAGCTGAGAAGCTGTTTCCTCTTGTCTCATTCCAGTATACTGTAATTCTGGGATGAGACAGCTGAAAATTGCCCCCCTGCTACTTATGCAAACTCAGCAAATTCAGAAAAAAGATGAAGCAGGTAATTGCTTCAATATTTAGAAGGGTAGGGTTTAATGTTGTCCTGTGTTTTTAAAATTCCATGTCTAATAGCGATAATCCAATACATTGTATTCTTCCATTTTTTTAATCATCTAAGCTCAACCCCAGTTTTTGCACTAAGAAGAAAAAATAACAATTTTGAAAGGCACTGTTTTGAGTGTTTCCAGCACTCAAAACAGCACTCAGCATTGGTCCATGGCCTGTTAGGAACTGGATGTTCTGACCTAGGCTTCCTGAGAAAGCATAAATCACAATCTTAGTCCCCAAAACCCTCTTTTATTTATACGGCTATGAATTATGGTCATTCACAGCCTGCAAGTCTTCACAAACAGTCTGTGAAGATTCCGACAGATGTCTGCTCGAGTTGCGCTCAGTCGTTCAGGAGAATGTTGATAAATACCCACCTTATCTCCCTTGAAATGCTGCCAGATTGCCTCATTGCCAAATGCAGAGCTAGGCCAAACAGAGTCAAACAGAACTTTTCAAAGCTTGAACTGACCAGATAAACTAATTGCTTTCCTGTAAAAGTTCATGTCCTGTTAGCTCCTCTTTTATATCTTATGGAAGGGGCCAATCATCTCCAAGCCTTACTCCCTAGTTGACCCTGTTTTCTTAATTGTTCTTGCCTTCTGGCAGCTCTGTGCATGCACACACTGGGAACAGGCTCCCGCTGTTCTTCTGCCTTGTTTATGTCTGACTCCGGAAGCTCCGGAAGCAGCAAATAACTACCAGATGGCCTTGGCCCCCTCTCTGCCTCCAATGCAGAGCCCTCGTCCGAGCCTTCCCCAGACTCCAGGACTAGCCCATGTTCCTCCCCATGTAACCTCCTTACTGTCTGACTCTGCTGCCAGTTCTGCAGGCCGCTGGCAGACCTGGGTCACAATGCTGGAGGTGAGCGGCTGGTGAGTGAGCAAAGCTTCATCTGTAGTTGCAGCCGCTCCCCAGCAATAACATCATCGCCTCAGCTCTATGTCAGAACATCAGTCATTAGATTCTCATAGGACCACAAAGCATATTATAAACTTTGTATGCGAGGGATCTAGGTTGCGCGCTCCTTCTCCTACCCTATCCCAGTATCTTCCATAAAATCAATCCCCAAAAGGTTGAGAACTGCTGGATTAGTTTATGCGCATATTTCTTGTGAGACTGGCAGCTGTATATATTTGATATTAAATACATGTTTTCAAGGTTAGGTATTGCAGCAGGAAGAACTGACCTTGCTGCTTAGGCTGGGCAAGATAAGGGATGAAGTCTTAAGGTAAAATAACAATTACTTAAACCTGTGGCTCAGGCCTTAAAACAATGTTCCAAAGCATACCTCCAAATCAACCCTTGTAATACTTTCAAGATAAAATGATAAAGTCTTTGGAATGACCTGCACTGTTCCCACATTTGAATATGATTGAAAATGTGTGGTAAGCATGTAGCGCGTACAAGGAGATCTAAGAATATTTCCGAGCTAGAAGATTTCTGCAGAGAAGAGTGGAAAATTGTTTAAAAGCAAGAATAGGAAGATTTGTAACAAGTTACATGAAAAATTTGGAAGCTGTTATCTTTTTTTAAAGGATTATAAAGGACTGAATGAACCTGCCTTATACACTATGCCAGTGATGGTGAACCTTTTTCTCCTTGGGTGCCAAAAGCATGATTGTGCGCACTCGCATGCCCACCCCCATAAATTAATGCTCTCCCACACCGTGACCCCGCTCATGCATTAATGACACCCCCTGCTGCCTTGCGCATGTGCACACAGCTCTTGAAGCCTGGGGGTGGTGAAAACGGCCTCCCCTCCCCCCAGAGGCCCTCCGGAGGCCAGAAACGGCTCGTTTTTCAACTTCCAGTGTGCACGTTGAGCAACATACCTCCTGAAGGCAAAAAACGGCCCAACGTGCAAACCGGAAGTTCGGGAATGGACTGGTTGCCCATAAGGCCATTTTTCTCCCTCTAGAGGCTTCAAGGAAGACTCCTAAAGCCTCTGGAGGGTGAAAAACTGCCAAAAATGAAGGCCAAAATCAGCTGGCACGCTGGAGGTGACAACAACGCCTTGCGTGCCCTCAGAAATGGCTACGCATGCCACTGTGGCACACATGCCGTAGGTTCGCCATCACGGCACTATGCAGGTGTATACACTCTGCGGGCATGCGATCCATCCCCCCAGCTCAACTCCGCCGTGCATGTGTGTACACCTCCTGCTGGCAGCTGGTTTTCGGGTCTCTGCTGCGAATGCGTGGGAGCAGGGTATGCGGCGGCGATGTTGTGCACGCATTGCATTATGGGTTGTGCACACTTTTCAGCACCGAAAAGGTTAGGCATCAGTGCACTATGTTATTATTTTGATTCCATAAACATATACATGGTACATCTGTATTAAAATTTACAGACAGATGTCACTGAACTTCTTACCATGCAAAGAGTGAGTCATCTTTTCTTTGTTTTCACATTCACTGAAACATACAATTTGACCAGGAGTGTTTAATCTTTGGAATGTGACTGTAATTCCCATATCAGTGGAGATGTAAAGATTGGGAACAAAATACATCTTTAAAAAAAATAGGAATTTTTTTTTTTTAACGAAGTGTCTAATATACTCTGAATTATGACCTATAATTATGAGTCAGCAATATTGTCTCTGATTAAGAAAGATATGTGCAAATTGAAAGTATTGTCATTGTCAACATACTGGAATTAAGGCAAAAAATCATGGAATTCTTCATCTGTTCTCTTCATGTGTTTTCACTATATTTAAAACTCAGGAGTAATAGCTTAATTCTTCCAACACATTCTATTTGAAATATCAATTATCTTTTCTTTTGTTATTAAATATTTTGTTTTGGCTTATGTACGTGCATGTTTGAGTCAGTTCTGATTTGTGGCAATTGCCCACACAAGTCGCTGCAACATTTTCATAAGTGCTTTGCCATTGCCTTCTTCCTAGGGCTGAAAGACAAGGATTAGCCCCCAAGTCTCCCAATTTCTAGCTAATGTCTAACCTTTATAACAAACTGGGATTCTCTGAATTAGTTACCAAAATAATATTCCTTATTATTTAACTAAAGCGAAAAGTTGCAGTTATAAATAACATGTCAGCATTCACTTTCTGGGGAATAAAAGAAAAGGAGATGTAGGAGCCCGAGGGAGGGGTCAAACCTATCATCAGTCATGAGTCCCTTTGCACCCACAAGAAATTTAACTTGAATTCCTGTGACTTTTATCTACCACCAATTTGCTTGGGTCGCTAGTAGTTCAGATTTTTGTAGAGAGCTTAAGCTTGCAATAAATCTTTATACTCATTTAAACTGCTTGGATCTCCTGATTTCCCTGGTACTTGACAGGAGGGAAAGCATGCAAGATTCTGTTAATGTAACCTTCCAATAAAGATAGAGTTAATATTCACTCTTGCGCTTCTTGTATGGACTACCTCAAAGGGCTAACATACCATAAGGAAGACAGATGGATGGTGGTAGCAATTCTCAATTATGTAGACTGAAATAACAAGAAATCTGCCAGCCATTCCTGCATTCTTTTGTTCGATCAGTAACTCAATCTCACTTTCAGAATGCAATTCCATTGTGCTATATTGCTTTGGCTTTGGATGCCTGGATCTGTACTATTGACCTGAGATACTGCTAAATTTGTTTAACAGTCTCCTCGTCTCTCCTTCCTGTAAGGAACTGTGGGAATTACAATGTTGTAGGGTTGCTGAGAGTTCTCAACACTATGCTAGGCTTACAATTCTCCAGGTTCCAAGGCAAGGTAGGGGGGAATCAAGATTCTTTTAAAGTGGTTTAAATTTGTAGGGTAGAATTTCCCCAGTCTCTATGCAGCTAAGTGTCTGTTAATAAGGAACATATGGAAGTATTTTATTTAAATCTTAACTCTGAAATATATGTCTGGAAAGAGAAGGAAAGGGACTCATAAGGTAAATTTGAGATTAGTTCTATGTTACATCATGTGTGACCAACAGCCCTCACTAATTTTTGTAATTTTTTATGTATTACGTCAAATTACCGGTACATTCCAATTTTAGATAGGTATGTCTGGGTGAGTGTGTTTGTATGTGTGTATACATACCAGTGGTGGGTTCCTACCAATTCGGACTAGTTCAGCTGAACTGGTAGTGATTTGGCGGCCTGGATTGCTGGAATCGGCAGCGATCCAGGCCTGTCATGCCCTCGAACCGGTTTTCCGGGCCTTCTCTCAACTGGTTGTCTTCTCTCTTATTTTTCAGTTCTGCACATGCACGGAACAATTTTAATTGTACTGCTCATGCATGCACAGCATGCATCAAGCATGCACATGCGCACAGCACACCCACGAGCAAACTGGCAGTAGTGCCTGCCGGAACCCACCCCTGGTACATACATACATGATTCTAGATTATCAGCACTGACTATAAGAGATGTCTGAAGTAAACAATGAACAATGAATAATGAAGCAATGAGCTGCATCTGCATATATTGTTGGTCTCCTCTTGTGTTGCAAACGTATGTGCATGTTTGCACTAGAAACATAGGGTGGGCTGCATATGCTTTACTTGGTCACAGTAGGGATCAGGGGAGGGACCTAGAATGGACTTCTTGTCAAAATGAGTCTTCATGAAAGATGTGCTGGGGGAATCTAGGACTATTTATCTATCGTTTTCAACCTGATCTGCTTATTATTGGGTTGAAGAGTAGACATCCCTATTACTCACAATTTAGATATTGTCGAGTTATTGTAATTCCTACTCATGCATCTTTGGAAAACAAAAAAAATAGTCAATGTGACATCAGTGAGAAATAAAATTGAGGGCCAGGAAATGAGAACATGACTGTCATCTATTTCTTTGAATTGAGATTTGAAGCACATTTTCTACAACTGGGTTCACAGATGGCCCTACAACACAATTTCTAATTACAATTTCTAGATTAAACCAACACTGATAGATTCATAGCATAAAGCCATAATGACAAATAATGTATCTGCCTACAAATGCATATAAATTTTCTAACAGTTAAGAGGTATTAGAATTCTAGATTCTTGCCTTCTAGCAAGCTGAGTCAAACTTCATATGTTAAAGCGTTTAATATATTTACTAGAACAATACAAAAGGAATTTCTCCACTGCTCACAAGCAAATGATATGTACCACCTGGTTCTTTGGGGTCAACCCATTTTCAAAAACACCAGAAGATAAGACAAGAAGCAATGGATGGAAACTAATCAAGGAGAGAAGCAACCTGGAATTAAGGAGAAACTTCCTAACAGTGAGAACAATTAACCAGTGGAACAGCTTGCCTTCAGAAGTTGTAGGTGCTCCATCGCTGAAGGCCTTTAAGTAGAGACTGAATAGTCACTTATCTAGAATGGTATAGGGCAGAGATGGTTAACCTTTTTGCCATTGTGTGCCAAAAGCGTGGGGAGTGTGGGGTGTGTGTCGTGCGTGTGTGTGCCCACACCCATTATTTGATGTACCCTCCCCGCGCATGTGCACACGATTCCCCCGGACTTGGCACATGATGGCACAGTGGACCCATTTTTTCACCTTTCCCAGACTTCAGAGCCTTTCCAAGAGCCTAGGGAGGGCGAAAAAGACCTACACCCCCCCGGAGGCTTAGCGGAGGCCGAAAACAGCCTGTTTCCTGACTTCTGGTGGGCCCAGAAGGCCCAAAAATCAACTGGCCAGCGACAGCATGTGCCCCAGAGTTGAGCTTGCATGCCCACCAATATGGCTCCACATGCCACCACATGCCTTAGGTTTGCCATCACGGGTATCAGTCTCCTGCTTGAGCAGGGGAAGACTTCTAAGGTTCCTTCCAACTCAGTTATTCTGGTATTCTGTGTCGCAATATCAATATGAAAATTGCACGACTCACCACAGCCATGTTATATGTGTTATGACATCACGACCCAGGTCATTTTGATATCATGGCTTGATATAAATGGTGCCGCCATTGCTGAACTGAAATACTTATCCTTGAATTAGCAAAAAAATTATACCAGCATGAAAATTACTACTGTATTTCTATAACATCCTTTGCAGCCAACACATATGTCAGAAATACAGAGGTCTCAGTTAAGTTGAAACCCTTATTCACTCCATTAGAAAAGAAAAGGAACCAAAACAAGCCTCTCTCTTAAAGAGGTCTAAGTAGGGTCTAAGTAGTTCTTTGCCATTAATTTAAATATCTTCTTTGAACAATTACAAAGAGTGAGCGATATTGTATATAAACACTAATGACTCTTAAAGAAACTTTTGCTGTTGGGTTACCATCAATCCTTATTTTGGCTCCCTGTGCTCCCTCCCAAGAAACTACAATCATTAGTCTTCTCTCCTGTGTAAGGAGACAAACCTAACATTTTACATACCTTGAGGCTGTCTTTGAATAAGTGTCAGAATAAGGAGAATACTACTTCAACCCTAAAGCTATTTAAACCATTGTCTCACTTGTGGGCTGGAGAAAAGATAAAACTAGTGCCATGGGGCACAATAGAAAAAGGTTGCTGCCAGGGATGTTTGCGCCATGATTCAGCGCAAGTTGGGAAAGTCTCTGTAGCTTAAGAAATGGAGACCTGATGCTGTGAAGTTTAAAGGAGCAAAACTCAATATTAAACTTTTTCCCTCACCTCTGCCAAATTCTCAAAGACACGCATGGCCTACAGTCATTTTATGTGAAAGCAGTTACAACATTTGTTTCATATCTATGTTGGAAGTGGAACTCATAGCCCTTATAAATAATGGGTTCCATTGCTCAATACTAAGAGCTTTTCAACAAGGAAAAAAGTTCTCTAATTTATGGTTCCAGTTTCCTTGGAGGTATTCAAAATACTGTCTATTGGAAATTTTCCAGCACTGGGTTTTCTTTATCAAAGATGGACTAGATGGCTGCAAAAACCTCCTTCTAACTTAAGATTCTATTCATGTTTTTGCATCTTGATGTTATCAAATAGCCTTCTGCCTTATGTCAGAAGAAGGTTAATAAATTAGTGTTATTCGGGTTCACAGGGCCTAGCTGAAGGATGCAACCTGCATTATTAAAACATAGGCATTGTTATCTGATGAGAGTTGATGTTTCATAGGCTTGCGGGCAGAATGATTGAAGCATTCTGTAGCTCATATAAGTCCAATATCTTTTCAGCACTCCAGAAATAACATCCATATTGATTAGCAACAGATAGCAAAGTTCTGTGGCAAGATGTTGTTACCTTCACCATATAAACTGCTTCTTGTGTGCATCTTAATGGTTTTATTGATGTGACAAGCATCTCAGAAAGAAATAACAAGCACCACATCTATCTCACCCAGACAGTGTATTTTTCAGGAAAATATAAGAAGGCTATGCAAAGCTGAACTACATGCACCACTTTGTATGCTACTAGTAGTCTACCAGGATGACACAAATTATACTCAAAGATCATATAAGCATCTTCTAGATGGCCTAGTTGAAATAATAAAAGGAATAAGAAGAGAACATATATTAATAAAATAAATAGCACTTACGACAATAGTTTTACTATGCAACCATTTGTATTTATTTGTATTGTTTTAATTTTTAAAAAAATGATGTGTGCCATCCAGAGTCACTTACTGAGATGGTTGGCTATAGAAATCAAACAAATAAATATTACATAAATAGGATAACATACCGGTAGAAGAGAATTTGGGGTGCTCTTAGTTGGCTCAACTAAATGATTCACCAGATAAAGAAAAACTTTCAGTTTTCAATTATAAAACTGCACAAAAAAGTATGTAAAATAATAAAAATATACATTATTAATTAATGTAATTTTAATTTAATTATTCTGGATTTTCTTTGAATGTAAACAACCTTGACATAAATGCCTTAAACAAATGCACAGGAAATTAAACAGACTATAATCCAGTAAAACCAAATGTTATAAAACTAAAAGTTCTATGAAATGTAATTGCTTTCTGACCTATGTATCTTATTTATTAAATATAATGCTTGCTTACATAATGGCAGAATTTAAAAATTAAACAACGAAAACTGCCAAGACTGAAATTTACTGAATATATTAAAATAATCTGTCTACAAATTTGTTTTGCTCCTTTAAATAAATAAATAAATAAATTCAAATCTAATTTATTGTTAAGGTCAAAGACCAGAAAAACTAAAACAAGTTTTAAAAAGAGGATAAAATTAAGGAAATTAAATTAATACAATTAATAAAATAAGATTCAAAAATGTACCACATTTTTACTGCCGCCACACAAATTTTAGCTCCTGTGTTAATAATAGCAGTTGGATTCTGGTGGAAAATTCTTCTGTCTTTCCTGGGATGTATTGTGGCAGAGGAGAATGAGTGAGTGAATGATTGAATAAGCAAACAAATGTATGTATGTATGTATGTATGTATGTATGTATGTATGTATGTATGTATGTATGTATGTATGTATGTATGTGGTGGCCATCACTACAAGTGCTAATGGTGAATTGTTTATAAATATAGTTAAAAAGATAAAGGTTCCCCTCGCACATATGTGCTAGTCGTTTCCGATTCTAGGAGGTGGCACTCATCTCAGTTTCAAAGCTGAAGAGCCAGTGCTGTCTGAAGACGTCTCCGTGGTCATTTTGACGGCACGACTAAATGCCAAAGGCGCATGGAATGCTATTACATTCCCACCAAAGTGGTCCCTATTTTTCTACTTGTATTCTTACATGCTTTCGAACTGCTAGGTTGGCAGAAGCTGGGACAAGTAAGGGGAGCTCACTCTGTTACGGGTGCTATGGATTTGAACCGCTAAACTGCTGACTTTTCTGATTGACAAGCTCAGCATCTTAGCTACTGAGCCACCACTGAGCGTCCCTTTTATAAATGTAGTTATGTCAGCCCAATTGCCTTATCCATAACTGCTTGTAGTCTTGCATTTTTAAAATACTGCTTTATAGTGCTTTATAGCCCTCTCTAAGTAGTTTACAGTCAGCATATTGCCCCCAACAATTTGGGTCCTCATTTTACCCACCGTGGAAGGATGGAAGGCTGAGTCAATCTTGAGCCTGGTGACATTCGATCTGCAGAATTGCAGGCAGCTGGCAAGCAGTAGAAGTAGCCTGAAGTACTGCACTCTAACGACTGCGCCACCATGTCTTCTTTTTAATGCAAAAATACTTATAAGGGGAAAAATTGAGCTCAAAATATTGGGCCTCAAACCTAAAAAAAATCCCAAAGGGCAGTTGATTGAGATGCACTATGGTTTATTGAACAGACATGGCAAAGGTTGAAGGAAGTAAATGAACATTTATATCAATGTTTTCCCAACTGGGTCATTTACAATAGCTATGCTAATTGGGGAATTCTGGAATCTGAAGTTTACATAACAAGCCAGCAAAGATAATGAAGAGGTACTGGCAGTCTCTCCAAGGGCATTCCAAACAAAGAAACTATTTGTATTTCTGTTTATTATAAATAACATTAATCACTTGTTAGCTATTGATTTTACTCCAAGACGTGTAAGTATACATTGTTCATTGTTGAGAGATTTAAGTTCTGTTGGTTGTGTTCCAGTTCGGATTATCATCCTATTTCCACCAGAATAACTATTCTATATTGGTTTTGCATTATAGATTTTGGGCAGGCCTTTAAAGACACTATGACTTTTAGTATTTCCACGCCTGGGGAGGGGATTCTTTTTCCACCCACAGTATGTCTGTACTGTATATGGTTCTAAAATCAAACCACATGAGAGCCCCAAGAAGTCCTCCATATGTGAATCCATGTTTAGCCAAGGAGGAGAAACACACTTCAGATTCTTATTACATGTACTTTATTGGAACATTCCCTTCATTCAGAAGAGAATCTGGATTTAGTTACAGTGCTGTTGACTCCCACATGTTTTCTTATTGTTAAGATTATCCTTCCCTTACTTGATACTTTAAAAAAAATGAAAATTACCTTTTGCTATAGAAGTGAGACGTCAAATGCTTGGGCTTCAGGTATTTTAACAAATAGCAATAGCGCTTACACTTATATACCACTTCACAATGCTTTTACAGCCCCTCTCTAAGCGGTTTACAGAGTCAGCATATTTCCCCCAACAATCTGAGTGCTCATTTTACCGACCTCAGAAGGATGGAAGGCTGAGTCAACCTTGAGCCAAACAAAGATAGAGTACAAGATGTGTTTGTTATGCCTAGAAAGTGCTTTATGGCAGCTACCCCCAATGTTTGGGGCACCAGGGACCAGTTCCATAGAGAGAGGCTTTTCCATGGATTGGCGTAATTTCATGTGCTGCCTGCATTCTGCGGATGGGGCTTTGCTTTACGCAGTCCAGTTACTAGCATGCCACAGACCAGTGCTGGTCCATCGACCAGAAGTTGGGGACCCCTGTTTTAGGGTTTCTCTTGGCCTGATTTTATTTAAAAAGAGCAGTGTTATATAATTACCTTACTTTTCTAGATGGGTTTCTTATGTGGCTGTCCACCTTTCTGTAAAAGGTGGACAGCCTTTTGCATTTGCATCATTAATGTAGATTCAGTTATCTAAAGTATTGTTGAAATTAATATTTTATGCCTCCTTTCTTGTAGAAATCATATTTTGATCGCAAACTTTTTAGATGTTCATCAACACATTCAAGCAGCTTTATACAGGTAGTCCTCAACTTAAAACCACAGTGGAGTCCAAAACTTATGCTGTTGAGTGAGAAATTTGTTAATTGAGTTTTACCCCATTTTAAATTAGTAGCATGGTTACTAAATGAATCTGCCTTCCCAATTGACTTTGCTCATGAGAAGGTTGCAAAAGTTGATCACAGGACACTGCACCAGTCATAAATAGGAACTAGCTGTAAATCATCTGACTATGGGACATCATGGGGATGTTGCAATGGTCAAAAGTGTGACAAATGATCATGAATCACTTTTTACAATGCTGTTGCAACTTCGAATGATCACTAAATGAATTGTTGTAAGCTGAGGACTACCTGTATTTTTATATCTACAAGTCATGTTCTGCTTACACACCCTAACAACATTTTTAACAAACATCCAAATAAACCTTGGTGCTTTAAGCTTTATGTTTGGACCACAAACTATTTTCCAGGTTATACAATGAAAAGCAACAGATGCACTGAAAAGCTAAATTTCTATGACATCTCATTGATAATATAAACCAGAGTTCCCCAAACTTCTTGGCTTTGCGGACCAATGGGGGGGGGGGGGGGAAGAGGGCATGGTTCCACGCATGGGGCAGGCAAGCATGTTAAGACGCCAACGTCTTAAGACGTATTTATTTCAGCAAGCCGGCCTAGGATAGCCCCCCGTTTCTGACTTTTAAAAAATAAATTAGAATTTGGGAACGTTTTTAACATGGGTTTTAGCACGGGTTAACTAATTTAATATATTTTAACTGATATTTATTGTATTTTGTGGTTTTAATAATGCCTGCGCGCCGCCCTGGGTCCTAGCAAGGAGAAGGGCGGGGTATAAATTTAATAAAATAAAATAAAAAATATATGTGTTCACACAGCTCCTTCTGCGCGAGCGGCAGGCATGTGTGGCTGCTACACTTGCCTGCCACTTCTGCGGCCCAGTTCCAAAAGGCTCAAGGCCAAGTAATGGTTCATGGCCCAGGGGTTGGGGACTCCTAATATAAACAATGAATTGTGGTAGCTACTGCAGCCAATCGTTACCTGGTTCAAGAGATTGAGATTTTAGAACTATCATGAAGATCTATAAGTAGTCACTAAAAGTTGAAAATTGTTTGATGGCACGTAACCAATCAGAAATACTATCAGCTACAATACCGATCACCCCCAGCCATTAAGGTCAATATCTGGAGGGCATCAAATTAGGGAAGGACAGATTAAAGTTCTATATTTTATATAAAGGAAGTTTTTAAATGTTAATAAGTGAACAGCTGAAAAGATTTAGATAGCAGTGTTTCTCAAAGTGAAGTACTTTTTCCGAAGTATAAAGTAATCCCTAAAGAATGGTGAAGGACAGTGAAACGATAGGAAATCTGCCACTGTTGGCCAAAATGGTGGTGGGTTTTGCCAAAACATCTATCCAGCTGTTGTTTTTGTTTTCATGATTTTTTTCCACCTCTTATTTCAATGGGGAAGGCATATTCTTGTTAACTCCAAGTTGGCATAGGTAATGCTTCTTTTGTACCAATAAAGAAGAATATTTGTAGCTCAGGGTTAAAATAAGGGGTCTTTGGTGCTCTCTGAGCTTGGTTGTTTTCTTGCAGATGGTTCATTACCCAAACTAGGTTACATCATCATTGCTAGCAAGGAATGGGGTTTCCTCTCAATTTATATGCTAGTGGGTTGCCCTGCCAGTGTTGGTAGGGTGATCTTAGATTGGGCTGTTTACTGTTGACTTGTTTGGCAGTTTCTTGATTAGGCTATTGTTTTACTTGATTGTTGGTCGGATGTTAATCTGGAGTTAATCAATGTCCATCTGGGTGCTGATTGCTGGTGGTGAGGTACATAGGTCTTTTTGTTCCATTTTGATTTTTTCATTGTCTCTTTTGCATTACTTATATATATTGTTTATGCCTATGTATCTATTGAAGATTAATTTGTCAGAATGCCGGGCTTCTACAAATTCCCTAGTGTTTTTGTACTTGGCTGGGTCTAGGATGGTCACCATTTCCCTTACATAAAGAACATCTCAGAAACCACCAACAGATTATTACAATCGCATAGAATCAGCATAGCACACAAGCCAACTAAGGGCTCTTCAAAACATCCCCACAAATCAAAAAGCCCCAGAAGAAAAAAAAACAGGAGTCATCTACATCGGGGTCTCCAACCTTTGCAACTTTAAGTCTGAAGGACTTCAGCTCCCGGACTTCTCCAGCTCCCAGCTTTGCTGGCTGGAGAATTCTGGGAGCTGAAGTCCTTCAGACTTAAAGTTGCAAAGGTTGGAGACCCTTGATCTACATCATACAGTGCAGTGGTGAAATTCAATTTTTTTTACTACGTTTCTGTGGGCGTGGTTTGGTGGGCATGGTAGGAGAAGAATATTGCAAAATCTCCATTCCAACCGCTCTCCAGGGGAAGGATACTATCCCCCGCCCCACTCCTAGGGAAGGAGACAGCGAAATCTCCAATCCCACTGCACTTTGGGGCCAGCCAGAGTAGCATTTGCTGGTTCTCCAAACTACTCAAAGTTTCCACTACTGGTTTTCCAGAACCTGTCAGAACCTGCTGAATGTCACCCCTGGTACAGTGTAATGACTGCAACAACTACTGTGTAGGACAAACAGGCAGAAGATTGGCAGAACACATCCATGAACACCAACTAGCAGTCAGAAAACATGATGAAAGCTCTTTAATTTCACAACACATGGAGAGACTTAACCATAGTTTCAATCGGGAAAATGTGGCCATCCTAGATAAGACAAATTCAAAAAACGCTGGGGAATGTCTAGAAACCTTGCACTTTAGCTAATTAGCCATCAATGGAACATAGACATAAACAATATCTATAGACTATGCAAAAAAGACAAACAACAAGCCTAAAGGGAATAAAAAGACATGAGCACCCCTCCATCGGCAATCAGCACTCAAATGAACATAGATTAACTCCAAGATTAACATCAGGCCAACAATCAAACAATAGTCCAAACAAGAAATTGCCAACCAGCCAATAGTAAACAGACCAACCAAAAAGGCTCTAAGACTACCCTCAACGACACTGATAGGGCAAGCGACTGGAATATAAACTGAGAGCAAACCCACTCCTTACTACTAGTGATGGTGTTATCTAGTTTGGGTAATGAAACGTGTGCAGGAAAACAACCAAGTTTGTAGAGCTCCAAAGGCTTCTTTTATGGGGGCTTATTATAAAATGAATTAGTTTGAATTCTAAGACTTTAGATTATCTTCAACTCTATTCCTACAAAATCTGGTTTGAAGCCTATTACTGATACTGCCAGCTACAGATCTGCATCTGGAAAACTTTTCATACATGGATCAGGAGCCCCCAGGAAAGATATCAAGCAATGGAGTGACTTCTGTATTCTAATAAACCTCCAATTAGGGGATTGTGGGTCTATTTTTATTACACTGTAATATAAATTCATGGAAAGCATTAATCTTTTGTAGGCTGGGAAGGATTTCCTTTGGAATTCATCTAGAGTAGATGCAAATTACTTATCCCCATAGGAGCCCACTCATCCTCACATGATTTAAAGAAACACCTTATCTGAGGAACAAAATACATTTTTCATTATTGGATGTATTTCTTCTCTATACCATGGATGGGAAAAAGGGGTCAGAAAATTTACAATAATAATAATAAAATAAACCCCCCATTTATGGCATGTTTGTAGCTCATGTTTGTAGATAGCTATACCTTTGGGATACATAATTTAGACTGCAAGTATAATACATAGAAATCTCTATGTGGTCTGCAAAGATTGAGCTTGAATTTTAACTTTATTGAGCAGGGAGTTGGATGAATTAATCATGTCCAACAGTATGATTCCACAATTTCAGTAAAAAGTTACAGTACATATTTCAATTAAACTTTTCCACTGGGATTAAGAGATCTTTAAGGTTTCCACTTTGGTAGTACTAATATAACAATAATGTTCTCTATAAAATTAATACTAGTACCACTGACGTGAAAAGAAAAATGGGACTACAAAGAGAAATCTTATTCCAAAGTATCCAGGTATTTTGTGTGTGTGTGTGTGTGTCCCTCTCCCCTTCTCTCTTTATATATATGTGTGTGTGTTTGTTTGTGTGAATGTAGGTAGTTCCTGCCCCAAAGACCTAGCTCAACAAAGATACAGCTCTTTCAATAATAATGGAATTTACACACGTAGAAACGAAAAATGGAAGTCAAGAGTAGAATAACCCTGGCCTGGAAGAACTGAAAAGAACACCTCTTTAAGATATAAGTACTTCTGAACTATCAAACAGCAGCTGGTCAAGTGGAGTCTCCAAGATTTTACTCAGAAAAACTTGGTTTCTAGAATTCCTTTGATCAAGAAGCCAGGGATCAGAGGCGTCTATATTCTAACCTTGATACCATCCTCTTGATACAAATAGTAAAAACCATACTGAAATGGAAGAAAATACATTTACCTTGATGCTAGCGGAAAACTTCCTCCTAAACTTAAATATTCCTCACGGAATTTAATGAGGATGTCAATGTACCTAGTAGAATGTACCCATGTAAAGGGAATCCACAAATAAGACTATAAATATATTTGCAAAACCCACACGTCATTTCTGAATAGTTGTCTCATTGCTTTGGCTGGAAACAGTCAGATTTCATTTGCTATGGATTTTCTTTTCGTTTTTTGCAAAGTACAACCAACTCTCTATTGGAAACACAGCTTTTTTCATCCCACGTACATTTTTATGTATTGCCATAGTATTTGGATTCCATATTCTCTTTTTTGGCATTGTTTTTGTTTTAAATTACCACATTTCCATGGAAAGATACAAAGATACGAAGTTATGGAATTCCTCCCACAATTCCTTCCTTTAGCCAGTAGGAGTAAACAAGAGAACAGACTGAATGTCACTGTACACCACTCTTTCCATATGATTTGTTTCACAATTGTCCTTTATACTCTTGTTGTCCCTGCCTTTTCTGTGATGTTCCCTGCAACACCATTTTTCCTCATCCCAGTTTTATTGTGTCTCTTTCTTTTCCCCTTTTATTGCTTCCATTTATTTTGTCTTCCTGACCTATTTCACCAATAAAGCTTTTTTTAAGAGGTCATATTATTCTGTATCACTATTGTTCATCATTTGCAGCTCCAAGTCCTTCCTACCATTTTCTTAAAATCATATGTTGAACCAAATCTTGTCTGTTTAATAGTGATGTTAATATCAAGGGCAACAATGTTGATGTTTTCGGCATCCCCCCCCCCCACCTGAGGCCGAAAACAGCCTGTTTTCTGACTTCCATTGCCTGGCAGGTCCATTTTTTGCCCTCCCCAAGCTTTCTAGGAGCCTGGGGAGGGTCAAAACAGCCTCCCCCACCCCACAGAGACCCTCTGGAAGCTGAAAACACCCTTTCAGAGCCTCTGTGCAAGTCCTGTACTTACCTGGCATCGTGTGGAGACTCCTGGGAAGGGAAGGGCAGCATGGGCAGGATAGCTGAAAATCAGCTGGCCAGCGCACCCGTGTGCACCGGAGCCAAGCTAGGGCAATAGCTTGCGTGCCCACTGATATGGCGCTGTGTTCCACCTGTGGCACGTTCGCCATCATGGGTCTAGGACATCTTCTTACTTTCATAACTGTTTTGGATTAGCTAGGGAAAATACCCTTAAACCTAAAATTAAGACGCATATGGAAAGCCAGTTTTTACTGAAAACATGCCAATATGGCAAATGTATCTGTTCTCTCATTAAGTTTTCAAAAGATTTCAGCTGTGCAAACAGTTACGGAGAACAACACTAGGAAAGAGACAAAAGTACAGGATTTGAAGTAAGTATAATTTGGACGATATTACTATCAGATCACAAGAAAATAACTAGTATATGAAAGCACCTGAATGTATTAGTAATGTCAGCAGTGGGTCGAATATATCGAATTCAAATTTCAAATGTATACCCCACCCTTCTCCTTGCAAGGAATAAACTATCCATGTGTTTCTATGTTGGTGACTAGGGATAATATATTTACTTTAATTGATTAAAGTTTTTTACCATTATGGTTCATATATTGTGATTATGTAAAATGGAATATTACTGTAGTATTCTATTCTATTACACATTTTTACGCAAAACAGGATTGCTATGGGAGATTTGCAGATGAAGAGGTTTGCCTCTCCTTAAATTCTATAAATGGGGCTGAGGGACTTTGTAAGAAAAGTCATGGCACTATAGTGGCTAGCATAGAAAGTGGCATTGGTTCACAACCTGAGCTAATCAAAAGCTTTCCAACCTGTCTTTGATGATATTCCTGTTTTGCCTTTTAATTTATGAGACATACATTTAACTAGAATTTACTTAAGTTCCACCTTTTCTCCAGACAATCCAGAGCACCAAGCCTGGTGTTCTGTTTGGTTTTTACATCAAGCCTGTAAGATCAAGAAATAGCATTGGACTTCAGGTGAACTTTACAGCTATGCAGGAATTTTAATTCAGCCCTGCAACCATTTTGTAGCAGAGTAACTAAAAACTGGAAATGGACTCTACGCATTATTCATTATTTAATGAAGCATTAAACAAAGACTGAAGCAAGCTTGAACAACTGCATGATAGGGTGTTGTAGTTGACCAAGTGCGAATGACCAGCAGATTCAAATTAAAATGTCAGAAAACTTTAATTTTTATATACAAGAGCACCAAGTAATTACATTTTAAAACCAATTTCAGGGCCCAGTATTCTAAGGCAGCTTCATTCCTCAGTGATTATTGCCAGAAAAGATAAATTTGGCATCCTTTTCATGTCTGCTTCTGTCTGCTTCCAGAAACCTGTACTATAATCAGTCAGCTAGGCAGGTTATTAGAAGATAAGTACATTTTCTTCTCTTCTGGTCAAACAATATTCCCACTGAATTACTGCTACTAAATAAAAAACATTCTCATTTGATATGAAGTAAATTGTATAATCTATTAGACTATTAAAAACACATACTTAAAAGCTCCTCTTGAAAATGCAACACAACATACCTTTCTGAATGCACACAATGCACACAAGTGAAATTAGATTTAGGTTTAAATGAAATTTATATAACTATTTTTAGATAAGAATATGCAACTCTTTAACAGCCACCTGATCATGTCTTATGGTATACCAGGAACAGGTGGTGCAACCTGGGCACATCTGGGATAATACTCTGTGCATAACAAAACACCTATCATATTACCCCAACAAGCCACTGATTTTGATGCCCTTACTTAGCAATGGTGTTACGTTCAATACTTCTGGGAAAATTTTAGCCAGGGATTACAGATAGAAAACAAAATAAAGGCTCCTTCAAATTGATCCCACTTCCTGGACATGATATGGGAATGGTCTTGGTCATGTGATTTGGGGCAACAATGTATGGTGCTGCCGTTGCTGCTGCTGCTGCTGCTGTTCCTCTTTCATTTTTTTAAATTTTCCAGTTTATCCTAGCATTTCATGGTCATCTTCCATCTATGAATTAACCAGATACACAAATACACACATATAAACACATCTAACCAGGGACTGTAGATTACTACAGGGGTCCCCAACCCCCGGGCCGCGGACCGGTGCCGGTCTGTGGCTTGATAGGAACCGGGCCGGAGAGAAGGAGGAGGGAGGAGAGGGCAACCCCCTGGGCAGAGTGCACGCTGGATGTGGGAGAGCGCAGGCGCGGCCGTTCGCGCTGTTGGAGGCCCTAGAGGGCCGAGTGAGCTGACTCCCCCCCTGTGTGCGCATGCACCGCCTGTTCCCCCTCCCCCCCACTCCTCCTCTATGCCAGCCCGTCCGCAGAATTTTTTTAAAAATAAAACCGGTCCCTGGTGCAAAAAAGGTTGGGGACCCCTGGATTACTATATATCTCAAGTCTATTCCTCAGTGGCTAATCTTTCTCTAAAGCATTCTTCAAAATATAATCTTAGTAGATTAATTTCTGAATAATAACAGCTTAACACCGTAATGTCTAATAGTGAATGAATTAGATCTCAGACAAGATACAGAAATGATTAACCACAGTATTGCTTACTTTTGACTTAACCTGCTCTTGGGTGTTAACATTCCCGGCTAATGGTATTTTTTAAATTGGTGGTAGGATATTTAACGGAGAGAACTACTTGCTAGTAATTAATTCTACCTGGTTCATCAAATGGCAAATGGAATGTTCACCCATCAATACATGTATTATCCTTAGCAGAGCGAAACAACTGATTTACAGGTAGTCCTTAACGTGAGATCATAATGGGCCCTGGAATTTTCATCATGACAGTTGTAAGTGAATGCACCCAGGTCATCAGACCCAATTGTATGATTTTTTTTGTGGTAGTCATTAAGTGAACACCACAATCGTTAAGTCAATCAGTGTATTTCTATGAGTGTGCCAGTAAGCTGGCTAGCAAGTATTCGATATGACGTCATATCACTGTGGGGGTATATACAGCTACTGGAACTCTGGAATTGGGTCATAAGTAGCTGTTAGGAAGGTCAGGCATAAACTTTGACCAGTCGTTAAACAAGGATAAGTTATTTATAGGGGATTCTGGTAAGTGCTCTTTAGTAGCAGATTCCTAGCTTACGTTTCATGAGGTTTTTTTTTCAATAAATAAATAAGTTATACTGATGTGGCTAACTTTTTCTCTCTGCTCTTGAAGACCAGAATGCAATATTAGAAATGCTTACAATTTTTTTTCCTAATATGGCCCATGAAAATCCACTAAAAGGCCCCTGGAACATCAGAATTACTGTTTGTGAAAGAGACTTGAATTTACAACACAACTATTTAAATACAAAACATAAAATTTTCCATACAATTTTTACAGAAAAATGTCCACAGTTGCTTATTGAATGAAAAGGGATATAGAACAGGACGCAATCTGAAGCTGATTTCACAAACATTTTCCTGAGTTGGATCTGGCACTCTGAACATTTTTCTTACTTCTGTCCCTCAGGCAGAATCAAGTAAAGGACAATGGAGCAATTTACAAGAGTATTTTAATATGAGGATTCCAAGATGAGAACTCCAAGAATCAACATGTTAATGGATTCTGACTTGCAAAACCTGGAAAAGGTCCTATTAGTACTCAACTGTACTCTATGGAATTGCACGTTGTTCTTTTCTTATTTTCTCTGCTTCTCTTTTTAATTTGGAGGACTGGCCTGACCACTAAATGTTTTCCAATATAAAGCAATTGTTTTATTGCAAACTATAAATATTTCTGTACATGACATCAGTGCTGTATGTTTTCTGCTAGCAGTTAGATCTTTTTAATTAGGATGAGGCCTTTGATACTTGGAAAACACATTCAATCTCTTTCAGCATATTTCTCTTTTCTAACAATAGACTATTTATTTTTTGTTGCTTACTGTCCTTGAAAATTGGCTTCCTAGCAGATTAGATTATTTTGGTAAAAGAAAATAAGGCATCTAAAAACCAAATTGAATCATTCTTAAGATATATTTTTTTACTTTTTTTTACAACTTTACATATAATTTTACATTTCCAAGTCAGAATGGCATGAATGTTTTATCAGAAGAGGAGAAAAGTAGTAATTCTTTTTTTAAAAGTAGCGATTGTTTTTGTTACTGTGAACCAAAATTATTTATGGTTACTTCTGCAAGATGCTAATTATAAACAAAATAAAATGTTTTCTATTCCTTTGTTCTCAAAGAAATCAGTGGCAAAGCATTCTAAGTTACACATGAATGGTGACAGATTAATGTGTCACCAGACTTATATGACAACTTCTGTTGTGCAAGCTGCATTTCTTTCCAGGTGCAATTCAAGATACCATCCGCCATCTCTAAAACCAGGTTATCTACAGGATCGCCTTCCCCTAAGGACATCAGGTTAGATATGATGAGCATAAGGTGGGTGCTCTGGGCATCTAGGACAACTTGTTATGGCCAACTCACTATGGGACAAGAGTTATACTAATATCAAAGGAATGGTGGAATAAAATCATTTTTAAAAGGATGCAAAAAGAGGGATAAAATGAAATGTGAATGACAAACATTAAAATATTATTTTAAAAAAATATATTGTTGAATTGTCCTCCAGCAAGTTGTCCTATGGTGAGTTGGCCTTGGTGAGTTGGCCATGGCAAATTGTCCAATTCTGCTCCCTTGTTCCCTTCCCTTAAATATTGCCATGTAATGGAAGCTATGTATGCCCTTTCAGCAGCAACCCCTACAGACCACCATCCCCTTGAAGCATGGCAGGCACCTACTCTCCTAGACATCTGTAAAATTTTGAGGACCTGATTTTTCCACCAAGTGCTCAGCTAAATTTAGATGGCTATACATCAAAACTTTGACTTGTCATCAGGCTTTAATGTGTTTAGTTTTATAGTTTTAATATGTCTTTTATGCTGTTTTAACTTTTGATTGGTAGCTGTGCAGAATTAATTATAAGAAGGGTGGCTATATAAATCTTATCAATAAATGTGGTTTTCCCTCACATTGTTATAGGAGTCATATGAGTGTAGTGATGACAAATGAGTAAAGATGCCACTGAAGAGCTTGATCGGCTTAGCTTCAATACAATCCTCTCGTCATTAACTTCAAGGGGTGTTGCACTACATGTTCCCTCCCCCTAATGAATGAGAAATGTACATGAGTAAGGACATAGTGGATTGTTCCAAAGGCAAAGGTGGGATTGAAAAATGTTAGCAACCAGTCCTCTGCCTGGATGCTGGGTGGGGGTGGCCATGGTAGGGGTGGACTTTCTGGTTCTTCTTTGAAGATGTTTTGCTTCTCTTCCAAGAAGCTTCTTAAGCTCTGACTGGATAGTGAGGAAACTATCAAAGAAACTTTTCAAAGAAAAACAAGAAAGTCCAGTTGCCTCTTGAAAAAGCACTTTGGGGACAACTATGAGATTCTGGGTAACAGAATCTTCAAAGAGACACAGTGGATTGTTCCTAAGATCATACGGGAAAACCAGTGTTTTACTGCTTAAATTCTAAGTGGGAGAATAAAGCTTTGATACAACAAAAGGTTTAACATTTTGGTACTTTCCTAGACACATAATATAGTGCAAGAATCTAACAAGAAATTATGTCAATGATAGGAAATAAAAAGGAAACGAGGAAAAGTCCCAATTAAAGTACCAGTACAATATATGCTCCATGACCACATAGCCATACCAGGGGATGTCCCATAACAAATATATATCTGCAATTTCTGACTGCTGCTTTGAAGTTACAGCATATCATTAATCACACTAAACACCAACACACATGAAAAAAAATGAACAAATTAGAGTCCAAGTGAATCAGTGAGGAAAACAGTGTGTTGAAATAAGAATGTAACCTTTTATATTAAATCCACTAGTGCCAATTACTGCTCATTTTGGTAGAACTTTGAAAAATATGTACATAGATCTGCAACATATACATAAGCTATTATTCTGGTTCATTAATTTTTTTCTCTCATGGTTGGAATCAACAAGTTTATTACTCTTTACAGCCTTGGATGAGAATGGAAAATATTTTGTAGGAAGTGTTGTTCAGCTCTCCTCTCTCAAAAACAGATTTCAAAAGCTTCATTTTAAAGTGGCAGCCAAATTACATTAATGCATGAAATAGTATCTAAGAGGTTTTAATAGTTCCAGGAAAACTAGATGACAAAAGCTGTTATGGAATAGGCAGATGTACTGCACTGATAAATTATTTAATATTTTTATTTTTGAATTTTGAAGGTTAGGTAGTTTAAACTGTCTGGTACACCGTCTATATTTTCCACAAATAACTTTAAAATAGTACATTAAATGACAGTGATTAATCTGGCTGGAAGCAATATCCAGCAATATCCAGACATTCTATTTATTGGTGTTATGATTAATTTATGCTAGAACATTCAAGCCCTAACAAAATGCTTTTATTTTCAGGAAAAGAGAGATTTTCTGGCCTGAGTTATTTTTGAGAGAGGAATGGAGAGGAGAGGAGAGGAGACAGACAGATAGACATAAAAGCAACCTATTACATTTCATTATATTGAAAATAAAATTATTGGATAATTCCTTTAGCACATCACATCTGTCAAAATATGTTAATTCACAATGAACATTTGAAGTTATTATGTCACTGAAAAAAGTGACTTAGGATCGGTACTCACATTAACACCCTTGTGCTCCCTTGTGTCATAGCACCCTTGTGATCACATGAGCAAAATTGGGGCATGTATTTACAATGGTTGCAGCACCCCAGGATCATGTGATCACCATTTGCAATATTTTTAAAACTTATTTCCCAAAGGTTATCCATAGTTAGTTATGACCTTAAAGCAATGGATACAACTTAGCTTCTTCCTCCCCAACTAATGCCCCTCTTTACTGATGGATTTGGATTCCCACTCCCCCATAAAGTTTTAAGGTATAAGCTTAGCAGGCTAATTTTTTATTTTTATGTTTATTGAGAAAAAATCATATAGTCTACAAATGGTCTCTAGTTTCTATAGAACAGTGTTTTCAAACTCAACAGCTTTAAGCCCCATGGACTTCAATTTCCAGCCAGTAGACCAATCCCAGACATTATCAACCTTAGAAGACAAGGCAGCAAACCCTATTAGATAATCAAAATCCCTTTTAGGCCAACAGATTGAAGAATGTAAAGACATTATTCATTCAGTGTTCTGTTGCTTGGGGTACATGGAGTAGCTACCGGAGCAATAGAAATCCCTTACCTTTGCTCTACCTGGAAAGAATTAAAAATAAATTGTTCCCCTTTATTTTTTTAGTACATACTGTATATAACTGGCTACCAATGGTGGTATGAATATGAGACAAAATTTTCAAGACAAAATTCCTCTATACAAATGTATACTGAACACTTTAATAATGCTATGCATTATGATTCTGCAGCCAGACACTCTTCTACAGGCTGTAATCAGGGATGTAGGTTACAAACTACATTCTCTACATGTCTGGATGTGGTAGATCAGGAAGATAATATCTCACTAAACCCACTCGGCTCCAAGATCACCGCAGATGGCGACTGTAGACAAGACATTAAAAGACGCTTGCTCCTGGGGAGGAAAGCTATGGAAAATCTAGACAGAATACTAAAAAGCAGAAACATCACCCTGCCAACAAAAGTGTGTATAGCAAAGGCTATGCTTTTCACAGTTGCAATGTATGACTGTGAAAGTTGGACCACAAGAAAGGCTGAGCGCCAAAGAATTGAGGCCTTTGAACTATGGCGCCAAAGAATTGAGGCCTTTAAACTATGGTGTTGGAGAAGACTCCTGCAAGTTCCTTGGACTACAAGGCAATCAAACTGGTCCGTCCTAGAGGAGATCAAACCTAACTGCTCTTTAGAAGGCCAGATCCTGAAGATGAAACTCAAATACTTTGGCCACCTAATGAGAAGAAAGGACTCACTGGAGAAGAACCTAATGTTGGGAAAGATTGAGGGCAAAAGAAGAAATGGACAACAGAGAATGAGGTGACAGGATGGAGTCACCAAAGCAGTTGGTGTGAGCTTAAATAGACTCCAGAGGATGGTAGATGACAAGAAGGCCTGGGGGAACAATGTCCATGGGGTTGCGATGGGTCGTGCATGACATTGCAACTAACAACAAAATCCACAGAGCAGGAGATAATCAGAGGTTAGAATTTCTGACATGCTACATAGGTAAGCAAAGAAAATCAAATAGGATAATTAAATCTGATTAGAAGAATCAAGATTGGATTCATGTATGAATCTGCTTGTCAAATCTATTAAAGAGATGAGTTCAAGCAGCTGGAGGAAGATTCAGCAAGAGTTCCCTTGAATGGGAAAATGTCACCCTCCAATCTTCTAGAACTGTAGCATTACAAATTTGAACTGCACTGTACTGCAAGGAAAATATTTTTTGATTATTGCAGGAACATGGCATTGTCACATTATGGTTGCATCAGTGCAACTATGGGTGGATGAGCCATAACAAAAAGGTAACAGCTAATTCTCAATGTTAAAAGAAACTATCAGTGGTATAGGTTTTCTGAATTGGGTGCCTTCCAGATGTGTCACCTACAAATTTCATGGCCTGTAGGTTCAATTATAAGAAAGTACCACATGGGAAAAACTTCACTTAGAACTTCTAATAAGCTTACCATGTTCTAAAATAAATATTCATGCTAGGCACCCACATGTTTATTTTAACACTGTTAACAGTCATACTACCAATATATTATGCTTGGTACAGTGGAACTTCATACCAGGTCTAACTGCTGTGGAAGGAAAAGTTAATGTTTAAATTATTGCTTGATGTAAAAAGATGTGTTGTTACATGCTGAACAGAATTTAAAACAGGACTGTCCTTGATTTGTGGCTTGCATACACAACCGCCAGGTTTTATGTGGAGAATTTACAGATTCAGTTCTCTAGGTGGAATGGCCAATAAAACTATACTGAAAAACTGTTTCGGTGACTTTGAGTTTCAGTTTCAAGACTGAAAAATGCTTAAGTCAAGTCAGCGCTGCAATAGTCCAACAGAACTCCCCAATCCAAGTTACCACAATATGGTATTTGTGTAAACGGACAAAATTCTGATCATATAGCACAAATAAGGTTCCATTTATTTCAATTTATATACCGCACCTATCCATCAAGATGGAGGTTGGGCAGGTTCTTTGTGGTCTGGCCAGCAATGAGGTGTAAAAGTCTGTTGGGTGTTGAGTTGCTAGTACAAAATGTCAGCCGAGTGTGAACTTGCATAGAAAATTGCCGGAACAGAAGGGGAAGGCCAGGAAAGCGGGGCCTTCATACACACTTGCGTATGAAGTTGGCGACAGAGGAAGTTGTGCCACTTTTTGAAGTTGAAGAGGAAGATGGAGTTGAAGCATAATCAGGTAGCCTGAGAATAGGGGAACATGGAAAAAGGTACTCCCTATAATACGAATATTATTGCTTCTATTATTTATTACCTTATGATATTATAGTTATTTATGTTAGTCTGTAGTTTTTATGTTCTGAAAGTTATTATTTTATTTTGTATTGTTTTTATTTTTCATTCCTTACTTTCATGTTTCTCCAAACTATACATCACTCAGAATAGCTCTTGAGAATTGTGTAGTCATATTAACATATAATAGAATAGGTTGAATCTGGTTGCTACCAAGAGACAACCTACATTGGGAGCACTGAGTGGGAAGCAGATGCAGAAGTTGCTTCCAGTAACTAGGGAACTAGGACAGACTGGTTTATGCACCTTAATTAGTCTCTGGTTAGACTCATGTTCCTGTACAGCCTTCCACCTAGCTCATTGTGTCTGATCTTGTAAGTAATTGTAGTCTCTTTCTGAGTAATTTGTTTCTGCATAAGGTGGTATCTTTCCACTGAGGTTGGGTTGGGATAGTCTGTCACATGGCCTGACATCATGTCTCCTTTGCAGAAGATGGTTTCCAGGGCATTACAGATTCAGTGTGAGTAAAAGAACAGCAATCTGCCTTAAGTGACAAATTCCTTCATCCTCGCTCCTGGAAACGGCTCTATTTTTTTCAATACCTCTTTACTGAAAGGCCTTAAGGTAGAAGAAGATGCATTTAGGTTCTACTCAAAACTTCCCATAAAGATTTTGGTTTGCTACTGTGCAAACAGAAGCAACATGGGGTTTTGGTTTGGCCCTATCAGCGCTTCCAGGTTGGTAGGCTCAAGAAACAGAAGCAACACAGATCCTAGAAATGTTCTTTACTGTTATAAGATGGGATATAATAATCCTTGAAAGCCTATCAGAACTTCTTTCTGCCCATCTTATATTAAATTTTCTCATTCTTTCCACTTTATCAGCATTGAATGGTCTCCTTTACTGGTTCGCTGCTCCTTTCCCATTCCCACTTCCTAAAAGCAGATATCCATATTTTCCACCACTCCAGAATTGGTCTTCAAAGACTCTTACTTAAAAAGTTGCTAAAGCCTATTCTTCATCTGTGCCTGTTGATACCTGCAAGTTCAAAATGGATTCAGCATGAAATCCTTCTTCCTTATATTCCAGCTAGAAAGTCTATCCAACACCATTACTGGAGACCTTTTTTATTTGTACCTTAAGGCCTTTCTTTTCAAAGAAAGCACCCATTTATAAAGTGTCTTCCTCAAGAAAGCTTTACCGGGTTTTACCGTCTTTCTTAAGTGCCAGGTGAAAGTGTCTTTCTACTCAATATAATTTCTAATTATCGTAAACACAGCTCATTCTTTATAGAAATAAATGTCAGCCTTTCATAACTTCCCTATACTGTATCATTCAAATTTTGTGGGTAAGATTCAAGAATCATTTTATTACAAGCTTGTTTCAGAAATCTACTTATAGCTAACAAAACAAACATATGTTTTAGTTACTTCAGGTCCTCTAGTGACATATATTTATAGTTAAATGAAACAAGCCAGGATCTTAAAGTTCTAGGGAAAGGAAGAAAATTGCTATTGATCTTAATTATTAAATTAGATTATTTTTTATGTTATGCAAGAAAAATATACTTAAGTAGTTTCATGTGCAAATGACAAAAGGCCATTCAACTGAGAGATCCATGCACTTTGTACAGAACAATATGTAGTTCTCCTTATTGTTTTGAAGTTCTCAGCTTAGAATTTATCCAATTATATATCTATTGTGTGACATGCCAGGCATGAGGGATTCCATTTACAGGAAATATTTCTGAGATCACAAACACTCTAGGCTAAATGCAAACATTGGAGCAGATGGTAACTGATTCAGTAGGACTTTGCCTTGGGGTGCTAGAAGGGGAAAAGTCTTGGAAAGTAAACTCTGCTGAAAAAATTAATCTTATTATTATATAACAGAAAAAAACACAACTTCATCAGTCCAGTGAGTGGGTAGGAGTTCAGTTATATAACAGCACATCACATGGTTCTATTAGTCCATTTTTAGAAGGGAGAAGAAGACCAGAGGAAGTAAATGAAAGCAACTCTCTAAATATATGGTTAATACTTTCCTCTTTTAAGGTATTATTGCAGAATTAAATCCCATCAATTTTCTATCATTTAAATTATTATGAAGCTAGTCCATGCAGGAAGTGGAAATGAAAGCACAAGCAAACTATGTGTTTTATTTTTATAAACCTTATAAACATTCCAAGACAGAATTATTAAATTAAGAAAGTACAAGATGTGGGTATAAAATCAACTTATGTTATCTCCCCAACTTAACTTATTTTTTTTTGGTTTATTTTAAAAAGTTATTATGACTTCTTGAGGAATATTATGCCAGCTACCATATGAGAAACGAAGATAATTAATATATATTTAACTGGAACTAGATAACTAAGATGGAGTCATTTTCATCCAGATAAAACTGTGCAATAATACTTTCATTTGCACTTGTTCCCTTTCCATCTCCCAAGCAAGAATATTCAAAGCATTTTCAGAATAATCCGGTTTAATTATCTAATGCAACTACCATGAAATAACAGTAGTGAAATAACAAGGAATGAAGGAAAAAAGGGAGGAGGGAGGGAGTCATAGTCCAACATGTATTTAAGAAACTGGCAAATCCATTTTTCTACAAACAGCTCAACAGAAAGAACATGATATTATCTCCTTTTAGTGACTTGTCTAAAGATAGTTTTCTTTAGAACAAATGCTGTTCAGGAAAATCAAAGCTTCAATTAGCACTAAAGCATTAATTTTCCGCAAGAGGTATTTTCAGATAAGCAGTTCCTAAATGCATTCTATCCTTTTCTCCTTAAAAAGATTTTTTCGGGTAATAAGGAAATATAGAGGAACATACAACAGTACATAAATAAAAGATGGACCTACCTCCCAATTTCTATAAACAAGGCAGGTTTTATATAATTGTATGGCAAGTGCCTCACCTGGAAGCACGGTTATGATACCAGTTACTATTACATGATTTATCATAGATAGGTTTCAAGCTTTTGGAAAAGGAAAATAAAATGGAGCAAAAACTGTGTTGCAAAACAGAAATATTCATTTATCCCTGCTGGGCGCATGGTTTGTCCCATAACTATGGTGGCTCTGCATCTGTTGTAAACCAGCAGCAATGCCTTGTTGGATGGCATTGGCTATTATGTCCTGCATATTGGGCATACACATGGGGTTCATCTGGTCAGGGTGCAATCCCTGTGATGTAGATGGGAAGGCTGCTTCCTCTCTGTCAGAATCCAGAACAAGGGCATAATTCCCCTGATGAGGCAGGGTCTGCAGGTCTTGAGCTGACCCCCAAATGCCTGAAGTGTCAAAGGGGATTCTGAGATCAAGGGAAACTCCCTATCATCCCTGGCCCTTTTGTACATGTGCTCCAGTGCCTTGTCTTTCTATTGTTCAAATTTGGAAGAGGCTTTGGAAGCCTTCTTAGTCTTGGCTGACCTGGCCACTCCTTTAGTGCTCTTTTTATATGCCTTTATATGCCCCAGTGGAAGTGAGTGGTGAGGGGTCACTGAGGTCTGGGGCTCCTTGAACTGCCTGAGGGCTGATCCCCTGTCCTGGCATGCCTGTAGCGGCCGCTATGGCATCAGAGCTAACCACAGCCACCATTTTGGATTGCTGCTGCTGCATGCTGCAAAATGGTGCTTTGTGCCTTATTTAACTGCCAGCCGTGCTGATTTAAGTTGGCGGCCATCAAAGGGAGATTTGGACTGAAGAAAGGGAGCTCACCTACCTGTAGAGCTCCTCTGGCACTCGGGTCAGAACTCTGTGGGTGCTCCATGGCTGCTTGTCCTTGCTGCAGTTCACCACTCAACTTTTAATTGATAAAATGAGTGGTGGAGCGCTGCTACTGTGCCCCCGCAGCTTGCCTTTGAAGTAAGAGATACGCGTGAATCATTGTGTCTCTGCCACAGTGGCGCTAAGCCTTCAGTTCCCATTTACAGCTACTCAAAGTCCCAGGTAAAGCATAGAGCTCTACTAGGCTTTCTGAGCCCCTGTCAGTCTTGATTTTGGGAGACTGAGTCTGCAGCTGTCAAGAGGCTGCTGAGGAGACTTCAGTCGCCATCCTCAAGGGGCTGCAGGCATCAATGGACCAACTCTCGACCAGTTATTCTATCAATGTCCAGATCTGTATTCATATAGTGACCAATGCTGCTGGAGCAAAGTGATGACACATCCATCCTCACTGAGGGACTGAGTCGAAAGTTGGGTCTGCCTAGCGACAGGGATGTGGCTTAACAGCTTCAGTCCTATCAGTGAGCAGATGATAGAACTCAGTCCTATCAGTGAGCAGATGATGTCAACCCAGTCTGGATGCTACTTCCACCACTATGGAGAATACAATATTGCAGGCTAAATCTGCTGACTGCCAGCAATCCATTTTTCGCTCAAGGCTGACTCAGCCTTGTATCCTTCCAAGGTTGGTAAAATGAGGACCCAGATTGTTGGAGGCAATAGGCTGACTCTATAAAAGGCTTAGAGAGGGCTATAAAGCACTATGAAGTGGTATATAAGTCTAAGTGCTATTGCTACAGAATATAAATCTAAGTCCTATTACTATTCACAAATGATCATGCCGCACTGTAACTTTTAAAACAAAATTAGTTGGGTTGGAAAAGTAAATTGAACATACATCAATTTATAAAAGTACTGACTATGCGCTCATGAATAGGCGCAAATAACTTTTTACTTTTATTTAATTCATTACTCAGCCTTTTATGTCATTTCAACCAAATCTACATCTTGTTGTAATTGATAACTTTGAAGTAGTTTGGAGATGTCATAAATAAATAAAATCCAAATCTGGAAAACAATAGGTTGGAAAATTTTCCTTTGCTTGTTTTTCTACAAAGCAAACTTTCAAAAATACTCCAGATCTCTAGCTGTTTCCCTAACCTAACTCCACTTTCACCTCTTATGAAATTAGAATATCAGAACCAGAACAGTTGATTTTTTTTTTCAGTATAAGGGAACTGTCCAATGAGAATCAAACTGTATGAAACTTCCATCTGTATGCTCTACCAGAGCCTTGAATATGCAATGCAAGAAAGCTAATATAGAGATATAATCTCATAAATTACTTATCCATTCCCCCCTCCCCCAGCTAATCTGATGTGGTTATGAGCAAACCTGTCATTTCGGTCATTTCTGATTCATTATCAAAGCTGGTAGTTTTTCTATGGAGTATTTTTTCATGATTCACTCTTTCCATGATCTCTAATTGTACCCAAAAAAGGATAGAAAACATATTTAAACTATCTTGATAACATCACTATAATTACAATTATAATTCAGATGGTGCTATATATGTTGTGGAGGGACGTGGTGGCTCAGTGGTTAAGATACTGAGCTTGTCGATCAGAAAGGTTGGCAGTTCGAATCCCTAGCGCCGTGTAACGGAGTGAGCTCCTATTACTTGTTTCAGCTTCTGCCAACATAGCAGTTCATAAGCATGTAAAAAAAATAATAATAATAATAATAAATTTTATTTATAACCCGCTCTCTCTCCCCGAAGGGACTCGAGGCGGGGCACAGGGAATTAAAAAACAATTAAAACAGACAAAGTACAAAATTAAAATCAAATTAAACTTACCCTGCGCTAAAAACTTCTATGAAATTAAAACTGCAAGTAGAAATGCAAGTAGAAAAATAGGAACCACATTTGGTGGGATGGTAACAGCATTCCGTGTACCGTTGGCATCTACTCATGCTGACCACATGACCATGGAGTTGTCATTGGACAGTACTGGCTCTTTGGCTTAGAAACGGAGATGAGCACCACCCTCTAGAGTCAGGAACAATTAGCACATATATGCGAGGGGAACCTTTACCTTTATATTTGTTAGAGCAGTGATGGCGAACCTTTTTTGTCTCGGGTGCCAAAAGCACACCAGCGCGTGCTATTGCGCATACTTGCATGCCCACTCCCATAATTTAATGCCCCCCTGCGCTGTGCTTCCTGTGCATGCACATGTGACCCACCCACTGCTCCGCGTATATGCACACAGCTTTCTTGGAGCCTGGGGAGGGTGAAAACGCCCCAACACACAAACCAGAAATTTGGGAATGGACTTCCGGGTTGTCCGTTTTTCTCCCTCCAGAAGCTTCAGGAGGCTTATCAGGGAAGCCTCCAGAGTGTCCTCATAAATGGTTCCACGTGCCACCTGTGGCACGCATGCCATAGGTTCGCCATCGGGGTGTTAAGAGCTTTGATACACTGACAGAGTTTTCATGTTTTGTGTCCTAATTGCCATATATACCAGTTACAAATAAGGAAGGTTAAAAAATAGCCAGCTGTAAATTCAACAAAGGCTTTTCCCACTGCATATATCTCAGAGTTTTGATCGGGTAAAATATTTATCATCATACAGTAGGAGGGAAAGTTCCAAGTGCTAAAATAAATTATGATGATCAATACATTTAAATGATACCTCACATCTACTTTAAAAGTCCCTGTTTTGTTCAGCTACTAGGATTATGTGTTTGCGATACATCGTGTTGATCTCATCTGAATTTCCAGCACATTTACTTCTGGTAAATGTGTATTTTCATTTATTACCACCTGCCTATATCTGTAATGGTGGCAATGATCAAAACATTTTGGTTCAGGTGTGATAGAACTTAGGTAAGCAGAAATATTTCAGACAGTCATTAGCTAGCCTGCTCAGAGGAAGGAGAAAATAACTAAAAAAGTACTTGAAGTTAAATCATATACCTTCAATACAAAGATTCGGAGCACAAAATATTTTTTGCACAGCTGATATGCTAGTCAGAGAATGCCTAAGAAACAGCAAAATATCCTGGACAAGGATAGAAAACCTGATATCCCACAAATGATGTTGAATGTGGTGGCAAGATGGGCAACTAAACAAACAAACAAATATTTTCCATTACCAATTACTGGCAGTTTTCTTGCTGAAAATTTTGAAAATTGTACTGAGAATATACTTAAAAGGCACAACATTGGGAAAATATTAAGTAAGCTACACATAGTCAGGTCAGGATTAAATACAGTTCATGAATCTACCGTAAGTCAAGACAATTAACTGTATTTGAATATGACTTGTTAAATGAACCACAAGCTGAGGGTAGGCGACTGGTGTAAACTACTAAGCCTATCAGGAAAAGTCAATTATCTCTGGGGGATACCGGAAGAAGAAGTTCAACAGTATCTGAGTGCCACAAATTGTCTATGTCTGTACTTAGTCATAACTTGTGGTTAACAAACCACAATGGCTGGATTCACACAATAAGCTAAGTGCAAAATAGAGCACATTATAGTGTAGCAAAATTTGTCAATCCAGTCTAAAACAGATCCAATTGCTCCTTCTCACAACTACAAGAACACACACACACACACACACACACACACACACACACACACACAGTCGGTCAGCTAATTGACCGTCCAGATATATCACAGAGACCACCCATGTTTCTATGATATATGTATATCTATCAACATCCATCTATATCCATCCATCCATCCATTTTACCCCCAAACCATATCCTATGGGATGTATTGGGCTGAGAGTGATTAGCTGAAAGTCACATATTGAGTTTCTGTGACTGAGGATATGTTCACCGCCTTGAGTTATTTATAAAAAATAGTAAAGGTGAGATAAAAACAACAAACAAATAAATATCAATCTAACTGCTTCTTTGAAGATCAGACATCCTTTATGCAAGTAAATTACACTCAGGTGTTAGGCACACAAAGTGTTTGTCAGAACTAAAGCTGCATTACTAGTTAACTGTTTTTGAGGTAATGGTTTTAATTTCCCTTGGTGTTTTGCCCATATACATTTTTTTTGTTTCTCTGATAGAAAACATTGTAATATCAGACTTGACAGATTTTATAAGACTGTTGCAAAGCGTATATAACTGAGTCTGACAAGTTATGAACTGCAGATTTTAGCAAAAGTGCATTCAAGGCCAAAGGCACTTTTATGACTTTTGGTTACCTTCTCAAAGTCCAATAAACTATTTGTAGATTACTGAACAAGCCAAAATTGGCCAGGATTGCACAATATAATACAATAACCCAAGATCATTACTTCTGAGTAAAATGTTATTTTCTTCCTAATAAAAACCAAATGTATTAAATGCTGGAAAAAAAATCGCATATTATTTTTACTATAATTAGAATTCCATGCATGGAAGAACTTCAAAGGTTCCAGATAATAACTCTCAAGTTGGCCCTCATATTCAACGTAATCTTCATTCCAATGCTTTATTGAAATTAATAAATCTGCCCAATAGCATACTTTAAAATCAAGAACATTAAAACCATCAAATTCAATTCAATTCAATTTATTCAATTTATATACCACCCTTCTCCCTTCCGGGACTCAGGGTGGTGCACAGCCATAGTAAAAATAGGTAGTACAAAAGCTAAAATGATATATTAAAATGTATTAAATGTATTGGTCTGCAGTTCCAACCCCGTACTAAAATCAATTAAAAACTATGAGAGGCCGGCAGCACGAAATAAATGTGTCTTCAGGGCCCGACGGAAGAGACGTAGGTCTGTGATGGTACGTAGTTCAGGGGGTAGGTCATTCCAAAGGGCAGGGGCTGCCACAGAGAAGGCTCTCCCCCTGGGGGTCGCCAGTCGACATTGTCTGGCCGACGGCACCCTGAGGAGGCCCTCTCTGTGGGAGCGAACTGGTCGGTGGGAGGTATTTGGCAGCAGGAGGTGGTCTTGCAGGTAACCAGGTCCCTTGCCATGGAGCGCTTTAAGGGTGGTCACTAATATCTTGAAGCGCACCTGGAAAGCCACAGGCAGCCAGTGCAGCTCATGCAGGAGAGGTGTCACATGGGAGCATCTAGATGCTCCCAAAATCCCTCGCGCGGCCGCATTCTGGACCAACTGGAACCTCCGGTTGCACCTCAAGGGAAACCCCATGTAGAGAATGTTACAATAGTCCAGGCGGGAAGTGAGGAGGGCTTGAGTGACCATGCGTAAGGCGTCACAATCCAGAAAGGGGCGCAACTGGCGTATTAGGCGAACCTGGTAGAAAGCCCCCCTGGCCACGGCCATCATGTGATCTTCTTAGAGACAGCCGAGAGTCCAGGAGGACGCCTAAGTTGCGAGCCCTCTCTGTGGGGGCCAATGCCTCGCCCCCAATAGCCAGAGATGGCATCAGCTGGCTATACCGTGACGCCGTAAGCCACAGCTACTCGGTCTTGGATGGGTTGAGTCGGAGCCTGTTCCTCCCCATCCAGACTCGCACGGCCTCCAGACACCGGGACATCCCTTGAAATTGATGATCCTCAAAATTATGGCAAGAAAATTATTGATAAATCTGTATTTGGATTATCTACTCCTGTAATTTTCATCAAATATGATTCTCCAAATTAGAAATTGATTTGTTTTAGTGAATCTGTCTATTATTTAGAACAAAAACAAGGAGAGAAAGTTAATCTGAAACTCACCTACCTTCAATAGAAAATGGAGATAGACTATTTTTAAAACAGCTCTATTTTGGGAGGAAAATAAACACCTTTTCCTATTCCATATATCAAAACAATGACATTTTAGAGCTTTTGAAAATGCTCTGTTACATAGAGGATTATGCCTAAGGTGATGAAGATCATCTACTAAAGTACATTCAAGGGAACCACCTTTAGCTTATCTACAAAATTTGAGCCTCATATCTTATACCTCTCAACATGACTTCGTTACAAGGCATCACATAAAAGTAGAGCGATAAGTTTTCTCACTTGCCTTCCTAGAATTACAGGAGGCATCTGGGATGGGTTTTGCTAGTTCTGGGCTTGGAAAGTGGCTGAAAGATGTCAAACAATTTGCTTGGCAAACACTTACGTTTAGTTTAGAAAAAAAAAGTAGTATTGATGTTCTCTGAGCTTGGTTGTTTTCTTGCAGACCTTTCATTTCCCAAACTAAGTAACACTGATGGTATTACTTACCATATTTTTCAGAGTATAAGATGCACCTTTTTTCCTCTAAAAAGAGGCTGAAAATCTGGCTGCGTCTTATACATTGAATACAGCATTTTCTTTTCTCCTGAAACCCCACCCCCTTCACCAAAATAGCTGCGCATAGCCTTATAGAGGCTTCCAGAAAGCTCTTGGGGGCTGGGGAGGGCAGAAATGAGCCTAAAACGGCCTGTTTTTTGCCCCCCCCAGCCCCCAGCAACACTCTATAAGCCTCCATAAGGCTATGCATGCAATTTTTTTGACATAAAAATGGCCCGTTTTCGCAAAAAACAGGCTGTTTTTTTGCTCATTTCCACCCCACCCACCCCCGTCTGCCAGGAGCACTCTGCAAGCCCCCCAAAGACTATTCATGCTTTTTATTTGGAAAAAAAACGGACCCATTTTTGCAAAAAACAGGCCGTTTAGGGAGGTTTGCAGAATGCAAAAAACTTTTTTTTTCCTTTCAGAAGAAAGTTTAGTTACTTGGCAACTTTAAGACAACTCCCAGAATTCTCTAGCAGCATAGCTTGTAGACATAGCTGGCTGGAGAATTCTGGGAATTGAAGTCCCACCGCCACAGCTTCCTCGCCTGGCTCGTTCCGGGCACCCATGGCAGGACAGGCGGGCGGCGATGGTGCTTCCGGCCGGCCGCTCTCAGCGCATTGCGGCGTGGCGCAAAGAAGTTCAGGGCCGTGCAGACTCCAGCTGGCTCTCCTCCTCTTCCGCCGCCTGCTGCCTGCCTCGCCGGCCCTCCCCTTCCGCCTGCCCGCCACTTCCTGCCCGTCTTCCGTGCCTCTGAGCGCCTGCCGCCAAAAAGCGGGACATTTTTAAGAGGGCACGGGGCGCGGGACAGATGCTTAAAATGCAGGACTGTCCCGCCAGAAGCGGGACGTCTGGTCATCTTACACAAACACCCTCCTTATAAATATCACACTGCATTATTTTCCCATTTCCTAATTCTCAATAAATTGCCTTTTTCATCTGTACAATAAGTGGTATAACATATTTAGAAAAAAGAGTTGAATAATCTCTACAACACTAGGACTATGATGGAGTATCAAATAGATTACCTATCTTATTCATATCTCATTCTTTCTCTAAGGAGAAAGAATATAGGGGTTTGGGAGGTGTTGAACCCATTTTCAAGTTGATTTTGTTCTGCTTTGAGTAAAAAGCCACAGGTTAGCTAACATTTTAGCTGAACTTTAAATGAGAATTTTGCAAATGATAATTATCTTCAAGTGCACATCTGACTTGCAAAAACAATCTAGGGATAGGGAAACAATTCTGCAATCAGAATTACTCATTTACTCATATACATGCCTATTCAGAAAAGTTTTTTTTCCTGAATAGGCATGTATATGCTTGCACTATGAAAGGCATTCCTCGATATATGGGATAAACATAAATCTAGATACATTTATCAAATCCTAGCTGTCTAAAAATAGATTTGATTATTTTGGGAGACATACCAGACAGCTTCAGTTGCACATGGAAAACAGATCACTCAAGCTCTCCTAACTTCTAAAATCTAAGCAGACTGGTAATGGTGAATGTTTGGATGGGAGACCATCATGAAATTGTAGTGCAGTGTTTTTCAACCTTGCTGGCTTTAAGATGTAACGGCTTCAACTTCCATATTCTCCGGATGACATCTTAAAGTTGAGAAACACTAATGTAGTTGCACTTGTTGCAAAAGTATCCTGGAAAAAGGCAATGACAAATCAGTTCTGTACTGTTGGTTCTTTCACTTTTTCCAAGGTGACCCAAACTTTGAACCATTGTTAAATGAACAGTTGTAAGTTAAAAACTATCTGTATATCCTTTATTTAAACATATTTTTCTATATCCTCTGACTAAAAAAAAAAGTCAAGATAAAATTGTAAAAAACACTGGCTGCTTTGCAGATAAAATAATCTCATCTATGAAATATCACTAATGATACTATTTTTCTGGAAATGCCATTCTATTTGTCCAGAATAAATAAATGATATTCTTTTTACCTTTACAAAAATGCTATGTAAAGGGATAACAGTGTTTCTTTATTATTATTATTACTCAGATTAATTACAAGTGGAATCTAATACCTTATGACATCATCACAGATCAAATTTCCTCCTTCAGATGGTGCCATCTCCTCTGCGTATCCTGATATCCAGTGCAGTACAATGAAGTTATTTCAGAAAAGATCCCAGGAGAACTAACTGAAACATGGCATGGAACGAAAAAAGAATTTCCAATTCCTGTAAACACTGGCAAGAACATTCTCTGTCCAATGTGGAATAAAAAAAAAATCCAGAGACATTTTCCCCCTCCTCTTATTTCTCCTTTGGGACATAAAATATGCCAGTTGAAAAGAAAGAAAGAAAAGAAAAAGTATACCTCTTGTTTTTCTAGCCCCCCCCCCCCCTTCAAATCACCTATTAACAATAATATTCAAAAGGAAATTTTAAAAAGGCGGGAAGAGAAGAAGAATTGATTTTAGTCAATATCTCAGGGTGGAAAATTGGCACAAATATCATTCATTGGCACAAATATCAACTTTTAAACACCATGTTAAAAGCTCCATTAGCAGGACTCATTCCTACCTTGTTGTAAAATGAGATTCTTATAATGTTTAAAGTTAAATTTCAACAATCCCACAGAACTGCATTCATATTTTGTACTTTCCACAGAAAAAGGAGTGACCTTATTCTCTTACAGTATTATTATATTTTATAGATTCAAAATATTATTTCATCGGTTCAAGCAGGTTTTTCAATAACTAAAAGCATGGCGTAGATCTACCTAGGCATGCCTAATCATTTCTAGCTCTCTATTGGTCAAATAATCATGACATTATATCTAATTTAGGACTAAATGGGCACGTCAAGGAAACTAAATCTGACAAAGATCTCAAGCAACATTCTGAGAATACCATTTAGCTCTGGTAAAAATGTTCTTCCTTACAAATAATTGATCCAAGAGTAACTAAAATTAAACAAAAAAGTAACAAATATAATGTATGGAGTACTTGCTGCTCTCTGAATTTGATTGTTTGCTAGCATACATTAATGAAACATACGTAATCGGTATTAGCAAGTGTGGGATTTATTCCCTGTTTATATACAATAACTTGCTTTATCAATATTGGTGGGGTGTGGTTTTGTCCTCCATAGTTCCTTGATTAGGGTTAGGTTTTTTTCTGTTTGAATGTTTACTTGGTATTAGTTCTTATTTATATGGGTGTGGTTGCAGGAGAGGAACTGTTTTAGTCTTTTTATTTCTTTCTTAAACTTTTCTTTATTCTCTCTTTTGAATGTAGAGTAAATATGGTTTATCTCATTTTTTTCTTCAGAGAAAAACTGATTTGTCTGAATATCTAGCTTTCAGGAATTCCCTAGTGTTTTTGGATTTAGCTTGGTCTAGGCTAGGGTGCTCAGTTTCCGAGTTGAAACTATGGTTGAGTCTCTCCGTATGTTGTAAGATTAAGGAATTTTCATTGTATCTTCTAATTATTTGTTGGGTGGGAGTACAGGTAGTCCTTGAGTTACGAATGTAATGGAGCCTGCCCATTCCATTTGTAACCCGAGGATTTGTGAGAGTGAATCTTGTACCTTGAACAGGATCATTCCTTCCTTTCGCCCACACATTCGCTAATTGAATGCAAGACTTGTTAAGTGCACATGAGGTATTTCATTAGGTACATTTCAGCCTGCAACATGCTGGGCGAGGCCTCTGGAGGCCTGAATAGAGCATTGGAGGGAGGGATCCGCCCCTCAGAAGCTCCATTTTGGCCAGCAACATCCAGGACAAATGTTGAAGAGCCACTGGGGGTTTTCTTAAGGGCGAACCACTGACATGGTGCTGCAAGTTTCATACTTTTGGGACTTGTTTGTAAATGCTAGGGGGCGCTTATTGCATAACTTCAAAGATTTGCTAAGGGAACGCTTGTAACCTGGGGATTGCCTGTATTTGTAGTACTGCTGCTACAGATTTTTCCATTAATTCTCGATCTATGGACATGCTATGGCATCGAATGAAACCATCATTTCATCTTCTATTTTTAGGTCTTTGATTTTCTGGAGGCACTGTAGTGGGGAGTTGATAAAATATTCACTTTCCACTGTGAGATGTGCAAGCTTTTTTGTAAATACAATATATATCTGAATGCATTTTTAAATTGAAGACAGTATATATTGTGTCATTATCTATGCCTGTGTCTATCCCTACTCTATTTCTATAACTTCACAATCATGTCACCAAACTTCAGTGGCATAACTGTTCTCCTCTCTCTTTTAATTAAAAAAGCAGAAAAGCAGATATGTTAATGCACTCATTCTGATGGATAATCCCACAAAATCCTAGTAGTAGATGCAAATTTATTAAAATAGTTATATACCTTACTTTGAATTATAAATCTGCACAGCAGCTAACTTTTTCATAATTCGCAATGCAAATTAAAGAAATTATAAATCAAGAAAATTCCCCTCGCCCCTGTTAATTAAGCAGCTGGGACAGCCAAAACACTCAGAAGAAAAGTTTGCATTTCCTCCCTCTTTAAAACTTCATCTGAAAGAAACGTTTACTCGTGCTTTAATGCTAAGAAAGATTGAACATTTTATTCAAGCCTTTCCTGAGCCTAACACATGAGAAGCCTGTGAGTTGCAACATATGCTCAGGGCATTGGTGGGGTATGACCGATATGCCCTGGTATGGGTGTACCAGTGCCTGCTGGGAGCACTAGGTATCGTTCCGGTATGGTGCTCCGGAGGGCCCACCCACCTGCCTGCTCTCCTTACCTCTATTTGAGCCGACTGGGGCATTTGCGTACGCGCATGGGATGTACTGCACAATGCTCTGATGAGCAACTGAAACATCACAGGTGGTGGATACGCATGCGCATGCTACACATATGCACGTGGTGGACGCCTGGCCCTGTTGCAGCATACCGGTTGCAATGGGAGCCGGAACCCACCACTGGCTCAGGGTTGCTGTACTTGTTTTGTATTCAGAAGCCAAAAAGCAATGTTGGTACTTAGAAGGGGTGTATCCTACATATTATATATGTTGATCCTATGAAAATTGTTGTGGTTCAAGATGCTGCATGAGAAGTCTGTCAATTCAGCGACTATGGCAGTTTTGGTTCCTTCTGATGATGGGAGCTCTATTTTGCTGTGGGGCTGCTTTCTTTATCCGAAGAAGGATGTATCCTCCACCACTGGTTGATGAAACAACTTATAACGTGTCATTCACTTGACCACCTAACTCCAGTACACCAGGAGTCCAGCAGCCAGGAATGGCCTATTATGCAGATCCAGAAGGAATGATGATGAACTCTATGGCCATGAGTTACCATGTCCAACCTAAGTTTCCACAAATGAACCAGGTTTATCCCCCTCCATCTTCTTACTGCAACACCCCACCCCCATCATATGAGTAGGCTGTGAAATCTTCCACATAATCTCTTTACTGAAACCAGCAGGACCTTGGTCAGAAAGAAGATAAATCGTGAGCTGAGCTGAAGACTTCTCAGATGTCTATCATCCTTTGCTTTAGTTATGACTAGAATACTTTGGACAATAGTGATGGATTTGCAGCACAGGACAAATTAAATTTTGACATATTCAAAATAAGAAAAGTTTTTGTGTGTGATTCCCTTCTGGAACCTATATCTAAATTCCCTTTGCTGACTTTTAATTTATTTTCTTTGTGATTTTGATGCATACAGTAACACATGTTTGAGGGAAAGAATGGTAGCAAGCACAAAACAATTGAAAACTCTAGGAAGATATTGTATCATTTTACAGATGAAAAGAGTATGATGATGGACTGAAGACAGTTGAATTAGTTGAAGCAGATGAACTTGTTAATAATGCTTAGACAAAAGTGTTGATAAAGGACAAAAGAGAGAAGCAGAAATATGCGTGCACAAATGGTCTTCTTAACTGGGTTTGTTTGACTACATGATATGACCATTTAATTATTTGTCTGTCTGTCTAGCTATGTATTTAAAGACTTTCAAGACTGCGTTCAAGATGCCAAGTTCAGCTGTATACAATTGGGAGTTTTGCCACAGCTTCCTTCTCATATTGAATTATGCCAGAAAGACTCTTAAGAAGTCCATGTATCGGCTTCCGGTTCCGGCTCCTGCGGCGACGGGCGAGCCTAGCGCTCGCTCGCCGCTTTGTTTCTTCTTCTGCCCCCCAACGGGGGCGAGACTCCTCTTGTTTGAGGGTCTCCCGTAAAGCCGGCTCGTCGGGGGGCGCCCCCCCCACGGCGGTGGAGGAAGTGGCTCCCGGCGCGGCTTAGGTGAGGGAGAACATGCTAGCGGGGGGTTCTCCCTTCGCCTAAGGAAGACGGCGCCATTCACAATAATGAAGAGGGCTGATCGGCTCAGTCGGAAGGACTCCCGAGGCTTCAGCTGCGAGGAGAGAGTGAGTTTTTAAAAAAACTTTTTTTTCTGCTGCCAGCCAGGCTGAACGGACTGGGAGGGGGGTGTTTATTTTTTTAAAAAAAACCCTCGGATTTAAGCGGCACGTTAAAATGGCTTCTCTGCAAAGAGAAAGCGGAAACTTCCACTCCGGACGGTCTTTAACAAGGGAAAGTGGAATGTGACTTTCTGCAACATTGTTTCTAGGTCTGGCTAAGTAAAAAAAAATTCTTATTTTGCTACTCTCTCCCTCTGGCTCTGAGATGGGCGGTGGAAGTGGCTTCTCTTTGTCCCTGCCTGATTATTTCAACTAAGGAAAATTTCCAGCGTCTCTTTGAAAGCAGGACTCTCTCTGGATTTTTGAAAAAAAAAATTCTCTTGATGGATTTGTGATTTCTTCTTTGGAATACCTTCGTTATTACTATTTGCTGATTTGGGAAATTGTGTCTCTTTTGGTTTCTGAATTGTTTGCAACTTCACAGCCCTGAACTGAACTGAGCTCCTGATCTGCCCCACCAGCCCCACCCGGAAAACGCCATCTTGGTGGCAGTGACTCTAACTTTTAACCATGGCACAAGAAGCAGCACTTGTAAATTTGGAACAAAGGATGGCTTCTCTTGAAACCTCTATGCAAACTTTGATATCAGAAATAAAGGCCCAGAGGGCTGAAAATAGTACTTTCAAAAAGGAACTATTGGATACCCGGAAGCAAGTGTTGGAGAACACACAGAAGAATGAAGAATTGGAAGGAGGGTTGGAGGGGGCTAAGGGAGAGATTAAAAATGTTTCTAATGAGGTGGGGGAAATAAATGGGCATGTGTCTAGGATAGATATGGAAAGAATGACATATTTTTTGAGATTTCAGAATGTTCTTGAGGAATCTGGTGAATGCCTGCCTGATCTTAGGAGTACAATTTTAGCAGACTATTTACAAAAACCTAAGGATGAGATCAGGGGGGACATTGACCTAGCCTATAGAATTAATTCTGCATATGCCAGGATGAATGAAGTGCCTAGAGAGATACATGTGAAATTTGTTAGAAGGTCAACCAGAGAGGAAATCCTGAAAGCGCAGAGAGAGAAACCTTTAACTTATCAACGAAAAACGGTCACTATCTTGAAGCAGATCCCTAGAAAAATTAGAGATTCAAGAAGGAAATTTTCCTTCTTGTCTAAAACCTTGTTTGATCACGGGATTTGGTTCAAGTGGATGACACCTGAAGGGATGCTGGTGTTCTGGGAAGGAGGAAGAGTGAGGATTAAAACAGTTGCTGAGGCGGAAGCCTTTTTTAAAAAACATTCCTCTGTCCTGGGGGAAGATCCAGGGGGGACGGAGGGGGCCACGGCCCCGCCTACGGGGGGCCAGGGAGGAGAGAAAGAAGATTCAATTGCCAAGAGACTTAGATCAAAAAAATAACTTTGCCTTGACTTTTCTTTTGAACAATTTTGGATAATATTTCTATCCGGACTTTTTGTAAATGTCTGACAGCATGGAAGGGAGAATTTAGGTAAATGTACTTGCTTTCATCTTGTAGTGGTATGGAAAATGTTTTCTATGTTAACTTTTTTAATGTGTATTTTGAGGTCTCGGAAGGTCCGACGACTCTGACGTGAATGCTCTCAAAATTTCTTTGTAACCATTACCCTACCCTGTTAAAAAATGTAAAACCAATAAAACTTTTTCAATATATAAAAAAAAAAAAGAAGTCCATGTATCCTTGGGAAGTAAAGACTATAGGATGGCTGGAGCCCTTTTCGGCCCTTTATTTTGAGGCTTTTCTGATGATATTCCCCTGAGGCGAGCTCAACAGAACAACAGCTAAACATCTGATAGGAAATTAAAACCCAAACTGTGAACTCCTGTTAGCTATTCTCTAAGTAAGCCAAAAGAGTTATTATCCAACCCACTGCAATTTAAACAGAATCTCCAATAGTTTGCCTTACAATTGGTTCCACACCACAAAATGAGTTATATTCATATAGATCGGGTGACTCTTATCACAAGGTGGAGAAAATAATCAGGACAGGGAATTTACACTTTTTTGATCTGATGACTAGAGTGCTTCAAGTTCTCAAACAAAAAGTTCATGAGCAATGTCTTTCCCAAATAATAATAATGATGATAAGCAGCAAGAAAAAAATCACAAAGTACCAGGACTTGCAAATTGAAGTTGAGCGACTGTGGAAAAAGAAATTGTGTGTTGTCTTGATTGTAATTGGAGCCCTTGGCGCAATACCTAAAGGGCTACCTCGCTATTTGGCAATTCTAAATTTATCGGACTTGAACATGCTGATTCTACAAAAAACCACCCTACTTGGAACAGCTTATATCCTCCGACGTTACCTTAACAGTTCCTAGGTGCTTGGTTAGGACTCGAGCTGTTGACCTACCAACCAGCCCCAAAGGCTGTGAATCTCACCAAAGATTAACCACAGAATAACAACAACAACAACAACAATTCATATTTTATGTGCAAATCTTATTTCTGTTCAAAACCATCATCTGTAATTACAGATCCATGCCCCAACACCATAGAGGAAGCCATCAAAAAGACAACACAGCGACAGAATAGGATTCTTGGGCAGGTGGTTGGACTAGAAGAGCTCTAAGGTTCCTTCCAGGCCTATGATTCTATGTACTAATTCACTACTAAACTAACAACCCCCTCTTATTAGTCTTTTGATTATTTGTACAACCTTAAACTGATTTGGAAGTCTATTTAGAACTTGAAACAAAAATAAACAATAGTATTTATTAAAATCTCAGGAAGCTACATTAAACAAATCCTAACTTGGCTGTATTTTTTGCTGTGGTAGAAAAAAAAGTGACTCACTGGCTACTGTGAAAAATTAACGTATGATGACAACAGAATGCATTTAAGATTGAAAACTATGAAGGGAGCATGAATCATTTGGATAAACTGGACTGCTATTTAGAGGCATCGAGAAAATTAATCATTTAAGTATTGGAGTGCTACTACACAAAACATGGTCATATTTAGACATGTACAGTCAAAAAATGACTAATTAGTTCAACTCAATATGAGAAATGTAACTCTACTTTTCCAGCCCACAACACTTGCCTTATGACCTTTAAGCCTTTCCCAGTTAATTCTATTCCTGCTTTCTCTTAACCACAGAATAACAACAGGCTCTGTATGAGATTTTTTTTTAGTCCTCTTCTCCCCATTCCTCAATTACTTAATAAGTGTATGAATAGCAATGTTTATGTTCTATTATCTCCTACATAATCTGATTCCACTTAGCTTTCTTCTATGAGCCAAATGTACAGCAGGCACAGAATGACATTTGGTCTTACCTGAACTGTGATTTTAGGAGTTTTGCAGGATGGTCCAGGATTGGGTTATTATCATATCCAATTGGCCTCGAGACTGAAATTGAAGCCACGCCTCTGTGCTCCACCTTCCTGACTCCAGTTTCAACAATGCACCTCCTCCAGGGATACCTGAAAACAAGTCACAAGGAAGAGAACCTCCACCCCCTAGTCTCACCTACTATGTGCCACTATCGGGCGGGACCTGGACCATCCTGCAAAACTCCTAAAATCACAGGTAAGACCAAATGTCATTTTCCGGAGTCATTTGCAGGATTGTCCAAGATTGTCCAAACTACCCAAGTTTCGACACAAGGAACAAATTAGAATAAAACCCAGATCCCGCTTGATCTGTGGGAACAACCTCGACAGCCCTGATGTCTAGGAGATGCTGGATTGCCTGCCTCATCAGCATATGTTTCTCCTTACTTTTAGCAGGGGAGAATGTCTGAAAAGAGTTCGAGGGAGGGGAAAGGAACTCCAGACGAAGATAAAAACTCACTGTATTAAGCACCCAGGCATCGGAGGAGATCTCCGTCCAAGCATCAGCAAACAAAGAAAAGTGACCACCAATGGGTGGTGTTAGGACTGATCTACTTGCCCTGGCAGAAGGGACAACCACCTCCTCCCCGAAAAGGGTGCTTGCCCTGGGGTTGGAACTGAGACCTATCCCTTGGATATTGCCTCTCTGGTTGCCTATCCAACCTGGTGGGGAAATACTGGCAAAAAGAGAGCCTGTGATAATACGGTGTGGCCTTCTGCTCTGCCCGTTTAGCTGTTGTAGGCAAAACTTTTTTCTTGCTTTTATCCTCAAGCAGGATTGGGTCCAGGGAAGTTCCAAAGAGGGATCCCCCCCGCATACTTCAGATGCCAGCCTCCACTTTGACTTGTTGTCGGCCTGCCAACTCCTCAGCCATAAAAGGCAATGAGAAGCAACCAAGGAAGACATCATCCTCGAGGCATTCTTCATCGCATTTAAAGTGGTATCGGACAAAAACTGAGACACTGCCACGAATTTGTTCAGATCCTGATGTAAGCGCATATCTTCAGGGAGAATATGTTCCTGGATCTGCTGTAGCCAGAGGAGCATGGTGCAATTGAAGAATGAGGCTGATGCCGCCGCCTTGATTGCCCAGGCCACCAATTGGAAGGTCTTCCTGAGTGTCAGCTCCACCTTCTTACTGTCGGCCTTCAGATTATCCGCCACATCACCAGAGACTAATGAGGTAGGAGAAACCAGTGCCAGCACTGGGGGTCCACCGTGGGGCCAGGAAGGATGAGCACAGAGGTGTGGCTTCAATTTTAACGCAGTCTCGAGGCCAATTGGACATGACAATAACCCAATCCTGGACCATCCTGCAAACTACTTTGGAAAAGCAGAGTTTTCTATAAATACAATTCTGTTTTAAGTGTAATACACTTATTAATAATCCAAACTATGATAGGGTTCCAAATGTAACACACTAAATGTATTACTTGGCAGCTCCATCTTTATTTTTCCCCTGGTTTCTTAAAATCAGAGCTACAAACACCTCCACAATTAAAAAGGATATGTCACATTAAGTTTTTAGTCAAGATTTTTTGAAGTTAATTGAATTTCACCTAGCAAAAAAACGGTGGAAGGAACAATTCATTTTTTCAGCTGGTTTATTCTCAAATTCTTCTGAAACTGACTGGAAAGGATATAGCACTTGGCTTTCCATTAAGCAAAATCAATTCACAGTTTGGAGATCACTCCAGGCCTAATCCACAATTCTTTGCAAATAAGAGGAACAGTTCATGTTGATTTAGTAGATGGTGACTGGGCTAATAAGAACAAATTCCTTACTAGGAAAATCCATAGCTCATTGTTTTTATTACTTGTACAAGCTGCTGCTTCATGGTTTCTGGTTTTCATTTTCATTCAAACCAGTCTAAAATGTGAAAATAGCCTCTCCATTTTGCTGAGCCAGTAGTTGCAGCAATATCTCTCACAGTACTTTTGAGTGGAGGGGAGAACCTTTTCTGTGCCATATTTCTCCTTTGCCTAGGAATAGCTACAGAGCCTTTTTAATTAGTTATCCTCATGTTTAATTGAACATCCCTTCATTTTGCGAACAAGACAGGTGACTACATGCTGATTTATACTTCTTTTCACTGAAACGTATGTCAGTTTTTCTTTGACAATGTAATTATCAAAGATTAAAAAGGAGCAAATTACATTTATTTGCATGTAAAATTATGATCCACTTTTCTTCCATCAGCTCAAGGCAGAGACTTCCCTCTCTAGCTTTCCCCCATAACAAACAATCTTTTGAGCTAGGTTGGGACAAGACTGATCAAAAGTCATCCAGTGAGTTTTCATGAGCTGTGATGGCAGAGTGGTTAGAATGCAGTATTGCAGGCGAATTCATTGCTCACTGCCAGGAGTTCAATTCTGACCAGCTCAAGGTTGACTCAGCCTTCTGTCCTTCCAAGGTGGGTAAAATGAGGACCTAGATTGTTAGGAGCAATAGGCTGACTCTGTAAATCACTTAGAGAGGGCTATAAAGCACTATATAAGTCTAAGTGCTATTGCTACTGCTATGACTGAGAATGAACTTAAACCTGAATTCTCTTTTGTCCTAGTTTAAACATCATAATTCTAATAACAACAATTAATGTATATAAAATAACTTTACTGGCATATTACATCGCAGTATTAGCAATCTTATTGTCTTCTCCTTAATTTCTCATTCTGGGAAAATTTTAAAGCTATTTAATAGTAACTTCCTCAGGAATCCTGACAACCACAGTTCAACAGAGGTAAGAAACCTCACAAAGAAATGTCCCAACATCCCTCACCAAATCACAATTCCTACAATTCACTGCAGAAAACCATACAATACAATACAATACAATACAATAGCAGAGTTGGAAGGGACCTTGTAGGTCTTCTAGTCCAACCCCCTGCGTGGGCAGGAACCTTATACCGTTTCAGACAAATGGCTATCTAACATCTTCTTAAAGACTTCCAGGGTTGGGGCATTCACAACTTCTGGAGGCAAGCTGTTCCAGAGGTTAATTGTTCTAACTGTCAGGAAATTTCTCCTTAGTTCTAAGTTGCTTCTCTCCTTGATTGGTTTCCACCCATTGCTTCTTGTCCTGCCCCCGGGTGCCAAATCTAATTGGAATAAACCTCCTCATGTTTTGTCTTGATGGATTCAGTACTAATAATCTAATCTCTGTAGTTCAAGGATTGGAGGCAGGTGACCAGATACTTCAAATACTGATGACCCACATTGATCAATCAGAATGTTTCTCAAGTGGGTATTCAGTATTTAAAGCACTCTGGCCCTCTGCCTCCAGCTTTTAGTTCAACAATTTTTATTTATTTAACTGGACTATTCCTACACAATCTTTCAGTACAACTTTTTGTGTGGAGTATGTCTGTAATAATAAAAGATACAAGCAAGAGCATCCATAAAAGAACATAAGAGCCATTCAGATAAATAAAACTCTCTAGAGGAGTCCCTGAGCCCAGGTCCGTGGACTGGCACCAGGCCGCAGCATGCCAGAAACTGGGTTACACAAACAAGCAAAACCCCATGGGGTGCAGGCAGCACATGAAACCAAGCCCCTTCCGGTCCATGGGAAAAACTTTCTACACAGAACCGGTCTCTGGTGCCCAAAAGGTTGGAGGTCGCTGCTTTGGAGTTCTGAAACCAAATTAATTACTATAACAAACAAGTCATTAAAATATGTTGCATAGGCTTCCCATCAAACTTTACTCCAAATGTGGCAATAAATCTCCACTCCCGAGAAATTCAAATCCACATTCAGTAACTAGTTGATAGCAGAAGCTTCACAGAGTTGGCATAGCTAAACATGCTATTGTCAACATGAAGGAATTATGGATGTGCAGAAGGTCTGTCTAGTGCAAAATGCAAAACTCAATCTCTATTTTTGGGATTTAAATTCTATACCTTTCCTCCTGTCTTTACGAGTCATTGGAAATTTAGCTGTTCCCTATATAGCCTCAAGAATGTGGAATGCCTGCTTAAAATTCTCAAAATGGTTTCGACCTTAAAACTGTTGAGTCCCAATTCACCAGTTTCAGACTTTTATCATCATCCCATTTTTTTCTTCTTCTCCCACTTTGGACTTGAAAGTGTTGCCTGCATATCTCCTTTCCCAACCTCTAGTTATGGGCAATTTTTCTCCAGTATTTCTTTGTCAGTGGGAAGTTGTCTCTGCCCTTCAACATTCTCTATCCTTTCTTTATCTCACCTGGAGATCTTGAAAAGAGGAATTTCCCTATCTTCTTCGGCTATAATCAGAAGTTTCTCTTCTTTCTGGCCTTTCTATCTCTCTTTTCCCCTGACATGAGAAATCAGGGGGGAGGAGGGGGTTATTTCCATCTCTTCTAGTCTTCCTCAAGAGCGTGTGAAGGGCAAGCACCTCATCTGCTGCTTATCATAATCAGTCTGTGTCCAGGTAACCATTCAAATGAATTGAATATTCCAGTCTGCTGCTCCTGCACTTGGAGACCAAAGTCAGACTCTTTCCCACAAAAGACCAGGTAGTGGTAGGAGCAGACAAGACTAGATGCATTTTCAATATGCCTGGGAACTGCAAATGAAAAGCTACAGTACTGACCTATGCCAGTATGAGAAATGACCCAATAAATTTGGTATCCAGCTTTGCAGATGCTCTATGTAGGGTAAAAATTGGTAGAAGGTCACTGGCAATGGTGGGCCTTTCTAGTCAGCAGAATACAGATTCGATTAAGTGGGGGAATGAATCTCTCCTCTGGCTCCAGATGTCTCAGAAGGAAGGCCAGCTTTTGGGATGGGGTTCTGAAAGTAAAAGGAATATTCTGGTTTACCTTCACACTGTCATTTCCAGAATGGGACAACTTGGTGTGGCCAACTCATCACAGCTAACTCACCATAGCCGACATGCCATGGTGAATTCACCCCCTGGCCAACTCACGCAGGACAACTCGCTGTGAGACCATTTAATTCAATTCAAGTATTCAAAATTATTTTAATTTCAGTCATTCCCATTTCATTTTGTCCCTCCTTTGACTTTTTTTTAGAGTTACACTAATTTCTTTGATATTAATGTAACACTTGTCCTGCAGTGAGTTGACCATGGTGAGTTGTCCTGTGGTGAGTTTCCCAGGGAAAGTTGCCCATGCTGAGTTGGTTGTGCTTGTCCTAGGCCCGTAAATTCCTCTGCAATTTAATTTGGTAAGAATGCATGCTTTCTATATCTCATTTGGGGGGGGGGGGGCTCTGAGTCTGAGCCACTGGTGTCTAGGATAGATTCGTTTTCGAAATTGGAAGGCATGTGCTTGCAAAATACCCCTTTTTGGTTAAAAAGAGTTTTATTGGTTTTTACAAATTTTTTCAATCAGGAAAAGGGTATAAGGTATTAGTGAGACATTTTGAGGACATCTATGTCGGAGGTGTCGGCCCCCTCCGAGGCTTCATACAGAAAAAAAAAGGTGATACAATAAATTTTCCATTTCCCTACAAAGTGGAAAGAGATACATACATATATCATTTCATAACTTCATGCAATCAATCATTTGTTTCTATAAACATCCAGGTAAGGGTTACACTATATTGAAAAAAGTCATTTGTGAGATCTGAGTCTTTTAGCAATTGTATCCTCTTCTCCTTGACCACCACTGGGCGGGGCCGTGGCCCCTCCCGTTCCCCCATTTTCATCCTCCAGGATTGAGGAATGTTTTTTAAGAAAGGCTTCCGCCTCTGCAATTGTTTTAATTCTTACTCTCCCTCCCTCCCAGAACACTAACATTCCTTCAAGCATCGACCACTTGAACCACACCCCTTTTTTGTATAATCTTTTTGATAAGAAGGAATATTTCCTTCTTATTTCTCTAATCTTTTTCGGGATCTGTTTCAAAATGGCAATCTCAGTCTGTTGATATATCAAGGTACCATGTCTCTGTGCTCTCAGGATCCCATCCCTTGTCGACCTTCTTACAAATTTAATATGTATCTCTCTGGGTACTTCATTTATTCTGGCATATGCTGAATTAATTCTATAAATCAAAATACCCCTTTTTCCACAGGTATGACACTGACTTGATTCTTCAGAAGGGAAGCACCTTAATAATAATAATAATAATAATAATTTAATTTTATATCCCGCTCTCTCTCCCCAAGGGGACTCGAGGCGGGGCACAGGCAATTAAAAATACAAATAAGACCACAGACAAAATACAAAATTAAAAATGGATTAAATTGATCCTGCGCTAAAACCCATAAACTAAACTAAAAATTACCCCTAAAACCCCTAACCTAAAAAGAGACTACCCAAGGCCGGCCAGGCGAAAAAAGTGTGTCTTTAATTTTAAGCGGAAGGAGCGGAGGTCCGTGGTTGTCCTGATATCGGGGGGAAGGTCGTTCCAGAGGGCTGAGCCCGCCACAGAGAAGGCCCTTCTCCTGGGCGTCGCCCGCTGACAAAGTCTAGTGGACGGCACCCGGAGAAGTCCCTCTCTGTGGGAGCGAATCGGCCGTGAGGATGTATGGGGCAGGATCCGATCCCGCAGGTAGCTAGGTCCCGAGCCATGGAGCGCTTTGAAGATGGTAATTAACACCTTGAAGCGCACCCGGAAGACGACAGGTAGCCAGTGCAGCTCGCGCAAGAGCGGTGTTACGTGGGCAAACCTAGAGGTGCCCATAATTGCTCGCGCGGCTGCGTTCTGGACCAACTGAAGCCTCCGGGTACACCTCAAGGGGAGCCCCATGTAGAGAGAGTTGCAATAATCCAGTCGGGGTGTCACGAGAGCATGAGTGACTGTGCGAAGGGCGTCCCGATCCAATAGGGGGCGCAACTGGCGTACCAGGCGAACCTGGTAAAACGCCCTCCTGGCCACGGCTGTCACTTGATCTTCCATGGACAGCCGGGTATCCAGGAGGACACCCAAGTTGCGCGCCCCATCCACAGGGGCAAGATGTTCGCCCCCTATGGCCAGCGATGGAGTCAGCTGGTTGAATCGGGCAGCCGGAAACCACAGCCACTCGGTCTTGGTCGGGTTGAGCCTGAGTCCGTTACTTCGCATCCAGATCCGCACGGCTTCCAGGCACTGGCACATCACCGCTACGGCATCGTTGGGGTGGTTTGGGGTAGATATATACAGCTGAGTATCATCAGCGTAGAGATGATACTCTACCCCAAAACCACGGATGATCTCGCCCAGCGGCTTCATGTATGTGTTGAACAGGAGAGGCGAGAGGACCGACCCCTGAGGCACCCCACATGTGAGGGGTCTCGGGGTCGACTTCTGCTCTCCTGTCAACACAAATTGCGATCGGCCAGAGAGGTAGGAGGAGAACCACCGCAAAACGGTGCCTCCCACCCCCAACCCCCCCAGCCGATGCAATAGGATACCATGGTCGATGGTATCGAAAGCCGCCGAGAGGTCTAACAGAACCAGGATGGAGGAGCAACCCCCATCTCTGGCCCTCCAGAGATCATCCACCAATGCGACCAATGCCGCCTCGGTGCTATGCCCGGGTCGAAAGCCGGACTGGCGCGGGTCTAGATAATCAATTTCCTCCAGATGACGGGGAAACTGTTGTGCCACCACACTCTCGACAACCTTCGCCAGAAAGGGAAGGTTGGAGACTGGACGATAGTTGGTTAATAAAGCTGGATCCAAAGAGGGCTTCTTGAGGAGGGGCCTCACCATGGCCTCTTTTAGGGAGGCAGGCAAGGAACCCTCACTCAAGGATGCGTTGATAACCTCTTGGAGCCAGCCTCGTGTCACCTCCCAGGATGCCAGTACAAGCCAGGAGGGACACGGGTCCAATAAACATGTGGTGGCTCGCAGTCGCCCACGTAACCTGTCCATATCCTCGGAAGTAACGGGATCAAACTCCTCCCAAACAAGATCCCCCTCGTGGCAATCCACTGGACCAGCAATGGGGGCTAACTCATTCTGTATCTGAGCGATTTTCTCCTGCAGATAAGACACAAATTCCTCTGCTCTACCCTGTAAGGGGGCTTCCCGCACCCTCTGTTGAAGGAGGGTACGGGTCACCCTAAACAGGGCGGCAGGGCGGTTATCTGCGGATGCTATGAGAGTGGCGCAATGATGGCGTTTGGCCACTCTCAGCGCCACAATGTAAGTCCGTAAATGGGCTCTTACCTGTGTCCGGTCAGATTCAGAGCGGGTAGACCTCCATCTTCTCTCTAGGCATCTCTTGTGGCGTTTCATCACCCTCAGCTCCTCAGTAAACCAAGGAGCCAGGGTGGCTCGCCGCCGCAAGAGAGGCCGCAAGGGCGCGACCCGATCCAAGGCTCCCGTGGTCGCAGTATTCCATGCGGCCACGAGGTCCTCCATCGGGGCGCGGGTCAGGGGTACAGGAAGTGGCCCAAGCCCCGCTTGGAACCCATCTGTGTCCATCAGGCGCCTGGGGCGGAACCAGATTGGTAACTCAGGTTCCACCTCCCCGCGGAGGGGAGTAGCGGTCGGAAAGTCAAGCCGGAGAAGTGAGTGGTCTGTCCATGACAAGGGTGTGATGACTATATCCCCTATACCCAGATCACTCTTCCATTGGCCTGAGACAAAGATGAGATCCGGTGTGTGTCCACCCTCGTGCGTGGGGCCTTGAATTACTTGGGTCAGGTCCATGGCCGTCATGGAAGCCATGAACTCCCGAGCTACCCCGGATGATTCGCCCACCGATGGCAGGTTAAAGTCCCCCATGACTAAAAGTCTGGGGGTCTCAACTGCCATCGTAGCGATCACCTCTAGGAGCTCGGGCAGGGCTGCTGCTACATAGCGGGGAGCCAGGTATACAACCAGCAAGCCCAACTGCCTCCCTAGGCCCCACTTCACGCAGAGGGACTCACAACCGGTGGTCTGTGGCACAACGGTCTCTCTCGGCTCAAGACATTCCTTAACAATGACCGCTACCCCACCACCCCTGCCTAGGGCCCGGGGCTGATGAAAAGCGCGGTAGCCTGGTGGGCACATTTCAACGAGGGGGAGTCCTCCCTCGTGGCCCAACCAGGTCTCCGCAATTCCAGCCAGGTCCGGCTCCCCCTCTGACACCAGGTCATTAATGAGGGGGGCTTTGTTGACAACGGACCTGGCGTTGCAAAACATCAGCCGCAGGCCCTGGCTCTGTACTCCCTGACCACCTAGCCTGCGGGGGTTGTGGCAACTGACCGTTTGTAACCAACGGCTATGTGCCTCCAACCGGGAGGATGGAACTTGTCTCCCCTCGGACCTGCCCCTCCCCACGACCCTCTGGATGGGGAAGCCCTCCACCGGAATGACTTGTGTTTCCCCCCTCTTAGCGGAACCATCCGCCTCCCTCCGTCGTCTGCTGGCTCGGCCCGTTCCCTTCTGGCTAGTCTCAACCTGTCTAAACCCTCCCCCCTCCCTGGTACCCCCTAAAATAAACAGCAATTTTTTAACTAAAAAACCCCTACACCTGCGCTTTCGCCACTTCTCCTGACTTATTAGTCCCTCATCAAAGTGTGCCCTTGATAACACAGCGGGCCATACCTGCGAGAGGGGGGACTCCCGCAGTAGGATTAGGTCTGCCCTTGAATATATTATGGGTCACATCAACAGCAGGGAATCAATTGGGTACAGAGATGCTTGGATGGTCAGAATAAATATTAAATAAGATGTTAAAATATATATTCAATAAATATTAAATAGATGTTAAAATTAATTAATTCCAGTAAGTCAATAATACGGTATAGGGAAGTTAAAATCCTGGGTATGATGGTCCATAAATAATCGCATAAAGTGCACATGATCACATAAGTGCACTATCACAGGCGTGGCCTTAGCAAGTCCAGTCCAGTCCCACTCTTCCAGAGCCTCAGGCCTCAGCCAAAGATGGTACATGGTTGGGCCCCTTACAGGATCTCCCGGCCCCCCTTGTGGGTCCTGGTTTAAGTTGGTTTAAACAGGGCAGAGTCAGTAGGGAACAGGGCCTCAGCCTGGATCTTCTTAGGCCTCGGCCCAGCTGTTATGCGGCCTCCCGGCTCCCGGCTGCTAGACCTCCGATTTTCCCACTCACCGGTACACTAATGGAGTCGGCCAAATAAAGGAGTCCAGATTGGGTCATCTCGGCTACGGCCCTGCTGTTATCGGGCCTAGATCGTCCTCGCCAGTTGTCCCTCCCAGGCTGGCATCCCGGCCTTCCGCGTCCTGGCCCCCCATGGCCCTCCGCACTCGGCAGTCCCAGCTTGCCTTCTGTCCAGCCTGGCGTCCCGGCCTCTGGCAACCCGGCCTCTCACGTCCTTCGGCCTTCGACATTCGGCACGCCTCGGCAGACCTTCTGGCAAGCCTCCTGCCCAGCCTCCTGCCCGGTCTCCGCCTCTCCAGCGTCCAGCAAACCTTCTGCCCGGTCTCCAACACTCCGCTTTCTCCCCCGCTTTCTCCCCCCGGGGGGCTCTACAAGCCCGGCATCGGCCTGACGCCCAGCGTCTCCAGCTGACCGGCGCCTTCCGGTCAGCAAAACCCCCGTTCTTGGCCGTCAACTCACCCTGGGAGGCCGTCCATGGCCTCGATGGTAAGCCAGGGTGGTCACTTACTGGGCCCGACCCTCAGAGCTGGTAAAGAATACAATACAATACAATACAATAGCAGAGTTGAAGGGACCTTGTAGGTCTTCTAGTCCAACCCCCTGCATGGGCAGGAACCTTATACCATTTCAGACAAATGGCTATCTAACATATTTTTAAAGACTTCCAGGGTTGGGGCATTCACAACTTCTGGAGGCAAGCTGTTCCAGAAGTTAATTGTTCTGTCAGGAAATTTCTCCTTAGTTCTAAGTTGCTTCTCTCCTTGATTAGTTTCCACCCATTGCTTCTTGTCCTGCCCCCAGATGCCTTGGAGAATAGTTTGACTCCCTCTTCTTTGTGGCACCCTCTGAGATATCGGAACACTGCTATCATGTCTCCCCTGGTCCTTCTCTTCATCAAACTAGACATATCCAGCTCCTGCAACCGTTCTTCATATGTTTTAGTCTCCAGTTCCCTAATCATCTTGGTTGCTCTTCTCTGCACTCTTTCCAGAGTCTCCATGTCTTTTCTACATCGTGGCGACCAAAACTGTATGCAGTATTCCAAGTGTGGCCTAACCAAGGCACTATACAGTGGCATTAACACTTCACGTGATCTAGATTCTATCCCTCTGTTTATGCAGCCTAGAACTGTGTTGGCTTTTTTGGCAGCTGCTGCACACTGCTGGCTCATATTTAAATGGTTGTCCACTAGGATTCCAAGATCCCTCTCACTATTGCTACTATTGAGCAAGGTACCACCTATACTGTACCTGTGCATTTTGTTTTTCTTGCCTAAATGTAGAACCTTACTTTTTTCACAATTGAATTTCATTTTATTAGATAGTGCCCAATGTTCAAGTTTGTCAAGATCCTTCTGTATCTTAAGCCTATCTTCTGGAGTGTTGGCTATTCCTGCCAGCTTGGTGTCGTCTGCAAATTTGATGAGTTCCCCATTTATTCCCTCGTCCAAATCATTGATGAAGATGTTGAAGAGTACTGGGCCTAAAACAGAGCCTTGGGGGACTCCACTGCATACTTCCTTCCATGTAGATGCAGTTCCATTGAGGACTACACGTTGAGTGCGGTTGGTCAGCCAGTTGCGAATCCATTTGGTGGTGATGCTGTCTAACCCACATTTTTCTACTTTATCTAATAGTAGGTTATGGTCTACTTTATCAAATGCCTTATTGAAGTCCGAGTAAATTATATCGACAGCATTCCTCTGGTCCACTAATTTTGTCACTTTGTCAAAGAATGAATTAGATTAGTCTGGCATGATCTGTTTTTGACAAACTCATGTTGGCTTTTGGCTATTACTTTGTTTGCTTCTAGGTGTTCACTTATTTGTTGCTTAATTATCTTTTCCAGAATCTTTCCTGGTATTGAGGTCAGGCTGATGGGTCTATAGTTTCCTGGATCTATTTTTTTCCCTTTTTTGAAGATGGGAATCACAACAGCTCTTTTCGAGTCTTCTGGCAGTTCCCCGGTGCTCCAGGATCTCTGAAAGATATAGTTCAGTGGTTCTGAGATCTCTTCTGCCAGTTCCTTCAGAACCCTGGGGTGTAATCCATCCGGTCCTGGTGATTTGAACTCGTCCAGGGCAGACAGATGCTCACTTACCATTTTCTTCCCTATTTCAACTTGTGTCCCTAATCTGATTTTTGTGGTGCTGTTTTTGATTGGTTGGACTGTTTTATCCCTTTGTGTAAAGACAGAATCTTCACATGCAATGTGTCCAGGTTCTCCATAATACCCAGATAGGCTTGGTATGTGTTGACTAGCTTTTCTCAGTTGCTTTGGTTTACTTTCTGGAGTCTGATGTCTGGGCAAGGTGGAGAGGACGGGACAAAGAGAATTTTGGCATTTTCCTCTTCAAGCTCAATGGAATCAAAGTTAATGTCATTTTGGCTGCACCTTTTTCAGGTTGATGTGATTTGGCAGTTTTTAAGAATAAAAGAAAAATGCTGTGCTCGTAATTGTGTGAGGTCCAAAGCAATTTTTCTACATTATTTTGAGGTATGCATAGTTCTAATTCAGGTAGTATATTGGCATACATTGAATCTAAAACTGTTGAAAAATTTAGTACAGGTTCTATTTCAGATCTCAGAAGGAAGCTGCAAAGTCCTATTAGGTGCATTCAGGTTTAAATTAGGAAACACAACAATCTGCTGTTTAATTGCTTGATAAATTGCAATGTTTTCTCACGTGATTAATTCATTAAAAATCCAATTAATCAAAGATATGACATTTATTAAAAAGTAAAGTAATAAAAAAGGGAAACAGCAACCTAATATAATTTTCTTTCTTTCACAAACATCTGTACAAACTCCTGCTATAACAAATCAAGAGTAATGGTTTATTTCAAATGAATGTAATCAGTCATTAACTACAGCTTACATACAGGTTATTCTGGACAGATGGATATTAAAAATGCTTGCATCTCTTTTTGTTGTCACCATATAGAATGGATTGTAAGGGAAGCAGCCCATAAACTTCACATGTGTATGTGTATGTACATACATACACATTTGTCATCAAGAAATGGGCCAAAAGATATTTGCCAATTTGGATGTAGTTATTATAACTAAATGGTAAAATCAGTTATTAAACCTAAGAGTTGATTACTTTTTTCAGATTGGCACATGGCACACTGGATAAGTTTATTTAATCAAGCACCAAACTTTGATGTTTTTAATGCACTAATATTCCATTTGTATAATATCAATAGGACACATTTATAGCTCTAATAATAATTCAATAGCAAAGGCAAAGATTCAAAATATTTCAAAGGGGAACATACTTTTTCATGAACAGCATGTATATGTGATAATTCCCCCTGCCCTTCAGTTGCTTTTGTCTGTTAATTCAACTTTTTTCTTGTAAATTCTGTATTTTAATATATAATTATTTTGCTTTTAAAAGCTGATTAAAATTTAAGGAAATAATAGATGCACAGTGCATTGATTTAAATATATTTAATCAAATTGCAGTGTTTATTTTAAGAGTATTTCTTGTATTTCTACATTACAACTCTCCGAAGTCTCTCTCATGTAACCAACAGGAAATTTTAGTCCAAAACATCTGGAGGACACCACATTGCCTAACTCTTAACTTTTATCTGATAATAGCTACTGGGATGTTGCCAATAGAGGGGAAAAACAGTCATATATTGTTACTAACCAAGATTTGCAATTTGATCTAACATAGGTTTATCAGAACAGCAATCCTAATTGTGATTATGGAAGTGCAATATGGTACATCTGTATACCCAGAACCCTGTTACCGACAGAGAAAGCAATGTTTTGTTTTTCTTTCACAATGTAGTTATGCTTTGTTTTTCTTTCCAGAAATTAACTCCTGTAAGTACAGATTTGCTTTAGGCTGGCACAGTTCCAGAGAATCAAAGACTATTTGATATGCTAGATACAACTCATATCGTATCTCATAGTAGAGCCTATGGCTGGCTTCTGGTAGCCTGCAGATGACTAGTAATACAAGTCGTCCTCAACTTACTACCACAATTGAGACTATCGTTAAGTGAGACATTTGTTAAGTGAGTTTTTCCCCATTTTACAACCTTTCTTACCACAGTTGTTAAGTGAATCCCTGTAACTGATAAGTTAGTAACCTGGTTGTTAAGTGGAACTGGCTTCCCCATTGACTTTGCTTGTCAGAAGGCTGTAAAAGCTGATCACATTACTTTGGGACATAGCAACCGTTGTAAGTATGAACCAGCTGCTAAGCATCTGAATTTTGATCATATGATCATGAGAATTCTTTCAAAGGTCATAACTGGAAAAATGGTCATAATTCACTTTTTTTCAGTGCCGTTGCACATTTGAACAGTCACTAAATGAACTATTGTTAGTTGAGGACTACCTGTACTCACTGTCCATGTCAACCCTACAAGGTAGAGCCGACTAAGAAACAGTGCGGATCTGAATCTACTTTTATTAGAACAGCTATAGTAGCAAAATCTTGCAAGCCTGGGAGACTGACAAATTTTTGTTAAGGCACTTTCTTGGCCTCATTTATCTGATCGTTGCCTTGGGAATGGATCTTCACTCTATTCTACAAGGGTCATCCTCTGTGCTCACTGAGTCACCTGACTAGGTTACAGCATCATGCACCTTCATACAACTGGTTGATGAGCAATAATTATTAACAGTTTATTGGCAAAATATTCCAAAATTGCATTGGTTGCTAAAAACCTGATTAGCTTTTTCTCCTCAATTTAAGATTTTTTGGCAAAACTCATTTTCAGTCTGCATTTCAGCATAGCATGAAAACAGAGTCCTTTCCCCCCTCCCTTCCATCATCCAATATTTGTAAATTAAACAAAATGGAAATAATATTGTTGGCTAGGTAGAGATGACAAATGGTGCCTTTGTTTATGAAGAGTGCGAAGTATAAAAATAGACATCAGAATATTGTGAACAACAACCCATTGGGACTCTCTGTGCAGTGGAAAGAACATGAAGGGTGGAACTAAAATAAGATTAATAGCTACTTAAGAAAAACAGCCTTGTTAAAAAGGAAAACAAAAAATCTCTCTCAACTGGTGGAATTGGTATTTCTCCTCATTTCAAAACATAAACCTTAAATTTAAAAAAATTGTGTGCCATTTGTGTTGCTTTTTCAATCAGAAGAATAAAACCAACCATTCTAATCCTTATGAATTTTCGGATCCACAATTCACCTTACAGATATTCAAGAATGATTTATATATGAAAACCCTTGCTCTAAAAAAAGCCCCAATAAGTTGCTTATAATTAATTGCATGAACAATAGAACTGAGCTTTCAAGCTACGCACTGAGGGAGTTTCTTTTTATCTAATTGCTTGGAAGTCTTCCAAACTATTGAGCATTCCAGTGCACGAACTGATTCCATAATTTAATAAAACAAGAATGCTCAGATGAAAAATATTGTTGTCGAAGATGGTTGAACTACATGAATTCACTACTTAGGCAAATTCAGACCTCCAGAAATATCTTCCCAATAATCAAAGTGCCTTTTCCACTGTTGAGCTGATATGCTTCCTACTCCATTGCTGAGTCAGCAGAAAGGTATACCAGTATGAAATGCACTGTCCCCATTGCTAACCCTAATCTCCCTTTAATGCTTTTGTTTCAAGTCATTACCCTTCCATAATACGGAGAGGGGAGGGGAAACAGATTTTATATATTGTGAGGCTGTCTTCCCTATCAAATGATATTTGACAGCACTGGGGGTTTGCTTTGAATTTCAGAAGTTCAGAAACATTTTTCCCCTTGAGTTCATTCTATTTGACTCTTTGGTTTTCTTTTTCAACCCATCAAACTTTTAAACAGCAAGACTGCCATTTTCCCTCTAACAGATAGCTTTTATTATACCAAGCACAATTGATCCAGAGACTATGGATCACATTTGATTTAGATAATGAAGCAGGGTAGGGTAATTCAAAACAGGTTTTTATCTTGCCATACTGGGGGGGGGGGGGGGGGGGAATGGCCTTGAACCTTTATAGTTCCATAAAGTTCCAGTAATAAGAATTCTAGTCTTCTCCAAAGGACAGCAATGTAGATAGAAGACAATAGCAAATCACTTCTTCAAGAAAATGTATGTGGATAATTACTGTATCCACCTATATTTTTTTTTACTACTACTACCATGTAGAGAGCATTACTACTGTAATGCTCTCTACATGGGGCTCCCCTTGAGGTGCACTCGGAGGCTCCAGCTAGTCCAGAAAGCGGCCGCGCGGGGGATTTTGGGAGTCTCAAAATACTCCCATATAACACCTCTCCTGTGCAAGTTGCACTGGCTACCTGTGGCCTTCAGGGTGCACTTCAAGGTGTTAGTAACCACCTTTAAAGTGCTCCATGGCATGGGACCTGATTACTTGGGGGACCGCCTCCTACAACATACCTCCCTTCGACCTGTCCGCTCCCACAGGGAGGGCCTCCTCAGTGTACCATCTGCCAGACAATGCCGGCTGACGACTCCCAGGGGGAGAGCCTTCTCTGTGGCAGCCCCCGCCCTCTGGAACGACCTGCCCCCCGACCTTTGTACCATCACAGATCTGCGCCTCTTCCGTCGGGCACTAAAAATGCACTTATTTCATGTGGCCGGCCTGGTATAGTCTTAAATGTGATTTTAATAGGGTTTTTAATGATACCTTTTAGCACGGGTTCCAAATTTAATTTACTTTTAATCTATTTTCAATATTTATTGTATTTATTGCTATGTTTTTATTATTCCCTGTGCACTGCCCTGAGTCCCGTCAGGGAGATAGGGCGGTATATAAATATAATAAATTTAAACTTAAACTCAAACTTAAACTGGATGTGTCCATTAAATCACTAAGAGTGAGTTCAACCCATAGAAAATTTTAGCTTAAAAAAAATCTGATGAAAAGGAACATGACTCAAAACCCAATCCAATGATTCAGCAACCCTCATATTCTTATACACATTTAGCATTTCCATATACTGTATATATAATCTTATTTCTGACTAATAGCAATAATATACTTATTTGTGTTTTCCCATGCTAAATTATTTTCCGAATTTCACTCCAGATGCAGACAATGAGTTGGACTGAACTATTTCTAAATATCTCAAACTCAATGACTGAGTCATTTTTGGGGCAAGTTCTCCAAACTGAATGCCAAATTGGATTGGAGAAGTTGCCCCTGGAGGAGAGTTGTCATAGTTTTGTTTGGAGGATGAAAAATTAATGTCTTAAAACTAATGCATTAATGCACTTCCCAAAGTAGCCTTTGTCCCATCTGATTTGGAATGGACATGCCATACAAAGCCTGCTGTGACCCTCAAACCAACAGAAATTGTACCCACTGTAACACAGAATAATCTTATTTCATTGCCATCCCATTACAGCAGCGGTTCTCAATCTATGGGTCACAGCCCCTTTGAGGGTCAAACGACCCTTTCACAGGGGTCGCCTAAGACCATCGGAAAACACATATTTTCGATGGTCTTAGGAACCGAGACACCAATTTTATGGTTGGGGATCACCACAACATGAGGAACTGTATTAAAGGGTCGCAGCATTGGGAAGGTTGAGAACCACTGCATTACAGGAATGATTCAAGTGTTGAAGAAAAGCTTACACTCTTTCTGATTCGCTAGGTTCCTCCTGTCACCAAGAAGCAATTATGTTCCTGCATCAAGCAGCAAGAACAATTCATATATCTAATTATGAAACAGAAAATATTACAATAATTTAACACAATGGGAGAACACAGTGCTTCAGTACTCTATTAGAGGGACTAAAACAGGGTTGTCAAACTCAATTTCATTGAGGGTCGTATCAGGCTTTTGTTTGACCTCGGGGGGGAGGGTGCGTGTGGCAAGGATGGGCATGCCAGCTTGACGTCACTCATGTTGGTGGCGCCAGCAAAACCAGGCTCCTGAGCTCCATTCTTGGTTGCAATGGCATCGAGCAAATCTCTGCCAGCGAAAATGGAGCTCGGGAACTTCATTTTTGCTGGCAGAGGCACCATGGGCCGGTCCTTCTCTGTTTCCAGGGTAGCCCTGTGGGCCAGATCTAAGCACCTTGTGGGGCAGAAAGAGCGTTGGTTCTTACCTGAGACGCATCTTTTCATGGTGAGGAGGCAGCATCTAGATTGGTGAGACTTCCTTCCGCTCATTGGAGGGCTGAGTCTGGGTAATTTTTAGGTCCCACCCCTTTTCACCAGGCATGCCCAGTTTCAACGAAGAAATCCAGACTCAAAGCGTCTTGCAGTAATCATTCGAGTAATGTCCAGTCTTGGTATAAGTCACAGGACACCTTCGGCTTGGTTAAGACAGATGCAGGTGGCCGGATCCTGGTCCCTCCCTGGAATGGAACGAGCTGATGCATCCTGTAGCCCCTGGGGTGGGGCTAGATGCTGCCTCCTCACCATGAAAAGATGCGTCTCAGGTAAGAACCAATGCTCTTTTTCCATGGTGGAGGAGGCAGCATCTAGATTGGGACGTACCAAAGCTGGCGTTGTCCCCGGGCGGGAATCACAATTGACTAGAAGGTCTCTCAGCTCGAACCACTGCTTGGAGGACTCTGCGGCCAAAGGTCGCATCTGTTGAGGCAAAGGTGTCCAGTTTATAATGGTTGATGAAAGGTGATGGAGAGGCCCAGGTGGCAGCTCTGCATATCTCCTGGAGAGAGGCTTGTGCTGCCCACGCCCCCGAGGTGGCCACACTCCTGGTAGAGTGGGCAGTGAGGCGTCCTGGTGTCGTGGAGGAGTGTGACTGGTAGGCCAGGGCGATGCATGCGCGCAGCCACCTCCCGATGGTTGCTGGTGTCACCTTCCTGCCTTGAGAGGAAGGTTGGAAGGACACGAAGAGTGACTCTGATGCCTGAAATGGGCGGGTTCTTGAGATGTAGATCTTGAGAGCCCTCCTCACTTCAAGGTGTGCCACTTATGCTCTAAGGGGTGCGCGGGTTTCGGGCAGAAGTTCGGCAGCACTATCTCTTGGGAGCGATGAAAACAGGAACACACCTTAGGAATGAAGGAGGGGTCCAGGTGTAGAACTACTCTGTCCTGATGAAAGATGCACAGTTCTTCTCTGACAGAGAGGGCTTGGAGTTCAGAAATTCTACGAGCCGATGTGATGGCCACGAGGAAGGCGACCTTCAAGGTTAAGTGTCTTAAGGAAACCTCCCTCAAGGGTTCAAAGGGGGGTCCCGTGAGACAGTCCAGCACCTTGGGCAGATCCCAGGAGGGGTACCTGTGAACTGCCGGGGAGGTGATGTTTGACGCCCCCTTCAGGAACTGCCGCACTGTGGACCTCTGGGATAAAGCCTCGAGGCCCCCGCAGGTCAAGACCGACGAGATGGCTGCTAGCTGCCGTCGGATGGTGTTCAGAGCCAGACCTTTGTCAAAGCCGGCTTGCAGGAAATCCAGGACGTGAGGAATGGTGGCCTTGTGTGGAAGTATGGCCCTGGGGGAACACCAGTTGCAAAAGGCTCACCATGTGGAGTCGTAGATGCGGTTTGTTGAAGGCCATCTAGAGGCCTGGATCATCTGGATGACCTCGGAAGAGTAGTTGCTCTGTCTCAGTATGCTCCGCTCAAGCGCCATGCGGTCAGTTGAAGCCACTGTGGGTCGGGATGCTCCAGCGACCCCTGGATGAGGGAAATCCGGTCCCCTGGGATCCTCCATGGCCTTGTCACTGACAGGGCCCGCAAGTCTGCGAACCAGGTCCTGCGGGGCCAATGGGGGGCCAGCAGGACGATTTCCGCCTTCGCCGCCACAATCTTCTGGATAACTCTGTCTAGGAGAGGCAGCAGAGGGAAAGCATAGAGGAGGCTGGAGGGCCAAGGGCATTGCAGCGCATCCGTTCCTTCCGACCCCTGTGACAGAAAACGGGAAAAAAACCTCGGGAGCTGGGCATTAAGGGGTGTGGCAAAGAGGTCTACCTCCGGAAGGCCGAACTTACTGACTATGTCCTGGAACAGTGCCGGATGTAGGCGCCATTCGGAGTTGTCTACCACCTCGCGGCTGAGCCAGTCCGCCTGCACATTCGCCTCCCCTGAGATATGCTCTGCCGTTAAGGAGGGGAGGTGACGTTCGGCCCAGAGACCCAACCTTCTGGCCTCGGTCATGAGGGAGATGGAACGGGTGCCCCCCTGCCGATTCACGTGTGCCTTGGCAGACGTATTGTCCGTTAAAACCAAGACGTGTCTTCCTTTCAGGAATTGCAGGAAGTGGCAGAGGGCTAGATGTATAGCCCTCAGTTCTAGCCAGTTGATGCTGTGTGACAGGTCTGCAGGCCCCCACTGCCCCTGAGCCATCTGGTCCTGAAAGTGGGCCCCCCACCCAAACAGGCTGGCGTCTGTGGTCACCGTCAGCATGTCCTGCTCTTTGAATAGACGGCCCTTGGAAATAGCCCGGGACGACCACCACCGGAGGGACTGAGAGACCTCCCTGGGAAGGGTCACCTTGGCCTGGGAGCAGCTCAGGAGCCGTTTCTGAAACGGTAAGAGAAACCATTGGAGGGCTCTGGAATGTAGGCAAGCCCAAGGCACGATGCCTATGGCCGAGACCATGGTTCCCAGCAATTTTGTCAGGTTGGCTAGAGAGGTTCTGGGGTGGCCGGAGACCTGGGTCGCTAAGGCCCTAAGAGATTCCTGGCGCTTCTGAGACAGGAACACTCTGCCCCCCACTGTGTCTATTAGAGCCCCTAGATGAACCAAACGGTAGAGGGGAGAAGGTGGCTCTTAGGGATGTTAATGGAGAAGCCATGGTCCTGTAATGCCTTTATGGTAATGGCCAGGTCTTTTCGTGCCCTCTCGGGAGAGAGGGACTGAACGAGAATGTCGTCTAAATATGCGTTCAGCCTGATTGGAACCTCCCGCAAGCTGGCCAAGAGGGCTGCTAATACCTTGGTGAACACTCTGGAAGCCGATGAGAGCCCAAAGGGAAGGGCCGTATACTGGAAATGGAGCCCCTGATAGGAGAAACGGAGGAACTGTCGATGCTGGGAAGCAATCGGGATGTGGAGATAGGCTTCCGTCAGGTCTATGGACGCTAGGAATTCTCCCTCCCTGATTCCCATTAGGATGGATTGTAAGGAATGCATCTTGAAGCGCTTGTAACAAATGAACTTGTTTAATGTCTTTAAATCTAAAATAGTTCTCCAACCCCCAGAAACCTTGGGGATAACAAATATGATGGAATAAAACCCCTGTCCATGCTGGTCAAGGGTTACCGGCTCTATTGCCTGGATGTCCAACAGGTGTTGGATGGCCTCCTGCATGAGGCGCCGGCGTGCCGGATTGGACGAGACCGGACAGGCCTTGAACCCCATAGGAGGAGAAGAAATAAACTCTAAACACAAACCATATCTAACTGTGGACCTGACCCAAACATCGGACGTGGTCCTATCCCATTGGTCAGCGAACTGGGCTAACCTGCCACCAATGGGGAAGGAGGTAGCCGGGTAATTAGCTCCGGCGGTAGGAGCGGTTCCCCCCCAGAAAGGCCGCTTGAACTGTCTGCCCCTCTGGGGGCGGTCAGGGGGCCCCCTGTTCCTGGGAAAGTAGCCTCCCTGCTGCCTGAATCCCTGGGAACCGAAGTCCCCCCCAGAAGGACGAACCATAGTCCTGGGGACCAAAGGACGATCCTGCGTCGTTGCCTCAAAAGGACTACTGTCTGGGATAGGGATTCGTGTGGTGGAACCCCCTCTTGGGAGCCGAGGGGAGTACCTTACGCTTGTCCTTGTTTTCGACCAGAAAGGGATCCAAGGAACTGCCAAAGAGTGAGTTGCCCTTGAAGGGGGCCGACGCAAGTTTCTACTTATGGCGGGCGTCAGCCTGCCACTGTTTAAGCCACAGGAGTCATCTTGATGCGACGGTTGATGCCATGGCCCTGGAAGCAAACCTGGCGGAGGCTAGTGTGGCATCTGAGGTGAATTGGATTGCCGCCACCAGCTTGGCGATGTCGTGATGTGCCCTCAGGTCTGCGACCGGCGTGCGTAGCTGTAGGTCCTGGAGCCAAAGGAGGTACGGCCGAGTGAAGAAAGAGGCTGTAGTAGCCGCTCGAATCGCCCACGCTGCAGCCTGGTGACCTGTCTGTAAGGTGATGTCAGCTTTCCTCTCTTCCGGTTTCAGGACATCCTCCTCGGCATGTTGGCCGAGGTATAGAGTGAAATTACTGGATCATCCACCGAGGGGACTGAGAGGAACTGCTCCAAATCGTCAGCCATGTTGAAGTATCTTTTGTCTGCCGCTGAAGGGCCTGGTCCCGATGTGGGAGTCTGCCATTGCCGCTGCACCAGGTCTACGAAATCTTAGGCATGGGAATGGTCTCTGGTGGCAAGGTTTCATCTGCAAACAAAGTTTCCGCCGAGACCAAGGTTGATCTGGGAGCCTGCTCTGCGGTCAAGGAGGCAGGGGCCATCTTGGCAGCCGTCTTTGCCTTGTGCAGCAAGGAGGGAAAAGGGGCTAATGGGAAAAGGTCCGAGGAGGGTTTCTTTTCCGGGGCTCTCCCTTCATCCTCTGAGAGGCCTCCCTCTCTTATTTCACCCTCCTCTGAACCTGAGGAGGCCTCAAGGTACTCCTCCTCTTCAGGCTCCTCCTCTGCTCTGGGTGTCAGGTTCGGTGGGGCTGGCACCGGAAGGGATGTTGGTGCGGGCACCAGCACGGGTTGTTGTTGCCTGCCAGCATTCATTCCCTGGGCAAAGGCTGCTGCTATAATTTCCTGAATGCTAGCCACTCCCATAGTGTTCTGGGGTAGTGGCATGGAGGCTGAGGCTGTGGGGATCGTTTCCACCCGTTGGATAGCGGGGGGGTAATAACTCACCCTGCGTTGGCCCCAGGTTGGGGCACTGTGCTGGACCCCAGATGCCCGATACATCGATAGGGAAGAGGGGGTGAAGGCCCCCCCCTCCCTGCTGCTTGGCAGGAGACATCATCAGCGAAAGCTGGGTCTGCGTTTGGTGTGGGAGGGGTGAGGCCTGGAGGAGCGCTAACTGTGAGGCCGCCCTGGTATGAAGGCGATCTAGGGTCTTCTCCCTTCGCTTCTCAAAGCTGGAGGAGGGGGCAGCCGGCTTCTTGGCCCTGGAGGACTTCTGCTGGACCTTGCCTGATTTTAAGGCCTTGCCCTTTCCCAGGCCGGAAGGGCCGGGCTGAGGCTCCGGCTCGTTGGGGGCCTCCGGTGCCGGCATCGTGGAGGCCGCAGCTGGGGGGATGGTAGATCCTGGCGTAGCTGGGCTCGCGGCCTCCGCCAATCTCTCCTGGCAGGCAGGGCAGGCAAATTCCTTAAAATGGTGCTCGCGCTGCCTCGCCGCCACATGGATCATGCCTGCCCTTCTGGCTCCCCGGCGTTCGTCCCTTGCTGGGCTCTTCCTCCCGCTCCCGATGGAGCCGCCTGGGTCGCTCCGCAGCTGCAAGGGCCGAATTTTAAAAGCCCTGCTGCCGCGGTTCGCCGCTCGACCTTCCAGGAGCGGCGGAGCATTTCCCAGCTGAGGGAACCTCCAGCGATTCGGAATCCCCTACTTACACACTGCCGCGGCGTCAGGGAAGCTTCAGGGACGTCCGGGTGACTGAGCGCTCTTCAAGCCCTTCAGTGGAGATCGCTGGGTCTGGGGCTGCACTCGCCCGCCTGTATGCCCTGCAAGGGCTTTAAGGCCCGGTTCAAGGCTTGCTGCCCTCGCGGGAGCAGAGCTGTCGCCTTTGAACCGCTGGGTTCCTTGCCAGTTTTCTCTTTCTTTCTTTCCTTTGGTTTGATCGAAGGCAATCTAGACTGGACGACTTGCAAGACGTAGCTTCCTCATTTGAGGGCTGAGTCGAAACTGGGCATGCCCGGTGAAGAGGGTCGGGACCTAAAAATTACCCAGACTCAGCCCTCCAATGAGCAGAAGGAAGTCTCACCAATCTAGATGCTGCCTCCTCCACCATGGAAAACCAGCCCCTGGGCCTGGAGTTTGACACCCCTGGACTACAAGAAAATACAATATTGCTTACTATAAAGAAAGCAACAGAAAGATTTTTATATATGAACCTGTTCCAGAAATATGACATTATCCCCCCCCCCCATTTTATCTACTTATAGGTTAAACTTCACAGCTCCTGTAACAAGTGGTCTTCACCCAAAAGAAACAAGAGATAATAACTCATCCAGGAGCGCATTCAGCCTTCAATAGTCTATTGGGTCTAGTATCTTCTGACTTGGGGAAGATAATGCTGTCTGGAATATATCATACCTACCTACAGTATGTGTTATCTGCTTCTCAGGAGAACATTTTATAGTGAATACGTGTTTTACTGGACTAACTAGGAGAGAGGTATCTATTATTCATGAAGCTATGTTTATGATGCCATTATGCAAATAATACAAATAACATCACTTTCTCCAATTTGCATCTTTTGCATCTATTGTTTTATGATGTGTGCAGAACACTGGTTCATTCAATGAGAAGTTTGTTGTACTGAGGTCTGGTAGATCAAGATTTTATTTTACTTTGTTTAATAATTTTGTTTCACTTGCCTATCACTGTTCTTTGTATCACAATACGAAAAAGATGCTGAGGAACTGAAAAGAGAAAAGCAACAAAGATTTAATTGAATTGGATTGAATTGAAACCAGTGTAATTTGTATCTCTGAACTCAGCAATCTATGATAGTGAGTGTCAATGTTTAACTAAAATAGTAGCAGCCCCAAATGACTAATAACACATAATAGTCAAAACAGATATTTCCGAATAACAAATCACCTGGCACTGCTCCACATTTGAATCTACTGGCTGTTTGATACACATACATATATTACCTATCCTCAAAACTTTCCAATGTTGTGGGTGGGTGTGGGTTTGGATAATGAATTTGTTTATGAAAATTAAGTTGGCCAAATTATTTAACTTGTCCCACCCACCAGCCTTAATGGATGAATTACTGAACTAGCTTAAATGGGAAATATAACCACTACTCAGTGGTGGGTTCAGGTTGGTACGATCCGATATGGCCGTACTGGGAGTAGCCAGGAGAGACGGGCACTGTACCAGTACAGTGGCTCGTTTGGCCCACCCGCCCACGTTCTATGGCTGTTTAATACCATGACCGACCCATTGGCATGCGTGCACAGCGTGCGGCACCTGCGTGATCTCCTCTGGGCAGGTGGGTATCACAGGGTGGTGGTGTGGGCACACGCGTGCAGCGCACGTTCCTGTCTAGGACGCCTGGCCCTATGAACAGCATACCGGCTGTGCCAGGGTCCAGAGCCCACCACTGCTACTCCTCATAGATTGTCCCTGTTAATATGTTTAATTTCAGCTTGTTACTTGTATACAAGTATACAAGTCAAGAAAATTAAGAAATCCTTTAGTATAGTATTTAGCATACATGATTATATTTATAATGTCCTTAGTTCAATATCTTGGGTCTAGAAAAATGTGAAATCTTGAGGAGCTATTGATAGTCAAGTAATGAGTTTGAATGAGGCTAGAATCTAGGAGGCCATGAGTTCTAGTTCCACCTTAGATATAAGGCCAGCTGGGGTATTTGGGGCTAGTCACTTTCTGTCAGCTCTGGTAAGGAGGCAATGGCAAACCTCTTTTGAAAAACCTTGCCAAGAAAACTGCAGAAACTTTTCCAATAAGTCTTCAAATATCAGATATAATGAAGTAATAATTTTGACACAGTCTAAGAAGCAGTCTTCTTTATTCCTAGAAAAAATGATTTATTTAGCATACCTCCAAATGAGTATGATTAAACTAAAAATAGAGTGGATCTATAATGTTAATCGCAGTATTATTTCAACAATGCTGCTAAACCAGTGCTCATTTGGAAGGAAAAATGAATTTGCAGGGCATTTAAAAAGAAATTGTCAAGCAATGCCATTTTCAAAAACCATTTTTTAGATTATTAATGAAGTCAAAAAATCAGAGCACAGTAAAACGCCTAACAACTCATCACCAGAATTTGCATGTGCCAAATATTCATAGATGATATTCAGCTTCTGAATAAAAGACTTATAATGCTGCATACACCTCAGTCTATCATTTTGCTAGACACAGAATGTAAAACACGGTGCCAAAATGGCTCTGCAAAACAGAATCTGTGTTGCCAAAAAGCTCAATTCCTTTCTCATAGCTAAGGTATTTATTACTGTTTGGTCACAGTCCCGCAGAACCCGCATTTGCTGCATGAAGATTATAAATGATGCATAAACCCTATTTTCCAGTTTGTGTGAGAAAGGAAAGAGATGTATAATAGACCACAAACATCAAAAGAAGGAGTTTATCACTCAAGTTGAATAACTGATTGGTCATTTAGGAATTAAATTCTTGGCCAGGAAATGAAATCTTATGGCTGCTCAAGGCTCCATATATAATAACCAAGCCCCTCTGCCATTTGGTATGATTGAATTATTTATCTGAGTACAACTGTTTCTTGAATAATAGCTTACAACAAGCTGAGAGTGACTGGCCCTATCTCTTTCTCTAATAAGAAATATTCATTGTGTTGTCAAATAAGGCAATTTAATCTTACTATTAATAACGTTCTTTCCAACAATTGTAGCACAAGTTCCCATATCTTTCTTTATTCTTCCCAAAATATTTTTTTTCAAACATGATTCTCTTTTTCTATGAGCTAGTAATACACCATCATTGTATATGCAAACACTTGCAAAGTTATGTTTTTATTTACTCCATTCTTATGTGGATGGAAATTATGACTTACAAGTCTAACATTTAAATTCCGAAGATTTCATTCAAAGCCCACTAAAAAGTTCCCATCGTATTTAATAAACTGAGAATTACTAGCTGAATGAAAAAGGGGCAATTACAGAATCCCGGTAAGGCTTTAAACTCCACACACTTCATCTTTGAAACAACAAAGACACCTCTATTTGCTGTCATGATTAAAAATGCATTCAACTGAATCGTAGGGTGGTTGAACTTCAGGTCCAGAGAGAGAGTAAGATAAAAAGGTTGAAACACGGTGGGCCAATGCACGATGTCTCTGTATATGCGTGTGATTATCAAGCTAAAATCGAACGGGGCGGGGGGAGAAAGGGGTGTGTGAAACGGACGATGCATGCAGCTGCAATTTCTTATGGTACTCTCTGACCATTGACATTTAGGAGACTGGAACTGCGTCATGACTAGAAAGCACAACAGAGAGTTGGAAAGCACATTAGGCAGTCAGTCAACTGGAACAAAAGAGAACTGCAATTTAGCAATAGCAGAATAAAAGCATGTAAAAACAAGCCAAAAAAAGTCAGCAGGGTAAGCATATGACTCTAAAACCACTTTTTCAACAGTTTTGTACTCCCACTCCCTTTTACAAACACATACAAATCACAATGCCTTGTGATTATAAAACTGCAGAATTGTTAAAGCATAATTCTTTCTGATTACAAAAAGATCCTAAGTTTAAGTCTCTAGCATTCTCAGGTAGGACTAAAATTCCCAGTCTTTTTTTTTTAATTCAAACAATTTTTATTGATTTTTACAATTTTTATAGGAAAAGGGGAAGTGGTAAGGCTCAATGATAACATTTTAGGACTTCCATGTCGGGGTTGGTGATCGCCTCCTGGGTTTCATACAAATACATTTTAAAAAATATATAGTGGTGAGAAATAGATATATCATATTACATTTCATACATTCATTCAATCATTCTTTTTTTTTTAACATCCATCTTGGTTACAGTGAATTTCAAAACATACTTATTTTTGAGATCTGAGTCTCTTAGCAATAGTTTCTTCTTCCTCCTTCTCGTCAATGGGCGGAGTCGCGGCCCCTCCTGCTCCCTCTTTTTCTTCTAGGAGTGGGGAGTGCTTTCTAAGAAAAGCCTCCGCCTATCCTATTGTTTTAATTGTTAAAGCATAATTCTTTCTGATTACAAAAAGATCCTAAGTTTGTCTCTGGTATTCTCAGGTAGGACTAAAATTCCCAGTCTTAACCACTGCCATCGAGTTGACACAGCTAGACTAGATAAAGACAATAGTCTGATTTAGCGTAAGGCAAGAATCAGAAGCAACCAAAATTTATTCATCCAGGAATTAACTGGATAAATTACAGAGACTTGTGTGTGATATTAAAATTTGATGTATTAACATTGGAATATAAAGAACAAAACACTTATACTCTTCATGAGCAGGACCCTGAAGTTCTTCTCACAGAGATTAAAATTTTTCACAGATTTTTCAGAGTCCTAGGGCAGAAAGGGGGATTTACCTCTTGTATCTTTCACTCTCTATAGATTTCTAGAATCTGTTCTCTTCATCCTAACATCAATACCACTCAACATTCTATGGATATTGAATGCCTATGTAAAGGAGGCTGCCAAATATTTGCAATTTTGTGTTAAGTGGCATTTTCACAGAAGATTGGCATTGAGAAAAAAAACAGGAACCCCCCCCCCCCCCGCCCCAGTTCTTTAAAGGACGAACCAAAAATGAAGAACAACAGATTGGGAGAGATTCCTGTAGGAAATCAAAACCCAAAGATCCTGGGTGATACAAGATCCTTCAATAAACACTTCTTCTACCTGAACACAGTTACTAGTATTAGTCATTAGAACTGAATTATTAGAGCACAGGGGACATTTGATCTCTTTGCTTTTGTATATATTTTTTTAAAAGTTGTGAGTAGCTTTTTATCTTAAAACTTCAGAGTGCTACAGCCAACTGTTTTATAACTTTAGAAGAATTTGTTATAAGCATACAAGAGCTAATTCTAACAGTAGAAAAGCAGCAGAAGTTTATTGAAATATTATGTCCACTGTTTATGGGTTAAAGGACTAATTGACGCCAAGGACATGGCATGGTTTCTACCATATTAAATGTTTAATTGCTGGAAAACATCATTTCAGCCTATAATTTTGCAAATCACTTTTGGGTTCTTACTTGTACTATCATGATACACTGGGAAAATGTTGTGATGTCTACTCAATCCTAATTCACCATGAAAACCCAGGTTTTTTCATATAATGAATATGTGTATTTGTGGTAAGATCATAAACAAATGTCTAATATGTGGCAAATAATGAGAGAATTGGGACAGAATGGTAAAGGATAGAAATTAGAGGGAAAGAGCATGGATGGAAAGAAACTAAATCAACGACAGGAAAGTCTTTTATGAAAAAGTATTAGAAGGGATCTTAATCTTCCAGCAAAATGAATATAATTTAGCCATAAGGAAAGTGATGCAGAAGCTCTCTGCAATAAATTGAGAAATATTATACTACCAAAATACCAGATTAGGCATGTGGAATTACAGATGTTATGAAAAATATGCTTGGCATATTTAGATTTAGATTTTATTCAATTTGTATCCCGCCCTTCTCCAAAAGGACCCAAGGCGGCGCACAGGAATCTAAAATAACATACAAAAGTAATACAAAATACACAAATTTAAAACCTATTAAATAACAAAAACATGCGCTAAAACCAATTAAACCCCCCCATTTTAAAACTATCTAATACTAGTCACAGCGGAGGCTATGTTAGGGCGGCTTGATGAAACAGGTGTGTTTTTAGACTATATCACCATAGTAAAAATCATATATGAAGATGCATGATTTCTGCAGTAAATGAACATTTCAATAAATGAAATATGAATATGAATATGAATATATATATATATATGTGTGTGTGTGTGTGTGTGTTAGTTTTATGAGCTGATCAACAATTATAGATATATATAGATATATATAGATATATATAGATATATCAGGAAGAGAACCTGGTGGCCTAATGGCTAAGGCTCCTGCCTAGCATGTAATACAGCCCCGGTTCAAATCCCAGTAAGGGTATGGCTAGCTGATGAAAGCTAAAAAGCTCGAAATAGATCTATACTAGTCTCCCTGACTTATTTATTGATCAGCTCAAAAACGTAACACACACACATACACACACACATACATATATTCATAGAGAAAAGGAGAGTTGCAAGGTATCCAAAAAAAGCAAGAAAACTTAAGATTAAAAAAGGCTGAAAAATATAGAGCAATTTTGATGTAAATAAAATTGTTTTTGAAGTAGGTGAAAAGCAGTAGACTTTACACAAGCAAACTATACAAGGATGAACACATTTAAAAACAAAAGTGGCAGAAGTATTTGGGAAGAAAATAAAATGAATGAATGGTGAAAGAAATATTTCATAGGTTTGAATGGACATGACAGACATAATCATACAAAAAAGAATAATGAAAAGGAAGCCATAAATGTGGTGAGACTGTTGAAGAACAATAAAAATGAAGGATAGTGAAGAAAATAATCATGACCTAATTATCGAAATGTTAAAATGTGAATGCAGATTGCTTATGGAGTGGTTGTTCAACTATCTCTTCCTCATGTTTCAAAGAATGTTATTGGTTCCGAATACAAAAAGAAACTTGTGTGAATGCAAAAATAATAGGAGTTGAATTATGGAACATGGTTGTGTTATTATTGAGCTGAAGGATGATTGGTGAATGGGGTAATAACAGTGTGTTTTTAAATAAATTGTATGCATACCATCAGCGCAATGAGCTAGAAGTAAAACAATTTAAACAATTAAATAAGGTCATATTCTGCTTTTATAATTCTTCGCTGGATATTGAACATAAAAACTAAGTAAAGTTTTTTTTAAAAGTCATTAGAAATGTATTAATTGGGGATAATTTAAAAATAGAAGACTTCATATTTCAAGGTGTTGGTCATCATCTTTAAAGCGCTCCATGGCACAGGACCTAGTTATTTGCGGGATCGTATCCTGCCCCATACATTACTTCGGCCGATTCGCTCTCACAGAGAGGGACTTCTCTGGGTGCCGTGCACTAGGCAATGCCAGCGGGCGACGCCCAGGGGAAGGGCCTTCTCTGTGATGGGCCCAACCCTTTGGAATGACCTTCCCCCTGATATCAGAACGACCACGGACCTCCGCTCCTTCTGCCAGAAACTCAAAACGCACTTGTTCCATCTAGCTGGCTTGGCCTAATTTCATGCTGCTCACCCCAGTCTGTGTTTTTAAATGATTTTATTCGGTTTTATGGGGTTAGTTTTTAACTTTTATAAATTTGTACAGGGGATTATTTAATTCGATTTTAACTTTGTATGTATTGTTTTGATTTTAGTAGTTTTAATTTTTACCTGTACACCTCCCCGAGTCCCTTCGGGGAGAGGGGGCGGTCTAGAAATCAAATCAAATAAATAAATAAATATGAATTAGTCAATGGACATGATAGAAGTAAGAATCGATGGCAAAGAGAGAAAAGTATAGACAGCTGTAGTGAATAATGTTGCGAGTAAACTAGGTTTAGATTTCCTTTCCTTGTACTTTATCTTCTGCCTTTAATTTATTTTGCTTACTACAACATACACTTTTCTTTGCTTTGCATAATGTTGCTTACTTTGAAAGGGAATAGCATTCTGGTGTGTATGTGTGTGCATATACATAAACATTACTTTATCAACAGAGTCAAACATTGCGAATTATCAAATCTGCAGTTTAAAGTTCTAAATATAGAAACAAGTGAATATTTCAAAATCTTTACTTGTTTTAAAGTAAAGAAAAGTACTTCCCATTCTCTGTTAAACCACACAAGACCCAAAAAGTTACGTAATGGATTCAGAAGGATCTAGGGAAAGACGTAAAGACACAATCTGTTGCCAATAATTAGAGATTACAATCAGAAATCAACCAATCAGCTTCTGGTATCTAGGCACCCCCAGGTGAAGAGAGAAATAGGTAAATATATAAAATGTATATATTTGGCCAAACTGATTATTACCGCGGAATCACTAATACTGTATAACTTTCACAGCTCAAAGAGTTTTTATTTGTTGAGTCTATACATAGGATCAACTGAAGAAGAAAACCAGTTGAAAAACATGCTAGTTTAAATACCGTATTTTTCAGTGTATAAAATGCATCCTTTTCCCTAAAAAGAGAGAGTGAAAATCTGGGTGCGTCTTATACTCCAAAAAATACGATACTGCCTTGATAAGCCTGAATTTATCAAACATATCTGATCCCCTCTTCAACAGTCTTCTAGAACAAAAACAAAACAGAAAAAGAAAAAACAAATAAAAAACCATGTTTCAAAGGAATTCACAGCCGGTTGAACAAGTACCACTTACCAGGGGCATAAGGAAACCAAAGGATATTACCTAAAACACTTCTCAACTGTGAGCACAAACTGAAGGAGAGTCCCAAAACAAGGTGAGAAGGCAGATCTACATCAAGTAATCTTAAAGATTATTATTACTCATTTTCTTTTTAGGATTTCAGCAGCTACTGGAAGACCTGGGGATATTAGGACCTTCGTTCAGCATCACAAAATGTTTTTAATAACGCTCTCACTAAAATCTCCTAAGCGTACAGGACCTAAAACAAAAATAGAATGTAGAATGCAATGCTTCCACTGCTCTATTTTTTCCATTCTCTTCTATTTTTTATTTCTATCCTCCTCCCCTCCGACATCCCCCCCCCCACCTGCCCTGAGTAAGTAATGACCATGTTGTGGAAAGTCAATTAAGTTTTTTCTACAGTAAGTTTTTTTGACCTGTATTCCTTTTGAAAGTTTTCTCTTCTTTGTACATTTTGTACTTCAGCCAGATTCAGGATTCCACAGACTTTCCTCAACCCTGGGACCTTTAACACTTGTGGACTTCAACTCCTATGTTGGCTGGAGAAATCTGGGAGTTGAAGTCCCAGAGTTGAGACACACTGCTCTGGGGCATAGATTATATTACTCTGGTTACATCAGGAACAGTTCACTGAAAACTGAAATCACTATTATATATTTGTATATATACAAGTGCAAGAAACTGTTGGAGTGTGAAATGCTTCTTGGTTGAGATTCTGGCATGTCCCCATCCTGTTCCCTACCCCTTCTGAATTTCTCTTGTTTTATTTCAACAAACCATCAGAATTCTAGGATGATGAATCACTTTTTTTAGTTTTCTTTCCCTCCTCCTCATAATGATAATAATGACAGCAGAAGATTTTTTTTCCTTAATGACTTCCTTAATTCTATAAGCCTTCAAATTCCTTGAACTCTACCAATATCTCCCTCTTGTGTATAAGTGATGCATTTTGACTCTATACATTAGGGACAAGCACATGGACTTTGAAAATAGCAGATATGGTAAACTTATAAGAAGAACCAATTAATACTGTTATTCAATAAATGTTTAATGAGCAATTAGTCCCCTGTACTCAGCACAGCCAGGAAGAGCACTCTAAGACTTTCCAAAATACAGCTCTAGTGTGTATTATTAGATGAACATCCTCCAGTTAAAACATTTAAAAGGCTATGCAATGGAAGCAAAAACAAGATTTCTCTGATGGGCTGCTAATGCAGAACCTAAAATTTAATCTTTTTGACATATCTGAACCCTACAAAAAAAAGAGCCATATGCTAGGCTATAACCAAGCATTCCTAATATGCAATTTATCTCGTATCTCCACACTTGACTTGTCAAACGATGACTCTTCCAAGAAAAATATAAACTTGATGTTAATCACACTCCATATCTACCAAAGTCAAATTTCTATTGTATAAATGGCTGATCAGCTTTCATCACTTCTAGAAAAAAAGTAATTTTCTTGAAGAGGGAGTGGGAAAAAGGGGGAAATCACAGATGCTACCAATTAACATCAAATGGTACAATTGGAAAACATTTATTTTTCCCAATGCAGGAAAACCTACTTATTAGCAGCTTTGAAGCAAGACAGTTAATACTCAGTTTCTACTGCTACTAATGGTTTTTGCAAAATTAATACTGTGGTATTTCAAATTGACATGTAAATAATTTGTGCTCTCTTGTGCCATCCAGAAAGCAAGTCATGTGTTTTGTTTCATCTGGTGGTAACAGCTAGTTTTGGGGTAGAAAAAAAGCTGTTCTCTAGGAGAACATGTATTTCCAAAGTTAAAGTTAAGATATGCCAGGTATATAAATTATGTTAATTTAATTTGAAGGAGTTCTGAAACACAACACATGTGTTAATTCCAAGTATTACCATGGGTGAAATCCAGCAGGTTCTGACAGGTTCTGGAGAACCAGTAGTGGAAATTTTGAGTAGTTCAGAAAACCAGCAAATGTCACCTATGGCTGGCCCCAAAGTGGGGTGGAAATGGAGATTTTACAGTATCCTTCCCCTGCCACGCCCACCAAGCCAAACCATGTCCACCAAGCCACGCCCACAGAACTGGTAGTAAAAAAATAATAATTTCACCACTGTATCACCTTACCTTTCGTGATAGGGTTATCAGATGGATTGCAATGCATTTGATGACTAAGATAAATGTATCAACCTGAAAATGGTATTTTAGCATAGGATCTGTAATAGGGCTGTCAAAATGACGACATGTGTGACATGGCATCATTGCACAATAACTAGATAGACTGTCTAGGACCTAGGTAGTTAACACAGTCACTCCAAATGATTATTTCTTTCTGACAGATGGCAAAGAAAATGAAAGAGTTGGACATACAATTAGAAGTGCACTGGTAAAGATTAAGGCCATATTTGATATGCATGAATAAGCTCTTGTTGAAGCTTCTGCCATAGCAGTAGAAGAAGCAAAAGATTTATTTTTCTCTCAACCTACTGCTTCAGCACAATGTCATCCGGCCAAGTGAACCATTTCTTGCATTCTGAACCTTGCATAGACTACAGGTGAATCTTCAGCAGTTCAATGTCAAATGTTTGTGCTATACTTTGAAAGTTACATTGCTCCTGTTTTCTCAAATTTAAGTTTCCAAGCAAAGGATAGATTTTGAGAGGATACCTGATTGTGCAGTTTTAATAAACGATACACGATTTTGCTGTTTTAGAATGTGGTTAAATTGGTTGCAGTGGCCAACTTACTTGGATTTTCCCTATCTTGCTGTTAATGTGTGGTATAATGTAAGGAATATTGTGCTGGATTAGAACTAGGAAAACCCAAGTTCAAATCTATTATCAGACATGAATATTCATTGGATCACGTTGAGCCAGTCTTGGACTAAACTGGTCCCAGACTGATGTAGCGAAAAAATTGGAGGTGAGAGCACCAGGTACTCAATCTTGAACTTCATCATTTTGCCCCCAACACTCTGGGGACTCATATTACCAATCTCAGAAAGATAGAAGGCTGAGTGAACTTGGAGCCGGTCAAGATCAAATCCCTGACAGTCAGCAGAATTAGCCTGCAATACTGCATTCTAACCACAGCTGCGCCACCACAGTAGAATCTACTACCAGAAGAATGATCTTTCTCTCCTAAACAACATAGACAACACCAGGTATAGGATTAGGCTGCTAGTCCTGTCATGTTATATTTCTTGTATAAACGGAGATAATGCATACATTATTAACTCTAATATGAAAAAGATGCTGATGTTGATTCAAACTGAAACCCAGGGAATTTCAAAATGGAGTGTTATTCTATATATAATATGTGATGAGGATATGATTGATTTGAGTAATATAAAGGCTTCACTTTCTAGGCTCAACTGACACAATAAATATGTCTTGGGTATTTTTGTTTTCTATTGGTTTATAACTTGCCTTCTAATTTCTGCAAACATTCCAATTTCTTTCCTAAGAAGAGAAAAATGACATATACTCTTAACTCAACATTGCCATTTTTTTTAGCATTCCCTAAATTTTTTGAGGAGGAAATGGGTGTTATAGTTGATTATAAAATCCAAGTAAGTCATCTTTGTACCCCTTTTCTGCCTATGTTTCTAATTGTACTTTGATTGTAATATAATTAATGTAATATAAAATTAATATAATTAATTAATATAATTAATTTTATCATGCAGACTTTTTACACTGAATCTAACAACTAAAACCCATCAGTTTAATATGATCATCCAAGATGATAACATGTCATAGTTATGACAATATTTATCTGTACAAATATATTTTAGTTTATATTGTGTAACAGGTGGGAAAAGGTACCATTATTTTCAAACAATTGTTCCTTCCTGAATCCACATATTTCTAAAGTAAACCAGGTAGCACCTTATCTGACTAAAAAAAATATTATTCGGAAAAAGTAATATTACTAATATTATGTTTAGACACAAAAACAAACATAGCTCTCTAGCCACAACGTAGAATATTCTAAAAACTATCACAATAAACAATCAAAGAACTAAGTAAAGGAAATGCACCTGAATATTAGTCAAATAACATCATACTAAAAATAAATGAAAATGTTGTTATATTTTTGCTATCCCAGACATATTTCCAAATTTCTTTACTTGTAGAGGCTGTTTTATATAAGCTTAACTGCTTAAGATGCTCTTATAAAGAACATTTATTCACACACTTAATTAGGATTCCAAACTTAGAAAAAGTTCATAAATAGTTGAAGTATTATGAAATATATTTTCCAGAATTCCATCTTTCTGTAAGTGAAAATCTGAAATCCATCACAAGCATTAAGGTTTTACAATGTTATGACAATCCACTTTCGACAGGTTTTGGGGTTTTGTTTGCTTTTTTCCCCAGTCTAAGTCAAGGGTGTCAAATTGGTGGCCTGCGGGTTGGATGCATCATGTGTAGGCCACACCCACCACAGCTCTGTAAAGGCAAAAATGTTGCAGTATATCACACGATGCAATTGAGTTTGACATCCGTGGTCTAAGATATTTTTTTTTATGTCTGCAACATGCCACGATTAGCTGCTGCATTGCTAACTTTTCTCTTGTCTGCTTGTGACCTCATTTACCAGCAACTTTCACAACAACCAGTGAATGACATCAGTGACTAAATGTTGATTAAAACAAGATAGGGAGTACTCCCTCTGACCAGAGAGAGCTCAGCTCAATACAGCCATCAGTTAACCAAAAGGAATTCCATGTCCATATTGCTGGAACACGTTACTTTCGACATTGACCTTGATAGGACATTTAATGTTCATTCAAAGTACGCAGGATGGTGAAAAGAGGTGTACTTTCTAACCTGAAATGATCATGCTGGTAACAGAAGGTCAATGTATGGTAAATTTCAATAACTACTCAATGTTAATAGGCTGTTGCATTTGGTCTGCAAGAATTGAATTGCTTGAAACCATTATACACATGAATATACCAATGACGTTTCCAAACAGAAAATACTAGTCATGCAAGCCACACTTGATTCTACTGCAAATATATCAGTGAAGTGAACCTGAACTAGTTAGATTACTATATTTTGAAAAACAAACACAGTCAAAGAACACAACCAGCCACGTACCCAGCCTCCATTGTCCTGGATCCAATTGTGCAGGTGCCTGTTCATGTACTCAGTCATCCATTCAGCAATACTGTCCACAAGAGGTGACATCTCCCGACTGACACTTTCCACACACAGCATGCCACCAAATTCAAAGAATGCCACAATCCTTCCCCAATTTACTCCGTCTCGGAACAGCTCTTCCACAACAGCCATGAAATGACTTCTGGCAGTGACTGGAGTCAAGTGCAGTTGACCAGACATATGGGTAAAGTCCCTTTGATACCTTCGGGAAAACTCATCACCAGCTTGGCATAGTGTGGAATAAACAACTTGGGGTACAGGATGTTCTTCAGTGGCAGCCAAGTTACTAACAGCAGCAGAAGGCAGAGGCACCAGTCCTCCAAGGGCAGGAAAGGTCCCAACAGCAGAAGAAACATTTTCTCTGTCTCCACTGGCAACCCAGTCGTATCCTTTCTGTGACAGCTTGTAATGGATGTACCTCAGCACTATCTCCCGGTTACTGTAATCTCTTATCCCAGGATGAGCCATCATTTACAAGAGACTGCTGGGAGGGGAATAAAAAGAAAGACAAAATGTCCCCCTCCCCACCCAAAAATTAAAGCAGCCAGTAAATAGTAAGTGCCAGTGTTATATGGAATCCAGTTGCTTTGTTGTGTGTAGTTCCATTTGTGGAGGTGGGCTGAAGTCCTTAGATCTCAAATGTATTTCTGTCTTCCCAGCGTCTCTTCTTTCATATATGATAGGGGATGGAGACCAGATTTAAAATGAAGCCAATATTGTATTCCACATGTAATATTTATTACAAAATTGATGTTCAGAATCCTTCCTTCCTTTGGGTTGAAATACATCTAAAAAGAAAAAAGAAAATCAAATACCTTTTTTCAAAATCAGGTGCTTTCCCCCCTCCATTCTAGATGCTGATCTAGAATAGGGAAGAAGATGCTGTGCGTACATTTCAATTCTCCTCCCGCCCCCTTCAAAATGATTTACAGATTACAGCAGTTTCCAATGCAAATTCATGTAAAGCACATTTAACTAAACTCTTTATTTTTTCCATAAAGAAAAGTTAAGATGAAGTAAATTCCCTGTAGAAAATACTTACTTGAATTAGAAATGTTCTTTCCTGTCCAATGTCCTTACAGGGAAAAAAGCAAACAAAAAAACTTCATAGGTTTCTTAAAATATTAAACACAAGGATTTTTTTTTTAATGATGATTCCAAAAAAAGGGGGGGGGGGAATAAAGAAGCAAAAGAGGCCTTCAGCTCCTGTTGAATTAGTTCGATTTCCAAAAATATTTCTTGGATTTCTGTTTGGATGACATTTCCAAAGATGTGTCAGAGCTCACAAATCCTGGTTCTGAAACTTCAGAAAAGGAGACCAAGCCAAAACAGCGGCAGCAGGGGAGGTAAAAATAAATTCTGAAAAGCATCAGAGAAATGCATTTTTCAGTTTAGGCTCTGGAATTAAGTAGGGTGCTCCAGTGCCATAAATTTTTTTTCACCACCAACGTAGTTTCATGCAGACCACGGATCTTGAACCCAATACCCCTAAACCACCATCACCATCATTCTCTCAAATTATACCACCCACGCCCCCTCCCTTCTTCCACTGCTTAACTCCAGGAGACAGACAGATAGACCCACATCCATAATTGGGAAGGAGCCAAATAAGTATCAGGCAAAAAAAAAAAAAAAAAAAAGCAAAGAGAAGAGGTGCCTGAAATATTAATTGATCCTAATTATTCCCCCTCCCCCCCACCACCCTCCCTCCCCGGTGCCCTTGGTACCCCGGGCAGCCTCGTAAAGCTTCCTAGTCACGAGGCGCCTCCTCCTTCTCCAGCGTCGGCTCCAGATTGGATGTGCTGCGTTCGGCGCGGAGGCTCCAGCTGCCGATGGGGAGGTCTCGGCGGCGGGGGAAGGCATAGTCAATGCGGCCGCACACGGGGGGTGTGGGGGGAGGAGACAGAGGAGGGGAGCTCCCAACGCTTCAGGCTCGGCAAATGGGGCAGCCTTTCTTCTAGCCCCACCTCGCTCTTCATTCAAGAAAAAGGGAGGGGAGGGGAAGGGAGAGGAAGACGCAGAGGGAGGGCGCCAACTCTCGCCTTTTTTTCGCCGCTGCAGCCCCGGACGAGGCTCGCACGGTTGCGCGGCTGACCTGCCTTTTCTCGACCTTGGGATTGCGTGCTTCTCCGCCAGGGCTTCAGGCTCCGATGGCCCTCGCGGGTGGGTGGTCCACGACGGGGAAGGGTAGACCGGGAGGGGGGGGGGGAAGAGAGGAGGTTCCCCTTGGTTGCTTTTCATTCATGTTTAAGGTTGGGATGGGTCGGCTTTGAAGCGGTCCTGGGATTGTTTTCAGGGCGAAAACGCCCTGGGAGAGGAAGGAGGCATTGTATGCAAAAGCGCCTTTCGGGGTTGTAAGTGGCCGGGCCATTCGCTGCGGCAGGTCAAGGACGCTTACATCTCCAAAGAGGAAACTGAGGCCGAGAAAGAGGAGGAGGCGGCATCATCACTTGTCGGGGGGACCACCCAGTAGCTTCCTATGGGAGCTACAAAATGCAACCCATCTGCAGCGTCGCCAAAAAACCCACGTTGAACTCTAAAGCGGGGTAGGGGTGGAGGAATAATATAGTTGAGGGTGTGTGCTGTGTAACGTCCCTGCTGCCAAAAATATGCGCATCCAGTATTTTGGGGGTGTTTTTTTTAGCCACTTAAGTTTAGGAAGTGTTCCTTCCTCCCCAATTAAACAGCGACGACGAACCATCAGTGCAAATGTAGCTGGGTCTGCAAAGTGGGGGGTGGGGGGGGGAGGCGTCTCCGTCCTTCATAATTCCTAATCCATTTAAGCAGCCATCTCCACGAAGTAGAACCGACGCCCCCTCCCCCTCTGTTGGGGTCTCCCAGCAAAAGTTGCCCCAAGAAAATCCGAGCGGGGGTCGCCATTAGTCCGGACACGCGTATTCGGGGGAGGGGTGGGGGTGGGGGGGAAAAGGAAGGAAATATTATTTGCATCAACAGGCTGCCACCTGCCGTCCAGCCTGAATGCCTTCCTCATGCTGCAATCTGTCCTTGAATCTCCTTGCTCGGTTTATTCCCGCCTTTTCTTGAGGGGACTGGAAAAAAACTTGTGTATACAAGCACCATGGCTCGGGGCCTAGCTACATGCGAGACCGTCTCCTGCCCCATACATCCCTCCGACCGATCCGCTCCCATAGAGAGGGCCTTCTCCGGGTGCCGTCGCCCGGGCAATGCCGGTTGGTGACACCCAGGGAAGGGCCTTCTCTGTGGCGGGCCCAATCCTCTGGAACGACCTGCCCCCTGAACTCCGCACTACCACGGACCTCCGCCTTTTCCGCCGGCGTCTTAAAACGCATTTATTCCAACAAGCTGGCCTAGCATAACCACCCGATATGGACTTTTATTAGCTATAAATTTTAATCAGAGGATTTTAAAATGTTTTTAGCACGGGGTAATTTAAGTTTAATTGGGTTTTAATAATGGTCTATTTATGTATGTTTTGATTTTTAATTTTCCTGTGCGCCGCCCTGGGTCCTTTTGTAGGAGAAGGGCGGGGTATAAATTTAATAAAATAAAAATAAAAAATAAATACTGTCAGGGTGTGGGTAAGAAGAGCTGTGCGGTCTTCACCTGGTAGAAGGCACCCATTCTGTTCTGGGTCTTCTAAACAAATTGTGGTCTTGGGCATATTACATCCCGACTCTTAAGAAAGCATTCTCCAGTACTAAAAATAACAAGGTTGTTGTTAAACCCCAGTTCTTATTGCTGCTCAGTTCTTCTGACTCCCCCCTCCTGCCCTTCAAATTGTTGAAAATACTCTTGGTGGTTATCAGATAATTATCTGGAAATAACACTAAGATCTCTTATAATGTAAGCCAACAATGGCAAACATAGGGTGTGTGTTAAAAAACGCCATGGCATTTTGGGTGATACACCAGTGCTCAATAACAACCAACTATTTTTGAAAGTTTGCCCCATTTTTGCACAAATTTTGGGAGGCCTTACAAGAATGAAGTGTTCTGCATTGCCTCTAGACCAGTGGCTCCCAACCTGGGGACCCACGCCCCACAGCGGGGCAATTTGACTTAATGGAGACAATTTGAACCTTGGAAATGGCGAAAGGTGGCATTTTTGAATGGCTGCTCTGGCATCAGTCTCTACTTCAGGCCCAGCCTCTGAGCTGCTGCAGAATGCTGATGTTCAAGGTGGGCTTGATGGGAATTGAGATAGAGAAGTGTTTTTCTTTTGTTGGGGGGGAGGGGTGTGGCTCACCAGCAGAGTTGAGTTAGGCCTTTTCCACATTTTGACACATGGAGCCCAAAAGGTTTGCCCTAAACACTGATTTAGGGTGTGAAATGGTCTTCTGAATATCAATAGCTTGGTTTATAACACAATATTAGATGGCCTGATATATAGATACACCATTCTGCTTTTTTGGAGCACTCTGGTTAGAAAAGCAGAAAGGTATACAGTAATCCCTCGTTTTCCGCAGCTTCGTTTTCCGCGGATTCAGTGCTTCGCGGATTTGTAAAAAATACAAAAAAAATGCATTGGTAGGAGGCAAGCGCCCCCTAGTGGTTGCTTTAAACATGTCCACCAATTCAAGTTTCCTAGCGAATCCTACTTCGCGGATTTCCGGTTTTCGCGGACGGGTGCGGTCCCGATTAGCCGCGAAAAACGAGGGATTACTGTATTAGGCTATTTAACTGTTACAAATAAGTTTATTAGTTTGTCAAAAATGTACAAGATAGCAGGTATAAATATAAACATGGATATAAATGAAAAAAATGAATACAAATAGATAGGGACGGTAGGCATGCTGGTGTGTTTATGGACACCCCCTTTACGGACCTCTTAGGGAATGAGGTAAGGTCCACGGTAGACAGTGTAAGGTTGAAGCTGTGAGAGTTAGAGAATATAACAATGGAGTCAGGTAGAGCATTCAAGGCATTGACCACTCTTGCTGAAGTCATATTTTCTGCAATCGAGTTTGGAGCGGTTTACCTTGAGTTTGCATCAATTGTTTGCCCGTGTATTATTGAGGTTGAAGCTGAAGAAATCGTTGACAGATAAGACATTGTAGCAGACAATTTTGTATACTGTGCTTAGATCACACTGCAGGCATATGGTTTTGGAGTTTTCAACATTCACCATCAAGCCAAATGAGGAAAACATGCTCATAGGATCTGAGGTATCACAAAACTTTGCTCAGTCCATGGGAAACACTAAAATGCAAATTGGCCCTTCGTGGAGAAAGCATCCTAGAAAATACCTCAAAAGCTACAGCTGGCTAAGAATACGTGGGCTGATACATTCTGGATTTAGCAAGGTTTTTTGGATCAACTTTAAAGAAAACCCCCAAATTCCAACAATATGTGCAGCACTGATCAAGCAATCTTGGAAACATTTTCTTGCAGTTATTGCTGCTTAAGAGGTCTCTCCAGTTACTGAAAACAAAGATCTGCCACACACAATACGTAGCTTTGAGGATCATTTTCCTCAGTGAATCAATGAACAACTTATTATATTTTGACTCCTTTAACTCATTTATATCACTTAATTTAGTTTCTCTTTATATATAGTTTGTGTGGAGAACAGATGATTTTTAGCTCACATTTATGTATAAATATTGAAAATTTTAAAAAATTCATAATTTTTCCAGCATCACTAAATAGTGGAAGAAAGATTAATTGCCAAACTATTTAAAAAAAAAAAGGGGGGGGGGAATAAACTGACTAGATTATGAAAAATCATCTCTTAAATGCTGTTAAAAATATCCTCTGGGACTAATGGAAATAATCATAATAATATGCATGTTCTAATTTCACGTAAATACAAGTGGAAAGGCAATTAGAGCATGCTACAACTAAAGGGAAAGTTTTACAAACACTTCCATTTCTTTGTACTCTTTGTTTACCTGTTAACCAAATTTTAATTGGTTTGAATAAAATAGATACTAATAGATAAAATAGAGTTATTAATCCAAGCTGTCTGGGTTATTTTTAGTTCTTTAGTGTAAGAATGAGTGAATAAAATGATTCTTTCATTATACTTTTTGAATTTTGAAACCACACACTCCCTATCCCAACCTTTAGATAAGTTTACAAAAAATTAGTCTTATTTTATGTTGCCACCTAGTGGCCATTCATATTTTTACACTTTGTTAAAACCAATCAGTCAGAACAGAGCTGGGCAAGTCCAGTCCCTATAACGGGGTACATTTTAGCACAGGGCAATAATATTTAATATAGTTTTAATTATTTATAATTTTTATATGTATATGTTTCTTAAATTTCCTGTACACCGCCCCGAGTCCCTTCAGGGAGAGGGGGCGGTTAATAAATCCAATAAATAAATAAATAAATAACATTTCAGATGACTGAACAGTGACTGTTCAGTCTTTTCTTAAAAACCTCCAGTGATGAAGCACCCACAACTTTTGAAGGGAAGCTGTTCCATTGGTTAATTGTTCTCACTGTTAGGAAGTTCCTCCTTAATTCTAATTTAATTTTAATTTAATTTAATTTAATTTAATTATTAGACTTATAAACCTAGGTTGCTTATCTCCTTGATTAGGTTCTACCCATTGTTTCTTATCTTGCTTTCTGGTGCTTTGGAAAATAAGCTGAGCCCCCTCTTCTTTGTGCCAACCCCTCAAACACTGGAATATGGCTAAGGTGTCACCCCTAGGTATTCTTTTCTCTAGACCAGGGGTGTCAAACTCAAAGCCCATGAGGTGGATTTGGCCTGCGGGGTGCTTAAATCTGACCCCTGGGACCAGCCTGGAAATAGCAAAGGACTGGCCTACAGTGCCTCTTGCAGCCAAAATGAGGCATTGGGGGGGGGGCTGCATGCACCCCTTTTTTCACCTGGATGGCCTCCTGCAGCACTCTGCTGGCCAAAACATCCATCTCATGTCTCTCCCCCCCCCCCTTGGCTGGCCCATGGAGAACTACAATACTGATCCGGCCCTTGAAGAAATCCAGTTTGACACCCCTATTCTAGACTGAGTGGCCATACCCAATTCCTGCAGCCATTCTTCACATGTTTTTGTCTCCAGGCCCTTAATCATCTTAGTTGTTCTTCTTTGCACTTTTCTCAACATCTTTTTTGTAATGTAGTGACCAAAACTGGACGCAGCATTCCACGTGTGGTCTTAGTAAAGCTTTATAAAGTGATACTAATATTTCCTGTGATTTTGATTCTATACTTCTGTTTATTAAACCAAGCATTGCGTTCACTTTCTTGGTTGCTGCTGCACAATGCTGGCTCATGTGATTGTCTACTAGGGCGCCAAGGTCCCTCTCACAGTTACTGTTTTTGAGTCAGATTTAGCCTAATCTGTACTTGTATCTGGTTTTTCCTACTTGGGTATAATTTTTTTTCTCTGCATTAGGTTTTATGTTGTTGGATAGGCCCATTGTCAAGATCTTTTTGCATCCTGAGCTTGTCTTCTGCAGTGTTGCCTATTCCTGCCAACTTAGTATCATGTGCAAATTTCATGAGTTATCCTTCAATTCCCTCATCTAAGCCATTTATTTATTTATTTTTGTTAAATTTTGTATTTTGTTTTACATATACTGTATTTTTCGGAGTATAAGACACACTTTTCCCACTCTAAAAGAGGCTGAAAACCTGGGTGCGTCATACTCCGAATGTATATTTTTCGAAGCTTTTTTTCAGCCCTAATGAGGCGCTAATGAGTGAAGCGATCTTCCGGGCTTCCCCTGCTTTTCTCATTGCTTCTCTCTACGATGATCAGCTGTGCTTTAGAAGCTGTTTTTTATCCCCAACCAGGGGATAAAAAGTGCACACATGCGTGCTCAAAACCAGCAAATATGTTGAGGCTGATCGGACTAAGGACACTAGCTAGATGAATCCCTGGTAGGCAGAATTTTGTTTTCCTATTTTCCTCCCCAAAAACTAAGGTGTGTCTTATACACCAGTACGTCTTATACCCCCCAAAATATGGTACACATTAATGTGTGAATAGTGTGGGACTTGGATGTTGTACATCCTAATACAAATAAAACTAGTAAAATTAATCATAGTTTTTACATTCAACCAATTTATATATTTCTTATAATAATACACATTTATATTAAGTTATAGTCTATCATTTTATTATTCAAGTCCACACTGATATTTCCCCTTTCTCTTGATCCTATATCTAGCCTAACTTTTAATCATGTCACCCTTTTATTAAAAGACATTTTCTATCCTACCTAATTTCTAATCATGCCACCATTCTAAGAAAAAAGGGAAAGAAAGAGAAGAGAAAAGCAAATCAGAACAACTATAAAAAAGAGAAATCTTTTCATTTCTATCCATCTCTTGCCCGCTTCAGACTTTGGTTGCTATGCTTTTTTTTTACTTGCCTCCCATATACTTCTCTTGGATCTTTATCTCTGTCTCCATCTACTTTTTGACTATTCAATCTAAATATTCCTCCCATCTCTAGCCTCTTCCACTGCCTAACTTCTAAAATATCTGCCCAAACCCCATCTCCCTTTTGAAGGTATCTTCCTGTATCTCCAGTCCTCTTTTCAACTCTGTTAAGATATTTCCCCCTGATTTAATTCATCAGTCACTGTTATTTTTATTATTATTATGATCTCCTCCTTATTTTCTTTTGTTCGCTGGTTCTTCAGTTCAATCTTTCCCTCCATGTCTACTATTAGCTTCTCCCTTTTCTGAGCATCTTGATCTTTACTCATCATCCCTCGTATAGTATTTTCCGCTTTGTTTTGTAATCTCCTTAAATCCTTTCTCCATTATATCCTTTGTGCTTTAGAAAATCAATTCCATCTCCTTCAAAGTTCCACTAATTTTTTCCTTGGTAAGCATCTTATTTTATTTTTAAAAATCCAACTTTTGTCCAGTAGTCCAAGAACCATTTATTCAGACCTAAAGTTGCCCTTGAAGAAGTACACTAATCAAAGTTCTGTATATCTCATAGGTAATCAATCAGTTCCGTTTAAATAGTCCCAGGAGTTATGAAGTGCCTCTTTATGTTCCCTTTACAGATTCAATCTTATAATATTTGTCAGCATTCCAAATAGCATCCAAAATAAAATCAAGAGTCTAAGGCAAAGTATTCCTCAAAGTTCCAATATATTAAGAGACACATGTTGGCACATCTGTGAAAACCCGAATCTGAAAGCTTCCCGGGTTTTCCCACCCAGTTGAAAATTCATGATCTTGCCCCCATACCCACAAGTCCATCACAAGGTGCAATCTTCCATTGCCACGCTGGCAATTCCACCCAGTGATGGGTTTCAAAATTTTTTAGAACCTCTTCTGTAGGTGTGGCCTGCTGTGCGGGAGTGGCTTGCTGGCCATGTGACCGGGTGGGAGTGTCTTGCCAACCATGTGACTGAGTGGGAGTGGCTTGCCAGCCATGTGACCAGGTAGGAGTGGTTTGGCAGTCATGTGACTGGGTGGGCATGCCCAACTTGTAAAATGTGGTGAAACTCACTTAACAACGCTCTTGCTTAGCAACCAAAATGTTGGCTCAGAAACTCTGGCATTTGAAGCTCGCAAGTCTTAAAGCTGTCAAGTTACAAGACCCTTGCACCCCAACCCTTTAGAAAAAAAATCCCCAGGGGTGTTCAAACTTGACAGCTTTAAGACATGTGGACTTCAACTCCCAGAATTCCTCCTCTCGCTCTTCATCTTGATGATGGGTGGATGGAACCGGTTCTAAACGGCACTGTAGATTTGTGGAACCTCTTCTATAGAAGAGGTTAGAACTGGCAGGAACCAACCCCTGATTCCACCCATCCAGTTCCGGTCAGGCTCAGAGGTGTAGAGAACAAAAGATGACCTTGGTTTCTAGAAAGGAATTTTATTTTAACAATACATTCTACTCCTTACTATTCCCCCTCCCAATTCCCCACTAATGAAACAGCATAATAGAAAAGAATATTAGTGTGGCAGGCCAAAGATCCAGAAAGGAATATGACTGCAGGCCTGACAAAATTCAGGGGTCACTTTAATTAAATAACTTCCTTGTTCTCATATTTAGTCCTATTAAATATTTTCACAATCCTCCATACAAGTATTCCCAGACTTGTATATTTTTGTTTCATCAGCAGGTGGCACTCTCAATTTAAATTTTAGTGTTGCCACTAATCAATTTTATTTTAGTCTTTTAATCGTAATTTTAATATATTTCAATTGTAAAAGCAGAATAAGTTTGTAAAGCAAATAATTCCAGTATTTTAAAATGATTTCCCACATCTTCCCAGTTTAAGAGTCCAATTTTCTGTATTTTTTAAATTTTTATTGTTTTTCTCTCTTTAAGTCTTTTTTTTTCCGGTCTGGTATTTTTCTCAGTATGCTTAATCGTCACTTTAACAAATAATTTGAATATTGTTGAATACGAATATATGCAAGTTTTAATAAAAGTCAAATTTATCTCACTAGGAAAGCATGCTTTGCCTGATACTATCCATAAATTAATCTCTAAATAAACAAACCCTCTTCTGTATGGATTAGAACAGAGCAAGTTCTTCAAGTTGCACAAGTTTTTAGCCATTTGTATATGGAATTGCACCAGTTAATACGAACCTAGCTCCCAACAATAAGGTGAGTGATAGGAACGATGAGAAGACTAAAGTAATAGTAATGCAGCCTTAGTGAATAGTTGGACAGTGGTGAGGGAATTATTTGTTTAGCAGAGTGATGGCATTTGGGAAAAAACTGTTCTTGTGTCTAGTTGTCTTGATGTGCAGTGCTCTATAGCGTCGTTTTGAGGGTAGGAGTTGAAACAATTTATGTCCAGGATAAATCTGTAAATATTTTCACGGCCCTCTTTTTGACTCGTGCAGTGTACAGGCCCTCAGTGGAAACCAGGTTGGCAGTAATTGTTTTTTCTGCAGTTCTGATTATCCTCTGAAGTCTGTGTCTGTCTTGTTGGGTTGCAGAACCAAACCAGACAGTTATAGAGGTGCAGATGACAGAATCAATAATTCCTCTGTAGAACTGTATCAGCAGCTCCTTGAGCAGTTTGAGCTTCCTGAGTTGGCGCAGAAAGAACATTCTTTGTTGTGCTTTTTTAATTATGTTTTTGATGTTAGGTGTCCATTTTAGGTCTTGAGATATGATAGAAGCTAGAAATTTGAAAGTCTATTGATACTGTGTTACTGCTTTGGATTTAAATATAGTTGTAATATGTACCACATTACCCAAGAGAACAAAAAAGGTTAATATTATACACCAGCAATGAAGAAAAACACATTACAGTCCATTTCTCTTAAAGATAATCACAAACACAATTTTTAATAGTTAATTCTTATAATATTTAGATTGGCAAAGTATTTATTGGCAAAAACAGTGAACAAAAGAGAAGTCTTCCTTTAAGCTAATTGGCATTTTATATGTTGTATTGTGAGAGGTGGTAGTATGGGTGGATTTCTCATAAAGTCCACCACCTTTTCTATGGTTTTGAGTGTGTTCAGTTCCAAATTGTTCCAGTCACACCACAAGGCTAGTTGTTCAACCTCCCGTCTGTATGTGGTTTCATCGTTGTCTCGAATGGAACCTATCACTGTTGTATTAACTGCAAACTTCAGTAGTTTAACAGATGGATCATTTGAGATACAATCATTGGTATATAGAGTATACCATTGGCACAACATGCTTTTAAATAAAAGAATCTTATTTGTAATTTACAGTCCACTTTTTACTTAATCTCTCAGTTTTGGGTGCCAGTCATTTTGGAACAGGGGCCTAGTACAGTAGAAGTAGTAGCTGAAGGAAAAAGGGCATTGGTACTTACCTGATATGCCTCTTCTAATAAGGGGAAGATAGCATCCAGGAATGGGTTATCTCTGCTCCACTCTGATTGGACTGAGTGTGTGTATTAATTAATTACACCAGTATAAAAGCCCCTCCCAAGGCTCCTATTCCAGTTTTTTCGACGAAGGAAATGATCACAGACTCATCGAAGTTATCTAGCAGTACTTTAGTAACTCAAGTCGTCAAAACAGAACCAACCGATGAAAACAGACAATTGCCCATAAACCCAGACGCTGTCAAAGGGTAAGGAAAACAGACCAGAAGAAACTACATCAAGAACTAGAACTGCAATCCACAACAGGGCGAATTATTAGAAGAGGCGTATCAGGTAAGTACCAACGCCCTTTCTCAATAAGGAGAAGATAGCATCCAGGAATGGGACATACCCAAGCCCAGCAACGTCCCATCCAAGGGTGGGCCCCCACCTCAAGGAGAGACACTTTCAGACCAGTCCACAGCCTGTAGAACTCGACGCCCGAAGGCAGCCTCCCCCGCTGCAAATTTGTCCAGTCTGTAATTACGTATGAAAGGTACTGGGGACACCCACGTTGCTGCTCTACAGATTTCTTCTAGAGAAGCTTGAGTAGACCAAGCCCTTGTGGTGGCCGCACTCCTGGTAGAGTGAGCCGTGATGCCCTGGGGTGCCTGCTCTCCTGCAGCTTCGTAGGCCAGTGCAATCGCTCGCCTGACCCACTGGCCAATGCAAGAAACAGACACCTTGCGGCCCATCGAGGAAGGGTGAAATGAGACAAAAAGGGCCTCGGACATTCGAAACCCCGCAGTGCGGTGAATATAAGTCTGGAGAGCCCTGCGTACATCAATTCCCTGGGAGTCCCCACCTGGGGCAAAATCAGGAAGTACTACCTCTTGCGAACAGTGGAAGAGGGATCCTATCTTGGGAATAAAGGCTGGATCGAGTCTAAGCACGACCCTATCAGGGTGAAACCTGCAAAGGTCATCTCTGACCGAAAGGGCCTGGAGCTCCAATATGCGGCGGGCTGAAGTCACAGCAACTAAGAAGGCGACCTTCTAGGAAAGGATGTTTACAGGTACCTCAGCCAGAGGTTCGAATGGCGCATGGAGAAGAGCCTCCAGGATCTTTGGAAGATCCCAAGATGGGTACCGGTGGACAACAGGAGGCCTAAGATTGGAAGCCCCTTTTACGAAGCATTGAATCGTGGGGTGTTGGGACAGTGTCTGACCCCCACCCCATGTAAGGACAGTCCCCAGGGCCGCTACCTGCCGTCGGATGGTGTTGGGCGAGAGCCCCCTGTCCAGACCATCCTGTAAGAATTCTAAAACCCTGGGGATGGACGCGACCTCTGCACGGATGTCCCTAGTGGTACACCAAGAAGTAAATGTCTTCTACATCGCATTATATATGCGGGGGTAGACGGTCTCCTGGACGGTATACCGGATCACCCTGTCATCCAGATCACCCTGTCTAGTCTGGATCACCCTGTCAGAGAACAGCCCTCCCCTCAGGGTGAGCCGCTCAATCGCCAGGTGGTCAGTTGTAGCCAAGCCGGGTCTGGATGTTCCAACGACCCCTGGCGGAGGGTCAGCCTGCTCACTGGCAGGCGCCATGGCTCCTCCGATGACAACGTGTGTAGATCCGCGAACCAAGGCCTCCTGGGCCAATGAGGGGCCATGAGGATCATCTCCGCCTGCAGGCCTATGACTCTGCGTATCACCCTGGGAAGCAAAGGAATAGGTGGGAAAGCGTACAGTAGCCCTTGAGGCCACGGGGCGCATAAGGCGTCCACCCCCTCCGCCCCCTGCGTGGGAAATTGTGAGAAAAACCTGGGTAACTGGCTGTTGCTGGCAGTGGCGAGGAGGTCCACTACCGGGGCTCCGAACCATCTGGCAATGTCCTGAAAAAGAGAAGGTGTTAGTTGCCACTCAGACTGGTCCACGCGCACCCTGCTCAGCCAGTCAGCCCTGGTATTTGCCTCCCCCGAGATGTGTTCAGCATGTAGGGACAGCAGATGTGACTCCACCCAGGATCCCAGGAGGTCGGCCTCCTTCATGAAGTCCCCTGACTTGGTGCCACCTTGGTGATTTATATGCGCTTTGGCCGTGATGTTGTCTGTTAAGATGAGCACGTGTTGCCCCTGAACTAACTCCTGAAAGTCGAGGAGGGCCAATCTAATGGCCCTAAGTTCTAGGAGGTTAATGGGATACTGTGCCTCTTGTAGAGACCAGAGGCCTTGTGTTTCATGGGCACCCATGTGAGCCCCCCAACCGGTCAGGCTAGCGTCTGTGGTGATGGTGAGCCAAGAATGGACCCTGAAATGACACCCCATGGACACTGCCTGAGACCTCCACCACTGAAGTGAGCGACGGACTTGGGCAGGCAATGACACCCTGATCTGGGAATGGGCTATCCTCCTCCTTTGGAAGGGCAGCATGAAACATTGGAGCTCCCTAAGATGGAATCTTGCCCAGGGCACAATGTCAATGGTGGATACCATCTTCCCTAAGAGCTTGGATAGGGAACCCAAATGAAGTCTTCCGTCGTCCTCGACCTCCCTCACTAGCGCCTGGAGACTGGAGGAGCGGTCATCAGACAGGTAGACCTGACCCGTCACCAAGTCAATCCAGGCCCCCAAATGAAGGATCCTGGTACTGGGCACGAGGTGGCTCTTGGTTTCGTTGATAGAAAAACCGTGCCTTTGGAGAACCGCCACCGTGGTACGTAGGTCCCGGGTCGCAGAGCCCAGAGAATTAGACTGTATTAAAATGTCATCCAAATAAAATTGAGTACGGATGGGGACAGAGTGTAAGTGCACCGCAAGAGCCGCTAGGATCTTAGTAAAAACTCTGGGCGCCAATGAAAGGCCAAAAGGCACTGCAGTATATTGGAAGTGATGAGAACCGTAACAAAAACGCAAATACTTCCGGTAACATGGAGAAACAGGCACACGAAGGTATGCTTCGGTAAGGTCAATGGATGACAACAGGTCACCATGGTGAATCCCTTCCAAAATCGAACAGAGGGAGTGCATTTTAAAACGCCGATAGATTACATAGGTGTTCAACCTTTTCAAGTCCAATATGGCCCGCCACCCCCTGAGGCCTTGGGCACCACAAACAGGACTGAATAAAAACCTTGGAACGTCTCCCCAGGAGGCACCACCTCAATGGCCTCGATCTGCAGAAGGTGGGCTATGGCAGAATCCATCAGCTCCTGCCTATGGGGATCGGATGAGGGCGGGTAGTTGAGAAAGAAATTTGGAGGAGTGGACCCGAATTCTAAGGTCAGACCACACCTGACCATAGTAATGATCCACGCATCGGAGGTCGTTTCTTGCCATTGGTCGGCAAAGTGGTGCAAATGACCCCCAATGGGGAGCGGGTCAGATACCGAATTATTGCCGGCGGTAGTTGCGGTTACCACCTCTGCGAAAGGGCCGCTGAGACTGCCCCCCGCAGGGCTGCTGGAACTGCTGTTGGCATTGGCAGAACCTTTGGCCGAAGCCAACTGCGGCCTGTAGTTAAACTGCAAATAATCAGGGCGGTAGGACCCCCCCTGATCCTGAGCACCGGAAAACTGGCGCCTAGGGTACAGTGTAGTACGGTTGCCCCCCCGCCTAGAATTAGAAGATAACACTTTTCTCTTGTCCTTCCCCTCCACTAAGAGAGGGTTAAGGGCATCACCGAAAAGTGACTCCCCCAGGAAGGGTCCCGAAGCCAGTTTCCATTTTTGTTTCATGTCTGACTCCCATTGGCTGAGCCAGAGCAGTCATTGGGAGGCGATGGCGGACGACATGGCCTTTGAGGAGAAACGCGCCGCGCTCAAGGTGGCATCAGAAGTGAATTGGACCGCCGCAATTATTTTGTTTAGGTCCTGATGCGAGCGCGCGTCACCGGCGGGAATCCTGGCCTGCAACTGTTGGAGCCAGAAAAGGCTCAACCTGGAGAAGAGGCTGCCGTTGAAGCTCTTATGGACCAGGCGGAGGCTTGATGGCCGCAGTGGAGGACCTGGTCGGCCCTGCGATCTTTGTGTTTCAGGAGGTCTTCCTGGCCCCCGGGCAGCGCCGTGTTCGAGTAGAGGGCTGTGACTGGAGGGTCCACGACCGGCCAGGTTAGGGTCTTCTCCAGGGAGTCTGCCACACAGTAAAACCATCTGTCGTTGGCGGTGGGCCCCGGCCCTGTGGTAGGGGTCGTCCACTGTCTTTGCACAGTGTCTATGAAGATCTGGGGAGTCGGTATGGAGTCTGACTCCAGTCTACGTTCAACGAACAGTTTCTTGGAAGACGGAGGTTGTGGCTGGGTCGGCGCCGCCAGAGGTGCGGGCTCCCAATCTGAGGCCGCCTTGGCTTTGGCAAGTAGGGGTGTGAAGAGGGCTGGCGGAAAAAGGCCCACAAACGTGGGTTTCTCTGTAGAGACACCCTCATCGTCCGATAGGACGCCCTCAGGGACCTCACCATCCTCTGGCTCCAGTGAGTCTGTTTCTTCTGCACCCAGGAGTGGGGGTAGCGAGATGGTGGATAGGCCTGAGGCACTGGCAACAGGCTGCTCGCTGGGAGGTGGGGGAACTGCCAGACCCTGTGCATTCACCTAGAGGCCTGCCGCGATGCCCTGCTTGATCGCCTCTGATATAATGTTTTGCATGTCGGGCATTACAAGGGTAATCGCTGTCATTGGGGGTAATGGTGTAGGCATGACCACCGGGGCCTCTGGGCGTAGGCCTGCTTCAGTGGGAGTGAAGGTGGCCTCCACATGAGTTGCTGGCGGCCTGGGTGGGACAGCACCCCAGACACCAGAGGTATCAATCTGCAGCATGGGGCTGAAGGGCCCAGGGGAGGGAACCAGACCCAAAGGCAAAGGTTGGGATGGTCCAGGAACCAGGAGCGGAGTAGAGGTCACAGGTACCTGGGAGATAGAATCGCCAACCGTGATGGTTTTGGCTGAGGCTCTGGCCTTCTTCGCTTTGGCAGGCCTGGAAGCAGAGTGCGACGAGGAGGTCGATCTGGCTTTAGAACTCTGGCGGGACTCAGAGCTCCCTCCCCAGATGAGCCCACCGGTGGTGATAAAATAAGAAGGCTGGGGCCTTGCTCCATTGGCTCCTGCAAGGCCGTAGGCCCATTCCCCTCAGCTGCTACATTTGACATATTCAAAATGGTGGCCGCAACTTCTCTCCCCCTCAAAATGGCAGCCACGGGAGTTTTTGCGCCCTTTTTAAAGGCCCCAACCGTTGCCTGGGTCTAATGGAGGCATCTGGAGGGCCGTAGGCCACAATCGCCGCTGAAGGGAAGCCGGTCGCCCTGTTAATGTCCTTGAGGAGTTGGGCCGATCGGAGGGGCGTGTGCGGCTTCGGGGGCTGATAACCAAGCCAGGGCCGAGGAGAAGGTCTTCTGCACGTGCGTGCAGGCCCTAGTGTCGCACCGGCAAGTCGGACAGGCTTCCCGACGCGGGGGCTAGCCGAAGCTGAGCTCCACGTGGGATCAAAGGCCGAAGGGGCGAGCAGCAGGACAGGCGGCGGCACTAAGCCGCTTGCGATCCCTGGCACGTTTCCCCGAAGGGAGAACGCACCAGATGACAGACGGAAGAGGATCACAAAGCCAGGGGCTCAGGAAGCCAGAGGCTCCACGGAGAGGCCTGGCGTGGCAATAATCAACCATAGCTGTAAGTATTGATCGATTTACTCACAGAGAGAACTGTGGTCAAGAATTCTTCCTTTCACTAGCTGGATAATTCGAAACAGTCCAGAGAGGAACTGAGTCGGAAAAACTGAAATAGGAGCCTTGGGAGGGGCTTTTATACTGGTGTAATTAATTAATATGCAGACTCAGTCCAATCAGAGTGGAGCAGAGATAACCCATTCCTGGATGCTATCTTCCCCTTATTGAGAATGGAACTATCACACTTCTGAACTTTTTTCTTAATTGTCTAATACAAAAGGTTTCCAATTCAAATTCAGTTAAAAGATAATGAAAAAAAAAATCTATGAAATGCCAGATAGCTTAAAGGAAGACTCCTCTTTTGTTCATTCTTTTTGCCAATAAATACTTTGCCAATCTAAATATTATAAGAATTAACTACTAAAAAGTGTGTTTGTGATTATCTTTAAGAGAAATGGACTGTAATGTATTTTTCTTCATTACTAGTGTATAATATTAACCTTTTTTGTTCTCTTGGATAATATGGCACATATTACAACTATATTTAAATCCAAAGCAAATAGTGATATTTCATGGAAGCCAGAATGCAGAATAAATGTGTAAACATAGACCTTAATCAACAATTTTGTTTGGAACTCTGAATACATCTGGTTAATATTGTTATTGTTGATACTTTTCAAAGAGCTCGATTAGAATTTTATCTTTCCGTAGCATGTTTCCCCATTGCCTTATGTATTATGTACTCCAGTTTGGAGAATTTTATCTTATTTTATTTTCTTATATGTTTTATGTACTTAATGTATTTCAATTAGTTCTATTATGTGAATAAAACATATTGTTATGAATATTTATTTTATTTTTATCCCATCTGTATTATATTTTTAAGCAACTCAAAGCGATAAACATACTTAATAGTCCGTCTTCCTCCTATTTTCTTCACAACAACCCTGTGGGATGGGTTGAAGGATAAACCCAAATTACCAGCCAGTTGTCATTCCTAAAGCGGGATTAGAACTCAGTTTCCTGGTCTCTAGCCTGGTGCCTTAACCACTAGAGCAAACTGGTTACCAATAATGTTAACATCTTAGCTTGGGTCAAGATAGGGTCTGACAAAATATCCCGATACCCATTGTACTAACACTATGTCGAAGATCATTTTTTTAAAAATTCTTAAAGTTAGTGAGTAGATCAGTCCTCTCTCTAATTTTTTCTCTTGAAATACATTTCATGCATGAAAGCATGCTTATTCTCAAATACAACCTAAAGATATCTAATGGGTATGCATGAAATCATTATTTCCCTGATCTAAAATTATTTAGCTATGCCACTGTGAATTAATTTTAAGATTTTCCCAGCAGCAAAGGAAATATTTTCAAAGAAATGCAGCTGCTTTCATCTTTGTCAGATAATAATAATAATAATAATAATAATAATAATAATAATTTAATATTTATAAAACCGCACCCTCTCCCCACGGGGACTCGGGGCGGTGCACAGGCAGAATAAAAACAATACATACATACAAAACAATTCTAAAAACAAATTAAACAAACCTGCGCTAAAATTTCCCTTTTAAAACTAATACTGATTCCAATAAAATCCCAAGACAGAGAGATTTATCCTAGGCCGGCCAGACAGAAAAAGTGAGTTTTTAATTTAAGACGGAAGGAGCGGAGGTCCGTGGTCGTCCTGATATCGGGGGGAAGGTCGTTCCAGAGGGCCGGGCCCGCCACAGAGATAGCCCTTCCCCTGGGTGTCGCCCGCTGACAATGTCTAGTGGACGGCACCCGGAGAAGTCCCTCTCTGTGGGAGCGAATCGGCCGTGAGGAAGTATGCTGTTTAACAAATGCAAGGAACCTGCTTAGTCATTTAAAACAGGGGTCCCCAGCCCCCGGGCCGCGGACCGGTGCCGGTCCGTGGCTGGGTGGGAGCTGGGCCGCAGGGCCGTAGAGGAGGAGGAGGGAGGAGGGGGCAGCCCCCTGGGCAAAGCGCGCGGGAGAACACAGGCGGGGCTGTTCGCGCGCTTGAAGTGCACCTCTTCTTCCACCCTTGTCGACGGTTGGACTCCTGGGGGGGCAGGGAGAAAGGGACTCCGCAGCAGTCCTCCCTACCGGCCGCGGATTCCCTTCCTCCCTGCCCCCACAGAGCTTTCCGCAACCGGCATGCCAGCTACTCGTCTTCTTCCAGAGGCTGCGGAGGTTCCTCCCCCCCTCCCCACGGAGCGTTCTCAGCTCCTGGAAGGAGCCTGACCGAGTGCACGAGCGACCAAGCGCAGCGGTGGCCGCCCGGGTGGGGCAGGCTAAGGCAAGTGAACGAGTCGAGCCGGGCTGAGGAGACTCCGCGGTGGGGGGGGGACGGTACGGTACGACGACAGACCAACAGAGAGAGGCATAGACACAGAGAGAGACGGGGAGGGAGGGAATCAGAGAGAGTGACACACACACACACACACACAGACAGAGCGGGAGGGAGAGAAAGATAGAGTGATTAAGTGCCTGAATGCGAGACAGACAGACACACACACACACACAGAGTGACAGAGATGGGCGGACGAAGGAGAGAGAGACAGAAAGAAAAAGAGAGAAAGGGAAACAGCTTGCCTCCAGCAGTTGGAACAGCTTGCCTCCAGCAGTTGTGAATGCCCCAACCCTGGAAGTCTTTAAAAAGATGTTAGACAGCCATTTGTCTGAAATGGTGTAAGGTTCCTGCCCATGCAGGGGGTTGGACTAGAAGACCTACAAGGTCCCTTCCAACTCTGCTATTGTATTGTATTGAAAGAAAGAAAAACAAAGTGGGAGAGAAAGAAAGACAGACAGAGAAAAAGAGAAAGAAAGAGACAAAGGAAAGAAAGAGAAAAAAAGAAAGAGGGAAAGAAAGAAAGAGACAGAAAGAGAGAAAGAAAGAGAGGGAGAGAGAAAGAGGGAAAGAAAGAAAAAATGAGAGAGAAAGAAAGAAATAGGGAAAGAAAGAGAAAGAGAGAAAGAAAGAGAGAAAGAGAAATAAAGAGAGAAAGAGAAAGAAATAGAGAGAGAAAGAGAAAGAAAGAGGGAAGGAAAGAAAGAGACAGAGAAAGAGAGAGAAAGAGAGAAAGACAGAAGGAAACAAAGAAAAAGAAAGAGAGAGAGAGAACTTATAACCACAATTGAGCCCAAAAGTTTGGTTGCTAACCAAGACCGTTGTTAAGTGAGTTTCACATTTTCCAAATTGGCCACGCCCACCCAGTCACATGACTGCTGAGCCACTCAGCCGGTCCGCAGAGTTTTCTTTAAAATGAAACTGGTCCCTGGTGCAAAAAAGGTTGGGGACCCCTGATTTAAAAGCCCTTGGGGGAAGGCGTCCGGCATTAGTTTTAGTGGAATTAGTATTTTAAAGGTTCTGAAACGAGACCTGTCAAATGGGCATAGCTGACCTTTTCTGTCTTTCATGAATTCATTTTTTTGTCTATACTTACTATAAATCCTTAGGATAGACCCAAAAGGAGGGACTAAAAGCTCTCTCTTCTAAACCTGAAATTCAGTCTGCTTAGACAAACCATTGCCTACTGAATTCATCCTGATCTAATCAACCTTTACTTTGAGGGACAGAATTTCTGTTATCTACTGCGTGTGCCTAGATAAGATGTGTTTATTCTATCATTCAGCTTTATCTTCTGTTCCTTCTAGTTCCGTGATGGTGAACCTATGGCACGCGTGCCACAGGTGGCACACGGAGCAATTTCTGAGGGCACCCGAGATATTGCCCTGTCAGGTCCAGCACGCATGCACACGCTGGCCAGCTGATTTTCAGCCTTGATTTTCAGCAGTTTTTTGTCCTCTTCAGAATTCAGGAAAGCCTCCAGAGAGCGAAAAATGGATTTACTGGGCCCACCAGAAGTTGGAAAATGGGTTGTTTCCAACCTCCGGAGGGCCTCCGGGAGAGGGGCGTTTTCACCCTACCCAGGCTCCAAGAAACTTGTGTGTGTGCACGTGGGGAAGCAGGGCTGGGTATCACGCACACATGCAGAGGGGGCATGGCATAGGGGGATTAAATTATAGGGGTGGGCACCCGAATGCATGCAATGGTGCGCAAGCGCGTGCTTTTGGCACCCAAGGCAAAAAAGGTTCGCCATCACTGCTCTAGTTTATTGTTTAAGAAAGAAGTTTAAATTTATTTTTGGATTCCTCTAACAATTCTGTCGTTTGAGTTTGAGCCTATCTTTTAGGAGTATAGGATCCATCCTGGCCATTTTTGTATTATTTGCAAATCTGCTAAGGATTCTCTCCATTTCAGCATTTGAGACCTGAATACAATATTGAAGACAACCAAATGTAAGAATATTCCTACAAACTCCTCTATACCATCTTCCATGTTGATTTTGAAAATGTGCTGTAATTACGTTTTGGGGGGAAATATCCAGTAAATACACTACTAAGCTCTAGCAATATATTATAATCAAAGATTTAAAAAATAGCATTTGAATAGTGAAACAAGATGGAAGAAATTGAACAATCTGAACATCTTTCCAGTCACAGCAATTTGAAGGGCTACTTGCTGAATTCTAAAACCAAATTTTCCTATTCTTAACTCTGAAGACAATAATTTATAAAAACATTGAAATAAAAACCTGGTCTGTTAAATTACAAAATCATTACACTTTCTTAATTTATTTTTATTTATTTATTTTATTAAATTTATATACCACCCTATTCTCCATGGTAGGACTTAATGTTTGTGTCCAGTTTTTGATCACACCACATATGTAATTACGTAAGTGGGTTTGAAGAGATTAGGTTATCGTGGCAACTTTCAACAAATCAAGTCATCTGATTTTAAAAACTCACTGCAGTGGGATACTACTAGCCTGACATAGCTCCAAAACTAAATTGATTTCCCCAAGCAACCAGACTATGTAATAGAGTGGAGATATTTAACTTTCTTTAAACTAAGTGTTTCTCAATGTTGGGAAGGTTAAGATGTGTGGACTTCAATTCCCAGAAGTCCATTTTCTTAACTTTATTCCCAGTTAATCAGTTTTGTTCTTGGAGTCAGGGAAAATAAAAGCAATATTGGTGTTGTTGTTGTTGATGTGTGTGTATCTGTCTGTCTGTCTGTCTCAATTGCAAAGATTGAAAAATGGTTCCTTCACATTTAGAAAGCGTGTTAAAATAATTTAAGTAGAAATATCTAGGCAAAACTCTGGCACATACAAAGAACACTGTAAGAATAGGAAGACGCACAATTACATGAAAATAAACCAAATATCACTGCTTACTTGTGTTGTGATTCTATGTAATTAGGTATCTGGGGGGGACAACCTCTTTGACCTCAGTAAAATATACCAACATTGTGCTCGTAATTCCCTTAAGAGAAATCACAATTAAGCACTAGTATCTTAAGAAGTCATTGGCATCCTTTTAATGTTCTAATTAAACTACTCTGTATGTACTTAGGACGAAGTAGAACAAATTCTACTCCCTGTGCACCACCTCAGGTACTAGGCGGTCAAGGTTTACAGAGCCGCGGCCCCAGGCTGATGCTCTGCAACGCCAGGTCCTTGGTAAATAAAGCCCCCCTCATAAATGACCTAGTATCAGAGGGGGACCCAGACCTGGTGGGAATTACGGAAACCTGGTTGGGCCCCGAGGGTGGTTTACCTCGTGGAAATGTGCCCACCGGGATACCGAGCATTTCATCAGCCTCGGGCCCTAGGCAGGGGTGGAGGAGTGGCGATTATCATTAAGGAGAGTCTAGAGCTGAGGGGGATCACTGTACCTCAGACTACTGGCTGTGAATCCCTCTTTGTGAAATGGGGCCTAGGGAGGCAGTTGGGCTTGTTGATTATATACCTGGCTCCCCGCTATGTAACAACAGCCCTGCCCGAGCTCCTCGAGTTGGTCGCTGGGGTGGTAGTGGAGACCCCCAGACTTCTAGTCATGGGGGACTTTAACTTACCATCGGCGGGCGAGACATCGGAGGCAGCTCTGGAGTTCATGGCTTCCATGACGGCCATGGACCTGACCCAATTAGTTCAGGCCCCCACTCACAATGGAGGACACACGCTGGATCTTATTTTCGTCTCTGGCTAGTGGAGAAGTGATCTTGGAACCGGGGACTTAGTCATCTCACCCTTGTCATGGACAGATCACTCTCTCCTTCGGCTGGATTTTCCAATCGCCTCACCTCACCGCGGGGAGGCGGAGCCAGAGACACCCAGATGGTTCCGCCCCAGGCCCCTGATGGACCCTGAAAAGTTCCAGAAGGAGCTTGGGCCAATACCTGTATCCTTGACTCGTGCCGCGGCTGAGGACCTAGTGGCAGCATGGTATAGTGCGGCCGCAGGGGCCTTAGACCGCGTCGCGCCTTTGCGGCCTCTCATGCGGCATCATCCCACCCAGGCTCCTTGGTTTTCTGAGGAGCTGAGACAGATGAAACGCTGCAAGAGACGCCTAGAGAGTAGGTGGAAATCCTCTCGATCTGAATCTGATCGAACACTGGTAAGAGCCCACTTGAGGACTTACTTAGTGGCAATGAGGGTGGCCAAATGCAAGTATTGTGCCACCCTCATCGCATCCGCAGAGAACTGCCCGGCGGCCCTGTTTGGGGTGACCCGCTCCCTCCTTCAACAGAGGCCGCGAGAGTCCTCCTTGCAGGGCCGAGCCGAGGAATTTGGAGAATATCTGCAGGATAAAATCACTCAGATTCGGAGCGAGTTGCCCTCCACAGATAGTGGTCTGGAGGAAGTATCCGATGCAGGCCTTGAAACTATTTTATGGGAAGACTTTGACTTTGTTACTGCCAAGGACATGGACAGGTTGGCGAGGAGACTAAAGGCCACCACATGTTTATTAGACCCTTGTCCCTCCTGGCTTGTACTGGCATCCTGGGAGGAGACACGAGACTGGCTCAAGGCCATTGTGAATGCTTCTCTGGGTGAGGGGTCCTTACCTACCGTCTTGAAAGAGGCGGTGGTGAGACCCCTCCTCAAAAAGCCTTCCCTGGACTCAGCATTATTGGCTAATTATCGTCCAGTCTCCAACCTTCACTTTCTAGCGAAGGTTGTAGAGAGTGTGGTTGCACAGCAATTTCCTCGTCACCTGGAGGAAACTGATTATCTAGACCCACGCCAGTCTGGCTTTTGGCCCGGTCATAGCACCGAGACAGCATTGGTCGTGTTGGTAGATGATCTCTGGAGGGCCCGGGATAGGGGTTGTTCCTCTATCCTGGACTTGTTAGATCTCTCAGCGGCTTTTGATACCATCGACCATGGTATCCTTTTGCACCGACTAGATGGGTTGGGGGTGGGTGGCACCGTTTTGCGGTGGTTCTCCTCCTTCCTCTCTAATCGGTTGCAATACATGTTGACGGGGGGGCAGAGGTCGACTTCTAGGCCCCTTGCATACGGGGTACCGCAGGGGTCGGTCCTCTCGCCAGTCCTATTCAACACGTATGTGAAGCCGCTGGGTGAGATCATCCGTGGTTTTGGGGTAGAATACCATCTGTATTCTACGCTGTACGCTGATGATACCCAGTTGTACATCTCTACCCCAAGCCACCCCAACAATGCCGTTGAGGTAATGTCCCGGTGTTTAGAGGCTGTACGGATCTGGATGGGCAGTAACAAACTCAAACTCAACCCATCCAAGACCGAGTGGTTGTGGTTCCCGACTTCCCGGTTTAGCCAGTTGACACCATCGCTGGCCATGGGGAATGAAAATTTGGCCCCCGTGGATAGAGTGCACAATTTAGGAGTCCTCCTGGATTCCCGGTTGTCCCTGGAGGATCAGGTGGCGGCCGTGGCCAGGGGGGCATTTTACCAGGTTCGCCTGGTCCGTCAATTGCGCCCCTTACTGGACCGGGAGGCCCTTCGCACAGTCACTCAAGCACTCGTGACTTCTTGTCTGGACTACTGCAACGCTCTCTACATGGGGCTCCCCTTGAGATGCACTCGGAGGTTGCAGTTGGTCCAGAATGCGGCCGCGTGGGTGATCTTGGGAATCTCAAGACATTCCCACATAACACCACTCCTGCGCGAGCTGCACTGGCTACATGTGACCTACCGGGTGCATTACAAGGTTTTGATGACCATATTCAAGGTGCTCCATGGCACGGGCCCTAGCTACCTTCGAGACCGTCTTCTACCCCATACATCCCTTCGACCGACTCGCTCCCAGGGAGAGGGTCTTCTCCGGGTGCCGTCGACCGGACAATGCCGGTTGGCGGCTCCCAGGGGAAGGGCCTTCTCTGTGGTGGGCCCTACCCTCTGGAATGGCCTACCTCCCGACCTCCGTTCCATCACAGACCTCCACTTGTTTCACCGGCACCTAAAAACTTATTATTTTCATCTGGCCGGCCTAGCATGATCTACTCCACACCCATTATTTTATAACAAATCAAAATTGTAATTTGGGTTTTAAATTTAAACTTATTTTAAGCAGGGTATTGATTTAATTTAGTTATTATTTAATAATATTTTGTATTTATGTATAATTGATTTTAAATCTCTGTTCGCCGCCCCGAGTCCCTTTGTGGTGAGATGGGTGCGGGTTATAAATGTGAAATATAAAAATAAATAAATAAATAAAATTTAAAGTCATTTTTCAGAATGTGTTCTTTTTAAATTTCTAATCTGCAGCAATTAATGATATTTAAAACCCCGCCTAACATACACTGGTTAGGTTGATTTTTTTCATTGACTGGGTGAAGGATATGTGGATATGTATCTTCCTTCCATCAGTACAGCATTTCACGTGACTCTGGTTACTACATAACGATAAGCCATGTTTACCTGTTGGCAATGAATTCAAATGTTCACCGTTTCTTGGGATTTAATAGTCAATTGTTTCCTTAGTCCAGAGCACTTTGTTCCAAAACCACCCTACCTTCTTTCCTCACAGCAACATTTCACAATGTACAGGTTAAAAAACAAGCAGCCTGCAATTCAGCAGTTCGAATCTTATTGGCTCAACGCTTTCCATCTTTCCAAGGCCATTAAAATAAGGACCTAGATTGTTGAGGGCAACGTGCTGACTTTGTAAACCATTTAGAGGGGGCTGTAAAATACAGTGAAGCGGTATATAGCTGCTATTGCTCGTGCTATTGCTAAAAGAAGGTAAAATCAGGGAACCAGATTTATTTGTTTGTTTAGCAACTTTACATAGCTACCTATCTTAATAGGAAACTCTGGGCAGTTGCCGAAAACACAGAAAGAATGAAAAAACCATAACAAAGCTGTAAGGCAAATTAAAAAAGAGATCTGATAAAAGGAAGACATGTATACCAGGCTCCATTAACATTGTGATCAGCAGCACCTAAGAAAAAGTTTGGCCTTCAGAACCTCCCCAACAAAATTGAGATAGACACTATTCTGACCTAGGCTTCCCAACAGCATGAAGCAAACTCCTTGTCCCAACAAAAACCCCTTTTATAAATTTACTGTGCATTCTGCTCATTCACATCCAGCAAAGTCTTCAAGGGAGGGTTTACAGTCATAGACCTTATCTGGCTTGGAGAGCTGACAGGCTGATATCTGCAAAACTTGTCAGTCTCTGAGAGTCACCAACCAATTAAGCGAACTAATTGTCTCCTGCAAACTCCACTCCCCTTTCACTCCTCTCTTATTTCTTCTGGGAGGAGCCATTCAACGTCCACATGTGGCCCCAAGTACTCCCAAGTCGCCCCCTGTTTTTTAGCTGTTCTATTGGCAATTCTGTCCATGCACACACTGGGAACAGGCTCCAGCTGTTTGTCTGGCTCACTGATGTCTGACTCTGAAGACAGCTGATAACTGGCATATGACTCCGGCCCCCTCCCCTCTGCCTCCGACAAAGAGCCCTCATCAGAGCCTTCCCCAGAGTCCAGGACTGGCCCATGTTCCTTCCCAACCTCCTCACTGTCCAAATCTGCTGCCAGAGACCGTTTCATAGGAGGTATTTTGATCAAGAAGGCATACCCTAAATAACAGAAATCTGGAGTGTGCCTGCTCCGCTAGAACTAGTGGGACGGGCGGAAGCCATTGGAGACAAGTTTGCTTTGCATGATCCTCAGCTTTGCAAGGATTTATATCTAATTAAGGGACTAAGAAAAAAAAACAGGTCTTCAAGCTCTATTTAAATGACAGCAGAATCAAGGGACGCAATTATTTTTATGATGTGAAGAAAAGAAACATACGATAACTTTTCCATATATCCCATTGTTGTGTAATCAAACTATATTTTGGACCTCTAATATTTAATGTTAGTTACACTGTTCAATTAACTTTTTAGCTTGCGGTGATGAGTGTGTATTTTCTGTTTTGTACATCTGAGTAGTTTTTTGTCCCAGCAGAGATTTTTCTTGACTTGCAAGTCAGGAACTCTGTAACAAATCTCTGAAACAATATTTAAATATTGAAAGTTAAAAGTTGGAATTGCCTTCTGAGTCCCCAAACATGAATATTATTGAAAATTTGTGGGGAATTTCAAACATTCTGTGTATGTTTGGAGCCCTGAATTATTTTTTTCTGAACTAGAATCCTGCAAGGAAGTGTGGGGAAAAATTCAAAAACAAGAATAGGAAGATTCTTAGTTGGCTATTAGAATCATTTAGAAACTATTAAAATATGTTCTGCTCTCTGAATATATGTCACTCGAAACTTATTTTGGATCATGGAATTGATTATGGCAGAACACTGAATCACATCAGAAGTCTACCTCAATATTATCTTATAATGTGTCGAGCCCTCTACCAAAGAAACACAATCTCAGCTGCAAAATCCAGCATAACCGAGTTTCGTCTATCACTTTACCACCCTCTAACATTTACCTGGATTTCTGCTGTCCAAATGCAACTGCAGTCAGTGCTTAAAATGTGGCGGGGTTTTTAAAACTGCCAAAACTCAGCATCAAATTTTGTCCACTTGTGGTACATGTGCGATCTCCTGTTTTCTAAAATGAAAGCTAAAATAATATTTTTTTAATTGAATAGGCAAAGAAATGTTAAGGAAAGGCAGAATGTATAAAAATGCCCAGTGCATCTTATCTATGAGATCCCTGATGTGACTTTATAATTCAATCACAATTCAATTCTTAGCATCACTGTAGAAAAAAAATTAAGAGGAGGCAGTGCATCTAGCCATGATATGGGGCTTCTGGAGTTTTATCTGTCAATTTTTTCTCTATTTTGAGCAAACTAAAAACTGGCACAGGACAGTGTCATTTTCTTTTCCCTATAAAATAGAGAGAGGAGGCGGGTTCCCTTAACTGAGAATCACAATTTAGGGGCAAAAATAATTCCATCCTACAAAACATTTTCCTACCAAAATTCAATTCCCTTAGACTACTAGCTATCAAATAATTGGAAGCATTGATTTCTAGCAAGAAAAATAGCTTAAAGAGATTTGATCTCAACTGCTATGCAATGGAATGTTTACATACCTTCTAAGAAAATGTTAAATAAGACTTTGTGATTAGTATCATAGCATGTTAGATCATGAGGAAATGTGCACAACAGAATAGAGGTCACATTAATCAATTGATTATTGCATTGCTCCGAGCGGGACCTGTCCCAACAGTTTACTTTTAGTCAGCAATCCGGAAGTCTTCTCCACCCATTTATCACCATAGTACCTGGGATTCTAAGATTGGATCTAATGCATTTCAATCTCCTCTGTCTGCTCAGCTCAGTGAACAAGGCCCATAAATTCCTTCCCCATATTTTTCATGGCAGACATGAGAGAGAAGGAACCCTCCAGCTGTCCCTACTTCCTCTCAGAGCTTCATTTTAAAAATCTCTTTAGAAATAAGGAAAGTATTCTAACTCCTTACGACTACGACAGCCATTAATAAAAACACATTTACACAGCAGGATCAGAAGAACATGTTGAACTAGTTTCGAAGAAAGGCGCAGAGGAATGTAGGGTTTTTTTTGAATTTAATAAAATACAAAATATTAAAATGCATAACTGCCAAGCAAAAATCTAAGCACTAATGGATTTTATCTGTATTTAACATTAACATTAAAAGTGCATAATGCTTTTCACAGTATACATTTATATATACCCTATTGTCTCCTTTATTATTAACTCTACTTTTATAAAAATGAGCCATAATTTTAAATAAGGTTAAAGCCAGTTAGAACTATTTTGGAGGAAATTTGAAAATAACAAAACTTTTTTTGGTTTAGGTTGAAGAAATGGAGTAACTGATTTTAGGTCAACATTGAAGAAACTACCGTATTTTTTGGAGTATAAGACGCACCTTTCCCCCCTAAGAGCGTGAAAATTTGGGTGCATCTTATACACTGAATGTAGCCCCATACCCCCCCCCCCAACCCTTTGGCCTCTGCGTCCCAGCAATTTACCTCTTTGCAGCAAACAGGGGCTTGCGGAGGCTTCAATAAGTTATAGCAATCCCTGCAGCCTGTAACAGCTAATGATCCGGAGAAATTAAAAGTGAAACTTGCTGTTTGCTCTATGTGGCAAATTGCTGGGAGGCAAAAACTTTTTCTTGTGCTAATCAGGCTGTTTGCTGCAAGGAGGTAAGCCAACAAATATAAATGCCTATAGAATGTTCAAATTATTAGACTTATTTTTTAAAGACAGTTTTATTATTATTCTAGACAACAAAATGAAGGAGCTTTTTAAAATAAATGCTTGATCTGAAGAACCCCTGTGCTATTGTTTTAAAAAGTGCTACTCTTTTAAATAGCAGAGAATAACGATACTTCCAGAAAGCACATCAATTTTAACAGCATCTGTACAAGTATAGTCTGAAATATAACACTATAAACACTATAAACAGTGTCTGTCCTGTTTGTTGCAAGGAGGCAAATTGCTGAGAGGCAGAAGCAGATTTTCCTCCCCAAAATCTAGGTTATATTTCAGAATGTCTTATACTCAAAAAAATACGGTAATCCATCCACAAAAAAACTCATAGGTTTCAGCAAGTTTATCGCATGCTCTTATGGAGAAATGTAAATGAGTCTTGTTTCTTCGAATTGTTTGTGTTATTTGTAACATTTTTTACAGAACTGAGAATTCAATGCTGAATCAAGTGCCTTATTTATTAGCTTCTGTGGTCTTCTATAGCTACTTGCACCTACTCTGGCACACGGTCAGTATAGCAATCAGGTTAACAGGTTCTAATTTAACAGTTACAATTAAAACATTCTTTTAAAAAAACATAGTTGCTTTTTTCCCAGCATACAGTTTATCTGAAACTTATGGGAGTGAAATTTAAACTTTTAAATGTATGAGATGTTAAACGAGTATATTGCATAAGGCTTATGAAGAACATGATTATACTATCTCCATCCTTTCAAATTAGCAACTGAGTTGGCTAACTACAGAAGTCCTTGTATCTGGATAATACATTTTCAGATGCACACATAGTTTTGTGCTTGTGTACAAAAACAAAACAAAACAAAATATGAATGAGTGGTTGTTTAATTGAATTAGGTATAATGTTTCAAAATGTTATTACAATTTAGAAGGCTCAGTAATGGACCTGAACAACAATTGAACTGTCACGGCCCACAAGATTTCCTCCAAGTAACATTAAAAATGTTTCTTGGAGACAAATCTTCTTTGTCTTCCAGCCTCCCTTTATTTTTATCATATGTTTAACATGACAACAGATTATATAAATGTTCTGTTAAGCATGTAACAAAAATACCAACTTATTTGGAAATGACAGATATAGCAGAAATTATTTATGAAACTGTTGAAATCAACAAACAATTGGTACCAATGAAAGTATACGCAATAAAACAAGTTCACTAAACCAGTCTGTGGACCAGTATTTGTTTGCGGTGCGTTGAGAACTGGGCCGTATAAGCAGCGGGTGAACGCAGAAAGCTTCATTTGCGCCCATGTGGAATTAGGTTGTGACGCTAAAACACCCCCTCACTCCCTACCGCCAGTTTGCAGAGCCGGAAAGCTTGGGGATTGCTACACTAAATACTTTTTTTAAATATTAAACGTTGACATCCTATGCTTAAAACCTTAAGATAATATCACAAGTGACATTACTACACAGGATTAACCCAAGCGTGCTTTTGTGCAATGTTTAAGAGTATCAAGCATACAACATAATAATTTCCATTTGTATTATACAATGTAAGCCCACCTGAGTTGGTAAAGTATTTGCATGAATTAAATTACAGACAATGTTTATAATTGTACCAATACATTACATTTGTTTTATTTATAGTCAAGGCAAATGGCATAAACAGAAAAACACACACACACACATATCCCAGTTTCTCAGAGAGTCATGGGTCCTTCATTTTTCCCGAAGATTTGTTACAGTTAAAACATTCTTCATTGCTCCCACACAGGGACCTTGGAACATATTAATAAAAATTGTGCCATCCAGGTTCAGCACTTAACAAAACAGAATGAATACTTCACAAAACTATGCACTCAAGAGCAGAAATTACCATATTTTATTAGTCCAGATCCCAAGAACTCATAGGAGGAAGCCTACCAATTCTTAACTGGTGTATTAGATCCAACGGAACCGTCCTATGAAAGGCTAGTTCTCCAATTTGATATAGTCTTCTTCATATAACTAACTACAAATTAAATTGTTAAAAAAAAAGAGCTTTTGTTTATTTAAAGTGTCAGTATGGGCAGACAACTCAACTCCATGACTTTGGGGAGCTACAAAATAAGGATTAGATCTGAGGCAGTTCAGCTGTGTTCTACATCAGGGAAACATGATAATTGTATCTTAGATTTGGTCAAGCAACCTTTCATTCTCCAAGGCTTGGAGGGGACAGGAAAGAGGGCACGGACAATGGCAATCATCTGTTAGAATTGTAGTCCTCAACAACTGAAAAAAACCCAAGTTGTTTACTCCAGTTCTGGATAAAATTTACCATTGAACAAATACTTCAACACTGCTAAAACAATGTATTTGTGCAGAATTAACAGCAAAAAGAGCACTCTGAAGCTTTGCTCTTTCATAAATTCATTTCTAAGGCAACATCTATTATTTCAAATAACAGAAAATAAAAAGAGCAGTCTTCTTCATTAGCACTTTTTCTGGAATTGTTCATTTGTTTCCTTCTTTCACCACTGAAGATTACCATCACTTCAGCATATCTCTCTCTATGAGGCATATTCAGACCACACAAACACGGTCCTTTTTAACAACAAATTGTCCACCTGAATCAGGATTCAGTTCAAAGCATGGTTCCACTTCAGTCTGTCTTTTCAGATTTCTCTTTTTCTATCATGCAACGGCGAACAATGCTGTCAAAACCTGCTATAAAATATAAACTGACCAAGCGAAAAATGCCCAGGAACATAACCTGTGAGAGAAAGAATCATATTCAACATAAGTTTTTTTTTTAATGCAAAAATCTCATATTGCATTCTATGCAAAGGAAATATATAATTCGACATATTTTGCCTAATAGGCATTTCACAATTCTTATGGATTAAATCAGGTGTAGAGAAATGAAAGTCCAAGACTTTCCCAATTTCCTTGGTGAGTCAGAAGAGATTATACCAAGTAATACCTACATCTCAATGCGTGAGATTTTCAGTTATTAACTTTGTTCTCTTGTATGGATGAAAATATTTGACTAATCTACTTGGCTACAACCTGTGTTCATGCTTGTTCATGCAAGAGGGCACTGGGATGGATGGCACAATTCTTAAGTGGAGAGGAGAGATCTTAGCCTACCAGACAAAATGTTCTACTTTCCTGAATTAAGTAATGGTGTTATTGCTCAAAGGGAAAAAAAAAAGAAAATAGCCTAGAGTACGGATGAGTGCATATATTATAAATTTGAATTTAATTCCATCAAAAATAAATGGAGTGCCTTATCTTTCAGTGTAAGCTATGAATTACTACTTGAAAAGGAAGTAAGATTCAAATTAGAGCAAACCAAAAGGACGTTTCATGGAACTTTATGAAAAAGATCGTACTATAAACCGTATAAATACTGAATTTGTCCCCATCATTAACTTGGACCATTACAAAGCATCACAGTAATTCCAAAAACAATGCTTCTATCTTGATTTTTGTTTCTTACCGACTCTAGGATTTCAGCAATGGAAGAAACTGGGGCCATTCCATTAGTCAATATTGTCAGCATATGACCATCAGCACCAACAGAACTAGTAAATTTTCCTTGCTGTCATAAGGCCAAACAAAACACCAACAGATTATCAAAACAATTCCACAATTGTATGAAGAACTTTGGGGGAAAGAACAAATATATAACAAATAGTGCCCCAACTTCATTCCTCCTTTTATATATCCATTTTAGCGTTTGATACCCTTTGGAACAGAGTGGTTTTTTATTTTATTTTAACTATGTAAGACACAACATTTCTGATGCTACTCAATATTGTAGTATTAAACCTTCCATTTTTATACTTGGAGAAAAGTTACTATGCATGGAATCAATTTTTTGAAAAGTGTAATTGTTTTGTTTCCCACCCCCCCCCCCCCAACCTAATAATCCACCCATGCTTGTCATCCAGGAAAAATGCAATATTTTACTTACAACAGCATCCTTAACAATAATTTTGGCAACATGGTCAGGTTGGCAGATTGATGATGCTTCTGAAATAAGCTTGGTTTCTAACAGCTTAAATAGAAATACAAAGATCACATATATTAAAAATTAATTGTATTGACAAATTAGCCACAAAAAACACCCCTCTGAAACCTTTCTGTTAAATAAAACAGACACACCAAGAGTGATCCAACATATATATCTCTAAACCCCAAAATATATTATTTGTTTTTTGTAGTTACTCAGAGCAAAACTAGAAATAATGAAGTGTTTTATAGTGCCCACTGACAATTTCTATAATTATATATCTGCACCCAGGGATAATTCCTTTTTTTCTGACTCGGCAAGCTTTTTTAATTTCCTTTTTTAAAAAAGAACGTTCATGTTTTACAGTAATTTTATTAAACCTTACAATTAAAAACCTACATTAAAAGATACAAATGTATTTTAAAAAATAAAACAAAAGGGAAAAATAGACATTGCAGAAAAAGAAAACAGAAAAAAAACAGTGTGGGTGGATGTGGACATGTATGTACATTATACAACTCTCTCTTGTAAGTGCAATATAGGTTTATCACTTGTATATCCTACTGATTGGTAAGACATCAACTAGTTTCATTTGTAAATCCAAGACAACAGCTTTTTGCATATCATTCTTATGATCTAACATTTTAAAATCCACATTCGAATCTCAATCTTATAAGGTAAAACCTGCTCCTGTTCTGTAGCCTTTTTAATGCCCTTTTTATGGTGGAAGACATTTGAAAGGTTCTGAGCACACTGTCCCTTTGAATTCTTCCAAAATGTAAGAATATTTTGTTTTATTCTGTTTCTAGATCTCTTCTTTTGTAATTATAATTTTTAGTATTTTTCTGATTCCCTTTAGACTCCAACGTGCAAAGTCTCTTTTATCATATCTTTTTTTTAAAATACACAGCATTTTCCCACGGAGAAGATTTCTTATACTTAATTTTAAAATCTTATTTCAAATCCATTTGGATCCCTAATCTAATCATGCCTTTGCTATTTATTCTGAAATATTTTTTCTCACTCCTTAAAACTTGTATTTAAATTTTCTTTTGCTAAGGATTGATGGAAAAGTACCCGCTGCTTTAAAACCTGTCAATCCCAATAGTTGAAAAGCAGTTAACAAGTAATTTCTAAAAGTGATAAGTATGTGGCTGTGGGTAAACCCAGTCCTTTCTAAGGCACCAAACGTGATTTGAGGAAAAATATTGCTATTCCATCTCCAAGAGCTCTAAATCCTCTTGAGCCAATTTGGTTGTATTTAAGTACAAATACAGTAGGTAGGTAGGTAGGTAGGTAGGTAGGTAGGTAGGTAGGTAGGTAGGTAGGGAGGGAGGGAGAGAGAGAGAGAGAGAGAGAGAGAGAGAGAGAGAGAGAGAGAGAGAGAGAGAGAGAGAGAGAGAAGGTAGGTCGGTAGGTAGGTAGGTAGGTCGATGTTTCCAGGTGTATTTATCCATGTCCCGGAGAAGGAAATCGCTGACAAACCTTAAGACTTTGTTTCTGCTGGCACAGAAACAGTTAAAGAGCCTTCCGAAAGAGCTTTCCGAAAGTGTTTTTGCACTGCAAACCTCCCCAAAACTGCTAGTTTCTCCGTGAAAACGGGGCCGTTTTTCTTCAAATAAAAAGCATGACTAGCCTTGGGGGGGCTTGCAGAATGCTCCTGGGGGGTGTATGAAAAATGAGCAAAAAATCGCCCCATTTATCGTGAAAATGGGCCATTTTTGTGTCAAATAAATTGCATGCATAGCCCTATGGAGGCTTATAGAGAGCGCTCTATAAGCCTCCATAGGGCTATGCATGCAATTTATTTGACACAAAATTGGCCCATTTTTGCTGGGGGCTGGGGGGGGGGGGGCAAAAAAAAAAACACGGCCCGATTTAGGCTAATTTCTGCCCTCCCCAGCCCCCAGGAGCTCTCTGGAAGCCTCCATAAGGCTAGGCACAGCCATTTTGGTGAAGGGGATGGGGTTTCAGGAGGCATAAAATGCTGTATTCAATGTATAAGACGCACCCAGATTTTCAGCCTCTTTTTAGAGGAAAAAAGGTGTGTCTTATACTCCGAAAAACATGGTATGTGACTGCAGGATGCTGCAAATGGTCATAAATGTGGGTTGGTTGCCAAATGTCCAAAATGCGGTAATGGGATTGCAGAAATGTGTGTGTGTGGAGGGGGAAGATCTACTGTAACATTTAATATTCACTAATTGAGTGGTAATAAGTCAAGGACTACCTACATAAAAAGACAATCTACTTGCCAGTCCTTCATTCCACTATGATCCATTTCTTTCCTAAAAGTCCTGTGCAGTGAACTTTCAAAGTTCAGCAGAACTCAAGCTGTCCTCTCCCTTTTCATGAAAAGCAGTTTGCATTAACTTTCCTTATGCCCAACAGAATACTCCCTCTCATTTAATTAAAGTTGATTGAAGCTTTCTTTGTAATGTAAACGCAACATATCTGTAATACACCCACTTTGATTTTCTTCTCACAGATCCTATCACACATAATTCAAAAGTTATCTAGGTTAGGATCTCTGCCAAACAGAAAACTAAATAACCCAGAGATGAGGCAGAGAATGAGAGAGAGACATGCTATCAAGATGCTTTGAGGAGTACCATCTTGAAAAGATGGTATTGTGAAAAACGGGGCACGCAGCGAGTTTGTGAGGCTTGCAAAGTGCGTTTTTTTGTGAAAACTGTCCCATTTTTCGCAAAAACGGGGCATACAAAGGGTTTGGAAAGCTTGTAGAGCAGGGGTCTCAAACTCAATTTACCTGGGGGCCGCTGGAGGCAGAGACTGGGTGAGGTTGGGCCGCATAAGGGATTCATTATATTAATATTAATACTAATATTAATACTTTTATATCATGGTGGGGGCCACAAGATACTGTCCTGCAGGCTGTAATTGGCCTGCGGGCCGCGAGAATGAGACCTCTGTTGTAGAGTGATCCTGAGGGCTGGGAAGGGCAAAAATGAGCAGAAAACTGGGCTTGCAAAGGGCTTGGGTGGCCTGTACAGTGCTCCTGGGGTCTTGGGAATAAACCAATGTGACAAATATAGTCGTAAAATGGGACAAAACTCACTTAATAAATTTGTCACTTAGCAACGTAGGTTTTGGCCTCAATTTTGGTCGTAAATCAAGGACTACCTACATATAGAAGCAAAATACTATTTCCTATAAGTTTGAACTTTCTTACCCTCCACCAGCTACATTATTATTAAACACAAGTTTGGCTAGACTCAATATGTTAAAAAATAATCTACTCATGTACAGGTCATTATCATTGTAATTTTTTTATTTTATTACAATGACAATGATTATATTATTATTATTATTATTATTATTATTATTATTATTATTATTATTATTATTATTATTATTATTATTATTATTATTAAAAATAAAGAGCAGCGCAAAGGGTTGAGACTACAATATTGTGAGGCAGTCCACTTAACCTCAGAAAGCTGGCCTGACTGAGGTGATGTTTCCACTGGGTGGAAACTGGGCGGAGTGCAGGATACTGAGGAGACATTTGCTGTGTTATTACTTTCCATGCTGTAGAGCTTGTCTTCCCTTTGATTTTGTTATTGTTTTTCCTTTCCCTCATTTATGTAGTTCTGGGGAAAAAGAGAATGGTATGTATGCCTGCACTAGAAGTCTGCTAGAAATTTTTGTAGGTCTAGTTTCTCTTAAAAAAATAATTTTATTCACTCTTTAATTTGCTTTACTTTTTCTGTAAGTTTTTGTTGTTGTTAATATGGCTATACTGGCCTCCAATTTTGTGATTATTGTATATTATCTTCATTAAGTTTTTCTTGTCTAAATTAATTATTTTGTTAAATAATATGAAGCTTCAGTTATAAGAAATACTATGTTATAACTAACTAAATAAATAAAATCACATATTTTTCTTTCTTTAAATATATAGGCTTTTGTAAATCAAGAATGTTAACGGTTGAGAATTAGATATAGAAGAAAGATGATTACCGTATTTTTCGGAGTATAAGACGCACCCTTTTCCCTCTAAAAACAGGCTGAAAATCTGGATGCGTCTTATACATCAAATAGCACATTTTTTGCCTCCTGAAACTCCGCCCCTTCACCAAAATGGCCACACGCATACCCTTATGGAGGCTTCCAGAGCTCCTGGGGGCTGGGGAGGGCAGAAATGAGCAAAAAACAGGGTGTTTTTGTCCCCCCAGCAGCACTCTATAAGCCTCTATAAGGCTATGCATGCAATTTTTTGACCAAAACGGGCCGTTTTTCCTCGTTTTGGGCCCCAGGAGCACTCTGCAAGCCCCCTCAAGGCTATTCATGCCTTTTATTTGAAAAAAAGCAGGCCCATTTTCATGAAAAATGGTCCGTTTGGGGGAGGTTTGCACAGTGCAAAAAGGTTTTTTTTTCCCTTTTGGAAAGCTCTTTAGTTAGAGTGATTGATGAGAATTATGTTGGTCAAGTACTGTGCCTACAGAAACAAAGATTTGTTCCAAAAGTGGCTAGTGATTTCCTTCTCAGCACATGGGTGAATACACCTGGAAACATCTACCTTCCTACCTACTCTCTCTTTCCCTACCTATCTACTGTATTTCTCTCTCTCTATTTTTATCTCTCTATCCTCTACCTACCTACCTACCTATCTACACTCTCTCTCTCCCTACCTACTGTATTTCTCTCTCTCCCCCTCTATCTACCTACCTACCTTCTCTCTCTCTCTTCCCCCATCTACCTACTGTATTTCTCTCTCTTTCTCTCCCTCTCTATCTCTCTATCTACCTACCTACTTAAAAAAAAAAATTGCCCCTTCAAAACCTGGGTGCGTCTTATACTCCGGTGCGTCTTATACTCCGAAACTATGGTATTATTTTTTTACAAAACTTCTAAAGGGCAGGGTTTTGTTTTTGTTTTTGGAAGAAACTCATTTTTTCCTGACAAAAAATATTTTGGGCTAGATTTTGGAACAGAGATACATATTCAAATGTTGTGTTCATGATAAGAGTTGTTATGCAACATAAAATGAGTTTGGAGAAAATGTGTTGATGTGTATATCTGGAATTTGATTGAAAGAAACTAAGAAGTTACCTTGTTCTGACTTTCCTCTGCAAAGCCAGGTGTGTCTGTATCCGGAGGATAGGCAATGGTCAAACATATATTATATGGCTTTACCTATTGAGAAAAATACTCAGTTTATGTTATTGTAAACAAGTACAATGACAATAAAGATTATACTTATAGTAATCTGAAACCTCCATGCTTACTAATCTTACATAAAAATAGGTGATGAGATGAAAGTAAAGGCATATACATGCCTTATAGTTGCCAAGAAGTTAGTAATACTCCAAAAATACTACTCAGCCTACACTCTGTACAATTATTTCATATTTTACTCTAAAAGATATTTGTTCCTACGAACAGTAGTGCAAGTAGGATATTACTGGAGCTATAAGGCGTATAAATTCCAGTAAAACTTGACATGTTTACTGCAAGTTATAAAATAATACAGTACAACTATAAACTTAGAGTTGAATGCGAACTATAATGTTTTTTTAAAGATGTTAAATTGTATTCTTTTATCATAGAAATGATGCTGACTTATAAGCATACAGTTTATATCTATATCCATGATGGCGAACCTATGGCACGGGTGCCACAGGTGGCACGTGGAACCATTTCTTAGGGCACGCAAGGCATTGCTCTGACAGCTCCAGCGCGCATGTGTGCGCTGGCCAGCTGATTTAGGCCTTCTTTTGAGGCTGTTTTTCGCTCTCTGGAGGCTTCAGGGAAGCTCCTAGAAAGCCTCCGGAGATGGGGGGGGGGGGGAGGCTGTTTTCAGCCTCCCCAGGCTCCTAGAAAGCCTCTGGAGCCTGGGGAGGGTGAAAAAAGCACGCCAAAAGCAGGGGGTCGTGCACATAGAATTATGGGTGCGGCACGCCCATGCACGACTCCCCTGCGCTCCCCCCACTTTTGGCTAGGGTTAGCCATCACTGATATTTTACAAAAGAAAAAAATCCTACTTTTGAACCTGGTCATAATGTTGGCATGACTATTTAAATACATCTATAGAACAGGGCAAGTTTATTTTCATGCCATTAACAGTGACTACTTTTGAAAAGTATCAATATTCTGTTGCCAAATTGAGATAATTAACATTGCCACGGAATGCACAAAATGGAAGAGACATAATTTAGCAATATTGTGTTAAATAAACAACTAAATAAATTATGTGGTAATTCCGAAATATTTCATAAATAGGAGAGTTCTAGTTTACAGTATAAATTACTCTAAGCAACCTCTTCCATCTAAGGATACTATTTTGCTTCGGGCTCAGCCTTTACTTATTACTTGGTCCTTATCCCTAACTTCTGATCCTTAAAACTTTCTGGAAAAGAAAGCGGTAAATCCTATAAGAATTAAGTTTTCCCGGTTGAAGGCTTGATGGCCTTCAAAGTAGAATCATCTTCTACTTTGTGTTCACCATAAATAATTCAAGTATGGTAAAATTGAAATAAATCTGTTTTGGTTTCAGCCACAAATATTTCAAAAAATAATATTCTTCAGTTAGCCTTAACTGTAGAAAATGTTTTTGCATTAAATGGTATAAGAGCTGTGGTGGGGCAGTGGTTAGAATGCATTATTGAAGACTAACTCACTGCTCACTGCCAGGAGTTCGATTCTGACCAGCTCAAAGTAGACTCAGCCTTTCATCTTTCCGAGGTCAGTAAAACAAGGATCCAGATTTTGGGGGGCAAAGGTCAGAGAGGGGCTTAGACAGGACTTAAAGCACTAGGAAGTGGTATATAAGTCTAAATGCTATTGCTATAACAAGTTATGATGATTTTCTTTAAGTACCACAGATACTGGTGAAAGATAATCATACCTCCATATATAAAGATTCAGCCAATCCTCTAAGAGCATATTTTGTTGCAGAATAAGCCGAATAGCCATAAAGACCAATTTGTCCAGCCTGAGATGAGACAAACACAATCCTCCCCATTCTTCTCTCCTTCATTTTGCCAACTACTGCACGAGTTGGGTAAACACTACCCAGATAGTTGATAGCCATTAATTGCTGTAGATAAACATACATTAATGTCAGCTGCTTTTATAATAAAATTGGCACAGGTTGCATTGCTGTATAAATAGATTAAAACAGGTGTGGTGCTGACCTACAACTTCACCCTTAGGTTTCAGCAATCTTAATCTAAATTACATAATGGCATAATCCTATGCAAAACCTATAATAAAACCACAACAAAATATTGTTCCATGCAATGTGTTGACTTTACAATCTTGTAAAACAACCCAGGGTATTTATTGCACTCAGTTCTATTGTCACTCTGATACCCAATGGGGTTTATGTTCTTGGGTTTTCTCCCAAGAGGAAGAAGCTTTCAAGAAAGCATTTGAAAGTGTAGTTCTGGAAATGCACTATCAGCTTCTCATGTTTATCAGTAGAGTTACAAGCAACTTAACTTCATTCCCAACAATAGGTCTTCACTACTAATTGAAGAAATGAGAAACTACTATAAAACTAAACAGTATCTAGAAGGCCTTGTTTTTTACAAACGACGCTGTTATATTTTATCTTAATTAATATACCACACATAAACATTTTAAACGATTGAATTGGTTTAGTGTTACAATTTACACATAAAAGCATCCAAAAATATTTATTAGGTTATAATGTAAGTAGGAAAGTTTAAACCTTATTGAGTATAAGTAGTAACAATAGAACAAATCATAGGTATACTTTATATCAGGTGTGTCCAATCTTTTGGCCTGCCTGGGCTATATTTAGTGAAGAGGAATTGTCTTGGTCCAAACATAAAATATACAATATAATTCAGGGGTCCCCCAACCTCGGGCCATGGTCCACTATCAGGCCTTGAGTCTTATGGAAGTGGGCTGTGGAAATGGCGGGTAACTGAGCACATGAGCACATCCCCACCTGCACAAGCAGTGGACAACCGTGTGTGCATTCCCACTCATGTGAACCGTGGGTGACCACATGCACATCCCCACTTGTGCAAGCAACTGTGTGTGTGCCCGCTGCTCACGTAAATGGAGCTGCGTGAGCATGGGACCATCCTCTCTCTTTCTCCTGTCAGTCTGAAAATCTGGCCTTTTTTTAATCTAGCCAACCAAGATGAAAACAAAACTAAAAAAACAAAAACAAATAGGCTTTCCATTTTAAATCAATAATTTTCTGAGATCAACCAGATGGTTCAGATAGTTATAAATGCCTGAAAATCCTAAGTCAGCAAGGTTTGGGTAGTATTATGTCTGAACAAGAATAGAGGTTGGAGTACTCCGATATAGTTAATGTATATCAATGCACATCATGTTAAAAGTTTACAATTGTGTGAAGCTCATTACTAGCTAGTAATCCAAGGCCACATGCTATCCACAGGCCACAATTGAACATATACCTACTTTATATAAAGATTAACATTCAATATTTCATTTCATATAATTTAGGTACAGAAGCATTTATATAAGTTGTCTTTAAGGTCCTTGAGAAGTTTTAATCTTTAGTTAATTTCACTTCCATATAAAATATAAATAATCAATATAATGCCGAAAATGATTTTTTAAAGACTTAAGCCAGGACCACTTACCTCAAACCTAGAGGTATCAATTTCTTCAAATTTTCCAGTTATTGATGTTCCAGCACAATTAACAAGCATGTCAACAGGACCCAATCGTTCTTGAGCCTAAAAGACATCGGTGTCACAAATTATATGATACTATTTGAACAGAATATCTCTATCATAATATGGAAATATGAGCTTTATAAAAGCCAGCAGTTCCCTTACTTGTTTAAGCAACTTCTCCACATTTGCATAATCTTTGGAAACATCAAGAGAAATAGAATGCACAACCTATATGAGAAAAAAATATATGAAGAATTATATGACCCCATTCAACTGATTGTAATGTTCAATGTTGTTCATTTCATAATTTACAACCATTTTAAATTTACCATTTTATTTGTTTTGAATTATTTCTACTTTCCCAAATGCCATATTATGTAAGAAGCTATAGAATTATTATCTGCATAAAAACTTATAAAATATATATTTACCCTGGGTTACTATATCTAAAATATGACTTAAACAATATTTGTTTATTTTATTAGATTTTTATCCTGCTCTTATTACTTAACAGAGTAACAATTGGAAGAGACCTTGGAGGTCTTCTAGTTCAACCCCCTGCTCAGGCAGGAAACCTCATACCATTGCAGACAAATGCACAGGTATAGTATAGATGGTACTTGGCTCAAGAGTAGTAACTGAGGGAGGGACCTTGGAGTCCCACTTAAACATGAGCCAGCATTGTGCTGCAGCTACCAAAATAGCCACACAGTCATAAGCTGCATTAATACAGGGATAGAATCAAGATCACATGAAGTGTTAATACCGCTTTATAATGCTTTAGTAAGACCAACTTGGAATACTGCATGTAAAAAAGATGTTGAAACTCTAGAAAGAGTACAGAGAAGAGCAACAAAGATATTTAACATACGAAGAATGATTGCAGGAATTGGGTATGTCTAGTTTGATGAAAAGTAGGACTAGGGGTGACATGAGGGCCCTGGGTCCTCTGTGGAGAAGGGCGGGATATAAATTTAAATAATAAATAAATGATAGTAGTGTTCCAATATCTAAGGGATTGCTACAAAGAAGAGGGAATCAACCTGTTCTCCAAAGCACCTGAAGGCAGGACAAGAAGCAATGGATGGAAACTAATCAAGGAGAGAAGCAACCTAGAACTAAGAGGAGAAATTTCCTGACAGTTAGAACAATTAATCAGTGGAATGACTTCCCTCCAGAAGTTGTGGCTGTTTCAACACTAGAAGTTTTTCATACATAATATTTCTTCTCCTCCTATTTCCCCCACAGCAACAATCCAGTGAAGTGGTTTGGGCTGAAGGAGTGATATCAATCAAAGTCATCCAGCTAGCTTGCATCCCTGAGATGGCAAGAGAACTGGTCTCCTGTCTCTAGGCAAGCACCTTAACCATTACTATAACCAAAATAATAATAATAATAATAATAAATTGGAATTTATTAACCGCACCCTCTCCCCACAGGGACCCGGGGCGGTGCACAGGCATAATTAAAACAATATATGATAATACAGACATTACTAAAATAAAATTAAATAAATTACCCGTGCTAAAAATACAATTAAAAAAAACCCATTAAAATTTATCGTTAAAAGACAGAGAGAACTATTCAAGGCCGGCCAGTCGAAAGAGATGGGTCTTTAATTTTACACGGAAGGAGCGGAGGTCGGTGGTCGTTCTAATATCAGGGGGAAGGTCGTTCCAGAGGGCCGGGCCCGCCACAGAGAGCGCCCTTCCCCTGGGCGTCGCCCGCTGACAAAGTCTAGTGGACGGCACCCGGAGAAGCCCCTCTCTGTGGGAGCGAATCGGTCGTGAGGATGTATGGGGCAGGATCCGATCTCGCAGATAGCTAGGTCCAGAGCCATGGAGCGCTTTGAAGATGATAACTAACACCTTGAAGCGCACCCGGAAGACGACAGGTAGCCAGTGCAGCTCGCGCAAGAGCGGTGTTACATGGGCAAACCTAGAGGTGCCCATAATTGCTCGCGCGGCTGCATTCTGAACTAACTGAAGCCTCCGGGTGCACCTCAAGGGGAGCCCCATGTAGAGAGAGTTACAATAGTCCAGTCGGGATGTCACGAGGGCATGAGTGACTGTGCGAAGGGCGTCCCGATCCAATAGGGGGCGCAATTGGCGGACCAGGCAAACCTGGTAAAACGCCCTCCTGGCCACGGCTGTCACTTGCTCTTCCATAGACAGCCGGGTATCCAGGAGGACACCCAAATTGCGCGCCCCATCCACAGGGGCAAGATGTTCGCCCCCTATGGCCAGCGTTGGAGAAAGCTGGTTGAATCGGGCAGCCGGAAACCACAGCCACTCGGTCTTGGTCGGGTTGAGCCTAAGTCCGTTACTTCCCATCCAGATCCGCACGGCTTCCAGGCACTGGCACATCACTGCTACGGCATCGTTGGGGTGGTTTGGGGTAGATATGTACAGCTGGGTGTCATCAGCGTACAGGTGGTACTCTACCCCAAAACCACGGATGATCTCACCCAGCGGCTTCATATATGCGTTAAACAGGAGAGGCGAGAGGACCGACCCCTGAGGCACTCCACATGTGAGTGGTCTCGGGGTCGACCTCTGCTCTCCTGCCCGCACAAATTGCGATCGGCCAGAGAGGTAGGAGGAGAACCACCGCAACACGGTGCCTCCCACCCCCAACCCCCCCAGCCGATGCAATAAGATACCATGGTCGATGGTATCGAAAGCCGCTGAGAGGTCTAATAGGACCAGGATGGAGGAACATCCCCCATCTCTGGCCCTCCAGAGATCATCTACCAACGCGACCAATGCCGTCTCGGTGCTATGCCCGGGCCGAAAGCCGGACTGGCGCGGATCTAGATAGTCAACTTCCTCCAGGTGACGGGGAAACTGTTGTGCCACCACACTCTCAACAACCTTCGCCAAGAAGGGAAGGTTGGAGACTGGACGGTAGTTGTTCAAAAGAGCTGGGTCCAAAGAGGGCTTCTTGAGGAGGGGCCTCACCATAGCCTCTTTTAGGGAGGCAGGCAAGGAACCCTCGCTCAAGGATGCGTTGATAACCTCTTGGAGCCAGCCTCGTGTCACCTCCCAGGATGCCAGTACAAGCCAGGAGGGGCACGGGTCCAATGAACATGTGGTGGCTCGCAGTCGCCCACGTAACCTGTCCATATCCTCGGAAGTAACGGGGTCAAACTCCTCCCAAACAAGATCTCCCTCGTGGCATCCCACTGGGCCATGAATGGTGGCTAGCTCACTCTGTATCTGGGCGGTTTTCTCCTGCAGAAAAATCACAAATTCCTCTGCCCTACCCTGTAACGGGGCTTCCCGCTCCCTCTGTTGAAGGAGGGAACGGGTCACCCTAAACAGGGCGGCAGGGCGGTTTTCTGCGGATGCTATGAGGGTGGCGCAATGATGACGTTTGGCCACCCTCAGCGCCACAATGTAAGTCCGTAAATGGGCTCTCACTTGTGTCCGGTCAGATTCAGAGCGGCTAGCCCTCCATCTTCTCTCTAGGCATCTCTTGCGGCGTTTCATCACCCGCAGCCCCTCAGTAAACCAAGGAGCCAGGGTGGTTCGCCGCCGCGAGAGAGGCCGCAAGGGCGCGACCCGATCCAAGGCTCCCACGGCCGCACTATTCCATGCGGCCGTGAGGTCCTCTATCGGGGCGCGGGTCAGGGATACAGGAAATGGCCCAAGCGCTGTCTGGAACCCATCCGGGTCCATCAAGCGCCTGGGGCGGTACCAGATTGGTAACTCTGGTTCCGCCTCCCCGCGGAGGGGAGCAGCGGTCGGAAAGTCGAGTCGGAGAAGTGAGTGGTCTGACCATGACAAGGGTATGATGTCTATGTCCCCTGTACCCAGATCACTCTTCCATTGGCCCGAGACGAAGATGAGGTCCGGCGTATGTCCACCCTCATGAGTGGGGCCTTGAATTACTTGGGTCAGGTCCATGGCCGTCATGGAAGCCATGAACTCCCGAGCTACCGCGGATGATTCGCCCAGCGATGGCAGATTAAAGTCCCCCATAACTATAAGTCTGGGGGTCTCCACTGCCACCGTGGCGATCACCTCCAGGAGCTCGGGCAGGGCTGCTGCTACATAGCGGGGAGCCAGGTATACAGCCAGCAAGCCCAACTGCCTCCCTAGGCCCCACTTCATGCAAAGGGACTCACAGCCGGAGGTCTGCGGCACAATGGTCTCTCTCGGCTCCAGGCCTTCCTTGATAATGACCGCTACCCCACCACCCCTGCCTAGGGCCCGCGGCTGATGAAATGCGCGGTAGCCTGGTGGGCACATTTCAACGAGGGGATGACCTCCCTCGTGGCCCAACCAGGTCTCCGCAATTCCTACCAGGTCCGGCTCCCCCTCTGACACAAGGTCACTAATGAGGGGGGCTTTGTTGACAACGGACCTGGCGTTGCAAAACATCAGCCGCAGACCCTGGCTCTGTATTCCCTGGCCACCTAGCCTGCGAGGGTTGTGGCACCCGACCGTTTTTAACCAACGGCTGCGTGCCACCAACCGGGAGGATGAGAATTGTCTCCCCTCGGTCCTGCCCCTCCCCACGACCCTCTGAATTGGTATGCCCTCCTGAGGAACGACTCGAGTATCCCCCTGCCTTTCGCCTTCCGCTTCCCGCCGTCGACTGCTATCCTGGCCCTTACTACTAATTGCTGTTTCCATCTCCATCTGTCTATATCTAACCCCCTCCCTTGAACCCCCTAAAAAAGATAATTTACATAAATTAGACACTAAAAACCCCCTAAGGCCGCGCTTCGCCCATCTCTTCGGATTTACAATACCATCATCGAGATGTGCCCTAGATAATTCAAGGGGCCATACCTGCGAGAGCGGGGACTCTCGCAGCGATAGCAGGCTTGCTCTGGAATACATTTTTTTAAATATTTTTAAATAAATAATTAAAATTCAATAATTACATATATAAAAACTCGGGTGGGTATAGGCACAATACAGATGTTAAAAAGTACAGATGTTAAAAGATGTTAAAAGTCGTTGGCAATTGATTAAAAACGATTCACACGAGTCAATTCATTAGATGGTAAAAAGAATCAGGTGAAATAAAGTGCAGGATGGGTAAACCACAATAAATCAATCGGTAAATAGATGTAATTAAATTAATTAAATAGTTCGCAATGATGACCATTGGGGTGATCAAAACTGGTTGCTGTCAGATGTTCTTCTTCAAGACAGTCAGTTCTTCCATGCCTCTTAAGGCCTTGGTGGTGTAATTCTCCCGGACTTGGGAGAGTGACCATGGGGAGAATGAAAATTACAGTGGTCAGCGGCCGTCCACATCCACCTCGGCGCTCCCACCGCCGCAGTCCCCGCGTCACCGCCTTCGCCAAAGGCCTCTCGGCGCTCCCACCGCCGTCAGCCCAGGCCTCCGGCAGCCGCCTCTCCGCTCTCAGCCTCCACATGGCTCTCTCACAGCCACCACCTTCCGCCTTTCCCCACAACTCCTCTGTCGCCGCCTTCGTCCCTCGCCTTCCGGCGCTCACACCGCCGTCGACTAGGCCTCCAGCGGCAACCTCTCCCCTCCACACTCTCCACTCTCTCTCTCTCTCTCCACCTTCTTCACTCCAACAAACCAGCATCTCCGCCGCCTCCGCCATCTTCCTCCACGCCTCTCTCACCATTTCCGCTGGCCACCGGTGCTCTCACCACCGCTTCACCCACGGCACGCCACCAAGTTCAGTTTCCAGCTTTCAGCTTTTAGCTCTTCGGAGCTCTTTTCAGTGCAGCTGGCCTCTTTCCGCCCTATTAGAAACGTCCGGGCGGCGGCCTCTGCACCGACCTCCGTTGCGGCAGTTCCCGCCCGGCGCTCACACCGCCGAGCGTTCCAGTCGCCGGCGCTCCGTCCGCTCTTCCCCCAATGTTGCGAACCCCACCCTAAGGTGTCCGGGTGGGTCCCTCATCCTCCCATGCCCTCCAAGATCACCAACGAGGGCAGGGGGCACTCAGAATGCCAACGACCTCCGCGACCCACACGGAGCTTCCGAGCTACCCCGCCATCTTCGCGCACAAACAAACAGACTTTGTGGATAGCAAACAAATGTTTCCCCGATGTGTCACTGATGAGTCACAAACACTAACATGTATGCCTTGAGCACTACTAAACTTAGGTTGGCATCATTCCGAGTCCACCCCTCCTTATCTGAAAAAAATGTGTAAGTGTAGTTGCAAGTACAGATTTTGGCTAGCCATTAAGGCAGGGATGTCCAAACTTGGGAACTTTAAGACTTGTGGACTTCAACTCCCAGAATTCCCCAGCCAGCATAGCTTAAAGTCTTAAAGTTCCCAAGTTTGGACATCCCTGCATTAAGGCATTAGGTGAACGTCTAAGCTTTATTTTATCGGGACAAAGATTTCCTGGAGGATGTAACTATTCTTACAATGAAAAATAACTCATATAGGAAGTCCTCAATTTACGATTAAAATTGGGACCAGAAATCCAAGTCATTGGGGTCATAAGTCAAAGCACCCATGTGACTGGGTGTGTTGATCAATAAGCAAATCACACAGTTAAGTAGATGGCCACCATCCTTAGTAGTTTTATACATTTATGCATTTTAGGCATAAATGCATCAGATGAATGTCTAAGCCAGTGTTTCTCAACCTTGGCGACTTTAAGTCCTGTAGACTTCAACTCCCAGAATTCCCCAGACAGCTGGCTGGCGGATTTTGGAAGTTGAAGTCCACAGGACTTAAAGTCGCCAAGGTTGAGAAACACTGGTCTAAACTTTATTTTATCAGGAGAAAGATGTCCAGCAGGACGCAACTAATAGCAGTTTTGAACAGCCTCTTGGAAACAGCTGCCAGGAAAATGAATAGAAAGGTATTATTATATAGGGGTCTTATTTATGGGCTTTTTATTAATGTATGGCTGACCATTGTGGGAATTTTGATTAGATAGGGCTGGGCTAGCTCATCACTTGTTCTTTATACGGCTAAATCAATCAATCAATAATCAATAATTTAATTTGTTGACCGCTCCCTCTCCCCAAAGGGACTTGGAGCGGTGCACAGGGCGAATAAAACAATAAATACACACACACATGATAAAAACAAATTAAATATATCCCTGCGCTAAAAATTACCAATTAAAATACTAAAATCCCTATCTAAAATTATTAACAATCCCATAGACGAGAGACTACCCTAGGCCGGCCAAGCAGAACAAATATGTTTTTAGTTTAAATAGCACATTTAAATAGCACATTTAAATAGCACATTTAATGCCAAAGTCATTGTAAACCATTCAATACATTCTAAAATCAAGCAGCTCTGCAAAAGGTTTGCATTAATAGACAGCTATGAATATTCAAATGTATAATACAGTTTTCCATAAGATTCTAATTAGAGAAAATCCTTATTCTTTCAGGAGGGAAAGAGAGACAACCGTACTGTAACTTAAAAATCCCCCCCCCCCCAAAAAAAACCCTGAACAATGTTACATCTCTGAGTCACTGTGGCGCAGTGGTTAGAGTACAGTATTGCAGGCTACTTCAGCTGACTGCTAGCTGCGTATTGTTGGGGGCAATATGCTGATCGTATAAAACCACTTAGAGACCACCGTAAAGTGGTATATAAATCTAAGTACTATTGCAATCTCCAATAAAACCCTGCTTTGCATGTTGGGTTAATATATAAACGGACAGCATTTTTAGATACATGATCAGAAGTCATTCCATATGTATTTATTCATAGGTGAAACTAAGAAATAAAAATACTATTTGCAAATATTTTTACAACTGGATAGATGTAGGAGAAGAGTAGACAGAGTTCAGGGATGGGTTTAAAGGTCATCTATTTAGAGTCCTTGTGTTGCCAAGTCCAGCCTCACCATGAATTCCATTGGTACCAATTTATTGCTAACAATTAGTTGGTTACATTCTTGTGATTAGGCTTGAGTAATAAGTCTTTCTGAACTACAACTTAATCTATAGTCCTGATCTTTTACTTTTGATATTAAATGGGACATTTGACATTATATATTCTTATTTTTTAGGGCTCACTAGAGGCATTTTATGGCCCGCAGGCCATATCCGGCCCTTTGGTTGCCCTTGTCTGGCCTGTGTGGCAAGTGGCCGATGGAGTGGTGGGGAGGCAGTGGTAGCAGAGTGGTGGCAGCAGGGGGGCGGGTGGCAGCAGGAGGTGGGGCAGCAACATCTTTCATAATTACTCATTTGGAAAATTAATTGCCCTGACTAATCTATAGAAAAGGTAAACGTCAACTAGAAGAAATAAAGAGTGTAGCCTTTCTGAGGTCACAGAAGTTTACCTACCATCAACTGCAGCTTGACCAATGATCAAGCATTGTAATTCAGTGAAATAATGAATAACGAGCAAATGAATGGAACAGTGAATAATGAAAAATAGTAATTCAGTCAGGGGTTCCTCATTTCCCTTGAATCACTGTGCATTCATATAGTCATCATCCACTATATGCCACTGTAGATTACTCTGCTGTACTTGTTGATTTTGCTTAAAAGGAATGTAGGAATTGACTAATAAACACCTCTCCGATTTCAACACATTTATTTAGTGGATATCCGGTAGTAAGCTATGAAGATCTCTTAAGGTTTTCTGCCACCTACACCACTGACTTGTGGTACTTATTATGGATTTAAGACAGAACATAGATTAGTCTATTTCTTCTGCCATGAATAATATAATTATTCTGGGAACTCCCTATGCCTTAAAGACATTGACTGAAGGATGTAAATCCCATTAGTTTCAGAAAATATACTGCTGGGAACTTTTACATGTCTCCCTCAAAATAAATGTGTATTTCTACCTTCTGGCTGCCATATAATTTAGGACTTCCGTTTCCTTAACAAACAAGCTTCAGATTATCTATGAAATTATTTGCCAAATGCTTTAGTTTTACGACTAGAAACTATTATATCACATTTCATCTACAACATCTGATAGGATAGCAATACTTCATTTACTCTAAGTGTGTAGTGGTGGAGGAGGAGAGGGGAGGGAGAGGAGTATTATTAAAAGTGAAAGTGGAAACTTACCTGCTTATCATTAACTGAAAATGTCTCAATTTCTTTCTTGGCCTCCAAAAGACGTTTCTGGAATTAAATAAGCACATTTTAGACTTGCAACTAAAGTATTATGTTAAAGTATAGCAATATTTAAATTTTTATATTTTAAATTATTTTAAAAATCACCACCTAGCATATAACCCATCTATATACAAATAATATATTGCAAGTTCTATAACATGTAAGTAACTTCTTCAGCCAATTAGGACTAAAGCAACCATTTAACTCCATTTTCAGAAGTTTGACTTGAGTTATGTCTCTATTCATGTACAATACAAGCCCTTCAATGTATATTCAGAAGTTTCAATGTATTCCATGGGACTTATTAAGATGTAAAAGTTTATAGTAGAGCAACCTTTCTTCTTGAGATCTCTACTTCCCAAGAAGCAAACAATCATTATCATAAAGCATCCACATGACGTATGTCATTCCAAATGGCAACAGAAAGGTAACAGAAATGCAGGAAGTAGTTATTGGCCCTTTAATTAAGAGTCATTATATTATAACTCAACCACACGTTCATGTTAAGCACCTTCAGGGTGAGACAATGAACTTTAAGTCATGGTATGCTCTCAGCACCTCCTCAACTCAAATGTTTTCCTGGGATCAAAGGCTACCTTCTGAGCCCAGAAAGAGATGCAGCTACTTTAAGCAATGCCAAATAGTGAGATGTACTGCATGTCAATGGTGGGATTAATTTTTTTTTTTTACTACCGGTTCTGTGGGCGTGGCTTGTTGGGTGTGGCAGAGGAAGAATATTGCAAAATCTCCATTCCCTCCCCACTCCAGGGAAAGGTTACTGCAAAATCCCCATTTTCTCCCAATCAGCTGGGACTCAGGAGGCATAGAATAGATGGGGGCGGAGCCAGTCAGAGGTGGTATTTATCCGTTCTCCGAACTATTCAAAATTTCCACTACTGGTTCTCCAGAACTGGTCAGAACCTGCTGAATAGCACCTCTATTGCACATCCCTACTTTATTAGTCTGTAAACAGCACAATGTCACCAACACAGGACTATATGCAAACCTGTAAAGAGCTGGAATTCTAGCCAATATAATTCTAGCCAAATATATTACTTTAAAAAAGGAATATAATATTGTAGGATCAGATACACACTAGTGCTAACAAAATTATTTTTGCATTTCATTTTAACATTTTTAACTTAAAAATTAATATTTCATTTTCACCTCTTAAATTGTTATATTTATTTGTGCTTTTGTATTGTTGCTTGTTCCATTATTAATGTTTTTAATTAAAGTACATGTCTGCTTCTTCGATTCAATCATAAAAAGCTGGAGGTTGCAAATTCCAAAATAAAAATTGCATTATATATTAAAAGGTTTTTAATATATAATGCACAGTAAGTAGCTGCATAGCATCAAGCAGAATCCACATAATGTTTTCAAACCACAAAACAACATAAATAGATAGAAACACCTATAATTGTTTCTTTAATGAAAGAGAACACAACTTCTGTCCAAAAATGTGGAGTTTGGTGTGGGAGCACTAAATATTCGAGAGCTCCAGCTTATTCCTACACTTTCATTTCTAGCTGCTAATGAAAAGTAACAATGCCTCTAGTGACAATTGCAGCAAGATCAGCTGATATGAGTCCTAGGCAGCCTTTGTTGAAGAGCTGGCCAAAAGGGAGCATTGCCCTGACAATTCACCTGAGCTTGTTTCTGAGGCCTATTTCTGCGAACATATTAGCCGCCTTGATGTTGACTGAGATGAGGATACGACAACTACATAAAACTGTTTTGGAGTTGTGTAATTTCCCCTAGAAATCAGGAGAGCGTGAGTGCTAGTCCCATCCTAGGCATGAAAATCTATCTGCCAGTCACTCTCTTAGCCCAACCCACTTCACGGAATTGTTGCGGGGAAAATAGGAGAAGAGAATATTATTATGTTCACTGCCACGAAGGCAGGATAAAAATCTAATAATCAACCAATATTTGCCAGGTTTTGTGTTGCACGGGGAGATGCCATCTATGGCCTTGGAACTGGTCACAATTTTCTTTGATGACTAACTATATACAGAGACTAGATCAGGGATGTCAGATTATATCTGGTCCGCAGGGCCGCCCTGCAAACAGCAAAGGACAGGTCTGTGAAGCAATCAAGTGCCAGCAGAAATGGAGCTCAGGAGGTTCATGCAACGTCACTTCATGTTTTGCAGCACCCTGAATGAGAAACTCTGTTTCGTATTGAAATGCTTCTACAGCAGTATTTCAAACCATTTCACCCCTAAGCCTTGTGGGGCAACAGTGAAAAATTACAGTAGAGACCTGCTGAATTCCACCAATAAAGACTTGCCCATCTCCATATGCAAAATAGACGTTTGACAGTAGACATATAACCATATAGTCACTGTTGTTTTAATAACTTGTAATTAGCTTAAACCACAATTACTAAATAAAGTAAAAAACTTACTTCGTTTCTTGCAATCAGTGTTACGAAAGCACCCTGCTTGAAGCATTCAATAGCAATGCTTTTTCCAATGCCACTGGAACCACCAGTTATCTTTAAGTAAAGAAGATATTGATTAAAGTCTTGAAGTTGGTAATCTGTTATTGTACAGCTCTTATAAATAAGAATTCCAAGTAGGAGCCCCACATTTGCATGCACCAGCATTTTCCTTCCATATACAATGAGACATTTCTGGTCCATGGCTAATATTATGAAGATGGTAAACAATAATATAAATGCTTTCAGGTTTCCTCCGTGGATAATCAAGTTCATTTTAAACTTCATTATGTAATAGAGTTGTGCATCCTAATCTACTATTTATCTACATCCTAATCTATACCATAATCTACTATTCTGTTTATAAGTCATAATATGATATTTGGGATATATTTGCACATCATTGCATTGAGGTATTTCCCTGTAACTGTACTAAAGACAAATTACAGATAGCTAGGCAGACTGACATAAAGTTATCTGACCACAAATTAGGAATCTAAATAAAAATTCACAAAATAAGAGTGCAAGAAAAAAATAAAGGGAAAATTATAAAGTATGACTTTCAACCTCCTCTTCAACACATACTAACAAACCTATGATCTCTTCTCCCTCTTAACTCTCCCAGAAAGCCCTTCAATCCCTTACTGATAGACCTTGACTTACAATTGAGCCCAAAATTTCTGTTGCTAAGGGAGACCGTTGTTAAGTGAGTTTTGCCCATTTTATAACTTTTCTTAGCCACAGTTAAGTGAATAACTGCAGTTATTAAGTTGTTAAGTGAATTGGCTTATCTATTGACTTTGCTTGTCAGAAGGTAGCAATGGTGATCACATAATCCAGGACACTACAACCATCAAGAATATGAACCAGTTTCTAAGCATACAAATTTTGTTCACACAACCATGAGGAAGCTGCAACGGTCGTAAGTGTGAAAAACAGCCCTCAGTCACTTTTTCAATGCCCTTTGTAAATTTGGGCATTAAACAAATGTTTGCAAATTGAGGACTACCTGTATTTCATACGTTTCCATCATTAAATTCATAAAACATAATTTCACATTTTCTTCACTTAGCAAAAAGTCCATTTAAGTTTTTTAGTCTTTTAAAAAAATACTTATTGTTCTCTCCTATTAAAGTATGTCAGTTTTGCCATTTTCACTTATTCTGACATTTTTACGATCCATTTCTTCATTGTAGAAATTTTCTTCCATTTTTCTGCATACACTAATCTTGCTGTTGTTATACATAAAATTAACCTTCCATGAGTCTTTTCTAGTTTAATATCCATATATCCTAAGGAAAAATTTCCAGGTTGTTTTTTTTCAATATCGACTTTTAAAATTCTTTATATTGTTATATGTATTTGTATTTTGTATCCAAAATTTCTTAGCTTTTTCACAAATGTACCATGCCTAGTAAAATGTCCCTTCATGTTTTTCACATTTACAGCCTTAACTCAGGGAATCTTTATATATTTTTGAATTTTTTTCTGATGCAAACGATACATCAATTTTCATTTATCGTTCTTTAAATGCTGCTAAATTGGAATTCCTTTTATCCTTAATCATCCCTGCTAATTGGATTGCTAGAAATTGAGTTCAAAATTTGCTAGAATTCAATACAAGAACCTGCACGTTTTATATTCTTGTTCAATACCAAAAATGATTTACAGCTTTCAGTAGCATGCCTTTTAAGGCAGACATTAAAAAATTTCACTAAATCCACCCTGCATCCTTGAACGGGAGAAAACATTTTTGTGGACAGAAGCATATACAAATATATCTAAGATTTGTTAATGTGTTATCTATACATCTTCATTTGGCTAAATTCGTACTTATCATGCATGTTTAAAACTAATTTTTTCAAACATTTAGGAAGTTATTCTGAGTGATGAGTATTTGGATGTCGTCATCATGACTTTTGTCTATCCACTGCAGGAGGATGACGGCCTCTTCCACATGCTTCCAACCAATACAGTTGTGCGCTTCCTTTTTTCAATTGGGCCCGCAATACTTGCTGGTGTCATCGATCCATCTTGTTTTAGGTCTTTTTCATGGACACTTTTTATTCTGTGACTGCCTTGATCCTCCTGCCATCACTTCTTCCTATGTGACCAGCCCATTTCCATGTCAATTCTTTTACTCTCTTTATGATATTGTATACTTTATCTGTTTCTTTCTTGTCTTGTAATGCCAAGCATGGTATCTTTTCATGGATCTTCGCACCACTCATAGCTTTTGTATCAATTGTGAGGTTAGTGTCCGTGTTCCACTAGCGGTAGAACACACTGATCAAACACTTTTCTCTGCAGGCATAAAGGGAGGTTGTTTTTGAAAATTATGCATAGCTTGCAGAATCCCTGCCAACCACTTTTAACATGCTGTTCAATTTCCTTTTTGTATCACCTACCATTGAGATTCCTTGGCCAAGGTATATGTAGTGGTCTACTACTACATCTAGTTCTCCTCCAGATATAATTTTTTTTCTTTCTTTGGTGAATTTATTAAACATAACCTGACACTCTTCAGATTTATTTTTTAAGCCAATTGGCTTTCCTGCTTTGTGCAGCTCTTCTATGTGTCTTTGTAGCTCTTCCAGGTTTTGTGATAGAACATTATGTGCAAATCTTAAGTGATTTAAATATTTTTATTTAAATATTTAAAATGGATTTTTATTTCACCTTTTGTCCACTCTAGATTGTGAAATACTTTTTCAAGACAGGCTGAGAAAAGAATAGGTGATATTAGTAGGAAGAAATATTTGTTGACATCAAACGTAGATGTAGCAGATGTTGTACATTTATTACCAAATGATGAATATTTGTTTTGGGGAATATGATGAGCATTCAGTACCGAAGCTAAATAATTCCTTAGGCTCTTTGATATTCTAAGCTTAAAGAAAGTTTGAAGAGATAACTATGAAAACAGCTCTGAAAATCTGCCTCCATGTCAAAAGACGTTTCTTATAAAACTCCTAGGTGTATTTGGGCCTGTAAAAGAGAACGATACTTCTTTAAAGAAAAAAAAACCCTAAAGCTAGTAGAAGGAAGTATTATATTTGTTTAAATTTTTGCCTTTATCTGTTTTTAAAACAAACACTAAGTTCAAAAGGAAAAAATAAATGTAATTCATGAATGTCACAATTTCTCTCAGAGTAAAATGCTAAAGTAATAGATTTCAGGATAAAACTTTCTGAAACTTACTCCTAATATTATAAACTTATTTTAGAAGTAAATCAGTATTCTTTGATTGATATAAAGGAATAGGAAACAGTGGTTTTTAAATGTAGTCAGACAACAATAGTTGAAGCTGAAATATCTTTTAAATTCACATGTTAACTTTACCAACCAAAAGATGGGTTGTTCAGATTGCATTTTTGGTTCAAGGTAAATTCAAGTCAATTAATATAATAGCTTACTAACTATAAATAAATATTCCAAAAGTAGAAAACAACTGGATATGTTTTCCTTCCTACGGCATGCCTATCTTCCTGCTGACATGCATCATGTCAGCAGGATGTTTGAAAACAATCTTATATTCTAAAACCAATTAAAAATACCGATACAGACTAATCCATCCCCCCACTTTGTAAAAAATATTGCACTATTTTAAAATGGTGATTACTTAAATGGTCTGCAGAAAATAGTACATCCAGTCCAGGCGAAGGCCTGATGAAATTTGTAAGTGGAATGGATAGGGTTATGGCAATTATCTTATTTGGAGAAAAAAAATCCACAAACTGTGATATTAAATAATTAGCCTTAGACTAATTTGGAAATTAGAATACAAGATTCAACAAGAAATACCTTTAAGTGACATAAGTTAAAGGCAAATAGGATGCCTATCAGGTCTACCATTTGACTGTCTAGTAGGCATATTTGCATATCTGTTGTGCAAATTCAAAAATCAGAGAAATTTTTAGTTCCTGACATGGCTGAGAAATTTATTGTGATTTATTTTTAAATGTTAAACATAACTAAATGTAAAGTTATTTGATGCAATATTATAAATCTGTTGTCTTACATATTTTTCTTCAAAGAAAAATTATTTACAAGACCAAACATAGAGATTAAATGATTTCTTAATGCATCCAAAAGGGTGCAAATTCTCATTCTGATATTTTTTGAAAAGGAAATGCTATAAGACAAATTAATAAAGTTGGTTGATGTTTGCTTTTAAGGCGAAAGATTTATACGATCTGAAGAGAAACCAGAGTTTAAAAAATCTATGCATATGTTTCGCAATTTGTGTGATGGTTTCATGTTAAACATACATTTAGCAGAACCTTTTTTTCTCCATGTTATTTCTAAATGTAAATTGAAAAAGGTTGCATTTTTGTACTTGTAAACTATGATGCAAAAAATGACTAGTTTTTTTAAAAGAGTTTTTAAATTAAAATTAAGATAAAATAAACAAGGTGACAACTTTAAAAAAAACCAATGCCACGTGTATTAAAATTAAAGAAAAAAAGCACCGTTATAACATGGCAGAAAAGCATCTTTCTACAATGCCACAGAAATATAATCTCTCAATATCAAACTATCAAGTTAGGCAACCGGTCATAAATTGAGAATTACCTTTATGCTAGGAAACTCTAAACTCTCTGTTATAAGGAGAGAACATTACTTCAGGGGTCCCCAACCCCCGGTCCGTGGACCGGTGCCGGTCCATGGCTCGATAGGAACCGGGCCGTAGTGAGCGGTGCAACTCTTAGAAAGGGCCGGAGAGGAGGAGGAGGGGGCAGCCCCCTGGGCAGAGCGCACACTGGAGGCGGGAGAGCGCAGGCACAGCCACTCGCGTTGTTGGGGGCCCGAGAGGGGTGAATGAGCTGACTCTCACACACACACACTCGCTCCCCCTCTACGCCGGCCGAGCCATGGCCACCGGTCCGTGAAATTTTTTTAACATGAAACCGGTCCCTGGTGCCAAAAAGGTTGGGGGCCCCTGCATTACATAGGTTGCCTTGAGATCCATAATAAAGATTGAGATGTAAAAATGATAATAATAAGCAAAAATAAAATCTTTGGGGATCCTTGGTACTCTCCGAGCTTACTTGTTTTCTTGCAGACATTTCATTATCCAAACTAGATAACAATGCTGGTTTAATAAAACCTCTGTTGGTATCAACCCATTATACGGAATGATAATAGAATAATAGAAATCTATTAAGTAAGAAACAGAAGAAGAAAACTGGAATCAATCAATACAGATATATCCAGGAATCTGTACAAAATATGTAGTACCAAATTAAGAGAAGTATCCTCTACCATGCACTCTTTCCTGCCTACAGTCATTTTCCAAATTATCTTTTAAATAATCCAGTTCAAAGAAAGATCAATTTGCATTAAAAAAAGGAACAAAAGGTATCTGTTTTGTTAGTTGAAAAAATAAAAGGCATAAAGTTGGAACACAGTTATCTCATAATGCAACATATTGAACGGCTTTTTATTTCTTAAAAGTAATTCTGCAGACAGCCATCCAACCCCCTACCAGTTTTCAGGACTGTAAGTGATAGTAGAATATATCAATTTTGATCCTGGCTACAGAAACCTGCCCCAAAGGGCATCCCTCAGAAGGAATGTTCAGAGTTGAACATTTTCTTTTCTCCAAGAACTGTTGTAAGGCAAACAGGCAGACATTTCTTGCTATCTATAGAAAGAAATAATATCTCAAAGATTTAACAGATTTTGTTTGTTAAAATTATATGCTGTCCATCTCATTGAACTCTGAACAGCTTCAATAGATTTAGTCACATGCAATGAATGCAAATTAAATCAAATCTGATAGCAAAACAATGACCACTCATGTTTGCTTCATAAAAACAACCACCAATTACACAACCAATTACACAAAGAAACAAATGAATACCACATTGCATAGTCTGGATGCATAGTTTGGGAGATCAGATATTGAACAAGTTGTCCTTGACTTACAACTGTTTATTTAGCGACTGTTCTGAGTTACAACAGCACTAAAAAAAGTGACATATGCTGCCTCTCACATTTATGACCATTACTGTGACCCACAGCCATGTGATCAAAATTCAGGCGGTTGTAAGGTTCAAGACCTCCAGAATGATGTGATGTGACCTCCATTTGCAACTTTCTCAGCCAGATTCCGACAAGCAAAATCAATGGGGGAAGCCAGATTCACTCAATGACCACGTGATTCATTTAAGAACTACAATGATTCATAACGGGGGCAAAAAAGGTAGTAAAAGGAGACATGACTTACTTAATAAATGTCTTGCTTAACAATGGTAACTTTGGACTCAATTGTGGTCATAAGTCGAGGACTACCTCTATGTCAGAGTGAAATCCCTATGAAAAAAATCTATAAACATTTTTTAATAATATCTAAGATTAATATAATGGGCGTAAATGTTTAAAGAACTTCATACTCAGACCAACTCTTAATGCAATCTGATTTCATGGTATTCTCAGTATTCATATCATTTTATCATTTGACAATTTGTGCTATCAGCTAATTCTTGATCATACTGTACATCATTGTCACTTGCATTCACTAAGTTTTTTTTTCCTAGTTTGAAACAATTCTTTGATTTTTACATTGGACATGACCGTAATATTTTATGATTCCTTGATTTTGTTCAGCCCTTGAAACTAAACAACGAAATTATGAATAGCATTGTTTTAAATGTTCTGCAGGGTTTGACTGCTGCAATTGAGTTCAATTTCCCTAAATAATTTCAGTTTATGCTGATACTGCTGCTCCTACTGGCCAAGTCTGGATGGGACAATGGGGGGAAAAAGCAGTTATTTAAGATCCCAGTCAATTACTATTTCAAGGCCTCACTCAGTGGCTTGTCTGAGTCAGACAAGATGCAGCATCTGCATTCTGAGGCGATTGTGGTGGTCTTATTCCAAACATAAAAACTGACAGACTGTTCTCAAGATCTTTGATGTGGGGTTGAGTTCTATACTACTGTATGCTTTCTTCTGCAAACTATACTCACATGCTTATTAATATACTGATGAAATTGCAGGTTATAAATTGGAGATGCAAATTAGTCTTTTAATTAACAGCACAGCAAAACCAAATGAACAAGACTCCAAGACACTAGTGGCTTTCATGCTTGGTTTTCATGAGAACTTGACTTCAGTGAATATATTATATAAAATTCTAGTAGCCAAACTGAACTTCAACCTGAGAGTTTTCACTTCTTTCTGCTCTTTGACTTTCTTATAAGTTTCAAATAAACAAAGAAATTAAGTACCAAGTAAGCCAAACTACAACCTGGAGAATATTACTAGATGAACAGCGGTAAAGACTACATTCTATCATCTAATCTCCTATACTGAGAATAAGACTTGGCACATCCACAGCTCAAATGCTATCATTTAATAGTAAACTTCTTAATAACCCAAGAAAAGGGATTTGCATTGTCCTCACATATGCCCTATATTATCCTAATTGTTTAAATATATATATACATTTCTAACAAAAAGCCAAAAATCTTGTGAATTTTGACTAACTTGAAATGTTATTTTTCTTTTGAGAGACATCTGTTATTGCATAACATTATGCAATTTGAGAATTTGAGTATGAGTTACTACTGCATGTGTTCATTCCTTGCCTTATTTAAAAAAAACGTATTTTGAGCAAATGGAATTTGGCGGTTGTTTGCTGTCAAATATCTGTTGTTTTAAGATAATCCTTATATATACAAAACAAGAAAATCCAGTTTGATTCCATCACGCCTCCTTAGAGAAATAATGGAGTGGGGGTCACTGTTAACAGACTCTTCTTTTTATGCCCATGTGGAATATAAAGTGGTTTCAGATACTTACTATAAAAATATAGTAAAAGAATCTCTATTAAAGGTGGCAAATCAATACAATACGTGTAAAGAATAGAATGTGAGAACAGAAATAAAATTATTGCAACGTGAGCTCTTTTGCAAGGATTTACCTCATTTATACCCATTGCTGCAGCTTCTGACTTTTGTTTAGCTGCAGCTTCTGACTTTTGTTTAGCCTATGTCTGAAAAACCAAAGTTTTGCATGCACTTTGAAAACTTTTTCTCACACTATTAGAAGCACCTGCTCTGCTGCATATACTACATTCATGTAAATAAAAAACCTATACATGCTGTTAAAACGTGAATAATAAGGTTTTTGCGGGTCCTTACATCCTTAGTATTCAATTTTCTCAAGTCTAGACATTCCACTTTTGTGATCTTTGCTTCCTCCAATCCAGACTTACATAAACATATCCAGGAAAAGTTTTGTGTTGCTTGGATGCATACTGTAACCCAGGAGAGTATCGTTGATTGTGGCAGGGAAAAATTCAATAAATGAATAAATTAGTGTGTGGGAGGCAGATTCATGCAGAGGTCTGGATCATGCAAGTATTATTCCTCCTCACTTATATTACGCTTTCAATTCATTTCAGCCTCTCAGAGAATTCTTGTATATAAAGTAGATTCTTCAACATGGTATCCTCTAGATCAGTGATGGCAAACCTTTTTTGGCTTGCGTGCCCAAAGCGGGGGGAACGAAGGGGGGGGTGTCGTGTGTGGGCCACACATGCGTGCGCTTTCCCCCTCTGGTTTGCTCGTAGGAAGCTTCCGGAGAGTGAAAAACGGTCTCAAAAGAAGGCTGAATTCAGCTGGACATGCACGCTGGAGCTGACAGGGCAATGCCTTGTGTGCCCTAACAAATGGCTCCGCGTGCCACCTGTGGCACCCGTGCTATAGGTTCACCATCATGGCTCTAGATGGTACCCTCCAGCATGTGCATCCACTTGTTTATGAAGCCAATTGTACAGTAATATTGTTTATAAGATCCCCTGAGCCTTATTCAATAATAATAACAACAAAGAAATAATGAAGAGAAAGATGGTAAATGTCTACCCAGGTCTGCAACATAAATTCACCCCAAGAATCGGGTTTGACCTGAGAGCAATTCACTTTCCTACATGCCAGTCTACAATCCTAAACTCTTAGGATGGTAAAATTGTCATAAAGTGTAGATGAAGTTAAAACCTATACATGCTGTTAAAACGTGAATAATAAGGTTTTTGCGGGTCCTTATTATTATACATTAGGCATATTTTTTATAGCCAAATATAAAACAAAGTCATCTGAAGTCCATCACCCACTTGGGATTAAATAAGATTGACTTGTTTTAAAGTATGTGTGACCCTGTATTTAAGATCACCAAGGGTTCAACATTAAAATCTATACAGCTAAGAAATGTTTGGTTTAGGATTTACAGCTTGCATTTCCTCCACAAAAAGCTTCTTTAATAATAATTGTAATAAAAGCTCTTACAAATCTGAGTATTTATTTATGGAAGTGAAACACTACAGAACATAAAAGTGGGGACTTTCGAAAGTGGGGAGAGAGAATCAGCAAAAGGCATCAACAGCCTGTTCATTTCCTAATCGGGTCGCACTTTTTTTTCTTTAAAAATGAATTAAAGGAACACCTTTTAGCTTTAGGCTAAAAATAACAGAGGCCATTCACACCCTTTTCGACTTATTCAAGTAAACCCAAACCATTCCAGAAACCATTTTTGGAAGGCTGCATCTTGAAACCGATACTCACCCCATAGGATTGTGGGCAGAATTAAAACACACAGAATAAGCAGGCATCTAATACGGTAACACAGGCTGGGAAGGGGTGGGGATGAGAAGCGGGAAAAGGAACCAGGGCTTTAAAAATATCTGCCAACAGGACCGCAAAATGACATCTTTTCTTACCAGCCTCCCCTTTTCCCTCCCCCAAGTCCCCAACTCTGCAATCATCTCGACTAGATTCTCACCACCACGTGAGCCCCGGACAACGACAGCGGTTTGGGATGGTTGAGCGGCGACACTAAGTAGAGCAGCAGCAGAAAGGCCACAACGAGAGCAACCCCCGTGGCCACCAGCAGAACCGCACCCGGCATCACTGCGCCCCGAACGCCAGACTCGACTGAAGCACGTCGCCAAAAGAGCTGGTCTCTTGCCCCACCCGCCGTGTCTTGAAGGTCCCGGTTGACCGAATGACCCGGTTCAGCCAACCAAGGCTCCTTTTTCAAGGAAACGAACCCCAGGACGAGGGGGGCGGGAAGAAAACTAGAGCTGTTCTCTCATTGGGAAGGAGACCGAAAGGGGAAGCTGGTTGGCTGTGTGTGTGTGTGGCGGGAGGGAGGAAATAGGAATGGAGCGCGATGACATATCCGCACGACGATTGGCCGGCCCCTCGAACTTCAAGGAGAGCGGATGTGTGAAAGGTTGGCGCGCGCGCGGGTGGGAGGGGAGAAGACGGTGGCAGCGGAGGACTCGGCTTATTGTTTTGTGTGCTTGGCTCCCATTCCCGCCGGCGCCGGTGGTGATGGAGGAGGAGAAGCGGCTGGAGGAACCCGGCGACAGCGGCGCAGCTGATCTTTCTCACTGCAAACAGGGCGACGAAACGACCCCTCGTTCTTTCTATGACTACAAAAATCATTCCTCCAGAACGGGACTAATTCCCAAACTCAAATGCTCTTAGGATCGTTGCCTTAAATAACGCCACAAAACATTTTCCCAAAGGTGCTTTTGTTTTCCTCAGGAAGCAACTGGTTTGTTTTTTCTTTGAAGACTTTTCGCTTCTCATCCAAGAAGCTTTCTCAGCTCTAACTGGATAATGGGGAATGGAAGGATTTATTATTCCTTGCAGACAGCCACATAACAGAGTGAGCTCTTGTTACTTGTCCCAGCTTCTGCAAACCTAGCAGTTCGAAAGCAGGTAAAAATGCAAGTAGAAAAATAGGGACCACCTTTGGTGGGAAGGTAACAACGTTCCATGCGTCTTCGGCGTTTAGTCATGCCAGCCACATGACCACGGAGACATCTTTGGACAGCTCTGGCTCTTTGGCTTTGAAACGGAAATGAACACCGCCCCCTAGTGTCGGGAACGACTAGCACATATATGGCTCAGTGGCTAAGATGCTGAGCTTGTCAATCAGAAAGGTCAGTTCAGCGGTTTGAATCGCTAATACCGTGTAACAGAGTGAGCTCCCATTACTTGTCCCAGCTTCTGCCAACCTAGCAGTTTGAAAGCACGTAAAAAATGCAAGTAAAAAAATAGGAACCACCTTTGGTGGGAAGGTAACAGCATTCTGTGCACCTTCGATGTTTAGTCATGCCGGCCACATGACCACGGATACATCTTCGGACAGCGCTGGCTCTTCAGCTTTGAAACAGAGATGAGCACCGCCCCTTGAACCAGAAATGACTAGCATACATGTGCAGGGGAACCTTTACCTCAACTGAAGTAAGTGACGTATTCACGTGGGATGGGTGCTGATATCTATCTAAAAACATAATCTGGAACTTGTCTCCTGAAAGTACAGCATACCAAAGTCGTGCTCCTTGGCTAGTATGTAAATTATATTACTGTGGGTGAGTTGTCATGTTCTTGTAAAGCAGGCATGTCAAAAATGTGTGGCCCTGGATAGCTAGTAATGTGACTCCACAAGATCGTAAACCCTTTAAAACAATTTGATTTATATACATTGACTATATTATAAATTTTATATGTAGACCGAGACAATTCCTCTACACTCAATTTGGCCCAGGCAAGCCAAAGGCTGGATACCCAATGCTTCATTATTTGCTTGATGTATGATTTTTGGACCTTCATGAACAACAATTTAAATAAGACATATTGTGCTGGGTTTATGGATGACGTTTGACACACCTTGTACTTTTCATTCCATCTTGAAAACAAATGCAGTCTTTACAGAGCAGGAGATCTAATTTAGAAATGACCTCTTCAAGTAAGTAAACGCAATTCTCAAAATGTACAGCAAATGGAAAGTATGAATTGGATAAATTCTATTTTAAAAAAAACAAACCAGAATGCAATTTTTTTGTTTATTGATTGAATTTAAATCCAATGTATATGCTACCCATCTGTGAGAAGAGACTTACCATATATCCATTGGAAAGTTGCAGGTAACAGGCCTAGGAGTGGGCTTGCAGACCTCACTGAACCAAAATTTTAAACTAACATAATTGCAAAATGTACCAGACATATTTCTAATGTGCTGACTTGTGTGCTGCATTTTCTGCAAAGTAGGTACTTGTATATATTTGGAGCAGGAAGAATGAGATGGTGGGAAATGAGGAACTGGAAGTACCGAATGTACATGGGTGTTTGCAGAGAGTGACGGTCAGTAAGAATGTAAGAAAGAACAAGGAATGAAACTATGGAATTGGTACACCAGTAAAAAAAGAAAGAATAAGAAATGTGACTTGACATGAGAATGGTGTCCTTTGCCCAATAGCAGTCCTTGTGGGACCTGCTATGTGTCATTGGACTCATTGTAATTGTTTAACAATGTAGGTTTTGTTGTGGAATTGCATTGCTATGTTGGCTATTCATGTTCCAAATTGTTCATGAAATAAACCTCTGATCTTAAAGTAAGATTTATTGCTTGTGGTTTGTCTGTGTTCCTCCTTATTTGGATATTTTTATAACCGTGTCTATGGAGATTCTCAGTCATCCAGGTTATGGTTGTCCCCAAGTGCTTTTTCAAGAGGCAACCAGAACATCCAGTTTCCTCTTGAAAAAGCACCTTTGGATCATCACTGGATGGTTTACAATTAAAGTAATAAATATTAAAAGTATTAAAAGCAATAAATTTACCCCAGAGTGGTAAATTTTGAAGGAAAGAAGGAAAACAATAATTGTATTAAATACAAAACGACTAAACATATAAGCAGATAAATTAGCAGGCAACACTTTAAAATACTTTAGAAGGAGAGAAACTTATTCAATATGATAGAGTTCAGATAAAACTACTATTTGACAGGTATCGGAATGGGATAACTCACCATGGTCAACTTGTTGCAGCTGTAAGAAGCAGCACCCACCCCTCTCCTAGAAAAATGAAATATTTTAGGAAATATTAAAAGACAAAATATTCCCCCTAAAAGGGAGGGGGAAACTCACCCCCCTCCCACCTTTGTCAATGGGCCATTAAGGCCTGAGCCAGTCTATTCTAGATAACAAAGATCTACCTCCTTCAGGCAGAGCCATAATACGAATCCCAAAGCCCTTTCATTACATCATCACCCAGCAACAGCTCGACCAGGCTTGGGATTCAAAAGACAGTAAGCCTACAAAGTTAGCTAAGACCCCTGCCCCCTGAGAGTCTGACCACCAATCAAAATACATTTCTTACACAGGAACAGGAGCTCCAAGGTTGAGCCCAAGAGAAAACTCACGCTCTCTCAACATCTCTTCCCTTTTTTCTTCAAGATCTTCAAGGCATATGATCTCCTTTTCCCCCAGGACCTCAAACCATGTGATCCTGCCCCCATTAAAACCATTTTTCCAAGCAGTCACCATGTTTCCAGTGTCTTTCTCCGTATTTGGAACTGACCCCAGAAGGACATTTCTTCCAACACAGCCAACTCACCATGGAACAAGTCAACAAACACAACATAGTTATATGCGAGACCGCCTCCTGCCCCATACATCCCTCAGACCGATACGCTCCCACAGAGAGGGCCTCCTCAGGGTGCCGTCGGCTGGACAATGCCGACTGGCGACACCCAGGGGAAGAGCCTTCTCTGTGGCGGGCCCTTCCCTTTGGAATGACCTACCCCCTGAACTCCGCACCATCTCTGACCTCCACCTCTTCCGCAAGTGTCTGAAGACACACCTATTCCATCTAGCCGGCCTAGCATAACCCCCATTACTGACTCTTAGATAGTTTTAAATTTGGGTTTTTTAAATTCGGTTTTTAGCGCAGGGTCTATTAGAATAAGTTTTTTAAAATTTTATATGTTTTATATGTGTTTTAACATCCCTGTGCGCCGCCCTGGGTCCGTTTGGAGAAGGGCGGGGTATAAATTTAATAAAATAAAATAAAATAAATAAATAAAAGTTAAAAGAACTTCAATGGAACTGTGGCCAACAATAATAAAATAAAGAAAGTCAATGCAGAAATACAAGAGTTACCATAATTTCAATGAAAATGGGGTAACCAATAATAAAAATAACAATAAAACCATACAGTGTTGAATTGTCCCACAATGAGTTGTCCTAGACCCACAAATATGGGTCTGTCTTGCAAATACATATTCAGGAGAAAGCCATGACTATTGTAGAAGAAAGATAGAATATATGTATTGTAAATAAATAAAAGCTGGAATTAATCCAAATGTCTTAATTTCTACTTATGGTCAAGCTGAAATGTCACCCGCTTACCAGATTTATTGAAATAATTATGGTACGTGCCTAAAAATCCAGTTTCACAAGCTTATGTTCTCTATGAGTCTGTATCATTTTTGCCTCGGTGAACACACGTTTGGCATTTTGTAAACATGTTGTGAGCATTCTTGCTCAATGACTCCTAGAGGCCAATTTGCCCAAATTATCTGCCAGAAGTTACAAAGTTATACCAGAATTCTATTTGCTAGACTCTTCCTACTACCCAGGTTTATGTTTATCATATTTCCTGATAAGGGTACAAACAAGCAAAAGAGCACTGGACTGTTACATGATTATTTATATGTATAAACACATTTATATTTTTTAGAAGTTTTATGTTCTATAGCAGGGCTCTCCAACCTTTGCAACTTTAAGTCTGAAGTCCTTCAGCTCCCAGACTTCTCCAGCCAGCAAAGCTCTCCAAAGCTGGCTGGAGAAGTCTGGGAGCTGAAGTCCTTCAGACTTAAAGTTGCAAAGGTTGGAGACCCCTGTTCTATAGTACTTGGAGGTGAAATGAATTGGAAATAAAAGTCATGCTGGTCACTTTCAGCATTGCAGGATTTCATTTTGGGGAATGAGATTGGACTGGGAAAAGTCATTTAGGAATATGAATATCCCTAGAAGATAAGTTAGGGTCCTGGTTCTAAAATTTGTCACATATTTTATGTTGTATGTACTACAGGTAGCCCTCGACTTACAACCTGAATGGAATTTATCCAAACTCAAACATCAATTATCAACTCAAACAATTAGTATTCATTTAGTGACCATTTGAAGTTATAACAGCACTGAAATAACGGATGCATGACCATTTTTGAAACAACTGTTGCAGCATCCCCATGGGCATGTGATTCGGATACTTGGCAACTGGCATGTATTTATTATGGTTGCAATGTGCTGGAATTATGTGACCACCTTTTGCAACCTTCTCACAATCAAGTCAATGGGGAACCCAGATTCACTTAATAACCATGTTGCTAACTGTTTAACACCTGCAGTGATTCACTTAACAACTGTGGCAAGAAAGATTGTAAAATAGAGCAAAACTCACTTCGCAACTGTCTTGCTTAGCAATTGGCCTCAATTGTGATTGTAAATTGTACTGTTATGTGTTAACATCTAAAACAGCTTGATGGCTAATGATGCTATAATCCCCTCCATGGATACCCCCTGTTATGGAGGAGGGGCTTACGATGCTCTCATAAGATTGAGAGTTATGCTGGTCATAGTGTATTTTACCAAAAGGGTCACCATGTCAGACAGGTGTCAGCAGAAGAATCAGTTTGATTGTATCCATCAACCAATTTAATATGGTGAGAGAACAGAAGAAGCATCATACCTGATTAGTTGGCACCAAGGTCAACAAGGATGTTTAGAATTTCTGGGCACCTGTTGATAAAAGTATCCAGGAGCTATGACTGGGCAACTAGGGCTTAGCCCTGTAGGTTTACTGGAAGAAAAACAAACATAGAAAAGACAAAAGTATAACATTTTTGAAAAATGCACTATTATGGCCTGTTGATATTAATCGGAACCAACAAAGCAGAATTACTTAAATCAAATGTTGGAACTTTGGAAAAGAATTTATCCAAACTCAAACATCACTGAACAACAATTAGTATTCAAAGTAAATACATTTATCAGAAATAAAATATTTAGGCATGCAGAACTAAAGGGGTTCATAAAAATTGTAAAAGAGAAAGACCCCCAAACAATAGTAGAAAAAGTAAAAGAAAGTCAGATAACAAGTAATTTAAATATAAATAGTTGATATTAACAACAGAAATGATAACCTAGTAGAAGTAATAATAATAACACAACTAGTACAGGTCAGCAAGGAAATGACAGGTCTACAAATGGGAGCAGATGGCAAGAAAATTAAAGGCATCAGGGTAAAAGCAGAACTACTTAATTCATTATTGTGTCTGTATTTAAGCAAAAGGGGGGGAAAAATAGCCCAACCTATGAAAATAGAACAGGTAAACAAGTCAAAATAGACAAGGAATTAATAAAAGAATACGTATCCATGAATGAATACAAGTTACCTGAACCAAATGGTTTGAATCGCAGGATTGTTGGTCGATGTAATCTCGAAACCTCTGAATGCAATATTTCAAAGCTCTTATAGCATGGGAACTATCAGATGACTGGGAAAGAGCTGGTGTGGTTCCAATCTACAAAAGGTGGTGGTGGGAACGGATCTAGAAAATTATAGGCTAGTCAGCTTGACATCAATACCTGGAAAATCCTAGAAAAATTAGTCAAGTGGAGGACTGTGAGCACTTAATTAACAAAAAATTAACAAGGTGATTACTAGAAGCCAGCATGAGCTTGTTAAAAACAGATCATTCCAGACAAACCTTTGTCTTCTTTGATAAAATGACTAAATTAGTGGGCTAATAAAATGCTGTGAACATAGTGTACTTGGATTTCAGTAAGACATTTGACAAAATAGACAACACCCTACTTCTTGGTAATATAGAAAATGTGGGATAGACAGTATCACTAGCAGATGGATTTGCTATTTGCTGACCAACTGTACCCATTATGCAGTCTTCAAAAGAACTACATCTATGTGGAAGGAAGCTTTGCTGGCTGGCGAATTGTGGGAGTTGAAGTCCACCAGGCTTAAAGTTACTAAGGTTAGAGACCCCTAATCTAGATGAGGCAATAGAGGAGGAACTCATCAAATTTGCAGATGACACCAAGCTAGGGTGATTTCCTAACAGTTTGTAAGATAAGCTCAAGATTTAGAAGAATCTTGACAGACTTGAGCTTTGTGCTCTATTGAACAGTTCAACAGTGAGAAAGCTAAGAAAGGCAAGAAAAACAAAATGCATAGTACAGAATAGTTGGTACCTGGCTGAACAGTAGAAACAGAGAGCAATCTAGATGATCCTACTGGAGTACCACTTAAGCCAGCAATGCGCTGCAGGTGCCAAAAAAGCCAATAGTATCAAGATCAAGCGAAATGATGATGTTACTTTATACCACACTTCTGAGACCACACTTGGAACATTGGGTACAGTTCTGGTCACCACAATATAAAAAAGATTCTGTGATATATAGAATATAGAATAACTTTCTTGTCACTTTGAATGTACACTAATAGGCATACATTAAAATTAAACAAAGAGAAAGAGTAACAACACAGTCTAGTTTGGATGTATACATGCACATGGCGGGGAAAAAACCCTAGAAAGTGTGCAGAAAAGAGCAACAAATATGCTAAAGTATCTAGACACTAAATTGTATGAGTAACAGATGAAGGAGCTAAGTACAGTATGTCTGACCTCTCAAAGAGAAGGGGATTAGGGAGGATATGATAGCTGTATTCCAGTACTCTGTGAGGGACTGTCACAGAGAAGAAGGGATTGATTTATTCTCCAAAGTACCAGAGGGCAGGACAAGACGTAATGGGTGAAAGGTTATTAAAGACTTAGAAGCAAGGAGAAATTTCCTGACAGTGAGAACAATTAATCAATGGAATAGCTTGCCTCCTGGAGTCGTAGAATAGATTGGACAATCATTTGATTGGGATGGTATTATGTGCCCTCCCTTGAACAAGGGATTTGGATTAGAAGACCTCCAAGGTCCCTTCCATCCCTATGATTTTATGTTCTATGTTCCATGCTCCTTTGAGAAGAAGAATTAAAAATGAAAGTTATGGCACATAATCACCAACAGAAAGACAAAGCCAGTATTGAAAAAGTACCCCCCTCCAAAAAAAACCCCACTGGCGCCTATAATAAGGATGTGAATAAGATGCTTGCAAAGATTAAGATAACATCTACCCTGTTTCCCTGAAAATATTTCCTCCCCGAATAATAAGCCCAATTGGGCTTTTGTGTATGCATGTACTAAAACCAACCCACTCCCGAAAATAAGCCCTCCCTGAAAATATTGCGCAACTGCAGCAGCCATGATGTCACCATGCTCACCACCTCCTGCACCTCAAAAATAAAAAGACCTCCCCAAAAATAAGGTCAAGCGCTTATTTCAGGATTCAAAAGAAAATAATGTCTTATTTTCGAGGAAACATGGTATCAGGCAGACCTATCAGTTTAGCTGCAGTACAGCAGTGGAGGTTACAGAAGAACTGGGTATTGAAATAGAAAAGCAAGAGCAAAACGTAAGCCACACAGAGTTGCCTCAATTTTGAGATGGGCAACAAATAAAGTTTATAAATAAATATTTAATTCTCAAATGGAAGATCAGACTGGAGGTAAGATAAATTAATTTATCTGCAAATTAATTTAAACAACATGAAAGAACAAAAACATAAGAATGTAAGGATCAACATAATGAAAAATACTGGCTTAGCACCAGAAAAATGGAAGAAGCTTTGGAATTCATAAAGAATCAAATAGTAGTAGTAGCTAGGAAAATTGAGTGCTATGAGTCATGAGACATCCAATTTATTTGCTATTTCAATCAGATAGAAATAGCAATAGAAATTCTGAATCTTGAAAATCAAAAAGGAAACAATCAAGTTTTTGTGAGAAATTCAGAAAGGCTATAATACAAATGCTGGATGGATAAATGAATTTGAATATGAATTTAGTGAAAACCAAATGGAACAATTAATCACAAAAGCAGAAATGATTAAAACTTGAGTGAAATGAATTAAAATCTGAACATCTGGAAATGATCAGTTGCATGACTTTTGTTTCAAACATCTGACTAGCTTACATCCAATTATAGCTAAATAACTTAATGAAGTATTGCATGAAGTAGTCCAACGACTGGTTAATAAGTGTCAGAATTTATCTGATTCAAGAAGTCCTAAAGAAAAGGACACTAAAGGAAACTATATTTGATAACATGCATGCTTAAAATGTTTAAATAACGTGCATAATAGTGGACAACATCTAAGATTATTTGGAAGAAAAAATATCATTAAAGTAAATTGGAAAAGAAATAAAAGGAAAGGCAGAAGTACAAAACATTAACTTTTGGTTGATGAAATGGTTTTGGAGAATTGCAAAAGTCAAAAAACCAATTTTAATATGGCCTGGAAATTTTATAAAAAGGAGTTTGATTCATTACACATAGTTGGGAGTATCAAATGTTTGAAATAACTAGGGTCAATAAAAACATTAAGCTGTTTATAGGAAAAATAATAAGGCAATCGAAGGTGGTTGGAAATGAAAAATGTCAAGATTAGGAGAGACGTCTTCCAGGGTGACTCATGATCTTTCTTATTTGCCATTGCTATGATTCCACTTTTTCCCCCAAATCATTTTTATTTTATTTTCTAGTAATAGACATACATAATTTGTGGACATTGCATTGACTAGGTCAAATCTTTTTTAGACAACATTAACAACAACAACAGACTGGCTGAACTGGAAAACTTTGACTGGAAAAAGAATTGGAAAAAATCATGAAATACTGCAACCTGGCCATCAAAACTACCCAATTATGGATGAAACATGTAACAGTAATACCCATTGTCATCGCTATTCAGAACACCGTATATTTTAAGAAGGTACTTAGTGGATACATAGGACGCTGGCAGCAGCCCATAACAACCATTAGCACTAGTCAATGGTATTTGTGATGCATTTATAAATGTTCAGTTGGCTGAGTTTCATGTTTAATGAATAAAGTAAATAATAATAATATCAACAACAACAATCATCATCATCATCATAATCTAACAGCAAATGGGGAGAACATTGGTGAAGTCAACATCAGACAAGTAATCTTCCAGGGGGACTCATTTTCACCACTACTGTTCAACATTGCATTAATTCCAGTGACAATAATCCTACGAAACACAAAATTGGGATACCAAATCTCATACCAACATGGCAAGATAAATCATCTACTATATATGGATGACTTAAAAACATATGCAAAAAGCCCCACTGAACTTAAATCAATACTCAACACAGTTCAACTGTTCAGCAGTGACGTCAAAATGAACTTTGGACTTGAAAAATATGCTATATTATCCATGCAGCGAGAAAAATTTGAAAAAAATAAAAGGAATAGAACTGGGAAATGGAAGCATAGTGAAAACATTAGCAAAGGATGGCAGTTACAAATGCCTATATTTGAGGCAGATAACATCTTGATTGGAAAAGTCAAAGTGTCAATGCAAAAGGAGGCTTCGCAAAATATTAAAATCAAAGCTGAATGCTGGAAACATAATTAAAGCCATTAATACATGGGAAATTCCAGCGATACAATACTCAGCTGGAATCATCAACTGTATATCAGCTAAACTGGATAACTTGGACCGGAAAACGTGCAAACTTTTGAATACGTATCACGCTTTATATCCACAAATTGACATTGGACGGGTTGTGCCTGCCATGAAAAATAGGGGGCAGAGGGCAATTGCAAATCCATTAAACTGTAGAAGAAAAATGAAGTTTGAATGATTATGTTAACCAAAGTACAGAAAAATTGCTAGACTGTGGAAACGGAGGACATATTTTAAAGTTATTGGTTAATGGCTGACAGCTTCCCATAAAAGGGGCTGCGAAGTGGAAGTTGGATGTTGGTTTATAGTGTGCTCTTATCTTGAAAAAATAGCATTGCTGGAATCTGGCTCCTGGTCTGTTCTCCATGCTCAATGTTGCATTGGTGATGAAGGTGGGATTTCTGGGTTTGGAGCCAACCCTGAGAACTGCTAATTGAGAGGTTGCAAAGATTAAGGGGCATGCATGAGTGGCATGCAGTGTTTCGGAAGAAATGTAAAGCTTTTCATTTGGCATACTTTTTATTAATGTGACTTTTGCTGTTGTATGCACTCTGATAATTTTTCTAAACTTGGCTCATACTTTGTAAGCATAAGAGCAATACATGCAGCCTTCAGGTCATCTGTACATTTGTTTCTGGTGTCAGATTTGATATAATTCAAAGCTGAAAACAACTCACAAGTATAAGATGATCCAAACAAAGTAAGGAAAGCAACCCCAAGGGCTTTCATTGAATTAAAATTATTTGGCAAAGAATTCCACGCTTTAAGGATTTCAATTTCAGAAGTAGAGGTAACTGTGTCAGAACTAACTGCACTGTCCCTTTCCATCTTCTCAAGTGTTTCCCGCAGGTCACATAATTTATTTTTCCACATGGAGTTTTCTTGAAATTCCAATAGCTTCATTTCCAAATTTCCTAAATCTAACCAGTGTAAGCAGGAAAGATCAAGTTCTTTAAATTTGGCTTTATCTGGAGAAGTAAGAAAACACAGGGTTGTCTCCAACTTAACAGAACTGTAAAAATTTGTTACCAAAATTCACCTTTGCAGCGGCTCCAATGCTAGAAAATTCCTTGTAGGCTTCCTGATGGCTTGTAGGATTATCTGCAAATGTTGTAGAATTTTCTAAATGCATTTTTAGATTTGGAAAATATTTCAGCTGCCCACTTTCAAGGTCTCTTTCAAAAATCTTCAGTTTTCCCTCAAATGTTTTGATATCACAAAACACATTTTCTGCTGTTTTTCCCAAAACCTTGTAGTTGTTTGTTCAGTACTCATAATAACTGTCCTTCAGTACTATACCTATCTCAGCAGGGATGTCATTGGGTAACAGACAATGGTACACCAACAATCATTTGTCAACATCAGATGCAGGTTCTTAAAACTTAATGCATGATCAGGTTTCCTAATAAAATGTGCCATGAACCCCAATTCCTACTACTGAATCTAGGGTACAATGTTCCTTTGTTCTTTAAACCTCACATCTTGGGCTCTAGTTCCACCAGTCCCTTCCAAATCAGGACAACCCACACCCCTATTTTCACTCTTACACAAAGGACTAATGTTACCACTGTTGAGGATTAATTCCCTGTTAAAGTTGTCCAAATTGGTGATAATCACTTCATCTGAATCTCTCAGATTAACCGTAAAATATAAGTGTGTTGCTGCCCTTGATTTTCCACTATTCAGCTTTATAGGGTGTACCCAGGTTTTAGTATTCTTCAAAACAAAGCATTGCCTTTTTCCAAATTACAAATGCCCAACCTATCCTGCCTTCCCACATAAAGGAGTTGTCCCATTATTTCCATGGTCCATTTTCAGCAATAGAAATGTTTGTTAAGGTGCAGTTTTCCAAACCATACATAATAGCATTCAAATATGTTAGCACCACAAATTGATGTAATGGTAGAGATTCAAAGACAAGCTTGATTCCTGAGTAGTATACCCACAAGTTCATTATCAGCCTTCCAAATAGGCCAAAATCAGACAGAAAAACAAGTTGAGCCAAATTCTACTTTATTGTAGAGCTACATTAGCAGAATCTTGCAAATCTGAAAATACAAAAAATTTATAGTGTCTTTTGTCACCTGAAAAGCTTGGGTGGATCCTGCTTCTTCTCTTCTGTTATTTAGCTGTGGACTTTCCCCCCTTTCATATGTTTGTTTCCTAGCATCATCTCTTCCCCTGGTCTCTCAAGGCCATTACCACATACCACTACAGTTGGCTTCACAACCATACAAGTGACTTTCTTCCAGGATGTTTAGATAAACTTCTCAGTCTAACTGCCTGGCAGTCTGCCATCAAAATACTTAACCATCTAAATGCTTTTCATCTCCTTTTCTGTATTCTTACCTAAATTCTACAACATGAAAATAAGCTTACGGCATTTAGGAGGAAGACCAGAAAGGAAAGGTACAGCTTACAACCATTTGTTCAACATTCAGATAGCCCAGCACTGAAAAAATGGACACACAATCAGTTCCCAAAGTTCTGGCCATTGTACCTTGCAGTCATGTGATCACAATCCAGGTGATCATGATACTCAACTCATGACTTCTGCTTTGCACAGCACCGAGGACATGTGATTATCATTTCTCACCTTCCCTGCAGGAAACCAAAATCCCACTGCAGGAAAGATCTCAAATTGCTCCAGTATCACTCACACCTGAAGTATCTTACGGCCCACATGAAGTTGGCCTTCCCCAACTCATACCCGACCTTTACTGGGACTCCCACACTTTTTTTATAGTTTGTTACAACCTCCATGTCTTGCCGTTGTGACAGCTACCGGGTCAGTTGAGGTTGCCATCACTGAGAGGCTAAGCCAATTTTGTTGTATATATGATGTACGATAACAATGAAGGCTATTATTATGACAACTGTATTGATAGGTAGTTAAATTCTTAAGTCACACATCCTCAATTCTAAAATTGAGTTGAATAGTAGTCAGAACAATCTTCTCATTAGCCAGACATTATCCACTTCATTGATGCTAAAATATGGTTCCTATCATGTGGGAAAAGGGCCCAAATTAAAACTACCAAGCTACCATAAACTGCAAGTGTGAACAGAGGAATGATGGAAAGTTGCCTTGCCAAAATTTTCCAACTGTTTCTTCATCCATGGGGAAACAGGATGGAATCCTACATTTTGGAGCTTCAAAATTCTAGCCAGTGGATGAAAAAACTAGTGCTGCCCTTTTGGTACTAAGACTTTTGGGGTACAACTATCACTTGGGAATCATTTGGCTGAAAAAAATGCAGTAGTTTTATCATAAATATATATTTAATACCAAATTTATTTTAGTTTAGATTTTATATCATTTGAGAACTTTGGTGACCTACAGTTTCCATAGTAAAAGTGCTGAATATTTAGTAAATATGCACATATAGCAGTACTGTAGTGAATCTTTATGAAATTTTATAGCTGTTTCAAGACCTTATATTTTTCAAAACAAATGTATTGCAATAGGCATAGGAAACAAGCTGTGAAAAATTGAAGGACAGGACATAGATTAGGAAGAATTAGGTTCAAAATCCCACTCCGCACAGAATTCACTGGGAGATTTGGGGCCAATCATCTCTTTCAGCACAATCTACCTCACAGGGTTGTTCATGGGATATTATGAAATGTGATCCTTGCACTTTGGCTTGAGTTCCCAGAGAAAAGACAGGGTATAAAGGCAATAAATAAATAAATGCATAAACGGGATAGTAAACAGATCTGTGAAAATGACATGACGATAATGTACATGACTTTACCAACTTGGACATGTCCTCAAAAGTTCCTTTCTTGAGATTTCAAAGTATAATTTCCAGAGTCATGTTGAGCAAAATAGTCCATATATTTAACATAAAGGTATATATGATTCTAACATTAGAAATGTAAACTAATGGCATCTTGCAACTTTTTCCATCCAGCGACAAATTTCAACCATTCCTATGATTTCAGAAAGTACACAAATACAGATATGAGAAGGAAATAAAACCTAAGATGACCATATAGTATTTTACATAGACATTTGCAACACATAAGCATCTACAAGATACATTTCCATAACAGAAATGCAATTTGTGTTACACAGATATTACAGCACTCACTTATCTACAACCAGGGCAAAATTCCAAGGCACAAATTCAGTGCTGTCATGGCTGCATTTGAACACAATTTGATATGATGAGAACAATGTCCTGGATTTGCATATTTCCTTTTCCTCCCTCACAACCCTGGCCAAAATTTTGGAAGTTTCTGCTTCTTACTAACCTTACTAATTAGAGGCTAATGTTTCTTGAATCTTAAATTCTGATTAATTTTAACTCTGGCATATTTAATAAGGCAGCTTCATTATCCATGGTTTGAAGCTTGCTTATTTTAAAGCATGTATCAGATTAATTATAATTGGTTGATTTTGGATGACAAGGCAGACTGCAGTTAAAGTAATCCAGAAGCAAGAAACTTGTAACTGCACCTTCCGTTATATTACATGGAAGGAGGAAGACATTAAGCCTGAGGTTCAGTAAAACTTTTTTTTAATGTGATGTTGAAATTAGCCGCTGTAATGTTACAGATCACATTAAGAATTTCTTTAAAATGCATACTTTTTAACAAAAGGCTTTGGGAACAAAACATGCACTGTGCTTAATTTTTTATATAGTTTATCTATTAAACTAACAATATAGATTTTCTTTCTAATTTTTTAAAAGGTAGATCTTGAAGAACAGCATCTCCCCTGAGCATCCTTGGGAAGTTCGGGCTGTTTAGCACGTTGTTCCAAGAACTTCTTCAAAATGAAGGTCAATTCAGAAAATAACTTCTGTCAAGCAATGGCTGGCTAAAAACATGGATTTCTGATTTCTCCATGGAATTTTAATCGAATATATCCCTTGCTTGGTTTAAATTCCTACAGAGAATAAAGCAAGATGAAACTAGACAGGAAGAGAAATTGTCTCACACACTATTTACATTTCAAGTCTATTCTCTGGTAGGTTGCACAGTGAGTGTCTGTGAGTTATTCAGAACAATGCTTGATGTTTTTAAGGCAATACCATATTGCAGAAATAATAATAAAAAAACCAGAACTTCAATTCTGCACTCAGTTAAGTATTGACCTTCAGTGCCTTCTCCCTTCTGAAACCCTAATTGATCACATTTTAATCTTATGCATTACCAAGTTTCAGATAATTAAAGAGAGAACATTTGTTTTGCAAGCAAATTCACTGATTATAAAAATCAACACTTGACAACCAAATAGAATTCAGTTTAAAAAAAATACTCTTGAAGTATTTTTGAGGCCAATAGGAGCTTATAAATACTTCTGACAAGGGATAGCATATATTATTTCTTAGTGAGAAATTCTCCAAAGGGGCTATCAAATGTTTAAATATATATATCACATTTGTCCTTTTTTTTTTTTTGCCAACAAGTCCTATTATCGTGCTCCCGGTAAATGACATTTAATAGATATTTTTGGAAAGTGATATACATAAGCCAGAAGATCTTTGCAAGAGGCTCTTTAGTTCATATGCAAAAAAAGGAATGAGCAATCTATTTATTGGCAACATAGAGGCAATAATGCCAAATAAAGAAATAATAGGATTAGAGAGCTGTTTGGATTAGCCTTCCTGTCCAAAATCTTCTGTGAACTTCTTTAGTTTCTCCAGGTCCTGCTCATTTACTGTTGGTTTTGTGTTTGCCAGTGACCTCAGCATATCAGCCTGCACATAAACGAAAGGAGAGTTAAGAGTTGCACATTTCTCCATCACACATATTCATATAGAGAGCACACACACCACAATTACATGAGTTATGGCATGGGAGAAGGAAGCAAAAGAAGCTATAAAAATGAAGAAACCTCTAACATTTCCCCCCCCCCCCCCAATTGTTCAAATAATTACCACAAATCAGAAATCTAATAATATTATTGGAAATTTAACAATACAAGATACCATGAAATATATCACATCTGCTTTGTATTACCAGTAACGGGTAATCCTCGACTTACAACTGTTCATTTAGTGACTTTTTGATTTTTTTTCCAACACTGAAAAAAGTGTTTTTCACACAGCCGCATCCCCATGGTCACGTGATCAAAATTCAGATGCTGGGCAGCTGATTCATGTTTATGACACTTGCAGTGTCCGGGGGTCATTTGATCACCTCTTGCAACCTTGTGGCAAGCAAAATCAATGTAGAAGCCAGATTCACTTAACAACTGTGTTATTAACATAACTGCAGTGATTCACTTAACAACTCTGGCAAGAAAGGTCACAAAATGGAGCAAAATTTTGTGACCTGGTTCCGCCTCCCTCCGCGGGGGAGGCAGAACCAGAGCCACCGATCTGGTTCCGCCCCAGGCGCCTTATGGACCCGGATGGGTTCCAGACAGCGCTTGGGCCACTTCCTGTACCCCTGACCCACGCCCCGATGGAGGACCTCGTGGCCGCATGGAATACTGCGACCGCGGGGGCCTTGGATCGGGTCGCGCCCTTGCGGCCTCTCTTGCGGCGACGTGTCGCCCCGGCTCCTTGGTTTACCGAGGAGCTGAGGGTGATGAAACGCCACAAGAGATGCCGAGAGAGAAGATGGAGGTATACCCGTTCTGAATCTGACCGGACACAAGTAAGAGCCCAGTTACGGACTTACATTGTGGCGCTGAGAGTGGCCAAACGTCATCATTGTGCCACTCTCATAGCATCCGCAGAAAACCGCCCTGCCGCCCTGTTCAGGGTGACCCGCTCCCTCCTTCAACAGAGGGTGCGGGAAGCCCCGCTACAGGGCAGAGCAGAGGAATTTGTGACTTTTCTGCAGGAGAAAATCGCTCAGATACAGAACGAGCTAGCCCCCATTGATGGTCCAGTGGGATGCCACGAGACAGATCTTATTTGGGAGGAGTTTGACTCCATTGCTTCCGAGGATATGGACAGGCTACGTGGGCGACTGCGAGCCACCACATGTTTATTGGACCCGTGTCCCTCCTGGCTTGTACTGGCATCCTGGGAGGTGACACGAGGCTAGCTCCAAGAGGTTGTCAACGCATCCTTAAGTGAGGGTTCCTTGCCTGCTTCCCTAAAAGAGGCTATGGTGAGGCCCCTCCTTAAGAAGCCCTCTTTGGACCCAGCTTTATTAAACAACTATCGTCCAGTCTCCAACCTTCCCTTTCTGGCGAAGGTTGTTGAGAGTGTGGTGGCACAACAGTTTCCCCGTCACCTGGAGGAGTGATTATCTAGACCCGCGCCAGTCCGGCTTTCGGCCCGGGCATAGCACTGAGACGGCATTGGTCGCGTTGGTCGATGATCTCTGGAGGGCCAGAGATGGGGGTTGTTCCTCCATCCTGGTCCTATTAGACCTCTCGGCGGCTTTTGATACCATCGACCATGGTATCCTATTGCATCGGCTGGGGGGGTTGGGGATGGGAGGCACCGTCTTACGGTGGTTCTCCTCCTACCTCTCTGGCCGATCGCAATTTGTGTTGACAGGAGAGCAGAGGTCGACCTCGAGACCCCTCACATGTGGGGTGCCTCAGGGGTCGGTCCTCTCGCCTCTCCTGTTTAACACATATATGAAGCCGCTGGGTGAGATCATCCGTGGTTTTGGGGTAGAGTACCATCTGTACGCTGATGATACACAGCTGTACATTTCTACCCCAAACCACCCCAACGATGCCGTAGCAGTGATGTGCCAGTGCCTGGAAGCCGTGCGGATCTGGATGGGAAGTAACGGACTCAGGCTCAACCCGACCAAGACCGAGTGGCTGTGGTTTCCGGCTGCCCGATTCAACCAGCTGACTCCATCGCTGGCCATAGGGGGCGAACATCTTGCCCCTGTGGATGGGGCGCGCAACTTGGGTGTCCTCCTGGATGCCCGGCTGTCCATGGAAGATCAAGTGACAGCCGTGGCCAGGAGGGCGTTTTACCAGGTTCGCCTGGTTCGCCAGTTGCGCCCCCTATTGGATCGGGACGCCCTTCGCACAGTCACTCATGCTCTCGTGACATCGCGACTGGACTATTGTAACTCTCTCTACATGGGGCTCCCCTTGAGGTGCACCCGGAGACTTCAGATGGTTCAGAATGCAGCCGCGCGGGCAATCTTGGGTACCTCCAGATTTGCCCACATAACTCCACTTCTGCGCGAGCTGCACTGGCTGCCTGTCGTCTTCCGGGTGCGCTTCAAGGTATTAGTCATCATTTTTAAAGTGCTCCATGGCTCGGGACCTAGCTATCTGCAGGATCGGATCCTGCCGCATACATCCTCACGGCCGATTCGCTCCCACAGAGAGGGACTTCTCCGGGTGCCGTCCACTAGACTCTGTCAGCGGGCGACGCCCAGGGGAAGGGCTCTCTTTGTGGCGGGCCCAGCCCTCTGGAACGACCTTCCCCCCGACATCAGAACAACCACGGACTTCCGCTCCTTCCGTCTGAAATTAAAAACTCATCTTTTCCGTTTGGCCGGCCTTGGTTAGCCTCTCTCTACAGGGTTTAGCTGTTTTTAATTGGGTATTTTAGCAGATTAAGGGGATTTTAGCACAGGCTCATATTTAATTTTTTCTTAACTGTATGTGTATATTGTATTGTGGTTTTAGTTTCCCTGTGCACCGCTCCGAGTCCCTATGGGGAGAGGAGCGGTCTATAAATTAAATTATTATTATTATTATTATTATTATTATTATTAAAACTCATTTAACAACTCTCGCTTAGCAACAGAAATTTTAGACTCAAATATTTTCTGAAGTTGAAAACTAACTGTTATTAATATAACAACTACAGTGATTCACTTAACAACTGTGGCAAGAAAGGTCCTAAAATAGGACAAAATTCACTTAACAAATGTTTCACTTAGCAACAGAAATTTTGGGCTCAATTGTGGTCATATGTCGAGGACTATCTGTACTTAGAAGGAATGTATTGGTGTAAAATGATTTCATTGATTACGATTTAACAGCAGAGCCCTCTGCCTCTACTCAGAAGCAAGGTTTTCATAAGTAGTTTACTTTCAAGTACTTACTTATATACTGCAGCCTAAACATTTCCAACCAGCACTCACATTTCACAATGTTTTACTACTTTGTATGTTACAGCCCAAAGGGTTGTAGATTTCATTCTTCCTTAACTCAGAATTTTAAAACATTCTAGACTGGAGAAAGCTTTTAAAATGCAAATTTATAGGAAAATAAAATAACTACGGGATATTTCACTATGGATAGTTAATTCTATTGCAAACAAAGTTAAGTGAGGAAGTTACTTCTAGGGAGACTAGATAAACATCCCCTTGGCGGCTTAAATTAGCCTCTTAAAAGATGAAATCAAAATACATTTGTAGTCAATGAAAAAAGTCTTTTTCGTCGTTTTTTAATTCAGCTTTTTTTTTCTGAACAAGTTTTGAAAAGAGAAGTGGTGGCTTTCGGTTGGTGAGATTATTGTTATGTGTCATGCAACCTCAATGGGTGAGGACATTTCCCCTGGAAGAGCAGGTCCACTGATTGAATGGGAAACAAAGGTATCTGACAGGTAACTTAGGGAACTCAAAGGTAATTCAAATCTGCAGCCTCTGCACAGAAACGCAAAATCCACTTTGAATATCCGGCTTTTAAAAAAACAATGCTAGTGAAACTAATGGCACATCTGGGAGATTAAATTATGTGCCTATGAATGCTTTGAACCAGTACATTAAATTACATTCTGTGTTTTGTAATTTAAAAAACATAAAATAGGCCATCATCTTGCTATGAATCAGCAATCCTTTTTTAGATCTTTGAAACAAAAGGTAGATAAGAGTTCAGAAAGTCTCTATTGAGCCCTAAAGAAACAACAGGTGAATACTGCTAATTTTGTACTCTGTATTTGAAGCTCTTGCTTCAAATTAAATGTTGCATATGCTTCTTTATTTGAATTCTCTATATGGTTTTTCTCTGGGGAAGGGTGTGTCTTCGAATTGGCTTTGACCTTCTGCAATCACCGGAGGTTTTTTTGGCAGCATTTTCAAAAGACATTTGCTAGTATCTTCCTCCTAGAGAGGGAGTGACTAGACTAAATTATCCTACTGGTTTCATGCCCAAGCCAGGGCAAGAACTGATGATCTCCCAGTTTCTAGCTTGGTGCCATGGTCTCAATAAATGCTTAATGTTAGTATATACAATGAGAACCATTATTTATAATTTCCATTAGGCTCCAGAAAATTTATTTGAAAGCTTAGTTATACTTTGGTCCACTGAAATCAAGTGGACGTTAGATTGATCTATCTTAAAAGGACTATCTTTGATTTAAGCTGGAATATTATACTAACTCCCAATTGCTTAAGCATTGAGATACATACCACACACACAAACAATAATTAGATGGATTCATGTAATATGTGAAGCAACTGGAACACAAATTGGATTTTGAAGTAATACACTATAAGAACCGAGCTTTGGTCTGGATTTAGTTCAATGTTTTGTAACATAAAATACTTAAAACTGTTTTTTAAAAGTTGAAACTTTAAGTTTTTATATAGAAGGGGGAAAAATCCTAGCATTTCTCAAATCAGGCCACAATTTTTAAAAAAAATTATAAGTAGCATCTAAAGTTATAGTGTTTGTTTGCTTGTGTTACAACTATTATCTGTATAAAATCTAGCAAGAGATAAACCCTAGAATTGGATCAAGTTATTAAGAGGGCTGAGCTGTTTTGCTAGAGGCCAGCTCCTACTCACCAATCACCTTTGCAAAAGGCAAGATCTCCTTTAGTCAACAATGATGCCTGGAGACTTTGTGGGCAGCTGTTTAGCAATATTAAATCAGAAAAGTGCCTTCTGCTTTCTTCTAGGGTATTTTTCAATTTCCCAGTACAACCTACAGCCCTGGTAGTTGCAAGTGTTCTTCCATTCAAGTATTACAACCACTTACAACCCTGATAAAATCAGCCAAGTCCTGTTATCTACTGAAGCATAATATTCTTGTAACTAAAATTGTAATACATATTCATTTTCCTGTTTTTGAGAGAGGCATACTATTACCTGCTTAGAAGTTGCCTAAGTATGATTGCAGTCCTTTCTATAAGCCAAAAGCACATATTGTAAATAACTTCAATTTGTGTTCAAGGAAATTATTCTTCTGTGTTAAGGTGAATGAACTGATAATGATGCTTTTTAATTCATGACAGATACAGTCATGTGAAAAAGTATGGTTAGTCACTTGCTACTGGCTGCATAGTGACCGTTCAAAGTTACAATGGTCCCATCTGGGTATACTTATGACCTATATTCAAAGTTACAATAGTCATGTGTTCTGACCCCCCTTTAATACAAGACTGTCTGCTTTTGGCTGCTTGCCTGAATGACTCTGAACAGATACAAAGCTTCCTAACTCGACTAAGCATGAACCTGAAAATCAACACGAATAAACATGAACCTAGAAATCCAACATTGTTCTCTGCAAGGACTTTCTTAGCAAAGACTTCCTTTTAAACCCTCTTGGGAGGGGCCAGTCATTAGGCAGCTGGGACTAATTCATATAGGATTATTTTGTAATCCTATACAATGGATTACAAAATATAAATGGTACATAACACTAGCGATAGCTTCAAAGTGGTTTACAGTTCTCTCTCTCGAAGCAGTTCACAGTTAGCATATTGCCCCCAACAATCTGGGCCCTCATTTTATCAACCTTGTAAGGATGGAAGGCTGAGTCATCCTTGAGCTGGTGAGAATTGAACTCCTGGCAGTCAGCAGAATTAGCCTGCAATACTGCATTCTAAACAGTGCGCCACCAGGGCTCTTACATATTTATTATATCCCCTTTATCTATTGCTATTCTTGAAATAATCAAATATCTGTACATATTTAAATGTATTAAAAAAGTAAAAAAAGATCAGTGGGGTGTACTTATTTTTGCATATGACTGCAATTGTTATGCGTTTTTATCTATTTGAGAAAATTAAATCACTGAGTTCATACAACACATCAAGCCATAATTTAATCAGGATGCTAAAAAAAATTATGCCATAAGACAAAGGTAGAAAATCTTTCAGTGGCTGAGGACTACATTTAACGAATATTTTCAACAGAAACTGAAAATTAGTTTGCAGATTGGATAATCTGCAAAGAGATTATTACAAATTCACATCACTGCATTGAATTGCTATGCAAGTAATCTAATTCTAAATAACAATGCAGTAGGTTTTGGGGTAAGAATCTTGAATTATTAATCTTCTTTGGCCCACATTATTACATCCCATATTTCATATTCAATCTTTAGAAGCTTTATGATAGCAAAAATTCACGAATCATTTAAATTTTAAGGTTAACTCGGAATTAAGAGAATTCTTAATTCTTAATTATAACAATTCTTAATAATTTAATATTAAGCATAAATTACACTATACAATTTTAAAAAAAGTTATCTGGTACCATACCTGATTTGTGTAAAAAATATTTTCAGTTCAATTATTAGTATTTTCAAAGGCTCAAAAAGACTTCATTTTGAATCTTGAATTACTGATAAATAAGATCAACTAAATCTAAGTTAAATGGTTGGGTATCTATTTTGACACAATATGTTCCTATGTACTGTATTTATACAGAAATCTGCACTTTATGTAATATAAAGAACCAGTTTGGTATAGTGGTAAAGGTGCTGGCCTAGAAATAGACACTGAATTATGGGCCTACTTTAGGCACGATAACTATCTGGGTGACTCTGGGTCAGGCATTCTCTCTCTCTCTCTCTCTCTCTCTCTCTCTCTCTCTCTCTCTCTCTCTCTCTCTCTCTCTCTCTCTCTCTCTCTCTCTCCCCCTTTCAAATCAAATCAGCTCAAATGTTGTGGTAGGGAAAGAGGAAGCAGGATTATTAACTATGTTCACAGCCATGAGTTATAATTAAAATAATAACTCCAGCTTCAAAGTTTTGCCTATAGGGTGGTTGTGAGCTAGAACAATAGCCATTAGGATTTATAGATTGATACAGAATGACAAACATACACAATGATTTTCACATATAAAAAAGGACATGCACTACAAGAGGGAGGTGCTCAGCCCGCGCAGGGTGTATTGGGATAGGTATGGGGTTCCATTTGTTCTAAGCCAGGCATGCTTTGCAATCTGTCATACTACTGTTGCAGTACATAAGGATTTAGAAGATTCTCGAGGTTTCTGAAAGTAGGCCCTGATTGAATCTGTGATCTTTATTCTAAGATGCTACAGCAGGCCAAAGTCAAAACATTCATAGTAATTAAACACTGACCATACAAACAACAGGTTCCAGAAGTTTATCTCCTGGTACGTCCATCCATGTCATTTCAATGCCACTGGGGTCCCCTGGAGAACATGGGGTGAAGAGGTCTACTAGAACATTGGGATCAGATAGCGATGGTCCTTCCACCTTTGAAACAAACAAGATTTTGAGGTCAGGACTGAAAATATCTAGAGGCGTATACAATTAAGAAGAAGAATGGTCAGTTAATTGATACAGGCATTTAATCTTTTTATCTAACCAGCTTTAACTAGCACTCCAAAATTAAACTGAGGTGAGAAAATCTTGAGTTCATGCTGCATTTCAGAGACATGGAATCAGAAAACAGGTCCCTTAGGCAGTATTTTTTTTTAATTCTTGGCAAAAAGAAAAAAAATCCAACTACTTACTTTTTTAAAATGTGTTGCTGATTGAACTTTCCTAACCGGTTGCATTAGAGCATCACGTACTATGACGCTAACATCAGCCCCTGAATAGCCATCAGTTCGCTTTCCAAGTTCCCGATAATCTGATTCAGACAAGGTATTTTTAGTAGTCCCAAGATGAAGCTTAAACATTGACGCTCTTGCATGATCTTCAGGTAAGGGAATATAAATCCGCTTCTCAAACCTGAAATTAAATTTAGAGAGGGTGTTTATAAAAAGGATGTTTTTTGGAAGACTTGGAAGCCATTTGTGGACTATGCACTTGGGACTTTGGATGCTTCGACACCTGTACCCAGAGAACGCGGATTATGGAGGACTTAAAGACATTTGAAGATACCTATTTTTGAAGAACCAAACCTTCCTTTCCATTGTATAGCACTGGGTGAAATATTGTATTGTATATATTATTTTTGTTATAGTGTTTATTAAAATAAAAAATTAAAAAAACCCAAACCTTATTTTTTTTAAAAAAAATCACAAATATTAACACTTATCCATGCTCATAATACAGCATTTCAAATGCTGAAAACATGACGGTCATGCTCCTCTATTAATCTAAATTAAACAAGTTATCAAAACAATTTTTTCAAGACAGCAAATAAAGAATTAAATCTAAGGAGTTGCTTGAGGTATAACATTCCTGGATCAGCAACCAGAACTGGGAATAGGAATTAAGACAGAATATTTCCAGTATTAATTGCCAAGCTTCAGCTTCAGTTCTGGTTTTCTTTTAGTCACTGCTTCCTGTTATGCGAAAATAATGTTTTTAATAGAGAAATTTGCCTGTTAAGTGGAACAAAGTGTTCCATCCCTGCACTGTGGTGGTGCAATGGCTAGAATGCAGTATTGCAGACTCATTCTGCTTACTGCCAACTGCCAGCAGTTCAATTCTCACCGGCTCAAGCTTGATTCAGCCTTCCATCCTTCTGAGGTGGGTAAAATGAAGACCCAGATGGTTGGGGGCACTAGGCTGACTATAAATTGTTTAGAGAGAGCTGTAAAGCACTGTGAAGCAGCATATAAGTCTAAGTGCTATTGCTATTTATTATAGGAATGTAATGTTATACTACCCCGGTTCCCTTTTTTGATAATGATAAAATAACACCTCATTTATGCTGATGTTATAAAATCTTCCTTTAATTGTGATGAAAATCAGTTTTCCTGTCCATTTTGGCTCAAACTGTAAGAGAAGTCAATACCTCCTTCTTATAGCAGAATCTAGAACCCAAGGGATATTTGTAGCTCCAAGAACCAAAATTCCTTCATTGTCTGTTCCAACTCCTAAAAAACAAATGAATTTAGTAAGTGGCCCATTAGTAGAATGTATAGCATAAAGAAGTTACAAAATAAATATACAATAAAACTTTCAGCTCCACATATTATATATTAAATACGCTGATGCATGTAGTCTTATTAAACTCCATTGTCTTTTATAGCCATTATGTAATATACACTCATGCTTTAAAATACGGCAATCAACTACTTTAATAATCTTACCTTGCATCTGAACCAAAAACTCTGTTTTAATTCTCCGAGCTGCCTCACTTTCATTTTCACTTCGGGAACCACATAAAGAATCGATTTCATCAATGAAGATAATTGAAGGTTTATTTTCTCTGGCAAGTTGGAATAGATTTTTCACCAGCCTAGGAAGCAATTTACATTATATTAAAGAAAAGGCAGTGATAAAGCATAGCAAGACAATGTTAATGTAAAATGTTAATCTACCATATTTAAGAAGGCATTCAAAGCTTTTGCAATTAATCTAGCTTTAGTTAAGATATCAGTCATTTTTATCAGTCAGATAAAAATGACTTTCATTCAATTGCTTTATACACACTTTCACAAATTAAGCTGTAAAGTCATATATTCTTGGACAGCTTTTAATGATCACTAGAGCAAACATATTTTCTAAAAATGAGTCATATAATCTGTGAGAAATAGTTGTTATAGGAATTGGATGGCCTTAAACATTTCTTAAATAAATAATTGTGAAGAACACATCTTTTGGGGAATAATCCACAAGATAAATATTTAAGACCATCTTTCCTTCTGATTCATTTTATCTTTAATCATCCTAACATCTTTTTATTCGCTTGTCTTATCCCTTGATCACATAAAAATTGCATAAAATTTGCATTTAATTCATTCCACTGTTTTATCAAATATGGACAATGAGGGGACACGGGGCCCAGTAATTAAACGCAAAAATGCTTATTTTGATGAAGCTGTTATGGAATGGTTTATCTGAAAGTAGTGCTCCTGAGAGCAGAAGATTATATTTTCCAGCAGAGAATAAAATTGTAACAACGCTTAGTTTTGACTCAAAATCTAGCCAATGTTGGTCAGACATTGAAAATTGCTGGTCAGAGAGTAGCACATTGTTTTGCTGAATAGTATAAGACAAAAAAAGTCAGTTAATTTAGCTATTCATTCAACTCTGTATTCAATTCCCCCCTCCCCCTTTCATTTTTTAAGATAAAATGCTATCTTAGATCCTAGCATTTTCCCATCCACGGACATCATGAAAGATGCAAAACCATCGCATTTTCTTTACATTGTACAGAAGTATAAATTATTTTATAAACTCCACTGTTTAACTTAACATAACCTCCGCTGTGACTAGTATAGATAATTTTAATTGGGGATTTTAATTGGTTTTAGCGCAGGACTTGGTATTTAATAGGTTTTTAAATTTTTGTATTATTTATATGTTATTTTAAATTCCTGTGCGCCGCCCTGGGTCCTTTTGGAGAAGGGCGGGATATAAATAAAATAAATAAAAAAATAAACTTCCTCAGTAAGAAATTCAGGATTATAAATCTGATTTATTTTTGTTTTTTTAAATGTACCTGTCACTGAATAATTCTTTAAAAATAATAACTATTATAAAATGGGTCTTGCTACTGTGAATGATACATGTAATACATGACAGAGCAATGGAGAACAACAGAATCAGTCCTCATAAGGATAAATTAACCAGAGATACACATAGATTCTATTTCTTAGGATTCCGGCATAGATTGAATATATTAAATTGAGGTGGGAGAAGAAGAAAAGCTTCATGCCAGAATATTGCAATTTTACTCAGATATCAGTGGCAGCTTGCCTACCTTGCTCCACAGTGTAATTATTACTATATCTACTTTGAATATTTTAGGTTAGGCAACAGTTGGCTATTTAAGTTTATTTATAGGTCTAAGATTTCAAATGTTAAAATTTGAATTATTTGATCAGTTACTACTCACTTTTCACTCTCTCCCAACCATTTTGAGACAAGATCTGAAGATGACACAGAGAAGAATGTAGAATTGTTAGCTTCTGTTGCAACAGCTTTTGCCAAGTAAGACTTCCCGGTTCCTGGAGGTCCAAACAGAAGGATCCCTCTCCAGGGAGTTCGTTTCCCTAAAAATAAATGAGGGACATGATACATGTTTTTGAAAATCTAGCAAGTTGCCTGTTCATTTAGCACATACAAAGCAGTCACACACTTCTCAAAAAATATTTTAACAATTAAAAAAAATCTTTTTTGCACCCCGTTTTTACGCATGCTTAATCTGGACAGCTTGGTCAGCCTAGTGGTACTGTTATTTAATTCCAGGTTAGAACCTAATTGTAGATAAGGAAGTTGAGCTGCATTAGAGTGAGCTGATGTCCTCACTTGGCTGTGTCCTCACAGGAATTCTGTGCAGCACTCAATGCAGCTGGATCATAGGTGTGACTGTGGAAGAGTTCCTGCAATCCATACAAACATGACCTTCTTTAGCAGGGCTTATTTCTGTCCAAAGCTAATGCCAGGTAGAGACTCATTGGGACAAAGTGGAGAAGCTATTTGTATTCCACATACATGCCTTGGAAGTGGAATTACAGAATCCCAAAACTTGGGGGATTAACATCCACACTAAAATAATTCTGGATCACAATAATGAAATGGTCCCAATTGTCGTTAGATCCATACTGTAGGCCATACCGAGTAAAAAATACTGCAATTAATTATCCAATGTATATCAATAGTTCCAGATTGAGGATGGCTGGTTTAAAACAAATACAAGTAGTTTTCAACTTGCAACAGCCCGAAATTTCTGTTGCTAAGTGAGACATTTGTTATGTGTGTTTTGCCCCATTTTATGACCATTCTTGCGACCATTAAGTGAATCACTGCAGTTGTTAAATGAAACTGACATCCTCATTGATCTTTCTTGTCAGAAGGTTGCACAAAGGGATCACATGATCTGGGGCCCTGCAACCATCATAAATATGAATCAGTTGCCAAGCATCTCAATATTCATCATGTGACCATGGGGAAGCTGCAAGGGTTGTGTGAAAAATGGTCATCAACTTTTTTCCGTGCCGTTGTAACTTCGAATGGGCACTAAATGAACTGTTGTAAGTCAAGGATTATTTATTTGCGTAATAAAATTACACAAATTTTATGTTGAACAATCTTCTCTACAGTGAAATTGAAACCAGTTGAGTGTTTTTTAATGAGGTTCTATTAAATAATAAGATTAATAGCTTTTGTAGTTAGAATTTTTTTGGCAGAGTAATACTTTATTTAGATGATGAAAAATATTATCACTTTTTATTCTTCTCTTCAAGTAACATAGTCTCTGCTCAGCCTATTTTATATCCAAATATAGCTAATTAAGCTGACTGGGAGATACTAATCTAGATATTTCCAGCCTTAAGTCTCACATCAGTGAGCTCTACATTACACTAGTTCTATGTATTTGATGGAAAGCTCCAGTATCCAACAAGTTCATCAGTAATAAAGATACAAATCTTGGGCATTGGTTCAAGAATTAGCACAGGGTATTCAAGCAGTCACGTGACTAGCATAAAGAACAAAACAAATATACCACAAAAAAATATGAACAGAGAGTTTTACTCCATTACATAGCAACAAAATTCCATAGAGATATGTAACCTAAGTCATCCAAAAACAGACAATCAGGTAACTCCATACATCCATATTCTTACATTTAGCTTTAACTATAATTCTTCGTTTGAGAACAGATTTCTTAACTATATTGCCTCACTTACACTGCATGTATCTTTCTTATGAAAGCTAAATGACCTTAGTTGTAATCTCTATCTGAAAAACCTGAGGATTTGGCCAAGAAGGCGCTGATTGCATATTCACTTGCTTTTCACCTGTAAAAAGGTGAGGAAATTTAATGGGCAATATTACTGCTTCTTTAAGGGCTTCTTTTGCTCCTTCTAGTCCAGCAACATCATTCCATTTTACGTTTGGTCGTTCCATGACAATGGCACCTGTAAAGCAAAAGACTATAGGTCAGGTCTATCAAACCGGTGGCCCGTGGACCAGATGTATCACGTGCAGGCTACACCCATCCCTGCTCCACAAAGGCAAAAAACATCGTGACACATCATAATACGTCATGTGACGTGAACGTGTTTGACACCCGTGCCATAGGTAACCACATTCCTTGCAAATTAAATCAAAACATCTCCTTTAAAGTAGAATCTTAAACAAAATTTTTGACACTCAATAGGAGAATGCAACCAGAGCATATTTATGGTTTACTTCAGACAAAAACAAGTGAGCAAGTTATGGTCATTTCACCACTTGAAATACTATTCTAATCCAAACTAAGTGCAAATTGGTACAATACTAACACTACAATTTCACTGAATGATTGCCAAAATGTAAAGATTCTATCTGTTTTTCTTTAAATCTGAATTTTAACTTGATTATGGTGAATCAAGACACTTTGGTTCCAGGAATAGGGAAGATTTATTTCATGCCCCTAAATTGCTGTGAAATCCTTAAGACAGCCCCATGCCCTTTTATATTATTTACCATATTTTTCAGAGTATAAGACTCACTTTTCCCCCTCTAAAAAAAGGCTAAATGTCTGGGTGCATCTTATACGCCGAATACAGCATTTTTCTGCCTTCTGAAGCCCCACCCCTTCACCAAAATGGCCGCACATAGCGTTATGGAGGCTTTCAGATAGCTCCTGGAGGCTGGGGAGGGCAGAAATGAGCGTAAAATGGGCCGTTTTTTGCCCCCCAGCCTCCCCCCCATTCTCTGTAAGCCTCCATAAGGCTATATATGCAATTTTTTGACAAAAAAAATGTGCCATTTTCATGAAAAATGGGCCGTTTGTTTGCTCATTTTGGGGGGGGGGGGGCAGGAACACTTTGCAAGCCTCCCAAAGGCTATTCCTGCCTTTATTTAAAAAAGGGCCAATTTTCAAGAGAAACAGGCCATTTTCGGGAGGTTTGCAGAGTGCAAAAAGGTTTTTTTCTCTTTGGAAAGCTGTTTAGAGTGGTTGATGAGAATTACATTGATCAAGTGCTGTCCTAGCAGAAGTTTTAGGTGCTACAGGTTGTCAGCGATTTCCTTCTCCAGCACATGGATAAATACACCTGGAAACATCTCCCTACCTACCTACTCTCTCTCTCTCTCCCCCCCCCCCCAAGAGAATACTTGTAGCTCAGGATTGACATGATGCTTACTATTATTATATTCTAGAATATAAAGTGACAGCAACCTGCAATCCTTATTAGCACTGATGTTGCTGTCTGGTTTGGGTAATGAAATGTCTGCAAGAAAACAAGCAAGCTCAGAGAGCACCAAGGACCCCTCAAACCAATTCACCATATGCACAGTGATGCTAAAAGGTTTGTGGATGCATTTGAAATGTTAATATTTCTGCATAAATGTGAACTAAAATAAAATCTCTTCTCTAAGCAAGTCCTAAAACTAGACAACCAACCAAATTAAATAAAGGGGTCAAAAACATTATGCTTGTTTATTACTTGAGGAAAATGATCCAAAGGTTAATATCTGATTGTGGCAAAAGGATATGAATCTCTAGGATTATAACTTCATTTGAAGTGAAAATTAGAGTCAACAGAGGTAAGTGGAGGAGGGGCAATTCCTACATTAGTCAAAGAACAGAATTCTGGATATTCTCTATTGAAGTCATAACATAAACTTCATAACACAAGAAGGGTGCCATGGTTCAAACAAAGGAGATTTTTGAGCACTTCCAAAAAACAGTTGTTGATTTTCACTAGGCAGGAAAAAGTTACAGAACTATTTCCAAAGTTTGCACTCCACCAGGCCACTGTCAGGCAGACCATGTATAAATGGAGGCAATTTAATGTCACCAACGAATGGTTGACCAACCATATCACACCAAGAATAAGCCAATAAGAATACTTTGGGGAAGTCTTAGATGTTATCTAGGATAACATCTAAGGAACTTAAGGCTTGCTTTTGAGAATGTCAATGAACATTGAACAATGGTGTGTATGGCAGGATTCAAGGAGAAAACCACTAGTCTCCAAAAAGAACATTGTTGCCTATTTACAGTTGCGGAAACACCATGTCAATAATCCAGAAAGCTATTGGGACAATGTTACAAAATAGAACTTTTTAGCATCAATGCAGAGTGTTGTTTGATAAAAGGCAAGCATTACAATCCAGCTCAAGAACCTTCGTCTATCTGTGAAACATGATGCTGGTAGTATCATGATATGGGCCTCCAGACCAAGGGAGTTTGACATCATTGATGGAACTATGAATTCTGAATTCTACCAGCAAATTCCACAGGAAAATGTCAGGATATCTATCTGTGAACTGAAGCTCCAAAGAAAGTGGTCATGTTGTAAATGTAAGGCAACAATCCAAAACACTCAAATCATATGACCAAAAAAGTGGTTAAAGCAGCAAAAAGTTAATGTTCCGAAATGACCAAGTCCTGATCTTAATTCTATAGAAATCTTATGAAGTGGCCAGTTCATGCAAGGAAGCCCATCAACATCTCTGAACTGAAACTGGTCTTTTAAAGGAGAATGGGCCAAAACCCCACGGAGCCAATAAGCATTTACAGTAAGATTGATTAACCATTATCAGAATTTTTTAATTTGAGTTTTTACTGATCAAGGAGGCTCACCAGTTATTGAAAGCAAAAGTTCAGATACTTTTGTCACACATGATTTCTGGCTTTGAATCTTTTTCCTCAGTAAATGAACAAATAATGGAATGCCAGTAAAGACGACAGTTCTTCCTTACATTCCTTAATCTTTTCATAATGAAGATTTTCCTTAACCTTCCCACAAAAACAAAGTCAATCTGATAAACTGTGCAGCATCTTGCTCATTATAAGAACTGAAAGGCTGAGATCAATAAGAAACCAAAGTTGTTTGAAAGAGAAATAACTATTTACAAATAGTCAAGAAGCAAAAGAGTATCCTATGTGCATTTTTCACTTATGAAATCCACTTCATTATAAGGGTGATAGGAAAGTGCGCTTAATATTTAATATCTTGCAACTCTTCATCCGACAACTTGATAGAAACATTTGTGTGCAAATTATTAAGAGCTTCATGGAAGGCTACCTTGAAGTTGATTCTGTAGCTTCTTTTTTTCAGGATCATCTGATTCTCCTTCCCCATCACTATCATTCCTAATTTGGGTGTAAGTAAAGCACACAGCTAAAACAGAGATAGATTCTTTTACTCAAATTTGATTCATTTCTAACACAAATAGTCTTCCCTTAGAGAACATACCAAAAATACCAGAAGTTCAGGTTCTTATACATCTTAAAGTATATTGTTACCAAAGAAATAACAAAAAAGCTGTTTATAGACAGATATAATTTAGTCTTTCTTAAGTAGATTCTTACTCTGACCTAGCCACTTACTCTTTTAATCCCCACCTCCCAAATTATACAAGATTTCTCATTATGCTGAGGGAGGTATACATTTATTCTTAACATGATTTCCAGTAAGCATGAGAGTTAAAGTTTGGAAAGCTGCTGCTGCTCCAGGGAAAAACCAAATAAGTTCAGTCATTACAAAGCTCTCTCCAAATAGCATGGAAGTCGTTTTCCTGCCTTCAACAGGAAAAAGCACTGAGGCCCAAAATTAATTTGAATACAATAGATACATCCAATTTTAAATCATGTTTGGAACAGATCCAACAAAATGAACAGCCATTGATTCTGAATTCAATCTGATATTCTACTGCTATTTCATGATTAGAAACAATAAGTCTATCATAATTTGTTTTAAAAAATGCAAGGAAAGATGGGCAGATACCAAAGTCAACTCCTCTCCCCCCCCCTGCCCCCAAGATAGCCGAAACAGGTACAACATAATTCAACTGGTGATTTCAATTCAGCAGATGAGAACCATTTACAAAGTACCCCTGACAAAAGTTTGTATCCAAACAGTCTGGCGTAATTAACAAAAATCAAAAAGTTCTTCACTGATATTTGACTCCATTCCTTCCCCCTTTTTGCTCCTTGATTCTAAGATGTATGTCTATCCAGATATATACATGCATGCATAAAAAACACAGGGTCTTTAGCAGTAGTGGGTTTCCATTTTTTTTAGCAACGGTTTGCTCATGCATGTGCCACTTCTACGCATGTGCAAAAGTGTCTGGCTGAGCTTGCCACCGCCGCTACTATCAGTTCACCTGATCTGGGAGCAACCCACCTCTGGTCTTCAGTACTATGTACTGAAGAACTAAGAGAAATTTAGAACTAAGGAGAAATTTCCTGGCAGTTAGGACAATTAATCAATGGAACAACTTGCCTCCAGAAGTTGTGAATGCTCCAACACTGGAAATATTTTAAGATGTTAGACAACCATTTGTCTGAAGTGGTGTAGGGTTTCCTGCCTAAGCAGGGGGGTGGACTAGAAGACCTCCAAGGTCCCTTTCAACTGTTATTCTATTCTATTCTATTCTATTCTATTCTATTCTATTCTATTCTACTCTATTCATTATTTCCTAACCCTTCTGGAAAGAACAAATTAAAAGAAATCATAATGCATATAATTCTTAGATCCAAATATTTTAGAAACAAGTACAGTGACTATTAAAGAAAACATTGGAGTTAGAAAAATCGGTATAAAAATACAGAATATACTGTAATATTTCCATAATTTGCTAAAACCCAACAATATTTTTGGGATACTTTTTTGCATGATAGAGAGGAACAAATCTGTACAATCTTGGAATAAATGAAGAAGACGGCATACCCTTTTTCATCAGCTGGACCAGATTCTTTCACTGGTTTAAGAGGAGTTTTCTCCTTCTTTTTCAAATAGTCCTTCAGCTTTTCTGCTCTGTCCAAATATTCAGTACATTTTGCTCTGATGCTTTGTTTTGCTTTGTCACCCTGTGCTTCATCTGATAATAAGAAAAAGTCTTTTACTTCTTAAAGAAATGGCTACTTGAACCACACACATACATAAACTTTCTCTTTTAAAGCACTACAAATTGTTATCAGTGAATATATTATTCTTGTTTTGCTGATTTTTCAATTAAGACTCTGGAATAACCTAACAATTATTAGATTTTTAAAGCATGTTGGCTATGTTCTTGAACCTAAAGACAAAACAGATTAGGATATTTTTAACAGATTGGAACCTATAAGCAAACAAATATGTACAGCTTCTATACGTCATTGGACCTTTCCTCAGGAGAAAAACACCATAATTTTAAAGAAAACTAAACATGAGATAAAGAGATAAAAATGAACAAACTAAATAGTAACTAAATTCTTACTTAGCTATTTCTAATGAATTGGAGTGAGCAGGAAAGGTTAAATAATTTTCTAAATGTCTAAAACTCTCCCTTGAAATGTTAGATGGTCTTTTGATAGTCCAGAAAATGTAGCAAGGCACAAAACACAGATTATAGGCAGGATGAGTTGACCTCTTCTAACTGAACTTAAGTGTTCAGTTTCTTAATGTATCTTCTCCCACATATTTAATCCTTTCCTCTCCTGCTACTCTTTCTCGTTAAATTTTCTATCTTCATTGCTTTTTCTTACTCTTTATAATTAATCCTTTGGGAGGCATTCTTCACCCAACACAGAATATATCCCTTTTCTGCCTTTTGCTCTCACTGATAGCCAACTTACATTTCTTCAAATATCTTTCACAACACATTTTTAAGTTCTTCCTTAAAATGCTAATGAGTTTATTTCAACTGAAAGTTGTGGCAATTCACACATTAACGTATTTATTACTAAGTATTTCTACCTTTAAAGGGAATTCTTTAAGGGACAATAGGATAGGATCCTAATCAGAACAATTAACCATATCCTTTTCTTGACGTGATTAAAATGTAAATATAATCTGTAGTTTTAGAAAACATCCCAAAAGTTTTTAAAGCCATTAGGAAGATAAGTGCATTTGCTTTTGCTTCTAAAACAGAGAAGAATAGCCACATATATTTAGCATAATTCTTACATTTAACAACATGAAGAAAATACTGCACAGCATGCTGATACAAGCGTAGGGCTTCCTCAAAGTTCCCTGCTTTATCTTCTTGTGCTGCTTTGCTAGCAAGGTCTATTGCTTTCTAGAAAAAAAAATGTTAAAAAATATTAGATCAATTGTTCTTTAAGTAAAATAGGTTTTCAACATTCAACATATCCAAGAATATAGTATGATTACATTACAAGTCCATTGTGTAAGAGCCTTAAACTATTATTGAAAGTAAATCTTTTGTGTGTGTGTATGTGTGTGTGTGTGTCTACGTGCTGTTTATATTGCATTATTTTCTATGAATCCCACAAAAACATTCCTGCTACGACCCAAACTTTGAGCAGAAGCTTTCTTTCTCTTCTAATCTGAGGATTTATTACCTCATACCAGAGTGGATAAAAATAAATATTTTGGGGGGGATTTTTTAAAATTTAAATCGATTTTTTGGATTTTTATTAAATTTATTTTAATAAAATGCTTTTGGAGTAAAAATCTATCTAAAGATAGTTTTCTATTTAAGATACATTGATAATTTAGTTTATTCAGCATGAAATGGCGCTTAGCATGAAGCTGTATATTCTGTAATATTTGAACTATTAGTAAATCAACAGGGAGTCAAAGGAGGAATCGATGAGGGACAAAGACAGTTGCTTTTTAAAAATTATGATTTAAATTGAGTTGATTTAAATCAACCCTTTTTACTAGTGATTTAAATCATGATTTAAATCGTGATTTAAGTCAAATCTACCCTGCCTCATACAATATGAGTTTGTTTTTGTAATTGCATTTATATTCTACCTATACTGAATCCCGAAGCACCCATATTGCAATTGAAAGCAATGAAATTGTTCTCTAAGGGTTACTAAGGAAAAGATATTGTCCTAAATCTAGCATGTTATATTATGGATGTAGTGATAGTTAAAAATTATGATGATCAGGAATATTTCACTGATCTGAATGTGGCCTGAATACCTTAGAGATGTTTCATTCTTTATAATACATGAAATGTGTGTCAAAAATGTTTGCAAATATTTTTTTTAAAGTCGCTAATTAAGTTTCCAATATTCTTATAATATAAAATTTGTTTGCAAAAACCAGGAAACATTTTCTTTATAATGCCACAAAAAAACTTCATTATTTAATTATTATTTATTGGAAAAATAGTTGCATTAAAATTGTGATAAGGTAATAATCACTTTGCAAGAAGTACATACATACTTACCTGTGGTTTCAAGTAAGTCTTTACATTTATAAATTATAAAAGTTATATTAATGAAAGAGTAACTAATTCATTACCATGCTACTAGTAATAAACATTTTTTTCTTTTTAGCTGTATGTTAAATACCTCCAATCAAACAATAACTTGGTTTAATATTACAACAATTAAACATGACCACTATACTTCCTGTGCGGCTCTGCAATTAAAGTATTTGTAGAAGAATATTGAGAATCAAGAAACGTGGCTATGATTATGCTATGGAGCCAGAGGGATAATCAAGTTAAGTTAGAATTGTTTCCGGTTACGAAGAGGAATAAATAAGAATACTCCTTACATCTCCACCCACATGCAGGTAGTCATAAAACCGCAGTTTAGCCCAAAATTTATGTTGCTAAGTGAGAAATTCGTTAAATGAGTTTTGTCCCATTTTGTGACTTTTTTAACCACATTTATGAAGTGAATCACTTCACTGCAGTTGTTAAATTAGTAACACGACTGTTAAGTGAATCTGGTTTCCCCATTGACTTAGCTCACAGGTATCAAACTTGATTGCATCATGTGATGTTACATGATGTACCGTGACTTTTTTGCCTTTGAGGAGCCGGGGTGGCCATGGCCTTTGTGTGATGCATCTGGCCCTTAGGCCGCCAGTTTGACATCCCTACTTAGCTAGTCAGGAGGTCGCAAAAGGGATCAGGTGACTCTGGGATGCTCCAACCATCATAAATCTGAAACAGTTGTCAAGCACCTGAATGTATAATCCCATGATTATGGTCCTAAGGGTGAAAAATGGCCCTAGATTGCTTCCCCCCTCCTGTGGCTTTGTAACTTCCAATGGTCACTCTGCGAACAGTTGTAAGTCAAGGACTACCTGCAACGAGAACAAACTCCAAATTTTGAATCCCTCATGCAGACTCTGACCTAGGGAAGCTTCTTGAGCTGTTTGGCAAACAGGATAATAATATCACCCGGCAGTTGCCCCAAGCCATTTGAACTTCAACCTTAACTTCTTGAACCTAATAACCCAGGACCTGAACTCTTGGTAATGTTACCTCATTTTCTCCCAGCCACTCCTTTAGCTCAATTCTCCTCCTCCTCCTCCTCCTCCTCCTCCTCTTCTATGCTTCTTTAAATTTCCTGGTTTACAAGTCCAGGACTAGAGAGCGCTGGATCAGAGAGAAGGTCCCGGGATTGCACCGTCCCGTTCCTGACACGGGGCCAGTCACTTAGTTACTCAACGTAAAGGCCCGATGAAGGCAAAAAAAGAGAGGAGGGGAGGCTTTTCTCTCGCGGGTCGGGCAACCTGTTTCCTATTACCATTTTAGTCGGGGGGGGGGGTGTTTGCAGGACCACAGTAAAAGCCACCCCGGAGGGCACCGGTGGGACTCAGCCCAAGTCAGGGTCTTCCCCCCACCCACCCGAGCGGGTGGAACGCGCCTCCCCACCCACCCGATCCCTCCGAACGTCACGCGTCTCCCCCCTCCCTTTTGGAATGTGGGCGGCGCCTTTCCCACGCGACCCCCCCCCCCGAAGCCGAGGCCCTGCCAGGAAACGCTCACCTGCAGGTTGGAGGTGGCCGCCATGATGGGCGGACGAGGGAGCGAAAAAGGACAAAAGAAACTGAAAGGAAAACCTATTGCGCGCCCACCGCCTTAAGAAAACTCCGGTCCTCCCCCGTCCGCCCCCCCCTCGCCCTTCCGTCGTTCTGCGGAGAAAAAAAATATATCTGAAAAAAGAAAAGCACACACAATCCCGAGTTCCTTATTAACTTCCGTAATTCGGTCTCCGCAGCCGGCCAAAATCGACCCAAACGGCTCTTCCGCATCCGCTGAAAGGTGCTGACGTCACACACCGCGCCTTAGTCGGAACAGAATCGACAGGATGTTAAAACCGGAAATGCAAAATTATGGGCCTCTTCCTGATACGGGGGGGCGCATGCGCGGCAGGCTGGCTCTCTTCCGCCTTCTTGTTTGTGTATCTCTGTTTCCTGGGGTTGTGCTTAGAGATAGTCATCCTGGTGGCTATGCGGATGATTGCTTCTTCCGTTGTAATATAATTGTAAAGGAACGCGCCTTTTGTTTAAAAGCAACTTTGAAAAAAAATCCTAAACTGCAATCCTATTTACTGAGTAGGTTTAGTTTTAATTAATGCTTAATCTAATGAGGACGACTTCCTTCGGAGGAAATGGAGATTGCATAGTTTGTTTTATGGACTAGTTGTTCTTGCTCCGTCTAGAAAAGCACATTAATGGTGCTCAAAGAAATGAGCTTTCCGGTGGAGTTAAAGCCCTTTGAACATCGTGTTGGCCGTGGTCATTGGCATATTGAAACCAACGGAAAAAGGACCAAAAGCCCCCCCCCCGCCCCCCAGGCACTAAAATACAAGACGAGAAACAATGAATGGAAACCAACTAGAGAAGCAACCTAGAAATAAGTAGAAATTTCCTAATGGTGAGAACAATCAATCATTGGAACAACTTGCCTTCAGAAGACTGACGATCATTTTGGTGATGAAGGTGTTAGCACAATCTGGACACTGTTAATTTTTTTTAAAGTCAAATATACTTCTAATCAAAAGTTATTCAGCTAAAGACAAAGATATTTCACATTATTACAATTGGACCTACTGTATATTATTCAAAGTAAATTGCTTTCCAATAGAAGGACATGAGCTGAAAATACTTGAACTAAAACGGCAAACTGCAATAAATGTCTATGGAGATTCTCAGTCAGCCACTGGACTTTCTGGTTTTTCTTTGAAGATGTTTTGCTTCTTATCCAAGAAGCTTCTGCTCTGACTGGTTGGCGCTGAATGTCTTCAAAGAAAAACCAGAAAATCCAGCTACCTTTTGAAAAAGCACCTTTGGGACAAATTGCAATAAGATACTAATTCCTTAACTATGTGCTATCAAATCCATGTCATCTCTTAGACCTTTAGGATGATTTGATCCAACAGTGCATCCATCGCCAATGTAAATGAATCCATCCTGCTTGCTGCTGGAAATCCTCTTCTATTTCTTTCCACTTTTTTATAGACTTTTCAGCTGGGTCTGAGCAATTTGAGCCTAGTGACTCAAGGGAGAACTTTGGATCCATTTGGTCTTATGATCTATATATTTTCATCATCCACTACTCAAGAATCTTCTTCAACACCAAAGTTGAAAACATAAATACTTTTTGTAATCAGCGTCTTTAAAATCTATATCAGTTAAAATTTTGGCTGTTTGAAGAATATATTAATAGTGAAAGAATGATTGGATTGACAGAAACTGATAAGCAGTTCTGCCTCATTGCTTCCTAGATCATATTGTGTGTGTGTGTGTGTGTGTGTGTGTATGTATGTGTCTGTCCGTTAACTGATACTACACTGCCAATGCTTAAAAGATCTTGACATTTTGTTTCTTGTTTCTCATAATTAATGATATAACAGGTGATTTCCATAATTAGTAAAGGAGTTTATTGCATCCTGTTATGATATTCCATTGTTAAGTTTGCTACCTCATTCAAATGTAATGATATGAAACAAATTTTCCTGATATTGGATAATAATTATTAGTTGTCCATACAATCTTTTGTGGAATGTTTCCATCACTAAATTCCTATATGCTTCTTAACCAACATTTTTAGGACAGCTGTAAAATGAGTGAGTGGATTGCAACGTTCAGCATTTCTAAGGATGCTAATTAAATTAAGGATTTTCTGGTGCTCTCCAAGCTTGGTTTTTTGCTTCAGAGGTGGTATTCAGCAGGTTCTGACCAGTTCTGGAGAACCGGTAGCAGAAATTTTGAGTAGTTCGGAGAACTGGTAAATACTGCCTCTGACTGCCCCTGCCCCCATCTATTCTCTGCCTTTCAAGTCCCAGCTGATCAGGAGGAAATGGGGATTTTTGCAGTAACCTTCCTCTAGAGTCGGGAGGGAATGGAGATTTTACACTATTCTTTGCCTGCCACACCCACCAAGCCATGCTCACCAAAGCCATGCCACACCCACCAAGCCACACTCACAGAACTGGTAGTAAAAAATTGTTGAATCCCACCATTGGTTTGCTTGCAGACATGTCATTACCCAACTAGATAACTTCATCAGTGGGAGGAAGAGAGGGATTTACTGGCTATTTACCGGTAAGTGCAGCTTGTCCTGCCAGTCTTGGAATGGCTACAGCCTGATTCCATGATTAGGGTAGTGATTCCTCTCTGATAATTTATTTGATGCTGTTTCCTACTTATCCCAATGTTGTCACCTGGTGTGTGTATTATAGGCTAATTGTTTCCTTCTCAGCTTTTGATTGAGAAAATAGTTTTCCAATTCAAAAGATAGCTACTTGGTAACAATTCCTTAATTTCAACACATATTCTTTAATGGGCAAATTCAACCACCATTTCAATTGGTAAAATTGTTAGCATCCAGCAAATAGAATTCAGACAAACTGAGCCATTATTAGACACATAGACCACACAAACCACATCCATGCACCATTCAAAAGAGATAGTAATAAAATCTAGGAAGGAAATGACACTAGGGTGCATCCTGTCCAGCAGCCAATATTCAGAAAAACAAGGATCAATACCAGACAATGAGGCAGAAAACAATACCCTAATCAAGGAACAATCAAGAAGCAAACCACACACCCACAAAGGAAAGCACACACCAATACTGACCAGTCAAGTTGCTGTATATAAAGTATATATTATTATATGATATATAAACAGGCAGCAAACATCTTAATCAGTCCCATTGATATTATCTATTTGGATAATGAAACATCTACAAGCAAACAGCTAAACTCTTGGAGCCCCAAAGAGTCAATCAAACTACATTCTTCTGTTGAAACTAACTAGATTCATGTTGCATACCTTTATGTTAATGTTTAAGTACACAATAGCTTTTCAAAGAATCAACAGGCTAGACAAGCATTAAATATGTACGTCTTTTAGTATTAGTTCAAAGATTAGTGTTAGCCAAGGAATTGTTTGGGATTTACTTCTGGACTGTATGACTATAATTGCAATGAAAATATTGGGGGGAAATTCCACTGAGACCATATTGGGAGGTTTGACTTAACCCACAAAATGAGTAGGTGCCAAAAGACCAGTTATCTGTGGATTCTGTTTTGCTTTTTCATGTAAAGTATTGTATGGGTTCAAACACTGATTCAAAGAAACTTTCTATATTTTCCTTCAATAATTTAGTAATTAATTATTAGGCATCCATAGGAAATGGATGGATTTCTTTCTTCTCTTCCGCCAGTGTCTAAAGACACACCTGTTTCAGCAAGCCGGCCTGGCCTAACCTCCCGTCGGGGCTATTTTAATTTGGTTTTAGCATAGGATTGTAATTTAATATGTTTTTAAATTTTGTATTTATCGTTTTGTATGTTTTTAAATTCCTGTGCGCCGCCCTGGGCCCTTCGTGGAGAAGGGCGGGATATAAATGTGATTAAAATTTAAAAAAAAATTCTCTCTGATACAAATAGCTTCAGTCAAATATTTTTGTCAGCCTAGCCTAAGAAGAGGAAATAACTTTTTCTACTCACATCTGATAAGATGTTGTTAATTGCCCTATCAATAAAGGAGAATATTTGTAGCTCAGGGCTGAAATGAAGGGTCCTTTGTGCTCTCTGGGCTTGGTGGTTTTCCAAATGTTTCATTCTCCAAATTAGGCAATATCAGTGCTCTTCTGTTATTGTAATTTCCCTCTTCTGTTGTTGTTTTTGCATTTTAAGAATATGCAGATAAAAGTTTGAAGATGTGTGGATTTCTAGTACATTTTTCTAGCAGTGTTTTCAAACAGGTGTAATTAAAAAAACATCATCACAATCTATTATTAACTGTTCAGAATGAAATGACAGGCGCTTCCCGAATATGTTTTTATTGAATGCAGATGTGTATTAGAGGCAGTTTACTTCAATTATCAGCATAATCTCTTAAGTATGAGTTCTGTAAACCTTAGATAGGAGACTGAAATAGGAAGAAATACTGATCTAACTAGTCATAGCAACTTGCATAAACTATAAACACAATCAAGCTACAATATCGTAATGTCCCTCAGATCCAGAATTAGGATCCCGAAGTGGTTAAAAACATCCCATGGTAAGTGCAGCCCTGGTGTTATAGAGTAACACCTTTTTTTTTTAAATATAGAAAAAGTTTTATTGAGTTTTACAAATTTTTTAACAAAAAAGGGTAGGGTAAGGTGAATTAAAAAGATATTTTGAGAACTTTCACGTCGGGAACGTTGGCCCTCCCGGGCTTCTTAACAAGACATTGGTAATGCATTTTTCAATAATACAACAAGGTGAAAATAAATGTATACATATAAATTCTGAATTCTATGCTGGCAGTCGTGTACAAACATCCAGACAAAAATTATACTGTATTAATAAAAATAAAAATAAAAGTCATTTTTTAGATCTAAGTCTCTTGGCAATTGTGTCTTCTTGTTCTCCTTCCTGGCCCCCAGCGGGCGGGGCCGTGGCCCCCTCCGTCCCCCCTGAATCTTCCCCCAGGATAGAGGAATGTTTTTTAAGAAAGGCATCCGCCTCAGCAACTGTTTTAATCCTTACTCTTCCTCCGTCCCAGAACACCAACATCCCTTCTGGCATCGCCCACTTAAACCAAATCCCGTGGTTAAACAATTTTTTAGATAAGAAGGAATATTTCCGTCTCATCTCTCTAATCTTTTTTGGGATCTGCTTCAAGATGGCGACTTCCTTTTGTTGGTAAATTAACGGACCCTCCCTCTGCGCCTTCAAGATTCCCTCCCTTGTCGACCTTCTAACAAATTTAATATGTATCTCTCTGGGTACTTCATTCATCCTGGCATATGCTGTAGAGTAACACCTTTTTAACACCTTAGGCCCCCATCACAAAAAGCCCAAATCCTCCCATATAAAAATCATAAAAACTGTGTGTATTACTTATTCATAGCATAAAATAATCTTCCTGCTGTCTGCAGCCCACTTGAACAGAAAAGAAGTAAATGTTTCATGCTGTTTTATCAAATGCAGTTAAAACGCTATACAAGCCATTGAGAATATATTCTCTAACGAATCTTATCTGGGTCAGCTTTTAAGGACAGGAAATGTCCATGGAAGTGGACTTCTTGCGCCTTAAAATGCAATCTCTTTACCCTAACCCTCAGTCTCACCTGCCGATCTAATGGTGCTATCAGATTCCCATCATGGTCATGATTAGCTTCTTTGTCTGTCTCATCACAGCAAACTATGAGAATATTATCAGCTATTGGCTCAATTCCACTGAACCCACTTAATAGTTCATGCTGCTTTCGTTGATACACTTCTGGTGCTACAAAGACTCCAAAAGGTAGTTTGAGGCATCTCTTTCAGCCCAATGGAGCCCAGAATGTGGCCATGTAGCTACTCTTTTCATCCAGTTTACACTGTAAAAGGCCTTCAACAAGCATAAAAACCTGTGCTTTGGGTAGCTTGCAGTGGTGGGTTCTGGATCCTGTTCCAAACGGTACTGTTGGAATGGGCCCTGCGGTGTCCACATGGACGCAGGCAGTGCATGCATACATCCTACCGTCCAGCGATGCCTCTGCAAAACTCTGCGATGCTCCAGCTGCTCAGTGGAGCGTCATGCAGGTGCTGTATGCGCCATAAGCGAAAGCACCAAAGACTTTAAAGATACGTAAGGAGCATGGGCAGGTGGGCTCTCCAGAGCACCGTACCGGAACGGTACCCGTGCTCTTCTGTTATTGTAATTTCCCCCTTTTGTTGTTGTTTTTGCATTTTAAGAATATGCAAAAACTGTTCAGAATGAAATGACAGGCATTTCCTGAAAATGTTTTATTGAATAGCCATGTGCATATGTATTAGAAGCAGGTAACTTCAATTACCAGAATAATCTCTTAAGTATGAGTTCTATAGACCTTAAACAGAAGACTGAAATAGGAAGAAATACTGATCTAACTAGTCATAGCAACTTGCATAAACTATAAACATAATCAAGCTACAATATCTCAATGTCCCTCAAATCCAGAATTAGGATCCCGAAGTGGTTAAAAACATCCCATGGTAAGTGCACCTGATGTTACAATACAATACAATACAATAGCAGAGTTGGAAGGGACCTTGTAGGTCTTCCAGTCCAACCCCCTGCGTGGGCAGGAACCTTATACCATTTCAGACAAATGGCTATCTAACATCTTCTTAAAGTCTTCCAGGGTTGGGGCATTCACAACTTCTGGAAGCAAGCTGTTCCAGAGGTTAATTGTTCTAACTGTCAGGAAATTTCTCCTTAGTTCTAAGTTGCTTCTCTCCTTGATTAGTTTCCACCCATTGCTTCTTGTCCTGCCCCCAGGTGCCTTGGAGAATAGTTTGACTCCCTCTTCTTTGTGGCACCCTCTGAGATATCGGAACACTGCTATCATGTCTCCCCTGGTCCTTCTCTTCATCAAACTAGACATACCCAGTTCCTGCAACCGTTCTTCATATGTTTTAGCCTCCAGTTCCCTAATCATCTTGGTTGCTCTTCTCTGTACTCTTTCCAGAGTCTCCACGTCTTTTCTACATCGTGGCGACCAAAACTGTATGCAGTATTCCAAGTGTGGCCTTACCAAGGCACTATACAGTGGCATTAACACTTCACATGATCTAGATTCTATCCCTCTGTTTAATGCAGCCTAGAACTGTGTTGGCTTTTTTGGCAAAGTAACACCTTTTTAACACCTCAGGCCCCCATCACAGAAAGCCCAAATCCTCCCAAATAAAAATCTCAAAATCTTTTGTATTAGTCCACGGAAAAGGGAAACCATTCTGCAGTATAACACTCAATGGGCATAGATTTTCATAGCATAAAATAATCTTCCTGCTGTCTGCAGCCCACTTGAACAGAAAAGAAGTAAATGTTTCATGCTGTTTTATCAAATGCAGTTAAAACGCTATACAAGCCATTGAGAATATAACTATATTCTATAACTAATCTTACCCGGGTCAGCTTTTAAGCCTAGTGAGGACAGGATATGTCCATGGACGTGGACTTCTTGCACCTTAAAATGCAATTTCTTTACCCTAAGCCTCAGTCTCACTTGCCTACAATGATCTAATAGTGCTATCAGCTATCAGATACTATGGGGCCCTCAAACACCTCCTTGGAGGTTTTGCTGTTTTGTGAGTGGCCTTGCCAGGGGTTTGGAGGGATGAATCGCAACGTTGTGTAGCTCAGTTGGAATGGTGAACTGCATCAGCCCCAAGTGTTGATCTTGACAACAGCGGTTTCTGATCGGCTTCCACAATGGGGTAGAGTACCATCAGTATGCTGATGATACGCAGCTGTACATATCTACCCCAAACCACCCCAACGATGCCGTTGAAGTGATGTCCCAGTGTCTGGAGGCCGTACGGGCCTGGATGGGGAGTAACAAACTCCGACTCAACCCGTCCAAGACTGAGTGGCTGTGGTTTCCGACGTCCCAGTACAACCAGTTGTCACTGGCCATTGGGGGCGAACTACTAGCCCCCATGGAAAGGGCTCGCAACTTAGGCGTCCTCCTGGACTCCCGGCTATCCATGGAGGATCATGTGACGGCCGTGGCCACGGGGGCTTTTTACCAGGTTCGCCTGGTATGCCAGTTGCGCCCCTTTCTTGACTGGGACGCCCTTCGCACAGTCACTCAAGCGCTCGTGACATCCCGTCTAGACTACTGCAATGCTCTCTACATGGGGCTCCCCCTGAGGTGCACCCGAAGACTACAGCTAGTGCAGAATGCGGCCGCACAGGGGATTTTGGGAGCCTCACGGCATTCCCATGTAACACCTCTCCTGCACGAGCTGCACTGGCTGCCTGTGGTCTTTCAGGTGCGCTTCAAGGTGCTGATAACCATCTTTAAAACGCTCCATGGCACGGGACCTAGTTATTTGCGAGACCGTTTCCTACCTCATACATCCCTTTGGCCGATTCGCTCCCATAGAGAGGGACTTCTCTGGGTGCCGTCCGCAGGGCAATGCCAGTTGGCGACCCCCAGGGGAAAGGCCTTCTCTGTGGCGGGCCCAGCCTTCTGGAATGACCTGCCCCCCGAACTCCGGACCACCACGGACCTCCGCCTCTTCCGCCAATGTTTGAAGACTCATCTTTTCCAACTAGCTGGCCTGGCCTAGTTCCCGAGACCACTTTCGTGGACTGAGTAGCAAATTATCTTGAGGGTTTTAATGTGTGGGTATGTTTTAGGGAATTTTTAGCACAGGGCATTTAAATTTAATTAGATTTTATTCTGTAGTCTTATTTATTATACGTCCGTTTTTATTGACATGTTTGTATTTCCGTTTTTAATTTCCTGTGCACAGCCCTGAGTCCCTTCGGGGAGAGAGGCGCGGTATAAAAATAAAATAAAATAAAATAAAATAAAATAAATATTCTGCTCTAGAGCTCTCAATCATTTGTAAGTTCTGTGGTATGACACATCTCAATCACTGCTTGTAAACTTAACTTATGTTTCCTCAAAAGGCAGCGGCGTGTGCTTTCACTGGTGATACCCAGTGAAAATTATTTTATCATGAATAATTTCATCTCTCAAGGAGTCATAATCACTGCTTGCAGCTTTTTCTCTTAGCCGTGTGACGAAACTGTCTATTGCTTCACCTTCTTCTTGTTTGCAGCTGAAAAATCTTTCCTATATGGCATTTTCAAGAAGTCTGACTTCTAAGGCATCTAGGATAGCTTTAGTATCACTCTTTTGCTCCTCAGTAAGAGTTATATTAGACTTATAAGCATGGAGGCATTTGCTGCCCATTAACCTCCTCTGCTTGGCGGCTTGTACTGCTGCCGGCTTGTCATTTAAACCTGTGGCTAGGGAATAATCCTCAAACTCTGCCCTGAACTTGTCTTAGTTGCTAATAATAATAATAATAATATTTAATACTTGTAGACCGCTCCCTCTCCCCATAGGGACTCGGGGCGGTGCACAGGAAGAATAAAAAACAGCAAATATACAAACATTTAAAAACAAATTAAACCTATACCTGTGCTAAAAATCCCCATTAAAACTAAGTTAAACTAAAATAACATTCCCAATTAAATATAATACCCCATAGACAGAGAGACTATCCTAGGCCGGCCAGACAGAAAAGATATGTTTTTAATTTTAGACGGAAGGAGCGGAGGTCCGTGGTCGTTCTAATGTCGGGGGGAAGGTCGTTCCAGAGGGCTGGGCCCGCCACAGAGAGAGCCCTTCCCCTGGGCGTCGCCCGCTGACAAAGTCTAGTGGACGGCACCCGGAGAAGTCCCTCTCTGTGGGAGCGAATCGGCCGTGAGGATGTATGAGGCAGGATCAGATCCCGCAGATAGCTAGGTCCCGAGCCATGGAGCGCTTTAAAGATGATGACTAACACCTTGAAGCACACCCGGAAGATGACAGGCAGCCAGTGCAGCTCGCGCAAGAGCGGTGTTACATGGGTAAAACTTGAGGTTCCCATAATTGCTCGCGCGGCTGCATTCTGGACTAGCTGAAGTCTCCGGGTGCACCTCAAGGGGAGCCCCATGTAGAGAGAGTTACAATAGTCCAGTCGGGATGTCACGAGCGCATGAGTGACTGTGCGAAGGGCGTCCCGATCCAATAGGGGGCGCAATTGGCGGACCAGGCGAACCTGGTAAAACGCCCTCCTGGCCACGGCTGTCACTTGATCTTCCATGGACAGCCGGGCATCCAGGAGGACACCCAAATTGCGCGCCCCATCCACAGGGGCAAGATGTTCGCCCCCTATGGCCAGCGATGGAGTCAGCTGGTTGAATCGGGCAGCCGGAAACCACAGCCACTCGGTCTTGGTCGGGTTGAGCCTGAGTCCGTTACTTCCCATCCAGATCCGCACGGCTTCCAGGCACTGGCACATCACCACTACGGCATCGTTGGGGTGGTTTGGGGTAGATATATACAGCTGAGTGTCATCAGCGTAGAGATGGTACTCTACCCCAAAACCACGGATGATCTCACCCAGCGGCTTCATGTATGTGTTGAACAGGAGAGGCGAGAGGACCGACCCCTGAGGCACCCCACATGTGAGGGGTCTCGAGGTCGACCTCTGCTCTCCTGTCAACACAAATTGCGATCGGCCAGAGAGGTAGGAGGAGAACCACCGTAAAACGGTGCCTCCCACCCCCAACCCCCCCAGCCGATGCAATAGGATACCATGGTCGATGGCATCGAAAGCCGCCGAGAGGTCTAATAGGACCAGGATGGAGGAACAACTCCCATCTCTGGCCCTCCAGAGATCATCGACCAACGCGACCAATGCCGTCTCGGTGCTATGCCCGGGCCGAAAGCCGGACTGGCGCGGGTCTAGATAATCAACTTCCTCCAGGTGGCGGGGAAACTGTTGTGCCACCACACTCTCAACAACCTTCGCCAAAAAGGGAAGGTTGGAGACTGGACGATAGTTGTTTAATAAAGCTGGATCCAAAGAGGGCTTCTTAAGGAGGGGCCTCACCATAGCCTCTTTTAGGGAAGCAGGCAAGGAACCCTCACTTAAGGATGCGTTGACAACCTCTTGGAGCCAGCCTCGTGTCACCTCCCAGGATGCCAGTACAAGCCAGGAGGGGCACTGGTCCAATAAACATGTGGTGGCTCGCAGTCGTCCACGTAACCTGTCCATATCCTCAGAAGTAACGGAGTCAAACTCCTCCCAAACAAGATCTGTCTCGTGGCATCTCACTGGGCCATCAATGGGGGCTAGCTCGTTCTGTATCTGAGCGATTTTCTCCTGCAGAAAAATCACAAATTCCTCTGCTCTACCCTGTAACGGGGCTTCCCGCACCCTCTGTTGAAGGAGGGAGCGGGTCACCCTAAACAGGGCGGCAGGGCGGTTGTCTGCGGATGCTATGACAGTAGCACAATGATGACGTTTGGCCACTCTCAGCGCCACAATGTAAGTCCGTAAATGGGCTCTTACCTGTGTCCGGTCAGATTCAGATCGGGTAGACCTCATCCTTCTCTCTAGGCATCTCTTGCGGCGTTTCATCACCCTCAGCTCCTCGGTAAACCAAGGAGCCAGGGTGGTTCGCTGCCGCAAGAGAGGCCGCAAGGGCGCGACCCGATCCAAGGCTCCCGTGGCCGCAATATTCCATGCGGCCACGAGGTCCTCCATCGGGGCGCGGGTCAGGGGTACAGGAAGTGGCCCAAGCGCCGTCTGGAACCCATCAGGGTCCATCAGGCGCCTGGGGCGGAACCAGATTGGTAACTCAGGTTCCGCCTCCCCGCGGAGGGGAGCAGCGGTCGGAAAGTCGAGCCGGAGAAGTGAGTGGTCTGACCATGACAAGGGCGTGATGACTATATCCCCTATACCCAGATCACTCTTCCATTGGCCTGAGACAAAGATGAGGTCCGGTGTATGTCCACCCTCGTGAGTGGGGCCTTGAATTAGTTGGGTCAGGTCCATGGCCGTCATGGAAGCCATGAACTCCCGAGCTACCTCGGATGATTCGCCCAATGATGGCAGATTAAAGTCCCCCATGACTAAAAGTCTGGGGGTCTCAACTGCCACCGTAGCGATCACCTCCAGGAGCTCGGGCAGGGCTGCTGCTACATAGCGGGGAGCCAGGTATACAATCAGCAAGCCCAACTGCCTCCCTAGGCCCCACTTCACGCAGAGGGACTCACAACCGGTAGTCTGTGGCACAATGGTCTCTCTCGGCTCAAGACCTTCCTTGACAATGACCGCTACCCCACCGCCCCTACCTAGGGCCCGGGGCTGATGAAAAGCGCGGTAGCCTGGTGGGCATATTTCAACGAGGGGATGTCCGCCCTCGTGGCCCAACCAGGTCTCCGCAATTCCTGCCAGGTCCGGCTCCCCCTCCGACACAAGGTCGTAAATGAGGGGGGCCTTGTTGACCACGGACCTGGCGTTGCAAAACATCAGCCGCAGGCCCTGGCTCTGTACACCCTGACCACCTAGCCTGCGGGGGTTGAGGCACTTCACCGTTTGTAACCAACAGTTCTGTGTCCTCAACCGGGAGGATAGAACTTGTCTCCCCTCGGACCTGCCTCTCCCCACAACCCTTTGAATGGAAATGCCCTCAGCCGGGACGACTCGTATTCCCCCCCCTAACGGATCCTTCCGCTTCCCTCCGTCGTCTGCTGGCCTGACCTGCTGCTGCAATCTCCCCTCACCCTCATGAATTCAGGCAGAGGTATGCTGTTACCAGCTGCCATGATGCTGAGTTTCTTGGTTCCAATGCTTGGCTTTCAGGACAGGACCGGTTTGTATCAAATGTGCATGGATTCAGATGCTTCTGACACCATGATTCATGTTGTTTAATCAAATGCAGTTAAAACCAGAGGTGGCATTCAGCAGGTTCTGACCAGTTCTGGAGAATGTTTCAGCATTACGAGCATTCTGAATGTACAATGTGGATCAGGGAGCAATTCCACAGGGCCAATTGGGTTATCTTGATAAGAATATATACCAGATACTGGTGAAGCAAGAATCCTTAAATATAATTGCTCAGGACACATTTTTCAGTTTGCCACTAGCAGTTGCCTGCAATCGGGAGGGGGGGGGGCACATTCCCCCCCAGAAACCACAATAATCTAGTGTGGGGCTCATCTGTACATTTCACCCATGCCAATATATTTCTGCCATGATTTTTGCCACTTCTTGGAAATGAACCTCTAAAACTCATTAGAAGGCATAAAAATTCCCCCGTTTTTTAAGTTTATAATATTTTGTTAAATTATAGAATAAAATACAATAATACAAAAGCAAGTAGTAGGACCCAGTGGGGAGGGGAAGGGGAAAGACAAATGGGGTGGGGAAGGAGAAAAGAAAGTGTTGACTTCTGAAATTTTTGCCGCTGATCTAGAACTCCCTTTTCCCAGTGAAACCAAGGCTTCTTTCCCTAATATCTACTTGGGTCTTCTTTTCCTGGGTGTCCATTGTGATGTTTTAATTCCCAATGTTTTAGTACACACCTGAGAACAAATTTGCTTCATTTTTTATCTATATAAATAAAAATGTAACAAGAGTTTGTTCAAAACCACTACTCTCTGAAAGTACTGCATCGATTGCTTCCAAATTTTCACACAACGTTCCTTTGAAATACAGCACCAATGATATCTATAGATTGTGTAGATGTCACACTTGCGCCAAGTACACGCAACGAAAATGTAAAAAAATTGTAAAAAAAAATAGGTAGATGGATATAGAGAGAGCAGTGGACTACAAGTATTATGTCATCCTTTATGACATAAAATACTCTGAGGGAGAAATACAGTAGGTAGATAGGTAGGTAGGTAGAGGGATAGAGAGGGAGAGGGAGAAATACAGTAGGTATGTAGGTCGGGGGTTATACGGTGGTTGTGTGTACGTGTTTGTGTGTGCAGGTGTAGAACTACACACAGATTGGTTGGCCATTTAACCAGACTGGGCCACAGCAATGCGTGGCTGGGAATGGCTAGTAATATTATAATTCTAAATGTATTTTTCCCATATGCAAGCCTCTTTTTATCTGGGTTACAGGGAAAAAAAGCACCCTTTGTCTGAAATATACTTAAATTCAATATTTTGCTGCCTTGTGTTAAAAATAAAAAGAGAATTACTAAAATTAACATAAGTCATAGGAGACACACTATTTTGTTCCCAAAATAGCAATTCTCTTTATAGCAAAACATTTGGAGATACATTATACCAGCTGCTGGAGGCTCCATTTTTCAAGTCCTCCTGGTTCCATTATCAGTATCACAGAACCATTTATCCCAGACTCTTCCGGATTTATAGCAGCGAGTAGCTACAGCACCTTCATAAATAAAAAAAATCAGCACAGAACAAATAAATACTGATATTTAACTGTTTGCATTTAATTAGTCCAATAGAACTGCAAAGACTAGTCCAGGCAGTCTCTAGGAGTCAAAACTGATTTGAAGACACATACGTATGCACGCAAGCACACACAGACACACCCCTCTTTTTGTAACCATTACCATCACTACTGGTTCCAGAGTTTGGATAGTCTTGGAGGAGCACCTTTTAAACTTGAAAACAAAGCCTTAAAGGGAATTTTCAAAGCTTTGTGCCAAAAGCAATGACCTTTCTGTTGGAGCATTGGGCTCTCTGCCAACATCCCTGGATGCATTTCCTGTACTGATTTGTTCCGTGCTCCTAGTGTTACAAGGATGCCACCTTGTGTCTAGAAAGAGAATGTTACGTAATTTCTGTTAAGGTGAAGATAAAGGTTACCCTTGTTTAGTCGCGCCTGACTCCAGGGGGCAGTGCTCATTTCCATTTTTTAGCCGAGGGAGCCATCATTGGCTAAAGATGTTTCTGTGACCATGTGGCTGGCATGACTATATGCTGAGGTCAGTGGTGGGTTTCAAATTTTTTTAGAACCTACTCTGTAGGTGTGGCCTATTTTGTGGGCGTGGCTTGGCAATCATGTGACAGTGTGGGAGTGGCCACCTTTTAAAATGTGGTGAAACTCATTTAACAACGCTTAGCAACCAAAATTTTGGACTCAATTGTGATGATAAATTCTTTCTTTCTTTCTTTCTTTCTTTCTTTCTTTCTTTCTTTCTTTCTTTCTTTCTTTCTTTCTTTCTTTCTTTCTTTCTTTCTTTCTTCCTTCCTTCCTTCCTTCCTTCCTTCCTCCTTTCCTTTCCTTTCCTTTCCTTTCCTTTCTGTTGGGTCACTGGCAGGGGCGGGCCAGATTTACTTCCAGGTACGCCGGTGGAACCCCTTCTCACCGGTTCTCTAAATTTCACCAACCGGCTCTTGCGAGTAGGTGCGAGCCTGCAAAAACCCACCACTGGCTGAGGTGCATTAAGCACAGAGATGGTTTCTACCGGTTTGGTCCGGTTCTGCCGAACTGGTATGACGGCCTGGGTCACTGGAATCGGCAGCGACCCAGGCCTGCCATGCCCCCGAACTGGTTCCCCAGTCACCACCATCGCCCTCTTTTTTTCTTTTTAGTTCTGCGCATGCGCAGAACAATTTTAATTAAATTGCACATGCGCGCGCAGCACGCATCCAGTGCGTGCACAAGTGAATCAGCAGTAAAACCGGGCAGAACCCACTCCTGATGAAGCACTGTTACTTTCCCAATGAAGTGGTATCTATTTATTCATATTTGCATGCTTTCAAGCTGCTAGGTTGGCAGGAGCTGGGGCAGGAATAGGGGCTCACCCCATCTCACATACTGTTTGGGTCTTGAAGTGCCAGCCTTCCGGTCGACAAGTCCAGCATCTTTGGTTCTCCTCAAATGCTGTAGATTTAGCCTTTAGAATGATACCCAGAGCGCACTTTCCTTTTTAAAAAAAGATTTAAATTTAGATTTTATTCGATTTGTATCCCGCCCTTCTCCAAACGGACCCAGGGCGGACTCCAAACGGACTCAGGACAGATACAGATATTACATTAGGTAATGCATTCATGTACTGGTAGTCCTTATCTAATGACCAGTTGCTTAGCAACCATTCAAAGTTACTACCTTCAGGCACTATGACCTGGATTCAAAGTTCTGAGGATCAGGGTTCCTCTGCAGAGTTGTGACCAACCTTCAGGTACTTGGCTAGATAGCCATATTGATGGCCGTTTGCATGTCCTGTGGTCATGGGACAGCCTTTTTTTGATGATTTTGTTAAAAGCAGGCCCTTCTGGTTTTCGGCAAAACTACACCATAGTGAACAATCGGTTTGCTTAATGACTGTGATGTTTGTTTTATGATGGTAGCGGCTGCCTTATGACTGCTGTATTTGTTTAATGATTGCCGCAAATAAGGTTTCAAAAATTGGTCATATGATCGAGCCACTTTAGAACAACAACAATGACAATGGTATTTATTTGCTGCTGTTCTTCTTGCCATGGGGCTAGCCAAGTGGCTGACAACCATAAAAAAGAAGAAGAAACCTCCTGCATATTTGTATTGTAAAACTAATAGAACGAGATAGGTGAATACGTAAAGTTATGTTGTTATTAAATGGAGAATTAAGGATGTAAAGGAATAACTCCTATCTAAAATGAAGGAATATTAACTGTAACTGAATATATGATGCATAAGGATAGTGATGTGTGGTGTCTCTCATGATAAAGAGTCAAACACAGGGTCTTACTCGGGATGAGAGCCCAGAAGAAATTCCAGTGCCCTCTTTTATTGTCAAATTTCATACACGTTCAGCTCATACAAAACCGCCTGACCAACGCCCTTCAGCACATTAGCATATGTACAAAACACGTTATTTATAGGAATTCTGCTGTTTGTGGTTACCTCAGAATTGTTACCGCCCTGTTGGGTGTTTCAGCTGACTTCGGCCAGCCTGCACACACACAGGTTGACGCCCAACAGACGCCCTTTAGAATGTCCCTTCCCCATATTCCGAATGGTCATGTTCCCACAGTGATGTATTTATTTATATTGGATCGATATTTAGTGACTGTATATGTAATTGGAATATTGAAATACAAAAATCTTGTAACCAAACGACATGCTAGACATAACTGATGAGGATGTTATTAATATATATGTTTTGTTTGATTTTGTATAATTTTTTTTAAAAAACTTTAAAAAAAAGAAGAAAGAAAAAAGGAGTTTCAACAAAGCGAAAGTAAAATAGAACATTAGAGAAAAATAACTAGGGAAAAAGAAAACAAAGAAAAAAACCCAAAGAAAATACATGGTTAAAAAAAGAAGGAAGAGTAAGGGGGAGGTGGCATCTGATCTACCGATCTACCCTGTTGGGTCTCCAAGCAAAGGCTGTTTAGGCTCTTATGGAATGAAAAGAGGATGGGGGCAGATCTTACCTTGGAAGCAGTGGTGGGTGTCTGCAGGCTCGCACCTACTCGCGAGAGCCGGTTGGTGAAATTTAGAGAACCGGTGAGAGGGGGTTCCACCGGCGTACCTGGAAATAAATTTGGTCCGCCGCTGCCAGTGACCCAACAGGAAGGAAAGGAAGGAAGGAAGGAAGGAAGGAAGGAAGGAAGGAAGGAAGGAAGGAAGGAAAGAAAGAAAGAAAGAAAGAAAGAATTTATCATCACAATTGAGTCCAAAATTTTGGTTGCTAAGCAAGAGCGTTGTTAAATGAGTTTCACCACATTTTAAAAGGTGGCCACTCCCACACTGTCACACGACTGCCAAGCCACACCCACAAAATAGGCCACACCTACAGACTAGGTTCTAAAAAATTTGAAACCCACCACTGCTTGGAAGGCAGAATGTTCCAAAGGCGGTGTGTGTGTGTGTGTTGTTGTTTACTGTGGGAAAAAAGATTCTTTTCTGCATCCCAACAGTTTTTTGACTGTTGGAGTCTGCAACAGGCCCTCTCTGCCACCCCAAATAGGACAGGCTACAGCAAACAGTACAGTTCATGAGGTAACCTGGACCTATGCCATGTAGGTGTAGCGCTTACCCTCGTAAGGGCCGCTGGAGTCTGGGTTCTCCTGGCCCTTTCTTTTTTTTCTGTGTGGCTGCCAATCCAACCTGGTCCCTCTCTGATGCACCTCTACTTGCCAGGGTCACCCAGTGGCGTGGTGGTCAGCCTCCTCTCAGCAGGCAAGGCGTAGATGGAGTGGTGGTATCCAGGTGACTAGTTGAAGCTTCCTCCTCTTTCTCTATCTTCACCCTCTATTGTACTGCCTATTGGGCTATTCTTCCACCGCCTCTGCTCCTTCGTTGTTTCCTCTGCTCTCTCTCTCTGGTTTGCCTCTCCAAAGACTCTTCTATAGTATTCCCTTTTCCCCCTCAGGCTTGGCCTACAGAAGCCTCTGCCCTGCAACTCCCTCTTTCTCCTCAGGCTTGGCCTACATAAGCCTCTGCCAAACAACTCCCTCTTACCCTTCAGGTTTGGCCTACAGAAGCCTCTGCCAAATAACTCCTTCTTTCCCCTCAGGTTTGGCCTACAGAAGCCTCTGCCAAACAACTCCTTCTTTCCCCTCAGGTTTGGCCTACCAAAAGCCTCTGCCAAACAACTCCCTATTACCCTTCAGGTTTGGCCTACCAAAAGCCTCTGCCAAACAACTCTCGCCTAGACTATTGCAACGCTCTCTACATGGGGCTCCCCTTGAGGTGCACCCGGAGGCTCCAGTTGGTTCAGAATGCGGCCGTGCAGGGGATTCTGGGAGCTTCTCGCTACTCCCACGTAACACCTCTCCTGCGCGAGCTGCACTGGCTACCGGTGGCCTTCCGGGTGCGCTTCAAGGTGCTTGTTATCATCTTCAAATCGCTCCATGGCTCGGGGCCTAGTTACTTACGGGACCGTCTCCTGCCACATACCTCCCTACGTCCGATACGCTCCCACAGAGTGGGCCTACTGAGGGTACCAACCACCGGGCAATGCCGGCTAGCAGTGCCCAGGGGTAGGGCCTTCTCTGTGGCTGGGCCGGCCCTCTGGAACGACCTACCCCCCGAACTTCGCACAATCACGGACCTTCCCCTCTTCTGCCGCTCACTTAAAACATATTTATTTCAACAAGCTGGTCTTGCGTAAATGGTATTGATTTTATAACATAACTTCTGTCAAGGACATAAATGGATTTTAGATTTAGGGAATTTTAGCTTAGGAGGGTTCCTATTTTAATATTTTTAAATTCTAGTACAGGTAATTTAATTCATTTTTAGCTTTGTTATATATTGTCTGTTTATATGGTTTTTAATTTTTTCCCTGTACACCGCCCCGAGTCCCTTCGGGGAGAGGGGGCGGTTTATAAGTCTAAATAAAATCAAAAAAAAAAAACCTCTTTCTTTCCCCTCAGGTTTGGCCTACAGAAGCCTCTGCCAAATAACTCCTTCTTTCCCCTCAGGTTTGGCCTACAGAAGCCTCTGCCAAACAACTCCCTCTTACCCTTCAGGTTTGGCCTACCAAAAGCCTCTGCCAAACAACTCCTTCTTTCCCCTCAGGTTTGGCCTACAGAAGCCTCTGGCAAACAACTCCCTCTTACCCTTCAGGTTTGGCCTACAGAAGCCTCTGCCAAACAACTCCCTCTTACCCTTCAGGTTTGGCCTACAGAAGCCTCTCCTTCCTCTCTCCTCCCTCCTTTTTCCCTCCTCCTTTCTCCCTTCTCAGCCAGTTCCTCTCTCCCCCCTCCCACTCTCCATTTCTTCCCTCCCCCCCTGCTACACACTCCCCCCCACCCAAAAATTATTTGGTCCCCCAAAGAGTGTAAATTGCTTAACAAGGGGATGGGTTAGGATTTCGACTAGCAGTGGGTACTGCCTCTTCTGTGCTGTGGCCCAAAGCATCATATGTCAGTCTTCTAATGGGATGTATCACTCGTTTCAGTCTCTGTTCTTTGGGCCCAGCTGGGACGAATGAGTCATCCCCTTGAGACTTCTGGCACCCAAATGTCTCTGGGGGTGGAAGCACATTTTCTGGTTCTGGCTGTTGCGAGGCAGGTGAGAGCATTGAGTCTGTCCCCAGAGATCCCTCTGGTGCAGGAGTCTCTGGATTTGGTGGCCCTCTCTCCAATTCTGGCAGGTCCTTGGATTGTTCCTCAGTCTTCCACTCAGTTTCTCCAAAAAGTCTCCCTGTTCCTGAGATCGAAATACAGACTCAGGAGCATCTGGCCTGAGTTGCTTGAGTGCCATCTCAGTGTCTAATGAGGGTGTGGCTGTCACAATGTACTCGGGTGACCACAACCAATTCATACAGCCCTCTTCCTCATCACTGTCCTCATCTTCTCTTTCTGTGGATGAAGTCGGCTGTGCTCGAGTCACTAATCTCCTGCTTCTTGAGCAGGGTTCAGTCTCAAGTGGATCAGAAGGCCGAGCTGCTCGTGTTGCCTCATTTAGAGGTAATAGATGATTTCGGTGCCACACTTTCAGAGGCCCTAAACTCCCTTCTGGTCGAATCCGATATACTGGCAATCCAGGTAGCTTCTCAATGACAATGTATGGCTGGGAACTCCATCGGTCTGCCAGTTTATGTTTCCCAGGAATGCCCAGATTTTGCAACAATACCCGATCACCAGGTTGCAAATCTTGAATTCTCACCTTCAGGTCATAGTTCCTCTTGTTTCTTTGTTTTCGGCCTTCTGAAATAGCTTGAGCCTTCTCGTATGCCATCTTCAGATTCCTCCTCAACCGGTCCACGTAGTTTTGGTGTGAAGTGAGTGAGGTTTCGTCCAGGGAAATACCAAATGTTATATCTACTGGCAATCTAGCCTCCCTGCCAAACATTAGTCGGTATGGAGAATACCCGGTAGCATCATTTTCTGTGCTGTTATATGCATGTACAACAGTAGAAATGTGTTGTGTCCAGTGCTGTTTCTTCTCTGCAGTAAGCGTCCCTAACATGTCAAGAAGAGTACGATTGAACCTCTCTGGCTGTGGGTCTCCTTGTGGGTGGTAGGGAGTAGTGCGTGATTTCTGAATACCCAGTATACTCAGCAATTGTTTGACAAGTTTGCTCTCAAAATCTCTGCCTTGATCAGAATGTATGCGCTGAGGTAGCCCATAGTGTACAAAGAACTTCTCTACAAGTACCTTGGCTGCTGTGGTTGCACGATGATCTTTTGTTGGAAAGGCCTGGGCATAGCGAGTGAAATGATCGGTCACAACCAATACATTCCCCTGTCCACTAGTGTCTGGCTCCAGACACAGGAAATCCATGCAAACTAGATCCATGGGCCCATTACTTTGGAGGTGACCCATTGATGCAGCCCTGGGGGGTAGGGTCTTTCACTGGATACAATGCAGGCAGGATCGACAGTAATCCTCAACCTCTTTCCTCATACAAGGCCAGTAGAACCGATCTCTCATTAACTTAAAGGTCCTCTCGGGCCCTAGATGGCCATGCTCATCGTGTACTGCTTCTCTATGTTTTTCTGGGAGTAACAACTGCCATTTTTCCTCAGGCCCATCCGAAGGGCCCTTTCGATAAACCACACCTCCTCGGAGCTGTAACCGATCCCATTCTTTATGCAACAACCAAGCTTCTCTTGGGGAGTTAGTTAACAGGATCTCTCTCTGACCACTTCTCAGAGCTCTTGCAGACAGGCCACAAAGAGGGTCTTCTGCCTGATCCCTCTTTAAGTCTTTCTTGGTCAAAACAGGCATACCTCCTCCTCTAATTTGAATGGGGTTACAGTACAGCTTGGGAACGCTTGCAGTAGTGACTCCTACTGCTTCTGCACCAGCTGCTCCTCGAACTCGGTGCTCGACCCCTTGGTACAGGGCTTGAATACCATCAGGAGACAATTGTATCCATTCTCCAGCATGTGTATTGGGGCCGTGAGGTCTCCTAGACAAGGCATCTGCATCCCTGTTACCTACACCTGGCCGGTACTGCAGGCTAAACTTGAATCCGGAGAGGGCGGCTAACCAGCGATGCCCAGTGGCGTCGAGTTTGGCTATTGTCAACAGGTACGTAAGTGGATTGTTTTCTGTCTTAACCTCAAACTCTGCTCCATATAAGTAATCTTTTAACTTATCTACCACTGCCCACTTAAGCGCCAGGAACTCCAGCTTGTGAGTAGGATAGTTCTCTTCAGCTGAAGTAAGGCCCCTGCTAACATATGCAACCGGCCTCAAGTGTTCATCATGTTTCTGATACATTACTCCCCCAAGACCATCCCGACTAGCATCAACATGTAGTTCATATGGCCGATTCGGGTCTGCATAGGCCAAGACAGGGGCATTTGTGAGTCTCTTTTTCAGTTGGTTGAAGGCCTGCTCACACTGCTTGGTCCATTCTGACTGAATTGACTCCTGAGACTTCCTAGGTCCCTTATTCTGATGAAGATGACCCAAACAGTCAGACACAACTTCTGCCTCCTCATTCTTTAACAGATCATTGAGTGGACGGGCTATCTTTGCAAACCCTTCAACAAACCTCCGATAATACGAGCAGAACCCTAGAAATGATCGCAGTTCAGCTACATTTTGGGGTCTGGGCCAAGAAGTGACAGCCTCAAGTTTTGTGGGATCAGTTGCTATCCCTTTGGCAGAGACAACATGACCAAGATATGTGACGGATGGTTGATAAAATTGACATTTCTCTAATGACAGCTTCAACCCTTCTTCATGGAGTCTGGTCAGAACCTTCTCCAAACGCTCCTCATGTTGTTCAAGAGTTCCACCAAAGACAATGATATCGTCTAGGTACACTAACACCTCTATCAGGTTCATGTCTCCCACTGTCCGCTCCATGAGTCTCTGGAAGGTTGCTGGAGCCCCTGATAACCCTTGGGGCATTCGATTGAATTCATAGAATCCCAACGGGCAGATGAAAGCAGTTTTCTCTCTATCATCTGGATGCATGGGAATCTGGTGATAACCACTTCTCAAATCCAGCACGCTAAACCACTTAGCTCCTGATAAACAATGCAGGGCATCTTCAAGCCGAGGAGTAGTGTACTGCTCCGGAATGGTTCTCCGATTGAGGGTACGATAATCTATACACATTCTCAGAGATCCATTCTTCTTCCGGACTACTACTATGGGAGAAGCGTAGGGACTTCGAGATTCTTGGATGACCCCAGTTCTCTTCAACTCCGCCAGATGCTCTCTCAGGTCTTCTAAATCACTTAAAGGATCTCTCTCGGAAAGGCTTATCTTCCTGTAGACGGATAAGATGTTGAGCGCTCCTAGCACACCCCACGTCAAATTCATCTTTTGAGAACAGGTGTTGCCACCTATAAAGTTGGTTTCTAACCCTCTCCGCCACTCTTGAGAAAGCTGTGTGTTCTTTGGATAGAACTCATCTGGTGAAACCTCACCCTCAGTCTTTTCCCTTGTATCAGGCAGTAGAATTGGGGTGGCTGGGCTCACTTGTCCCAAAAACATCCGGTCCTTTAACCTCACAGGGAAGTTGGTAACATTTCGGACTCCGACTGAAATTTGTCCTCTGGCCTGTCGCAAGGCTTTTGTGGAGACCACCTCTGGGATTATCTCCACCCCAACATTCTGTCTTTCAGGATCAGATTCAAGGATGAGATAAGGCCCAGGTTGTTCCCAGTCCAATTGAACAGAGGCCCGTAAGCATGCCACTTCCCCTGGTTGTAGTACTCTCTTCGCTCAGTCCAATTTCCACAGTCGCCCCACACCCTCTACAGGGGCCTGTTGCTCTTGCACCAGGTGTCGATATACTGTTTGCAATGCCGGATGAACATCCCTTCTCACCAAGTCATTTCCTGCTGGAACAATTGAGCTGAGCAGACGTCTAACTAAGTTGGTGTTCGTGCCCACAATCAGTGAACCCTGACTAGCTCCTGGGGGGCGGGTGTAGACAATGGCCAATGTGTCGAAGGTTTCAGCATATCCAACAACCGGGGACCCAAATGTTAGCCGGATAGGTAGATATCCATCATATGGGAACTTCTCTGTTCCAATGCCCCAAATCTTCAAATCACCTAATTTTTGTATAGGTATGTGCTTCAGATGCCTGTCATAGAAATCCCGGTACAGTAATGTCACTTGTGCACCTGAGTCCAAAAGGGCCCTTGTGTAGATGCCTTCCACTTGTATTGGCACTATTGAAGAAGGGCCCACCAACTGTTTAGGGATCTTGGTGGTGAGCGACCCAACATCTGATCTGGCAGCCCATGCTTGAGTGATCCTGTGAATTTCTGGAGGCTGTTGCCAAATTTTTCTCACTTTGATCTTGGTAGACCCTTGGGTATGGGAGCTTCTCATTAAAGGAGGTGTTCCCATCACTCTGGTCACTGAGGGGGAAGTTGGGGGAGCTCCACTTATGAAAGGTGACATCCAGGGCCTCTCTCGGTCACATTTTTTATTAGAGCTAGCTAGTGTCACTGGGCACCCAGTTGGCTCTCTCACTGGGGCCCTCTGTAGTTTCCCGACTGGACCAGATTTTGTGGTTTCCATGGCTTAGTACATGTACACCTGTAATGTCCTGCATCCCCACAGTTATAACAGATCACTGGCTTCACCAAGTTCTCAGCTGAAGCGTAAGGGCCCACTCTCCCATTGACTGGCCTAGCCAGACCTCTGTTCAAAGGGGAACCACCCGTTGCCATCCACGAGGCAATCATTTCACTTAAATGAGATATTTGAGCTTGCATAGCATTGAGACGGGCGTCATCTCCTTCTGTTTTCCCCACTCCTCCACCTGGTGGCAATTTTGGTGGAGAATTGGCTGATGCCTCTTTGGCTTCTTCCACTGCTTCTGTTGCCCTAACTCTCCTTATGAGCTCATGATACCCCCAGGTGTTTCCTTCAGCTTGAGTCTTTATTTGATTCCATACTGGGTCAGAGGATAAAGTGCCTCTGCCAAACAACTCCCTCTTACCCTTCAGGTTTGGCCTACCAAAAGCCTCTGCCAAAAAACTCCTTCTTTCCCCTCAGGTTTGGCCTACAGAAGCCTCTGCCAAATAACTCCTTCTTTCCCCTCAGGTTTGGCCTACAGAAGTCTCTGCCAAACAACTCCCTCTTACCCTTCAGGTTTGGCCTACCAAAAGCCTCTGCCAAACAACTCCTTCTTTCCCCTCAGGTTTGGCCTACAGAAGCCTCTGGCAAACAACTCCCTCTTAACCTTCAGGTTTGGCCTACAGAAGCCTCTCCTTCCTCTCTCCTCCCTCCTTTTTCCATCCTCCTTTCTCCCTCTTCAGCCAGTTCCTCTCTCCCTCCTCCCACTCTCCATTTCTTCCCTCCCCCCTGCTACATAGGGCTTTAAAGATCATAACCAACGCGCTGAACCACACTTGGAAGCAGATCGGTAGCCAGTGTAGTTTGTGAAGCACCAGTGTAATACAGTCTCACTCTCTCACCATCATAACAGTACAGAGGTGGGTTGCTCCTGGTTTTACTACTGGTTGGCTTCATGTTCTTCTGCGCATGTACAAAGAACAATTTACAGTAAAATGTGCATGTGTGCACTACTAAATAAAATGCCGGCAATGGCAGTGGCAACTGGGGAACCAGTTTGGGGGCGCGGCCAGCCTGGGTCTCTGCCAGTTCTACGACCCAGGCCAAAATACCATTACTGGCTTGGCTGAACTGGGAGCAACCTACTTCTGTAACAGTACTTACTACTGTAATGGGCAGGGTCCATTACGATCACAAGGACTTACCTGTATGAGATTTTACATGACTTCCATCTTCCCTTCTAACTGCAGAAATTTCTCTATTATAGTTGTTTTACTTGGATGGATCACTAGGTGGCAGCACATGACCAGTGTAGTCTTAGGATGAGTCCAAACTAGGACAAAAGGAGGCTATTGTTAAGTTATTGCGCCTTACGACCCTTTTGTCACAGTTATTAAGCAAATCCCTGCAGTTGTTAAGCAAATCACTACAGTTTCAAGTGTGTTCAACTTCAAATTGTTCCGGCTGCACCAGTAATAACAAACTACTTGAGAAGTATTACTAAGAAAAGTACTTGATTGCATCCATGAATAGAAAGAAAGAGCCACTTTGGTGTAGAGGTTAAGGTACCAGGCTAGAAACTAGAAGGCCAGGAGTTTTAGTTCTGCATGAAATCTAATGGGTGACCTTGGGCCTGCCACTTTCTCAGCTGTAGGAAGAAGGCAATGGAAAACCGCATCTGAAATTTTGCCAGGAAAACAGCAAGGTGTAGACAGTTCCCAGGAGTCAAAACTGATTTGAAGGCACCCCCCTCCCATGCATCTATGAAGTCACTGGGGTGGAGCTCAACTTTTTTTTTTTAACCTGACTGCAGAGTGTTGAAAACCAAATGGGAGGAAGAACCCAAAGAAGCAAACTTGGCATTTTGCAATCCACACAAACTTTCCTGAGATTTAAAACTCTGTAGCTGCAAAATAGTTTTTTAAAAAAAACAACGTATTAAATGTATTACATGTATGTGATGCATCACTAATATTTTTCAGTTTTATAGCAACGCATTGGCGTAAGCCGTGTAGTTATAAGAATGTAAAATCAAAGCTTACAGAAATCCAGTACAACTGCTTTTAATAATAGAGATGAAGCGATTAACCCCTGTCTGTGATCCAGTGTTTTCTTTCCACTTGCAAGCTAGACCATTTCTTTAAACAAAGATATTTCCTGTGAGTCACCCTTTTGCAAAATAAATATTGTAGGAATTATTAGGAAATTACCTGACTAGGCCATCTGAGGCATTAATAGGTCAGGCTGTTTCCAGTCCTTAGAAAGTAGCTTCTTGATCCGGGCACCTGAAAAGCTTGACAAAAAGCCAGTGTCAGTTGCGTCATGGGATCCCAGGGAATTGTGTATATTAAATTATGGATTTCTTAGTAAACCTTGATAAAGCTAAAAGTCATTATCTACTGCACCTTTAAGAAATGTACAGAATTAAGAACTGGAATTAAGCTGAGCATTTTGCTTAGCATGGGGAATGATTGTATCAGTGTGTTAGACTTTTGGGTGTCTGCAGATTCTTAGTAGAAAGAAACAGAAAACTATTAAAAACTGTGTTCTTCCTATAGGAAAAAATATACCATAGGTCTAGGTTCTATTTTAGGTGCACTGACATTTAGTATTTGTAAATCAGATGAGTGGTGCTAGTACATCAGCTCACAGATAAATAACAAGCCCCTTGCCTCCCACAATCTGACCACCCAGTCTACACCTTTTCTGGTCAGTAAATGACATTTCAAGGAAGGGTAGTTGTGTTTAGAATGTTCTGACTCGATTGGAATAATCCAGGAGAGACGTTGTGGATTGAATGAAAGTTTGCTTTGCTTTGATTATAGAGATCAGACTTGGGAAAGCACCATCATTTTATTGAATGCAAGCCCCTCCCTTTTCATATGTGCAATTATGCTGTTGTAGGTGCAGACCTCATGGCACGACGACACAATGCCTCTTTGAGTAAGGGTGGATAAGTCTGCAATGCTGACATTTGAGTAATAAAGCAAAGGCTCTGAGCCAACTTCTGAATGCCTTTTTAAATTTGGACTGCACTATTTTTGCTTTGAATGTTTTACTGATCTATATAAATAAAAATGTAACAAGAGTTTGTTCAAAACCGCTAATCTCTGAAAGTACTGCACCGATCGCTTCCAAATTTTCACACAGCGTTCCTTTCAAGTATGGCACCATTGATATATATATAGATTGTGTAGATGTCACACCTGTGCCAGGTATATGCAACGGAAATGTAAAAAATTGTAAAAAAGGTAGGTAGATGGATACAGAGAGAGCGGTGGGCCACAGGTATTATGTCATCCTTTATGATATTAAATACTCTGTCCATAAGATTCAAGGAGAAATACAGTAGATAGGTAGGTAGGCAGCTATAGGGATACAGAGATGGAGGGAGAAATGCAGTAGGTAGGTAAGTAGGTAGAGGGATAGAGAGAGGGAGAAATACAGTAGGTAGGTAGGTAGGTAGAGGGATAGAGAGAGAGAGGGAGAAATACATTAGGTAGGTAGGTAGAGGGATAGAGAGGGAGAGGGAGAAATACATTAGGTAGGTAGTTTGGGGGTTATACGGTGGTTGAGTGTACATGTTTGTGTGTGCAGGTGTAGATCTACACACATTTTGGTTGGCCATTTAACCAGACTGAGCCACAGCAACACATGGCTGAGAACGGCTAGTACTAAATATATTTATAATATTTTCTCCTTAAAATAGATTCCCTTTACATGGATCAATGGAAACTAATAGCTAAAAGGGTTAATTACTATTGCTTACAGCATTTTAAACTCTAAAATCACTTAGTAATTCATTGTAATTAACCAATTTCATTGTAATTTTTACAATGACAATAAAGATTATTATTATTATTATTATTAGTTAAAGCTGTAAGATGAATAGCATCTAATATTTTAGGCTGATACATAAAAGTCCAAACCACACATTATAACAGGTGCGGTACTGCAGAGCACTGATGAAAAATATTTTTAAAAGAGTAGGAGGTGTGATGACATGCCAGAGGAGCACAGTCTGAGACAAAAAGGATAAATATAAAAAGTGGAAAAAGGGGGACATAACCAAGGCAAAATATCAGCAAATAGCCCGAGCCTGTAAAGATGAAGTGAGGAAAGCTAAGGCTCACAATGAAGAAAGGCTTGCCAAAAAGGTAAAAAATAACAAAAAAAGCTTCTTCCAACATGTTAAAAATAAGAAAAAAGTTAAGGAAACAATTGGTCCACTGCTGGGAGAAAATGGCAAGAAGATGATAAGCAACAGGGAGAAAGCAGAACTATTTAACTCTTTCTTTGCATCTGTCTTTACACAAAGGGATAAAACAGTCCAATCAATCAAAAACAGCACCACAAATATCAGATTAGGAACACAAGTTGAAATAGAGAAGAAAATGGTAAGTGAGCACCTGTCTGCCCTGGACGAGTTCAAATCACCAGGACCGGATGGATTACACCCCAGGGTTCTGAAGGAACTGGCAGACGAGATCTCAGAACCACTGAACTATATCTTTCAGAGATCCTGGAGCACCGGGGAACTGCCAGAAGACTGGAAAAGAGCAGATGTGGTTCCCATCTTCAAAAAAGGAAAAAAAAACAGATCCAGGAAACTATAGACCCATCAGCCTGACCTCAATACCAGGAAAGATTCTGGAAAAGATAATTAAACAACAAATAAGTGAACACCTAGAAGCAAACAAAGTAATAGCCAAAAGCCAACATGGGTTTGTCAAAAACAGATCATGCCAGACGAATCTAATTGCATTCTTTGACAAAGTAACAAAATCAGTGGACCAGAGGAATGCTGTTGATATAATTTACCTGGACTTCAGTAAGGCATTTGATAAAGTAGACCATAACCTACTATTAGATAAAGTAGAAAATTGTGGGTTAGACAGCACCACCACCAAATGGATTCGTAACTGGCTGACCAACCGCACTCAACGTGTAGTCCTCAATGGAACTGCATCTACATGGAAGGAAGTATGCAGTGGAGTCCCCCAAGGCTCTGTTTTAGGCCCAGTACTCTTTAACATCTTCATCAACGATTTGGATGAGGGGATAAATGGGGAACTCATCAAATTCGCAGACGACACCAAGCTGGCAGGAATAGCCAACACTCCAGAAGATAGGCTTAAGATACAGAAGGATCTAGACAAACTTGAACATTGGGCACTGTCTAATAAAATGAAATTCAATTGTGAAAAAAGTAAGGTCCTACATATAGGCAAGAAAAACCAAATGCACAAGTACAGTATAGGTGGTACCTTGCTCAATAGTAGCAACTGTGAGAGGGATCTCGGAATCCTAGTGGACAACCATTTAAATATGAGCCAGCAGTGTGCAGCAGCTGCCAAAAAAGCCAACACAGTTCTAGGCTGCATCAACAGAGGGATAGAATCTAGATCGCGTGAAGTGTTAATGCCACTGTATAGTGCCTTGGTAAGGCCACACTTGGAATACTGCATACAGTTTTGGTCGCCACGATGTAGAAAAGACGTGGAGACTCTGGAAAGAGTGCAAAGAAGAGCAACCAAGATGATTAGAGGACTGGAGACTAAGACATATGAAGAACGGCTGCAGGAACTGGGTATGTCTAGTTTGATGAAGAGAAGGACCAGGGGAGACATGATAGCAGTGTTCCGATATCTCAGAGGGTGCCACAAAGAAGAGGGAGTCAAACTTTTCTCCAAGACACCTGGGGGCAGGACAAGGAGCAATGGGTGGAAACTAACCAAGGAGAGAAGCAACTTAGAACTAAGGAGAAATTTCCTAACAGTAAGAACAATTAACCTCTGGAACAGCTTGCCTCCAGCAGTTGTGAATGCCCCAACCCTGGAAGTCTTTAAAAAGATGTTAGACAGCCATTTGTCTGAAATGGTATAAGATTCCTGCCCATGCAGGGGGTTGGACTAGAAGACCTACAAGGTCCCTTCCAACTCTGCTATTGTATTGTATTTATCAGATTTTTGAATGAATTTCAGCTTATTTTTGTTGAACTACAAAAAATATTGAAGTCAATTACATGCAGTGCTGGTTTTCAATTCTTTTACTACCGGTTTGCTCATGCGCTCATGCGTGATGCTTCTGTGCATGTGCAGAAGCATCTAGGTGGGAGGGCGGAGCCCCCTGCCGCCGCTACAACCGGTTCTCCCGATCTGGGCCAAACCGGGAGCAACCCACCTCTGGTTATATGATATCCAAAGATACAAAATGAAGGGAATTATAAGGGAATAACACCTGTATCTCTCTCCTGTGAGAATTTGAGGGAAGATAAGACTATGTATGCCAGCACTTGTAGAACTCTCTTCTTGCAACTGCTGAGCCAGTCTAGATTTCATCTATTTAAACAGTGCAGAGAATGTGGATCAAATGATGATAGAGTGCAAGCCAATATCCTTGGATGGCATGCTGCTAATTCTGGGTACTGTAATATTATTGCTTGAAGAGCGTACCAAATATTTTGCATGGTAGCCATTTGGAATTAAAAGTTAATAGATCCCAGCAAGATGCCTATTGTTTCTATCTAAGTTTTTTTTTAAACAGGGGTGTCCAACTTTGGAACTCCCCAGAATTCCCCAGGCAGAATTTAAAACATTGCTTTCAGATTGAAGCTCTGCTTTTCAGCAATCAAAGGAGTCTGTCTGTCTGTCTCTCTCTCTCTGTGGCTCTTTATCTCTCCCTCCCTCCCTCTCTGTCTCTTTCTGTCATTCTCTGTGTCTGTCTGCCTCTCCTCCCTCCCTCCCTATCTCTGTGTCTCTCTCCCCTCCATTCTTCTCTGTGTCTGTCTGTCATTCTCTCTGTCTCTCTCTCTCTCTCTCTCTCTCTGTGGCTCTTTGTCTCCCTCCCTCCCTCCCTCCCTCCCTGTCTCTCTCTGTTTCTCCCTCCCTCTTCCCCCCCCTCTCTCTCTGTGTATCTGTCAGACTCTGATTCCCTCTGTCCGTCTCTCTCTCACTCTGTGCTTTTCTCTGTCTGTCTGTCACTGTCTCTGTCCACAAAATACTGCGTGGAGGAGCGGCGGGCTCTGTGGTGATGGCGAGGCCTTCCGCGGGGGTGGTGTCACCTTCACATTCCTCATCTCCCCGGATGCCATCTGGAACCATCAGCAGCTGTGCAGACTTGCCGCTTTTCCACGCCGTGTTAAAGATAGGTGCGTGCACGTCCCGCGCAATTACAGCACTAGTTTCCACCGCTATGAAGTCTCCGAGACTGTAATTGGGTGGGGCATGCGTGCGCCTATCTTTTCCATGGCGTGGAAAAGAGGCAAGTCTCTGCACGGCTGCTGATGGTTCTGGACAGTATCCGGGGAGATAAGGAACGTGAAGGGGACACCCCACCCCGCGGATGGCCTCGCCGTCACCACAGAGCCTGCCGCTCCTCCACGCAGTATTTTGTGGACAGAGACAGTGACAGACAGAGAGAGGCACAGAGCGAGAGAGAGATGGAGGGAGGGAGGGAATCAGAGTCTGACAGACACACAGAGGGGACAGAGACAGAGGGGAAGGAGGGAGCCATCCGCACCCGCGCAGAGACTTGCCGCTTTTCCATGCCATGGAAAAGATAGGCGCACGCATGCCCCGCCCAATTACAGTCTCGGAGACTTCGTAGCGGTGGGAAGTTCCGCTGTAATTCTGCGGGACGTGCACGTGCCTATCTTTTCCATTGTGTGGAAAAGTGGTGAGTTTCTGCACGGCCGCTGATCACTCCAGACATCATCGGGGAAGACGAGGAACACGAGGGGGACCTCGCGGATGGCCTCGCCGGCAGCACAGACTCGCCACTGCTTCACGTGGTATTCTGTGGACAGAGACAGTGACAGACAGAGAGAGAGAGGCACACAGAGAGAGAAAGAGACAGAGAGACAGAGGGAGGAAGGGAGGGAATCAGAGAGAGACTGAAGAGCCACATTCAAGGGGCCAAAGAGCCGCATGCGGCTCGCGAGCTGCGGTTTGCCGACCACTGCCCTAGCGGAAATAAAAACAGGAGGAAAAACTAGCCAGAGTAATCCCATTTCAAGCCAGTCTGTGTTTGGAAGCTGAACAGTGGTAGTTCACTGTCTGGCTGGGTTTGGACAGCATAAGGAATTAGGGCGAAGATAAGTCAATCAACTACAAACCTTTATGCCAAATCATGGGCAAGGCACTTTGCCTTAATCATAATTTGACTAATATTAAAGTCAGAAAACATACTGAAGGCAGATCTTCCCTTTCTCCTTGCCCCATCGACAGTACAGATCACCCACTGTTTGAGAAGAGGAATTGATGATACTGCCCTTCACTCATTACAAAGGCACCCTCTACCCGTATTTGAAAGTTTTCAAAGGAGCTGTTTTCCCTCCAAAGCTGAAATGGTGCTTCCTTTTGCCCTATTGAAAGCTCTTAATCTGATTGGTTACAGTGCCAACCTTCCCCCTCATTTCCAGTGGAGCCATTTCATCCTGGACTGCCAGGCTCCTAAAGCCTATGCTGGTCAGTAGCTGCCATTTTGAACTTATTATATGGTTGATCCACCTATGGCATTCTAAATCAATGAAGTTACTTCTCAATCTTGCTACAACAGAGTTTCCCAAACTGTGAGGTAGTGCAGAGGTGTGAGGAACCTTTTAGTTGTACATTATTACAATAAGTCCACTAGAACCATTTCTTCCTTTCTTTTGAAAATTGGAACATCTGCTTTATTTATTTATTTATTTATTTATTTATTTATTTATTTATTTATTTATTTATTTATTTATTTATTTATTTATTTATTTATTTATTAAATCTGCTTGTTGTTTAATCTTAATCTTAAATTTAATCTTAATCCTAATCTTCCTTTAGCACCCAATCTATTCTCCCAAATTTTAAAAAGTTAATAGGCAACACATTTTTTTTTATTTTTTTATTAAATTTTTTAACATTACAACAAAATATACATATACAATATTTCACCCTGTGCTGTACATAAGAAAGGAAGATTTGGTTCTTCGGATATATCCTCACGATCTCCAAAATCCACGTTCTCTGGGTACAGGTATCGAAGCGTCCAAATTTCCAAGCGCATAGTCCACAAATGGTTTCCAAGTTTTCCAAAAAGTATCTTTTTTATAAACACCATTTCTAAATTTAATGTCACATGTCATTTTATCATTTAAAGCTAATTTCCACATTTCACAATACCACTCTTCTATTCTAAAATTCACATCTAATTTCCAATATCTAGCTATTATAATTCTACCCACTATAATCATAATTCTAATCAATTCTTTCTCATATTTTGTTAGTTCTGTTTCCTTGAGTATCAACAATAATATAACTTCTGATCTCAATATTATTCTTTTCTCCATCATTTCAAATATCATTTTCTCCAATTGTTGCCAAAGCTTTTTAACTTTATCACATTTGTACCACATATGTTCATAAGTCCCTAATTCCATATCGCATCTCCAACATTTTTTACTAGTTTTTTTATCCATCAACGATAATCTTAATGGAGTCAAATACCATTTCCAAACAACCTTATAATTATGCTCTTTAATCCTTACAGATAAAATCCTCATAATTCTACTTTTCCAATTCACATTCCAATCTAAATCTGATATTTTAATATTGAGTTCTTTTTCCCAATTCATCTTCATCACCATTTGTGGTTTTCCATCAAAATTTATAATCTTATAAATCTTACTAACGAGTCCCTTTAACCCAATTTCATCTTTCATAATTTGGGATACTAAATGTTCAAATTCAGTTTTATTTCTGCTTATCTTGCAATTCCCCCTTGCTTTCTTAGTCCATTTTTCTATTTGTATTTTTTCAAACCAGCCTAAACCCAATTTTTCAATAATTTCTTTTTTCCTTCTTTCATTTTCTAAAGTTTTTAGCCAATCTATTATAATTTCTATATTTTCATCTTCTATTACCTTGTCACGACTTATATTGGTTTTAATCGGCCAATTTCCAATTGTCTTCCCCAAAAAAATTATATCCGGAATTAAAGTTTTAACGAATTTATTCCAAATTTTACTCAATCCCTTTAACCAATAGCTGTTAATTACCCTTTTTGATTTTGCTTTATCTAAAAACCATGTTGAGCCGAATCTCTTAATATCTTTTAACTCTAAATCTCTCCAATGACTATCTTCACCTTTAAGTATTTTTACCACAGTTCGAATACCATAGGCCCAATAATAATTAAGTAGGTTGGGGATTCCCAATCCACCTTCCTTTTGATTTTGATACCACATTTTCTTCAGTAATCTAGGTCTTTTCCCACCATTACAAAATTTATCCAATTTCTTCTGATATCTTTCGATATCTTTCTCTGTCAAATTTAATGGTAGCATCTCAAATAAAAAATTAAACTTTGGTAACAACATCATCTTACACATTGCAATTCTACCAAACCAAGACAACTTTATCTTTTTATATTTATCTATCTTTTTCTCGACTTCATTCATCACCACATCATAATTAAGCTTTTTCATTTCTCTAACTTTGAGTGAAAGTGTTATGCCCAAATATTTCAATGTATTTTTGATCCCTATCCCAAATTGTTCTTGCATATTCTCCCGCTCATTGCCATTATTATCCATTAATAATTCAGATTTTAACCAATTTACTTTCAAACCTGTCAATTCTTCAAATTCTTTCAAATGCTTGTGTATCTTCTTCAAATCTTTCTCTATATCTTTCAAAATAATCAAAGTATCATCCGCGTACAAGTTTATCTTATATCCCTTATACCCTTCCAATTCTTCATCTTTTTCTATCATTTTAGTCAAAATTTCCATAACCAATAAAAATAATGTTGGAGACAAGGGACATCCTTGTCTCGTACCCGCTTCCAATTTGATCTCTTCTGTCATTATTCCGTTCACCATCACTCTTGCACTACTTTTTTGATACAATTTTGAAATAACATGCATAAATTTATTACCAAAACCTAATACTTCAATAATTACTTTAATAGTTTCCCATTGTACGGAATCAAAAGCTTTAAAAATGTCTAGTGATACTATACCTATTTTATCACCATTATGTTCAGCTACATCTATAATATTTAATACTCTTCTAACAATATCACTCATATATCTACCCTTTACAAAACCTACTTGATTATAACTTATATGTCTATCTATAAATCTACTTAATCTATTATTTATAATGGCGGTAAATATCTTTGCATCTTGATTAATTAAAGAAATGGGTCGATAGGACTCAATCCTTTCCAAATCTTTATCTGGTTTAGGGATTATAGATATTACCGTTCTATTCCATGACATCGGAACTTCTCCACCATGTAAAATTCCATTAAATAATTTTTGCAATTTTGGTATTATTATTTCCTTAAATTCTTTGTAAAACTCAGCAGGTAATCCGTCTTCACCTGGAGCTTTCCCTAATTTTATCTTTTGTATTATTTCTTTAATCTCATCTTGTGTTATATCTCCTTCCATCAAGTCTTTATGTATTTGGTCAATTTTCACAACATATTTTTCTAAGTGACTTTTCAATTTTTCCGAATCAATTGATTTTTTTGAGTATAATTTTTGAAAAAAAAATTTTTTTTTTCCAAAAATAGGCAACACATTTTTTGGTATCCTAGATGGATACAGTTTGGATGCACTGCAGTTGGCTAGGCTTCTGCACTCATTTAAAGTGACTGAATAATTTCTTATTAATCTTAAGCAGAAATTCTGATCTAATATCAGTTCCTATTGTGCAATGGTTTATATAGCTCATTTGGGAGACGCTGGAGGCAAAATAAGAGTTGAGCAATTCTGCCTTCTCCTTGCCACCACTTCATATTTCATTTTCTATACTAAGCAACCGAATTTGTATTTTATTTCTCTTATTTTCAACATACTTTCAGAAAAAAACCATTTTTCCAGGCTTTGCTGGTGTTGGCTAGTTCTGAATTCAGCTTCTTAAAAATTGTACCTATGTTTATATATCTACATTCATACTTAGCAATCATCCTTCTTTATTCTTAGATATGCCATTTCTTTTCATCACCTAAGCCTTTTATGTACAGTATCTCTAGTGGCTTTATAAACTTAAAGCATCTGCATTAACTGTTTTTGTTTTAAGTTACAAGACAGGAATGCTCGTACATAGTATACCAGTGGATAGTATATTAGTGGAAATAAGATTTCAATATATTTCTTATGTACCCTTAGAATCTTCGAAGTAAAGGAGCTGGGAGATATTTACATTATATAATAATAATAATAATAATAATAATAATAATAATAATAATAATAATAATAATAATAATAATAATAATAATAATAATAATAATAATTTTTATTTATAACCCGCTCTCTCTCCCCGAAGGAACTCGAGGCGGGGCACAGGGAATTAAAAACAGTTAGAAAAAATACAAAATTAAAAACAATAAACATACATAAATACTAACTAAAAGGCATATTAAACAGAAAACCCTGCGCTAAAATTCCCAAATATTTACTAAAAATCCCTAAACAATCAGAAGAGACTATCCTAGGCCGGCCAAGCGAAAAAGATGTGTTTTTAGTTTCAGACGGAAGGAGCGGAGGTCCGTGGTAGTTCTAATATCGGGGGGAAGGTCGTTCCAGAGGGCTGGGCCCGCCACAGAGAAGGCCCTTCCCCTGGGCGTCGCCCGCTGACAAAGTCTAGTGGACGGCACCCGGAGAGGTCCCTCTCTGTGGGAGCGAATCGGCCGTGAGGATGTATGGGGCAGGATCCAATCCCGCAGGTAGCTAGGTCCCGAGCCATGGAGCGCTTTGAAGATGACAACTAGCACCTTGAAGCGCACCCGGAGGACGACAGGCAGCCAGTGCAGCTCGCGCAAGAGCGGTGTTACGTGGGTGAATCTAGAAACACCCATAATTGCCCGCGAGGCTGCATTCTGGACTAACTGAAGTCTCCGGGTGCACCTCAAGGGGAGCCCCATGTAGAGAGAGTTACAATAGTCCAGTCGGGATGTCACGAGAGCATGAGTGACTGTGCGAAGGGCGTCCCGATCCAATAGGGGGCGCAATTGGCGAACCAGGCGAACCTGGTAAAACGCCCTCCTGGCCACGGCTGTCACTTGATCTTCCATGGACAGCCGGGCATCCAGGAGGACACCCAAATTGCGCACCCCATCCACAGGGGCAAGATGTTCGCCCCCTATGGCCAGCGATGGAGTTAGCTGGTTGAATCGGGCAGCCGGAAACCACAGCCACTCGGTCTTGGTCGGGTTGAGTCTGAGTCCGTTACTTCCCATCCAGATCCGCACGGCTTCCAGGCACTGGCACATCACCGCTACGGCATCGTTGGGGTGGTTTGGGGTAGATATATACAGCTGAGTGTCATCAGCGTAAAGATGGTACTCTACCCCAAAACCACGGATGATCTCACCCAGCGGCTTCATATATGTGTTGAACAGGAGAGGCGAGAGGACCGACCCCTGAGGCACCCCACAAGTGAGGGGTCTCGAGGTCGACCTCCGCTCTCCTGCCAACACAAATTGCGATCGGCCAGAGAGGTAGGAGGAGAACCACCGTAAAACAGTGCCTCCCACCCCCAACCCCCCCAGCCGATGCAATAGGATACCATGGTCGATGGTATCGAAAGCCGCCGAGAGGTATAATAGGACCAGGATGGAGGAGCAACCCCCATCTCTGGCCCTCCAGAGATCATCCACCAACGCGACCAATGCCGTCTCGGTGCTATGCCCGGGCCGGAAGCCGGACTGGCGCGGGTCTAGATAATCAACTTCCTCCAGGTGACGGGGAAACTGTTGTGCCACCACACTCTCAACAACCTTCGCCAAAAAGGGAAGGTTGGAGACGGGACGATAGTTAGTTAAAAGAGCTGGATCCAAAGAGGGCTTCTTAAGGAGGGGCCTCACCATAGCCTCTTTTAGGGAAGCAGGCAAGGAACCCTCACTTAAGGATGCGTTGACAACCTCTTGGAGCCAGCCTCGTGTCACCTCCCAGGATGCCAGTACAAGCCAGGAGGGACACGGGTCCAATAAACATGTGGTGGCTCGCAGTCGCCCACGTAACCTGTCCATATCCTCGGAAGAAACGGAGACAAACTCCTCCCAGACAAGATCTGCCTCGCGGCATCCCACTGGGCCATATAGTTGGTTTTTGTATTGTAATTCTATGGCTATGTTTGTGATAATGCATTGGTTCTGCCCACTGTTGCTGCCTCCTCGGCATTATTGTCTTGAGGGCAGTTTGTTGGGAGAGCTTGCAAATGAAACTCTACACCAAATACAGTGGTACCTCGGTTCACGAACTTAATTCGTGAACTGACTCTGGTCGCGAACCGAATTGGTCATGAACCGAGGCACAGTTTCCCATAGGGTTTAATGTAAATCCGGTTAATCTGTTCTGTTCTTTTTTTTTGGTTTTTGAAGCACAAAAAATATTAAACAAATACTGTATGTGCTAAAAGCATAACAAAAATCAAAAAAAGTCACTGAAAGTACTCACAGTGTACTTTTTTCTGTGTCTCCTTCTCTCCACGATCTTCCTACAGGAAGTCACAACCATGTGACAGCCAGGAAATAGCATTAAAATGGCCGCGGCTCCTGTTCGTGAACTGAAGCGGAGTTCGTGAACCGGAGCATATTTTGATGAACTTTTCTGTTCATGAACCGAGTTGTTCGTGAACAGAAGCGTTCGTTAACCGAGGTACCACTGTATACCTATCCAGCCTGACCTATTGACTTAGCCAATTGGAAGGGCATCTCTACAGAATACCACTATACTGAGATGGTTATAGAGGCTCTGCTGATGCCAGTGCTTAATATTAGAGATGCAAGTATGCCTGATCATCCTTATTTATTCCCATAGCTCTCCCAGGATGTAACAAATAACCTATAGTAGCAGTAAATATTGTTTTTGTACAGTGGCCTAAGAAGCTACAGGTTTTTCTATGTAATAAACAGGTGAGAAAAAGTTGCTTGGATGCTATAGAGTGAAATAAATAAGATCATTAATGTATATATAAACAGCCAGAATCTCCACTACTAGACAAAGGGGTATTATCAACATGGAATGAACCTGCTCAAATGAAATAAAGAGGTAGTTCACTCCATTTAATATTCTTCTGTGTACTCTTGATTCTAGTAATTTGTTCATTCCCCTGTAAGCAGTGCACTTTCGTTTATGTACTGCCCTAAAAACCTGGAACGTTGTTATTATCATAGGTTTAGATTTCTTAGGCAGCTGCTTGTGAAATACATATATATTGTGAACTTTCCTTTGGCGGGATAGTTGTTGGAATAGTTGGGATGCAGTTGGATGTTTGGACTGCTGTATGATCAGGGCTGGTGCCTCTGCATAGAGAGTCCAGGAAAGGGTCCTAGAGAGTCCCATCCATTTCTGCCTATTTTATCCCCCTCCCCTTCAGGTAGACTTCGACATATGACCGTTCAAAGTTACGATGGCCTCAGAAAATACTACTTAATACCTGTCCCCAAAGTTATGACTTTCACACCATGCAGTAATGTGATTGTATTTGCAATTTTTTTTTTACTCTTTTTCCAGCAAAAAAAAATGTCCATTGAATAAAATGGATTTGGATGTATAATAATAATAATAATAATATTTAATTTTGTATACCGCATCCTCTCCCCAAGGGGACTCGGAGCGGTGCACAGGGAAATTAAAACATATAAAAATATATACAAACAATAAATACAATAAATAAAAGCAGATTAAATTGATCGTCCCTGCGCTAAAACCCCCATTAAAACTAAATTCCCTAAACACCCCAGAGGTAGAGACTAACCAAGGCCGGCCAGACAGAAAAAGTGTGTTTTCAGTTTTCGACGGAAGGAGCGGAGGTCCGTAGTTGTTCTAATGTCGGGGAGGAGGTCATTCCAGAGGGCTGGGCCCGCCACAGAGAAGGCCCTTCCCCTGGGCGTCGCCCGCTGACACAGTCTAGTGGACGGCACCCGGAGAAGTCCCTCTCTGTGGGAGCGGATCGGCCGTGAGGATGTATGGGGCAGGATCCGATCCCGCAGATAGCTAGGCCCCGAGCCATGGAGCGTTTTAAAGATGACAACCAGCACCTTGAAGCGCACCCGAAAGATGACAGGCAGCCAGTGCAGCTCGCGCAAGAGCCATATGGGCGTGCCTTGCGGTCCCCATTATTGCTCGCGCGGCCCATTATTGCTCGCGCAAGAGCCACCGCTCTTATATGGGCGTACCTTGCGGTCCCCATTATTGCTCGCGCGGCTGCATTCTGGACCAGCTGAAGTCTTCGGGTGCACCTCAAGGGGAGCCCCATGTAGAGAGAGTTACAATAGTCCAGTCGGGATGTCACGAGAGCATGAGTGACTGTGCAAAGGGCATCCTGATCCAATGGGGGCGCAACTGGCGAACCAGGCGAACCTGGTAAAACGCCCTCCTAGCCACGGCTGTCACTTGATCTTCCATGGACAGCCGGGCATCCAGGAGGACACCCAAATTGCGCGCCCCATCCACAGGGGCAAGATGTTCGCCCCCTATGGCCAGCGATGGAGTGAGCTGGTTGAATCGGGCGGCCGGAAACCACAGCCACTCGGTCTTGGTCGGGTTGAGCCTGAGTCCGTTACTTCCCATCCAGATCCGCACGGCTTCCAGGCACTGGCACATCACCGCTACGGCATCGTTGGGGTGGTTTGGGGTAGATATATACATAAACATGGGATTAGCTTAATGATCATAGTGATTCACTTTATGATTGTTGTACAAATGGTCATAAAATCGAGTTTGGTCTCAGGGTGACTCAACTTACAACTGCAACAATTCATGATCCAAATTCTGGGGTTCGGTTTGGCCATAAATAAAGGAATACCTTTTACCTGGATCATGGCTGTCAGAATTGTCCTCTGGTAAATAATCTGTATCACATTGGTGGAGGAGTTAGTTGACTGGGTACAATTAGTTTTATTTTTTAAAAAACTTGGGCCTTAACCTTCTGGGTTAATTACTTGAGTTAACTCAATTTTTAGGTTTGTATAGGTAGCTTACCTCTCTGCCTCCCAAATCAGTGTGCATGGAAATGGAACTTTGAATTAGAAAGCAAAGCACGATAGGAGCCAAATAAGGTCAAAGAACAACAACTATGAATGGTGAGAAAGGTTTTTCTGACTTTTGAGATTTCTTTATTGCCCAGTTTGATGCAAATCAATTCATTTCAAGAAGCAGGAAGGTCATTAGTTGATTCATTCATCCTATTCTATATCGCCTATCTCCTGCAAAGTTTTAAATTTCCATAGGAGAGTTGTAGGCTTTAGTTTCATGAATGCCAGTATTTGACTTTTCACGAGAGCTTTCTTGGCTATTTAAATTGCTATATCTTCTCTTATTTAGAATGAACCGCAGTGAAAACTATTTCCAGCAGTGGAAAATGTAGGATTGCAGTTGATATTTTACGTTGTCAAAGCAAAGAGGCACCAAATGCTAGAAGCTTTTCTTTTAGATATATTCAGGATTAAAATTAAGATTTGCCATGATTACTTTATAATACTTTATAACAATTAGATGATCACGCAGACGTTTGATGGATAATTACCTCCCCCTCCCCGCTTAATCATATAGGTTTGACAGGCACGCTAATAATAAGCATGTTGATATTCCTAATGTAAATGCTCTCTCATTGAACTAGTAGGACTGATAAAAAATAGTTGTAGCCAAACTATTTATCACTTAACTATCATATGCTTTTTTGTCTTTGTCTTCCTCCAATTACAAATGCTGTTTCCTTGCATTGAATAGCAAGGAATTATGACTGCCACAATTTCACTTTTGTGGATTATTCCCAGATACATTTTCTTACGAGATGATAATGGTACACTATTGATTTCTGTGCGTAGACCTTAGTTTAAACATAGCAAACAGTTACAACCCTGGCATTTCACTGCATTTAAACTATTGCAATCCATTTAGCTAACATTGAAGATACGCTCTAGAATATTCAAATAATTTTGCTAGGGTGAAATTGGGGGAAGAGAATGTTTCATGGCATGTTTGGACAGACTGCTCTAATACTTCAAAGGGAGTGGCAAGGCATTAGTTGGCATGAAAACTGAAGAGAGAACAAACTTATTACAGGGCTGCCGTTTGTACATAGCATTAGAATATTCTCACCTAAAAACATCCATGTGATTTCTTTTTGTAAAAATCTGCAACATCTTTTCAGTGGATGTATGTTCTGAAACACCTTTCTGAGGGGGATATCATAGGACACTGATATGCCACATATAGCCCTGCTGACTTTTTCATTTTTCTTGGAAAGAGCCCCAAAGGTAAGGAATTGCAGTTTTGAATCTAGGAGAGGAACCTTTTATCACATGCCCTTTGTTAAATAACAACCTGCTTGATCCAATGCTGAAGTGTGCCTTGGGCATGAAAAACCTGTTGTAGTTGTTAATGGGAATTAGATCTCTACATACTGATTACATTTGGATATAATCTATTAGTTAAAATTTCAGCAATGACCCAGAATTTCTCCTATACAGAATACTGAATAACAGAGTTGGAAGGGACCTTGGAGGTCTTCTAGTCCAACCCCCTGCTTAGACAGGAAACCCTTCAGACAAATGGTTAGCCAATCTCTTCTTAAAAACTTCCAGTGTTGGAGCGTTCATGACTTATGGAGGCAAGCGGTTCCACTGATTAATTGTTCTAACAGTCAGGAAATTTCTCCTTCGTTCTACATGTGTAGATTTTATTTTCCAGCAAAGCTGTTAGCAAGAAGACACGAAACTTCACTTCCACTTCTATTTTGAAGTGGCTACAGTTTACTGTGTTTTCTGAACACTAAATTTGGATTAACCTTAACTATCAAGGCTAATCTTAACTAACTGTGCTTAATGAAAAACAAACCTCAAGAACTATGTTTTGAAATTAAGATTTATTACAGTCTGTCTGCGTTTGGATGACCCAGCCAGCTGTGGTTAATTGTAAAGGGAAGTAAAAAATTCAAATGCCTGTGCTTAGGCCAGGAAAGGTGGATGATTTTTGAGGAGGCTCTTCTTGGTCTTCTGATGCTAATTTGTATTTCTCTGTTATAGTCTAACAAGTCAATGAAGAATCCACTTTGGACAGAATGTTTGAACAGAAACATTGCTGACTTCTCTTGCATCAAAATCCAGGGTTTGTTCAACCACAATAATAGCATTTAGCAGGCAGCAGGTTTTTTTTTTTAAATTTAGCCTTTTTAATGACCACAAAATGTGGAGGTAGACTATAAATGGAAAAATCAGATTTGTTTCTCCGTGTTCTAATGTTCCTCCCCCCCACATTTTTCTTAGGCAGGATATTGTCCTTTTTAAGAAAGCTGCAACATCTTAGGTTCAGTTCACCCCAAACTTATTTAGAGTAGAATCCATAATCATGTAGTCTGATATTGCTCTTGCTCTACTTCTTTACTAAAACATCTTGGCAGTAAGAAAGACACCTTTGCAAAATGGCTTCATCCTGCTGGAGCATGTTACAGTTGTTGGAAACTTTTAGTTTGCCTGCTCAGTCTGAATCCCATCATGTGTAAAATGCCAAAAGGGATGATTAATAGCAAGAGAGAGAGAGAGAGAGGATAAGTAGAAGCACAAAATAGGGAGTGGCATCAAAGTTCAGGTGAACTAATACAGTTCGGTCTTTGTGCTTCACACTGTCACTCGTAACACCAGTCTTTCGGTTGTGCTTTTTACCTCTTCCTTTTTTCTCAGTTCAGGAAATAGTGTTACTACATAAGAAGGTAAGTGAGGAACATCTTTTACACCCTTTGTAGATGTCTAAGAAATTGTTCAGGATTCTTCATAAAGAGCCCAGTGGTGCTGAAAATAAAAAAAAAGGGGGGACACTGTAGGAGAAATTGAAGGCTTTTCCCATTTTGTATAACTTTGTGTGGACAATAGATTTTAAAGTGAACAGTTGCTGGAACGTTTCTATAGTTCTCTTGCTTGTATATTAGATTATCGAAGTAACTTGCATACTGTACAATAATTCACTTTTTAGCAAGTTGTTTTGAAAAACCACACCTTGCAATGTGGAACAAGAATAATAAGCTTTCTTATTCCGTTGATTGATTGGGTAGTCAATAAACTTAGCCTGTTGTATGATAGGCAAGACTTTTCTTGTCCAGTTGTCCTTTTCATTTATAGAATTTAAGGGCAGGGAGTTTAAAAATAGTGTCTTCTGTTTCGGATCCTCCTGTGCTTCCACACTACTTTCTCTCTTCCCCTCCTCTCTTTCTCTCTCTCTCTCTCCCCCACTCTTTCTCCTCCATCTCTTTCTCCATTTTTTCCAGGGTCAGACAAATCTCTTAAGGTAGAATAGCTACCTAGTGTCTACTCCCTGGTTGTATTAGGAGCTATCCATTGGAATCACCCTAAGTCTATGAGATTGCTAGTAGAAACTTGATTAAAGGTGAAATTTTTCATAGGGGTGTGGGCCTTTTGACTCAGCTCCTTTTATGTTGTACATCAAATAACAAATGCTATTCAGACATAAGAGGATGTTAAGGCCAATTTTTATTTCAGCAGGCAAGGGTTATTGTCTAGTCTTGTGTTTTTATATACAGAAGATTGCAAATATGTGATGATTGTTTCTGGCTCTTTAGACTGTATCAGGCATGAGAGTGGGAATGGATGAGTTTAAAGTTTGCTTCAGGAAGGCTTTGCATTCGGGCTGCATTTTCTTTCCTTCTCTTTCTGCATGAAAAGAAACTCAGTCGGAGTCTGAGGAGGAAAGTACAGACCCATTAACTTTTTCTACCCCATATTCTTCTTCTTCTTCTTCTTCTTCTTCTTCTTCTTCTTCTTCTTCTTCTTCTTCTTCTTCTTCTTCTTCTTCTTCTTCTTCTTCTTCTTCTTCTTCTTCTTCTTCTTCTTCTTCTTCTTCTTCTTGTTGTTGTTGTTGTTGTTATTATTATTATTATTATTATTATTATTATTATTATTATTATTATTATTATTATTATTATTATTATTATTATTTTAATCCTGAGGAAAAATACCAACTTTTATGATTTTATCCAAACATAGAATGTTTAAATAAAAGTGAAGCCTCTCCCTTCGTTTAATTCAAAGCAGATAGTAAAACCACACACCACTCTTCTCTTTTGATGGCTTGGCTTCTATTCATGCCATTCCTAAAAAGGTGAATAAAATTTTGGACTAGGAGACTCATATTGAAGTCCACTTTTAGATACCAACCTGATTTAAACCAGTTCACCAGTTAGTTGTTATGGAAATAAAATTAAAAGAGATTCTTATGGAAGTTGCTCTGAATTCTTGAAGGAATGATGAATGTAAGCCCTGCAAGGTAGTTGAGGCTAAAAAAACCTGTCCTTCAAGGGTGTTAAGAATGCATTCTACATCAGAATATAACTTGAACAAACTTAATTATTAACGTGTCCAAAACATTTTACCGACTCAGGCAAGGAACCAGCTGACAACCTTTCATTCTTAAACCAAATTTGCTTTGATAAAACTGGTGTTATTAGGACAGTGTTCTTCACTACACCTGTTTAAAGCAGTATCAGCCTTTTGAGGTAGGCCAGGTTAGGAAAGAGACTCTGCAGGGAGTATTGGAACTCTACTTCATTGGTACAGGGTATAAGAATTTTGAAAGCCTGGTACAATTTTTCTCATCCCACTATCATGTTTAAGAAAATCAAGGTGAGTCAATCTTGAGTTTCTTTCTCATTCCCTCCTCTCTTTCGAGGTAAGCTGTTTATATAACTGCTTTTACATTCATGCTTCCACAAGCAGGCAGAGCATTCCTTATAGCCGTGTCCATTCTAGAGCCCTTTTATCATCTTCCAACATTTGCTATCTGAAGTGACAGCTCCTTTCTCTCCTTGACCGTACAATCATCTCCCACTTCTAAATCTTTCCCCTAAAAACAATTTAGTTAAGATGTTGCATGAGGTCAAGGCACTAGGAGAATTATTACACATTGTTCAACATTTTAGCATCCAAAAAGTAACCAGTGAGCCTGAGCCAATGCCAGTCTATACGTCTCTTGAAATTTTTAGCTGATGAAGATGAACGTATCTTTATTAATTTATTTTTAAGACTCTGGAAATCATCCAGGTCAGTTGTGTCTCATGCTGCTAATGTTAAGGCATGGCATAGTTTGAAGAAACATGATGCAACAATGGTGCTACCTTACTCAAGTCAAGAAAATGTGGATTGGGTCCAAATTTCATGGGAGATCCCTGTGAATTCCAGGGCTGCAATTCCTTCTGCTTTGTCATGGGGAAAAAAAAGGCAGATTATAAGTATACTAAATGACTGTACTATAAAGTTTAGTACCCCCATTATCCTCATGATGTGTAGAAACTATTCCAGCACCTTTTTTACCTATGTTGATGGAATCATATGAAAAGCTGTAGCTTTCTCTACAGAGCCTTATGCTCCGGCTATTTATCAATTCTATGCAAAACCTGAGTACATATAGATGCATGGAAAACAAAGGTATATCTTCCATATGGGTGAATACATTTTTATTTACCTGGGAATCTTGAGATAAAACAATATGTCTGCAGATTGCACACAGCAAAAGTAAAAGGAATACATAATTGATAATGTTTTACTGCATAGCTTGCGAACTAGCACAATTATTGATCATACAAGGTTGCCCATCCACAGTGTAATAGATCCTGTCATTGTGTTGGTACTTTTCTGGGATTGCAAAGTCAGACAGCTTGTCAAAGTTCTTGGCAAACCACAATCCACAATTAGTGAGCTGTCTGTTCAGATTGGTGAATCATTAAATTATAGAGATTTCTCCCCCTCCCATAAGATGGGAGCATAAAATATTTGTCTCCTCTATTTGATGTTGTGAGCAGAGCACTGGGAATTTTTTGGGGGGACATGTAGAGGACCAGCATAACTTTCTGATTCCAAATAACTTCGGAGGTAGCTCTTGGCTTCTGCTAGAGTAAATTAAATTTGTAAAATACTTTAAGAAGAGCCAAGAATGATTTTTGGGTGTAAAAATGGCTATATGTCAGTCATATTCCTCAGTTTAGAATTCTTTAATTCCATATATGGCTGTTGTACAAGGCTTCAGATATTAGAACTGGAGATTTTGTTTGAATCAACCCAGAAAGCAAACATGTAAAGATCTCTCAAGCCTCAAAATACTGGTGCGTAAAAATGAATTTAACTGAAATGTAAAAGAAGAGCAAGATTAATAAGTAGAAAGGTTCATCCCAGGCATTTTAGTAAAATGTGGGTGCGTTTCAAATGTACTTCAAAGATGCTACTATACCTTGAGCAATTGGTTAGAAGTGCTGACTTAAGCATAATTCTCCATACAAATTCCTTAACTAGTATGTCAGTTATGCACTGGCTCCACCTCACGGAGGTTTCCCAGTGACTAATAGCTTCATATTCTTCTATTTGACTAATTCTTCATTGGGAAATTGATACTAAATATGGCTCTAGATCTGTTGCTGAGTCTTCTTACAATGCTGCTTGTTTCTTAGGGAGGTTTTCAATCTATCAATCCATCCATCCATTTCATGCTATGTTAATTGAATGAGAAGGAATAATACTTATGGGATTGCACAGAACAAGAATATGTTAGCATATTTTCTTCAGTTGTTACTGAGTTCAGTTGCCCTTTGACATGCCTCATCTTTGCGTGTTCAGAAAATTGTTAAGATTTCCTTTTTGGAGAACTTTTTTCAAGGTGTAAATTGTGAACTGTGAACTACACAGGTGTAGACTGTGCATAGATGCACAAAACTGGGCAATAATTCCTGTATTTTGCCTGAGACAAAACATGCACTATTTGAACATGCACTTATTACAAGTAGGAAATGTTCTAGTCCAGTATCATCGTAAGTGTTCATTTGACCTACGAGTTATACAGTACTTGGGAACATTATACTTGAGAAGGTTTTCAAATAATTTTGTTTTAACACTGATGTGGATAGGCCCACATGAGGATTTTGCAACCTCAGTCAAGACAATGATTGCTACATCCAAAGCAAAATAAAATAAAATAAAATAAAATAAAATAAAATAAATAGAACATTAGTTAATTGGTTGTTTAGGCACACAACTTAAGCACACTGTTCTCTTTTAAAAGAATAAAACATGAGTTAAGAAAGAATTCCGTGGTGGCATTTAATAGAGATGACCCATCTTATAGTAGCATGTACTGAGCAAAAGGGTGTAGTAGTGTATAAATAGAGCATTAAGAATTCTCGTAATCTCCTCCTGGTAGGATGTACTAAACTAGGTGCTAGGCTTTGCCTATTCTTCTGACATTTCCTCCCTCTAAGTAAGTCTCCTTTCTGCTATTTTTTTAAAATAAAACTTGTTCAATAATCACTTCCCTGGTCAAATTCCTGCTCTCAGGAATGCTCATACCATCCACAGAACACTTCAACTCCCAACAACAATTTCTTTCATATTTTACGAATTCAATGGTTGTAGATACTCTGAAAAAAGTATATTTGTGTTTGTGTGTACATGTGTATTTATAGCTGCAAGCTAAGAATATATATGCATCAGTTGAATGTCTGGTGTTGTATTATTATTGTTATAGTGAGATTTTTACCACTAATTAGTGGATCTAATATGAAAAGGCAAAATATTCCCAAACATTTAAACTTCTCAGGAAGAAAGTTTTAAATTCTGCGTAGGTAAGGGAAACTAATGAACATATATCTGAGAGCCCTAGTCTGAAACTTTGATAGATCTGCTTCAGCTTTCAGAAGTGTAAGAAGAGAAATTTTGTCAGTTGTGAGTATTCTTCAGCTATAATGTTGTGATGAGATAATTCAAGAGGTTGGTCCAAAGCTTTTTGACCCAAGACAACTTGAGAGCAGATTGTGCCCACCTTTCTGTATATACCACATGTAGATAGTATCAAATGTCATGCTTGTTACTTCAAGTTAAACATCTGTTAATTTGTACGGCAAGGTTGCAGTGCCATTCAATGTTTATTTGGCATATGGGATGTGAGGAAATAGCAATTTTTCATACACAAGATTGTTCGGCTGATCAATTGTTTTGTCCTTTTGATTTCAGAACAGTAACTATGGATGCTATACAAGCTGCAAATACAGCTTTTTCGGTTGATCTATTCAAAAAACTGTGTGAACTGGACAAAAGTGCTAATTTTATTTTTACTCCACTTTGCATATCGACTTCTCTTGCTCTAGCATATAAAGCAGCTAATGGTGACACAGCAAACCAAATGAAACAGGTAGGATGTTTACTTTTAGCATAACTCTTGCTTATTGTATATGAAAAGTCTATTTTTCCTTTGCTACATAGATGAAGACTGGCCCTTCTATAAATTCAAATACTGTTATATTCTTCCATTAAATAATATGGGTAAAAAAATCTTGGCTTGGTTTAGCAACAAAGGTTCTTACATCTAAGGCAGGAAATAAACAGTAAACCTTAAGACTAAACGAAGACAGATATCATTGCCATATATTTGGCAATAATAAAGACAGAACCTGAAAGGTGCCTTAAATATTTCCAATTGTTTATAACTATTTCTTGTTCTCTCCTCCTCTTAGTGTTGCTGCTTGGTAGAGCTGCATTTGCACAATGACATAACAATGTGTGGGTTAACATTTTGTGGTTTGCTGTGGATGCCACTGTTAGTTTATTTTATCTAAGGCTAGATCTAGAACCAATTTATAACAGTAATATCTTGATATCACAGAATTGATAAGAAAATATTAAGGAAAGTACTTGGACCATGTAAAATGATACATTTAGAAGTAGTTACGCTTTTTAAAAGAGTGGAATATGGAAATAAAATTGTGAATCTCTTATATGCCTTTTTTTGATTCAAGAGAATGTAGTTCCTCACACTTTCAATTAGGACCCTAGCATTAAATGTTGTTGGATTAATCTTTTACAGAATAACATAATAACAGAGTTGGAAGGGACCTTGGAGGTATTCTAATCCAGTTCAAGCAGGAAACCTTATACCAGTGAAATCCAGCAGGTTCTGACAGATTCTGGGGAATCGGTAGCGGAAATTTTGAGTAGTTCGGTGAACTGGCAAATACACCATCTCTGGTTGGCCCCAGGGTGGGGTGGGAATGGAGATATTGCAATATCCTCCCCCCAGGAGTGCGGAGGGAATGGAGATTGTGCAGTATCCTTCCCCTGTCATGTCTATGAAGCCATGCCCAGTAGTAAAAAAAACCTGAATTTCACCACTGTCTTATAGCATTTTAGACCAATGGTTTTCCAATCTCTTCTTAAAAACATCCAGTGTTGGAGCACCTACAACTTCTGGAGGCAAGTCATTCCACTGATTGGGATAAAACAATTAACAATTAATTGTATAATTATTAATTAAAGCCATCAAAGTTGCAATCTTGATTCCCAAAGGTGTTTAACAGGCACTAGCTAGTGCATTGCTAATCTCTGCATATGACAGCAAAGATGAAGTAAAGCTATCGGGGCAAACTGAACTGCCTATATCAGCGATGGCGAACCTATGGCACGGGTGCCACAAGTGGCACGTGGAATCATTTCTTAGGGCACGCAAGGCATTGCCCTGTCAGCACTAGCGTGCATGTGTGCTCTGGCCAGCTGATTTAGGCCTTCTTTTGAGGCCATTTTTCACCCTCTGGAGGCTTCAGGGAAGCTCCTGAAGCCTCTGGAGGTGGGGAGGAAAGGCTGTTTTCACCCTCCCCAGGCTCCTAGAAAGCCTCTGGAGCCTGGGGAGGGCGAAAAAAGTGCGCCAAAAGCAGGGGGTCACACACATAGCATTATGGGTGTGGCACACCCATGCACGACCCCCCTGTGCTCTCCCCGCTTTTGGCACGCGAGCCAAAAAAGGTTAGCCCTCATTGGCCTATACATTTATGGAACTGAATTTATTAAAAATCTTCTATATTGTTGGCCACCACTATACCTCATGTTAAAAGAGGTGAAGCCTATATAGGAAAGAAAAGGTTATTAGAGGCTATTTCTGAGTAATAGTTGCTGGTAAAGGCTTCACTTTTCCTGTCCTACTTACAATGCTTCTCAGTGGCGTCTCCTTGGCCACAGGAAAAATAAGCTGGACAAAATAAGAAAAATAATTCTTATGTTTCATTTGATGGTGTTGAAAATACTACAGAAGAAATCTTTACGGAAATCAATATTTATACTGCATTTGTTTATTAACAGGGGCTCCATCTAGAAGATGTCAAAGATATTCCATTTGGATTCCAGACAATTACCTCTGATGCTTCTAAACTTAGCTCATTTTATTCATTAAAAATGATTAAGCGGCTTTATGTAGAAAAATCCCTTAACCCTAATACGGTAAGTTGGGAGGAAATAATAATAATTTCTATCTGGCCCAGCAGGTTGATAGTTATTATCTAAATTCCATAATTTACATTATGCTCATGGTTCCTTTACTGCAGGGGTCCCCAACCCCCGGTCCGGGGACCGGTGCCGGTCCGTGGCTTGATAGTAACCGGGCCGGAGTGAGTGGTGGAGAGAGTAGCACAATTCTTAGGAAAGTGTAGCAAACCCTCCGCTATCCTGGCGGCTGGCCAGGGCGCTCCCCGGGGGCAGGACGGGGGCAATGGCCTGCATTGGGGGGTTCGGGGCACCAGCCAGGCCTGCGTGGGGGGAAGGGGCTGCCAGGCCCTCCTGTCTGGGACGCAGCCCGTCCTTCCCTGCCCCAGCCGAGGATCCTTTGCCCGGGATCCCTGGCAGCTTTCCCGCCCGGTTGCACGTGACCGCCGAACGCGCGCGCAACCCAGGTGACTCGACTCACCTACTGGAGGGACCCACTGGTCCGCGGAATTTTTTTTTACATGAAACCGGTCCCTGGTGCCAAAAAGGTTGGGGGCCCCTGCTTTACTGAATTTAATTTTTTTAAAAATGTATAGTTATTCTCATTTTATGATTGTAATGGAAACAGTTCATTACTGCTGTAAGTCGTGATGATTGTAAGGAGGCTCATCACATAACAGATCTGATTTTTATGACTTTTCCCCTCAGTGGTTAAGTGAATCACCATGGCCATTAAGTGAATCTGCAGTTGTTAAATGAACACAATGGTCATTATGTGAACACATTTTTCACTATAGGACGTTTTTACTGAAAACTAGAAGTAAGCAATGTTAGCCACTGTGGGTTCAGAACCAGTGTCACAACTCTGGTCCCATAACCAATGTTAGCTAATGAATGCGGAATAGTGTAATTCACCGGACAGTAAAGAGATACGTTGCTGTAAACCACAAACAAACTCTAAAATAGTGATAGTAAGAAAATAAATAGTCTTTACTTTGTAGTAACTAAAATGCTTCTTCCGACTAACTTCTCAAGCACAATAACAACAGTCCTTCACCAAACACAGATACAGTATCTCACAGTAATGCAAAACAATATCCTCCTCCTTCTTCTTCAGCTTCTCAAACAGCAATCAGGAAAAACACAAGATCACAAGGAATCAATCAGGGAATGAGCTGCATTCCTGACCTTGATTATATAGTATAGCTGATACTCACAGCCAATCAGATTCAAACAGTTCTTAAAGCTACATAACTTCTTAAGAACATAGGCTCATATATATTGTCAACCCAATATAAGGCTGAATATCCTAACAAGCAACCTTCCCAAGGGACGGATAATAGCCCAAGAGTTCCAACCATGGAAATTATTCTTGCTGACAGCAAAAATGATGCGTGAAATTGCTGCCCAAATTAGAATCCCTACAGCAGTGATATCCAACTTGGGCAACTTTAAGACTTGTGGACTTCAATTCCCAGAATTCCCCAGCCAGAATTCTGGGAGTTGAAATCTACAAGTTTCAAAAATTGCTATAAGGATGGATACTCCTGCTTTGCAGCCTCTTAATTATAGCATGTGTTTTTAATGAGAATTATTAAGATTCAGTTGTCATACAATGGGTTGTATCCAGTAGTGCTCTTCGGTTGACAGAAGATGTTATTAGAAGCTTTAGGCAGTAGAATAAAAACAGAAGTCTGGGTTGTTGTAGTTACTGTTGTTGTTTTTGGCAGTTTGATCTTCCATTAAATTCCCTATCATACCCAAAAGAAGAGACTCGCTAAAGAATTAGTGGGAGAATTCAGGGGGCTCTGAGAATCTGAAAAATTGATTTTCTCTCTTTTCTGTTGCCAGAGATCTGCAAAGAAACTTCCCTTGAGGAATATGAGTTGGAAACAGACCTGTACTTTTTAATTCCTTCTTTATTTAATGTTAACTTATGCATTTTGCCTTTTATCTTAATTTTTATATGCTAACTAAAGAATGTTTGAACTATATTTGCTTCACGTATTTGAAGCATATGCCTTAATATTTATTTGATTTTAATACACGGGTGTTACTGAATTTTGAAGCTGTTCATCCTGTGTCTAGGCGTTATTCATGCAATGCCACTTTTACTCTGCGGAGATCGTACAGGTAGTCCTTTACATATGACCACCATTGAGATCAGTGTCAGGGTCCCAAGAAACACCCCCAATGAAAGAAGACTCAGAGGCTAGCAATTCCGCAAAGTTTCATTTTATTAGAGATGTCATATTGGCACATCTGGGAAAAGCCAAATCTGAGGGTTCTGGTTTTCCCCACTCAAAAGAAAGTCAAAGATCTGTCCCCTACACTCACAAGTCCATCACACGGTCCAATCAATTCATTGTCCCAACTGGAGACAACCCCCAGTTATTCCCATCCACATGCAGGCTGAGAAGGTCCTTAACTCCCAGAGAAAAGAATGTTGTTATGGCTAATTCTCCACTGACTCCTTGTAACCCCCCTCCCATTTTCCCAGGCATTAAATGTAACAGCCCTGAAGCTCCAAAGAAAAAGATGGCTTCGAGGGCTGACAATTAGAATTTCAGTTGCTAAGCAAGGCAGTTGTTAAGAGCTGTGGTGGCGCAGTGGGTAGAATGCAATATTGCAGGCTAATTCTGCCAACTGCCAGCAGTTCAATCCTGACTAGCTCAAACTTGACTCATCCTTCCATCCTTCCGAGGTTGTAAAATGAGGGCTCAGATTGTTGGGGGGCAATAGGCTGACTCTGTAAACCACATAGAGAGGGCTGTAAAGCACTGTGAAGTTGTATATAAATCTAAGTGCTACTGCTATTGCTAAGTGGGTCTTGCCTGATTTTGCTACCATTTTTTCCCAACTGCAGTTGTTAAATGAATCATGCAGTTGTTGAGTAAATCTGGCTTCCCCATTGATTTTGCTAGCTGAAAAACAGATAGAAAGGTAACAAATGATGACCATGTGATCCTGGGATGCTGCGTCTATCATAAATACATGCCAGTGGTCAAGTGACTGAATTTTGATCCCAGGACCACAGGGATGCTGCAATGGTCATAAGTGTGAGGATCAGTTATGACTCATTTTTTCCAGTGCCATTTTAATTTCAAATGGTAACTGAATGAATAGCTCTAAGTTGAAGATTACCTCTGTATTAATGTTTAATGTATAGTTTGGAATTAAAACGATTTATACAACTTTAAAATAGGGAGCTGCCTTGTGTGGTGTATGATAATGTTGTACGCTGGATTAAAAAAACACCATTCCAGGTTGTTGTTGTTTTTACATTGCTGCCTTAATATTAATTGACCATGGAAAAATCCTAGCCCATTGAAGTTCATTATGGTATAACCAATGTGTTCTAGGCAAAGCTATTGAAATCCAAATTCATTTCATTCATTATGAATGCATTGGATGGAGATTTGTAAAGGGGACCTTTGCTAGGAAATACACAAGAGCAAGAGTCAGCAATATTTGGGCCTCTTGACATATTTGGCTTTGGCTCATGGAAATACAAAAGCATGAATAATCCTATGTAACAAATTGTGCGGATTTGGCTTAGAGATTGCCAGCTGGCCCCAAAACTGCCTAGTGGGCCTGATAGTTTCCAGTCCTCCTATGCTAGTTCAGGGGTGTCAAACTCAAGGCCTGCGGACTGCTTAGATCTGGTCCATGAGCCCACCTTGGAAACAGTGAAGGACCAGCCTGCTCTGCCTCTGCCAGTGAAAATGGAGCTCAGGAGGGCCATGCATGGGCTCTGTTTCCACTGGCAAAGGGCTGCAGGAGGCTGTTGCCACCGAAAATGGAGCCTTTATGTGTGATGTAGAGCTGGCCATGCCACCCTCCCCCCCGCCTCCTGAGGCAAAACACAACCCTGATGCAGCCCTCAATGAAATCGAGTTTGATACCCCTTTGCTAGTTGTGTGTGGAATCCAAGCCAAAGCCCCCACCCAGTTTTCTTTCAAGTTTAAAATTGCCACATGCATGTATGTCACAGTTTTTGTCACTGGCGACAACAGCCTTGCTTTTCACCTTCATGTTACCAGTGGGGAAACTTAAGTCTTAACCTGGAGCCTTTCTCTCTTTCAGGAATTCATCAATTCTGTCAAAAGGCCCTTCCCATCAGAATTTGAAGTTGTAGAGTTTAAAGACAAGCCAGAAGACGCCAGGCTGCAGATCAACAAATCTGTTTCTGACCTTACTGATGGCAAGTATATTATTTAGCAAGAGAAGTCTTTTAATTCATGAATTGGGATGTCCTTGAATTGGAAATTATCCCTTCAGATTGAGAGTTTATCATAGTACTGTGATGATGAACCAATAGCACACATGCCAGAGGTTGCACGCAGTGCCCTCTCTGATGGCACACGAGCCGTCACCCCAATTCAACTCTGCTGTGCATGCTGTGCCGTGTTCCTCCCATTGGCCAGCTAGTCTTCAGGTTGCTCCCGCACATGCACGGGGTGTGGGGCATGCGTGGGGGAAGTCATGAATGCATGGAGGGTTGGGTGGGGTACATGTGTGGGGTGTGTGTGCACATTGCATTTTGCGAGTTCTCGTGCACATGCTTTGGGCACTCTGACCGAAAAAGGTTAGCCATCGCTGTTATAGTACGTTTGCTTATTTATGGCTACTGTGCTAATGATATTACAGTACCACTACACTGATGCTAATAAATTTGAATATATTTCAGTTTTAAAATGGAAGTTGCTACAGGTAGTCCTCGATTTACAACAGCTCATGTAGTGACTGCTCGAAGTTACAACAGCACTAAAATGACTTATTACCATTTTTCACACTTATGGCCGTTGCACCATCCCAGTGGTCACATGATTTACATTTGGATGCTTGACAACTGGTTCATATTTATGATGGTTGCAGGGTCACGTGATCATCCTTTTGTGACCTTCTGACAAGCAAATTCAATGGGGAAGCCAGACTCACTTAACAACCATGTCCCTGATTTAACAACTGCATCGATTCCTTTAACAAATGTTGCAAATAAAGTAGTAAAAGAGGGCATAAGTCATTTAACAGATTTCTCACTTAGCAACATAAATTCTGGGCTCAATAATAATAATAATAATAATAATAATAATAATAATAATAATAATAATAATAATAATAATAATAATAATAATAATAATTTAATTTGTAAACCGCTCCCTCTCCCCACAGGGACTCGGGGCGGTGCACAGGGAAAATAAAAACAATACATATACAACCATAGCATAAAAACGAATTAAATCTAATACCTGTGCTAAAAATCCCATTAAACACTAAAATACCCTATAATTAAATAAAAACCCCATAGCAGAGAGACTACCCTAGGCCGGCCAAGCAGAAAAGATATGTTTTTAATTTCAGGCGGAAGGAGCGGAGGTCCGTGGTTGTTCGAATATCGGGGGGAAGGTCGTTCCAGAGGGCTGGGCACGCCACAGAGAGCGCCCTTCCCCTGGGCGTCGCCCGCTGACAAAGTCTAGTGGACGGCACCCGGAGAAGTCCCTCTCTGTGGGAGCGAATCGGCCGTGAGGATGTATGAGGCAGGATCCGATCCCGCAGATAGCTAGGTCCCGGTGGGCAATGGTGCTCATATGTTGAGGACTACCTGTATTCCATGGGAAGGTTATCAAAATCATTTATTTATCAAAACCATTTACCAAAACCATTTACCGTTGCTAGAAATTAAGAATGTCTGATTCTTTTGGAGAAAAGTTAGGAATCATAATGAAGGATTTCTAATGAGTGTCAGGTTTCCAGTCGAAGAACTTTTATGGGATCAATATGAACAGTTTTTTGGCTTCTCCTTTTTGCTCATTCTATTAATGGGCTACTCAGTCTTTCCTTTTTGGGTTGAAGACACAGCTTCCATCTGCCATTTGTTTGGTAATGGCTAGAAATGACATCAAGTATTTTCTTCTGGCCACATAGAAATTACATAGGATTTTAGATTTACACAGAAAGCAGATGGAGGTTTCCACTGTTCAGCTGTTGGCATTTTTGGGTCAATTGTATGATAGGGATTCAATTTGCTTCTTATGTAGATTTAAAGCTTTGCCTAATAATGTCCTAATGAGGTATTGGTTCTTTTCAACCAGTATTATCTACCTTTAATGACAGAAGCTGTCTCAGATTGAGCTTCTCTGATAGACAGTGATTCTATTACATGTTGATAGGAGAACAGATTGTACAAAATTGGATGGGCAGATTGGGTGGATTGTTTGTTTAACCAACATCAGTTAATTTTTCATAGATTGGTATTCTTCATTTACTGGACTAAATTTCCTATCTTCGCTATGTAGGCTAGATGGAGGAAGTGCCAGTCCAATGCAATTGAACAACATCAAATGGGCAGGACATCCTTAGGGACCAAATCCTTTTTCTTAAAACACTGAGATTCCATAGTAGTATTACTAAATACCTAAATACCTTTAGATTCTAGAATCTACTCTCTTCTGGAGAGACAGTATCTTGAATTGCCTTTTCCTAGAAACTTTTGACTATTCTTTCCCTTGGATCTCTAATGAGATATTCTTGTCCTTGTATCTGCAGGTAAAATGGAAAACATTTTAATTGAGCAGAGTGTCAATGATGAGACCAAGATAATCCTGTTAAATGCAGCCTATTTTATAACAAACTGGATGAAGAAGTTTCCTGAGGCACAAACCAAGGAATGCCCATTCAGAATAAGCAAGGTATAGGAAGAAGCAACCACAAACTGTTAACACAAATATTAAACGCTACAGAAAAACTTTCAATTTCTCACTGAATTTTAAACTAGCATTTACTTCAATTAACACAATCCTAAATCAGCTCTAATGAGTGATTTTATAGCTAATGACCCAAACTGTCAATATGTCATAATGGTTCATTTATTGTCTATCCCTCAAAAAAATCCCATATGAAATGCTTAGAAGACATCAGAATGTTCCTTTTTGCAGTTAAAAGTGATGGTAAAAATGCAATATGATTTTAGAACATTAAAGGTAAAGATTCCCCTCGCACATATGTGCTAGTCGCTCCTGACTCTAGGGGGTGGTGTTCATCTCTGTTTCAAAGCCGAGAAGCCAGTGCTGTCCGAAGACGTCTCCATGGTCATGTGGCGGCATAACTAAACACCGAAGGTATACAGAATGCTATTACTTTCCCACCAAAGGTGGTCCCTATTTTTCTATTTTTACATGCTTTCGAACTGCTAGGTTGGCAGAAGTTCGGACAAGTAACGGGAGCTCACTGTTACACAGCGCTAGGGATTTGAACCACTGAACTGCTGACCTTTCTGATTGACAAGCGCAGTGTCTTAGCCACTGAGCCATTGTGTCCCTTGAACATTAAGTATAGCAAAAAGATTTGGGGTGAATGTCAAATGCGTTATACTTTTTTTTTACAAAGTTTAGCCACTCTGTCACATTTTGGTTAATGGTTCTTCGTCGTCTCTCTTTTTGACTTCTGTTGTATATAGCAAATTCATTCCTCAATACAGGTCAGGATTTCAAGTGGGTTAAAATACTGTACATGGTGATCCGTCCTAGAATTCTTATTATGTACTCTTGCTGTGAATCTAGGTTTCATATGCCAGTTTTAGGTTAACAAATGCAACACTGAATTTCACAAAATAAGATATTGAGAATAATATTCTCAGGTGCATGATTATAAAGAAGCAAATATAATGTTAATCACACAGAATACATTTCTTAAAAATTCTATTTATTTTAAAAAATCCAGGCGAAGGACTACATTTCTTTAAAATGTTAACTTTTATTTTACAGATATTTGTATTCAACTTTGTAATAATCTAACAATGTAACATTTGAGTTCTATTCCCAATTCATATTTTCAATATATGAAGACAAACAGACGCATAATCAGGAATTTTGGCTACAACTTGTATTTAAGTGAACTTTCAATTTTTGTTTTTTCCTTACTAGACGGAAGCCAAACCTGTGCAGATGATGAACTTGGAAGCTACATTATGCTTGGGCTACATTAATGATTTAAAAACCAAGATTCTGGAACTCCCGTGTCATAATAAACACCTAAGCATGCTTATCTTACTACCTAAAGAACTAGAGGATGATACCACTGGCTTGGAACAGGTAGAAATAAATCTTTGGATAAATTTCAAAGTATTTTTTGGAAAGCTGCATATGAATCGTTCTCTTCCTTGAATATTTCAAAATAGTCTGATTAGAAACGAGTAAAAAAATAGACATTTCCTAATGTATCTTGTAGCCATTTGTTTAATTCATTGAATGTAGCAGGGCCATATCGTTTGGACCCAATATTAATAAAATGAAGCTGGACTGGATGATTCATTAGCTCAAATCACAACAGCTAGTAGCATTTCAGCCATGATATTACAATTGCATTAATTGTCCTAGTCCTCAGGCAAAACATCATGCCACAATAAATAAAAAACGACAACAGTTGCATGCATTAATGAGCCCAAATTAATTTTGATTTAGTGTTAAATAATTTCCATCTATGATCAATGGTTGACAGCTGCTGGACAAATTCCACTGTGTATGACTGTTGGGCAATAATACAATATAATACCATACCAAGCAATACAACACTATTATGTTACTGTACCATAACATGACATAACACAGCACGCCACTCCACGCCACTCCGCACCAAACCACAATATCCAATCAGAGCTGATACTCTATTTATCTATTATTTTTCTTATTTCTGTAGCTTGAAAAGGAGATCACCCCAGAGAAGCTGGTACAGTGGACCAATCCTAGTGTGATGGCAAACAGTAGAGTTAATGTGTCCCTCCCCAAATTCAAAGTGGAAAGTGAATATGACTTCAAACCCATTTTAGAAAGCCTTGGTATGACTCACATGTTTGATGAGAGTGCATCTGATTTCTCTGAAATGTCAGAGTCAAAAGGCATTGTTCTTTCCAAGATCATTCACAAAGTCTCTCTGGAAGTAACTGAAGAAGGAGCCGAGTCTCGAGATGTTCCTGGATACCGGATCCTACAACACAAAGATGAATTTAATGCAGATCATCCTTTTCTTTTCTTCTTTAAGCACAACAAAAGTCGCAGTATTATATTTGCTGGTAGATTCTGTTCTCCTTAAACAGAACTGCCTATAAAGAAACCTGTTAGCAATATTTTCTGGGTATGAAATATTCAAAGGTAATCTATGCAGTTTCTCTTGTTAATTGAATAACTTCCTGTTCAAATGAATTTACAGAGGAATGGCCATATCAGTTAGTGGTAGTAAAACTAAATATAAGGACACCTAAAAGACTAAAATAATTCATATCTTCTAGTGAACGATCAGCTAAATATTATACACCAATTAGGGAAGACAGTTTCTTATTGTTTACATATGAAATAAACATCAAAACAAAATCAGCAAAATGTATCTTTGATAGGTAGCAATAAAACAATATGCAAAATTGTGATGTCTCCAGAATACTGCAAGTTTGTTTTATGCTCATTGACAATATTGAATTTCAACTTTATTGAACTGTCTAGTTAGGGAAGAGTTAAATCACTAATTTATCAAAGGAATATCAAACGTTTTATATTTGTAGTGAACTTCATTACATTAATTAATTGATGTGGTTTTTTTCTTAAATATGTTTAACAGTGAAATATTTTCTTTTCTTTTTTTAAAATTAATTTTGGGCAGCTATTAACTTAGATTACCTTCATTTGTTCTGAATAAAGCATTGCAAAAACTATATTTTCTCATTGCTGAAGTTTAAAATGAAAAACAAAACTGCACCTCCTGCATCATTTGAAATCTAACTTCATATATCAGTGATAATATGCATTAATTAATGCTGTTACTTAATGCTGTTCTTTGTTATATGGGACGCACACACTATTTTAGACCTGAACAATGGAATCAGTTTCAGTTCTGGATTTGGATTTGTTGATGACAATTTACAATTATATGCCCCTTCTATATTAAAGTTTTGAAATACTATAGATGCTGATGTCAAAGTAATGTACTAGAACAGGGGTCTCCAACCTTTGCAACTTTAAGTTTGAAGGACTTCAGCTCCCAGAATTCTCCAGCCAGCAAAGCTGACTGGAGAAGTCTGGGAGCTGAAGTCCTTCAGACTTAAAGTTGCAAAGGTTGGAGACTCCTGTACTAGAAAGGAGAACTCTGAGGCAGGCAAGTTCCTCAAAGAAGAGGTTTTTTTTGAAATATCCTATTGGCACAACTTGTGAAAGCTGACGCTAAAGTTCCTACGGCTTTCACTTAATTAAAAAGTAAAAGTTTCCCCTTTCCCCCAAGTCACTGGTCATGCTGTTCAATCCAGTTGCTGGCGGTTGCTTGGTTCCTTCACTCCTCCTCTGGGCAACCACCTGTGAGAATGTTCTTGGTTCCCACAGAAAACTTGTTTTGGCTATCAAACCCCATCTAACTATTTCCCCCCTCTTTCTGTTGTGTGGCAATCCTGAAGCCTCCAAGATGGCCTCAGCCAGGTTCACTTCAGGATTGACAGCTAAATCATATATTTCAAGTAGGTATTGGCTAAAGAAGATAATGCATTCTTTGGGAGAGTGATTAATAAATATTAGCTAAATAAAATGGCAGATATGCCAAAGTTTACTGAGCACACCTCTCAATGGCCTTTTAAAATTTGACTGATGACAAGGCATACCAGGAGCTATATATCAGTGGCTTAGTGGCTAAGACGCTGAGCTTGTCGATCAGAAAGGTTGGCAGTTTGGTGGTTTGAATCCCTAGCGCCGTGTCACGGAGTGAGCTGCCGTTACTTGTCCCAGCTTCTGCCAACCTAGCAGTTTGAAGCAATCTAAGTAGAAAAATAGGAACCACCTTTGGTGGGAAGATAACAGTGTTCCGTGCACCTTTGGTGGCCACATGACCACAGAGATATCTTCGGACAGTGCTGGGTTTTCGGCTTTGAAAGGGAGATGAACACCACCCCCTAGAGTCAGGAACAACTAGCACATATGTGCAAAGGGAACCTTTACCTTTACACCATGTTATCATTTCTCCAACCCTTCTTTAATATATAAGTGGAGGGGGCAATCTATGAATAGGGGCCACCTTACTGTACTAAGACTGATTTACAATGATCCATGGTGGTAGGTATGCTATGGCAAGATGGAATTACCTCAGTAATATTTGTGTTGTAGAAAATCAGAGTTATATGTAGTAGGGTCATCCCCATAACACTAAACTAGACCTGGAGCTGGTGTAATGAATTCCCTTCCATTCATCTGGATATGAGAAAAAAAAACCCTGCAAGGCTTACCTGCTGTAAATTAGGACATGGAATGGAATAGAGATAGCTGCACTCTATTATTTGACTAAATAATTGTATTTGCTGTAATTACTGTATAAGTATTGGTGTGATTTGGCCATGAATTGGAGATCTAGTTGAAATTAGGATACAGAAATGACAGAAGGCAGCTTGCCATGAATTAAGTCAGGGCTTTGCCAGGAAGTAGATCTACCTGTGCAAATGAGAGTGAAATTTAAGACTATGAAGACAGTGAAAAGTAAGTTCAGATGCTTAATGAATAGGAATTAAGTTAATTACTGTATTATGCACATTTGGATAGAATATACTTAAGCGAAAATAGGACTGTACTAACTAGAGGCAAATTCAATTAAGTCTCCTATGAAGAAAGAGGTGATATGGAATGAAACAGAAACACCAATAATGAACTGATAGGTCTTATTTCAGGTGCTCTACATGGTCAGGCGTGCTGAACCTGGCAATGGCCCTTGTTCATGCTATTCCCTGTCTCTGGAATTCCCTGCCCAAATGAAGTACAGTATGACTTTCAATAACAACTTGAGTTCCATGTGTGATAGATTGACTCCTAACTTTACCCACCCATAGGAAGCAGCTATATTTTATTGTCCTTTGATGCCAGGTGGATATGTTTTTATTCTCCAATCATTTAACAATCAATGTATGTTGATTTTTAATACACTGCTTTTTAAAAATAATAATAATAAACCAACCTCAGATAGTTGGTGGTATTGCTTCAGTGTTTTAACCAAAATATTTTACACCACTTTGGAATTTCGTGGGATTTAATCTATTGTAAAACAACACAAAAATTTCCTAGTTTTGCAGTTTGATCCATATTTTACTTAAAAGTAAAAAGTAACAAACAAACGAATGACTGAAAACATGAATATTCTGAAGTCTCAACAATCATCCCCACTGTAGAGATGGAGGAACAAGGCAAAAGTGGAAGATAGTTTACATGTACCAAACCGATTATTATTTCTTGTAGCTTGATTCTGGCACAATGACCTCAAGTTATTCTGCATTTCATGTACAGATATTTCTTGTTTAATGACTGTCTCTTTTAGTGATTGTTTGCAGTCACAACAGTGACGAAAGGTTAAGAAAAGGATGCATATTTGCTATAATTAACTTAGAGCGATGAATCCATTAACGGTTTTCCATAGATGGGATCATCTTTGGATGCCCAAGAAATATACATTATAAAAACAAATGCCACCAGGTAAGTTCACCTGTTGCAAAACCAGAATGGTTGCAGTGGTTCAATTTTTCCAAAGTGAATTTTTCCAAAGTGAATTACTCCAGGGCAGTGTTTTATTGCCTTTATAATGGCTATACATGTGAAACTGAGCCCAATTCAAGATGGATCTTTCATGCCTACTCTGACTTTGGAGTCAAGAGGTTTACACATTTATCCAATCAATCAATATCACCCCAATATATAAATATATATGTACATTTTACAAGATTATATTTTAATATTATTACTGAGAGAAATGTAATTGGTATGTACCAGTGGTGGGTTTCAAAATTTTTTAGAACCTCTTCTGTAGGTGTGGCCTGCTTTGTGGGAGTGGCTTGCCAGCCATGTGACCGGGTGGGAGTGGCTTGCCAGCCATGTGACCAGGTGGGAGTGGCTTGCCAGCCATGTGACTGAGTGGGAATGGCTTGGCAGTCATGTGGCTGGCTGGGCATGGCCAACTTGTAAAATGTGGTGAAACTCACTTAACGTTCTTGCTTAGCAACCAAAATGTTGGCTCATGAAGCACACAAGACTTAAAGCTGTCAAGTTACAAGATCCTTGCACCCCTAACCCTTTAGAAAAAAAAACTCCAGGGGTGTTCAAACGTGACATCTTTAAGACTTGTGGACTTCAACTCCCAGAATTCGTCCTCTTGCTCTTCATCTTGGTGATGTGTGGATGGGCGGGGAGAGGGAGCTGGAACCGGTTCTAAACGGCACTGTAGATTTGTGGAGCGTCTTCTATAGAAAAGGCTAGAACTGGCAGGAACCCACCCCTGGTATGTACAGAAAGATATGTCTTTGCATATCATCCAGATTGTGGTATAGTCTTCTGAGAGAGGTGGTATGAGCACTAACTTGAAGAGAGAATATTAGTTGAACTGTCAAATTAAAATATCCTCTTTCCAAAGACACTTTTAATTGTGTGTACACTATTTGTTTTATATACACTGTATTTGTTTTTATAATATCATGGATCCCATCTTGGGATCCAGGTGTCTGAAGGAGTAACACCTACACTTGGGGGTTGATATGCACAAAACATGTACACCCATAATTGTCCACATATTCTTTACAGGTAAACATGGGTAAAAATGTAAACATTTACCACCTATTATTGTCATTTTTAAAAATAAAAATCTGGATTTGAGTTTTGGTATTATGTAAAAAATATGTTTAATTATGTATTTTATTCCTTTAAATCTGCAGTCTTAAACATATGTTAAAGCCATTTAGATTCATCAGATTAATCTACTCCCGAGTAGATTTGCAATGGATTACACCATCAAATTGCTAAAGGTGTGTGTGTGTATCATGAAGCACCAAATTAATTGTTCTCATTTCCTAACTTGTTAAACTTGTACAGGCAAGAACCTGCTTCTTATTACTCTCCAAAAATACTCTATTCTATTAGACATTATTTTGTTTGACTAAAGGTAGCCTAATCAAATGGGATTAAATAAAAGCAGAGATTAAGATTATTTTAGGGTAAAGAAAAATCACTTAAAATATAGACTCACACATAATAAAAATAAAGATTTTATACGATGGGAGGTGGGTACAAATTTCTCCAAACATCACAGAAACTTCTGATGTATACAGCCATGAAAGGGTGTGGTAATTATAGACTTCCTCAGAAAGCTAAAGAGAAGCATTGAGTAAAGACAATCTCATCACAACTAAAGTCAAGCAGCCGGTAAATATGATTTTGTTTAAACATTAATATGCCTAAGTACTGAATGTGAAAGCAATGCTTTTCATAGATAACAGGTGGTGGTGGTGAATGAATGTGTGAAAACAAAATGCTGTTTTAGGATTTCAGAGGACAGTCGAAAATTTAATACAAGATAGTGCTGTACAAACGAAGCCAAGTGAAAGGTGTTGCCAGTTTTGTGAATGAACACTTGTTGATGAAATGAAATTAACGTGACTGCTTTTTTATTTTAAATGTAAATATAGTACGGTCTGGATCTGTAGTGTCACGACAGATACTCTGTTTGGAAAGGATTAAAAGGATTGCAAACAGGACATACTCCAGTATAGGTTTCCATTGCTGAGAACTCATTGGTAAAATTCCTACAATGAGTAGAGGAAGACAGTGCAGGGGGAAAGTATCTCTTGGTAACCTAAATCCTGCAGACCACTCTTGTCTCCTGGTGAATATTTCAATTTTCAACTTTCCATAAGAAATTTGTTGAGGAAGAGGGAAAGAATTTAAATATCTGTTTATCCAAAGACAATGGCTGGTTTGTCCATGCAGTACCAAGAATACAGTTCAATTCAACAGCATCCAACATTGTCCTGCAACCTCGGTGCTCAACAGGGAGACTACAACCCACCCATCAGACATATGGATATATTTTTCCATTCACGTACACCCACGACATGATTTAAATGATTATGTGACTGTTTTCGCTTCCTCTGGTTCAATGTTGTTCAATATAACTTTAAAACTAGTGTATAACTATTAAAAAGTCAACATTGTCTCTATACTTGCATAGGTAGTCCTAGACTTACAACAGTTCATTTAATGATTGTTCAAAGTTATAACGGCACTGGAAAAAGTGACTTATGACCATTTTTCACAGTTACAACCTTTACAGCATTCCCATTTTGATGATCATGTCATCAAAGTTCAGATGCTTGGCAGCTAGTTCATACGTATGACGATTGCGGTGTCCCAAGGTCAGGCGATTAACTTTTGCAACCTTTTGACAAGCAATGTCAGTTGGGAAGCCAGATTCACTTAACAACCAGATTATTAACTCATCAACTGCAATGATTTACTTAGCAACTGTGGCAAGAAAGTTCAAAAATGGGGCAAAATTCACTTAACAAATGTCTCACTTAACAACAGAAATTTCGGACTCACTTGTGGTTTTCAGCGTGGAATATCTGTATAGGTCTAGATCAGTGTTTCTGAGACTTAGCAACATTAAGATATGTAGACTCTAAGTCCCAGGATTCCCCAGCCAGTTGAGGAATTCTGGGAGTTGAAGTTCACATATCTTAAAGCTGCACTGCTCTAGAAAGTATCCAATGTTGCATGTAACCAATTTCATTGTAATTTTTACAACGACAATAAAGATTATTATTATTTGTTGCGAATTGCATTGGCTGCTAAGTATATTAATCATCAGCTGCTTCCAGTCTAGTTAGTTGCTCCAGTTGCAGGGACTTTGAATATAAAATATACTTGAAAATAATAGCTTTGAAAAAATGCAGCTTGACAGATGCTTTCATATTAAACAAATTTCTTCTGCTGTTCCCCTCCCCCACCTTTCCCTTGGGTGTGGCTTTCTAGATTCTACATGCAATATCCGAAACCTGTTGCTCCTGAGCACCTGGTTACTTATAGGTTTTCTCTTCTTTTTCCCTAGCCAATCATGGATTTGAATCTCACCAGGCAGTCACTTTCCAAAGCCATTACTGCATTTGCCCTGGATCTTTATAATACGTTAAATTCCAATAAACTTTGCAAAAATGTTTTTTTCTCCCCTGCAAGTATTTCAACGGCCCTGGGCATGGTTTTAATTGGTGCAAGCGGGAATAGTAAAATGCAGATAGAAAAGGTAAGCAAAACCATGATAGGCTTCCTGACAACAACTTGTTTTCTTGTTTGGAGAGGGTGATTCAAAAATGTATCGCATAATGCTGGAAGACGAAAGCTGAAGTTGAGGCCCATGGAAGATTTTGAGCAATGAGGTTGTCGGAGGTAGACTTATGCAAATGACACATTTACCTAAACCAGGGGTCTGCAAAGTCGGCTCTTTTAAGACTGGTGGACTTCAACTCCCAGAGTTCCCCAGCCAGCATAGCTGGGAGTTGAAGTCCACCAGTCTTAAAAGAGCCGACTTTGCAGACCCCTGACCTAAACCAAAGGTATTAATTACATCAATTGTCTGCTTTAGAGAAAACAGACTGTGGAGGTTCTTTGGGAGTGAACTTCCATTGCATTCAAAGTCAGTTGAAAAGGAGTTTGTAAAATTGAAGTTTTCCTATGCATTTATTTTTTAAGACGAGGGAATAAATGGGGAACTCATCAAATTTGCAGACGACACCAAGCTGGCAGGAATAGCCAACACTCCAGAAGATAGGCTTAAGATACAGAAGGATCTTGACAAACTTGAACATTGGGCACTATCTAATAAAATGAAATTCAATGGCGAAAAGAGTAAGGTTCTACATTTAGGCAACAAAAATGAAACGCACAGGTACAGTGTAGGTGGTACCTTGCTCAATAGCAGTAACTGTGAAAGGGATCTTGGAGTCCTAGTAGACAACCATTTAGATATGAGCCAACAGTGTGCAGCAGCTGCCAAAAAAGCCAACACAGTTCTAGGCTGCATAAACAGAAGGATAGAATCAACATCACGTGAAGTGTCAATACCACTTTATAATGCCTTGGTAAGGCCACACTTGGAATACTGCATTCAGTTTTGATCACCACGATCTAGAAAAGATGTGGAGACTCCAGAAAGAGTGCAGAGAAGAGCAATAAAGATGATTAGGGGACTGGAGGCTAAAACATATGAAGAACAGTTGCAGGAATTGGGTCTGTCTAGTTTAATGAAAAGAAGGACCAGGGGAGACATGATAGCAGTGTTCCAATATCTCAGGGGTTGCCACAAAGAAGAAGAAAGTCAAACTATTCACCAAGGCACCTGAGGGTAGAACAAGAAGCAATGGGTGGAAACTAATCAAGGAGAGAAGCAACTTAGAACTGAGGAGAAATTTCCTGACAGTTAGAACAATTAATCAGTGGAACAACTTGCCTCCAGAAGTTGTAAATAATCCAACACTGCAAGACTCTCCCATTTTGCTTTTTCTAGTTTATAGCGATTATTATTATTATTATTATTATTATTATTATTATTATTATTATTATTATTATTATTATTATTATTATTATTATTATTATTATTATTATTATTATTATTCCGCCCTTCTCCCTTCTGGGACTCGGGGCGGTGTAAGGCACTAATAAAAGTCAATGATATAAAAAATAAAATATAGTTAAAATGTATTAAATAGCTAGCCTGACTAAAATCCTGTTAAAAACCCTTACTAAAACCCTTACTAAAAAACCCTTACTAAAACAATTTAAAAACTACGCCAAATTAAATTTGAAGTTATGCAATTTTGCTAATATAGCTGCATAGAGCTATACTTTTCTTAATTAGTGCAGTAAAATAAGTAAACTCTTTTTCCTGTTTCTGCTTTCTGTTCAGCATCGCATGTTCATAACTGATAACAGGAGACAATAATCTCTGCACTTGAACGTCCCGCCAAAGGAATTAGACTGTAATTTTCATTTTACTAGTCATTTGGAGGGCATCCGTTTAGGAAAAAATTGGCCTATTCTCCCAAACCAAATTCAGCGACTGAAGATACCTACTGAATATTCCCTATAGAGTTATCCAACCATTCTTCAATGGGCATAAATCTCTTTTAAGATTTGATGAAATTTGCTCTTCCTCCAGTTGCGATTTTTTTTCTGCTTCTGTTCCCACTCACTGCAGTTCCTTGCCTTCCAACCAAGGTAATGGGTGGCGCAAAGCCTAAACAATTTGGCACATCTTGACATGCCTTTGGATGGTGTTGCAACAAGGCAATATTCCATTACATCTAAGGGTGACTTAATCCTTATACACTTGTGGGCTAGGCATGAGATGACATCAGAAATTTTTTTTTGGAAGGCAATATCTTGAGTGTATTGCCAAAAGAATATTTGTATGCCTGGGACATGTTTGTGTTATGTTTAGGTAGAAATAGAGACTAATTAGTGGTGTTTGTTATAAAAAACATAAAGTTGTTGTAAATCATGACAATTTTGCACATGGAACATACTTGGAATTTTGAGTGCATATCATGAGTGCATTTGCGAATATGGAGAATTGTACAGTCATGAAGTTTACCAAAACAAAATAATCGCACAAGCTTCTCTTTGCTCAAAGGCATTCTGCAAATAAATATAACCCAGAAGATGCTGCTTTGTTTTGCAGTAGGTTATATTTGATTACAAAAGAAATATTGTTGGTGGTTTTAAGTTCAGATGGAGACGCAAACCAGTTGGGACCAGTTTCCTTGTTTGCAGATGCCATGTAGCCTGTCTGTTTACTTGCTTGTTTGTCTGACTGCTTATTTACATTAGAAATAAGGTCTCTGCTTTTTCATTCTGTTTTGATTGCAACTACTTTTGCTATAGGTGCTACACCTTGCTCCAACTCCTGGAGAAGCAGGACTACTTGATTCTGAAAGAAGAATAGCTGAACTTGACCCAGAATCTGTGAGACAAGACATACCTCTTCCAGCAGTATGTCCAAAAACATTGTTAAACCACAGAATGATATAATTTATCAAATTATGTGTCCCTTCCAGTACTTTGGTCAATAATGCTTTGTGGGCGGACTCAGGATGAGCTATTATATATGGTAGTGGTGGAGATAAGGTTCCACAGTATCAGAAGAACTATGTAGCCTCAGCATCATAGTTGCACAGTACACAAAAAACCAGACCCCAAAATAGGAAAGCAATGAAAAATACATGTACTAACACTGTAGGAATACAGCCAGAGCAGTGGTGGGATTCAAACAATTTACTACCAGTTCTGTGGGTGTGGCTTGGTGGGTGTGGCTTGGTGGGCGTGGCAGGGGAAGAATACTGTAAAATCTCCATTCCCACCCTAGTCCAGGGGAAGGATACTGCAAAATCCCCATTTCCTCCCGATCAGCTGGGATTCAGGAAGCAGAGAATAGATGCGGATGGGGCCAGTTAGAGGTGGGGTAAAATCTACTTACCTTCACAACCTGTTTGCAAATGTGAGCGCATGCGCCACATCCGCGCATGTGTAGAGCATCAAAAATGGACCTGATGATGTCCGGGCAGGTGGGTGGAGCCTGCTACCGAGTGTGCCTGAAAGATAAGCAGAACAATGAGGGGGGAGAAATCGGCTATGACACGTTATTTAGATTAGCTAGAAAGAAGGAAATCCTGCTTTCTAGCTAATATAAATCGCTAATAAAAATCGTCTGAAATACCACATGTTTTTACTACTAGTTTGGGCAAACTGGTAGCTTTTTTTTACTACCAGTTCGGATGAACCGATCTAAACCGGTAGCATTTCACCCCTCAATTAGGGGCCATAGAAGTCTCGGGGGGTGAGTGTGGGTGGAATGCTATTCCAAATCAGGCACCATATAAAGCTTTCCACCCCTCTACATCTCTGGCACATTTGGTGCATAATCCTTATGAGAGAAAGATTCAAAATCTATAGGAGAGAACTTAATTACCATAAGAACCTGTGAATACTTAAATGGCTGTCACAGTGATCCTAGCTGAGCACCAAGGACTCATTTATCTGAAGGCAGACTGAGGTTGCTACTTACCGGTGACCTACTTTAGTTTTACCACTTTGGGAGGCAATTGTGGAAATGTAATCTTGGAGGCTTATGTTTTATTTAATATACCAGTTTCATTTTTTTAAAATAATCAAGTCAGGCAACTCAGAGAACTTGTGTGCCCCGAGAGAGAGATTAGCAGGTCCCCTGACAGAAATGGGCACCAAAGTTGACTGACCTGCCGTGAAATAAATTTAATCTTGTGACACGTTTCCTGCCTTTTATGCCAAGGAGACAGCAATATAATTACCTTTATTTAGTTTCCAATCTTCTCTTTCATATCTTGACTAGGAAGGGGCAGTTTACTCAGAGTTCAAGCAGCTCCTACTTCAGCTGAATAACCTCAGCCACGGTTACCAGCTGAAACTGGCCAATAATTTGTTCATGCAAAAAGGATATCAATTTCTTCAGGTAAGGCCTCTCTCCTTTAAATAAAGTTAGAGCCTTTTCATTGCTTGCCAAGTATTCTAGATTCAGTGTGTGCAATCGTCACGTAAAGCTGGGAAATACCCAGTGCTGGATCTGTCAGTCGGTGTGGGCAATACGGAAATAGATGAACCAGTTAGCCGGCTCAAGTTCAAAGCAGCTTCTTATGTTGTAATCCTAACTTTCCATCGTTTCTTTAAGAAACGATGGAAAGTGGAGAGCTCATATCCAAGACTTGCTGATTCTTTGCAGCATTCTAAGCCATTGTTAAAAATGGTGGTCTTAACTGAGGCCATATTCAGTTTGACGTTATATTGCCTTAGTTCAGGGGTGTCAAACGTGTGGCCCACGGCCTGGATGCATCACAAACTGGCCATGCCCACTCCCATTTTAGCGAAAGGGAAAAAAGTCACGATATTTCACATGATGACAACATGACTCTCAGTGGTAGGATTCAAATTTTTTTACTACAGGTTCTTTGGGCATGGCTTGGTGGGCGTGGCATGGCTTAGTGAGTGTGGCTTGGTGGGTGTGATAGGGAAAGGATACTGCAAAATCCCCATTCCCTTCCCACTCCAGGGGAAGGAAACTGCAAAATCCCCATTCTCTCCCTAGCCCATAACCTGCTTTCCAGCTCTGTTCTCCTGTGCAGGGCAACAAAAGAAGACCCAGCAATCAGCTTGGAGGCAGCAACAGACCGACCATCAGCTGCGACTCGGAAGCTGGGAGACAGAGAATAAATGGGGGTGGGGCCAGTCAGAGGTGGTATTTGTTGATTCTCTGAACTACTCAAAATTTCCGCTACTGGTTCTCCAGCCTCTGATGAGGCTGCGAGTTTGACACCCCTGCTTTAGATCCAACAGAGGAGGAAAAAATGGGTCTTTTCTTTTTGAGTCACCATGAATATTTTAACATTCCATTCCCCAAGCATTATGTTCTGGTTAGGATTACCCAGATGTCCAACAAAAGGAAAAGGCGCCATCCTTTTTGTCCTCATGTCCTTGTTCTGGCAGGCATAGCCTTAAAATCAAGTGTTGTCCAGCTTTTTGAAGAGAGTTAGTCGTCAACTTACAACAATTCTTTTAGTAAAAGTTACTAAAACTTACTGAAAGTTCAGAGTTACAAGGGTAACGAGAAAAGTGATTGTTTTTCACACTTACGGCCATTGCAGCATCCCCACGATCGCACGATCAAAATTCAGATGCTTGGCATGGTTGCAGTTGTCATGTGATTCCCCTTTTGCAACCTCCGACAAGCAAAGTCAAGAGGGAAGCCAGATTCACTTAACAACCGTGTTACTAACTTAACAATTGCAGTGATTCACTCAACAACTGTGGCAAGAAAGGTGGTAAAATGGGACAAAATACACTTAACAGCTGACAACAGAAATTTGGGGGTCGTAAGTTGAAGACTACCTGTATTTTCCTCAGCAGCTTTTCTCCACAGGGCAGGACTTCTCTAATATGTGCTAACCACAAGTTTACAAGCCCTACTCATTAATTACTTGATTAGTACCCACAGGTCATTTTACACAGTTGCCTGAAATTAACTAGACCTCTATCAGTTACAAATGGAAGGCTTTTGCCTCCTAATTGTATTAGCATAATCCTTTAATTGAAAAACTGATCTTTCTGATGCTGAAAGAAGTTCATTTCATATCCACACAGACCTGAATACATTTTTGGCGGTCATTCACTGTAATTTTTGCGATAAGAAAGTTAAAGAGTTAGGGTCTATGGAGATTCTCAATCATCCAGGTCATGGTTGTCCCAAAGGTTCTTTTTCAAGAGGCAATTGAACTTTCAGAAAGTCCAGTTGCCTCTTGAAAAAGCACCTTTGGGTTAAAGAGTTAGGGTATCCTCCTTTCCCACAAATTTGTCCTCCTTTCCACTCGTCCACATCCTCCTTTGTCTGTTCAGCTCTTTGATAGACTTGATTCTAGCAGATCTGAAAGTCCCTTTTCTGTGGGAAAGCATAATAAATTAGAGATCTTCCTGAGCAAAGCTTTGGTGGGCGGGGAAATGCTTGTAGGGACATGGTGGCTCAGTGGCTAATTTATTTATTTTATTTTATTAAATTTATACCCCGCCCTTCTCCTTGTTAGGACCCAGGGCGGCGCACAGGCATTATTAAAACCACAAAATACAATATCAATTAAAATATATTAAATTACTAGACCCGTGCTAAAAACCCATATTAAAACCATACCAAATTAATTTATTTTTAAAAAGTCAGAAGTAGGGGCTATCCTAGGCCGGCTTGTTGGAATAGAAACGTCTTAAGACGTTGGCGGAAGAGGCGGAGGTCCGAGATAGTGCGAAGGTCGGGGGGTAGGTCGTTCCAGAGGGCCGGGCCTGCCACAGAGAAGGCCCTTCCCCTGGTGTCGCCAACCGGCATTGCCCCGCTGACGGCACCCGGAGAAGACCCTCTCTGTGGGAGCGGATCGGACGAAGGGATGTATGGGGCAGGAGGCGGTCTCGTATATAGCTAGGCCCCGAGCCATGGAGCGATTTAAAGATGGTCGTCAGCACCTTGAAGCCCACTCAAAAGGCCACAGGCAGCCAGTGCAGCTCGCGCAGGAGAGGTGTTACGTGGGTTTGCCTTGAGGCACCCATAATCACCCGCGCAGCCGCATTCTGTACTAACTGTAGCTTTCGAGTGCACCTCAAGGGGAGCCCCATGTAGAGAATGTTACAGTAATCCAGCTGGGATGTCACGAGCGCTTGAGTGACTGTGCGAAGGGCTCCCCGGTCCAGTAAGGGGCGCAACTGGCGTATCAGGCGTACCTAAGGCGCTGAGCTTGTTGATCAGAAAGTTCGGCAGTTGGAATCCCTAGTGTCGTGTAACGGAGTGAGCTCCCATTACTTGTCTTAGCTTCTGCCAACCTAGCAGTTCGAAAGCATGTAAAAATGCAAGTAGAAAAATAGGGACTACCTTTGGTGGGAAGGTAACAGCATTCTGTGCACCTTTGGAGTTTAGTCACTCCGGCCACATGACCACAGAGACGTCTTCGGACAGTACTGCCTCTTCGGCTTTGAAACGGAGATGAGCAACTGCCCCCTAGAGTTAGGAATGATTAGCACATATGTGCGAGGTGAATCTTTACCTTTAGGCTTGTTGGATTTGTGTCTTGCCTCTTCATGTAAGAAAAATTCCTAGCATTTCACAAGCAAAATTCTGCTGATTAAAAATGCATCACCTCAGGATGTGTTTTTCTTCCCTCCTCTCATCAAATTTTTCCAGCAATATCTCACAAGTACTAAAGAAATCTACAGCGCTATGGTGCAGATAGTGGATTTTTACCTTGCTACTGAAGAAACAAGAAAGTCAATTAACCTTGAAATTTACAAGCAGACCCAAGGTAAGAAAGGCAAGGGTTTCTTGTCCCGACAGTAGATTACCCTCACTTAATGACCCTAAAAGTCACAGGCAAGTGGCACTGTTGCTAAGTGACATGATTGTTAAAAATTACATGATTGCAATTTGAAATTTCATTGCTGGCTTGTCCATTGGCTCTGCTTATTAGAAACCAATTGTGAAGGAGCTGAATCTTGCCCAGGTGAGTTCGAGGATGCCGTAATAGTCATAAATGTGAGGACTGGTGGTAAAGTTACTTTTTCAGAACTGTTGTAATTTTGAATGGTCCCTAAATGAGGCTGTTATTAAACAAGGACTACCTGTACTCCATTCTGCAGACATTCTGCAGGGTTGCCACAAAGAAGAGGGAGTCTATTCTCCAAGGCACCTAAGTGTAGAACAAGAAGCAATGGGTGGAAACTAATCAAGGAGAGAAGCAACTTAGAACTGAGGAGAAATTTCCTGACAGTTAGAACAATTAATCAGTGGAACAACTTGCCTCCAGAAGTTGTGAATGCCCCAACTCTGTAAGTTTTTAAGAAGATGTTGGATAGCCATTTGTCTGAAATGATATAAAGTTTCCTGCCTAGGCAGGGGGTTGGACTAGAAGATCTCCAAGGTCCCTTCCAACTCTGCTATTGCATTATTGACATTGCAAAATAAATTGAAACTTTTTAGGCAGGTAGAGGTAAAAAATTCAAACTGTGGATAAGTCACAATTCTTTAAACAGAAAAAGGAAAAAAACCTTCCCCCAAAGCCTAGAAATTTGTTCTCAGTCAGTATTGCCAAAATGGAACTAAACAGATCTATAGGCAACTTCCTATTTTCCCAAGGGATTCTTAGTTCTTACACGAGTCTTCTCTTCTAGCTATCTATGCATCTTTTTCCATGTGATATATTATGGATGAAAGCTTCTGCAGCCTATTTGCTTTTATGAAAAGGTGAACCTGAATATCCTAGAGATGAGAAATAGGTATAGACTGAAAAAATAAATGTCTATGGAGATTCTCAGTCATCCAGGTAGGTTTCTTGGAGGAGAAACCACAAAAAGAATTGTAGGACTATAGACTTGACAATAAAATTGGGAAAACATAGTAAAATAAAATAATGGCAAACCATAAATTATTACTGCCAAGAAAACTCCATGTTTCCAGACATTTACTTGAAGAAGGCTTCCTCTTTGCTTATGCTTTTCAATAGATGTCTAAAGATGCTTGGAAAGTCCATGGTTTTGGACATCAGCCCCAGGAAATCCTTGTCAAAATACATATAAGTCTATATGGTGTAGCTTAGAATGAGTAAAATAAAGAGCAATTTCATGCACAGCAGAGTTAGATAACTGATGGCTGTAAGAAACTCCTTGAAGATATGAGACTTAATTGACTGGAGAATTTTGGGAGTTGAAGTCCATATATCTTGATGGTGCTAAATTGAGAAACACTGCTCTAGAGCAGGGCTATTAAACTTGCGGCCCGTGGGCCAAATGTGTGTTATGCGTGCCCATGCCTGGTTTAGCAAAAGGGAAAAAATTCACAATACGTCACGTGACACTGCAATGCTGACACGAGTTTGACACCCCTGCTCCAAAGTATTACCTGTTAGTGAAAATAAGCAATGTGGTTTGCCAACCTACTTATTCCCTATTTAAATTTGTAGATCTTCCCATTCATCAACAATTCTAATTTCTCCTAACCTACCAACTTTCCATTTTTTTATATTGATTTTATTTTTAAAAAAGGGTATGCTATGCACCATTCAGTATGCCCTTAGTCTATAAAATATTGTTCAGGTAGATACAAGGAATATTTCCTTACCAGGGAAAAAAAAAAGGCAAGCACACAATTCATTTTGTTTCCCATATCCACTCATATTTCTTTTTATCTTAGGAAACATTAAGGAACTTTTTGCTCCAGGTGTGATTGGACCACAAACGGTGCTGGTGCTGGCCAATGCCATTTACTTTAAAGCAACTTGGCAACATCAATTTGATCCGAAGTATACAACTGAAAGACATTTTAGGCTGAATGAGGTATTGTAGTGCTACATAAAATATCATTATAGTACAGTACGGCAATAGGTGACCTTTTAAATATGACACAATATGGCATGACTTGACTATATGTTTGAATATAACTGATGCGCTACCAACGTTCAGAGTTGTTCTATCGTTCATATGTAGGGAACCTGTGTCCTTTTAGATTATGGTGGACTACCATTTCCATAATGTGTGATGAATAGCCCGTTGGCTAGGGCCAATGGATGTTGAAGTCCAACAACATCTGAAGGAACTACAAGGTTACACAATCATTTAAAGTTACAGATTGGCTGACTTTCCAGTAACACAGAATACTGGGTTAGTATACATCATTGGATAGAAGTGGGAAAGATCTATACCCAAAGATACCTGTTATTGATAATTTCCCCCCTGATATTGGCCATTCCCTTTATAATGCCAAATATAAGAAACTCCACTATGGAGATTCTCAGTCATCCAGGTCATGGTTGTCCCAAAGGTGTTTTTTCAAAAGGCAACTGGTCTTTGTTACTCAAAGCCTACTCAAACCAAGTCCAGTTGCTTTTTGAAAAAACACCTTTGGGACTCCATTGTTTTATTTTTCACAGTTAGACAGTTTTCACTCAGCATGTTCTTCCTTCTACTCACTCAAATCTCTTTCCTTCTTATTTAAAACCTAGTAGCTTGATTTTACTCCTCTACAATATACAGAATAGAGAGAGAAACTTCTGCAGAGATTTTTATTTCTTTATAAACACAGTTATTTCAATGGCTGAAGGCAGGGCTCCTGTTTCTCTATCTCCTTGTAGCAACTACTGGTGGAGATGCCAGCAGTTGTCTAAATAAAGTCAAAGCAATGGTGGCAGCCATCTTGAGACTTTTAATCTAAGGTTGAGCCTGAAATTCTTTAGAACAAACCTGGATATGATCTGCTCCAGGGTCAATGGAGCAGCAGGCAGAAGCAGACCAAAGGAAGTCCTCATTTAGCAAACATAATTGGGACTAGCAACTTGGTTGTTAAATGAAGTGGTTGTTAAGTGAAACTGGGACTATTCTTATGAACTTATTTTAGGTTTCCTTTGATTTCCAGATCTGTTAAGGATGTAAATGCAAGGATTGCTTGTAAAGTTACTTTATCACCATCGTACCTGCAAATGAGGCAGTAGCTAAACAAAGACTACTTGTATACCCAGTGAAGTTGCCAACCTCAGTACAAACGGATAGGGTGACCACTAGGTGGCAACAGAGAAAAGAAAGGGGAAAAACATGCTGCCTATTGGATTTTGTAATGTGGATTTGTTAGCTCTAGTAGTAGTACGACTTCAAAGAGTTGCTCCATCCCTAAGAGAATTCTCTGAGCCATAATTACTACTGTTTGTCTGCACAAAGGGCTTAAATATGCAAGGTCTGGTTAGCTGAAGACATGCGCTCCCTGCAATATAAACTTCAACTCGTGATTAAAGCTTGGACGGAATAGGCTTGCCTTGGGGTCTAGAGCACTTTATTTACACCCATGGACACAAGCCATTTTTGCAGTTGCCTTGACACTTGCAGAAGCTTTAAACCTTAGGCTGAGCCTAATGGCATATGTTGCCAAAAATCCTTAAAAAATCCCAAACAGCCACGAGCAAGCTTTTGATCCGCACAATGCCTTTTTTTGATCGAGAGGAAGTCAAAGTCATTCCTCCATCTGCAGCTGGATTGATACCATGCTTTCTACTACTCAACATCATAAAGAGCAGTTCTAATAAAAACAAGAGTGGTGTTCCATGTTCTGTCCTCACTACATGTTAGTCTGTGTGCAGCTCGACGTGCAGCTAAACCAACCTATCCTCCAATAAAACACACCGTGTGCATAGATCTGAATGCTTTATTGAAAGAACAGGATATGGTGAAACTGGGGAAAATAGGGATACATGCAATGAGAGCCAAATACAAGATAGGCAGTATTGAGTTACTGCTGAACATAACAATTAATAAATACAAGCAATTTAAATCTCACCAGCGATGCTCTGTGTGTGGGATGGGTTTGTCCTTGGATGATCATGTGCCACAGGTTAAGATGGATTTTTCTTTGTGCTTCTGCCTTCTCCAAATCGTAAAGGAAAATGGAGTCTGACTTCCCAGCATGCACTTGGTTTGAGAGTGTGTGCTGATGGGTAAATGGGTTGGCTTCAAACAATATACTTTTGTCTCACCTGCCACTAGATGGGGCTAGAGCGCAACAGCAGTATATAAAGATCATATATGTCGGGGCATATTTATCCCTCTGGCCACTAGATGGGGCTAGACAGCAACAACACTATGTAAAGGTAATATGCTGGGGCATGACAATCCAACTTTCTCTGGTCTAGCCTTATAGCCCTAGAGAGGAAGTCCTTAAGCTCCACACAACTGTTTCCTCTCTTAGAAGAACATAAGTTTGGACTTCTGCCTGCGGGACGTCTGCTCACTTGGAACTCCCACAGCAGTTGGACAATATATTTTGGAAAATCTGAAGATTGTAATATAGTGTATGAATTTGGAAAACAAATCTCCCTAAAATATTATGAACATGAACTATGAAAAAATGGAGTGTGGATTTATATTGACAACATATCACACATGTAAAATTTTCTACTCTGTAATTTACTTAACCCTTCTTTCAATGTAACTACTTGCCAAATTTGCATGTTACCAAATCCTAGTTCTGTATTTCGTTTTCCGCTTCCAAAAGTCATAAACTGTACTATGTTGGTCTTTAACATAAGAGGATGTTTTATATCTTAAACATGTATCTACTCCTATCTTTGGAAACAGAAGGAAACTAAACTTGTCCATATGATGTATCAGAGAGGGAGATTTAAACTGGGACACACAGATGGGAAAAGTGCCCAGATCCTCTGCCTGCCATACGTTGATGAACTTTTGTCCATGATTATAATATTACCAAATGACATCAGCCATCTGGAGCAGGTAAATCCAAAGCACAGCGCTGAAACATAAAACATTATGTATTTATTTCACTGTTTCTGCAACCTACTTCAAACTTAACAGTACATACATAAAGCACTCACCAGGTTTCTAGATTTTTAAATTTAGCCTGCAAATATTATGCTTCTTCCACACTGTGCAGTATCTGATGACTGCTTCAATTAATCATACTTTTCTATTATGTCTTAAAAAAAGGAGGCTACAACCACCAGGATCCCAATGAATTAGGAAACAAACTTCATGCTTTCAAATCCTGGTTAGCTTCATTCATGTCAGCCCTAGTTTAATTATGCCTTCAAAAGGCATAATGGGCATGTGCAGACTATGTATTAAACCAGGTCAGGTAACATCCTATCAGATGGATTCTCACTAAGTATAAATCTTGGATAATATTATTCTTACCAAGCTTTTTACAGAGCAAATAAATGAACAAGTTAATTAGCACATTGTATCCTGCATGCATGTCTGATTTCTGAGTTTATGGTAAAGAATATTGTGCAAATACTGTAAATAGATTAACTTAGCAACCAGGTTAACCATTGTGTGAATGCAGCCAATAGGAAGCTACGGTTAATTCCCTCAGAACATTTAGAGAAGTGAAAAAAGAAAATGATGGCTGCATAGGCATAAACACCTTCAGGGCCCTACTAACACTGCATTTATTGAAGGTAGTTGAGTTACCTGCAGGTGGCAATGCTGTTGAAGAAAATATTGTACCAGCTTGTTGTCTGAAGGCACTCTCCAGTCTATGGTTTAACAGCATGCTTGTAGTAGCACCTTTTGGGCATTAGAGGGAGCTAACAGAAAAGAAAAGGAAGGGAATTAAGATTCTGCCATGTAGAATGAAACATTGGTTTCAAGAGAAGTTCCATCAGATCCCTGTTCACTGTTGCTCAGTGTTTGGTAATTAATTCAAGCTAGATAAAATCAGGATTTAAGTGAGGGAAATGTTATTTTCTTTTAAAAATGTGTATATGCGAGGATAGATGTAAAACCCAAGTTACCAAGTGAAATATAATCTCTATGTGACCATAGGGATTTATTGTTAAAATGATAAATTTCTACCTGGATTTAGTTTCCATCCATCCATCCATCCATCCATCCATCCATCCATCCATCCATCCATCCATCCATCCATCCATCCATCCATCCATCCATCCATCACAGGATAGTTGTGTTGGTCTACTGCAGTGGTTGGCAAACCGCGGCTCGCGAGCCGGGAGTGGCTCTTTGGCCCCTTGAGTGCGGCTCTTCCTCCACCCAGCCACGGGCAGACACTGGGAGCTGCACGCCCACTTCCCTCCTCCCCCAGCGGGCGGGCGGGCGCGGGGAGCACCGAAGGCTGAAGCTCCCTAAGTGCCGCCCAGTCCGTCCAGGTGCCGCACGCCCACCTCCGTCCCAGCCCGTGTGCCGGACAGCCCTGGAAAGTGCCCCTTGGTGCTCTCTGCGGGCGGCTGTTGCTGCTGCTGCTGCTCCCGAGCCCCGCGACATGCAGTTCTCGCCGTCCGAGCAGCCCAGCTGTCCTGCCCGATGTGCCTGCCGGGCAACGAGGGGCACTTTCCAGGGCTGCCCGGCACATGGGCTAGGAGGGAGGTGGGCGTGCGGGGCCCGGACGGACTGGGCAGCGCTTAGGGAGCCACAGCCTTTGGTCCTCCCCGCGCCTGCTCCTGGCTCACTGGCTCACTGGCTCGCTGACATGCCGGGCTTTCCGCTGCTTCAGAAGGGGGGGGAGGGAGAGACTTACACAGAGAGAGACAGACAGAGAGAGCCAGAGGGGGAGGGAGGGAAAGACAAACAGAGAGAGGGAGGGAGAGAGAGAGGGATTCACACACACATTCACACACAGTGACAGATGGGTGGAGGGAGGAGAGAGGGACAGATACAGAGAGAGAGAGAGTGACAAAAAGAAAGAGAGAACGAGAAAGAAAAATAGAAAGAAAAAGAAAGTGGGAGAGAGAGAGAGAGAGAGAAAGAAAGAGAGAGAGAGAGAGAGAGAAAGAAAGAAAGAACTTATGACCACAATTGAGCACAAAATTTTGGTTGCTAAGCAGGACCGTCATTAAATGATTTTCATCACATTTTCCAAGTTGGCCACGCCCACCTGGTCACATGACCGCTGAGGCACTCCCATAGAACAGGCCACACCTTTTGGCTCTCAAAAGAAATTTCAATTGTGGTACTGTTGATATTTGGCTCTATTGACTAATGAGTTTGCCCACCACTGGTCTACTGTAACAAATTTATAATTGCCTAAGACAGGGATGTCCAAACTTGGGAACTTTAAGACTTGTGGACTTCAACTCCCAGAATTCCCCAGCCAGCTATGCTGGCTGGTGAATTCTGGGAGTTGAAGTCCACAAGTCTTAAAGTTCCCAAGTTTGGACATCCCTGGCCTAAGAGATGAATGAATAGGGTAAAGACCACACATTTCACACCAGAAATAAATACTTATTTCATTGTATTTATGAAATAAGAGGCATAGCTTTTTTTGCTTCTTAAACTTTCTCCAAACTGCTGAAATGGAGCAGCATTCTTTTTATAGAAATTTTATTTTTTAATATTAAAAACAAGTAAAAAACATCATTCATCTCATGTTTTATACAACATGTCGTTCGGGCAAACGTTCTGTGCGACAGTGCTTATAATCACAAGCATATTTATCCATTTTCCTTTCATCACATATATATCACCTTTGTTTCACATAACAGCATTTTCATTTATCAGATCAATCTTTTCCCCACGATTATTCAATATATAAACAAGGTATTAAAAAAAAGGGAGGAGAGGAGAAAAGAAAGTCTTCCCATTTTATAGCATTGTTTTCCATTGTCTCCAGAGGTTACTTTCTCCCTCTAAAGGCAAAAATTTATCCCAGTTTTATAATAATATAATATGTATATTAAATCCCTTAAGTTTCCCTTTTTTCCAACCATTGATAAAACTTATTCCATATTTCATAAAATTGTTCGCTCTCTTGCTCTCTAACTTCAAATGTTAATCTACTCATCTCTGCACATTCCATAATTTTACAAATAACTTCTTCTTGTGAGGGTAGTTTCTCATTTCTCCAATTTTTTGCAAATACAATTCTAGCTGCTGTCAAAATATTTACAATTAAGTATTTCAAATTCTTATCAAACATTTCTGACGTAATTCCAAGCAAGAAAAGTTCAGGTTTAAAGTCTATGTGTTTTTGTGTCAAGAAATGGAGCAGCATTCTTGCTTGTCAGACTGGTGATACAATTGCAGGCCTTGAAGATGAAAAGGGATGTAATTGTAGCCTGCAGCTGTAATGGGCTGTAAGAGAAACCTTTGAAGACAGGAGGATGAGCTGCAGCCTAAACAAGGCTCTCACAAGGGAAATCTGAGTCCAGATTTCTAAAGGTGGAGAAAGCATCTCTGAAGGGACCCTCCCTAGTTCTCTGGAAACTAAAGGGTGGGGAAGGTAGTGCTTGCAAGGTTCTGTTACTGTAACCTTATCATAAAGGTAGTGTTAGTATTTATGGTTCTGGTTACCTATCTGGATTAAATTGCAGGGCTAATGGTACCTGACAAAAAGCATTCATTCCTAGCATAAGGTTCTGGATTGCAGGATATGCCTTCCAATTGATGTGTTTGATCACTTACACAATGAGTTCAATTTAAATGAAAACACACCCCATTTCACCATACGCATGAAAGTCGGGGCCTGCTATCCGGGTGCCCCATTACTTACTGCCAATTATGTTTAAACTACACAGGTGGAGGCTGCCCTGACCTGCAAGAATTTAGCAAGCTGGCTTTCTCCAGGAAACCTGAGGGAGCATTCTGTGGAAATATATATACCTCGCTTCAAGTTAGAAGCCTGCTATGATCTCAACCTGATGTTGCAAGGCTTGGGCCTCATTGATGTGTTCAGTGAAGCAAAAGCAGACCTCTTGGGAATGTCGCCTTCTCGCCAACTCTTCTTGTCCACAGTTGTTCACAAAGCTTATGTAGACATCAATGAAGTAGGGACTGAAGCAGCAGCTGCAACAGGTGTCGCAGTCTCTAACAGGAGCCTAGAACACCACGAATTATTTGTGGCTGATCACCCCTTCCTCTTTTGCATTCTGCATAATCCTACAAACACAGTGCTTTTCCTTGGGAAACTCTGCTGTCCTTGAAACTCGAGCAGTATTATTTGTTTTCTTGAAGCTTATTAAAGTGTACTCGAAACCACAAATGTTTCTGCAATAACTTGATTATAAAATGACAGTTACAATGTGCCTTGAATATATTGCTTAATTTCCTGTCCCACTCACACAAACACTTTTTTGGTACTGCATTTCTTAAGTTAATTCAGTAATATGTTCAGCATTATCTTTTCGAAAGCAGAAATAAATAGAATAGAATAGAATTCTTGTTGGCCAAGTGTGATTGGACACACAGGAAATTTGTCTTTGGTGCATATGCTCTCAATGTACATAAAAAGACAAGATACATTTATCAAGAATCATAAGGTACAGCACTTAATGATAGTCATAGGGTACAAATAAGCAACTGGGACACAATATCAATATAAATCGTAATGATATAAGCCACAAAGTTACAGTAGTGCAGTCATAAATGGGAGGAGATGGGCGATAGGAATGATGAGAAGACTACCGTATTTTTTGGAGTATAAGATGCAACTTTTTCCCTCTAAAAAGAGGCTGAAAATCTGGGTGCATCTTATACATCAAATACAGCATTTTTTTGCCTCCCAAAACCCTGCCCCCTTCACCAAAATGGCTGTGTGTAGCCTTATGGAGGCTTCCAGAGAGCTCCTGGGGGCCGAGGAAGGCAGAAATTAGCCTAAATCGGGGCATTTTTTGCCCCCTCCAGCCCCCTGCTGGGAGTCCTCTATAAGCCTCCATAGGGCTATGCATGCAATTTATTTGACACAAAAATGGCCCATTTTCGCGATAAATGGGGCTTTTTTGCTAATTTTTGACACCCCCCCAGGAGCACTCTACAAGACCCCCCCCCCCCAATGCTAGTCATGCTTTTTATTGGAAGAAAAATGGCCCTGTTTTCGCGGAGAAACTAGCAGTTTTGGGGAGGTTTGCAGAGTGCAAAAACACTTTCGGAAGGCTCTTTAATTGTTTCTGTGCCAGCAGAAACAAAGTCCTAAGGTTTGTCAGCAATTTCCTTCTCCAGGACATGGATAAATACACCTGGAAACATCAACCTACCTACTCTCTCTCTCTCTCTCTTTCTCTACCTACCTACCTACTGTGTTTGTCTCTCTATTTCTCTCTCTCTATCCTTCTACCTACCTACCTACCTACCTACACACACACACTCTCTCCCTACTCTCTCTCCCTCCCTCCCTCCCTCCCTCCCTTCTGTCTTTCTCTCTCTCTCTCTCTCTCTCTCTCTCTCTCTCTCTCTCTCTCTCTCTCTCTCTCTCTCTCTCTCTCTCCCTTTATCTACCTACCTACCTACCTACTGTATTTCTCTTTCTTTCTCTCCCTCTCTATCCCTCTATCTACCTGCCTACTTTTTTTTGTAATTTGCCTCTTCGAACCCTTGGTGCGCCTTATACTCCGGTGCGTCTTATATTCCGAAAAATATGGTAATAGTAATAGGAATTATATGAAAGGAACATGGTATGCAAAAATTGTGAATAATGTTACAGCACCTAGAATAGTCTTCTCCAATCCTAAAAGCTCACGATACGTTGGACTCCCTCTCTCCACAAATGTTGAGAAATGCTGCCTGGGAAGTATACAGGATATTGGTCAATATATTCAGAGGTCACCTGGTGGCAGTCTAGAACAGGTGGCATTGTGGCTGAGGAATTCTGGGCATTGAAGTCTTTGCACCTGAAAGTTGACAAGATTCAGAAACACTGGTCTAGAAGAATGTTATTTTCTCTGAGCAAGGAATCACTTTTCATGCTGAGCCTCAACAAATAACATACAGAATGCAAAACAGAAATATTTTTTTCCTGCAACCTTCTGGTCCTGAAGTGTAGTAGAAATAGCTTTAAATCATAGAGGTAAATTTCAAGGTTTATATCTCAGAAAATTAGAATATTACATGGAATCAATAAAACAAGGATTGTACATAGAACAATATACCATAAAGGAAAGTCTTTAACAGATGGAAAATGCATATGCACATTGAAATCTGAAAATTGCTCACTGTGCTGAGATGGAATTTTTAAAATGTATGTTGAAATTGGACAAATTAGCCCATCTATGGCTAAAACCTTGTAGGCATTTTCTGTTGCAAAGATTAGGAAATAATTTTTTTAGGGGGGAGGGGTATCTGAACCCCAGACAAGTTCTTCAATTCTCAGTCTGGATTTTCCTTCTCTAAAGCTCGCAGTTCCTATGAATCAACTACAATTATGGATGCTAAAGAATATTTGTATTGTTTTATCACTTTTATATCCTGTCAAATATAGCGCTACACACAAAGAATCTTCACATTCAACAAAGGTATGAGAACATGGTGATTCCTGCTAGAATAAGGTGTAGAATAGTCTGATGGTACTATAAGGGCATTTGGTTCATCCAAAAATAAGGCAGGGTACAGAATTTGCCTGACTTGTCTTGGCAAACAACACTGCATGACAAGAACGGTATTTCTTCACAAAATATTCCTAACAAGAAAATACAAGTGGATAAAAATGGCACAACACAGTGGGGCTATGTAAGTTTAAGACGCAATTGGATGGTAATTTAAACAGGTAACTGGCATCTTCATGCTTGTACCTGCATCTAGAATGAGACAGGAATACTTATTTGTCTTGAATTGTGTAATTGTTTTCATCAACTCCTCTTTACACTTCGATTTTTATAATTTTGTTGGTGGTGCAAAATTGAAAGGAAGGAAAAGCTGTCTCTTCTGTTCTGTCTCACCATCACCACTGCCACACTTCCAAGCTTTCTCAAGGTTGGAAGAAGAGAGGAGTAAGAAGAGAGAGAAGAAAGTGAGTGAATGTTGTTATTACTGCTGAATTCACAATAACAGTAAGAGATCCTGGGGTCCCGGGAGCTCACTCCAATACACGGCACTAGGGATTCAAACTGCCAAGCTGCCGACCTTCTGATTGACAAGCTCAGCCTCTTAGCCACTGAGCCACCGCGTCCATTATTATATTATTACAGAAGTGTAATAATGCATGGATTCACACTTGGAATAAACAAAACCAATATCTGATTTCTTTGAAGAACAATTGTTTGCTGAACTCTTATGAATTTGAAGTTTCTTCAACAATTTTAAAAAAATTGGTTGGCAAGCAATTATATGCACAACTGCAAAATTTGCTGTCTTGCCTGAACCCATTTGAAACTTGGCAGCAATGTTTTTTTGCCAAGGCAATGTCACAATAAAGTGTGTCCAGCCATAGATTATTTAAAAACACTTTCAGAAAACCATTGCTCATAATATGCTGACGTACTGTCTGCACTTTCTTTTACATTTTAATTTTCTTGCTCACAAAAATATGACCTCATTGATCTCCCAGATACTGTTTGCTCTTCCAGTTGGAATTATTTGCAGCTTTTTAAAAAGCAGAATTGTTTTTTTCCATTTCTTCAAATGACAAATATGCTCTTGTCAGTCCATAATGAAGACCATACCAGGAAATAAACAGGTTAAAAGCAAAACTACCTTTATTTAGATTGGCTGTAATAACAAACTTTAGAACAACTACAGACCTCTGCTCCTTCCGCCGAAAGCTAAAGACTTACCTCTTCCATTAGGCTGGCCTGGCCTAATTTTATCCAGCCTGACTGAAGGGAAATTTAAATTGTTAATTGGGATTTTAAGGAATAGTTTTAAGGTTTTTAAGATTTTAAAATTTTAGCCCAGGGTTTAGTTTTAAACATTTGTATTGTGACGTTTATATGGTTTTTAAATTTCCTGTGCACCGCCCTGAGTCCCTTCGGGGAGAGGGGGCGGTTTATAAATCAAATCAAATCAAATCAAATCAAATCAAATCAAATCAAATCAAATCAAATCAAATCAAATCAAATCAAATCAAATCAATCAATAAATAAATAAATAAATAAATAAATAAACTGTCACAAGTTTAATTGTGCTGTAGTTCCTCCTCTAACCAATTGTACTCCAGCATCTCCCTAAACCACTTCCAGGTTGTACCTTGTTTTTAGGGCTTAAAAATATTGCAATCTCTTTTCTTACATATTTCTGTGGAGTTCATCTTCCTTATGCTTCACAAATGTAAGCAATCTTAATGTTATCAATTTAAACCAGTAGGACATGGTACTGAATTAAAAAAACCACCACCACCACCCAACTCAATTCAATCCAACTCTGAGCTGACGTAATTTTTTTCAGCAACAATTCTGAATTTGTTTGTTGCTACTTACCGTACTTTCTGGATGCTTTTTCAGTTGTCCTGCCAAGCCAACAAGTAATAACCTGGATAGGCTGCTGCAAGTATTGTAGCAACTTTAGCATACATTACCTATACACTCAGATCTTAATATATGTTCTACTGGAAATACCAGCACAGCTCATATTTATTTATCACCTTAATTCCCAAAGGCCTAACCTAATATGAAAAGTTACAGTGATCTCATTCTCTTAGAGCTTTTGTGAATAGGCTACTTCAGGGGTCCCCAACCTTTTTTGCACCAGGGACCGGTTTCATTTTAAAGAAAATTCTGCGGACCGGCTGGCCTAGAGGAGGAGGGGGGGAACAGGTGGCGCATGCACACGCGGGGAGGGGAGTCGGCTCACTTGGCCCTCTAGGGCCTCCAATGACGTGAATGACCGCGCCTGCGCATGTGCACACGGGGGGGGGGGGGGGAGTTGGCTCACTTGGCCCTCTAGGGTAGTGGTGGGCAAACTTATTAGTCAAAAGAGCCAAATATCAACAGTACCACTACTGAAATTTCTTTTGAGAGCCAAAAGGTGTGGCCTGTTTTGTGGGAGGGGCTCAGTGGTCATGTGACCCGGTGGGCATGGCCAACTTGGAAAATGTGGTGAAACTCACTTAACGATCTTGCTTAGCAACCAAAATTTTGGGCTCAATTGTGGTCATAAGTTCTTTCTTTCTTTCTTTCTTTCTTTCTTTCTTTCTTTCTTTCTTTCTTTCTTTCTTTCTTTCTTTCTTTCTTTCTTTCTTTCTTTCTTTCTTTCTTTCTTTCTTTCATTTCTGGCTGGTCTTTGGTCTTCTGAAGATGGTAAAAATGGATTTATGGGCACTCGTTATATATAAAGGCAGCCCATGACTCTTTGGGATGCTGGTTTGAATCCAGGAAATGACTCAGAGGATGTGATTCCTTTGAAATGACTACTGGGAGAAAAATAGATCTTTAACCTGGTTAACCAAACAGGTAGCTTGAGGTGGAAGGAAATAGGAAAATGGATTTCTTCCTTTCCTTTCCTTTCCTTTTCATTCCTTTCCTTCCTTCCATTGCCTCCCTCCCCCTTCCTCCCTTCTTTCCTTCCCTCCCTCCTACCCTCCATCCCTCTTTCTCTTTCTTTCTTTCTTTCTTTCTTTCTTTCTTTCTTTCTTTCTTTCTTTCTTTCTTTCTTTCTTTCTTTCTTTCTTTCTTCCTTCCTTCCTTCCTTCCTTCCTTCCTTCCTTCCTTCCTTCTTTCACCCCTCCCTTCCTTCTCCCTCCTCCTTCTTTCCTTCACTCCCTCCCTCCCACCTTCCATTCATCTTTCTTTTTCTATTTTTCTTTCTTTCTCTTTCTCTGTTTTTTTGTCTCTCTCTCTGTATCTGTCTCTCTCTCCTCCCTCCACCCATCTCTGTCACTGTGTGTGTGTGTGTGTGATTCCCTCTCTCTCTCCCTCTCTCTATTTCTGTCTCTCTAAATCTGTCTCTCTGTGTGTCTGTTATTCTCTCCCCCCCCCACCCCCCCGGGAAGCAGCAGAGGGGCCGGCATGTCAGCTGAGGAGGTTACGGCTGCCTCATCCCGCAGCGAGCGAGCGAGCGGGCGGGCGGGCGGGTGGGCGGGGGGAGGACCCGAGCCTGCGGCTACCTTAAGCACCACCGAGGCCGTCCGGGTGCCACACGGGGCTGGAAGGGAGGTGGGCGTGTGGCACCCAGATGGCCTCGGTGGCGCTTAAGGTAGCCGCAGCTTGGGTCCTCCGCCCGCCCGCTCAGTCGCTCGCTCGTTGCAGGATGAGGCAGCCGTAACCTCCTCAGCTGACATGCCGGCCCCTCCGGGTAGCCCCGGAAAGTGCGCCGCGGTGGCCGTCGGAAGGAGCTGGTGGAGGTGCGCTTGGCCATCCTCTGCCCAGGGGGCTGCTCCCTCCTCCTCCTCTCTGGCCCTGCGGCCCTGTTCCTATCAAGCCGCGGACCGGCACCGGTCCGCGGACCGGGGATTGGGGACCCCTGGGCTACTTTACCAGCACTGGAGATGTGTTTTGTTTTTGCTGCTCTCAGAACTATGCCTTTAGGAAGTAATAGGAAAGAGTGTAAAATGCAGACATGTTGGGTACAGCTGGCAGAGTGCATGCAAACCAGGGGTGGGTTCCTGCCAGTTCTAACCTCTTCTATAGAAGAGGTTCCACATATCTACAGTTCTGTTTAGAACCGGTTCCAGTTCCTTCCCCCCCATTCGTCCGCGCATCATCAAGATGAAGAGCGAGAGGAGGAATTCTGGGATTTGAAGTCAACAAGTCTTAAACTGTCAAGTTTGAACACCCCTGGGGTTTTTTTCCCTAAAGGGTTAGGGGTGCAAGGGTCTTGTAACTTGACAGCTTTAAGACTTGTGTGCTTCAAATGCCAGAGTTTCTGAGCCAACATTTTGGTTGCTAAGCAAGAGCGTTGTTAAATGAGTTTCACCACATTTTACAAGTTGGGCGTGCCCACCCAGTCACATGACTGCCAAGCCACTCCCACTCAGTCACATGGCTGGCAAGCCATTCCCATCTGGTCACATGGCCAGCACTCCCACAAAGCAGGTCACACCTACAGGAGAGGTTCTAAAAAATTTTGAAACCCACCATTGATGCACATGCACATGTGTATGCGATTTGGGATATCTGTGTTTAGTGTTGGCAACCTGAACCAGAATAATGAACCTGTGGGCCTAATTCCACTCTGCGCTCCATTACTTTCCTTGCCTGAACTCATGGGGTGTGTGTGTCAACATCTGAGAACCTGGAGGTGGGATTTAGGTGGGATTTAATGCTGCAGATACCTTAAGAGCAATGCAGACATTTATGGCTGCCTGGTCAGCTGTGGCCCTGACTAATATAATGTATGGTCAAGACATTTAAGGTCATACTTTTGGGGATGTTTTTTTTTTTTAAAAGGATTTGGATAATATAGCATATGTTGGGGAAGCATTAATAACTCATTTGAAATGATCAGATCATTACCTGATTGGTTTTGACTTTCAGCTACCTTCATAAGACTGCGAAAACAGAACAAAGATTGAGATCCACTCAATATTTCTTGGTTCAATCCACTCCCCAAAATAGTAATATTTTTCATGTCTAGGAAATGTTAAGTTAGTGCAATAATCTTCTAGACTAGCGGTCCCCAACCTTTGTGGCTTCACGGCCCGGCTGAGGGTGGGAGAGGAGAATCAGTAGGCTGGCACACATGTGTGGGTGCATAACTTCATTTGCACAAGTTGAAATGGACACGCTTGTGCATGCCCTCTGGCTTGTTGCTTGTGCAAGCTGAGCTGCACACGTGTGTGTGCCAAGCTGCTGGTCACGTGGCCCCATTACTATTAGTCCAAGGCCTGGTAGTGGACTTCGGCCCAGAGGTTGGGGACCCCTCTTCCAGACCATCAAAGCAACTTTTAAACTTAACCACGCCATGGCTCAAATTCGGTGAAAAAAAATATCAGCACTAATTCTTCAAGGGTTGCTATCAAGTTGTTTTGCATTTTCCAGAAGCCCACTGACTGGAATGGAACGGCTTGGAGGAAGGAAGCAAGATAGAGGACTAGGATTAGAATCTTATGGATATTATAAATATATATGCAGCTTCCCATGAATATGCATGATATCATTAATGCAGCTAATAAATTGAATACATTTGTATGTATATCTAGGAAAATGCATAATACATTACATCTAAAATTGTTACAGTTCCACCCTATCTAAGACTTCCTGTTCCCAATTTTAACCATTCCAGAAATAAGTTGGTCGAAAGCTCTCAACTCTATCCACTCAACTCACAAGCTGACTACAAAAACCTCACTTCCTACAGTCTACTCATGTGGAGCATCTGGCTGGGGAATCACATGATCTCTCTTTAAGATGGTGCCGGGGTGTCAAATTCAATTCTTGTCCTTCAGAATGTCTTGAAAATCATTGCTCTGTTGTAATTTTACTTGAAGACCATGTATCAGTGATGGCTAACCTTTTCGTTGTCGCATGCCGAAAACGCACACGTGTGTGTACAACAGTGCATGTGCATATGCATGGCTGCACCAGGGGTGGGTTCCTGCCAGTTCTAGCCTCTTCTAGAGAAGAGGTTTCACAAATCTACAGTGCCGTTTAGAACTGGTTCCAGCTCCCCCCCCCATCCGCCCATCATCAAGATGAAGAGTGAGAGGAGGAATTCTGGGAGTTGAAGTCCACAAGTCTTAAAGCTGTCAAGTTTGAACACCCCTGGGGTTGTTTTTTAAAAAGGTTTAGGGGTGCAAGGGTCTTGTACCTTGACAGTTTTAAGACTTGCGTGCTTCAAATGCCAGAGTTTCTGAGCCAACATTTTGGTTGCTAAGCAAGAGCATTGTTTCATCACATTTTACAAGTTGGCCATACATGAGTGGCAAGTCACTCTCACTCAGTCACATTGCTGGCAAGCCACTCCCACCCAGTCACATGGCCGGCAAGCCACCCCCACCTGGTCACATGGCCGGCAAGCCACTCCCACAAAGCAGGCCACATCTACAGAAAAGGTTTCAATGTTTTTTGAAACCCACCACTGGCCTGCACCCATAATACAATGTGTGCACAACTCCCCCATGTGGCTTGCCCCAGTGCATGTGCACACAGCCCCCCGCACATGTGCACATGACCCCCCATGGTTCCCTATCCCCTGCGCATGTGCCCTGCTCCCCTTGCCCTTTTTTGGCTTCCAAGTTGGTGCAAGAGGCTTTCCAGGTCCAAAACAGTGTGCAAGGGGCCTCATGCGCCCTACACCCCATTTTGGACCAGGAAGGCCTCCTGCACCAAACTGGAAGCCAAAATGGGGCACAAGGGGGAAGTGTGCACCTCCCGTGCCCAATTTTGGGCCTGGAAAGTCTCCTGCGCCAACCTGGAAGCCAAAACATGGTGTGGAGCACCACATTTGGCCCCAAAGTGCAGTGCAAGCGTCCTTCCTTGCGTGCGCCCTACTCCCCTGCATGCCGAAAACCAGTTGGCCTGCTGGAGGCATGCATGCATGGGCAGTGGAGCTGGGCTGGGGTAATAACTGGCATACTCACAGAGAGGGATTTGCATACCACCTGTGGCACGTGTGCCATAGGTTCATCATCCCGGCCATATATTGTATTCCTGCATTTCATGAATGTACAGGCCCACAGTGTAGCATTGCCATCCTATATGTTTATTCTTTAAAAATTGATACACTTTGATATAATTGATGCAAAGGTTGGGTTTGGAAAGCTTACATTTTAAAGTAATATTTAGTGTGACACTTAGTGAGATATAATTGGTAACCTTTAATAATTTATTCATGTTGCAAGTAAAATACCACCTGAAGATTTTAAGGAGCATTGCAGTTTCCTCTTTGAAAAGAGTTTCTTACATCACATCACCGGTTTTCTTTTTCTTTGAGCAGTTGAGCAGAAGAAGAAAAAAAGGCAAAAAGAAATATTCCCAGTTTGTCAGCTGGGTTAAATTGGAATTTAGAAATGTTATATTGCAGCAGCTTCATGGAGAAATATTCCCCATGAAGCTGCTGCAATATAACATTTCTAAATTCCAATTTAACCCAGCTGACAAACTGGGTTTTTCATTTCTGCAAACAAGCCAAATTCATCTCACCGGAAAGATTTTTGTAAAAAAAAAGTAAATATATTTCAGATGCAATTTCAAGCACATGCATTTTAAGATGCAATTTTATCTTAGATATTTTCTTGCAACGTTTCCTAAAATTATTTATACACATCCTTTTCAAAAAATATCTGTATATTTTGTATATCCCTGATGGCCTTTTAAAAAATTGTTGTTGGGACTTCCGGTTCCGGCTCCAGCGGCAACGGGCGAGCCTAGGGCTCGCTCGCCGCTTTGTTTCTTTTCCTGCCCCCCCACGGGGGCGAGACACCCCGTTTTTGGGGGTCTTCCGTAAAGCCGGCTTGCCTGGGTCGTCCTCCCCCAGCGGCAGCTGGGAAGCGACCCTTGTCTTCGGCTTAGGTGGAGGAGGACATGCTGCGGGGGGTTTCCCCTTCGCCAATGGCGGGCGGCATCGTTTTGAAAACATGGAGAGAGCTGGCCGTCTGAGTCGGAAGGCTTCCCGGGGCTTCGGCTGCGAGGGTGAAAGTGAGTGGTTTTAAACATTTTTTTTTTGCTGTCAGCCTGGGCTGAAAGAACTTGGAGGGGGGTGTCTGCTTGTTAAACCCCCCCTCGGACTAAAGCGGCATTTAAGAATGGCTCCTCGCTGCGAGGAAGCGGATATCTTTAATCTGGACTGTTTGAAACAAGGGAAAGTGATCTGCGGTTTGTCTTTGAAACAAAGTATCTAGGTCTGGCTGATTTGAAACATTTTTTTTTACCACTCTCTCCTTCTGGCTCTGAGTCTGGGCGGTGGAAAATGGCTTCTCTTTGTCCCTGAATGACTATTTTACTTATGGAAAATTTCCAACGTCTCTTTGTGATTTGGACTCCCTCTGGTTATTAAAGAAGATTTTTTTTTTGGATTTGTGATTTCTTTTCTGGAGTGCCTTCATTATTATAATTATTGATCTGGAAAACTGTTTCTCTCTTGGTTCCTGAACTTTACAACCCTGAACTGAACTTTTGGCTCCTGACTTGCCTCAACAGCCCCACACAAAAAACGCCATTTTAGTGGCACTGATTTTAACAGCTAATCATGGCACAAGAATCAGCACTGGCAAGCTTAGAACTAAGGATGGCCTCTCTTGAATCTGTTATACAAACTTTGGTACAAGAAATCAAGGCCCAGAGGGCAGAAAATATCAACTTTAAAAAGGAATTATTGGACACACAGAAACAAGTGCTGGAGAACACACAGAAGAATGAAGAACTGGAAGGGGGGCTGGCGGGGGCTAAGGGAGAGATTAAAAATGTTACTAATGAGGTTGTGGAAATAAATGGGCATGTGTCTAGGATTGATATGGAAAGGATGACATATTTTTTGAGATTTCAGAATGTTTCTGAGGAATCTGGTGAATGTCTCCCTGAACTCATGAGCACAATTATAGCAGACTATTTACATAAACCTAAGGATGAGATCAGGGGGGACATTGACCTAGCCTACAGAATAAATTCTGCATATGCCAGGATAAATGAAGTACCTAGAGAGATACATGTTAATTTGTTAGGAGGTCAACCAGAGAGGAAATCTTGAAAGTGCAAAGAGGAGGTCCGTTAATTTACCAACAAAAGGAGGTTGCCATCCTGAAGCAGATCCCAAGAAAGATTAGAGAAGCAAGAAGGAAATTTTCCTTCTTGTCCAAAAAATTGTTTGACCACGGGATCTGGTTCAGGTGGGTGACGCCCGAAGGGATGCTGGTGTTCTGGGAAGGAGGAAGAGTGAGGATTAAAACAGTTGCTGAGGCGGAAGCCTTTCTTAAAAAACATTCCTCTGTCCTGGGGGAAGATCCAGGGGGGGCAGGGGGGGCCATGGCCCCGCCCGCTGGGGGCCTGGAAGGAGAGTAAGAAGATACAATTGCCAAGAGACTTAGATCTAAAAAATAACTTTGCCTTGATTTTTTGAATAATATTGTATAACATGTGCATCTGGATTTTTGTAAATGACTGACAGCATAGAACTGAGAACTTAGAAATATGTACTTGCTTTCACTTTGTAGTGTACGGAAAATGTTTTTTGTTAATGATCTATTTTGATGGCCGACGACTTTGACGTGAATGCTCTCAAAATTTCTTTGTATCCCTTACCCTACCCTATTGAAAAATTGTAAAACCAATAAAACTTTTTCAATATAAAAAAAAAATGTTGGTAACCTGCGCCACAAAATGCAGAGAAATTTGAATTTTGAACAGATGGATAGATACCTTCATTTATGATCAATTGCTGCCTTAGGACATCATCACCTAAAGAGATCATCTTTAGCACCACTGTAGGAGGAAAGCCAGGTTAATCCATGTGGCAAAAAAACCAGTCATCTGGTAGAACCTTACATAGATTATTAAAAAATATAATTTTCATGAACTGCAGCTCACTTGAATCAGAGACATCTGATTAGATACTTAATATTTAGCATCAAGTACAGAAAAGACAAGCTAGTTTCTCTCCCAGATTGAGGAATAAAATAAAGACATCTTGATGAAAATACAGCAGGAAAAAAGCAGATTTCCAATGTTTGCTTATGCCATGGTTATATACATGAGGGAAAAGGTCTTAAATGACTGACTTGCTTCTGATGCTATACAATATTTGTCTTTCAAGTTTATTGCTACTTGTAAAATTTTGCTGCAATATAGCACACATGTCTACACATTATTATTTAAATTAGAAGTTTTACGAGCTGTGGAAATCAGTTTTGACATGATTGCATATGGCTTGCCTTATGATTGACTCTGTTATAATGTTTTCTCTTTTTACCCATTCATTTTACTCGTATGCATGCAATTGTATTAAAAATTAAGTTCCTGGACACTGTAAGGGACTAGATGGAATAAAACAGGTTCGGACTGCATCCAAACAAGATGCAGTTAATATCTGTAGAGAAACCTTCATGTCCAAGGCAGTTTCAGCTGTTGGTGCTCCATTATTTTTGAAACAGCAGGTGCACAGGCTGAGAGAGTTCTTGATTTGCAGCCAGTATAGGTTGTAGCCTGGAGATCCTTTCTCTTATCTATTTTTATGATTATTGTAAGCCACCCAGAGTTGGACAGAAAACATAGTCCTCTACCATTTAGACCAGGATTTCTCAACTGTGGCATCTTTGAGATAGATGGACTTCCATTCCCAGAATTCCCTTCTTCAAAGGGAATGAGGCTGCCTTTGAAGATCTGGATGACGCAGATGGACAGAATGCAATTGTCTACCTGCTGTCCAATACTAATCAGCTGAACAGAAAAGTATCTGTGTGCAGAGGCTGCCCTAGTTGGTAATAAGCCTCTGAGTTGAATTCAGGGTGTTGCTTCTTTGTAGATTAATTGATTGATTTACTTATTTGTATGCTGCCATTATTATTTTTGCAAATAATTCAAGGTGGGGAAAATATCCAACACAACTTCTTCCTCCTGTTTTCCCCACAACAATAGGCCTGGGAGGTGGGTTGGACAGAGAGGGTCCTTGGGTCCTGGTTTTCTTCAGGATTATCTTCTCCAGTCGGAATCTTCATTGAATATGTGTTGTCTGAAAGGGGTGTGCTGTGTATTCCCACCACCTGAGAGGTTGCTGGGGAAAGTCCTCAAGGATGGCCCTTCACAGTTATAGTCTTCTCACTCTGAAAAAAAGCTTAAGGTTTTCACTTAAAATTGTGATGCTTCAACTTTGATAACAGTCAGATGAATATCAGGGATCTGCTTTAACTCCACACCCCAACTATTCATTGTTTCTCAGTAGAATTGATGCAATCAATGCGTACAAATACATGTCGTCCTTGACTTGCAACCAAAACTGAGCCCAAAAGTTATGTTGCCAAGTGAGATAGTTGTTAAGTGAAGTTTGCCCCATTTTAGGACCCTCCAAGCCACTATTGTTAAGTGAATCACTGCATTTGTTAAGTTGCTAACACAATTGTTAAGTGAATCTGGCTTTTCCGGTCAGACTTCGCTGGTCAGAAGTTTTTCAAAAAGGGATCACATGACTTTGGCAGGGATGAAATTCAGCAGGTTCTGACAGGTTCTGGAGAACCAGTAGCTGAAATTTTGAGTAGTTCACAGAACTGGCAAATACCACCTCTGGCTGGCCCCAGAGAGGGGAGGGAATGGGAATTTTGCAGTATGCTTCCCCCAGGAGCGGGGAGGGATTTTGCAGTATCCTTCCCCTGGAGTGGGGTGGGAATGGAGATTTTGAGGTATCCTTCTCCCAGGAATGGGGAGGGAATGGAGATTTTGCAGTATCATTCTCCTGGAGTGGGGTGAGAATGAAGATTTTGCAGTATCCTTTCTCTGGAGTTGAGTGAGAATGGAGATTTGCAATATCCTTCTCCGAGGAGTGGGGACGGAATGGAGATTTTGCAGTATCTTTCCCCTGCCATGCCCACCAAGCCACACTCACAGAACAGTAGTAAAAAAATTGAATTTCATCACTGGACCTTGGGATACGGCAACTGTCATAAATACAAACCAGTTGCCAAGTATCTGAATTTTGATCACCTGATCAATGGGGATGCGACAATAGTCATAAAAGTAAAAAATTGTCATAAGTCGCTTTTTTCAATGCAGTTGTAACTTTGAATAATCACCAAATGAAGTGTTATAAGTTGAGGACTATCTGTGTACACACACACACACACACACACATACATCCATCCATACGTACGTACGTATATGTATTCCATGGAGCATATTTAGCTGAGAAATAAGGTGCTTCAAAGTTGAGTAGAAACTTGAACCTTAGTTTCTCATTTTTAATTTGATTGTATATAGCTACATGTCACTGCTTCCTTCTTTAAAGCCTAGCATGCTTTCTCTACTGTCCATAAAGGTTACCAATATTGGTCATTTGAATAATGTATTTGTGTTCTGGATGGTCATTAAAAGGAAGTAAATTCAGCTGAGTTGGAAATACTCATATGCAATGCCTCTGTAGGGTGAGAGTTACACCTTGGATTAGAGGTGTTTATTTAGGCTGTCTTCAAATGTCTGTGAAGGTTGTTTTTCAGAATCACCATTCTTGATTACGCAGTCTAATGTATATAACAGGATTAGAGGTGAAGATCATTCTCATGTTTGTAAGCAAACATTTTTTTTATTGAACTTGATGTTGGGAGTATGGGAGTTTGCACTGTGCCTAATTGCCAACTTGTATTTTTTGTATTTTCATCTCCTTTTCCTGCCTTCCCAGAATTTCCTGCCTTGTAAGGAAGGGGGGAGATTTCTTGGACATGGTATCTCTTTCTAAACTGCTTTTCTTTGCTGAGTAGGCCATGCTTCCTTGAAAGGAGCTAATCACAAATTAACTCAGTTCTGTGATCTAGTTCATTAGTGCCCAGGATCAACTTGGCTTCCTATCTAAAATTGACATGATCCTAATTGATTCCTAAGCAGCTAGGAACAGATTAAGGTGGCCAGGCCAATGCATTCCTTTCAGTATGTATTCCCCATTGCATGAGTTGCTAAGGGGTGCTAAATTTTACAGGGCATCAAAATTAAAAAGATTTCCAAACACACAATAGGAGTATAAAATTTTATAATCTTTGTTTGTTGTTTTAGAACTGTTTCTTTCTACAGTTTAGGAAAACACCCACAAAGTCAGTCAAGTAGTAGCAAACAGCACACTAACCAGATATTGTAAGTACCAAAAAAAGAAATTATGGTTATGGACCTCAGGAAGCTGAGAAGATTATGAACACAATACAATAGCAGAGTTGGAAGGGACCTTGGAGGTCTTCCATCCAACCACCTGCCTAGGCAGGAAACCCTAATAGGAAGATACTGAGTAAGTAAATCTCATAACTCTAAACTTTGTAAAATTAAATGCAGATCTAGGATATTCTGGTCAATATTAATAGGTGGTAGGATGAATGAGCTATGTGTAACTTAGCACTGTTGTACATGTTTAATGTGTTTGAAAAACACAGCACGGTGGGATGGCAGAAAAGGGTGAGAATGATTGACCTCATTACTCTGCAGTTGTTACAGCTGTGATGTGATAAAACTATATAAATTTGTCAGAAGGAAATGAAAGGGTCATTTTATATACCAAGATGAAGCTATTGGACACACTATAGAAGTCTGATAATTTATGATGAAAGGAAGCCATGTTTCTGCTTAAAATTAGTATTCTACTTCTATCAGGTGCAAGCAACCAGTCCAATTCATGAAAAGTTCAAGTGAGTTACTTTATTGTGTTCTACCTATATTACAAGAATCTTCCTAGTCCTGTATTCTTCCTTGAGAATAAATAGATAAGATCCTATGGAATGTATAGGGGTATTAGGCTTATGCCTCTCGTGGTTGTGCAAAGATTCAAGGCTAGTTCCCTATTAGACTCCTCCTTTCAGCCTACCGGCTGGTAATTTCCCAACAACTTCCTACTTTCTCCACCTTAGATTTACTCCACCTTAGTATAGGAATTAATTAACATTAACAATTTGTTTACTTTCAATAAAACATCTTTGCGATTATAGCCTTGAATACAGATCCAATGGAATGATGATGTCAAACTATTATTTGGGTTGTATTTTGTATCATGTAAATTATTTAATAATGCACAAGGACACTCTACATTTCAAATGACATTGAAAATGGAAATGGCTCTTTATATAGGCTAGGCTACAGCAGGCAACCAGCTTTGGGTGAGTAGTTTGGAACTTCATTGTAGAAGGAAAGGTAAATATATTTGAAGAACATTTCTGGGGAGTTTTCTTAAAGCTGGAGATGAAGTCTTGTTGCTAAAAGAGGACCAGCTGACTGGGCTGATCTTCACGGAGAAATTATCTGTACATCTTGAGAAAGTGTTAATAGGATGACAAGTTTAGTTTTAGCTCTGAATGGTGGTTTCCCATAGTTATGTGTAAATGCTATATAGCTATTATTATGACTGCAGTTCTGACACAACTTCCATGTAACTTTAGAGAAACTCATACTACATATAATTTAGTAGTACCATGGATTTCAGAGAGATGCAATTATGCTTAAATATTTCTGGATTTTTAGCCAGGTGTTCTTTTCTGGAATAGTCTTGAATTACATAGATGCTATGTTTTACTGAAAGAATTTGCATATTGAAATATTATTTTAGGTTTGCTTATTGAAGTCAAAAGTTTTAGTTTCTTTGAAGATTTGGGGATGAGATTTGATTCAGTTTTCTTTGACTTGGCTGTCTGCATTGATTGGTTTTCTTTTTGAAAACTGATGTACTGTAAAAAATAACAGCAAGCTTTATTCAGAGTTTATACACAGATTCATACTACAATATATGAAAGAAATAGTGCTTCTGATATCCTTTATGTTTTACAAAATTCTCCTGTTAGACACATGCAAACATACTATTTTTATGTCACACAATCAGCTGATTTTTTTAAAAAAAAATGAATAATATATCAAATATAGAATTCTATTCCCAACCAATAACAATCAAAGAGATAATTTCATAGCAAACTTGTACAATGTAAAGTGTAAATGTTTATGTTGCCTATTGAGAGATTAAAGTGAAAATATATATCCCCCCCAAAAACGAAAGTTCATTTTCCTTTTTCCATTAGGGCAAATAACAAATTTTAAACAGTACATTAGCATATGGATATATTTAGATTTGCTGAATTTTAAACTCCTGTAGACTGAAAGAAGAGATCAAACCAATCCTTTGGACTGGTATACTCTCCTTTGGGGGAAATTTGATTATTTGAAGTCTTCCACTATCTGCAAATGGCAGGAGAAAAATGACGACAAAAGAAATGTGAATGTGTCTCCATCCACATCTGGGTGTTGTCTCAAAGGTGCTTTTTCAAAAGGAAACTGGACTTTGTTTTTCCTTGAAGACATTTTACTTTTCATCCGAGAAGCTTCTTTAGTTCTCACTGAATGGTAGAGGATGGAAAAATCACACAATTTGCACAGAGTTTGGAAAAGTGGGATGGCAAAGAAGTGAGTGACAGTTGATGGCAAAGACGATCTACCAGAGCCTCTACCGAAAATTGTATATTGAAATATAATAATAATAATATTTCATAATAATCATTTCTTGGCCTTTTGGCCAAGATCAAGTGTAGTATATTGAAAAATATTTTTTTTAAAAAAAATGTAGTTATAGAGATGTAATTTTGCACCGATCCTCACAGGAAGAATAAAAACTTATTTGTTATTGTTATTATTTGATAACAATATTGTTATTATTTTTAGATGTCCAATCAAAATAAAGAAGATATTAAGACAGAAACAGATTCCGAAGAGCCAACAAGCCATAGTATTTCGGAAGCCAGTGAAAAAGACCACTCTATGCCTGGTGTGTAAGAGATCATGATTTTGTTTCATGGCTGTCTCTCTTGTGTGCCGTTGTATGTTCATAGCAGTGGTGGGTTTCTGCAGGTTCGCACCTACTCGCGAGAGCCGGTTGGTGAAATTTAGAGAAACGGTGAGAGGGGGTTCCACCGGCGTACCTGGAAGTAAATCTGGCCCGCCGCTGCCAGTGACCCAATGGGAAGGAAAGGAAAGGAAGGAAGGAAGGAAGGAAAGAAAGAAAGAGAGAGAGAGAGAGAGAGAGAGAGAGCGAGAGGGAAAGAAAGAAAGAAAGAATTTATCATCACAATTGAGTCCAAAATTTTGGCTGCTAAGCAAGAGCGTTGTTAAATGAGTTTCACCACATTTTAAAAGGTGGCCACTCCCACCCTGTCACATGACTGCCAAGTCACGCCCACAAAATAGGCCACACCTACAGAGTAGGTTCTAAAAAATTTGAAACCCACCACTGGTTCATAGGTACATAGTTGTATTGATAAGCAACTATAAAAAAGTGTAAAACAGACAGATGTCATCTTTGCACATATCTAGGTGCTCTGTGAAACACGCACACTCAGAGGTTGAATGGTACCATCTCAGACTATTCATAAACTTCAATCCTGAGGCAGGAAGATTTCTGCATTATCATTATATATTCTGGAATTGCAATAGGTACTTGGATTTGCTAGAATTGAATTAACCTGATTTTAAAAATATTATTGTTGAACCAGGGAATGCAATATAATACAATACAATAGCAGAGTTGGAAGGGACCTTGTAGGTCTTCTAGTCCAACCCCTTGCATGGGCAGGAATCTTATACCATTTCAGACAAATGGCTGTTTAACATCTTTTTAAAGACTTCCAGGGTTGGGGCATTCACAACTGCTGGAGGCAAGCTGTTCCAGAGGTTAGTTGTTCTTACTGTTAGGAAATTTCTCCTTAGTTCTAAGTTGCTTCTCTCCTTGGTTAGTTTCCACCCATTGCTCCTTGTCCTGCCCCCAGGTGCCTTGGAGAAAAGTTTGACTCCCTCTTCTTTGTGGCACCCTCTGAGAAATAAATCCCTAAAGTTTTGCATTGGGCAACTATGCAACATCATATTGTCCTAATGTAATGATTTTCCTTCAACCCAGCAACTTCAGGCATTTTTCCTTATATTTCTTTTTTTCTACTCAATACTTTTTTTTTTACTCTTGTAAACTTCTTAAATTTGGTGCCTTTCCACCAAAAAGCACTTTTTTTGCCTGGGTCTTATGGGATGGAGCTATAATCCAACATATCTAAAGAGCACTTAGTTGGAGAAATCTTCAATAAGTGAACTTTAAAGCAGTTGAAATGCCTACCAACACATAGAAAATGCAACAAAGATAATAAAAGTACAAAGCAACTTGAAATCTTAGGTTGTTTTTTTTTTAAGTTCATGTTTGGAGCAATATTTTAAAACTGAACATGCATTTCTTGTTTAGAAATAGTAACCTTATTTCTTAATTATATTTTCACAATTTCTCCTCTGCAGTTCAGGAAGCAACAGAGAAGACTTTAGCAAATGAGCCTCTGCAAGCAAAGGAAAATTTCCCCTTCCCCACTTCTAAACAAGATGTTGATCCTATGAAGGCCCATCTGGCCCATGTTCTCACATCTACTTTTCATCTTAGCGCTGATGAAAATCTGTCTTCTAGTGTTCCACCTGGGAACAAACCTGTTCTAGAGGGTGGAGCATTTGAAGTTCAGAGCCAAAAGGAGATTCCTCCAGAAGGTGAGATCTTTGACCACCAGTGCCAAGCTCTGGAAAACCAGAATGGGTTGCCAAAGTACAATCTGGATTCTGAAGATGTAAGGCTGCCTTCCACAGCTGCAGAAAATATCTGCAGTACCTCACAACAGCTATCCTGCTTTGCCACAAAGAATGTGGAAACGAAGAATCCCACCCAAAAGCAGGGAAACTCCATCTTTCCTTCAGATTCTGAGGTAATTAACCGACAACAAGAAAATGATCCCGTTGATACCACTTCTCAATCTAATTTTGAAGATGTTGCTTTACAGTTGCTGACAAGAGAAGATGGTAAGGGTCCAGGACCAGAACAGCTATCTCTGGGAAACTTGATGCCTCCAAATCAAATAAACCCAAATCAGAGCCAGAAAGAATTACCTCAAAAAGAAACTATGGGCGGTTGTGATTCACCTTCGCCTTCAACCACTGCCCTTCTTTTAGAGTGGCATAGAGGAGAAAGGATACAGATTAGACAGGCTGCAGAAAGGATGTTAAAGGCTCTATTTCAAGAATTCAAATATAATGTGGAGTCTATTGAAACTAGGGATTTGGGGGCTGAAGCTCCAACCGTTTCCCCATCTGTCTCTCCTCTACATTTTAGGCTGGCATGCAGCTATTTGATACAGATTCTGGCAAATGCCATCCGTTCTGAAGCTGACTCGGAAGAAGACATTTCTTCTGATTTTCTTCCTTGCAGTGAAGAAAATCCAGGAAGAGAAAAGAATGAGAATGTAAATAAACCTTCAGAAGCCAATCTATCCAATGGTCAGATGAATGCTACAAATTCCCAGGAGGAGTTAATCTCAAGTAATATGGATCCAAATCCAAAAAACTTACTTTGTAACTCTGGAGCAGAAAAAGCTGCAAGAATTCCATTTACTGATGGTACAGAGATGGATTCCAGAAGCAACTTGAATCAGGGGAATTGTGAAGTACCTTTCCCAAACGAAGGTATCTCCAGTTGGATTTTCCAAGCAAATGCTAGGCCAGCTGATAACCATGCAATGTACAGCTTCAATACTTGTATCCCTCAACTAGTCTCTCCTTCACACTGTTTGCCCTGGAATAACTACCTACAAGGGCGGGAGAAGAGGAGAGCTTTTCTCCATTCATTCAACAATCTTGAAAAAAATGTGATGGGAAATCAGTGGCTTCTCAAAACCAGGGGATACAACCAACATGCCTTGGGGCAAAATGCCCCCATTGCTTCCAGATTGATGGGACAATCCCATAGAAATCTATTCAGAAGTAACTCCAACTGAATGCAATGTAGTTTATTTCCAAATGAAAGAGTATATTAATCCTATCTAAATTAGCTGCTTTAGCACCCGAACACATTCATCTCATTTAAGGAAATGAATAATCCTGAATTTTAACCTCATTTCTCAAATGATGTATTTAGTGATTTTCTCCTCTTTGCCACTATAAAAACAGCAATATATCCACTAGATGTGAACCTGGAATCCACGTGCAAAGTCATTTCTGTCACCAAGTTTTTATAGACCAGGGGTATCAAACTCAAGGCCCGGGGGCCGGATCTGGCCCATGGGGTACTTAGATCTGGTTTGTGAGGTTACCCTGGAAACAGCAAAGGACTGGACCATGGTGCCTCTGCCAGTAAAAACAGAGCTCGCAAGAGCTGCGGGCAGCCCTCCTGAGCTTCGTTTTCACTGGCAGAGGGTTTCATGAGGCTGTCTCAGCTGAAAATGGAGCTCGGGAGCCCATTTTCCCTGGCAGAGAACTCAGGCCACCTCAGGTGCCCCAACATGAGTGACATCAAGCTGGCACGCCCCTGGCCACGTCCCCCCAAGGTCAAACACAACCTTGATGAGGCCCTGAATGAAAACAACTTTTACACCCATGCTATAGACCAATAGTGTATGGATGATTTTAGGAACATGAAGGTAGACAGTGGATTGCATCCTCTATATAGGCATTTTTTATTACTGATTTTTTCTTTTAATATATCTCTGAAGTCAGAAGTAACCCCTGGTTTCAGAGATGGAACAGTTTTTCTTAAAAAGCAGGTAGGAAAGAACTCATGGTAGCCATTAAGAATAAGATACCAGGAACATAAATGAAGCATCTATCATGACAGAAAGGGTTTAAGCCAAGAATGCAATCAAAAGCAGTGATGATAAAAAAGCAAATGAGAGAAAACATCATTAAAGTGAATTAGAAAAATAATCAGTTAAGCAGCTGTTTTTTTATCAGCCAAATATACTGCATACAGGTTGTCCTCAACCTATGACTATTGAGCCACCAAATGTATGTGGCTGAGAAATTTGTTAAGTGAGTTTTGCCCAACTTTATGCCTTTTCTTGCCACATTTGTGAAGTGAATTACTGAAGTTGTTAAATTAGTAACAAGTGAATCTGGCTTCCCCATTGACTTTGCTTGCCAGAAGATTGCAAAAGGGAATGACATGACCCTAGGTCCTAGGACATGTAACCAACATAAATATGAACCAGCCGCCAAGCATCCAAATGTAATCACGTGATCATGAGAATGCTGCAGTGTGAAAAAAGTCATAAGTCACTTTTTTCAGTGCTGTTGTAATTTTGAACAGTCACTAAGTACACTATCCAAGGTGGATTTCACCACTGAGAAGATTCCATTCCTCAAAATAGCTCAATGGAGCAGATCACTTCAGGGTTCTGGATCTTCATTGCTTTTGAAGATTTTGAAGAAAATACATGGGAAGAATCAAAAAGAAATTTATCTTGGACTTAAAACCATTAAAAAAATAACATTAGCAGATATCATTTCTCTTCTTGTTCTTTCTTCGATGAGGTCCAGTGGTGGGTTTCTACAGGCTTGCACCTAATTGCGAGAGCCGGTTGGTGAAATTTAGAGAACCGGTGAGAGGGGGTTCCGCTGGCGTACCTGGAAGTAAATCTGGCCCGCCGCTGCCAGTGACCCAATGGGAAGGAAAGGAAAGGAAAGGAAGGAAGAAAGGAAAGAAAGGAAGAATTTATCATCACAATTGAGTCCAAAATTTTGGTTGCTAAGCAAGAGCATTGTTAAATGAGCTTCACCACATTTTAAAAGGTGGCCACTCCCACCCTGTCACATGACTGCCAAGCCACGCCCACAAAATAGACCACACCTACAGAGTAGGTTCTAAAAAAATTGAAACCCACCACTGATGAGGTCTGAAATTTTAATTGGTGGGGGATAGTTGGGGTATGTAAAAAGTTTTAAGGGGGAAGATCAGTACAGCAGCATTTCAATATTCTGACAATGCATTAACAAATTGTAAGAGTAAAACATGTTTTATCTGAATCTTACAGAGGAACAAAGGTCAGGAGCCAGAGTCAGGGGAAGGAAGAGGTAAATTCCAATCTGAACCATTAACAATGATATATCTTGGCAATCAGCATAGCAATAGCACTTAGACTTATATACCGCTTCACAGGGCTTTTATAGCCCTCTCTAATATCACTCAGCATATTGTCCCCAACAATTTTGGGTCCTCATTTTATCCACCTCAGAAGGATGGAAGGCTGAGTCAACCTTGAGTCTGGTGGGAGGTGTGGCCAGTGTCACAGCAGTAGGAATGCGAAGCTTCGGGCTCGGGAGGAGTAGCGATATCCTGCTGTTTTGGGAACCCCTTCAGTGGTCAGAACTATCTCGTAGGGATGGTGAGGAACGGGAGCCCTGGCAGACGTGAACGGGGGAGCCACTAACCCCCTGGAGCACTTGCAATAGCTCCCGACCCAGCGGCAAGGAAGACAGCCATTGCGAGCTGTCAAAGTTGCAGTCAGCCAGCAGTCAGCAGAAGTAGCCTGCAGTACTGCACTCTAACCACTGCGCCACCACAGCATGATATACATAAATACATACATACATAATGCCGAGTGCTTTCGGTTTAAGTTTCTTCTGCTTTAGACTAATTTCAGTAGGTCTTTCTTAAAATTTAGTAAATTAATACCTTTCAATATCAGTCTCGACTTTGATTTGCAGCATCAACATGTTGTCAGAGCAGGAAAACAGAATATATCTGCACTTACCATTTAAGACCTTCCTCTTTGTGAATACTGGCTATAACCCAATTTCAGAAAACTTCTGTCTGAGTTGCCATGCTTTGGCTGTGTTTACTAAGTGTTCAGCTCACACTTGGCTTCTGAAGTCTCCCACTGAATGCCCCAGTTGCCCTAGGCCCTTCCCATTTTTCGTGCAAGAAAACAACTTGCCTCAAAATCTTCAGGTGAAGCTCAAATTCTCTTTAGCTTGGATCAGAGTACTCCTTATAATGCATTAATTTGAAAATATATTTATTTGTAGAATTGTTATTGGAAAATAATACATTTTCTTTGTTTTTCCAAGTTCAGCCAATAGTAGCTAAACAAAGTGGGGACTCGGTGTCTGCCAGAGTCAAAGGAATCAAGGTGGCAGAGGCAATCACATAATGGAAACCTATCCCAGTATTATAATGAGGGACACATACAAAAGGGTGTAGGGCCTTGATTGCACAGTCATGCTACCATCCTGACTTTCAGACACTCTGCTCCTCACCTCCAGAAAGAGATTCCTGCATTTAGTGCTTATCTAGAAAAAGAAACTCCTTTCAGGTTGACCAAATTTAATTGCAGTCATCACCGTAGTCCTTGCTCCAATTCTCCTCTTTTCAGGAGTAGAATCCCATCTACATGTTCATAGTATTTTAACTGATTGATGGAATGCATGAATAGGAATTTGCCTCAGTGCTCCAAAAATAGATATCTAGGTCAGGAACTTGCAGACGTTGGGGTTGACTCAACTTTCTTCTATTGTTTCATGTATAACAATACCTACAGTACATTGTTAGCTTTGGTAGTTTCGCTGAGCAAGAAGAAATGGAAAATATCTGACCAGCAGAACCAAAGTCCTTGAGTGTTGCATACTGAATACATTCTTGGAATAGGCAAAGTAATAACAATGACAACCCAAAAGCAGTGATTCATCCATTCTGCATACCTGTCCATCTTGCATATGTGACTTACAACAATTAAAAACAACATCAAACATAATGAAAATACAAATGAAAACAACAAATATACAACCATACTAAAACCACTATTAAAATCTCAATTTTAGCATCTCCTTTGGGCCCAACCCTCTGGAACGACCTACCCCCCGAACTTAGAATGACCACGGACCTCCATTCCTTCCGCCAGAAACTAAAGACTTATTTTTTCCAACAGGCCGGCCTGGCGTAGCTCATTCTACCTAGCCTATAGTCTGAAGTTAAATTGTTTTAATTGGTTTTTAAGGGAAATTGTTTTAATTTATTTTAAATTTTAGCACAGGGATAATAATTTAATTTGGTTTTAAATTTTGTATATTGTTATGTTTATGTATGTTTTTAAATTTCCTGTGCACCGCCCCGAGGCCCTTTTGGGAAAGGGAGCGGTCTATAAATTCAATAAAGTAAGTAAGTAAGTAACTTAATTCTCAGACCTCATGATTTTGGCTGATCCTATGATGGTTCTCTCTTATTGAGTACGCAGAGGTTAAAGGAAGCACCCAGAATGGCAACAGCTATAGAGATTTTCCCTAATCTTGTTAAGATTTAAATTCCCATTGTCCACTGCTGACAATTCCTAACAATGCCATTTGATTAGATTTTTTTACCATTTTGACCACAACAATGGTAGTAATAACAAGTTAGAGATGGAGTTTGTTATTAATTTATGCAAAATTGAGAAAGTTACTGGCCCTTCCTTCCTTCCTTCCTTCCTTCCTTCCTTCCTTCCTTCCTTCCTTCCTTCCTTCTTTTCTAGAAGACTCTATACAATCTCACAACTTCCTGATTATATGCAAAATAACTTATAAAATACAGTGGAATATGCATCCAGCTATGAGGAAAAGGAAGTTACATGGTCTGATTTACATATATTTCATGCAATATATGCAGGAAACACATAATTTGTTTTCTTATCCTTAAGTATCTTTATTTTATTAGTCTTTTTTCTATTTCATCTAAAAAAAAACCCCAAATATTAAAAAGCTTCCCTCCATTCTCCTTTATGAGCATATAGAGAGAAGTTGGGGAAGGTTGTGGAGGGTGATCAATATGCAGCTAATGAGAATCCTAAAGGACACAGAATTGAACTCCTTTCGATCAAGTTTGAGACTGGAATTTAGCTTAGAGATAGCCTTAGCTATGTTTGGCAATGAATGGAGATGGAACTGAGATGGCTGTGGAACATCCAGTCTTGTGCTTCTTGATCTCTCAGCAGCCTTCAGTGTATCAACCATCACATCTTCCTGAGCTGATTCAATGGACAATGCATGGTGATTGGGGCTACCAATTTATGGTGATTCTCTGTCTTTCTCCAGTTGGTGTTGGTTGTGGAGTCTTGGGAAAGATTTGATACATAAATAAAAATGCCAAATCCAGTTTAAACATCTGGATGACTGTGAACGAGAACCATAATAAGATCCCCATTGGGACATTTTTGTCCCAAGACAAAAAAAAAGTTTGGATAGTGGTCATGACACTACCTGGAGATAGCCGAAGAGAAGAGAAAGAACCGGAGAAAAATCACAAAATACAAAAATTTGCAAATAGAAGTAGAAGGACTTGGGCAAAAGAAAGCGAAGATAGTACCAGTAATAATAAGCACTTTGGGTACAATCCCAAATGTGAACACCATTGCATTGGCAAAATCAGCAAACTCACATGCAAAAGCCAGCTTTGCGTGGAACAGCTTACATCATGTGACAATACATTAACAACATGAAACAGCAACATCTGCCTAGCCCAGGTCCTTGGGAAGTACTTGATAGGTGGATAAAAATACCAAATCCAGATTAAACATCTGTCTGACTGTAAAACTATAACCATCACCACCACCACCAATAATAGTAATAATAATTTAACAAGTGCTATCTATATAAAAGCCTACACATGTATTGACATTTTATTATCAACAAAGGAGATGTGGAGCTCTTGCCTCCCAATTAGGCGGTTGTGAGTTCAATCCTAGGTAGAGGCAGGTGTAGGGTCTCCTGCTTGGGCAGGGGGTTGGACTAGATGGCCTGCAAGGTCCCTTCCAACTCTGTTAATCTATTAAATAGATTGTTCATATGTAACAATTTACAGTACCTAATGAGGTTCTGTTCTTCCTACTGTTTATTTATACACCTTTACATTCATTTATTTACACTCTGAATGACAGCTGCAGTCGGATGCGGTATGTGGGAGAGGGGGGGAGGAAATGATTTTGCATGTGCACGCTGCTTGCACAAATGCAGCTTTGCCGTGAATTGGTATCTGGGATACCAGTTCACTGGGAGTTGGGGATTCCTGCTGTATGACCAATAACAATAGTTGCTTGGACAGATTTATCTCATCCCTTCGCCAAAGAAACCTAAATAAATTAGACAAGGCTATGACAGAAGAACTGGCGTTCCACTTCATAATGGGAATCAGTTAAATCATTCCAATTTGACAGAGCCTATTTCCATCTTAGGAAGTGCATACGATGCTACTGTAAGTTGAGCAATCAGTACCAAAACATAACACTCTTTACATTCTCACCCTGGATTTACTGGCTATGGTGATGACTGAGTTGAACTCATTCAAAATGTATAAGGCACCGTGTTCCATATGCAAAGTACCATAAATCCGAACAAATGCAAACTGAAATAATGACGAGGAAGGGTGTCCTACATTTTCAAGATAGCCTGGCAGGTTTGTGTAGACAGTCACCAGATTCCTGAAGCTTGGAAGCTTGGAAGGTAAGGTGAGTTTTTTCATTCTCAGGTGTTTTTAAAGACTTTCAAGAGTGGCACACTTATATAGATATAACTGAATTTTAGTAAACCAGGCAGTAATTAAGGGGTGCTCACTTGGCAGAGTCAGGTACTAGTTTGAAAATTGAATAGAAGTCAGCATCTAATTTTGCAGACACTTTGGCGGCAATCCTGAAACCACTGCTCTGAATTTCAGCTTGAGAACTCTGAACTGGAGGTAGAGACAGCAAACATTTTATGCTGTCCTTGTTAACAGTATTCTCCTAGGTTTTAGGCTGCTTCTGTTGTGTTCATTGAAGCTTCTTCTCAGGTTTTCAAAGGATGCTGAATTTTCTAATGAAGTCCTAATAATTTCTGCATCTTCCATTATTTGTTATCTGAAAAATCTGGTGTGTTTATTACAAGAGCCATCTTTGGCTCTTGTCGACAGAAGATTTCCAAGCCAGCTAGCATATTTTTATTTTATTTTTATTTTATTTATTTTGGTTTGTCAAGCATGTATGAGAAAACAAGTATAAGTAGGAATGTAACATATAAACATATAAGCAAGGATATATATGTATGTATGTATGTATGTATGTATGTATGTATGTATGTATGTGTATATATATATATATATATATATATATATATATATATATATATATATATATATATATATATATATATATATATATATATATATACACATACATACATACATACATACATGTATATGTTTTTGTAGATTTTCACGGGTGTAGGTATGCTGGCATTGCTGGCTTCGGGGATTTTCCCGTGTATATAGCATGGAGATGTTATTGCAACGTTTCGACAAGATCTCACTTGTCATCCTCAGGCAGTCACAGAAAAAGCCTGCCTGATGATGACAAGTGAGATCTTGTCGAAACGTTGCAATAACATCTCCATGCTATATACACGGGAAAATCCCCGAAGCCAGCAATGCCAGTATGTACACACACACACACACACACACACACACATAAGAATTGAGAACAAATAAATGAGAACAGTAGCATAGGGATGGTAGGTACGCTAGTGCGCTTATGCATGTCCCCTTACGGACCTCTTAGGAATGGGATGAGGTCCACGGGAGACAGTTTGTGATGCCAGTGGCATATACCGTGATCTTCAAGTGTCAAACTAGTAGGGTGGAAAACGTTTCATCTGAGAAGTCAGAAATTTGTTCATTGCTTAAAAATATGACACATGACCACATTTGTCCTTTTTAAAATATGCTTTACTGTCAAAGGTTTCTCTCTAGGGCTACCTTGGTATTCATTTGTTCTTCATCAATTATATAAGTGGACTCAAATATAAGTAGAGGTGGTCCTTGATTTATGACCACAATCGAGTCCAAAATTTATTTTGCTAAGCAAGAAGTTATTGTTTTGCCCCATTTTATTATCTTTCTTGCCACGATTTTAAAGTGAATTATTGTTGTTATATAAGTTAAATGAATCTGGCTTGTTGGAAGGTCCCAAAAGGTGATCGTGTGATCCCAGGGCACTGCAACCTTCATAATTATGAACCAGTTGTCAAGCATCTGAATTTTGATCACATGACCGTGGAGCTGCTGCAACATTGTAAGTGTGAAAAATAGTCGTAAATCATTTTTTTCACTGCTGTTGTAATTTTGAATGATCACTAAACGAATGAATGTCAGTTGAGGACTAACTGTAATTCTGCATTTAAGGAAAATAATGTCATGATTAGCAGCAAATACAGTACAAGGATGTGTGTATCAAAACATGCAATAGATTGTTGTGACTTTTTGTACATCTGTCAGTGTCATAACAAAGTACAGAGGGTTATAGTCTTTGATTATGACTGTCATCTTGCCTGTATGTCTAGGACAGGGGTCTGCAAAGTTGGCTCTTTTAAGACTGGTGGATCTCAACTCCCAGAATTCCCCAGCCAGCAAGGGTGGCTAGGGAATTCTGGGAGTTGAAGTCCACCAGTCTTAAAAGAGCCAACTTTGCAGACCCCTGGTCTAGGACAACTCACCGCAGCTAACTTACCATGGGCAACTAGTCATAGGACATGAGTTACACTAATATCGAAGAAAGAATGGAATAGATTCATTAAAGAAAATGAGGGACATAATTAAATGTGAATGACAAAAATTAAAAGAATGTTTTAATTATTTTAAATAATTAAACTGAATTGTTGAATTGTTCTGTGGTGAGTTGTCCTGTGATTAATTGGGCATGGCAAATTGACCTTGGCAAAATGACCATGGCCATGGCGAGTTGACTGTGGTAACCTATCCCATTCCATTGCCTGGCTCTCCACTTGTGTTTACAACTAGTTATAAAACAACTTACAACTAGCTATAACACCACACAGCCGATCAGATTTGATTATATTGTAGCTTCAATGGAGGACAAAGCCAAGTGAGAAAGAGACCAATGCTTCCTGATTCATGGATTATTGCATGGATTGATTAATAAATGATGCTTTTCTGATATCACACACAACTGTACTACATACAAGTATTGTTAAAGTTACATGAGAACATTTTATTTTGTAGGCTGCCTCTGACTATATCACACTTTAATGTGTTACTACGGGGGTCTCCAACCTTTGCAACTTTAAGTCTGAGGGACTTCAGCTCCTAGACTTCTCCAGCCAGTTTTGTTGGCTGGAGAATTCTGGGAGCTGAAGTCCTTCAGACTTAAAGTTGCAAAGGTTGGAGACCCCTGTGTTACTAGAATAAACCAACCAACCAACCACATATCCACATGGAAAGAAGACATATTTGACATGCAAAATCAGCTTAATCTTAGTGAAATAAACTAGGCATTACTTCATGTGTGTTTGTAGAACCAATGTACAAACAACGAATTTACACTAGAATCTTTAATTCAGCCTGCAAGAACATAGAAAAACTTTAGTATTGTGAAACCCTCTCAAGAGGGTAATAGGTTAAAAGAAATAAGAGAAAAAAAATGCCATTAATTTTTTAAAATTGCATATTCATTTCTTTAGGGAGTGCCTTAATGTTGCCATGCCCAAAGTATTTTTGCATTTGTTTTTGATTTAAAGGGATATGGTTGTAAACAGACTACCAGTAGTTTGGTGTTGGGTTATGAAAACCTTGGAATACCCAGTGCATAGCCAAATTTCTGGAGAAATAGCAATAGCAATAGCACTTAGATTTATATATCGCTTCATAGTGCTATCACCCCCCCCCCCCCAAGTGGTTTATAGAGTCAGTCTATTGCCCCCAACAATCTGGGTCCTCATTTTAGCCACCTTGGAAAGATGGAAGGCTAAGTCAACCTTGAGCTGGTGAGAAATGAACTGCCGAACTGCTGGTAGCTGGCAGTCAGCAGAAGTAACCTTCAGTACTGCATTCTAACCACTGTGCCACCACAGCTCTTGTGGTGAGCTATATGTGCAGGAAAATATGTGAAATTAGCTTTATGTGTAGGAAAAGGATACAGGAGTTGAATCCACATATACAATCTCTTTACATTATCGATAAACAAGTATAATATCTTCTATGACAGTAGTCGGCAAACCGCGGCTCGTGAGCCACAAGCGGCTCTTTGGCCTGAGTGCGGCTCTTCCTTCACCCTTGTCGACGACGAGACTCCTTGGGCTCCGGGGATGCGCTCCGGCTGCCCCAAGGCGAAAGAGGGAGCTGTAGCCACCCCAGCCAGCATGCCAGCCACTCGTCTGCTTCCCAGGGGCTGAAGGGGCTTCGCAGGGGGAGGGAGTGAGCTGGCGGCTGGTAGTGAGTGGGTGAAAAAAAGTGGGAGAGAGAGATAAAGAAAGAAAGAAAGAACTTATGACCACAATTATGACCACAATTGAGCCCAAAATTTTGGTTGCTAAGCAAGACCGTTGTTAAGTGAGTTTCACCACATTTTCCAAGTTGGTCACGCCCACCCGGTTACATGACCACTGAGACACTCCCACAAAATAGGCCACACCTTCTTCTGGCTCTCAAAATAAATTTCAATCATTGTATTGTTGATATTTGGCTCTGTTGACTAATGAGTTTGCCGACCACTGTTCTATGAGAATCAGGGTCTGGGTAGATAAAGGCCAATGTTGCATGAACTTATTTTTGAGACCCTGCAGAGGAGTATTCTGTGATGGTTATGGTAGAACTCCCTTTTTTCTCTTGGTGTCCCATCACATCTACTGTATAAATATCATTGTTGTATTACTTTGTAAAATGTTATTTATTTATATTTATTAATCACATTTATATAGCTGTCTACCTCACAAAATGCAGCTCTGGGCAGTGTACAACAATCAAAACACAATCAATATAAAACAATCAATATCAACAATCAATTATATCATATCTATATAAAATGTAAAATTCACATTAAAATAAAAAATATACAAAAACAAATATATATATATCAATCTTAGGCAAAGGGGCGATATGAACAGCAATGGAATCATCTGGGCATATCTCTGGCTCCCTGGATTCACTGTTGTTATTTTTATTTTCTATTTCAACTGATTTAGTTCATCAGAGCAAAAGGAACATGTGATTTCCTCAACTGAAATCTTTTCTGGAACTACTACAAGAGCTCCCAGTTTGAGAAGAAAGCAAAACATGTATCTTCCAAGATTGTCAAATGGTAAGAGAAGTTTAATGTTGAACAGGATTGCCTAGAGTCAGCTTGTTGACTGGATGAACTAATTCAGCAAATTTAACCAGATGTAAAATCAGCTTGAAAGTAACATGTGCACAGCACACTATGCCAATAAAAAGTATAGCCAACTCTTCTCAACTTCACCAGAGTAATATGAAAGCAAAACTTAAGCATATAGTTATGAATACGCCAAAAATTCTGGGTGCCAAAATGCACCCCCAAAATTGTGTATGAACTTATACGTGAGAAGTATATGGTAATATTTTTTGAAAGTATCCATATGCATTCATTTACTCAGGTAGTCCTCGACTTACAACAGTTCACTTAGTGTCTGTTCAAAGTTACAATGACCCAGAAAAAAACTGACTTATGACCATTTTTCCCACTTGCAATATCCCCTTGCTTTCATGATTAAAATTCGGATGCTTGGCAACTGGTTTTTATTTGTGGCAGTTGTCCTATCTCGAGGTCACGTGACCAACTTTGGTGACCTTCTCACAAGTAAAGTCAATGGGGAAACCAGATTCACTTAACAACCATATTACTAATTTAACAACTGCAGTGATTCACTTAAGAAATGTGGCAAGATAAGTTGTAAAATGGGGCAAAACTCACCTAACAAACGATTCACTTCACAATTTTGCAAGTCAAGGACTTACCTGTATAACCATGTATAAGATCTCAAATGTTTAACCCAAAGAACCATGAAAATAGACTACCATGGACTACCCACTCATAAGCCAATTGTGAAACTTAAAACGTAGGAAACTTTCAAGGGTCAGCTTATCTGTGTATGGGTTTTTCCTCACGAATATCGTATTTTTCGGAGTATAAGATGCAGCTTCCCCCCTCCTAAAATAGCGTGGAAATGTTGGTGTGTCTTATACACCGAATACAGCCATTTTTGGCCTCCAAAGCCGTGCCCCTGCATCCCACTTTTGTGAAAACCAGGCAAAAAATGGGCACATTTTTGGCAAAAATGGAGGTGTTTTTGCCTTCCCCCAGCCCTCAGCAGTACTCTGCAGGCTTCAGCAGAGCTTGGGGAAGGAAAAAAACATCTCTGTTTTTGTGAAAAATGGCTCATTTTTCGCAAAAATGGGGGTGTTTTTGCCTTCCCCCAGCCCTACTGAAGCCTGCTGAGTGCTGCTGGAGGCCAGGGGGGACAAAAACTCCCCCCCCCCTACTTACCTCTTCAAAATCTTAGTGTGTCTTATACACTGATGTGTCTTATAGTCCAAAAATATGGTATATAATATATCATAGGCTTTCATTTAAAACTCACTAGTCACAGCTGTGTAGTGGAAGGAAAAAATTTGTATGGCCAGCTTAAACATACACACCCCTTGTGTCATAGGCTGTTAATTGAAAGCAACTGTGCATTTATAAGTATTGCCTTCTTCAGGATTGCTTCCTGTCTTGTCAGGAGTGGTAGGGCTGGTGGGGACCAAACAATAGGAATAAGGGCGGACAGTAAAGATAAACAGTCAGCAAAAACAACCCAGTTGTTGCCTTCTTATGAATATAATTGCATGGCGTGGAGGGATGGCTTGAACAGGGCTACTCAGCATTATACTTCCTTCCTTTCATTTATTTATTTATTTTTGCAGCTCAGGCCACCAGGTATGAGTCTCTGCGTGCGATAGAGCAACATTCTCCAGTCACAACGCCTAGAAAAGATAGAAACCAAATAGACCCCTTGGCAATGTCGGTCGCCAAAATCATTGCCCAGATGAATGCCGAAGAAGATGATTATTTTTCCTTTATTCCGTGGAGGAAACACCTCTTGGGAATGGAAAATGCTGACAAATCAATCCAAGGAAAGGCAGTTCCAGAAGGCCAGTTGTGTAAAACATCAGAAGTGACACCTGAAAACCGGGAAGAACTATTCCTAGATAAAAACATGGCCGTCACAGAAAGGAATCTGGCTACAGCATCTGACAGAGTGGATGCAGCTATAGAAAACATTACTGCCCGGCTGAGTGAATTCAAACAAACAATGGAGCAAGCAAGCGACAACGTGCAGGTTTTCAAAGAGGCCTCCGTTACCTTTAAAGAATGTTGTGACAGTATGTGTAGGAGCATGTCAAGTCTTCAAGGGGTTTTAGAAATCCTAATTCAGATTTTGAGAGAGTAGATAAAGACATTTGTCTCCTTGGAAAAGAAGACCAACATAGATTTCCTAATCACTTTTCATGTGTGTCTGCTAAAAGGACTGAATTACATTGTTTTGCAAATGCTTACACACTGTTGTACATTGTACATTTAAAAAATAATGACAATCTGGCAACGCAATTCATGTCACCAGGGTGCCCTCCAGGCATCAAATTCTCTTATCTTCACTACTGGTTTGGAACTGGGAGTGCGTGTGGCACTTCTGTGCCTGCACAGAGCATCCGTGATGATGTCTGGGTGGGTGGGCAGAGCCTCGCACCTCCCCCACTACTGGTTCACCCGAATCGGGATGAACCGGCAGAATACCACCTCTGGTGCACTATATAACCTATGGGCCTGATCTGTCTGCTGTCCTGCTTTTTATCACTGAGGAGAAATCCAAGCACATCTTTCCTGGTGAACCTTGACTTGGCCCAATCTTCAAAGAGAGGAGCGTCTTTGTTAGCTCTTCAAATAAAAGAGTAACATAAAATGTCAAGTAGGGTGAATGGTCACAGTCTTTATAAAGCAAGGCAGAGATACGGCAAACACCTCCGCCTCATATGTCAGGATAATACTGTTATTTTATTCTTATGTTTTTGCGAATTGCAATGAACAGAGAAGATATGTCATTATTAGGGTCACGATGCTTAGTCTTCATGTATTTATTTAAGGCGTCGGCATGCGGCTTTGTAAAATAAACGCTTTGAGAAATAAAATCTATAGATGCAATGGCAAAGCAAAAACCGATTGTATCATTCTAGATCAAAACAATAAAATGCAACACCAATAAAGGCAAATATTTGTAGCTTAGGGTTGAAATGAGGGGTCCTTGGTGCTCTCTGAGCTTGCTTGTTTTCTTGCAGATGTTTCATTATCCAAACTAGGTAACATCCTCAGTGCTAGCAAGGAGTGCTGTTTGCTGTCAGTTTATATTGTGATGACTTGCCTGTCTGTTTGGGTGTGGGTTGTTTTAGAGAGTCTTTGGTTGGGCTGTGTACTGATGGCTCTTTTGCAGTTCCCCCAATCAAGGAACTGAGCATCAGAACACTCAAGTCAGCTCAACCATTAAGAACAGTTTTGTTTTAACATCACCGTATCTTTTCCAGGTTTTTTTTTTTTTTTAAAAAGAACATTTGAAGTTGGTTGCCCTTAAAAGCCACAAGAAGACTTGAAAGGAAGAACTCTGTGTACTTTGCCTAGAAGGGAATTCTGCAGTTGTGGATGCATAACCACAAAGTCCCACTTGTAAGATTTTCCATTGTTCTCATTGGTGATCATTCAAAAATGTAGCTGAAGCTGATGATGAAGCCCAGGAAGATTGGCATTAAAGAAGACGAGAGACTCAATTATAAAATGCAAATGCTAGGCTGATTTTAGCATGTATTAAATTCAGCCCTTGGGTAAAATACAACATTAATTTAAGTTTAAACCTTATTTGTATGAAATCCTGCCAACTTCATTGACAAATTCATGTGGCAAAGCAATAATCATTCTTAACCTGGTTTATTCCTAACATTTCTGCTCCAGCTATTGATTTTCAAGTTTCCTCCAATGCTGCTTCATTTTATTTAATAACATATGAGTAAATATTTTATATCTGTAATGCATTTATTAGTGAGGTAGATTTTCATTATTTGATGGAGTGTATATTCCAGCATTGGAGAACTGTGGCTGGAAGAAGAAACAGGATTTGTTGTTTTCCTTTTCTGATGTATTCTGGTTATATTAGATATACAGTATTGAACTTACAACCATTGCCTGGGGACTTTGGTTAGTAAGAATTGTAGACAAGTATCCATGTTTACTTGGAGAAGTTTTAGCCCGAAGTTTAATACAAATATTTTATAGTGTAACTTTGAAGAACTGAAAGCAACAATAAACACTTCTAAATATCTTTCTGCATTTCACATATACAAACAATACTTTATATAAATGCTTTATTTAAAGATAATAATAGTCAAGGGATGTGGTGGCTCAGTGGCTAAGACACTGAGTTTGTCAATCAGAAAGGTCGGTTCGAATCCCTAGTGACGCTTAACAGAGTGAGCTCCTGTTACTCGTCCCAGCTTCTGCCAACCTAGCAGTTCTAAAGCATGTAAAAGTGCAAGTAGAAAAAATAGGAACCACCTTTGGTGGGAAGATAACAGCGTTTCACGCGCCTTCGGCGTTTAAGTTATGCCGGCTACATGACCACGGAGATGTCTATGGACAGCACTGTCTCTTCGGCTTTGAAATGGAGATGAGCACTGCCCCCTAGAGTCGGAAACGACTAGCACATATGTGCGAGGGGAACCTTTACCTTTACCTAATAATCTTTCTATTCCCCTCTCCCCCACTGAATTTTGCTTCCCAATGAGCTTGTGATGTCCATGGCAAAATCTATATAACAGTGATGATGAACCTTTTTGAGGTCGAGTGCCCAAACCGCAACCCCAAAGCCACGTATTTATCTCAGAGTGCCAATATGGCAATTTAACCTGAATAACGAGGTTTTAATTTAGAAAAAACAACTCCTACGTGATTAACGTCTTTTCTCTGAAAAGAAAACACAATAACAGCACTTTTAATGAAACAAACAACTTTTTATTGAAATGTAAAACTTTTTATTAATGTGACTTTTGCTGTTGAATGCACGCTGATAATTTTTCTAACCTTGGCTCATAATCCGTAAGTTTGAGAGCAACACATGCAGCACTCAGGTTATCTGAAAGTCTGTTTCTAGTGTCAGATTTGATACAATTCAAAGCTGAAAACAGCTGCTCACAAGCATAAGATGACCCAAACAAAGTAAGGAAAGCAATCCCAAGGGCTTTCATTGACTTAAAATTATTTGGCAGAGAATTCCATGCTTTAAGAATTTCAATTTCAGACGTACAGGTAACTGTGTCAGGACTAACTCCGCTGTCCCTTTCTATCTTCTCAAGTGTTTCACGCAGGTCACAGAATTTATTTTTCCACATGGAGCTTTCTTGAAATTCCAATAGCTCCATTTCCAGATTTCCCAAATCTAACCAGTCTAAGCAGGAAAGATCAAGTTCTTTAAGTTTGGCTTTATCTGGGGACATAAGAAAACCCAGGGTTGTCTTCATCTTACGGAACTATAAAAATCTGTTACCAAAATTTACCTTTGCAGCTACTACAATGCTAGAACATCCCTTCTAGATTTCCTGATGGCTTGTTGGATTGTCTGCAAATGTTGTAGAATTTTCAAAATGCATTTTTAGATTTGGAAAATATTTCAGCTGCTCACTTTCAAGGTCACTTTCAAAAACTTCCGATTTTCTTTCAAATGTTTTGATAGCACAAAACATCCTTTCTGCTGTTTTCCTAAAACCTTGTAATTGTTTGTTCAGTACATTGAAGTGTACTGTAAAATCTGTAAAAAACATGAGGTCAGTAACCCAGGCCATATCAGTGAGCTGTGGATATTCTTGCCCTTTTTCATCCATAAACAGCCTAATTTCATCCAGGCAAGCTACGAATCTCTCCAGGACTTGTCCTCTGCTCAGCCACCGGACATTATTGTACATAAGCAAAGAATCATATTGTGCCTGAATGTCTTCCAGAAGTGCTTTAAACTATCGATAATTCAGAGCATGAGCCATGATGAAATTTACCATTTTTGTGACATCTTTGAGCACATCTTCAAATTTTTTGCTGCTTTCCCTGGCACAAAGATCTTCTTGATGTATAATGCAATGGAACTGAATTACTTTATGCTTTATTTCTTTAATAAACAACTGTATGAAACCAGATGTTACCCCCAGCATAGAAGGTGCTCCATCACTGGTAATTGAAACCACTTTTTCTGGTCTTATGTCTTGTGATGAAAAAGCCTCCATCACAGCATTGTAGATATCTATCCCCTGTGTTCTTTCAGGCACAGACACCAGTTTCACCAGCTCTTCTCTCATGATGTCACCAACAGCACAATGCAAAATTACTGCTAGCCTTGCATGATTATTTACACCAGTGCTTTCATCTAAGCACATGGAGTAACAGGCTGCCTTTTGTAAGTCAGTGATGAGCTGCTGACTAACATCAGTTGCCATGCGCTGGATTCGATCTTTAACTGTATGTTAAGTGGAACCTCAAAGATGCACTGCTTAATTTTATCCTTGTCTGGGAAATCCTTAAAAAGTTAAATCACTTCCAGACAACATGGTCGTTTTGAAAATATCCCTATCAGAGAGGGGCTTGCTATATTTTGCTAGGCAAAGTGAAAATTGAAAACTGGCAGCTGTCAGATGATTTGTTCTGGACAGGTAGCTAGAAAAACTAAGAGTCTGGGAATGATAGTTCCTCACTTTTCCTTCAATAAATTATTTTCTCTCAATTGCACCAAGTTCAGCAACATTTTTGTGGTTGGTGTCAAAGTGCCACCAGACACTTGATGTGCGACACACCACACTTTCATTACACAATGAAAGTGCTTTCCCACTGCGTTCAATCACTCCAAATGTCTTTGTCCAGGCCTCTTGGAATGATCTTCCACTATCTGATTTTGCCTTTTTTGCTGCACTCATTTTCAGATATTAGTCTACAAAAACACAATTTTTTTTAAAAAAAATGAGGCATTCAATACAAATCTATCCCTATACCAAAAAGTAGCTAACACTATTAGTTAACACTAAAGAAATTCCCTGAATTAACCAATCTACAGCAGTGATTCTCAGCTGGGGGTTATTTTGAATTTGCTGATCAACAAGGACACTTGCAGGCCTCCTCTGCCTCCTCAGATGTTGGAGCATGGGGGGGCGGGGCGGGATGCTTTTCAAAGAGCCATAAGGGGACTGAGAGCTGGTTTCTGTCCCACAAGTAAGATTTGGTCCAACTTGAAGATCTTTTATTTGCTCCTTGTACTCCTTTTACCTGCCTTTTAATTCCAGAAGTCAGGCTCTGGATTAAATGATACTCCAGACCAGGGAGTATCAAAGATCAAAAGAGCAAAGTTGGCTCTTTTAAGACTGGTGGACTTCAGCTCCCAGAATTCCCAAGCTGGGAATTCTGGGACTCCAGACAAAAGATGGAGAAGATTATCTTGCTTTTAGACATGATAATAGCAGTCTTCTGTGCCTGTTTGCAGCTCCTCTGGGGGAAAGGAAAGAGGAGGGAGAAGTGAAGACAGGGAGGAGATGACCAAGAAAGGGAGAGAGCAGAAGACAGAAAGGCTGGGAGGAGGGAGAGAGGGCCAAAGGGTGCCGGTGGGGCTTGTTTGTGAATATTAAAGTGAGTCCTCCAAGCAGAGACAGACAGCCCAGAGGCGCTGAAATGACTGCCCCTCCCCCCCCAAAACGAAGTGTTCCCTTGCTATGACTTTTGGGAAAGCCCTCCCTGCTCAATCCTCTACAGAGCAGGAATCTCCCATTACCCCTACTGAAGCTTGAGGGGAAGGGTTTCCCTCTGCTGGGCAAGGCTCGAGGTTGCCCACAGTGACTCCCTCTAGTTCCAAAGCTGAAGGCGAGAAAGTCAGAGTGCCTAATTTTTTCCCAACTCCTTGTCCTTCATCTTGCAACCCAAGTGTCACAAAGCAATAAGCTAAAATACAAACGGGAGGGAGTGGTTTGAGAAGGCTTGAAGTCCCCTGCCAGCCAATGCCTTGATTCCCCTCATGCCTCTTGTATGAGGGGAATCAAGGCATTGGCTGGCAGTGGGGGGGGGGGGACAAGAGGCTTCAGATTGCAAACTTGTGTAAGATAAAATGGGCAGGCGCAATACTCTGGTTGGGAAAATGCAGCAGACAAGGAATCCGCTCTGCCTGAAGGTGAGAAGGCTGGGAGCCCCCTCCTTCCCCCTCCTGGCCCCTGCCAGCCAATGCCTTGATTCCCCTCATGCCTCTTGCAGACCCTGGCTGTTCAGGGAACAAGAGGCTTCTTCAGATTGCAAACCTGTGTAAGATAAAATGGGCAGGCACGTTACTCTGGCTGGGAAAATGTAGTAGGCAAGGAATCCGCTCTGCCTGAAGGTTTCTCACCTCTGGGAGCTCCCCCATTCCCCCTCTCAGCCGATGCCTCTCTAGAGGAGCAAAAGAGAAGCCTCCCAGGGGAAGGGGTAAGGGGTGAGCTCGCAGCCTTCTCACCTTCAGGCGGAGCTGATTCCTTGCTTGCTGCATTTTCTCAGCCAGAGTAACGTGCCCGCCCATCTTATTTTGCACAAGTGTGCAATCTGAAGCCGTTCTTCCCTGAACAGCCAGGGTCTGCAATAGGCATGGGGAAATCAACTCTGCCTGAAGGTGAGAAGGCTGGGAGCTTCCCCCTTCCCCATTCACCCCCCTCCCCGCCAGCTGATGCCTCCCCGCCAGCTGAGGAGCAAAAGAAAAGCCTCCACGGAGATTTCAGCTTGCCGGCGGATAGGGGAATGAGGTTAGGGGAGCTCCCAGTCTTCTCCCTTCAGGCAGATTCCCTGCCTGCTACATTTTCCAGGCCAGCTAATCTGGGGAACTTACAATCAATAGAGGACTGGAGAAGCAAGCAGAAGAGGATCCAGAAAGTTCAACGGAGCTCAATTATCATAACAGGCAAAATCAAGGTTGTTGAAGTGTGATAAAAGATTCACTCTTTTTGCACATGGGTCAATATTGCACAATTTAATCATGCTGCAGCATTACCATCTTGATTGTTTTAATATACAAACCCCTGTAGATATCTCCGAGTCCTTCATATGAGGAGAAATTGTGATCCTAAGAGTACAAGCTCTGTCCTACCTCATTGCCCTCTACATATATATGCAGCTGATTTCCTGCAGTGGAAAATTACACATGAATAGAATTACAGGACAGCCTGTTTGTTAAAAACAGATCATGCCAAACCCATCTTATTTCATTCTTTGCTAAAGTGACTAAATTAGTAGACCAGCGAAATGCTGTGGACATGGTATACTTAGATTTCAGTAAGGCATTTGACAAAGTAGACCACAACTTACTTCTAGAAAAGTGTGAAATAGACAACATCACCACCAGATGGATATGTAGCTGACTGACAAACTTCTCTCAGTGAGTATTCCTTAATTGGTACTACATCCACATGAAGAAAAGTATAATCAGTGACGTTCCATAAGGCTCCGTTTTAGGCCTGTTCTCTTCAATATCTTCATAAATGATTTAGATGAGGGACTAGAAGGAGAACTCATCAAATTTTCATATGACACTGAACTGGCAGGAGTAGCCAACATCCCAGAAGATAAGCTCAGGATCAAAGAAGATCGTGACAAACTTGAACAATGGGCCCTATCCAACAAGATTTTTAAAAAAATCAAATTTATATCCCGCCCTTCTCCTTGTTAGGACCCAGGGCGGTGCACAGGCATCATTAAAAACCATTACAAAACAATACAAACTCTTAAAAGCATATTAAATTTACCTAAAACCCGTGCTAAAACCCTTTAAAACCCTAAAAATTTAAAATTTATAAATATAGTCAGAAACGGGGGGCTACGCTAGGCCGGCTTGTTGGAATAGATACGTCTTCAAGCGTTGGCGGAAGAGGCGGAGGTCCGAGATGGTACGAAGGTCGGGGGGTAGGTTGTTCCAGAGGGCCAGGCCCGCCACAGAGAAGGCCCTTCCCCTGGGTGTCGCCAACCGGCATTGCCCGGCCAACGGCACCCTGAAAAGGCCCTCTCTGTGGGAGCGGATCGGACGAAGGGATGTATGGGGCAGAAGGCGGTCTCGTATATAGCTAGGCCCCGAGCCATGGAGCGATTTGAAGATGGTCGTCAACACCTTGAAGCGCACTCGAAAGGCCACAGGCAGCCAGTGCAGCTCGCGCAGAAGTGGTGTTATGTGGCATGCCTTGGAGCACCCATAATCACCCGCGCGGCTGCGTTCTGGACTAGCTGTAGCTTTCGAGTGCACCTCAAGGGGACCCCCATGTAGAGAGCATTACAGTAATCCAGCCGAGAAGTCACAAGCGCTTGAGTGACTGTGCGAAGGTCCCCCCGGTCCAGTAAGGGGCGCAACTGGCGTATCAGGCGAACCTGATAGAACGCCCTCCTGGCCACGGCCGCCACATGGTCCTCCATGGACAGCCGGGAATCCAGGAGGACGCCCAAGTTACGCACCCTCTCCACGGGGGCTAGTTGTTCGCCCCCAATGGCCAGTGCTGGACTTATCTGGCTGAACCGGGGAGCCGGAAACCACAGCCACTCAGTCTTGGACGAAGATTAATTTTAATGTAGTAAAGAAGCATAGTTTTACATTTAGGCAGGAAACATCAAAAGTATAAATACAGATCAGGTGAGACCTGGCTCAATAAGAGTAACTGTGAGAGGGAACCTTGGAGTCCTAGCAGCTGATCACTTGAATATGAGCCAGCAGTGTTCAGCAGCAGCCCAAAAAAGCTAATACAATCCTGGGTTGCATAAACAGAGACACAGAATCAAGATCGTGTGTAGTATTAGTACCACTTTATAAAACTCAAGTACAACTGGAATACTGTGACCAGCTTTGGTCACCATACTACAAAAATGGTGCTGAGACTTTGAAAAAGTTCAGAGAAGGAACAACTAACACGATCAAAGGCCTGGAGAGTAAAACACGAAGAACAGCTGCAGGATTTGGGTTTGGCTAGTCTAAAGAAAAGAGGAATTGCAGGTGACATGAGGGCAGGACAAGAAAAAATGTCTGGAAACTAATAAAAGAGAGAAGCAAGCTGTAATTAAGGAGAAACTTCCTAACAGCTCAACTCTAACTCAAGAGCCCACGGGCCAGATCCCACTTGTGAGGTGTTTAGATCTGGCCAATTAGACCGCTCTGAAAACAGCAAAGGACTGGCCTGTGGTGCCTCTGCCAGTGAAAACAGAGCTTAGGAGGGGTGCTATTCCAGCTGCAATAGCCTCCTTCAACCCTCTGCCAGTGAAACAGGGCTTGGGAGGGCTGCTGTTTTCAGCTGTGACTGCCTCCTGCAACCCTCTGCCAGCAAAAATGGAACTCAGGATTCCGTTTTCGCTGGTAGAGTGCTTGGGCCGCCACAGGCATCCTTCAACATGAGTGATGTCAAGCTGGTCACGCCCATCCTGCCTATGCCCACCTGGGCCCTGATGTCAAGCACACCCCTGATATGGCCCTTAATGAAATCAAGTTTGACACCCCTGATATAGGTTCTCCTGCTTGAGCAGAGGGCTGAACTAGAAGATCTCCAAGGTCCCTTCCAGCTATTATTCTATTCTATTCTATTCTGTTCTGTTCTGTTCTGTTCTGTTCTGTTCTGTTCCGTTCCGTTCCGTTCCGTTCCGTTCCGTTCCGTTCCATTCCACTCCACTCCACTCCACTCCACTCCATTTTCTATTATATTCTATCCTACCTAAATGCCTACCAATGGAAAACTACCCAATCTACAGTTTTAGAGGAAATATTGTGGTATTGTCTTTTTCACATTTTCTTTGGAGCATTTTCTTTGACATTTTGATCTGAAAAGTAAACAGGTCAACCCACAACGCCAACAATCAGCTCAAGATTGTTGACATTGTGGAAATGCAGAGATAAGACATTGAATCTGCATCATCACAGCCCATGTGTCATATTGGAAGGGACTCAGGTATTTCCATTGAAATGCATGAACTTAAGTGAGCTTTGCATTGGATTAGTAGAACCATGTACATTTTATTTATCTGAGAGCTATTCCATCATAATCTCAACACAATAATTAAGAGTCATCAATTTAGATTTCCTGTTTTTCTGCTGATGTTTTTCACTTCTGACACTCTGGACATTTTGCCTAGCTGTCTCCAGAATGTCTCGGCAGAGATATTTTCCTATTAGACAACTCATCTCCATGCATCATTAAGAAAATTCAAGTTATGAGACAGGAACAGACTCACGTACCTCCTGTTTCAATGACTATAATGAAAAAGCCCATGTGCTTGTTAAAAAGGAGGACCATTATTCACTGATTCTTGCTAAGGTGCACAATAAGAAATATGTGAACCACATTAAGGTCCTTTTGCTGCTGAGTAGCAAGCAGTGGTTTATTGCCACATAAACCGTCTGTTTCTTTCTTTTTTAAACTTTGGTTCTTGTATTTGAAATTTTCACAAACTACTTTGCAGAATTTGGAAAGCGAATATAAGTAAATAAATTATTGTATAAATGTACATCAAACAAACTCATGTGCATAAATCATCTAACCTGTATATCATTAAAACATTTGTCCTGTAATTCTATTCACGTGCATTCAGTAGTCAATCCTACTACACTCACTGCTACTTACCTTCAGGCAAATAATGCATAACATTGCTGTTAGTTTCTTATTATTCGCTGGTGCCTTACTTCTCCACTAGGGGGCGGGATTTTTTTTAATATAGCTAAAGTTTTAAAGAGCAGGAAGGTAGGCAGAACATGCTGAATTACGATAGTTTCATAACTATGACATTCCAGTTTTGTTCTTTAGAAATGTCACAATTTGTTTGTCCTTGTTTAGAACTTTCCACTTATCCTTCGGTTGCATTTTATTAGAGTAACAGATGATATTTTCATCCTAAGCAAACTGGGACAATCTTTCATTAACCCACAGCTCAATCCTCAGTATGCTTGTTCGGAAATAAGGCCAATTATATTCATTGGCATTTATTTACAAATAAACCCTTTGGTCATTGCAGTTACTGGTCCAAGGAAGAAAAACAACAACATCCCAGCTCAACTTCTAGGACATTAATACACTACATGCCCTATTCAGACATAAAACATTGCCCAAAAGTCATTTCACTTGGTGTTGTAGTCTCTATTCATCTGAAATAAAAATCATTTCAGTACATTGTATAGGCAGTCTGTGTAATAATCTATGGCAAGTGTTTGAAATTATGACAAATATCCAGTTTGTGCATTATGTTGCTTTCATTATAGGTTTGCATGTAACCTAATCCCTGTTCTGACCCAGGGTTCACAAAATTATGAAGCAGACTCCTTGCCCGGACAATACCCCTTTTTATGAAGCTAATGTGAATTCTTCTCATTTCCATCCAGCAAAGTTCTAGAAAATAGTCTTTCAAGGGTGAATTTACAACCACAAACCTAATCAGGCTTGGAGAGCTGTCAGGCCGATACCTTCCAAAACCAACTTTGCACAAGAAAATACTTGGCAAGAAGTCTCTGAGAGTCATGAATAAATCTTCACGCTAATTAAATGAATTACTTATCTCCTGCAAACCCCACTCCCCTTTTGTTCTTCTTTATTCCCTATTGGAGGGACCATTCACCATCCACCTATGCCTTTACTCCTGAGTCGCCCCTTGTTCCTTAAATCAGGGGTCTCCAACCTTTGCAAATTTAAGTCTGAAGGACTTCAGTTCCCAGAATTCTCCAGCCAGCAAAGCTGACTCTGAAGGCAGCTGATAACGGTCAGACGGCCCCGGCCCCAACTCTGCCTCCGATGCAGAGCACTCATCAGAGTCTTCCATAGACTTCAGGACTGGCCCATGTTCTTCCCCAACCTCCTCATTGTCTGCCACCAGCTCCACTGCCCACGGGTGGATCACAACAATCCCACAGTTTTAAAAATGCAAACTTTGACATAATGGATGTAGGGATGGAAAAAAAAACTTGCCATAAATTTCAACATCTCAAAGTAGAGGGCACTCCCTCCATTGGCAGCTTTGGATCACCACTCCAGCAGTCAAGGGGGAAGACCTTTTGTTAGGACTTGTGCACCATTCTTTTCTTGGTATTTTACCTCAGACAAAATTACATAAAGATGTGAATCCGTGTTTCTCAAATTTGGCAACTTTAAGACATGTGAATTACAATCCCCAGAGTTCCCTAGCCAGTATGAGTTGCCAAGTATAAGAAACACTAAGTAAATGGAAGGTAAAGAGGCTTTCACTGAAATAGTGTGGTACTCCTCTCTCCATCTCTTGATCCAGAATGCAAATCCTTTTGACCTTGGGTAGTTTGCTCAGATTGTGTTTTTACTAAGCAAATTCCTTGCTTGAACACTTGGTTTGCTCAGTTCTTTTAAGAGAATGTGAACTAATAGATCAATATATCCTTCCTCCATCATGGATCTTCTAAATTGTTTTCTTTATCATGACTTCCTTGCTGAAGCCAATGCTAAATTTACTCCTTATCTTTTCCGTTGGTTGAGTGAGAAACATTCCTCTAACAATATCTTGCTTTATCCATTTAATGCCACCAAGAGCCTGGTCCTCTTCTCTTAGCTTCTAAAAGTGAACAGACAAATGAGCTTGAGAAGGTGAGTGCCATTCAGCTGCTGCCATAGGGAGGTTTCTGTCAAACTAGATTCATTATAAATAGTTTTCTATAATACCCTGTTTCCCCAAAAACAAGACCTCCCCAGATAATAAGGCCAATTGGGCTTTTGAGTGCATGCGCTAAAATAAGCCCTCCCCTGAAAATAAGCCCTCTCCAAAAATATTGCAACACAGCAGCAGCCATGAGGTGACCATGCTGACCGCCTCCTACACCTCAAAAATAATAAGACCTCCTCGAAAATAAGGTCAAGTGCTCATTTCGGGGGGTCAAAAGAAAATAAGTCTTATTTTCTGGGAAACACGGTGCATCTTCCCTAGATTTATTATAGTGCAATTTTGCTATGTGTTTCAATTTGGCCATGTTTCAGACACAAGTCATTCTTCCTTGTTACTCTATTCCCCTTTTATACTGAGGTGTGTAGCCTAGAGAATAAGGGTCATCTTACTATAAAGGGATTTAGAGATGGTATTGGGGACAATATGAAAAAGAGGTTCAAGGAGGAATGAATGAGCTGTTAAATAAAGATGTGGTGAAGATATTCACTACATAGGCTAGAGAGGGAAGCAAGTAACTCAAAACTGCTTTGAATTTCTTGAGCGTAAATTTAAAAAAAAACCAGGCTTTCAAGATTCTATTACTTTATCTACAGTAATAAAATGGTTTCCCTGGAATCTGCAGCATTTTTTTTTCTTTATTCGGGCAGCCTCAAAGGATTGACCATTATTTTTCCAAGTCTTGAAAACACAAATCTCAATGTTTCATTCCAAAACCGAGACTATTACTGATTTAAGAGTATAGCATTAATACAATTACATCTACGCATAAACGTAGATATACATGTAGGAGTCACCCTCAAATTCTGCTCAACCTTTGGTGACCCTATTGATGCAACTGTGTAGTCCCTTGGTAATAATAATAATAAATAAATTTAATTTGTTGACCGCTCCCTCTCCCCGAAGGGACTCGGAGCGGTGCACAGGGCAAATAAAACAATAAATATACAAACATAATAAAAACGAATTAAATAATATCCCTGCGCTAAAAATTCCCAGTTAAAAATCTAAAATTATTAACAACCCCATAGAAGGGAGACTACCCTAGGCCGGCCAAGCAGAACAAATATGTTTTTAGTTTTAGACGGAAGGAGCGGAGGTCCGTGGTTGTTCTAATGTTGGGGGGAAGGTCGTTCCAGAGGGCTGGGCCCGCCATAGAGAGAGCCCTTCCCCTGGGCGTCGCCCGCTGACAAAGTCTAGTGGACGGCACCCAGAGAAGTCCCTCTCTGTGCGAGCGAATAGGCCATGTGGATGTATGAGGGAGGATCCGATCCCGCAAATAGCTAGGTCCCGAGCCATGGAGCGCTTTAAAGATGATAACTAGCACCTTGAAGCGCACCCGGAAGACGACAGGCAGCCAGTGCAGCTCGCGCAAGAGCGGTGTTACATGGGTAAACCTTGAGGTTCCCATAATTGCTCGCGCGGCTGCATTCTGGACTAGCTGAAGTCTCCGGGTGCACCTCAAGGGGAGCCCCATGTAGAGAGAGTTACAATAATCCAGTAGCAGCATGGACTTGTTTTCCAGGGCCTCTTTTGATTTAGCCAGGTGTCTCAAACTCAATTTACCTGGGGGTTGCTGGAGGCAGAGGCTGGGTGAGGCTCTAATATAAGAGATTCCTTATATTAATATTAATATTAATATTATACTTTCATATCACGGTGGGGGCCACAAGATACCGTCCTGCGGGCTGCAATTGGCCTGCGGGCTGTGAGAATGAGACCTCTGGGTTTAGCAATCTAATCAACAATTCTGGGATTGCATATATGCAAATAATGTATCAGTATCTTATTTGTCTAATATAAACATAATTAAGCTTTTGTACAATTTGAATATTTCATGTTTTATATGCTTTTTTGTTGCATTGAACAAACCTAAAATTTATAACTGAGTTTTCACTATTTTTTCCCCATTAGTGCCCTGTCCATTCATTATTTTTAATTTAAATGAACCTGAACTCTTATATATTCTTATAGCCCAATTTTGTTTTATCATGATTCTTAAAGAATGTCTTAAGACTCCATGGCGTACATGAAATCTCTATGTGAAAGCTTATCCATGAACAATATCAATATTTAAATATCTCATTGGTACTATATTTATAGATAGGTCTAATCATATCATTCAATGTCAATTTACTACTATAGCAAAAGACAAGCTGTTAAATTCCTGAAGAGATTTTCAATTACTCTGATATGATTTAAGCACAATGTGTTTAGATGTGGTAAACTGTTGGAAGAAAAGTTCTTCTGGGTTACAATACAATACAATAGCAGAGTTGGAAGGGACCTTGTAGGTCTTCTAGTCCAACCCCCTGCGTGGGCAGGAACCTTATACCATTTCAGACAAATGGCTATCTAACATCTTCTTAAAGACTTCCAGGGTTGGGACATTCACAACTTCTGGAGGCAAGCTGTTCCAGAGGTTAATTATTCTAACTGTCAGGAAATTTCTCCTTAGTTCTAAGTTACTTCTCTCCTTGATTAGTTTCCACCCATTGCTTCTTGTCCTGCCCCCAGGTGCCTTGGAGAATAGTTTGACTCTCTCTTCTTTGTGGCACCCTCTGAGATATCGGAACTCTGCTATCATGTCTCCCCTGGTCCTTCTCTTCATCAAACTAGACATATCCAGTTCCTGCAACCGTTCTTCATATGTTTTAGCCTCCAGTCCCCTAATCATCTTGATTGCTCTTCTCTGCACTCTTTCCAGAGTCTCCACGTCTTTTCTACATCGTGGCGACCAAAACTGTATGCAGTATTCCAAGGGTGGCCTTACCAAGGCACTATACAGTGGCATTAACACTCCACGTGATCTAGATTCTATCCCTCTGTTTATGCAGCCTAGAACTGTGTTGGCTTTTTTGGCAGCTGCTGCACACTGCTGGCTCATATTTAAATGGTTGTCCACTAGGATTCCAAGATCCCTCTCACAGTTGCTACTATTGAGCAAGGTACCTTCCTGTACCTGTGCATTTTGTTTTTCTTGCCTAAATGTAGAACCTTACTTTTTTCACAATTGAATTTCATTTTGTTAGATAGTGCCCAATGTTCAAGTTTCTCAAGATCCTTCTGTATCTTAAGCCTATCTTCTGGAGTGTTGGCTATTCCTGCCAGCTTGGTGTTCCGCTCCAAGTGGGGAAAAAGACACTGGAGACATGGAGGCTGCTTAGAAAGATGGTTTAATGGTGGACAGGACCACTTGGCTTGAGGTCCTGGGGAAAAGGTGATCACATGCTTCCAGGTGTTGGGTGAAGAAGAAGGGCTGAGGGAGGGGCTTGCTAGGCTTTTTATAATCTGTTCAGCCCCACCTATCTGTTTCCTGTTCCTGTGTAAGAAATGTATTCTGATTGGTTGTCAGACTCACATGGGGCCATGCAGGGGCAACTCACTAGGCTGAGTCCAGGTTTGGTTGAGTTCTCAGATGCCATGTGGTCAGTAAAGGGCTAATACTAGCATGCCTTGATTCCATCACCCTGGAGCTGATGGGGAGGGGGTCTTTGTTATGTAAATAGACTGGCTTGGCATTTAAATGGCCCATTGGTTAAAAAAAAAGGGGGGGGGGTAGGCCGAAAGCTGCAGGAATTAAAACATGTTTCTCCCTTTTCACATCCAGGGAAATGTAATATTCTGCCTTTTCAATATTTCCTAGGATATTTCATTTTTCTAGGAGAGGGATGGGTTTTAATTTCCTACAGAATCATCTGCCAGATCAGAACGATGATTCTGTGGTAAATTTTGAATTCATATTTAATAGTCAGATTGATCCCTCCCAAAACAAATATCTTGCTTAACTGGGTTATTGTTTTTCAGTTGAGTATTAGAAAAATGGTTCATTTTACATTTAAGGTGCTTCATTGGGATGAACTGAAAGAATCTGTCAGCGATAGAAAGAGAAGACATTTGGAAGAAGCCAGAAGCTCTCAAATATCAGCAGCCAAACTCAGGGAACTAAGGGAAACATTAAATTAAGAAAGAACAGGATCTTTTTCTTCTCGTACAAAAATATGTATAATAGCCAGTTTTGTGGTAGTAATATAACAATCTTTTTTATAAGACTATTTTAAATTTCACCAGAAGATAAGAAACAAAGAAACAAAAAAAGAGTAAAAAAAGGGAAGTTCAAGGAATTTGCAGAATTGGAACAGCAGAAAAAGAGAAGGGAAGAAAAACAGAAAAAGAGTAACATTCAACTTTCATTTGGTACAGATACAAACATAAAAACAGCAATATTTGGCTCTGAAATTAAGCATAATACATAGTGTTGTCCCCAATTCGGGTCTGAGCTTGGTGCCAAAGCCAATGAAGAACAGCGGACATGAGGTGCAAGTTTGTTTCCTTTTATTGAAGCACTTCGGCAAAAGGGGTCCCGGCCAACAAAATCCCAGGACCCACAACAAAGAATAAAGAAAGCTTCATACAATTTCACTGGAAGCAGAAGGTGGGACGAGACAGGATATATAAGAAATATCATCTAATAGACATTTTAATAATAATCTAATCATTTGTTCTAATGGTCTCTAGCCATCCCTGTTCCTAAGCCTTGGCTAATGAAAGCTCCAGGAGCTAATAGACATTCTATTTGCTCCAGGCCATCCTTATTTCTAACTTCTAGCTGAGGTATGCAGGATGTCTAACTCTTTGTTGTCATTATCTGTTCTCTAACCACCTAGAATGGAGTGTTACATATGCATATTCTCTATGAATAAACTCTCTTTGATCTTGCAGACAGACTCCGCAAATACAGCCATTCCGGTTTCCTTTCAAGTGTATGCCATAGCCTTGCTTTATTTTAGTAGACAGCTCATCCACAGTACTTCTATAATATGGTGACCAGATGTCTCGCTTTTGGCGGGACAGTTCCGAGTTGTAGCAATTTTTCCCGCATCCCACTGTGTTGTAAAAAAGTCACGATTTGTTGTAGGAAACTGCATTTCCCTGCATTTGTTGTAGGAAACTGCATTTCCCAAGATGCCTCAGGTCCTTCATATACTGAACACGCTTTTGGAATTGACTCCAGCAAGGCCCGGTAGCCGCTGGCGGGGGTGGCGGATGGGGGAAATGGTGGCTGCGGCGGCGGCAGCGTTGTCGGCCACTGGCAGCACTTCAGCGCTTTGGCAAGGCCCCCCCTCCCCCCCGCTCAATGATGTCCCGCTTAGCCAAATTAAAAATCTGGTCACCTTATTCTATAATCATAAATAGTTTTAATTGTCAGATCACAAATTTTCAAGCAAAAAGTCCAGAAGTGGTTCCCAAGCGGGCACAAAGCTAGACAGTCTTTTCATTAATCAAAGCTTTGCCATCTCAGGGAACTCCATTAACGTCATCATTCATTCTTCCTTTGTGGGGATCTGTAAGTCCTTCCATTTTTTGTGAAAAATACAAAACTCTTGCTGTTGTTGTTTTGGATAAAAACAAAGTCCCATGTTGTTTTTTCCAACCTGTTTATCTATCAAATATACAGAACAACCTCTACTTTCAATTTTACATGCATTTTAAGAACTTTCTGAATTAAAGTATGTATCAGTAGTTAAAAGAATTTGAATTAAAACCCAGGAAATGTGAGTTTCTTAGTCCTTCTTTAAGCATGACAGCTGGCTGGGTGATTTGGGACCAGTCATTCTCTCTGAGGCCTAGGCTGGGAAATTGAAAAACATCTATCTCATTGCATAATATAGTGGCTTATGGTCTATAACCGTGATGGTGAACCTATGGCATGTGCAAGGTCATCTCTCTGGGCATGTGGCGCCACCTCCCATTGCTATTCTGGGTTCTGACATGCCAGCCAGCTGGTTTTCACATGCATAGGTGTGCTGGAAAATGTAAGTGCAGCCGTCCGATGTGCATGCACACGCCAGGAACATAATCTTTCTGTTTCCAGTGCGTGCATGTGCATTGGCTACCTGGTCTTCTAGTTTCTGGCACACATGTATTCACGAAGACCAGCAATGGCAAGAGCACACAGTGTCTGTGTGCCAAAGATGCAGAGGGGATCCAGCAAACGCTGCCTGTGTGCCTGAGCCGACCGTTCACTCCTGCCCTTCTCCCTTCAGCTGCTGCTGCTCCTGCTGCCATTCTTTGTGGGGCTCTGGGGCTGTGCAAGAGGAATGCAGGAAATATAGTGCCACACAGGAAGCAGTAAGAGGCGTTGCGGACAGGAAACAGTCGTGCTTCCTTGGCAGAAGTGGCAGGGGTGCTGTGTGGGGACTGGCTGGGTCTTCTGGGGTGCCCGAGTTGGCGAGATGCTTCGGACTGCTGATGTGCCACAGACTTAGAGGGCTGGGGCAGCGCAAGAACCCCACTTGGGTGGGGGGGGGGAGGGAAGCCCTGGCGAGCTGCCCCAGGAGGGCCAGAAGAGAGCAAAGCATGGAGACACACTGGTCGGGAAGCGGTTGCACTCCCTTGGAAGAAGTGGCGGGATGTGGGGGATGTGGAAGGTTGTTCCAAGGCTGGGAAGGGGCTTTGGCTTTCCAGAGGAGAGAGGCGGCATTCCCCTTCCAACTTTCTTTCCCTGTCCAGGGCTGTGGAACCAGGTTGTCAGTGGGAATGTCCTCCGATCCTGACAGGGACCAGGGGGTGGGCAGGGAGGCACGAGGACCCCTGAAAGGCAAGGCGGAGCTGGCACATGAGCACCAGACAGATGGTCTTCACATGTGCATGCACACCAGAAACCAGCAGACTAGAGGACGAGTGATCATGCACATGCCAAAACCCAGAAGAATCTCTGGTTTTTGGTGCATAGGCGTGCATGTGCTCCCATTTTAGCACTAGGTGCCAAAAATATTTGTGTGCACTCCCATTTTGGCACTCGGTGCCGAAAAGGTTCACCATCATTGGTCTATAACTTTCAATGAGCCCATCATCTTATAAAGGTTTGATTCAGGCTGATAATAATAGTGACAATGATGATGATAATATTTTTGTTTATTTTTCATATTTCTAGTATTACATTGCCAAATCAACCTAAAGACGTAACACTAACATCTTGACTTTCGATTGCCAGATTTCTAGAATGTGCCAGGGAAATATTTCTGCTACATTGTTGAATGAAATTCACAGTTCATTAACACAAAATCTATCATCCATTTAGAAAAGGGAGAGAAACTTTAGAGGGAGACGTTTTGTTAGTATTTTGCTTTCAGTGGACTGAAATACTAATGTATTCAGAAGTTTTATTATCCTGTTTCAGGCACAGGGAACGTCTAAAAGCCACCTCAATTCTTTACTACATCCTAAGCTAGGATGTTGGCAACCACACCCTGAATCAGCTCAACCCCCATTTTGTGTGTGTTTGTGTGTGTGTGTGTGTGTGTGTGTGTGAGAGAGAGAAATTTAAATAAAAGCTGGTAAATTGAATGGAAGTCACCTAATTAGAAACAGCTAATGCAAGGTACAAGATTCTAAGAACTCTAATCAATAGTTTTAATTAGAAGAAAGGTTAAGATTGTATCAGAAGAATTCTGGCAAAAAAAAATTTGCTTTAGGTTAGACATATAGGCAATTTAGGGCTACAAAAAAACCTTGCCCATTTCCTTAGTAAGCTTGCAAATTACCTCATTTGAGAAGCTGGGCAGTTGGCATTTGTTCTCTGTTTTCAATAGTGATCATTCCTATGTGTGTACTAAGCAATGACAAATTGGACTTAAAAATGGTATTGATTCAGCTGGTGGCCTTAAGGAAGAATATTGCAAAGAATAATCAAAGAAGGAAGGACTGAGAAGAACGTCTATGTAGATTCTCAGTCATCCAGGTCATGGTTGTCCCCAAGGTGCTTTTTCAGGAGGCAACTGGACTCGCTTATCATTCAAGAAGCTTCTTCAGCTCTGACTAGATGGTGGGGAATGGAAGGTTTATACTCCTTGCGGTATATGACAAGAAATGTCACATATTTATCCATCTCTTTAAGATCTTCTAAAAATGCAGTAGGTAGACAATGCAGTTTTCTATAGCTCATTAGTGGTAATATAAGATAGGAAATAATGCTTTGTGGGATTCTTAAAAAGGCCTGTTTCTCTGGACAGGGGTCAGCAACCTGCAGCCCTGGAGCTGCATGTAGCTCTTTCATCCCTCTGCTGGGGCTCCCTGTCGTCGGTTGGCTCCACAAATGATAGGGTTTCAGTTAGGACCAGTAGAAGAAAAAGGACACCGCGCGAGGAGGAGACTTTATGGTGGGGGAACCAGTCAGCTCCTGAATTGAAGGGGCTGGGGGATTCCAGTTAGGACCTTTATGGCTCTTTTGAGTGTTGAAGGTTGCCGAGCCCTGCTCTAGGATAATATGAACTCAATTCAATCTTTCCCACCATTGATATTCTCTAACTATATAGCAAGGGTGAGGAACTATAGCCTGTGGACTTCACTTTGGAGAAGTGTTGTGTTGAAACTAATATAATCTGGCTTTTTCAAAGAGTGGATCTTTAACCATAAAAATCTTCCTCTGAAGCTTCTGAGACGCTTGCTTTTTATTGAATGTATGAAATTCTAACTTGCGCTTAATTTATTCCGGTTAAGTACAATACATCTTAATAAAGTATTTAATACTTCACGTTTTGTAATTTTCATTAATAATTCTCAGGTTCACTTTTGCATATGTTAAATATACTAAATTTATGCTTCACAGCGATTTTATATTTTAATATATTTAATATATTTTAATATCAATCCAATAATATCAATCCATTAATCTCAGGTTTTGAATGTGTATTTACTGTATGTTGTACTGTAGGTTGCTAATAAGCAAATAATTCTCTTTGCAATATTTTCTTAATTATTCTCCTTCATTATTAAATTTTTCTAGTTCAAATCTTCCTGTGATTATGGATTCCTCCACTTCTTTAAATGCATCCGTCACTATTTTACCATCTTACCATCTTACCAGCCCCCAAATGAACAAGACAAGGACTGAGAAACTCAATTGACAATCTTCCATCTATTTTCAGCCCTATTGACATCGTTACCAACTAGAACTATGGTGAAGCATGCCTACGGACTCCAGGGACACTTTTTTCACATCCAGGCAATCATCCCCTCCTCTAAGGCGTGTAGACCAACTATTTGTAGCCATATATTCAGTAGCAGACCTCCTCGCCCTGCGGGAGTCCCCTCTCTCCCAGGCTTGGCTCTCAGTCCTCACAAGGACCCATCTCAATGACTGACTACTGAATCCTGAGAGGTGGAGGAAACGGAGGCTTAGGGGTTTTTTACATAGATTTTTAATTAGATTTTTAGGGGGTCCCAGGGAGGGGGGAGGGATTAGTCAGGCTGAGAGCGGGACCAATGCCAAGCCGGCTGGCGGAATTAATAAGGAAGCGGGTGGGTCCGTCAAGGGGAGGGGGACAAGGGATGTTCTGAAAGAGGCTCTTTCCATCCCGACGGTCGTGGGGAGGGGTAGGTGTGGTGGTAGACAAAGATCACATCACCGGTTGGGAGAACGAGGCCGATGGGTACGAGCGGTCACACGCCCCAACCCCCGCAATCAAGGTGGTCAGGGTTCACAGAGCCAGGGCCCTAGACTAGGGGTCTGCAAAGTTGGCTCTTTTAAGACTGGTGGACTTCAACTCCCAGAATTCCCCAGCCAGCCATGCTGGCTGGGGAACTCTGGGAGTTGAAGTCCACCAGTCTTAAAAGAGCCAACTTTGCAGACCCCTGCCCTAGACTGATGCTATGCAATGCCAGGTCTGTTGTCAACAAAGCCCCCCTCATTAACGACCTTGTGTCGGAGGGGGAGCCGGACCTGGTGGGAATTACGGAGACCTGGTTGGGCCACGAGGGAGGACTTCCTCTCGTGGAAATGTGCCCGCCAGGTTACCACATGTTCCATCAGTCACGGGCCCTTGGCAGGGGTGGGGGGTGGGTGGTCATTGTCAGGGAAGGTCTTGAGCCAAGACAGACCACTGTGCCACAGATAACCCGTTGTGAGTCCCTCTGCGTGAAGTGGGGCCCAGGGAGGCAGCTTGGCTTGCTGATTGTGTACCTGGCTCCCCGCTACGTATCAGCAGCCCTGCCTGAGCTCCTCGAGGTGATCGCCGAGATGGCGGTTGAGACCCCCAGACTGCTAGTCATGGGGGACTTTAACCTGCCATCGGTAGGCGAGACTTCCGAGGTAGCTCGGGAGTTCATGGCCTCCATGACGGCCATGGACCTGACCCAAGTAATTCAGGGCCCCACATATAAGGGAGGGCACACACTGGACCTCATTTTTATCTCTGGCCAGTGGATGAGTGATCTGGGAGTTGGGGATTTAGTCATCGTACCCCTGTCATGGTCAGATCACTCACTTCTCCGGCTCGACTTTCCCACCGCTATACCCCACTGCGGGGTGGCGGAACCGGAATATCCAAGATGGTTCCGCCACAGGCGCCTGATGGAACCTGAAAGGTTCCAGATGGAGCTTGGGCCACTACCTGTAGCTCTGACCCGCACCCAGATGGAGGACCTAGTGGCTGCATGGAATAGTGCAGCCACTGGGGCCTTGGACTGGGTTGCGCCTTTGCGGCCTCTCTTGCGGCAGCGAACCACCCTGGCTCCCTAGTTCTCCGAGGAGCTGAGGGTGATGAAGTGCTACAAGAGACGCCTAGAGAGGAGATGGAGATCCACACGTTCTGAATCTGACCGAACACAGGTAAGATCCCAGTTGAGGGATAAGATTGGCCAAACGGCGGTATTGTGCCACTCTTATCGCGTCCACACATAACCGCCCTGCCGCCCTGTTTGGGGTGGCCCGCTCCCTCCTTCACCAGAGGCCGCAGGAAGCCCCTCTACAGGGCAGAGCAGAAGAATTTGGAGAGTATCTGCAGGACAAAATCGCTCAGATTCAGAGCGAGTTGGTCTCCACCAAAAGTGGTCCGGAGGAGGCGTCGGAAGCGGGTCTTGAGGCACCATTCTGGGAGGAGTTTGACTCTGTTACTTCCGATGATATGGACAGGTTGTGTAGGAGACTGAGGGCCACCACATGTTTATTGGACCCGTGTCCCTCCTGGCTTGTACTGGCATCCTGGGAGGTTTCACGAGGCTGGCTCCAGGAAATAGTGAGGGCTTCTTTGAGTGAGGGGTTCTTGCCTACCGTCTTGAAAGAGGCGGTGGTGAGGCCTCTCCTCAAGAAGCCTTCCCTGGACCCAGCATTGTTAGTAAATTACCGTCCGGTCTCCAACTTTCACTTTTTGGCGAAGATTGTAGAGAGTGTGGTGGCACAACAGTTTCCATGTCATCTGGAGGAAATTGATTATCTAGACCCATGCCAGTCCAGCTTCCGGCCCGGTCACAGCACGGAGACGGCATTGGTTGCGTTGGTGTATGATCTCTGGAAGGCCAGAGATGGGGGTTGTTCCTCCATCCTAGTCCTATTAGACCTCTCGGCGGCTTTTGATACCATCGACCATGGTATCCTATTGCATTGACTGGAGGGGTTGGGGGTGAGGGGCACTGTTTTACATTGGTTCTCCTCCTACCTCTCCGGTCAGTCGAAATTTGTATTGGCAGGGGGGCAGAGGTCGACCTCAAGGCCTCTCACTTGTGGGGTGCCTCAGGGGTCAGTCCTCTCGCCTCTCTTGTTCAATACATATATGAAACCACTGGGCGAGATCATGCGTGGGTTTGGGGTAGATTACCATCTGTACCCGGATGACACCCAGCTGTACATCTCTACCCCAAACCACCCCAACGATGCTGTCGAAGTGATGTCCCGGTGTCTGGAAGCCGTGCGGATCTGGATGGGAAGGAACAGACCCAAGCTCAACTCGTCAAAGACTGAGTGGCTGTGGCTACCGGTGCCCCAGTTCAACCAGTTGACGCCATCACTGGCCATAGGGGGCGAACATCTAGCCCCTGTGGATCGGGCACGCAACTTAGGCGTCCTCCTGGACTCTCGGCTGTCTATAGAAGATCATGCGACAGCCGTGGCCAGGGGGGCATTCTACCAGGTTCGCCTCGTGCGCCAGTTATGTCCCCTTCGCACGGTCACTCATGCACTTGTGACGTCTCGTCTGGACTACTGCAATGCTCTCTACATGGGGCTCCCCTTGAGATGTACTCGGAGGCTACAGCTGGTCCAGAACGCGGCCGCACGGGTAGTTATGGGAGTTACTAGATACTCCCATGTAACACCACTCCTGCGCGAGCTGCACTGGCTGCCTGTGGCCTTTCGGGTGCATTTCAAGGTGTTGATTATCATCTTTAAAGCGCTCCATGGCACAGGACCTAATGATTTGCGGGATCATATCCTGCCCCATACATCCCTTCGGCCGATTCGCTCACACAAAGAGGGACTTCTCCGGGTGCCGTCCACTAGGCAATGCCAGCGGGCGACGCCCAGGGGAAGGGCCTTCTCTGTGATGGGCCCGACCCTCTGGAACGACCTACTCCTGGATATTAGAATGACCACGGACCTCCACGCTTTCCGCCAAAAAGTAAAAACCTCTTTGTTCCATTAGGCCGGCTTGGTCTAATTTACGCTTCTCGCCCCAGTCTGTTTTCTCAAATTGTCTATTGGGTTTTAATGGGTAGTAATTTTAATGTTCTTAAATTTTTAGTACAGGGTAGTTTAATTCGCTTTTAACTTTGTGTGTATTGTATGTTTTTATATGTTTTTTTTAATTTTCCTGTACACTGCCCCGAGTCCCTTCGGGGAGAGGGGGCAGTTTATAAATGTAATAAATTATTATTATTATTATTATTATTATTATTATTATTATTATTATTATTATTATTATTATTATTATTATTATTAGCATCATAGTAAACGAGGAATATTAATAATAAATGTCTATTTCTAATAAATCCTTTTTTTCCCTTTAATTTTGGCGCAGCACAATACATTCTTAGGTTACAGTTAGTAATTTATGGCCAAAGTTCTCCATTATCCATAGTCTATAGCGATTCTGTCATGTAGGTCATGGTTGTCTCAAAGGTGCTTTTTCAGGAGGCAAATGGACTTTCTTGGGTTTTTTCTTTGAAGAAAAGATGAAGATAAGCCTCCAAGTGTTTCAATGACCTTCAAAAAGGATGCAAATGACCAGCTGTCTGCAAGGAATATAAATCCTTCCATTCTCCACCGTCCAGTCAGAGCTGAAGAAGCTTCTTGGATGAGAAGCAAAAGGCCTTCAAAGAAAAAACAAGAAAGTCCATTTGCCTCCTGAAAAAGCACCTTTGGGACATCTATTATCCATAGTATTGATCAAAAAAAATCTAATGAAAAACCAACATCAAAAACATACTTTCCAATACAAACATACTTTCCAATACAAACAACAACAAAGACAAAACCCAAGATACTTATAACCATAATAGGAAATAAGCAACTATAGGGTAGATTGTCTTGGCAACATTTCGGCCAGGACTCACTCGCCATCTTCAGGCTGTGAGGTTCATCTTCAGTGAGCCGAAATGTTGCCAAGACAATCTCAATCTTACACGGGAAAAGACCCGAATACAACAAGACCAGCATGCCTACACCCATGAAAATCTACGAAAACACACACAGAAACATATATATATATATATACTTGTGTCACAACACCCTGGTAACCCCAAATATGGAAGGAGTAGAACTGCTTCCCTTTTCTGTCTTTCGGTTCACCACAGGAGACCATCCAGGCAGAAAACTTTTTTTTGTTGCCTTGATTATATTTGTGATACGTTTTTGTGCTGAGAAATAGATAGATACATAGATCTATACTAGTCTCCCTTATTTATTTATTTGTTTGTTTGTTTGTTTGTTTGTTTGTTTATTTATTTATTTATCAGCACAATTTTTTAAAATCATAATATATTTTCTGAATTGTAAGGCACACAGAATCACTGAGATCAGAAGCCTTTGGAATTGAACAAAGAAACAAGCAAACAAGATGTTTATAATCTCAGGGAGGCCTGGCACTAACCAAGCATTTTCAATTAAAAAAAAAAGAACCAGCTTTTGATGTTCTGCTCTCCATGCCATCTACTGAATATGTAGTAAACTTCATAATACCAAATTAAATATGCAGTTTATGTAGGAATCTATGATAATTAGTTTATATAATTACAAATGTCCAGCTTGCACAGCATGGTGTTTTCATCATGTATTTTGATTTAGTCAAATTGCTGCAGATTAGAAATGCAAATGTTGCGTAAACAGAAATGGGCGTTGAAGTAGTTCATTATAAATATCTGCACTTCACTGTTGAAGGCATCTCACTCACTGGCAGCCTCAGATTGCGGTTCCACATCCGAAGTGAGGAAATTTGGGCCACCTTTGCTTTGGCATCAAGACTGAATACAGTAAAGAGGTAAGACGAGACAAAGAGGTCTCTGCTGGAACATCAAGGTATCTTTTTCCTGACTCATGAACTAGTGTTTTTTAATCCTCTTTTCTTTTATGGTCAATAAATCGTTGTTTGCCAGAATAACAGTAATGGAGAGAGAGGCTTTGTGTTGCTTCACTGGGGATCAGGTAATCATTGAGGATATTTTAAGTCAATCATGGAGAAATGTTAGGGTTGCTATGTGACATGGGCAGACATAGCTATCTAAAAAAAAAAAAAAGCAAGCATGTCTTAACATGTTTAACAGATTAACAGAGTTGGAAGGGACCTTATAGGTTATTTAGTCCAAGGCCCCCTCAGTCCGGACCCTATACAATTGCTGACAACTGGCAGTCCAATCTCTGAAGCCCCCACAACTTCTGAAGCCCCCACAACGTCTGAAGCCCCCACAACTTCTGAAGGCAAGGTGTTCCATTGATTGATTGTTCTCACTGTCAGAAAGTTCCTGCTTATTTCTAGGGTGAACCTCTCCTTGTGAGGAGAAATTATTTCTGAATACCAGTATTTAATAAGAGGCTTCTTGGAATAAAAAACTGATTTGTTTCCCTGGAAAATAATAGATTTAGGTAATTGCTGTGCAGGACTTATGTAGAATTCCATTTCCTCCAGGAAATGCAACATTTATCCGTGAGTGGTGATATTTCAAAGATTTTGCAACATCCAATGCTATAGATACATGTTTAACCTTCTCTATGCTTATTTAAACCAATCAGTTCTATCACAGGTCAAATGTTATGGGATCCATGTCAGTTTTTAGAGGCATTAAAGATTTAAGATACTAAGACTAAGAGTGGGTATATGCTTTTCATCCGTAATTACTGTAAGCATGAAGCCAAAATCCCCATTTCCAGCCCTAGATGGGGGCTGTGCGAGTCAGAGGTGGTACCAGTTCTCTGAAATACTCAAAATTCTGCTACCGGTTCTCAAGAACTGGTCAGAACCAACCCCTCCCCCCTCTCCCTTATATAGCCCCACCTTCTTTAAATGTTATTGCTTTCTCTTTCTGATATATCAAATGATTTTCCATTTGGATCAGCTTATTCCCATACCTGGCATTGTCATTCTCATTTTCAAAACATTTTAAACTGGAGCCACTTTTGCTGGTCATAAGTTGCATTTGCCCAGATATGTGGTTCTGTTTGTTTTGGAAAGATCCTTTATAGAAGTTTTCCTCACAAGTGGTAACAGGTTTTGCCTTCCTATATCAGATCACATTAATCACATGCTTTCCAAAGTAGAAACACAGGATAAGAATAGGAGCAAGCTTTTAAAATCAGGCTTAATCAAATATGGCTTCATATTAAGCTGCCGCACTGCTGTACTCCATCTACCATTTTTGTCAAAATAGCTTGGCCTGATCACATTAAAAAAAGTGTGGCTCCCAATTTGTGGTTCCTGGAAATTAATGAAGAAGATGAGGCAGCTGCAAAGTTACTATACATAGTGACCTTATTTGCATACTAGTATGTCTATCTAATAAATGGAGGGTGGAACATGTTTTTTTTAAATTATTTTATAGCAGGGGTGTCAAACTCAAGGGCTGCGGGCCAGATCCGGCTCATGGGGTACTTAGATCTGGCCCATGGAGCCGCACTGGAAACTGCAGAGGATTGGCCGAGGTACCTCTGCCAGCCAAAACAGACTCCTGAGCTCCATTTTTGCTGGCAGAGCGTTGCAGGAGGCCGTCACAGCTCAAAACAGAGCTCAGGAGGCTGTTTTGACTGGCAGGGTCATTACAGACACCCTAACATGAGTGACATCAATCTGGCCATGCTCACATCAGCCATGCCCACCACGGCCCCTCGAGGTCAAACACAAGCCTGATGCGGCCCTCAATCAAATTGAGTTTGACACCCCTGCTTGACAGCCTTGTCTTTCCTTTTGTAATGGTATGTGAGAATGTTTTTGGGAGACAGGGGAAACAGGTGAAGCCAAGATAAAGATGTGATAAACCAAATTTGAGTCTGAAAAAGAAGGGGTAGCCAAAAAGCATGTCAGAAGGCACCCTTCCTAGTTTTCAGGAGAGTGAAATTTGTTTTGTTTTGTTTTTTTGTTTTTATTAAATTTATACCCCCCCTTCTCCTTGTTAGGACCCAGGGCGGCGCACAGGCATTATTTAAAAACACAAAATACAATAAATATCTATTAAAATGTATTAAATTAATAAACCCGTGCTAAAACCCAATGTTAAAACCCTTGCCAATTATAAATTATTTCCTTAAAAAGTCAGAAATGGGGGCTATCCTAGGCCGGCTTGTTGGAATAAATACGTCTTAAGACGTTGGCGTCTTAAGAAATTGAGGGACTTGCAAGATTCTGTTAATGAAATCCTACAATAAAGATAAAGTTGGTACTCCTGTCTCCTTGTCTGGACCTTCCCATAGGTCTGATGGAAACATAGTGGCTCATGTAGTTAGGACACTGGGTTGATAATTTAGCAAGCCCGTGTTTGAGACCGCGTGAGGCTGTGGGACAGTGTACTCTCCAATCATTGACAACCAAGCAGTTGCAAGTAAATACTTGCACATTGCAAGTAATGTGCTTTGGTGGGCACATTATTGGGAGTGTGAAAGTGGCTCCCCATTGGGTGTCTCTTGGGCAATGGTGATGTCACTGGTTAATCCTCTCAACCTTGGTGCTTCTGACACAGTTGCATGCATGCCTAAGGCCAATATTACTCTTGCAAGTGTGAAGATTTCCCTCCCATCCCTTGCTTTGGCTCTCCTGTAAGCTGCATCCATAAGCAGCTTGAAAGCAGGTGATTCAGTTTTCAGCTCACCCAGATCGTTGATGAATGAATGAAAACACAGGTTTTTTTATGGGAACATGGGAAACAAAACTGTAGTTGTGATGGGATGGTGTTTTTAAACAAACAATATTTCAAGATAATATGACACTTGTTAGTTCAAACTTTCAACTAGTTCAGAAAATTATGATTCCTTACAAAGTGCCTTGAATGCTTAGGGGTTCTAATTTTCAAATATATTGGCAGAGGTACATACTCACGCTTCAGATATATTTATTTGGGCCACCTTCACATTAGTGTGAATATGGACAAAGGAAGGGGAAGGGCTAAGCTATGAAAATGTACCATCAGTGTAGTTTGTTCATGCAGCAGTTATAGATTAGTTGGTATTTTTCATTTTTTCATTACTCTCTCTTGTACAAAGGGGAAAAAAACCAAATGTCAAACTATTGATCTCTTTTCTTTATTGTTGCAGGTACCATTAGCTCCACCATGAAACACTATTCTCAATTTAGTCACAGGTTTTCTGTAGATTTTATAAAAAATCTAATGCAGGAGAAATCTGGGACAAATTGTCTTATATCCCCAATCTGTGCGCAAATAGCATTAAGCTTGCTCTTGACTGGCGCTACTGGAAAAACTGCTGATGCATTAAGAAAGGTAGGTGTCCTCAAGTACTTGTGTTCCTTAAAATTGTTACTTTAAGTCTTAATAAATTATTAACTATAGCTCACACACATAATTCCATCTATGTTATTGCTAGAAAATGTTTCTTCTTGGTATCTTGTCATCTTCATCTTCATTCTTACTAACAGTCAGGTTCCAACATTGGTGGGTTAGAATATTTACACCAAAACTAGTAAAATTAATATGTAACTAACAGACACACACACACACACACACACACACACACACACACACACACACACATCCCCAAACCTCTTGGCATCCAGGAATGGAAACGGCTTGTTAATTCAATGCTCCATGGAAGACTCCTGCCTGAGTTTTAAAGCTTTGCATAGTGACTATGTTTACGTAAAATAGGGGAGAGGATGAGTGGCTAGAATATTTCTGCCCTCCAGCTCAGCAAAAGTGACAGAGAGCAATGGTTTTCAAACACCTTTTTGGAAAATTATCATAACCCTAACAAGTAGGCAAGGTGATGGAAGAACCTCAGGAGACAAGATGATCAGAATCAACAAGAGTTGCGATGCCCAAATATGGCTCTACATTCGTTCCTTGGCATGCTCAACCCCAATTAAGCTACTGGGACAGGAACAGTGGTTGGTTTCAAATTTTTTAGAACCTACTCTGTAGGTGTGGCCTATTTTGTGGGCGTGGCTTGGCAGTCATGTGACAGGGTGGGAGTGGCCACCTTTTAAAATGTGATGAAACTCATTTAACAACGCTCTTGCTTAGCAACCAAAATTTTGCACTCAATTGTGATCTTTCTTTCTTTCTTTCTTTCTTTCTTTCTTTCTTTCTTTCTTTCTTTCTTTCTTTCTTTCTTTCTTTCTTTCTTTCTTTCTTTCTTTCTTTCTTTCTCTCTCCCTTCCTTCCTTCCTTTCCTTTCCGTTGGGTCACTGGCAGCGGCGGGCCAGATTTACTTCCAGGTACGCCGGTGGAACCTCCTCTCACCGGTTCTCTAAATTCACCAACCGGCTCTTGCGAGTAGGTGCAAGCCTGCAGAAACCCACCACTGGACAGGAAGATCTATTACTTTATGGTTTATGTACAAATATTCCAAGATAAAGAGGATTCTCTTAGAGAAGGGAACCTAGAGAAAACGAGGAGTTCCCAAAATGGAGATATCCCTACATCCCACAGTTTTGCTTGTCAGATTGCAAGAATAATACTAAAAATACAAACCCCACTATGTTTTAAATAACTTAACAAAATAACACACTCATTAGTGGGGTTTTTTTCATTTCTTGCCCCTGTAAAGCCCCAAGCAGCAGCTTCCGATCAAGAAAGCTTGATTATGACAGGTTAATTAATCAGGTGTAACGCAAGGGAAAAAAGAGGTAGGTTACACAATCTTGGTAGCTTTGTGGGCAAGGCAGAGGCCGTGCTATTTGTTTATAGCTATGAAAGGAATGTCCCATCTCTTCATGTTCTTTAATATTTGGAAATCATCCATCCTCTTTCCCAAGCTCTGAGAATTCCCTTGTATCACATATTATCATTGGCCAGGTTGTTGGGGTGGGGCACACCCAGCCATACCCACACCCACACTTACCCATATCCTATGCTGGCAGACACTAATCAGAGAGAAGGAAGCTGCTAAGTCTGGATTGAAAGATGACTCCCGGAGTAGGCAGGCTTTGGGACCCATTTATCTCCAAAAGTCATTGCTTTGTGGATTTTTAAGTCTGGTAGCTGTGCATAGGATTTGTGAAGGGGTTTCCTATGTGCTCAAGTTCAACTTCTTTTCTGTGGTTCAAGGGACATTTTTTCCTTTGTTTTTTTATCAACTTTGTTCCATCTTAACTATTTTCCCTAAAGGAGCTTTTCTTAGCCATTCTGTCTCCATGCTTGCTTCATCTTGAGGTATGTCAGCTTCAGCCAATCTTATATCTAACAAAGGAAAATTGGGACACAACTCATATATTTTGTTTTGCAGGCTCTTCACTTGTTGGACAGTGCAGGCCCTGTGACCTCTCCACATGGGACTGTAAGAGAACGATCAGTTGAATTTCATTTTACTAATTATACTAAATGAACTATTTGATATAAAGCATTCTAAGCATTTGGAAAATAGAAAATAATTTCTTTCTTAGTAAAGAAAGTACTATTGTAATGAGGTACTTTGTTATGAGTTATATTATATGTAAGTAATAGAACAGAACAGAATAGAATAGTTTATTGACCAAATGTTATTGGACACACAAGGAATTTGTCTTTGGTGCATATGCTCTCTGTGTACATAAATGGGGAAAAAAGAAAAATACATTCATCAAGAATTATAAGATACAACATTTAGTGATAGTGCTTTTTTAATGATGTTTTTGATGTTAGATGTCCATTTTAGGTCTTGCGATATGCTAGAACCTAGAAATTTGAAGGTCTCTACTATTGATACTGTGTTGTCTAGTATTGTAAGAGATGGTAGTATGGGAGGGTTTTTCCCAAAGTCTACCACCATTTCTAGGGTTTTGAGTGTGTTCAGTTCCTGATTGTTCCACAAGGCTAGTTGAATGTCCCATCTGTATGCGGTTTCATAGTTGTCTCAAATGAGACCAATCACTATTGTATCATCTGCAAACTTCAATAGTTTAACAGATGGATTGTTTGAGTCATTGGTATACAGAGGGAAGAGAAGTGGAGAGAGCACACAGTCCTGGGTGGCTCCTGTGCTAATTGTACAGGTATCTGATGTGATTTTGCCTAGCTTCACCTGCTGCTTCCTGTCTGTTAGGAAGCTTGTGGTCCACTTACAAATGTATTCAGGTACTGCTAGCTGATTTAGTTTAGTTAGAACAGTGGTCTGCAAAGTTGGCTCTTTTAAGACTGGTGGACTTCAACCCCCAGAGCATGGCTGGCTGGGGAATTCTGGGAGTTGAAGTCTCCTAGTCTTAAAAGAGCCAACTTTGCAGACCACTGAGTTAGAAGAATGTCTATTATGATGGTATTGAATGCTGAACTATAGTCTACAAAGAGGAATTTTGCATTGGTCTATGGAGATTCAAGATGTTGTAGGATGTAGTGCAGAGCCATATTATAGTCATAAGTGGGAGGAAATAGGTAATAGTAACCCGCCGCCCTGGGTCCTCTGTGGAGAAGGGCGGGTATAAATATGATTAAAATAAATAAAAAAATAAAATAGTAAAGCTATGAAGAATAATAGTAATAGAGTCGTTGGAGGATATTTTGGATTATGTTGGCAAATCTATTTATATGTTTGCAAATTTGATATCCTTTGGTGCTTGAAGGTTTCCGGGGCACCCTGTGGTAGATCTGGAGGATATCACCAGTGGCTCAAGGAACAGCTAATACTCATCCACCAGCATTCCAAAGGTCAATCGCTGATTTTGGGCGGCCGGATATTTGCATCACGTAATTTAACTTTCATGGATGTAAGAACAAACACTTTTTCTCTCTTCCCTTATTAATACAATATTGATATCCAAGCAATGTGAATGTTCATAATAATCAACAGCTTGCAGCAGCCACATACCTTTCTGACTATGAATTTCAGAGGGTAGAATTAATTAGAACTGACTTCAAAGAAAAACAGGAGCAGTAGCTGTAACAACTATGATAAGCCACGCCTTTGTAAATGTAGAATTGATGATGATCCACTTACTAAATATGATGGCTTATTAGAAATTCTACAGGTATCATGTTTTGTGAAGTAGGGATTTAGGTTAGGTCAGATATAAGACTTCTGGCAAACTGCAATACAGGTGGGGAAATGTTTGGGTTACATATTAGATTTAATGCATGTGGAAATGTTCCTTAACCTACGGCTGATAACATGTATCACTCCATTATTAGAAGTAATTTTGAAAATCTAGGTCCATGTTTGTTTCCCATGAAAATTCCTTTCTGCATAACAGTAAAATAGTAGATGATTAATGAGGTAACACTTTGGAAAATGAGGTTTTGTTTGAGCTGAGCTGAGGTTCTGGCAACACACACACACACACACACACACACACACACACACACACACACACACACTTCCAGGCAATGATGCCATGCAAAGCATGCCTGGGAATTTCATTCTTCTAGGACAAAGTTTCTCAACCTGAAAAGCAATTTTCAGACGTGGGGACTACAACTCCCAGAATTTCCCAGGACTAGGATTATTTTCACATTTCTAGTCCAGCCCATTAACTCAGCCATAGCAAACTAGGTGCTGCCATCTAGCTTGGCCAGTAACCAGTCTCAACTAGATTTATTTGCTTAAGTGCATGTGATAATTGGTGAACAAATGTATTGATATGTCTTCTTTCCTTTGGTGCAGGCATTCGAATATTGCATCAATGATCTATTCAGGGTACAAGTGGAATTATTAGATTTTAGGAATCAAAATGCAGATGCTAGACAGAAAATGAATGACTGGATTGCAAGGCAAACAGGGGGTAAGATACCATACGCGACTCGTTGGATATCCCACACTGAATATCAAGAAGCAGAACGTTTAGTCATTGTGAGCTAATGGGAGAGGACAGACAATGCAAGAAAAATCTGCAAGAAAAATCAGTCATGTGCAGTGGATCTTTAGGCACTGATGTGCCGTGGAGTGAGATGAAGAGGTTGCCTCTCTGAGCATGAGGCCAGTTCCTGTATACTTTAACCCACTACTTTAAACACCAAAAAGGTCATTCATGAATTTTAAATAATACAGATGTACATACAAAAAGATTTGTAGAGCAGAGAAGGGTCAATGACTATGTCCTGCCAAGAAGCTGAAGAAGGGAAAATTAACCTATGGTCTGGTGTAGGCCAGGACTTGAAAGTATCACCAATCTGCAATATATCAGAGGCTCAGAGTTTCAGCCCAATGAACCTTTGAGACTCTCATCCATGACTTTAGATAATTGTATACTTCCCAGAGTGAGATAATTGGCTACGTAAATGTGATGAGTGAATGAAAGCAGGTCACTTTAGGCTTACATTTTCACTCTGCCACTTATCTTGGATTTTGATGTTTTGTGTATTCTTTTCTATTCTCAGACTGAAAAATTGTGTTGCTAATAGAAGTGATTCATTGACAGTATCCCACCATTTGCAGATCTTTTTATTCAATTTCTTTCCCTAAAGGTAAATTCACAAATGTGTATAACTCCGTTGAAGCATCAACTGCCATGATCCTACTAACTGCTCTCAGTTTCAGAGGAATATGGACGATACCGTTTAATCCAAAAGATACAGTAAGCGGAGTCTTTTGGACTTGCAAGGTACAGTATACAAAATACCAGGGAAAGTCACAATGCTGTCATGCAATCAAAAGTAACAGTGGGAACACAAAATCTCTATATATGATGGTATCTGGAATTATCAGAGTCTGAGGTGAAAAATGGGTATTACAGTTGGCCTACTATGCTCAATATTTCTTCTTGAAATTCCTGATATTGTTATTGTTTTACTTTTAAGCATTGCTTTCCTTCTTATAGGATCAGAGCATCAATGTGGATATGATGACTCGAAAGGGCATATTTGACATAGCTGCCATATCGAATCCAGCAATGCAAATGCTGAGGCTCCCTTATATGGATGGCTCATTTTCTATATTCTTTTTTCGGCCAGATGGACATAAATCTCCAGATGAGGTAATTTGAGTTTTCAATCTGTATTTTAATAATATGCTTGGTAAAATATCTGAACAGACATCCCTGACTTTATATCTACAACTTTTTAAAAATCATAGAATGACAGGAAATGGTGTTTCTAGTCTTAAATAATTCTCAAATCTTAGTTTGGGCATATTGTTTCTCATATTGTTTATCAGAATAATAACCAACGTTAGGATTCTAAATGTATCAGTATACTGAACATCTTCCTTAGTTTGTGGGCAACAATATACTAGCTTGCAATAGTATTCTAGAGATCAATGTTGCTAGCTATCATAAAGTAGCAGGAATTATTCAAGTGAAACACTTGCCCAGATTTGCTATTAGTGTCTTGAGGATCTCCCATTATCAATGGGGTGGGGGAAGAGAAAAACCCACTATCTAGAATATAGCCTATTATCCAACTTTAGCAAACATACTTTTTCAGACAATCTCTCCTTAAAGCCACTGATTGGAGGGTTTCTCAAATTTCTGCTTTCTCTCATCATAAGTGGGAAGGCAGGTGTCAATTGACCTTTTGCAGTGGGTGGCTCTCTACATCCACTGGCATTTGTGATTTGTCACATATATCTCCTTACACTGAATCCTCACATGGAGTCATTGGACACCTTTGAAATAATCTATTCTCCCACCCCACCCCACCCCACCCCACCCCACCTGTGTGTGTGTGTTTGTGTGTGTTTGTGTGTTCCTTGGTGCTCCCTGAGCTTGGTTAGTTTCTTGCAGACATTTCATTATCTGAACTACTTAATATCATCAGTGCTTGTACTAAGACTGATAATATTACCTAGTTTGGATAATGAAACATCTGTATAAAAACAACCTAGATAGGGAGCACCAAGGACCCCCCTATTCAACTGTGAGCTACAAATATTCTTCTGTGTCCCCCAAGACCACTGGATCATGTCTGGTCTCATGTTCAGTTATGTACTGAGAATACTACTTTATGTACAAGAGATATTCCTATCTCTCCTACAGCAACAGTATATGAAATATTTGGCAATGTTGTTAGGCAAACCTATGCAAAGTTTGGAAAAGGGAAGGAGCAAACTATGCTTTTGTGCAATATTTTTCTTTCTCCAGTAGCATATTTGTGTGTTTGTGTGTATTTGTGTGTCTGTGTGTGTGTGTGTGAGTGTATACTAATGGGAGCCTCAAGGTTTACCCACGTAACACCGCTCTTGCGCGAGCTGCACTGGCTATCTGTCGTCTTTCGGGTGCGCTTCAAGGTGTTAGTTATCATCTTTAAAGCGCTCCATGGCACGGGACCTAGTTATCTGCGGGATCGGATTCTGCCCCATACATCCCTGCGGCCGATTTGTTCCCACAGAGAGGGACTTCTCCGGGTGCCGTCCACTAGGCTATGCCAGTGGGCGACGCCCAGGGGAAGAGCCTTCTCTGTGACACCCAGCCCTCTGGAACGACCTTCCCCCCGAAATTAGAACAACTACGGACCTCCGCTCATTCCGTCAAAAACTCAAAACACACTTTTTCTGCTTGGCTGGCCTAGGTTAGTCTCCCGTCTTTTAATAGGGCTTAGGGGATTTTAGTTAATTTTAAAATTGGGGATTTTAGCGCAGGGATAATCATTGTTTAATTTGCCTTTTATTTAATTTATTATGTATATTTATTGGTATTTTTTAATTTTCCCTGCGCACCGCTCCGAGTCCCTTTGGGGAGAGGAAGCGGTCTATAAATAAATTTATTATTATTATTATTATTATTATTATTATTATTATTATTATTATTATTATTATTATTATTATTATTATTATTATTATTATTATTATTATTATTATTATTATTATTATTGAGAGTCAATCTTTATTAATGTGGTTCTCTTACTCCAACTGCCACCCACTCTTAAGCCATTCCAGTAACAATGGCCACCATATATGAAAATATAATACCTGCTTGCACTAGGAGGTTCTTGACTCTATGCTGAACTTTGGCATTTGGGAAAAGCTGCATTTTGACGGCTGAACCTGCACCTTCTGCCCTCAATTCCTGTATATTGAATTAATATGATTTAGGAAAGACTTTGCTCTATTGGGTGACATAAATGGATGAGGGGTAAAAAGTAAAACCTAGATATAAATACTCCCTACAGCACATTAATAAATGTATGCATGTCCAGCATTTTTATTTCACTGTCTAGGAACAAAAAACAGTATGCATGCAGTAATTTCTCTCTCTCCTGACAATCTCTGTTAGGTAGGCTGGGTTGAGGGAAGAGTCATACGGAAATCTTGGCAATACTAGTATTTGCCCTTTATCTCATCTCTCCCCTTTCCTGGGATTCCTGATTTTAATACGAGGTTGGTGGGAATTGGGAATTGGTGGAAACCCCAGCCATCACTTCTCTTCAAATTCTGCCTTTTAAAAGGGCTCACTTTTTCTCCCTGCAGCAAGGAGTCTGGATTATTTGTCTTTGTTTATATGTCAGAGAAATCACCCTTACAGGGAATGCATAAACTGTGAGTCCCTGGCAACCTATGAGTGTGTGAACATCTGGTGCAAGCAGACATGTTCACAACCCTGGAGCAAAATATGTTCATCCTAGCTGCACTGCTCCGCATCTTGAAAAGAAGTAGCATTTTAGCAGATAAATTTATTAGATTATGTAGAAATGATAGTGTGGTTATTGTGAAGATAGTTGGCATTTTGGAAAACCTTTTGTCTGTTTTGTTCTCTCCCCCCACCCCAAATATTTTTTCACTCTTTGATTGGTTTCTATTTTACTTGACAGATTCTTAGCGGTTTAACTTATGAACAACTTACACAATGGCTCAGTCCAGAAAATACCAGAAGCACGCAAACTACAATTCACATTCCAAAGTTCAATATGGAAAATCAAATCTCAATGAACACTGTATTAAAGAACATGGGGTTGGATTCTATGTTTATTCCAGGCCAAGGCGGTTTATCCGGCATAACTGGGGATATTAACACTGCTGTCTCTCATGTTGATCAGTTTGTTAGCCTTAGTTGCTCTGAAGAAGGTGTAGAGGGAGCTGGACTCTCTCGTACAGAGTTAGGAGCTGGGACTCTATCTGCTTTTAAACTAGATAGGGCTTTCTTCTTTGTGCTAGTACATCAACTAACTGGCATCATTGTTTTTATAGGCGTGGTTTGTAAGCCATATTGGAAGCATTAATTGCAAATGTGTCTTTCCATGTGTTGTGATCAATGGAGCCTTCTATATTCTTAATTCCATTTCAACTTGCCTAATGCCTTGTCTAAACTTATACACCCCAAATCAATTTCCTATTTCCTATCTGGATAAAAATAGCTTTTACTTTGTGAGTTTACCTGCAATTCCTTTCCACTGCAAAAATGAGGTATCCATAACAGACCTTTCTTATATTGTGCATTAAATGCCTTTTCAACAGACAAATATGCACATTTGGGATTTCACACATAGAATAGGGACCAATTGGGGAGAATCAATAGAACTGCTTTGAATCCTCCTTAGAGAATAAACCTAAAGTAAAACAATGTCCAGTCTGGTTTTTTTTTTTTTTTGCCAAAATGGGGTCATTTCCCCCTTCCCCCTAGCCCTTCTGAAGCCTATAGAGTGTTCCTGGGGGCCAGGGAAGACATTTTTTTTTCTTATTGGGTAGTTTGCAGGCACTCCCTTAGTTCCGGCAAGGCTGGAGGCCACCAACCCTGTCAAAACTTTTCCCCACCGTTTTGGTGGACGTGGGTTGGTGAGGGTGTCATGTGACTGTGTGTGTGTCAGTGACCTCAGGTTGGCCATGCCTACTCAGTCAACCCCCCCCCCCCCATCTAGCCACTCCCGCCGAACCAGTAGTAAAAATTGTTGAAACCCGTCCCTTGAGCATTCAATCTCCAAATTTTCCTTTCGGCTGGATATTACAGAAGGATGGAATAGGAATACAGAAAGAGGGGAAACCCTCTTTTTTCTTTTTTTCTCATTCCCGTCTCTCTCCATCTAATTTGATTTAGTTTCTAATTGGGTGATGAAGACTTTTGGAAAACTCCAGAGCATGCAAACCACCTGTGAAAGAAATTGCCCTAATTTTCTGCCGGCATCTCTTTGACAGGATTTTTGTCAGATACATCATAATAAAACAATGTTAAATCATAAGTAACTTCTGCTTCTAAAAACATCAGTAGTATTTATATTGTACTGAGGAATTTGGGTAATCAGATAAATGAACAGAAACCAAGCACTGGAATTTTTTAAATCTTGGTTTGGAAGAGGTCTATAGGTAGGAATTGCAAATTGTAACTGATGCAAATGGAACATACATGATTCTCTAAATTAATCTGATGATGTTAATTACATGTAATAGGTATGTAATAGGTTTTCTGATCAATAACCAGATTGATTTATTTTGGTGGAGCAGCAGTTCATTCAGTTCATTCTGTGTAGTTGGTTCTTCCTTTAAAATAGCTGACCTCCTGGGATTGTGGAAGTAGCTTCTTTTTGCTGGTCAAGAAATCCTGCCTGCTAGCAGTTTCAAATGTCTCATGGGCTTTTTCCCCTCCTTGAGAGATTCTAATGTGGCGACATATCCCTGTGCACCGCTCTTAACTTTTAATCAGTTGGCAGCAGATAATAGATAGAAATAGAGATAGATAGATAGATGATAGACAGACAGAGAGACAGACAGACAGAGGAAACCAGTGAATCAATCTAAGGGATCTATATATTCTATATATCTATATATTTCCCTGAGACTCTCAGTCCTATAAGGCAGACCAAATTAGGAAACAACAATAGAATGTGCAACAATAGAGTTTTAGTAGTCCTTGTGATGGCTATTTCCTGACCTGGCCTACCTCAAAGGGCTGTTCCAGATGTTCACTGCATATGTTAGGACTGGAGACAGAGGTGGACAACCCAATGTTTACGTGTAAAGGGAGGCCAGAGAAAAGAACATGTCAGACGTAAGTAAGCAAAAGAACTTTCAGCATAGTTGAAGAAGGAGGGCTAGGTACAATTTTTCTCTCTTGACAAATAGCTTCCTGCTGAAACCAAACCTCTGCTGAAATATTTGTTTTGTTTTTTAAAGTTTTGCAAAGCTTCTAAATGTTGTCAGAATGGAATTCTCATTCATTTTGGAGAAGGGTGGGATACAAATTGAATAAAATCTAAATCTAAATCATTTCCCCAAATGGTAGGTTTCTAACAGCAACAACAGCAATGTTGAAGTCCCTGCAGATTGATTGAACGGACTAGCCACATAGTGAGTGGGTTCAAAGGGATGAAAGCTAAGGTTTTGCCAGGAAGTTTTTGAATCAAACTCTGTCTATTATGTATGCTACTGTAAAATGTATACAAACGCACACATATATAAGCCTAATAAAGCTCTATAATGCAAGTACTTTTCAGTGTCGGTATGAATTTATGGTTTCCTTGAAAACTTAATATCAGTTCACAATATGGACTAAGCCAGGCCTCTCCAAAGTTAACAACTTCCTAACAACTTCCTTGAATTCTGGGAGTTGAAGTCCACAAGTCTTAAAGTTATCAAATATGGAGACCTTTGGACTAAGCTATCCAACTCACTGCCTAAGACAAACAGATGAAAAAAGCTCAGCAGATTCAAACAAGCAGGGTATGAAATATATACAGTAGTATGCAGGTTTCCTATCTCCTAGTTTCCTAGTGACAATAGAATACATATTGTCCTTGTGAAAATCTGGCTCTTGTCATATATAATACAATAATACAATAGCAGAGTTGGAAGCGACCTTGGAGGTCTTCTAGTCCAACACCCTGCCTAGGCAGGAAACCCTATACTATTTCAGACAAATGGCTATCCAACATCTTCTTAAAGACTTCCAGTGTTGGGGCATTCCCAACTTCTGGAGGCAAGCTGTTCCACTGGTTAATTGTTCTAACTGTCATATTAGAAACAGAAGTTTAATGAAAATTATATTTAAGGATTTTACTCAGAGCTTCAAAATTAAAGTGCACACTCCAGGTGTGGGTTGCTGCTGGCGTTGCTGCCAGCTTGCTTGGTGTGCACTTTGCTCAGATCTGAGATACTTTTCTACCAAACATTAACAATACAAATCTAGATAACTGTAACATCTCTGTAACAGTTATAATGGTTTCCACCAAGGTCCTCTCTTCAGGTGGGAACAGAGGTTTAATCTGATTGGCTGATGGTCTGACAGTTCCCTATAAAAGGGCTGCTGCCAGACAGAACCTTTGCTGATTTGTACAGAGTTGTCTTGCTGCTAAGAAAGAGCTGTTGTTACTAAGACTTAGTCTGCCCTTCCATTCACCCAACATAACAATAACAATGTGTATGGGACTTCACAAATGTGTTAGCCTGGTCTACCCACGACAAATGAGCATGCACGGGCTCCTCCTTATTTTAAATTAGAAAAAAGGTGCTATATTAAACTCTTCAGGGATGGGTTCTAGCAGGCACTACTACCAGTTTGCTCTGGTGAGCACGCTTGATGCATGCTGTGCATGCAAGCAACGTACAGTTAAAATTGTTCTGCGCATGAGCAAAACCAAAAAACAGGATGATGATGCCTATGGTGCCACACGGAGAACTGGTTCGGGAGCATGGCAGGCCTGGGTTGCTGCCAATTCCAGTGACCCAGGTTGCCAAACCACTACCAGTTCAGCCAAATGGGTCCAAACCAGTAGAAACCCACCACTGAAACTGTTTTTTCAAGTGAAATCTGAGATGGCAAATATCATTCTTCCATCTCAGCATTCCACAACTCTATGTATTTAACAGATATAAATAATTGATAAAGTTAAGCCCAACCATTTTAATTAAACAGGCGGGCATCACAGTTTATTAACACAAAATCTATCATCCATTTAGGAAAGGGAGAGAAACTTTAGATGGAGACGTTTTGTTAGTATTTTGCTTTCAGTGGACTGAAATACTAATGTATTCAGAAGTTTTATCATCCTGTCTCAGGCACAGGGAAAGTCTAAAAGCCACCTCAATTCTTTACTACATCCTAAGCTAGGATGTTGGCAACCACACCCTGAATCAGCCCAACCCCCATTTTGTGTGTGTGTGTGTGTGTGTGTGTGTGTGTGTGTGTGAGAGAGAGAGAGAGAGAGAGAGAGAGAGAGAGAGAGAGAGAGAGAGAGAGAGAGAGAGAAAGAGAGAGTGAGAGAGAGAAAGAGAAATTTAAATAAAAGCTGGTAAATTGAACGGAAGTCACCTAATTAGTCTGAACCAGAAACAGCTAATGCAAGGTACAAGATTTTAAGAACTCTAATCAATAGTTTTAATTAGAAGAAATGTTAAGATTGTATCAGAAGAATTCTGGCAAAAACATTAGCTTTAGGTTAGACATATAGGCAATTTAGGGCTACAAAAAACCCTTGCCCATTTCCTTGTGCATTTTTGCTTTAGTAAGCTTGCAAATTACTTCATTTGAGAAGCTGGCCAGTTGGTATTTGTTCTCTGTTTTCAATAGTGATCATTCCTATGTGTGTACTAAGCAATGACAAATTGGACTTAAAAATGGTATTGATTCAGCTGGTGGCCTTAAGGAAGAATATTGCAAAGAATAATCAAAGAAGGAAGGACTGAGAAGAACGTCTATGGAGATTCTCAGTCATCCAGGTCATGGTTGTCCCAAAGGTGCTTTTTCAGGAGGCAACTGGACTCGCTTATCATTCAAGAAGCTTCTTCAGCTCTGACTAGATGGTGGGGAATGGAAAGTTTATACTCCTTGCGGTATATGACAAGAAATGTCACATATTTATCCATCTCTTTAAGATCTTCTAAAAATGCAGTAGGTAGACATTGCGGTTTTCTATAGCTCATTAGTGGTAATATAAGATAGGAAATAATGCTTTGTGGGATTCTTAAAAAGGCCTGTTTCTTTGGGACAGGGGTCAGCAACCTGCAGCCCTGGAGCTGCATATAGCTCTTTCATCCCTCTGCTGGGGCTCCCTGTCGTCGGTTGGCTCCACAAATGATAGGGTTTCAGTTAGGACCAGTAGAAGAAAAAGGACACCGCGCGAGGAGGAGACTTTATGGTGGGGGAACCAGTCAGCTCCTGAATTGAAGGGGGTGGGGGATTCCAGTTAGGACCTTTATGGCTCTTTTGAGTGTTGAAGGTTGCCGAGCCCTGCTCTAGGATAATATGAACTCAATTCAATCTTTCCCACCATTGATATTCTCTAACTATATAGCAAGGGTGAGGAACTATAGCCTGTGGACTTCACTTTGGAGAAGTGTTGTGTTGAAACTAATATAATCTGGCTTTTTCAAAGAGTGGATTTTTAACCATAAAAATCTTCCTCTGAAGCTTCTGAGATGCTTGCTTTTTATTGAAAAAATAAAAAAAAATTTTTTTGAGGGTCAGATCTTGCTTTTCTTTAAGATCTTCTAAAAATGCAGTAGGTAGACATTGCAGTTTTCTATAGCTCATTAGTGGTAATATAAGATAGGAAATAATGCTTTGTGGGATTCTTAAAAAGGCCTGTTTCTTTGGGACAGGGGTCAGCAACCTGCAGCCCTGGAGCTGCATGTAGCTGTTTCATCCCTCTGCTGGGGCTCCCTGTCGTCGGTTGGCTCCACAAATGGCTCCATTAATCTCAGGTTTTGAATGTGTATTTACTGTATGTTGTACTGTAGGTTGCTAATAAACAAATAATTCTCTTTGTAATATTTTCTTAATTATTCTCCTTCATTATTAAATTTTTCTAGTTCAAATCTTCCTGTGATTATGGATTCCTCCACTTCTTTTTTTTTTATATTGAAAAAGTTTTATTGGTTTTTACAATTTTCCAAAAGGGTAGGGTAAGGGATACAGAAACATTTTAAGAACTTTCGCTTCGGGATCATTGGCCCTTCCAGGGCTTCATAATAAAACATTGAAAAAACATTTTTCAAAAATACTACAAGGTGAAAATAAGTACATGTTTCCTAAATTCTCAATTCTATGCTGGCAGTCGTGTGCAAACATCCAGATATAAAGGTTATACAATATTAATAAAAAAAAGCAAAGTTATTTTTTCGATCTAAGTCTCTTGGCAATTGTATCTTCTTTTTCTCCTCCCTGGCCCCCAGCAGGCGGGGCCGTGGCCCCCCCGCCCCCCGAATCGTCCCCCAGGACAGAGGAATGTTTTTTAAGAAAGGCTTCCGCCTCAACAACTGTTTTAATCCTTACTCTTCCTTCATCCCAGAACACCAACATCCCTTCCGGCATCGCCCACTTAAACCAGATCCCGTGGTCAAACAATTTTTTGGATAAGAAGGAATACCTCCTTCTCATCTCTCTAATCTTTTTTGGGATCTGCTTCAAGATGGCGACTTCCTTTTGTTGGTAAATTAATGGCCCCCCTCTCTGCGCCTTCAAAATTCTCTCTCTGGTTGACCTTCTAACAAATTTAATATGTATCTCTCTGGGTACTTCATTTATCCTGGCATATGTCGAGTTTATTCTGTAGACTAGGTCAATGTCCCCCCTGATCTCATCTTTACGTTTATGTAAATAGTCTGCTAAAATTGTACTCATGAGTTCAGGAAGACATTCACCAGATTCTTCAGAAATGTTCTGAAATCTTAAAAAATATGACATCCTTTCAAAATCCATCCTAGACATATGCCCAGTCAATTCTCCAACCTCATTGTTAACATTTTTAAGCTCTCCCTTTGCCCCAGCCAGTCCCCCTTCCAGCTCCTCAGTCTTCTGTGTGTTCTCCAGCACTTGCTTCCATGTTTCCAAAAGATCCTTCTTGAAGCTGCTATTATCTTCTCTCAAAGCTTTAATTTCCTGCACCAGAGCTTGTAACACTGATTCCATTGATGTCATTCTTTGTTCCAATTCTGCCAATTCTGATTTTGATGCCATGGTAAGCTGTTAAAGTCAGTGCCACTAAGATGGCATTTTTTGGGTGGGGCCGTTGAAGCAGGTCAGGAGAAAAACAGTTCAAGTGAAAGTTATAAAAAGTTCAAGACCCAGAAGAGAAACACTTTTCACAGTCAATAATTATAGCAGAGAAGGCACTCCAGGGAAGGAATCAATTAATCCAGAAATTTCTTCATTAGTAGAGAGAGGGAGTCCAAATCACAAAGAGATGTTGGTAATTTTCCATAAATAAAAATAATCATTCAGGAACAAAGGGCAGCCATCCTCCACTGCCCAATCTGAGAGCCAGCAGGAGAAAGTAACAAAAGAAAAATTGTTTCAGGCCAGCCGGACTTAGATACATTGTAAAGAAACAAGCTGCAAATCACTTTCACTTGGTTCAAAGCAGTCCGGATGAGAAATGTCCGCTTCCTCGCAACGAGGAGCCATTTCTAAGCGCCGCTTTAAATCCGAGGGGGGGGTTAACAAACAAACACCCCCCTCTACGTTCTTTCAGTCCAGACTGCCAGCACAAATAATGTTGAAAATCACTCACTCTTCACCTCGCTGCCAAAGCCCCGGGAAGCCTTCCGACCCGAACACTCAGCTCTTCTCAAACTCGTCGTTCGTTGCTGTCCTCCATTGGCGAAGGGAAAACCCCCCGCAGCATGTCTCCTCTCGCCTAGGCCGAAGACAAGGGCCATTTTCCCGCCGCCGCAGGGGTAAACAGACCCAGGCAAGCCAGCCCTATGGAAGGCCCCCAAAAAAGGGGGTGCCTCGCCCCCGTTGGGGGGCAGAAAAAAAACAAAACGGCGGACGAGACCCAAGACTCGTCCGTCGCCGCTGGAAGGCGGAACCGGAAGTCGATTCCTCCACTTCTTTAAATGCATCCTGAGCATCATAGTAAATCTTGAGGAATATCTATATAAATAAAAATGTAAAATAGTTTGTACGAATCCACTAATCTCAAAAACTACTGGACCCAATTTACACCAAACTTCCACACAATGTAGCCAAGGACTTCCGATAATAGACTAGCTACTCATTTTGTGCCTAGCAAACGTGTATCGTGTGTTAGGTAAACACAAATAAAAGGTACTAACTGAAAAATGTTTTTACTCACTGTAACTCCGCTCACCAACAGTCATTAACTACGGAGGCCTCTTAGGGCCAAAAAGGCACTGGAGTCAAACTATTCTCCAAAGCACCTGAGGGCAGAACAAGAATCAATGGGTGGAAACTAATCAAGGAGAGAAGCAACTTAGAACTGAGGGGAAATTTCCTGACAGTTAGAACAATTAACCAGTGGAAGAGAAATTGCCTCCAGAAGTTGTGAATGCCCCAACACTGCAAGTCTTCAAGAAGATGTTGGATAGCCATTTGTCTGAAATGGTATAGGGCTTCCTGCCTAGGCAGGGAGTTGGACTAGATGACCTCCGAGGTCCCTTCCAACTCTGCTATTGTATTATTGTATTACAGTAGGTAGATAGATAGGGGAATAGAGAGAGAGGGTTGCCACAAAGAAGAGGGAGTCAAACTATTCTCCAAAGCACCTGAGGGCAGAACAAGAAGCAATGGATGGAAACTAATCAAGGAGAGAAGCAACTTAGAACTGAGGAGAAATTTCCTGACAGTTAGAACAATTAACCAGTGGAAGAGAAATTGCCTCCAGAAGTTGTGAATGCCCCAACACTGCAGGTCTTCAAGAAGATGTTGGATAGCCATTTGTCTGAAATGGTATAGGGCTTCCTCCCTAGGCAGGGAATTGGACTAGATGATCTCCGAGGTCCCTTAAAACTCCGCTGTTGTATTATTGTATTATAGTAGGTAGGTAGATAGGGGAATATATAGATAGGGAGAAATACAGTAGGTAGGTAGGTAGGTATGTAGATAGAGGGATAGATAGGGAGAAATACGGTAGGTAGGTTGGTAGGTAGGGGGATAGATAGATAGGGAACAGCACAGTAGGTATGTAGGTAGGTAGGTAGGTAGGGGGATAGATAGAGAGGAAGAAATACAGTAGGTTTGTAGGTAGGTAGGTAGGTGTATAGATAGATAGCGAGAAATACAGTAGGTAGGTAGGTAGGTAGAGGAATAGAGAGAGAGGGAGAAATACAGTAGGTAGGTAGGTAGAGGGATAGAGAAGGGGAAATACAGTAGGTAGATAGAGGGAGAAAGGAAGAAATACAGTATGTAGGTAGGTAGAGGGATAGATAGAGAGGGAGAAATACAGTAGGTAGGTAGGTTGGGGGCAGGGGTGGGTTCCTAACGGTTCGCACCGGCTCCTGCGAGCCGGTTGGTCAAATTTACCGATCTGTAGCGATCCGGTTGGACCGTGGACCCGGAAGTAAGTCCTCCGCACTCGTCCCCGCCCCCCCCACCGCCCAGCCAACGCTAAATCGCTGGGCGCCGGTGGCTTGGAACTCAGAGGGGTGCCCGGGATGTGTGCGAAGATCGCCTCTCCGTGCCGCTTCTCACCACTGGCCAGGGAGCTTAGCGCCAAGCGGCTATGAGAAACGGGGAGGCGCGGGGTGTGTGCTAAGTTTGCATGCTGCCCCTCGCCTCTCTGCTCCGCTTCTCATTGCCGGCCAGGGAGCTTAGCGCCGGGCCGCGTGAGAAAGGGAGAGCCGCGGGGCGTGTGCGAAGTTTGCATGCTGCCCCTCACCTCTCCGTTTCTCATGCAGCCCGGCGCTAAGCTCCCTGGCCAGCAATGAGAAGCGGAGAGGCGAGGGGCAACATGCAAAATTCGCACACGCCCCGTGTCTCTCTGTTTCTCCCGTGGTCCGGCGCTAAGCTCCCTGGCCGGCAATGAGAAGCAGAGAGGTGCGGGGCATGTGCAAAGTTTGCATGCTGCCCCTTGCCCCTCTGCTCCGCTTCTCATTGCCGCCCAGGGAGCTTAGCGCCGGGGCGCATGAGAAAGGGAGAGCCGCGGGGCGTGTGCGAAGTTTGCATGCTGCCCCTCACCTCTCCGTTTCTCACACGGCCCGGCGCTAAGCTCCCTGGCTGCAAAGGCCGCATGGCGCAGGGCTTCCCAGCGCTTCCCGCCGCTAAAGGTTTAAAGCGCCGGGGGCGGGGGAGGGGAGCCCGGCGCCCTGCTGCCTTTGGGGCCAGACCGGCCATTGCTAAACTCGCTTGCCGGCCTGGCTGCAAAGGCCGCATGGTGCAGGGCTTCCCGGCGCTTCCTGGGGACCGTTCCCACCACCTCTTCTGTATATGCCTCTGCTGTGTTGAGGACTTACATTCTTATTTGTAAGCAAATCATTGAATGTTGCTTGTTTATTTAAATGATTTATGTGGCCACCTTACTTGGGATTGGTACTCTGAACTTTTACCGATTAAATTAAATGAGGAAAATATGTCAGTTTTACCTTATAAATTATTTCAGGGCTTTCCTCTTTGGCAAATTGATTGGTTTTTACGCTGCTACCCCCCCCCCATTGAATAATAAAACATCTGGCATCCTTCACCTGCATACTATGCTTACTATCCACTTTGCAAGCTTATAAAAGACATGTAAATTTCCAGCACTTCATATCTGGGAATCTGCTTTTAATATCAAAAATAGAATTGGAGTATTTTTTTTACCTTGATACATTATTTGCCTTGTTTTAATTTTATTATACTGTATTGTGCACTATACTATACTATTAATAATATTAATACTATATTATTATTTTTTAAATAATTATGCTGTCCATCTCACTGATGTAGTGACTCTGGGTGGCTTATAGTTTATTATGACTTTATATACATAATCTAACACCTTTCTGATGTTATTTTATATTTCTTTGCCCAATAAAATATTGTTGCTTGGGATAACACAATTAATTATAAAATCATAAAATATTTATTCAGTAGAAACTATGTTGAGTCTGTTATGTCCTGCAGCAGTTGTACACATTAATAATGATACATTTTAGTGACCTTTCTTTACATAATTGGTGTTGTCTTTCATACTTTTGGATTTCTATTTTCTGTTTCTGTTACTTAGCAATTGCTAAAACAAATCCCATGTGAAAAAATATTCAAAGCCTTCTTGATTTTAATTGTCACTTTATTTATTCCTGCACATTGTAGTATTTATTCATTTTCATATCTGTTTTTCCACTGTTGTACAAACATAATTCCAGCAGCTGCTAACATTCCCACCTGGTCACATGGCCGGCAAGCCACTCCCACCCGGTCACATGGCCGGCAAGCCACTCCCACCCGGTCACATGGCCGGCAAGCCACTCCCACAAAGCAGGCCACACCCACAGAATAGGTTCCAAAAATTTTGAAACCCACCCCTGGTTGGGGGTTATATGGTGGTTGTGTGTATGTGTGCAGGTGTAGATCTACACACAGATTGGTTGGCCATTTAACCAGACTGGGCCACAGCAACGCGTGGCCGGGTATAGCTAGTTAATAATAAATGTCTATTTCTACTAAATCCTTTTTTCCCCTTTAATTTTGACACAACACAATACATTCTTAGGTTACAGTTAGTAATTTATGGTCAAAGTTCTCCATTATCCATAGTCTATAGCGATTCTGTCATGTAGGTCATGGTTGTCTCAAAGGTGCTTTTTCAGGAGGCAAATGGACTTTCTTGGGTTTTTTCTTTGAAGAAAAGATGAAGATAAGCCTCCAAGTGTTTCAATGACCTTCAAAAAGGATGCAAATGACCAGCTGTCTGCAAGGAATATAAATCCTTCCATTCTCCACCGTCCAGTCAGAGCTGAAGAAGCTTCTTGGATGAGAAGCAAAAGGCCTTCAAAGAAAAAACAAGAAAGTCCATTTGCCTCCTGAAAAAGCACCTTTGGGATATCTATTATCCATAGTATTGATCAAAAAAAACCTAATGAAAAACCAACATCAAAAACATACTTTCCAATACAAGCAAACAACAACAAAGACAAAACCCAAGATACTTATAACCACAATAGGAAATAAGCAACTACAGGGTAGTCCTCAAGTTATGACCATAATTGAGCCCGAAGTTTATGTTGTTAAGTGAGAAATTTCTTAAGTGAGTTTTGCCCCATTTCCTGACCCTTCTTGCCACATTTGTTAAGGGAATCACTGCCATTGCTAAAATTAGTGACACCGTTGTTAAGTGAATCCAGTTTCCCCATTGAGTTTGCTTGTCAGAAGGTCGCGAAAGGGGACACTGCGACCATCACAAGTATGAGTCGATTGTAAAGCATCCAAATTTGGATTAGGTGATCATGGAGGACACTGTAAGTGTGAAAAACAGTCATGTAACTTTGAACGATCAATAAATGAACTTTTGTAAGTCGACGATTACCTCCTGGCTGTATCGCTAACTGGCCAAATATTTTGCTCTTGCGTATGTTGAATTTGGAGGGGTTTTGAGGTTTTACTGTTTTTGCTGTTTATTGCATGTGTGTGTATGTGTGTGTATAGTGTTTGTGCTGATAAATAAATAAATAAATAAATAAGGGAGACTAGTATAGATCTATTTCAAGCTATTTATTTATTTATTTATTGAATTTATACCCCGCCCTTCTCCGAATGGACCCAGGGCGGCTCTCATCAGCTAGCCATACCCTTACTGGGATTCGAACCAGGGAAGTATTATATGTGAGGCAGTTGTAATTGCCACTGGACCACTGGTTCTCCTCCTGATCAGCTGAGCCAAGGGAATAAGTATATACTTGTGTCACAACACCTTGGTAAGCCCCAAATATGGGAGGAAGCAGAACTGAGGTAGCAACGGACGATACAGAGGCCTGAAACATTGGTCAAGTACACTTTGGTCAAGAAGTAAAAAGTGCACGCTATGCTCAATATATTGCTGTATTTGCAAAAAGGTCCTGCCCCAGACACCATCCTGTTTGCTGGGTTGCTCCCACGATCTTTTCCCAGAAACTTCCCCATTTATCTCCTTGCTAGCCACAAATAGCCTCTGAATGCATATAACTTGTCGACCTAAGCAAACTGTGTCAACCGGTAGGTTTTCAAGTCCCCCACCCCCATATTTGGGCAGATGTAGGAGACCGGGAATGTCTACATCACCAAGGGTATAAGAGACAATCCTTGTCAATATTTGGGGGTTCAGACATTTTGTATGGGCTATGTGCCCATCTCTGAAACTGTGCTTTGCTGCTTTGAAGAGCTTGTCTGTGTGTCTTGGCCTTTTCCTACAACAGAACTTCTTTCCTTTTCTGTCTTTCGGCTCACCACAGGAGACCTTGCAGGCAGAAAGCTATTTTTTCGTTGCCTTTGTTACATTTGTGTTGCATTTGTGCTGCTTCCTCCTATATTAGGAGGAGCTCCCAAAAATAACTGGCACTAACCAAGCATTTTCAATTAAAAAAAAAAAGAACCAGCTTTTGATGTTCTGCTCTCCATGCCATCTACTGAATATGTAGTAAACTTCATAATACCAAGTTAATTATGCAGCGTATGTAGGGATCTATGATAATTCGTTTATATAATTACAAATGTCCAGCTTGCACAGCATGCTATTTTATCATGTATTTTGATTTAGTCAAATTGCTGCAGATTAGAAATGCAAACGTTGCGTAAACAGACATGGGCGTTGAAACAGTTCATTATAAATATCTGCACTTCACTGTTGAAGGCATCTCACTCACTGGCAGCCTCAGATTCCAGTTCCACATCTGAAGTGAGGAAGATTTGGGCCACCTTTGCTTTGGCATCAAGACTGAATACAGTAAAGAGGTAAGACGAGACAAAGAGGTCTCTGCTGGAACATGAAGGTATCTTTTTCCTGACTCATGAACTAGTGTTTTTTAATCCTCTTTTCTTTTTTGGTCAACAAATTGTTGTTTGCCAAAATAACAGTAATGGAGAGAGAGGCTTTGTGTTGCTTCACTGGGGATCAGGTAATCATTGAGGATATTTTAAGTCAGGTGTGGGCAAACTTTGCAACTTTAAGTCTGAAGGACTTCAGCTCCCAGAATTCTCCAGCCAGCAAAGCAAAGCAAAGCTGGCTGGAGAATTCTGGGAGCTGAAGTCCTTCAGACTTAAAGTTGCAAAGTTTGCCCACCCCTGTTTTAAGTCAATCATGGAGAAATGTTAGGGTTGCTATGTGACATGGGCAGACATAGCTATCTAAAAAATAAATAAGCAAGCATGTCTTAACATGTTTAACAGAGTTGGAAGGGACCTTATAGGTGATTTAGTCCAAGGCCCCCTCAAGCCGGAGACCCTACACAATTGCTGACAACTGGCAGTCCAATCTCTGAAGCCCCCACAACTTCTGAAGCCCCCACAACTTCTGAAGGCAAGCTGTTCCATTGATTGATTGTTCTCACTGTCAGAAAGTTCCTGCTTATTTCTAGGGTGAACCTCTCCTTGTGAGGAGAAATTATTTCTGAATACCAGTATTTAATAAGAGGCTTCTTGGAATAAAAAACTGATTTGTTTCCCAGGAAAATAATAGATTTAGGTAATTGCTGTGCAGGACTTATGTAGAATTCCATTTCCTCCAGGAAATGAAACATTTATCCGTGAGTGGTGATATTTCAAAGATTTTGCAACATCCAATGCTATAGATACATGTTTGACCTTCTCTATGCTTATTTAAACCAATCAGTTCTATCACAGGCCAAATATTACGGGATCCAGTCAGTTTTTAAAGACATTAAAGATTTAAGATACTAAGACTAAGAGTAAGTATATGTTTTTCATCCCTAATTACCGTAAACATGAAGCCATTTGGGTAACGTTGGGCTAGGCATCTCTCTCAGTCCCAGGAAGAAGATACTGGCAAGCCATTTCTGAAAATGTTGTAAAGAAAACTGTATATATCTGTGCATACAGTTACCAAAAAAAAGGTCAGGGTGGACACCTCACTCTGAGAGAGCTCTGGTCCTACTCATGTCTCTAGAAATTTGCACAGACAAATTGGAATCAAAAGGTATATGCAATCAAAGCACTATCCCTTGTGAGAGGGAACTTGGAGACTTACTGGACAACAGCTAAATATGAGTCAGCAGTGTGCAGCGGCAGCCAAAAAAGCCAATCAAGATCAAGTCATCGAGGATTTAGTCATTGAGCCTCTGTGATGGTCAGATCACTCTCTCCTCCAGCTTGACTTTCCAACTGCTACTCCTCACCGCGGGGAGGCGGAACCAGAAATGCTAAGGTGGTTCAGCCCCAGGCGCCTGATGGACCCAGAGAGGTTCCAGATGGAGCTTGGGCCAATACCTGAGACCCTGACCCGTGACTCGACTGAGGACCTAATGGCCGTCTGGAATAGTGCGGCCATGGGGGCCCTGGATCGGATCGTGCCCTTGCGGCCCCTCACTCGGCGCCGATCCACCTTGGCTCCCTGGTTTTCTGAGGAGCTGAAGGTCATGAAGCGCCAAAAGAGATGCCTAGAGAGCATTTGGAGGTCCACTCACACCGAATCTGACCGGACACGGGTAAGGTTGCATTTGCGGACCTACCTTCTGGCGATAAGAGTGGTGAAGTGGGATTACCTCTCCGCCCTTATCGCATCTGCAGATAACCGCCCTGCCGCCCTGTTTAGAGTGACCCGCTCCCTCCTTCACCAGAGGCCGTGGGAAGCTCCTTTACAGGGTCGTGCAGAGGAATTTGGGACTTATCTGCATGATAAAATCATTCAGATCCGGAGCGAGTTGGCCTCCGATTGGGATAGTCTGGGCAGACTGACGGAGACAGGTCTTGAGACTTTTATTTGGGAGGAGTATGATCCTGTGACTCCTGATGACATGGACAGGATGCTGGGACAGCTGAATGCCACCATATGTTTATTGGACCCGTGTCCCTCCTGGTTGGTACTGGCAGGAGGGCAGAGGTCGACCTTGAGGTGCCTCACCTGTGGGGTGCCACAGGGGTCGGTCCTCTCGCCTCTCCTGTTCAACATCTATATGAAGCCGCTGGGTGAGATCATCCGTGGTTTCAGGGTAGAATTCCATCAGTACGCTGATGACCCCCAGATGTACATCTCTACCCCTGACCACCCCAACGATGCCGTTGAAGTGATGTCCCAGTGCTTGGAGGCCATGCAAGCCTGGATGGAGAGAAACAGGCTTCAACTCAACCCATCCAAGACTGAGTGGCTGTAATTTCCGGCATCACGATATAGCCAGTTGGTACCATCTCTGGCTATCAGGGTGAGTTACTAGCTCACTAGAGAAAGGGCCTGCAACTTGGGCGTCCTCCTGGATTCCCGGCTGTCGTTGGATGACCATCTGACAGCCATAGCCAGGGAGGGCTTTTATCAGGTTCACCTGATATGCTAGTTCTAGATCGTGATGCCCTATGCACGTTCACTCAAGCCCTCGTCACCTCCCGCCTAGACTACTGTAACGCTCTCTACATGGGGCTCCCGCTGAGGTGCGCCCGGAGGCTCCAGTAGTCCAGAATGCAGCCGCACGGGGGATTTTGGGAGTGTTGAGATACTCCCATATAACACCTCTCCTGCGTGAGCTGCACTGGCTGCCTGTGGCCTTCCGGGTGTGCTTCAAGGTGTTAGTGACCACCTTCAAAGTGCTCCATGGCATGGGACCTGGTTATCTGTGGGACGGCCTTCTACCACATACCTCCCTTAGACCTGTCCGCTCTCACAGAGCCTTCTCTGTGGCAGCTCCTGCCCTCTGGAATGGCCTACCAACTGACCTCCACACGATCATGGACCTGCGCCTCTTCCGTTGGGCTCTAAAAACATATCTCTTTCACGAGGCCGGCCTGGCATAGCTCTAAATGTTAATCTTATTTTAGAAATGGGTTTTAATTGGCAACTTTAGCACGGGTGCAATTTAATTTAATTTATTTTTAATATCCCGTATTGATTGTTTTTTACATTTTATTCCTTTTCTGTGCGCCGCCCTGAGTCCAATCCGGAGATAGGTGCGGGATATAAATTTGATTAATAATAATGATAATGATAATGATAATGATAATGATAATGATAATGATAATGATAATGATAATGATAATGATAATGATAATGATAATGATAATGATTATAATAATAATAATAGTAATAGTAATAGTAATAATAATAATAAGTGAGGTACTAATACCACTCTATAAAGCCCTAGGAAGACCACACCTAGAGTACTGCATCCAGGTATGGGCACCACACTATAAAAAAGATGTTGAGACTCTAGAAAAAGTGCAGAGAAGAACAACCAGGATGATTAGGGGACTGGGGACTAAAACATATGCAGAACAGTTGCAGGCACTGGGCATGGCTAGTGTAGTGAAAAGAAGGACCAGGGGAGACATGATAGCAGTGTTCCATAAAGGGGAGACTTCCTCCATAAGAAATCTGTTCAAGGAGAATCAGAATAATTTCTGGTCATTATGAACAAGTGTAATCTCTATTGTTCAGTGAATTTAGTTGTGTTCTATTAGGCAAGCATTCCTTTTTTATAGCCGTTCTTCATGTTAAATGTTCAAAATGAGGAACATAAAAGCTATAAATAATTGGGATGTCTTAAGGGCACTGAAACACAGCTTACTGTATAAGCTGCATTTGGCTAACTTAAAGAAACCCAGGAAGTTATATTGTGGTTTGTGTGAATCCAAATCCAATTGCATTCTAACTTTCATCTAAACAAGCCGCAACATGTTATGCTGGGTTCTTTAACTCATCACCCTGCCTCCTAAGATAGATGCACAGTATTCATACTCAATTTCCCTACCTATCTTTGCTTTCTGATTAGACTTTAACATATTAACAGATTAACAAGAGTTGGAAGGGACCTTGCAGGTCATCTAGTCCAACCCCCCTGCCCAAGCAGGAGACCCTACATCTGCGTCTACCTAGGATTGAACTCACAACCTCCTGATTGGGAGGCGAGAGCTCCACCTCTTCATTGAAGGCAGCTTTTTTTCCTATTCCAGCTTTACTATTCCACTGGATATTTATCCTGAATCTTGTGTAAGGAAAATATAAATTAGCATCATACCCACAGTACAGTAATCCCCATGGGGCTGGGGCTGTAGAGGAAGCAGCCAATGGAGGCACAGTCAGTAAAATCAGGAAGAGAGAAGCCTTACACTACTGTAGCAGACAATGCGGTTTCTACTTAACCTTGTATTAATTGGGTTTGTGTCTTTCTTGAAGGAAGAGACACAACTGAACAAGGGTACTCCAGGAATAGCTAGCTCACACTTTATTTAAGTCTCTCCTTCCTTCCTTCCTTTCCCTTTAAGTATTTAGTGTTGAAGATATACATCCAATGATGCAGACTCTGGAGCACCGCATGATTCCTGGCTGTAAAGGGGCAGGAGGGTATATATCAATAATAATTAATAGTTCTAATCCATAAGAACAATGATGTGCAGAAAAAAATGATGAACAATAATTAATCAGCAGAAATTAAAATCACATAAAAGTAAGGATCATGCTGGAGATTGACTGAGAGATCCTACAGAGCCTGGAATCATTAAATCCTGATGTAAAATAATAATAATTACAAAATAAAAAAAGAAATAAGGAAAATAATAAGGAAGTACTGGATCAATGTAAATTGAAACAACAATATTATATGCACAATGAAGTAACATATACTTCAGTGGTGGGATTCAAAATTTTTTACGACTGGTTCTGTGAGTGTGGCTTGGTGGGCGTGGCAGGGGAAGGATATTGTAAAATCTCCATTCCCACCCCACTCCAGGGGAAGATTACTGCAAAATCCCCATTTCCTCCCGATCAGCTAGGACTCGGGAGACAGAGAATAGATGGGGGCTGGGCCAGTCAGAGGTGGTACTTACCAGTTCTCTGAAATACTCAAAATTCCGCTACCGGTTCTCCAGAACTGGTCAGAACCAACCCCTCCCCCCTCTCTCTTATGTAGCCCCACCTTCTTTAAAAGTTATTGCTTTCTCTTTCTGATATATCAAATGATTTTCCATTTGGATCAGCTTATTCCCATACCTGGCACTGTCATTCTCATTTTCAAAACATTTCAAACTGGAGCCACTTTTGCTGGTCATAAGTTGCATTTGCCCAGATATGTGGTTCTGTTTGTTTTGGAAAGATCCTTTATAGAAGCTTTCCTCACCAGTGGTAACAGGTTTTGCCTTCCTATATCAGATCACATTAATCACATGCTTTCCAAAGTAGAAACACAGGATAAGAATAGGAGCAAGCTTTTAAAATCAGGCTTAATCAAATATGGCTTCATATCAAGCTGCCGCACTGCTGTACTCCATCTACCATTTTTGTCAAAATAGCTTGGCCTGATCGCATTAAAAAAAGTGTGGCTCCCAATTTGTGGTTCCTGGAAATTAATGAAGAAGATGAGGCAGCTGCAAAGTTACTATACGTAGTGACCTTATTTGCATACTAGTATGTCTATCTAATAAATGGAGGGTGGAACATGTTTTTTTTAAATTATTTTATAGCAGGGGTGTCAAACTCAAGGGCTGCGGGCCAGATCCGGCTCATGGGGTACTTAGATCTGGCCCACGGAGCCGCACTGGAAACTGCAGAGGATTGGCCGAGGTACCTCTGCCAGCCAAAACAGACTCCTGAGCTCCATTTTTGCTGGCAGAGGGTTGCAGGAGGCCGTCACAGCTCAAAACAGAGCTCAGGAGGCTGTTTTGACTGGCAGGGTGCTTAGATCATTACAGACACCCTAACATGAGTGACATCAATCTGGCCATGCTCACATCAGCCATGCCCACCACGGCCCCTCGAGGTCCAACACAAGCCTGATGCAGCCCTCAATCAAATTGAGTTTGACACCCCTGCTTGACAGCCTTGTCTTTCCTTTTGTAATGGTATGTGAGAATGTTTTTGGGAGACAGGGGAAACAGGTGAAGCCAAGATAAAGATGTGATAAACCAAATTTGAGTCTGAAAAAGAAGGGGTGGCCAAAAAGCATGTCAGAAGGCACCCTTCCTAGTTTTCAGGAGAGTGAAATTTGTTTTGTTTTGTTTTTTTGTTTTTATTAAATTTATACCCCGCCCTTCTCCTTGTTAGGACCCAGGGCGGCGCACAGGCATTATTTAAAAACACAAAATACAATAAATATCTATTAAAATGTATTAAATTAATAAACCCGTGCTAAAACCCAATGTTAAAACCCTTGCCAATTATAAATTATTTCCTTAAAAAGTCAGAAATGGGGGCTATCCTAGGCCGGCTTGTTGGAATAAATACGTCTTAAGACGTTGGCGTCTTAAGAAATTGAGGGACTTGCAAGATTCTGTTAATGAAATCCTACAATAAAGATAAAGTTGGTACTCCTGTCTCCTTGTCTGGACCTTCCCATAGGTCTGATGGAAACATAGTGGCTCATGTAGTTAGGACACTGGGTTGATAATTTAGCAAGCCCGTGTTTGAGACCGCGTGAGGCTGTGGGACAGTGTACTCTCCAATCATTGACAACCAAGCAGTTGCAAGTAAATAGATAGGCACCCTTTGGTGGGCACATTATTGGGAGTGTGAAAGTGGCTCCCCATTGGGTGTCTCTCAGGCAATGGTGATGTCACTGGTTAATCCTCTCAACCTTGGTGCTTCTGACACAGTTGCATGCATGCCTAAGGCCAATATTACTCTTGCAAATGTGAAGATTTCCCTCCCATCCCTTGCTTTGGCTCTCCTGTAAGCTGCATCCATAAGCAGCTTGAAAGCAGGTGATTCAGTTTTCAGCTCACCCAGATCATTGATGAATGAATGAAAACACAGGTTTTTTTATGGGAACGTGGGAAACAAAACTGTAGTTGTGATGGGATGGTGTTTTTAAACAAACAATATTTCAAGATAATATGACACTTGTTAGTTCAAACTTTCAACTAGTTCAGAAAATTATGATTCCTTACAAAGTGCCTTGAATGCTTAGGGGTTCTAATTTTCAAATATATTGGCAGAGGTACATACTCACGCTTCAGATATATTTATTTGGGCCACCTTCACATTAGTGTGAATATGGACAAAGGAAGGGGAAGGGCTAAGCTATGAAAATGTACCATCAGTGTAGTTTGTTCATGCAGCAGTTATAGATTAGCTGGTATTTTTCATTTTTTCATTACTCTCTCTTGTACAAAGGGGAAAAAAACCAAATGTCAAACTATTGATCTCTTTTCTTTATTGTTGCAGGTACCATTAGCTCCACCATGAAACACTATTCTCAATTTAGTCACAGGTTTTCTGTAGATTTTATAAAAAATCTAATGCAGGAGAAATCTGGGACAAATTGTCTTATATCCCCAATCTGTGCGCAAATAGCATTAAGCTTGCTCTTGACTGGCGCTACTGGAAAAACTGCTGATGCATTAAGAAAGGTAGGTGTCCTCAAGTACTTGTGTTCCTTAAAATTGTTACTTTATGTCTTAATAAATTATTAACTATAGCTCACACACATAATCCCATCTATGTTATTGCTAGAAAATGTTTCTTCTTGGTATCTTGTCATCTTCATCTTCATTCTTACTAACAGTCAGGTTCCAACATTGGTGGGTTAGAATATTTACACCAAAACTAGTAAAATTAATATGTAACTAACAGACACACACACACACACACACACACACACACACACACACACACATCCCCAAACCTCTTGGCATCCAGGAATGGAAACGGCTTGTTAATTCAATGCTCCATAGAAGACTCCTGCCTGAGTTTTAAAGCTTTGCATAGTGACTATGTTTACGTAAAATAGGGGAGAGGATGAGTGGCTAGAATATTTCTGCCCTCCAGCTCAGCAAAAGTGACAGAGAGCAATGGTTTTCAAACACCTTTTTGGAAAATTATCATAACCCTAACAAGTAGGCAAGGTGATGGAAGAACCTCAGGAGACAAGATGATCAGAATCAACAAGAGTTGCGATGCCCAAATATGGCTCTACATTCGTTCCTTGGCATGCTCAACCCCAATTAAGCTACTGGGACAGGAACAGTGGTTGGTTTCAAATTTTTTAGAACCTACTCTGTAGGTGTGGCCTATTTTGTGGGCGTGGCTTGGCAGTCATGTGACAGGGTGGGAGTGGCCACCTTTTAAAATGTGATGAAACTCATTTAACAACGCTCTTGCTTAGCAACCAAAATTTTGCACTCAATTGTGATCTTTCTTTCTTTCTTTCTTTCTTTCTTTCTTTCTTTCTTTCTTTCTTTCTTTCTTTCTTTCTTTCTTTCTTTCTTTCTTTCTTTCTTTCTTTCTTTCTTTCTCCCTTCCTTCCTTCCTTCCTTCCTTTCCTTTCCGTTGGGTCACTGGCAGCGGCGGGCCAGATTTACTTCCAGGTACGCCGGTGGAACCTCCTCTCACCGGTTCTCTAAATTCACCAACCGGCTCTTGCGAGTAGGTGCAAGCCTGCAGAAACCCACCACTGGACAGGAAGATCTATTACTTTATGGTTTATGTACAAATATTCCAAGATAAAGAGGATTCTCTTAGAGAAGGGAACCTAGAGAAAATGAGGAGTTCCCAAAATGGAGATATCCCTACATCCCACAGTTTTGCTTGTCAGATTGCAAGAATAATACTAAAAATACAAACCCCACTATGTTTTAAATAACTTAACAAAATAACACACTCATTAGTGGGGGTTTTTTCATTTCTTGCCCCTGTAAAGCCCCAAGCAGCAGCTTCCGATCAAGAAAGCTTGATTGTGACAGGTTAATTAATCAGGTGTAACGCGAGGGAAAAAAGAGGTAGGTTACACAATCTTGGTAGCTTTGTGGGCAAGGCAGAGGTCGTGCTATTTGTTTATAGGTATGAAAGGAATGTCCCATCTCTTCATGTTCTTTAATATTTGGGAATCGTCCATCCTCTTTTCCAAGCTCTGAGAATTCCCTTGTATCACACATTATCATTGGCCAGGTTGTTGGGGTGGGGCACACCCAGCCATACCCACACCCACACTTACCCATATCCTAGGCTGGCAGAAACTAATCAGAGAGACGGAAGCCGCTAAGTCTGGATTGAAAGATGACTCCCGGAGTAGGAAGGCTTTGGGACCCATTTATCTCCAAAAGTCATTGTTTTGTGGATTTTTAAGTCTGGTAGCTGTGCATAGGATTAGTGAAGGGGTTTCCTATGCGCTCAAGTTCAACTTCTTTTGTCTGGTTCAGGTGACATTTTTTCCTTTGTTTTTTTATCAACTTTGTTCCATCTTAACTATTTTCCCTAAAGGAGCTTTTCTTAGCCATTCTGTCTCCATGCTTGCTTCATCTTGAGGTATGTCAGCTTCAGCCCATCTTATATCTAACAAAGGAAAATTGGGACACAACTCATATATTTTGTTTTGCAGGCTCTTCACTTGTTGGACAGTGCAGGCCCTGTGACCTCTCCACATGGGACTGTAAGAGAACGATCAGTTGAATTTCATTTTACTAATTATACTAAATGAACTATTTGATATAAAGCATTCTAAGCATTTGGAAAATAGAAAATAATTTCTTTCTTAGTAAAGAAAGTACTATTGTAATGAGGTACTTTGTTATGAGTTATATTATATGTAAGTAATAGAACAGAACAGAATAGAATAGTTTATTGACCAAATGTTATTGGACACACAAGGAATTTGTCTTTGGTGCATATGCTCTCTGTGTACATAAATGGGGAAAAAAGAAAAATACATTCATCAAGAATTATAAGATACAACATTTAGTGATAGTGCTTTTTTAATGATGTTTTTGATGTTAGATGTCCATTTTAGGTCTTGCGATATGCTAGAACCTAGAAATTTGAAGGTCTCTACTATTGATACTGTGTTGTCTAGTATTGTAAGAGATGGTAGTATGGGAGGGTTTTTCCCAAAGTCTACCACCATTTCTAGGGTTTTGAGTGTGTTCAGTTCCTGATTGTTCCACAAGGCTAGTTGAATGTCCCATCTGTATGCGGTTTCATAGTTGTCTCAAATGAGACCAATCACTATTGTATCATCTGCAAACTTCAATAGTTTAACAGATGGATTGTTTGAGTCATTGGTATACAGAGGGAAGAGAAGTGGAGAGAGCACACAGTCCTGGGTGGCTCCTGTGCTAATTGTACAGGTATCTGATGTGATTTTGCCTAGCTTCACCTGCTGCTTCCTGTCTGTTAGGAAGCTTGTGGTCCACTTACAAATGTATTCAGGTACTGCTAGCTGATTTAGTTTAGTTAGAACAGTGGTCTGCAAAGTTGGCTCTTTTAAGACTGGTGGACTTCAACTCCCAGAGTTCCCCAGCCAGCCATGCTGGCTGGGGAATTCTGGGAGTTGAAGTCTCCTAGTCTTAAAAGAGCCAACTTTGCAGACCACTGAGTTAGAAGAATGTCTATTATGATGGTATTGAATGCTGAACTATAGTCTACAAAGAGGAATTTTGCATTGGTCTATGGAGATTCAAGATGTTGTAGGATGTAGTGCAGAGCCATATTATAGTCATAAGTGGGAGGAAATAGGTAATAGTAACCCGCCGCCCTGGGTCCTCTGTGGAGAAGGGCGGGTATAAATATGATTAAAATAAATAAAAAAATAAAATAGTAAAGCTATGAAGAATAATAGTAATAGAGTCGTTGGAGGATATTTTGGATTATGTTGGCAAATCTATTTATATGTTTGCAAATTTGATATCCTTTGGTGCTTGAAGGTTTCCGGGGCACCCTGTGGTAGATCTGGAGGATATCACCAGTGGCTCAAGGAACAGCTAATACTCATCCACCAGCATTCCAAAGGTCAATCGCTGATTTTGGGCGGCCGGATATTTGCATCACGTAATTTAACTTTCATGGATGTAAGAACAAACACTTTTTCTCTCTTCCCTTATTAATACAATATTGATATCCAAGCAATGTGAATGTTCATAATAATCAACAGCTTGCAGCAGCCACATACCTTTCTGACTATGAATTTCAGAGGGTAGAATTAATTAGAACTGACTTCAAAGAAAAACAGGAGCAGTAGCTGTAACAACTATGATAAGCCACGCCTTTGTAAATGTAGAATTGATGATGATCCACTTACTAAATATGATGGCTTATTAGAAATTCTACAGGTATCATGTTTTGTGAAGTAGGGATTTAGATTAGGTCAGATATAAGACTTCTGGCAAACTGCAATACAGGTGGGGAAATGTTTGGGTTACATATTAGATTTAATGCATGTGGAAATGTTCCTTAACCTACGGCTGATAACATGTATCACTCCATTATTAGAAGTAATTTTGAAAATCTAGGTCCATGTTTGTTTCCCATGAAAATTCCTTTCTGCATAACAGTAAAATAGTAGATGATTAATGAGGTAACACTTTGGAAAATGAGGTTTTGTTTGAGCTGAGCTGAGGTTCTGGCAACACACACACACACACACACACACACACACACACACACACACACACACTTCCAGGCAATGATGCCATGCAAAGCATGCCTGGGAATTTCATTCTTCTAGGACAAAGTTTCTCAACCTGAAAAGCAATTTTCAGACGTGGGGACTACAACTCCCAGAATTTCCCAGGACTAGGATTATTTTCACATTTCTAGTCCAGCCCATTAACTCAGCCATAGCAAACTAGGTGCTGCCATCTAGCTTGGCCAGTAACCAGTCTCAACTAGATTTATTTGCTTAAGTGCATGTGATAATTGGTGAACAAATGTATTGATATGTCTTCTTTCCTTTGGTGCAGGCATTCGAATATTGCATCAATGATCTATTCAGGGTACAAGTGGAATTATTAGATTTTAGGAATCAAAATGCAGATGCTAGACAGAAAATGAATGACTGGATTGCAAGGCAAACAGGGGGTAAGATACCATACGCGACTCGTTGGATATCCCACACTGAATATCAAGAAGCAGAACGTTTAGTCATTGTGAGCTAATGGGAGAGGACAGACAATGCAAGAAAAATCTGCAAGAAAAATCAGTCATGTGCAGTGGATCTTTAGGCACTGATGTGCCGTGGAGTGAGATGAAGAGGTTGCCTCTCTGAGCATGAGGCCAGTTCCTGTATACTTTAACCCACTACTTTAAACACCAAAAAGGTCATTCATGAATTTTAAATAATACAGATGTACATACAAAAAGATTTGTAGAGCAGAGAAGGGTCAATGACTATGTCCTGCCAAGAAGCTGAAGAAGGGAAAATTAACCTATGGTCTGGTGTAGGCCAGGACTTGAAAGTATCACCAATCTGCAATATATCAGAGGCTCAGAGTTTCAGCCCAATGAACCTTTGAGACTCTCATCCATGACTTTAGATAATTGTATACTTCCCAGAGTGAGATAATTGGCTACGTAAATGTGATGAGTGAATGAAAGCAGGTCACTTTAGGCTTACATTTTCACTCTGCCACTTATCTTGGATTTTGATGTTTTGTGTATTCTTTTCTATTCTCAGACTGAAAAATTGTGTTGCTAATAGAAGTGATTCATTGACAGTATCCCACCATTTGCAGATCTTTTTATTCAATTTCTTTCCCTAAAGGTAAATTCACAAATGTGTATAACTCCGTTGAAGCATCAACTGCCATGATCCTACTAACTGCTCTCAGTTTCAGAGGAATATGGACGATACCGTTTAATCCAAAAGATACAGTAAGCGGAGTCTTTTGGACTTGCAAGGTACAGTATACAAAATACCAGGGAAAGTCACAATTCTGTCATGCAATCAAAAGTAACAGTGGGAACACAAAATCTCTATATATGATGGTATCTGGAATTATCAGAGTCTGAGGTGAAAAATGGGTATTACAGTTGGCCTACTATGCTCAATATTTCTTCTTGAAATTCCTGATATTGTTATTGTTTTACTTTTAAGCATTGCTTTCCTTCTTATAGGATCAGAGCATCAATGTGGATATGATGACTCGAAAGGGCATATTTGACATAGCTGCCATATCGAATCCAGCAATGCAAATGCTGAGGCTCCCTTATATGGATGGCTCATTTTCTATATTCTTTTTTCGGCCAGATGGACATAAATCTCCAGATGAGGTAATTTGAGTTTTCAATCTGTATTTTAATAATATGCTTGGTAAAATATCTGAACAGACATCCCTGACTTTACATCTACAACTTTTTAAAAATCATAGAATGACAGGAAATGGTGTTTCTAGTCTTAAATAATGCTCAAATCTTAGTTTGGGCATATTGTTTCTCATATTGTTTATCAGAATAATAACCAACGTTAGGATTCTAAATGTATCAGTATACTGAACATCTTCCTTAGTTTGTGGGCAACAATATACTAGCTTGCAATAGTATTCTAGAGATCAATGTTGCTAGCTATCATAAAGTAGCAGGAATTATTCAAGTGAAACACTTGCCCAGATTTGCTATTAGTGTCTTGAGGATCTCCCATTATCAATGGGGTGGGCTAGAATATAGCCTATTATCCAACTTTAGCAAACATACTTTTTCAGACAATCTCTCCTTAAAGCCACTGATTGGAGGGTTTCTCAAATTTCTGCTTTCTCTCATCATAAGTGGGAAGGCAGGTGTCAATTGACCTTTTGCAGTGGGTGGCTCTCTACATCCACTGGCATTTGTGATTTGTCACATATATCTCCTTACACTGAATCCTCACATGGAGTCATTGGACACCTTTGAAATAATCTATTCTCCCACCCCACCCCACCCCACCCCACCTGTGTGTGTGTGTTTGTGTGTGTTTGTGTGTTCCTTGGTGCTCCCTGAGCTTGGTTAGTTTCTTGCAGACATTTCATTATCTGAACTACTTAATATCATCAGTGCTTGTACTAAGACTGATAATATTACCTAGTTTGGATAATGAAACATCTGTATAAAAACAACCTAGATAGGGAGCACCAAGGACCCCCCTATTCAACTGTGAGCTACAAATATTCTTCTGTGTCCCCCAAGACCACTGGATCATGTCTGGTCTCATGTTCAGTTATGTACTGAGAATACTACTTTATGTACAAGAGATATTCCTATCTCTCCTACAGCAACAGTATATGAAATATTTGGCAATGTTGTTAGGCAAACCTATGCAAAGTTTGGAAAAGGGAGGGAGCAAACTATGCTTTTGTGCAATATTTTTCTTTCTCCAGTAGCATATTTGTGTGTTTGTGTGTATTTGTGTGTCTGTGTGTGTGTGTGTGAGCGTATACTAATGGGAGCCTCAAGGTTTACCCACGTAACACCGCTCTTGCGCGAGCTGCACTGGCTATCTGTCGTCTTTCGGGTGCGCTTCAAGGTGTTAGTTATCATCTTTAAAGCGCTCCATGGCACGGGACCTAGTTATCTGCGGGATCGGATTCTGCCCCATACATCCCTGCGGCCGATTCGTTCCCACAGAGAGGGACTTCTCCGGGTGCCGTCCACTAGGCTATGCCAGTGGGCGACGCCCAGGGGAAGAGCCTTCTCTGTGACACCCAGCCCTCTGGAACGACCTTCCCCCCGAAATTAGAACAACTACGGACCTCCGCTCATTCCGTCAAAAACTCAAAACACACTTTTTCTGCTTGGCTGGCCTAGGTTAGTCTCCCGTCTTTTAATAGGGCTTAGGGGATTTTAGTTAATTTTAAAATTGGGGATTTTAGCGCAGGGATAATCATTGTTTAATTTGCCTTTTATTTAATTTATTATGTATATTTATTGGTATTTTTTAATTTTCCCTGCGCACCGCTCCGAGTCCCTTTGGGGAGAGGAAGCGGTCTATAAATAAATTTATTATTATTATTATTATTATTATTATTATTATTATTATTATTATTATTATTATTATTATTATTATTATTATTATTATTATTATTATTATTATTATTATTATTATTATTATTATTGAGAGTCAATCTTTATTAATGTGGTTCTCTTACTCCAACTGCCACCCACTCTTAAGCCATTCCAGTAACAATGGCCACCATATATGAAAATATAATACCTGCTTGCACTAGGAGGTTCTTGACTCTATGCTGAACTTTGGCATTTGGGAAAAGCTGCATTTTGACGGCTGAACCTGCACCTTCTGCCCTCAATTCCTGTATATTGAATTAATATGATTTAGAAAAGACTTTGCTCTATTGGGTGACATAAATGGATGAGGGGTAAAAAGTAAAACCTAGATATAAATACTCCCTACAGCACATTAATAAATGTATGCATGTCCAGCATTTTTATTTCACTGTCTAGGAACAAAAAACAGTATGCATGCAGTAATTTCTCTCTCTCCTGACAATCTCTGTTAGGTAGGCTGGGTTGAGGGAAGAGTCATACGGAAATCTTGGCAATACTAGTATTTGCCCTTTATCTCATCTCTCCCCTTTCCTGGGATTCCTGATTTTAATACGAGGTTGGTGGGAATTGGGAATTGGTGGAAACCCCAGCCATCACTTCTCTTCAAATTCTGCCTTTTAAAAGGGCTCACTTTTTCTCCCTGCAGCAAGGAGTCTGGATTATTTGTCTTTGTTTACATGTCAGAGAAATCACCCTTACAGGGAATGCATAAACTGTGAGTCCCTGGCAACCTATGAGTGTGTGAACATCTGGTGCAAGCAGACATGTTCACAACCCTGGAGCAAAATATGTTCATCCTAGCTGCACTGCTCCGCATCTTGAAAAGAAGTAGCATTTCAGCAGATAAATTTATTAGATTATGTAGAAATGATAGTGTGGTTATTGTGAAGATAGTTGGCATTTTGGAAAACCTTTTGTCTGTTTTGTTCTCTCCCCCCACCCCAAATATTTTTTCACTCTTTGATTGGTTTCTATTTTACTTGACAGATTCTTAGCGGTTTAACTTATGAACAACTTACACAATGGCTCAGTCCAGAAAATACCAGAAGCACGCAAACTACAATTCACATTCCAAAGTTCAATATGGAAAATCAAATCTCAATGAACACTGTATTAAAGAACATGGGGTTGGATTCTATGTTTATTCCAGGCCAAGGCGGTTTATCCGGCATAACTGGGGATATTAACACTGCTGTCTCTCATGTTGATCAGTTTGTTAGCCTTAGTTGCTCTGAAGAAGGTGTAGAGGGAGCTGGACTCTCTCGTACAGAGTTAGGAGCTGGGACTCTATCTGCTTTTAAACTAGATAGGGCTTTCTTCTTTGTGCTAGTACATCAACTAACTGGCATCATTGTTTTTATAGGCGTGGTTTGTAAGCCATATTGGAAGCATTAATTGCAAATGTGTCTTTCCATGTGTTGTGATCAATGGAGCCTTCTATATTCTTAATTCCATTTCAACTTGCCTAATGCCTTGTCTAAACTTATACACCCCAAATCAATTTCCTATTTCCTATCTGGATAAAAATAGCTTTTACTTTGTGAGTTTACCTGCAATTCCTTTCCACTGCAAAAATGAGGTATCCATAACAGACCTTTCTTATATTGTGCATTAAATGCCTTTTCAACAGACAAATATGCACATTTGGGATTTCACACATAGAATAGGGACCAATTGGGGAGAATCAATAGAACTGCTTTGAATCCTCCTTAGAGAATAAACCTAAAGTAAAACAATGTCCAGTCTGGTTTTTTTTTTTTTTTGCCAAAATGGGGTCATTTCCCCCTTCCCCCTAGCCCTTCTGAAGCCTATAGAGTGTTCCTGGGGGCCAGGGAAGACATTTTTTTTCTTATTGGGTAGTTTGCAGGCACTCCCTTAGTTCCGGCAAGGCTGGAGGCCACCAACCCTGTCAAAACTTTTCCCCACCGTTTTGGTGGACGTGGGTTGGTGAGGGTGTCATGTGACTGTGTGTGTGTCAGTGACCTCAGGTTGGCCATGCCTACTCAGTCACCCCCCCCCCATCTAGCCACTCCCACCGAACCAGTAGTAAAAATTGTTGAAACCCGTCCCTTGAGCATTCAATCTCCAAATTTTCCTTTCGGCTGGATATTACAGAAGGATGGAATAGGAATACAGAAAGAGGGGAAACCCTCTTTTTTCTTTTTTTCTCATTCCCGTCTCTCTCCATCTAATTTGATTTAGTTTCTAATTGGGTGATGAAGACTTTTGGAAAACTCCAGAGCATGCAAACCACCTGTGAAAGAAATTGCCCTAATTTTCTGCCGGCATCTCTTTGACAGGATTTTTGTCAGATACATCATAATAAAACAATGTTAAATCATAAGTAACTTCTGCTTCTAAAAACATCAGTAGTATTTATATTGTACTGAGGAATTTGGGTAATCAGATAAATGAACAGAAACCAAGCACTGGAATTTTTTAAATCTTGGTTTGGAAGAGGTCTATAGGTAGGAATTGCAAATTGTAACTGATGCAAATGGAACATACATGATTCTCTAAATTAATCTGATGATGTTAATTACATGTAATAGGTATGTAATAGGTTTTCTGATCAATAACCAGATTGATTTATTTTGGTGGAGCAGCAGTTCATTCAGTTCATTCTGTGTAGTTGGTTCTTCCTTTAAAATAGCTGACCTCCTGGGATTGTGGAAGTAGCTTCTTTTTGCTGGTCAAGAAATCCTGCCTGCTAGCAGTTTCAAATGTCTCATGGGCTTTTTCCCCTCCTTGAGAGATTCTAATGTGGCGACATATCCCTGTGCACCGCTCTTAACTTTTAATCAGTTGGCAGCAGATAATAGATAGAAATAGAGATAGATAGATAGATGATAGACAGACAGAGAGACAGACAGACAGAGGAAACCAGTGAATCAATCTAAGGGATCTATATATTCTATATATCTATATATTTCCCTGAGACTCTCAGTCCTATAAGGCAGACCAAATTAGGAAACAACAATAGAATGTGCAACAATAGAGTTTTAGTAGTCCTTGTGATGGCTATTTCCTGACCTGGCCTACCTCAAAGGGCTGTTCCAGATGTTCACTGCATATGTTAGGACTGGAGACAGAGGTGGACAACCCAATGTTTACGTGTAAAGGGAGGCCAGAGAAAAGAACATGTCAGACGTAAGTAAGCAAAAGAACTTTCAGCATAGTTGAAGAAGGAGGGCTAGGTACAATTTTTCTCTCTTGACAAATAGCTTCCTGCTGAAACCAAACCTCTGCTGAAATATTTGTTTTGTTTTTTAAAGTTTTGCAAAGCTTCTAAATGTTGTCAGAATGGAATTCTCATTCATTTTGGAGAAGGGTGGGATACAAATTGAATAAAATCTAAATCTAAATCATTTCCCCAAATGGTAGGTTTCTAACAGCAACAACAGCAATGTTGAAGTCCCTGCAGATTGATTGAACGGACTAGCCACATAGTGAGTGGGTTCAAAGGGATGAAAGCTAAGGTTTTGCCAGGAAGTTTTTGAATCAAACTCTGTCTATTATGTATGCTACTGTAAAATGTATACAAACGCACACATATATAAGCCTAATAAAGCTCTATAATGCAAGTACTTTTCAGTGTCAGTATGAATTTATGGTTTCCTTGAAAACTTAATATCAGTTCACAATATAGACTAAGCCAGGCCTCTCCAAAGTTAACAACTTCCTAACAACTTCCTTGAATTCTGGGAGTTGAAGTCCACAAGTCTTAAAGTTATCAAATATGGAGACCTTTGGACTAAGCTATCCAACTCACTGCCTAAGACAAACAGATGAAAAAAGCTCAGCAGATTCAAACAAGCAGGGTATGAAATATATACAGTAGTATGCAGGTTTCCTATCTCCTAGTTTCCTAGTGACAATAGAATACATATTGTCCTTGTGAAAATCTGGCTCTTGTCATATATAATACAATAGCAGAGTTGGAAGCGACCTTGGAGGTCTTCTAGTCCAACACCCTGCCTAGGCAGGAAACCCTATACTATTTCAGACAAATGGCTATCCAACATCTTCTTAAAGACTTCCAGTGTTGGGGCATTCACAACTTCGGGAGGCAAGCTGTTCCACTGGTTAATTGTTCTAACTGTCATATTAGAAACAGAAGTTTAATGAAAATTATATTTAAGGATTTTACTCAGAGCTTCAAAATTAAAGTGCACACTCCAGGTGTGGGTTGCTGCTGGCGTTGCTGCCAGCTTGCTTGGTGTGCACTTTGCTCAGATCTGAGATACTTTTCTACCAAACATTAACAATACAAATCTAGATAACTGTAACATCTCTGTAACAGTTATAATGGTTTCCACCAAGGTCCTCTCTTCAGGTGGGAACAGAGGTTTAATCTGATTGGCTGATGGTCTGACAGTTCCCTATAAAAGGGCTGCTGCCAGACAGAACCTTTGCTGATTTGTACAGAGTTGTCTTGCTGCTAAGAAAGAGCTGTTGTTACTAAGACTTAGTCTGCCCTTCCATTCACCCAACATAACAATAACAATGTGTATGGGACTTCACAAATGTGTTAGCCTGGTCTACCCACGACAAATGAGCATGCACGGGCTCCTCCTTATTTTAAATTAGAAAAAAGGTGCTATATTAAACTCTTCAGGGATGGGTTCTAGCAGGCACTACTACCAGTTTGCTCTGGTGAGCACGCTTGATGCATGCTGTGCATGCAAGCAACGTACAGTTAAAATTGTTCTGCGCATGAGCAAAACCAAAAAACAGGATGATGATGCCTATGGTGCCACACGGAGAACTGGTTCGGGAGCATGGCAGGCCTGGGTTGCTGCCAATTCCAGTGACCCAGGTTGCCAAACCACTACCAGTTCAGCCAAATGGGTCCAAACCAGTAGAAACCCACCACTGAAACTGTTTTTTCAAGTGAAATCTGAGATGGCAAATATCATTCTTCCATCTCAGCATTCCACAACTCTATGTATTTAACAGATATAAATAATTGATAAAGTTAAGCCCAACCATTTTAATTAAACAGGCGGGCATCACAGTTTATTAACACAAAATCTATCATCCATTTAGGAAAGGGAGAGAAACTTTAGATGGAGACGTTTTGTTAGTATTTTGCTTTCAGTGGACTGAAATACTAATGTATTCAGAAGTTTTATCATCCTGTCTCAGGCACAGGGAAAGTCTAAAAGCCACCTCAATTCTTTACTACATCCTAAGGTAGGATGTTGGCAACCACACCCTGAATCAGCCCAACCCCCATTTTGTGTGTGTGTGTGTGTGTGTGTGTGTGTGTGTGTGTGAGAGAGAGAGAGAGAGAGAGAGAGAGAGAGAGAGAGAGAGAGAGAGAGAGAGAAAGAGAGAAAGAGAGAGTGAGAGAGAGAAAGAGAAATTTAAATAAAAGCTGGTAAATTGAACGGAAGTCACCTAATTAGTCTGAACCAGAAACAGCTAATGCAAGGTACAAGATTTTAAGAACTCTAATCAATAGTTTTAATTAGAAGAAATGTTAAGATTGTATCAGAAGAATTCTGGCAAAAACATTAGCTTTAGGTTAGACATATAGGCAATTTAGGGCTACAAAAAACCCTTGCCCATTTCCTTGTGCATTTTTGCTTTAGTAAGCTTGCAAATTACTTCATTTGAGAAGCTGGCCAGTTGGTATTTGTTCTCTGTTTTCAATAGTGATCATTCCTATGTGTGTACTAAGCAATGACAAATTGGACTTAAAAATGGTATTGATTCAGCTGGTGGCCTTAAGGAAGAATATTGCAAAGAATAATCAAAGAAGGAAGGACTGAGAAGAACGTCTATGGAGATTCTCAGTCATCCAGGTCATGGTTGTCCCAAAGGTGCTTTTTCAGGAGGCAACTGGACTCGCTTATCATTCAAGAAGCTTCTTCAGCTCTGACTAGATGGTGGGGAATGGAAAGTTTATACTCCTTGCGGTATATGACAAGAAATGTCACATATTTATCCATCTCTTTAAGATCTTCTAAAAATGCAGTAGGTAGACATTGCGGTTTTCTATAGCTCATTAGTGGTAATATAAGATAGGAAATAATGCTTTGTGGGATTCTTAAAAAGGCCTGTTTCTTTGGGACAGGGGTCAGCAACCTGCAGCCCTGGAGCTGCATATAGCTCTTTCATCCCTCTGCTGGGGCTCCCTGTCGTCGGTTGGCTCCACAAATGATAGGGTTTCAGTTAGGACCAGTAGAAGAAAAAGGACACCGCGCGAGGAGACTTTATGGTGGGGGAACCAGTCAGCTCCTGAATTGAAGGGGGTGGGGGATTCCAGTTAGGACCTTTATGGCTCTTTTGAGTGTTGAAGGTTGCCGAGCCCTGCTCTAGGATAATATGAACTCAATTCAATCTTTCCCACCATTGATATTCTCTAACTATATAGCAAGGGTGAGGAACTATAGCCTGTGGACTTCACTTTGGAGAAGTGTTGTGTTGAAACTAATATAATCTGGCTTTTTCAAAGAGTGGATTTTTAACCATAAAAATCTTCCTCTGAAGCTTCTGAGATGCTTGCTTTTTATTGAAAAAATAAAAAAAAATTTTTTTTGAGGGTCAGATCTTGCTTTTCTTTAAGATCTTCTAAAAATGCAGTAGGTAGACATTGCAGTTTTCTATAGCTCATTAGTGGTAATATAAGATAGGAAATAATGCTTTGTGGGATTCTTAAAAAGGCCTGTTTCTTTGGGACAGGGGTCAGCAACCTGCAGCCCTGGAGCTGCATGTAGCTGTTTCATCCCTCTGCTGGGGCTCCCTGTCGTCGGTTGGCTCCACAAATGGCTCCATTAATCTCAGGTTTTGAATGTGTATTTACTGTATGTTGTACTGTAGGTTGCTAATAAACAAATAATTCTCTTTGTAATATTTTCTTAATTATTCTCCTTCATTATTAAATTTTTCTAGTTCAAATCTTCCTGTGATTATGGATTCCTCCACTTCTTTTTTTTTTATATTGAAAAAGTTTTATTGGTTTTTACAATTTTCCAAAAAGGGTAGGGTAAGGGATACAGAAACATTTTAAGAACTTTCGCTTCGGGATCATTGGCCCTTCCAGGGCTTCATAATAAAACATTGAAAAAACATTTTTCAAAAATACTACAAGGTGAAAATAAGTACATGTTTCCTAAATTCTCAATTCTATGCTGGCAGTCGTGTGCAAACATCCAGATATAAAGGTTATACAATATTAATAAAAAAAAGCAAAGTTATTTTTTCGATCTAAGTCTCTTGGCAATTGTATCTTCTTTTTCTCCTCCCTGGCCCCCAGCGGGCGGGGCCATGGCCCCCCTGCCCCCCCGAATCGTCCCCCAGGACAGAGGAATGTTTTTTAAGAAAGGCTTCCGCCTCAACAACTGTTTTAATCCTTACTCTTCCTTCATCCCAGAACACCAACATCCTTTCCGGCATCGCCCACTTAAACCAGATCCCGTGGTCAAACAATTTTTTGGATAAGAAGGAATACCTCCTTCTCATCTCTCTAATCTTTTTTGGGATCTGCTTCAAGATGGCGACTTCCTTTTGTTGGTAAATTAACGGCCCCCCTCTCTGCGCCTTCAAAATTCCCTCTCTGGTTGACCTTCTAACAAATTTAATATGTATCTCTCTGGGTACTTCATTTATCCTGGCATATGTCGAGTTTATTCTGTAGACTAGGTCAATGTCCCCCCTGATCTCATCTTTAGGTTTATGTAAATAGTCTGCTAAAATTGTACTCATGAATTCAGGAAGACATTCACCAGATTCTTCAGAAAAGTTCTGAAATCTTAAAAAATATGACATCCTTTCAAAATGCATCCTAGACATATGACCAGTCAATTCTCCAACCTCATTGTTAACATTTTTAAGCTCTCCCTTTGCCCCAGCCAGCCCCCCTTCCAGCTCCTCAGTCTTCTGTGTGTTCTCCAGCACTTGCTTCCGTGTTTCCAAAAGATCCTTCTTGAAGCTGCTATTATCTTCTCTCAAAGCTTTAATTTCCTGCACCAGAGCTTGTAACACTGATTCCATTGATGTCATTCTTTGTTCCAATCCTGCCAATTCTGATTTTGATGCCATGGTAAGCTGTTAAAGTCAGTGCCACTAAGATGGCGTTTTTTGGGTGGGGCCGTTGAAGCAGGTCAGGAGAAAAACAGTTCAAGTGAAAGTTATAAAAAGTTCAAGACCCAGAAGAGAAACACCTTTCACAGTCAATAATTATAGCAGAGAAGGCACTCCAGGGAAGGAATCAATTAATCCAGAAATTTCTTCATTAGTAGAGAGAGGGAGTCCAAATCACAAAGAGATGTTGGTAATTTTCCATAAATAAAAATAATCATTCAGGAACAAAGGGCAGCCATCCTCCACCGCCCAATCTGAGAGCCAGCAGGAGAAAGTAACAAAAGAAAAATTGTTTCAGGCCAGCCGGACTTAGATACATTGTAAAGAAACAAGCTGCAAATCACTTTCACTTGCTTCAAAGCAGTCCGGATGCGAAATGTCCGCTTCCTCGCAACGAGGAGCCATTTCTAAGCGCTGCTTTAAATCCGAGGGGCGGTTTAACAAACAAACACCCCCTCTACGTTCTTTCAGTCCAGGCTGCCAGCACAAATAATGTTGAAAATCACTCACTCTTCACCTCGCTGCAAAAGCCCCGGGAAGCCTTCCGACCCAAACACTCAGCTCTTCTCAAGCTCGTCATTCGTTGCCGTCCTCCATTGGCAAAGGGAAAAACCCCCGCAGCATGTCTCCTCTCGTCTAGGCCGAAGACAAGGGCCATTTTCCCGTCGCCGCAGGGGTAAACAGACCCAGGCAAGCCAGCCCTATGGAAGGCCCCCAAAAAAGGGGGTGCCTCGCCCCCGTTGGGGGGCAGAAAAAAGAACAAAACGGCGGACGAGACCCAAGACTCGTCCGTCGCCGCTGGAAGGTGGAACCGGAAGTCGATTCCTCCACTTCTTTAAATGCATCCTGAGCATCATAGTAAACGTTGAGGAATATCTATATAAATAAAAATGTAAAATAGTTTGTACGAATCCACTAATCTCAAAAACTACTGGACCCAATTTACACCAAACTTTCACACAATATAGCCAAGGACTTCCGATAATAGAATAGCTACTCATTTTGTGCCTAGTAAACGTGTATCGTGTGTTAGGTAAACACAAATAAAAGGTACTAACTGAAAAATGTTTTTACTCACTGTAACTCCGCCCACCAACAGTCATTAACTACGGAGGCCTCTTAGGGCCAAAAAGGCACTGTAGTCAAACTATTCTCCAAAGCACCTGAGGGCAGAACAAGAAGCAATGGGTGGAAACTAATCAAGGAGATAAGCAACTTAGAACTGAAGGGAAATTTCCTGACAGTTAGAACAATTAACCAGTGGAAGAGAAATTGCCTCCAGAAGTTGTGAATGCCCCAACACTGCAAGTCTTCAAGAAGATGTTGGATAGCCATTTGTCTGAAATGGTATAGGGCTTCCTGCCTAGGCAGGGAGTTGGACTAGATGACCTCCGAGGTCCCTTCCAACTCTGCTATTGTATTATTGTATTACAGTAGGTAGGTAGATAGGGGAATAGAGAGAGAGGGTTGCCACAAAGAAGAGGGAGTCAAACTATTCTCCAAAGCACCTGAGGGCAGAACAAGAAGCAATGGATGGAAACTAATCAAGGAGAGAAGCAACTTAGAACTGAGGAGAAATTTCCTGACAGTTAGAACAATTAACCAGTGGAAGAGAAATTGCCTCCGGAAGTTGTGAATGCCCCAACACTGCAGGTCTTCAAGAAGATGTTGGATAGCCATTTGTCTGAAATGGTATAGGGCTTCCTCCCTAGGCAGGGAATTGGACTAGATGACCTCCGAGGTCCCTTAAAACTCTGCTATTGTATTATTGTATTATAGTAGGTAGGTAGATAGGGGAATATATAGATAGGGAGAAATACAGTAGGTAGGTAGGTAGGTATGTAGATAGAGGGATAGATAGGGAGAAATACGGTAGGTAGGTTGGTAGGTAGGGGTATAGATAGATAGGGAACAGCACAGTAGGTATGTAGGTAGGTAGGTAGGGGGATAGATAGAGAGGAAGAAATACAGTAGGTTTGTAGGTAGGTAGGTAGGTGTATAGATAGATAGCGAGAAATACAGTAGGTAGGTAGGTAGGTAGGTAGAGGAATAGAGAGAGAGGGAGAAATACAGTAGGTAGGTAGGTAGAGGGATAGAGAGGGGGAAATACAGTAGGTAGGTAGGTAGGTAGATAGAGGGAGAAAGGAAGAAATACAGTATGTAGGTAGGTAGAGGGATAGATAGAGAGGGAGAAATACAGTAGGCAGGTAGGTTGGGGGGCAGGGGTGGGTTCCTAACGGTTCACACCGGCTCCTGCGAGCCGGTTGGTCAAATTTACCGATCCGTAGCAATCCGGTTGGACCGTGGACCTGGAAGTAAGTCCTCCGCACTCGTCCCCGCCCCCCCCTACCGCCCAGCCAACGCTAAAATCGCTGGACGCCGGTGGCTTGGAACTCGGAGGGGTGCCCGGGACGCGGGTGAAGATCGCCTCTCCGTGCTGCTTCTCACCACCGGCCAGGGAGCTTAGCGCCAAGCGGCAATGAGAAACGGAGAGGCGCGGGGCGTGTGCTAAGTTTGCATGCTGCCCCTCGACTCTCTGCTCCGCTTCTCATTGCCGGCCAGGGAGCTTAGCGCCGGGGCGCGTGAGAAAGGGAGAGCCGCGGGGCGTGTGCGAAGTTTGCATGCTGCCCCTCACCTCTCCGTTTCTCATGCGGCCCGGCGCTAAGCTCCCTGGCCAGCAATGAGAAGCGGAGAGGCGAGGGGCAACATGCAAAATTCGCACACGCCCCGTGTCTCTCCGTTTCTCCCGTGGCCCGGCGCTAAGCTCCCTGGCCGGCAATGAGAAGCAGAGAGGTGCGGGGCATGTGCGAAGTTTGCATGCTGCCCCTTGCCCCTCTGCTCCGCTTCTCATTGCCACCCAGGGAGCTTAGCGCCGGGGCGCGTGAGAAAGGGAGAGCCGCGGGGCGTGTGCGAAGTTTGCATGCTGCCCCTCACCTCTCCGTTTCTCACACGGCCCGGCGCTAAGCTCCCTGGCTGCAAAGGCCGCATGGCGCAGGGCTTCCCGGCGCTTCCCGGGAAAGGTTTAAAGCGCCGGGGGTGGGTGGGGGGAGCCCGGCGCCCTGCTGCCTTTGGGGCCAGACCGGCCATCGCTAAACTCGCTGGCCGGCCTGGCTGCAAAGGCCACATGGCGCAGGGCTTCCCAGCGCTTCCCGGGGACCGTTCCCACCACCTCTTCTGTATATGCCTCTGCTGTGTTGAGGACTTACATTCTTATTTGTAAGTAAATCATTGAATGTTGCTTGTTTATTGAAATGATTTATGTGGCCACCTTACTTGGGATTGGGACTCTGAACTTTTACCGATTAAATTAAATGAGGAAAATATGTCAGTTTTACCTTATAAATTATTTCAGGGCTTTCCTCTTTGGCAAATTGATTGGTTTTTACGCTGCTACCCCCCCCCATTGAATAATAAAACATCTGGCATCCTTCACCTGCATACTATGCTTACTATCCACTTTGCAAGCTTATAAAAGACATGTAAATTTCCAGCACTTCATATCTGGGAATCTGCTTTTAATATCAAAAATAGAATTGGAGTATTTTTTTTACCTTGATACATTATTTGCCTTGTTTTAATTTTATTATACTGTATTGTGCACTATACTATACTTTCCTATTAATAATATTAAAACTATATTATTATTTTTTAAATAATTATGCTGTCCATCTCACTTATGTAGTGACTCTGGGTGGCTTATAGTTTATTATGACTTTATATACATAATCTAACACCTTTCTGATGTTATTTTATATTTCTTTGCCCAATAAAATGTTGCTTGGGATAACACAATTAATTATAAAATCATAAAATATTTATTCAGTAGAAACTATGTTGGGTCTGTTATGTCCTGCAGCAGTTGTACACATTAATAATGATACATTTTAGTGACCTTTCCTTACATAATTGGTGTCTTTCATACTTTTGGATTTCTATTTTCTGTTTCTGTTACTTAGCAATTGCTAAAACAAATCCCACGTGAAAAAATATTCAAAGCCTTCTTGATTTTAATTGTCACTTTATTTATTCCTGCACATTGTAGTATTTATTCATTTTCATATCTGTTTTTCCACTGTTGTACAAACATAATTCCAGCAGCTGCTAACATTCCCACCTGGTCACATGGCTGGCAAGCCACTCCCAGCCGGTCACATGGCTGGCAAGCCACTCCCACCCGGTCACATGGCCAGCAAGCCACTCCCACAAAGCAGGCCACACCCACAGAATAGGTTCCAAAAATTTTGAAACCCACCCCTGGTTGGGGGTTATATGGTGGTTGTGTGTATGTGTGCAGGTGTAGATCTACACACAGATTGGTTGGCCATTTAACCAGACTGGGCCACAGCAACGCGTGGCCGGGTATAGCTAGTTAATAATAAATGTCTATTTCTACTAAATCCTTTTTTTTCCTTTAATTTTGACACAACACAATACATTCTTAGGTTACAGTTAGTAATTTATGGTCAAAGTTCTCCATTATCCATAGTCTATAGCGATTCTGTCATGTAGGTCATGGTTGTCTCAAAGGTGCTTTTTCAGGAGGCAAATGGACTTTCTTGGGTTTTTTCTTTGAAGAAAAGATGAAGATAAGCCTCCAAGTGTTTCAATGACCTTCAAAAAGGATGCAAATGACCAGCTGTCTGCAAGGAATATAAATCCTTCCATTCTCCACCGTCCAGTCAGAGCTGAAGAAGCTTCTTGGATGAGAAGCAAAAAGCCTTCAAAGAAAAAACAAGAAAGTCCATTTGCCTCCTGAAAAAGCACCTTTGGGACATCTATTATCCATAGTATTGATCAAAAAAAATCTAACGAAAAACCAACATCAAAAACATACTTTCCAATACAAGCAAACAACAACAAAGACAAAACCCAAGATACTTATAACCACAATTGGAAATAAGCAACTACAGGGTAGTCCTCAAGTTATGACCATAATTGAGCCCGAAGTTTATGTTGTTAAGTGAGAAATTTGTTAAGTGAGTTTTGCCCCATTTCCTGACCTTTCTTGCCACATTTGTTAAGGGAATCACTGCCATTGCTAAAATTAGTGACACCGTTGTTAAGTGAATCCAGTTTCCCCATTGAGTTTGCTTGTCAGAAGGTCGCGAAAGGGGACACTGCAACCATCACAAGTATGAGTCGATTGTAAAGCATCCAAATTTGGATTAGGTGATCATGGAGGACACTGTAAGTGTGAAAAACAGTCATGTAACTTTGAACGATCAATAAATGAACTTTTGTAAGTCGAAGATTACCTCCTGGCTATATCGCTAACTGGCCAATTATTTTGCTCTTGCGTATGTTGAATTTGGAGGGGTTTTGAGGTTTTACTGTTTTTCCTGTTTATTGCATGTGTGTGTATAGTGTTTGTGCTGATAAATAAATAAATAAATAAGGGAGACTAGTATAGATCTATTTCAAGCTATTTATTTATTTATTTATTTATTTATTTATTTATTAAATTTATACCCCGCCCTTCTCCGAATGGACCCAGGGCGGCTCTCATCAGCTAGCCTTACCCTTACTGGGATTCGAACCAGGGAAGTATTATATGTGAGGCAATTGTAATTGCCACTGGACCACTGGTTCTCCTCCTGATCAGCTGAGCCAGGGGAATAAGTATATACTTGTGTCACAACACCCTGGTAAGCCCCAAATATGGGAGGAAGCAGAACTGAGGTAGCAACGGACGATACAGAGGCCTGAAACATTGGTCAAGTACACTTTGGTCAAGAAATAAAAAGTGCACGCTATGCTCAATATATTGCTGTATCTGCAAAAAGGTCCTGCCCCAGACACCATCCTGTTTGCTGGATTGCTCCCACGATCTTTTCCCAGCAACTTCCCCATTTATCTCCTTGCTAGCCACAAATAGCCTCTGAATGCATATAACTTGTCGACCTAAGCAAACTGTGTCAACCGGTAGGTTTTCAAGTCCCCCACCCCCATATTTGGGCAGATGTAGGAGACCGGGAATGTCTACGTCACCGAGGGTATAAGAGACAATCCTTGTCAATATTTGGGGGTTCAGACATTTTGTATGGGCTATGTGCCCATCTCTGAAACTGTGCTTTGCTGCTTTGAAGAGCTTGTCTGTGTGTTGGCCTTTTCCTACAACAGAACTTCTTTCCTTTTCTGTCTTTCGGCTCACCACAGGAGACCTTGCAGGCAGAAAGCTATTTTTTCGTTGCCTTTGTTACATTTGTGTTGCATTTGTGCTGCTTCCACCTATATTAGGAGGAGTTCCCAAAAATAACTGGCACTAACCAAGCATTTTCAATTTAAAAAAAAAAGAACCAGCTTTTGATGTTCTGCTCTCCATGCCATCTACTAAATATGTAGTAAACTTCATAATACCAAATTAATTATGCAGTGTATGTAGGGATCTATGATAATTCGTTTATATAATTACAAATGTCCATCTTGCACAGCATGCTATTTTTATCATGTATTTTGATTTAGTCAAATTGCTGCAGATTAGAAATGCAAATGTTGCGTAAACAGACATGGGCGTTGAAACAGTTCATTATAAATATCTGCACTTCACTGTTGAAGGCATCTCACTCACTGGCAGCCTCAGATTCCAGTTCCACATCTGAAGTGAGGAAGATTTGGGCCACCTTTGCTTTGGCATCAAGACTGAAAACAGTAAAGAGGTAAGACGAGACAAAGAGGTCTCTGCTGGAACATGAAGGTATCTTTTTCCTGACTCATGAACTAGTGTTTTTTAATCCTCTTTTCTTTTTTGGTCAACAAATTGTTGTTTGCCAGAATAACAGTAATGGAGAGAGAGGCTTTGTGTTGCTTCACTGGGGATCAGGTAATCATTGAGGATATTTTAAGTCAGGTGTGGGCAAACTTTGCAACTTTAAGTCTGAAGGACTTCAGCTCCCAGAATTCTCCAGCCAGCAAAGCAAAGCAAAGCTGGCTGGAGAATTCTGGGAGCTGAAGTCCTTCAGACTTAAAGTTGCAAAGTTTGCCCACCCCTGTTTTAAGTCAATCATGGAGAAATGTTAGGGTTGCTATGTGACATGGGCAGACATAGCTATCTAAAAAATAAATAAGCAAGCATGTCTTAACATGTTTAACAGAGTTGGAAGGGACCTTATAGGTGATTTAGTCCAAGGCCCCCTCAAGCCGGAGACACTACACAATTGCTGACAACTGGCAGTCCAATCTCTGAAGCCCCCACAACTTCTGAAGCCCCCACAACTTCTGAAGGCAAGCTGTTCCATTGATTGATTGTTCTCACTGTCAGAAAGTTCCTGCTTATTTCTAGGGTGAACCTCTCCTTGTGAGGAGAAATTATTTCTGAATACCAGTATTTAATAAGAGGCTTCTTGGAATAAAAAACTGATTTGTTTCCCAGGAAAATAATAGATTTAGGTAATTGCTGTGCAGGACTTATGTAGAATTCCATTTCCTCCAGGAAATGAAACATTTATCCGTGAGTGGTGATATTTCAAAGATTTTGCAACATCCAATGCTATAGATACATGTTTGACCTTCTCTATGCTTATTTAAACCAATCAGTTCTATCACAGGCCAAATATTACGGGATCCATGTCAGTTTTTAGAGACATTAAAGATTTAAGATACTAAGACTAAGAGTAAGTATATGTTTTTCATCCCTAATTACCGTAAACATGAAGCCATTTGGGTAACGTTGGGCTAGGCATCTCTCTCAGTCCCAGGAAGAAGATACTGGCAAGCCATTTCTGAAAATGTTGTAAAGAAAACTGTATATATCTGTGCATACAGTTACCAAAAAAAAGGTCAGGGTGGACACCTCACTCTGAGAGAGCTCTGGTCCTACTCATGTCTCTAGAAATTTGCACAGACAAATTGGAATCAAAAGGTATATGCAATCAAAGCACTATCCCTTGTGAGAGGGAACTTGGAGACTTACTGGACAACAGCTAAATATGAGTCAGCAGTGTGCAGCGGCAGCCAAAAAAGCCAATCAAGATCAAGTCATCGAGGATTTAGTCATTGAGCCCCTGTGATGGTCAGATCACTCTCTCCTCCAGCTTGACTTTCCAACCGCTACTCCCCACCGCAGGGAGGCGGAACCAGAAATGCTAAGGTGGTTCAGCCCCAGGCGCCTGATGGACCCAGAGAGGTTCCAGATGGAGCTTGGGCCAATACCTGAGACCCTGACCCGTGACTCGACTGAGGACCTAGTGGCCTTCTGGAATAGTGCGGCCATGGGGGTCCTGGATCGGATCGTGCCCTTGCGGCCCCTCACTCGGCGCTGATCCACCTTGGCTCCCTGGTTTTCTGAGGAGCTGAGGGTCATGAAGCGCCAAAAGAGATGCCTAGAGAGCATTTGGAGGTCCACTCACACCAAATCTAACCGGACACGGGTAAGGTTGCATTTGCGGACCTATCTTCTGGCGATAAGAGTGGTGAAGTGGGATTACCTCTCCGCCCTTATCGCATCTGCAGATAACCGCCCTGCCGCCCTGTTTAGAGTGACCCGCTCCCTCCTTCACCAGAGGCCGCGGGAAGCTCCTTTACAGGGTCGTGCAGAGGAATTTGGGACTTATCTGCATGATAAAATCATTCAGATCCGGAGCGAGTTGGCCTCCGATTGGGATAGTCTGGGCAGACTGACGGAGACAGGTCTTGAGATTGTTATTTGGGAGGAGTATGATCCTGTGACTCCTGATGACATGGACAGGATGCTGGGACAGCTGAATGCCACCATATGTTTATTGGACCCGTGTCCCTCCTGGTTGGTACTGGCAGGAGGGCAGAGGTCGACCTTGAGGTGCCTCACCTGTGGGGTGCCACAGGGGTCGGTCCTCTCGCCTCTCCTGTTCAACATCTATATGAAGCCGCTGGGTGAGATCATCCGTGGTTTCAGGGTAGAATTCCATCAGTACGCTGATGACCCCCAGATGTACATCTCTACCCCTGACCACCCCAACGATGCCGTTGAAGTGATGTCCCAGTGCTTGGAGGCCATGCAAGCCTGGATGGAGAGAAACAGGCTTCAACTCAACCCATCCAAGACTGAGTGGCTGTAATTTACGGCATCACGATATAGCCAGTTGGTACCATCTCTGGCTATCAGGGTGAGTTACTAGCTCACTAGAGAAAGGGCCTGCAACTTGGGCGTCCTCCTGGATTCCCGGCTGTCGTTGGATGACCATCTGACAGCCATGGCCAGGGAGGGCTTTTATCAGGTTCACCTGATATGCTAGTTCTAGATCGTGATGCCCTATGCACGTTCACTCAAGCCCTCGTCACCTCCCGCCTAGACTACTGTAACGCTCTCTACATGGGGCTCCCCCTGAGGTGCGCCCGGAGGCTCCAGCTAGTCCAGAATGCAGCCGCACGGGGGATTTTGGGAGTGTTGAGATACTCCCATATAACACCTCTCCTGCGTGAGCTGCACTGGCTGCCTGTGGCCTTCCGGGTGTGCTTCAAGGTGTTAGTGACCACCTTCAAAGTGCTCCATGGCATGGGACCTGGTTATCTGTGGGACGGCCTTCTACCACATACCTCCCTTAGACCTGTCCGTTCTCACAGAGCCTTCTCTGTGGCAGCTCCTGCCCTCTGGAATGGCCTACCAACCGACCTCCACACGATCATGGACCTGCGCCTCTTCCGCTGGGCTCTAAAAACATATCTCTTTCACGAGGCCGGCCTGGCATAGCTCTAAATGTTAATCTTATTATAGAAATGGGTTTTAATTGGCAAATTTAGCACGGGTGCAATTTAATTTAATTTATTTTTAATATCCCGTATTTATTGTTTTTTACATTTTATTCCTTTCCTGTGCGCCGCCCTGAGTCCAATCCGGAGATAGGTGCGGGATATAAATTTGATTAATAATGATAATGATAATGATAATGATAATGATAATGATAATGATAATGATAATGATAATGATAATGATAATGATAATGATAATAATAATAATAATTTATTTTATTTATTTATTTATTTAAATTTATATCCCGCCCTTCTCCACAAAGGACCCAGGGCGGCGCACAGGAAAATTTAAAAACATACAAAATACAACAAATATAATTTAAAAAACTATTAAATAAACCTATCCTGCGCTAAAACCAAATTTTAAAAACCCAATTTAAAACTACCTAAAAGTCCCCATGGGAGGTTAGGCTAGGCCGGCTTGTTGGAACAAATATGTCTTAAGACATTGGCGGAAGAGGCGGAGGTCGGTGATGGTACGTAATTCAGGGGGTAGGTCATTCCAAAGGGCTGGGCCCGCCACAGAGAAGGCTCTTCCCCTGGGTGTCGCCAGTCGGCATTGTCCGGCCGACGGCACCCTGAGAAGGCCCTCTCTGTGGGAGCGTATCGGTCTAAGGGATGTATGGGGCAGGAGGCGGTCTCGCATATAACTAGGCCCCGAGCCATGGAGCGCTTTAAAGATAGTTGTCAAAACCTTGAAGCGCACTCGAAAAACCACAGGAAGCCAATGCAGCTCGCGCAGGATCGGTGTTATATGGGAGCATCTGGTGGCTCCCGTAATTACCTGCGCGGCTGCATTTTGGACTAGCTGTAGCTTTCGAGTGCACCTCAAGGGAAGCCCCATGTAGAGAGCATTACAGTAGTCGAGTCGGGACGTCACGAGAGCTTGAGTGACTGTGCGAAGGGCAGCCCGGTCCAGTAAGGGGCGCAATTGGCGCATCAGGCGTACCTGATGAAACGCCCCCCTGGCCACGGCCGCCACATGGTCCTCCATGGACAGCCGGGAATCCAGGAGGACACCCAAATTGCGCGCCCTCTCCACGGGGGCCAGTGTTTCGCCCCCAATGGCCAGAGTTGGTGTAATCTGGCTGAACCGGGGTGCCGGAAACCACAGCCACTCAGTCTTGGCAGGGTTGAGCTTGAGTTTGTTACCACCCATCCAGATCCGTACGGCCTCCAAACACCAGGACAGCACTTCGGCGGCATCGTTGGGGTGGTTTGGGGTGGATATGTACAGCTGGGTGTCATCAGCGTACAGGTGGTACTCCACCCCAAAACCACGGATGATCTCACCCAGCGGCTTCATATATGTGTGGAAAAGGAGGGGCGAGAGGACCGACCCCTGAGGAACCCCACATAAGAGAGGCCTCGAGGTCGACCTCTGCCCTCCCGTCAACACATATTGCGACCGACCAGAGAGGTAGGATGAGAACCACCGCAAAACGGTGCCTCCCAACCCCAACCCCCCCAGTCGGTGCAATAGGATACCATGGTCGATGGTATCAAAAGCCGCCGAGAGGTCTAATAGGACTAGGATAGAGGAATAACCTCTATCCCGCGCCCTCCAGAGATCATCAACCAACGCGACCAATGCCGTCTCGGTGCTGTGACCGGGTCGGAAGCCGGACTGGCGCGGGTCTAGATAATCAACTTCCTCCAGGTGTCGCGGAAACTGTTGGGCTACCACACTCTCGACAACCTTCACCAAAAAGTGAAGGTTGGAGACCGGACGATAGTTCTCTAATAAAGCTGGGTCCAGGGACGGCTTCTTGAGGAGGGGCCTCACTACCGCCTCTTTCAAGACGGCAGGCAAGGACCCCTCACTCAAAGATGCATTGACAATGCCCTGGAGCCAGCCTCGTGTCGTCTCCCAGGATGCCAGTACAAGCCAGGGGGGACACGGGTCCAATAAACATGTGGTCGCCCTAAGTTTCCTTGACAACCTGTCCATACCCTCGGTGGTAACAAAGTCAAACTCCTCCCAAGAAGGAACCTCAAGACTAGTCTCGGACAGTCCCTCAGGACCACTGTCGATGGAGGGTAGCTCATTCCGAATCCGAGTGATTTTCTCCTGCAGATAAATCCCAAATTCCTCTGCTCGCCCTTGCAGAGGGGCTTCCCGCGGCCTCTGATGAAGGAGGGAGCGGGTCACCCCAAACAGGGCGGCAGGGCGGTTATCTGCGGATGCAATAAGGGTGGCACAATACTCACGTTTGGCCACCCTTATAATAATAATAATAATAATAGTAATAATAATAAGTGAGGTACTAATACCACTCTATAAAGCCCTAGGAAGACCACACCTAGAGTACTGCATCCAGGTATGGGCACCACACTATAAAAAAGATGTTGAGACTCTAGAAAAAGTGCAGAGAAGAACAACCAGGATGATTAGGGGACTGGGGACTAAAACATATGCAGAACAGTTGCAGGCACTGGGCATGGCTAGTGTAGTGAAAAGAAGGACCAGGGGAGACATGATAGCAGTGTTCCATAAAGGGGAGACTTCCTCCATAAGAAATCTGTTCAAGGAGAATCAGAATAATTTCTGGTCATTATGAACAAGTGTAATCTCTATTGTTCAGTGAATTTAGTTGTGTTCTATTAGGCAAGCATTCCTTTTTTATAGCCGTTCTTCATGTTAAATGTTCAAAATGAGGAACATAAAAGCTATAAATAATTGGGATGTCTTAAGGGCACTGAAACACAGCTTACTGTATAAGCTGCATTTGGCTAACTTAAAGAAACCCAGGAAGTTATATTGTGGTTTGTGTGAATCCAAATCCAATTGCATTCTAACTTTCATCTAAACAAGCCGCAACATGTTATGCTGGGTTCTTTAACTCATCACCCTGCCTCCTAAGATAGATGCACAGTATTCATACTCAATTTCCCTACCTATCTTTGCTTTCTGATTAGACTTTAACATATTAACAGATTAACAAGAGTTGGAAGGGACCTTGCAGGTCATCTAGTCCAACCCCCTGCCCAAGCAGGAGACCCTACATCTGCGTCTACCTAGGATTGAACTCACAACCTCCTGATTGGGAGGCGAGAGCTCCACCTCTTCATTGAAGGCAGCTTTTTTTCCTATTCCAGCTTTACTATTCCACTGGATATTTATCCTGAATCTTGTGTAAGGAAAATATAAATTAGCATCATACCCACAGTACAGTAATCCCCATGGGGCTGGGGCTGTAGAGGAAGCAGCCAATGGAGGCACAGTCAGTAAAATCAGGAGGAGAGAAGCCTTACACTACTGTAGCAGACAATGCGGTTTCTACTTAACCTTGTATTAATTGGGTTTGTGTCTTTCTTGAAGGAAGAGACACAACTGAACAAGGGTACTCCAGGAATAGCTAGCTCACACTTTATTTAAGTCTCTCCTTCCTTCCTTTCCCTTTAAGTATTTAGTGTTGAAAATATACATCCAATGATGCAGATTCTGGAGCACCGCATGATTCCTGGCTGTAAAGGGGCAGGAGGGTATATATTAATAATAATTAATAGTTCTAATCCATAAGAACAATGATGTGCAGAAAAAAATGATGAACAATAATTAATCAGCAGAAATTAAAATTAAAATCACATAAAAGTAAGGATCATGCTGGAGATTGACTGAGAGATCCTACAGAGCCTGGAATCATTAAATCCTGATGTAAAATAATAATAATTACAAAATAAAAAAAGAAATAAGGAAAATAATAAGGAAGTACTGGATCAATGTAAATTGAAACAACAATATTATATGCACAATGAAGTAACATATACTTCAGTGGTGGGATTCAAATTTTTTTACGACTGGTTCTGTGAGTGTGGCTTGGTGGGCGTGGCAGGGGAAGGATACTGTAAAATCTCCATTCCCACCCCACTCCAGGGGAAGATTACTGCAAAATCCCCATTTCCTCCCGATCAGCTAGGACTCGGGAGACAGAGAATAGATGGGGGCTGGGCCAGTCAGAGGTGGTATTTATCCGTTCTCCGAACTATTCAAAATTCCGCTACCGGTTCTTCAGAACTGGTCAGAACCAACCCCTCCCCCCTCTCTCTTATGTAGCCCCACCTTCTTTAAAAGTTATTGCTTTCTCTTTCTGATATATCAAATGATTTTCCATTTGGATCAGCTTATTCCCATACCTGACACTGTCATTCTCATTTTCAAAACATTTCAAACTGGAGCCACTTTTGCTGGTCATAAATTGCATTTGCCCAGATATGTGGTTCTGTTTGTTTTGGAAAGATCCTTTATAGAAGTTTTCCTCACCAGTGGTAACAGCCTTTGCCTTCCTATATCAGATCACATTAATCACATGCTTTCCAAAGTAGAAACACAGGATAAGAAGAGGAGCAAGCTTTTAAAATCAGGCTTAATCAAATATGGCTTCATATCAAGCTGCCGCAATGCTGTACTCCATCTACCATTTTTGTCAAAATAGCTTGGCCTGATCGCATTAAAAAAAGGGTGGCTCCCAATTTGTGGTTCCTGGAAATTAATGAAGAAGATGAGGCAGCTGCAAAGTTACTATACGTAGTGACCTTATTTGCATACTAGTATGTCTATCTAATAAATGGAGAGTGGAACATGTTTTTTTAAATTATTTTATAGCAGGGGTGTCAAACTCAAGGGCTGCGGGCCATATCCGGCTCATGGGGTACTTAGATCTGGCCCATGGAACCGCCCTGGAAACTGCAGAGGATTGGCCTGAGGTGCCTCTGCCAGCCAAAACAGGCTCCTGAGCTCCATTTTTGCTGGCAGACGGTTGCAGGAGGCCGTCACAGCTGAAAACAGAGCTCAGGAGGCTGTTTTGACTGGCAGGGTGCTCAGTCATTACAGACACCCTAACATGAGTGACATCAATCTGGCCATGCTCACCTCAGCCATGCCCACCACGGCCCCTCGAGGTCCAACACAAGCTTGATGCAGCCTTCAATCAAATTGAGTTTGACACCCCTGCTTGATAGCCTTATCTTTCCTTTTGTAATGGTATGTGAGAAAGATTTTGGGAGACAGGGGAAACAGGTGAAGCCAAGATAAAGATGTGATAAACCAAATTTGAGTCTGAAAAAGAAGGGGTGGCCAAAAAGCATGTCAGAAGGCACCCTTCCTAGTTTTCAGGAGAGTGAAATTGAGGGACTTGCAAGATTCTGTTAATGAAATCCTACAATAAAGATAAAGTTAGTATTCCTGTCTCCTTGTCTGGACCTTCCCATAGGTCTGATGGAAACATAGTGGTTCATGTAGTTAGGACACTGTGTTTAAGACCGCGTGAGGCTGTGGGACAGTGCGCTCTACAATCATTGACAACCAAGCAGTTGTAAGTAAATAGATAGCTATCCTTTGGTGGGCATATTAATGGGAGTGTAAAAGTGGCTCCCAATTGAGTGTCTCTTGGGCAATGGTGATGTCACTGGTTAATCCTCTCAACCTTGGTGCTTCTGACACAGTTGCATGCATGCCTAAGGCCAATATTACACTTGCACGTGTGAAGATTTCCCTCCCATCCCTTGCTTTGGCTCTCCTGTAAGCTGCATCCATAAGCAGCTTGAAAGCAGGTGATTCAGTTTTCAGCTCACCCAGATCATTGATGAATGAATGAAGACACAGGTTTTTTTAATGTGAATGTGGGAAACAAAACTGTAGTTGTGATGGGATGGTGTTTTTAAACAAACAATATTTCAAGCTAATATGACACTTGCTAGTTCAAACTTTCAACTAGTTCAAAAAATTATGATTCCTTACAAAGTGCCTTGAATTCTTAGCGGGGTCTAATTTTCAAATATATTAGCAGAGGTACATACTCACGCTTCATATATATTTATTTGGGCCACCTTCACATTAGTGTGAATATGATAGGGACAAAGAAATGGGAAGGGCTAAGCTATGAAAATGTACCATCAGTGTAGTTTGTTCATGCAGTATTTATAGATTAGCGGGTATTTTTCATTTTCCCATTACTCTCTCTTGTACAAAGGGAAAAAAATGTCAGAGTATTGATCTCATTTCTTTATTGTTGCAGGTACTATTAGCTCCACCATGAAACCATTTGTTGACTCTAATCACAGATTTACTGTAGAACTTTTCAAAAAGCTACTGCGGGAGAATTCTGGGAGAAATTGTCTTGTATCCCCAATCTGTGCGCAAGTAACATTAACCATGATCTTGGCTGGTGCTGCCGGAAAAACTGCTGATGAAATAAAAGCGGTAGGTGTCCTCAAGTACTTGTGTTCCTTAAAATTGTTACTTTATGTCTTAATAAATTATTAACTATAGCTCACACACATAATTCCATCTATGTTATTGCTAGAAAATGTTTCTTCTTGGTATCTTGTCATCTTCATCTTCATTCTTACTGACAGTCAGGTTCCAACAAAACTCCTGGTGGGTTAGAATATTTACACCAAAACTAGTAAAATTAATATGTAACTAACACACACACACACACACACACACACACACACACGCACACACACACACAACCTCTTGGCATCCAGGAATGGAAATGGCTTGTTAATTCAATGCTCCATAGAAGACTCCTGCCTTTTTTTGTACCTTCCTGAGTTTTAAAGCTTTGTATAGTGACTATGTTTACGTAAAACAGGGGAGAGGATGAGTGGCTAGAATATTTCTGCCCTCCAGCTCAGCAAAAGTGACAGAGAGCAATGGTTTTCAAACACCTTTTTGGAAAATTATCATAACCCTAACAAGTAGGCAAGGTGATGGAAGAACCTCAGGAGACAAGATGATCAGAATCAACAAGACTTGCGATAATAATAATAACTTTAATAATAATAATAACTTTGCATTTATTAACCGCTCCCTCTCCCCACAGGGACCCGGGGCGGTGCACAGGAGAAACTAAAAACAATATAAACAATCAATACAAAATATACAGTTTAAAACACCATTAAACTATGTTATCCCGTGCTAAAAAATTAAAACCCATTAAAATACATTTAAAAATCTATAGACAGAGAGACTATCCAAGGCCGGCCAGTCGAAAGAAATGGGTCTTTAGTTTCATACGGAAGGAGCGGAGGTCCGTGGTCGTTCTGATATCGGGGGGAAGGTCGTTCCAGAGGGCCGGGCCCGCCACAGAGAGAGCCCTTCCCCTGGGCGTCGCCCGCTGACAAAGTCTGGTGGACGGCACCCGGAGAAGTCCCTCTCTGTGGGAGCGAATCGGTCGTGAGGATGTATGGGGCAGGATCCGATCCCGCAGATAGCTAGGTCCCGAGCCATGGAGCGCCTTAAAGATGATAGTTAACACCTTGAAGCGCACCCGGAAGACGACAGGCAGCCAGTGCAGCTCGCGCAGGAGTGGTGTAACGTGGGCGAACCTGGTGGTCCCCATAATTGCCCGCGCGGCTGCATTCTGAACTAACTGAAGCCTCCGGGTGCACCTCAAGGGAAGCCCCATGTAGAGAGAGTTACAATAGTCCAGTCGGGATGTCACGAGGGCATGAGTGACTGTGCGAAGGGCGTCCCGATCCAATAGGGGGCGCAATTGGCGAACCAGGCGAACCTGGTAAAACGCCCTCCTGGCCACGGCTGTCACTTGCTCTTCCATAGACAGCCGGGTATCCAGGAGGACACCCAAATTGCGCGCCCCATCCACAGGGGCAAGATGTTCGCCCCCTATGGCCAGCGTTGGAGAAAGCTGGTTGAATCGGGCAGCCGGAAACCACAGCCACTCGGTCTTGGTCGGGTTGAGCCTGAGTCCGTTACTTCCCATCCAGATCCGCACGGCTTCCAGGCACTGGCACATCACCGCTACGGCATCGTTGGGGTGGTTTGGGGTAGATATGTACAGCTGGGTGTCATCAGCGTACAGGTGGTAATCTACCCCAAAACCACAGATGATCTCACCCAGCGGCTTCATATATGCGTTAAACAGGAGAGGCGAGAGGACCGACCCCTGAGGCACCCCGCATGTGAGTGGTCTCGGGGTCGACCTCTGCTCTCCTGCCCGCACAAATTGCGATCAGCCAGAGAGGTAGGAGGAGAACCACCATAAAACGGTGCCTCCCACCCCCAACCCCCCCAGCCGATGCAATAGGATACCATGGTCGATGGTATCGAAAGCCGCCGAGAGGTCTAATAGGACCAGGATGGAGGAACATCCCCCATCTCTGGCCCTCCAGAGATCATCTACCAACGCGACCAATGCCGTCTCGGTGCTATGCCCGGGCCGAAAGCCGGACTGGCGCGGATCTAGATACTCAATTTCCTCCAGGTGACGGGGAAACTGTTGTGCCACCACACTCTCAACAACCTTCGCCAAAAAGGGAAGGTTGGAGACTGGACGATAGTTGTTTAAAAGAGCTGGGTCCAAAGAGGGCTTCTTGAGGAGGGGCCTCACCATGGCCTCTTTTAGGGAAGCAGGCAAGGAGCCCTCACTCAAGGATGCGTTGACAACCTCTTGGAGCCAGCCTCGTGTCACCTCCCAGGATGCCAGTACAAGCCAGGAGGGGCACGGGTCCAATAAACATGTGGTGGCTCGCAGTCGCCCACGTAACCTGTCCATATCTTCGGAAGTAACGGAGTCAAACTCCTCCCAAACAAGATCTCTCTCGTGGCATCCCACTGGGCCATGAATGGGGGCTAGCTCACTCTGTATCTGAGCGGTTTTCTCCTGCAGAAAAGACACAAATTCCTCTGCTCTACCCTGTAGTGGGGCTTCCCGCTCCCTCTGTTGGAGGAGGGAGCGGGTCACCCTAAACAGGGCGGCAGGGCGGTTTTCTGCGGATGCTATGAGAGTGGCACAATGATGACGTTTGGCCACTCTCAGCGCCACAATGTAAGTCCGTAAATGGGCTCTTACCTGTGTCCGGTCAGATTCAGAACGGCTAGACCTCCATCTTCCCTCTAGGCATCTCTTGCGGCGTTTCATCACCCGCAGCTCCTCAGTAAACCATGGAGCCAGGGTGGTTCGCCGCCGCAAGAGAGGCCGCAAGGGCGCGACCCGATCCAAGGCTCCCACGGCCGCAATGTTCCATGCGGCCGTGAGGTCCTCGATCGGGGCGCGGGTCAGGGAAACAGGAAATGGCCCAAGCGCTGTCTGGAACCCATCCGGGTCCATCAGGCGCCTGGGGCGGTACCAGATTGGTGACTCTGGTTCCGCCTCCCCGCGGAGGGGAGCAGCGGTCGGAAAGTCGAGCCGGAGAAGTGAGTGGTCTGACCATGACAAGGGCGTGATGACTATGTCCCCTATACCCAGATCACTCTTCCGTTGGTCTGAGACAAAGATGAGATCCGGCGTATGTCCACCCTCGTGAGTGGGGCCCTGAATTACTTGGGTCAGGTCCATGGCCGTCATGGAAGCCATGAACTCCCGAGCTACCACGGATGATTCGCCAACCGATGGCAGATTAAAGTCCCCCATGACTAAAAGTCTGGGGGTCTCAACTGCCACCGTAGCGATCACCTCTAGGAGCTCGGGCAGGGCTGCTGCTACATAGCGGGGAGCCAGGTATACAACCAGCACGCCCAACTGCCTCCCTAGGCCCCACTTCACGCAGAGGGACTCACAACCGGTGGTCTGTGGCACAATGGTCTCTCTCGGCTCAAGACCTTCCTTGACAATGACCGCTACCCCACCGCCCCTACCTAGGGCCCGGGGCTGATGAAAAGCGCGGTAGCCTGGTGGGCACATTTCAACGAGGGGAAGTCCTCCCTCGTGGCCCAACCAGGTCTCCGCAATTCCAGCCAGGTCCGGCTCCCCCTCTGACACAAGGTCACTAATGAGGGGGGCTTTGTTGACAACGGACCTGGCATTGCAGAACATCAGCCGCGGACCCCGGCTCTGTACTCCCTGACCACCTAGCCTGCGGGGGTTGTGGCACACGACCGTTTGTAGCCAACGGCTGCGTGCCCCCAACTGGGAGGATGAAACTTGTCTCCCCTCGGCCCTGCCTCTCCCCACGACCCTCTGAATTGGTATGCCCTCAAATGGAACAACTCGTGTGTCCCCCCTCCTATCGGCTCCTTCCGCTTCCCTCCGTCGGCTGCTGGCCTGGCCCTTCCTTTTGTTCTGTTCTTCCGTCTCTATCTGTCTATACCCACCCCCCTCCCTGGTACCCCCTAAAAAAGACAATTTACGTATTAAAAACCCCCTAAGACTACGCCTCGCCCACCTCTCTGGATTAATATATCCCTCATCGAGGTGGGCCCTCGTAAGAGCGGAGGGCCAAACCTGCGAGAGGGGGGACTCCCGCAGTAAGATTAGGTCTGCCCTTGAGTATATACTGGGTCACATTTATAGCAGGGCATCGATTGGTTTAGGGATGAACAGATGTTAAAAGATATTCAATAAATATTAAATATTAAGATGTTAAAATAAATATTCAATAAATATTAAATAGATGTTAAATTCATTAATTAATTCCAGCAAGTATAAGTCCAGCACAAAAAGATTTAAAAGTGGGGTCATAAAATAGTTGATAGTCAATAAATAGTTATAAATACTTAATAGGTGCAATGTGCAAAATGCAATGGTGCAATGTCTCAGGCGTGGCCTTAAAGTCCAGTCCCGTTCTTCAACAGCCTCAGGCCTCGGCCAAAGATGGTAAATGGTCGGGCCCATTCCTGGATCTTCCGGCCCCCTCATGGGTCTTGGCTTGGGTTGATTGGATCAGGGCGGTAGGGAGCAGGCCTCGGCCTGGATCTCCTTAGGCCTAGGCCTTGCTGTTATAGGCCTCCCGGCTGCCCAGGCCTCCGATGGTTCCACTCACCCGGGCGCTCTCTGAAGGAATCTTCCAACTGAGGGGTCCAGTCTGGGTCCTCTCCAGCCGCGGCCCTGCTATTTTCGGGCCTAGATCGTCCTAGCCCTGGGCCAGTTCTTCTTGGCCCTCCCGGCCTGGCGTCCCGATCTCCAACGCCCCGGCCTCCAGAGCCCCGGCCTCTCCTGGCCTTTCATGCCTGGCGAACATCCAGGCCGGCCTCCAGGCTGACATCCTGACCGGTCTCCAGCGCCCGACAGCCTCCTATCTGGCCTCCAGCGCTCCGCCTGCCTGCCAGGCCTCCGAAGCTCCCCTTGCCTGCCAGGCCTCCGAAGCCCCGAAGCTCCGCCTGCTCCCCGCAATCTCCGTCCTCCTCCGGCCGCCGCCCGGCACCCGGCACCTCCAGCTGGCCGGCTCCTTCCGATGTCCAAATATGGCTCTACATTTGTGCCTTGGCATGCTCAACCCCAATTAAGCCACTGGGACAGGAAGATCTATTACTTTATGGTTTATGTACAAATATTCCAAGATAAAGAGGATTCTCTTAGAGAAGGGAACCTAGAGGAAACGAGGAGTTCCCAAAATGGAGATATCCCTACATCCCACAGTTTTGCTTGTCAGATTGCAAGAATAATACTAAAAATACAAACCCCACTATGTTTTAAATAACTTAACAAAATAACACACTCATTAGTGGGGTTTTTTTCTCCTTTCTTGCCCCTGTAAAGCCCCAAGCAGCAGCTTCCGATCAAGAAAGCTTGATTGTGACAGGTTAATTAAACAGGTGTAACGCGAGGGAAAAAAGAGGTAGGTTACACAATCTTGGTAGCTTTGTGGGCAAGGCAGAGGCCGTGCTATTTGTTTATAGCTATGAAAGGAATGTCCCATCTCTTCATGTTCTTTAATATTTGGGAATCGTCCATCCTCTTTTCCAAGCTCTGAGAATTCCCTTGTATCACACATTATCATTGGCCAGGTTGTTGGGGTGGGGCACACCCAGCCATACCCACACCCACACTTACCCATATCCTAGGCTGGCAGACACTAATCAGAGAGACGGAAGCCGCTAAGTCTGGATTGAAAGATGACTCCCGGAGTAGGCAGGCTTTGGGACCTATTTATCTCCAAAAGTCATTGCTTTGTGGATTTTTAAGTCTGGTAGCTGTGCATAGGATTTGTGAAGGGGTTTCCTATGTGCTCAAGTTCAACTTCTTTTGTGTGGTTCAAGGGACATTTTTTCCTTTGTTTCTTTAGCAACTTTGTTCCATCTTAACTATTTTCCCTAAAGGAGCTTTTCTTAGCCATTCTGTCTCCATGCTTGCTTCATCTTGAGGTATGTCAGCTTCAGCCGGATCTTATATTTAACAAAGGAAAATTGGGACACAACTCATATATTTTGTTTTGCAGGCTCTTCACTTGTTCGACAGTGCAGGCACTGCGACCTCTACATATGGGACTGTAAGAGAACGATCAGTTAAATTTCATTTTACTAATTGTACTAAATGAACTATTTGATATAAAGCATTCTAAGCATTTGAAAAATAGAAAATAATTTCTTTCTGAGTAAAGAAATATGAAATATCGGCAATTGGAATTGTATATCCTAACCCAAATCTGTTATGATGTTTAAGTGATTGGGCCCAACCTGTATTGTCCACAAAGAAATGGGTAATAATGATTACTGACTTCCTAGACTCACATCTTAAAGGAGAATATTTCAAGGATCCGGACAATGACCTCTAAGAGGACTTCTGCTTTAAAAATAAAACATAGATTCACATATCCTGAAACTGTTTAGCTAAGAATTGTGATACATGAGTTGTTATGAGCCGTGGTGGAACAATGGTTAGAATGCCGTACTGCAGGCACTGCCGATTGTCACCAGTTTTGTAGTTTTGAGTCCCACCAGGCCAAGTGGTGGACTGCTGGAGGTACGCCCCGGTACAGGCGTATATCGTTATGATACAGATATCATTCCGGTACGGTGATCCGGAGGGCCCATTCGCTTGCCCAAGTTCCCTACTGGTGTTTAAAGGCTTCTGCACTTCAGTGCAGGTGCATGGCACATACAGCGCCTGCGTGATGCTCCACAGAGCAGCTGGGGCATTAGAGAGGTGCTAAGATGCACACGTGCGCTGCACGCATGCACGTCTCCATGAGGACACCACCGGGATTTGCAACCCACCACTGCTCCAGGCTCAAAGTTGACTCAGCTTTCCATCCTTCCAAGGTCAATAAAATGATGAGCCAGCTTGTTGGGGGCAATATGCTGACTTTGTAAACCACTTAGACAGGGCTGTAAAGCTTTGTAAAAGTCTAAGTGCTATTGTTATGAGTTGCCTTGTTATGAGTTATATTAAATGTAAGTAATACAACAGAACAGAACAGAATAGAATAGTTTATTGGCCAAATGTTATTGGACACACAAGGAATTTGTCTTTGGTGCATATACTCTCTGTGGAAAAAAAAGAAAAATACATTCATCAAGAATTATAAGATACAACACTTAGTGATAGTAATGGGTTACTAATAAACATTCAAATCATAGTAGGAAACAAACAGAACAATATAAATCGTAAAAATACAAGCAACATGATTATAGAATAGATAGAATTCTTTATTGGCCAAGTGTGATTGGACATGCAAGGAATTTGTCTTTGGTGCAGATGCTCTCAGTGTACATAAAAAGACATGATACATTCATCACGAATCATAAGGTACAACACTTAATGATTGTCAAAGGGTACAAATAAGCAATCAGAAAATAATCAATATCAAAATAAATAGTAAGGATACAAGCAACAAAGTTACAGTCTTGGAGTCATAAGTGAGAGGAGATGGGTGATAGGAATGATGAGAAGACTAACAGTAATGGTAATTCAACCTTAGTGAGTAGTTTGATAGTGGTGAGGGAATTATTTATTTAGTAGAATAATAATAATAATAATAATAATAATCTTTATTGTCATTGTAAAAATTACAATGAACTTGGTTAATTACAATGAAATGTAATGATGGCGTTCAGGGAATAAACTGTTCTTGTGTCTAGTTGTCTTGGTATGCAGTGCTCTATAGCTCTGTTTTGAGGGTAGTAGTTGAAACAATTTATGTCCAGGATGTGAGGAGTCTGTAAATATTTTCATGGCCCTCTTTTTGACTTATGCAGACTACTGGTCCTCAATGGAAGGCAAATTGGCAGTAATTGCTTTTTCTGCAGTTCTGATTATCTTCTGAAGTCTGTGTCTGTCTTGTTGGGTTGCAGAACCAACACTTATAGAGGTGCAGATGACAGAATCAATAATTCCTCTGCAGAACTGTATCTGCAGCTCGTTGGGCAGTTTGAGCTTCCTGTGTTGGTGCAGAAAGAACATTGTTGTGCTTTTTTGATGATGTTTTTGATGTTAGGTGTCCATTTTAGGTCTTGAGATATGATAGAACCTAGAAATTTGAAGGTCTCTACTGTTGATACTGTGTTGTCTAGTATTGTAAGAGATGGTAGTATGGGAGGGTTTTTCCCAAAGTCTACCACCATTTCTAGGGTTTTGAGTGTGTTCAGTTCCTGATTGTTCCACAAGGCTAGTTGAATGTCCCATCTGTATGCGGTTTCATTGTTGTCTCAAATGAGACCAATCACTATTGTATCATCTGCAAACTTCAGTAGTTTAACAGATGGATTGTTTGAGTTATTGGTATACACAGGGAAGAGAAGTGGAGAGAGCACACAGTCCTAGGAGGCTCCTGTTCTAATTGTACAGGTATCTGATGTGATTTTGCCTAGCTTCACCTGCTGCTTACTGTATGTTAGGAAGCTTGTGATCCACTTACACATGTGTTCAGGTACTGCTAGCTGATTTAGTTTAGTTAGAACAGTGGTCTGCAAAGTTGGCTCTTTTAAGACTGGTGGACTTCAACTCCCAGAATTCCCCAGCCAGCCATGCTGGCTGGGGAATTCTGGGAGTTGAAGTCTCCTAGTCTTAAAAGAGCCAACTTTGCAGATCACTGAGTTAGAAGAATGTCTGGTATGATGGTATTGAATGCTGAACTATAGTCTACAAAGAGGAATTTTGCATTGGTCTATGGAGATTCAAGATGTTGTAGGATGTAGTGCAGAGCCATATTATAGTCATAAGTGGGAGGAAATAGGTAATAGTAAGGCTATGAAGAATAATAGTAATACAGTCTTTGGAGGATATTTTGGATTATGTTGGCAAATCTATTTATATGATTGTAAATTTGATATCCTTTGGTGCTTGAAGCTTTCTGGGACTCAGTGTGGTAGATCTGGAGGATATTACCAGTGGCTCAAGAACCTCCTAGCACTCCTCAACCAGCATTCCAAAAATAAATCGCTGATGTTGGGCGGCCGGATATTTGCATCAAGTAATTTCAATTTCATGGAAGTAAGAACAAACACTTTTTCTCTCTTCCCTTATTAATACAATATTGGTATCCAAGCAATGTGAATGTTCATAATAATCAACAGCTCGCAGCAGCCACATACCTTTCTGAATTTCAGAAGGTAGAATTAATTAGAACTGACTTCAAAGAAAAACAGGAGCAGTAGCTGTAGCAACTATGATAAGCCACGCCTTTGTAAATGTAGAATTGATGATGATCCACTTACTAAATATGATGGCTTATTAGAAATTCTACAGGTATCATGTTTTGTGAAGTAGGGATTTAGGTTAGGTCAGATATAAGACTTCTGGCAAACTGCAATACAGGTGGAGAAATGTTTGGGTTACATATTAGATTTAATGCATGTGGAAATGTTCCTTAACCTACGGCTGATAACATGTATCACTCCATTATTAGAAGTAATTTTGAAAATCTAGGTCCATATTTGTTTCCCATGAAAATTCCTTTCTGCATAACAGTAAAATAGTAGATGATTAATGAGATAACACTTTGGCAAATGAGGTTTTTTTGAGCTGAGCTGAGGTTCTGGCAACACACACACACACACACACACACACACACACACACACACACACACACTTTTCCAGGCAATGATGCCATGCAAAGCATGCCTGGGAATTTCATTCTTCTAGGACAAAGTTTCTCAACCTGAAAAGCAATTTTCAGACATGAGGACTACAACTCCCAGAATTCCCCCGGTCTAGGATTATTTTCAAATTTCTAGTCTAGTCTATTAACTCAGCCACAGCAAACAAGGTGCTGCCATCTAGCTTGGCCAGTAACCAGTCTTAACTAGATTTATTTGCTTAAGTGCATGTGATAATAGGTGAACAAATGTATTGATATGTCTTCTTTCATTTGGTGCAGGCATTCGAATATTGCATCAATGATCTATGCAGTGCACAAGTGGAAAAAGTTGATTTTAGGAATCAAAATGAGGATGCTAGACAGAAAATGAATACCTGGATTGGAAGGCAAACAGGGGGTAAGATATCATACGCGACTCATTGGATATCCCACACTGAATATCAAGAAGCAGAACGTTTAGTCATTGTGAGCTAATGGGAGAGGATAGACAATGGACTTTCTGCTGCAAGAAAAATCATTCATGTGCACTGATGTGCTGTGGTGTGAGATGAAGAGGTTGCCTCCCTGAGCATGAGGCCAGTTCCTGTATACTTTAACCCACTACTTTAAATGCCAAAAAGGTCATTCATGAATTTTAAATAATACAGATGTACATACAAAAAGATTTGTAGAGCAGAGAACGGTCAATGAATATGCCCTGCCAAGAAGCTGAAGAAGGGAAAATTAACCTATGGTCTGGTGTAGGCGAGGACTTGAAACCAATCTACCTAGAGAGATACATATTAAATTTGTAAGAAGGTCAACAAGGGAAAGGATCCTGAGAGCACAGAGAGACAGTCCTTTAATTTATCAGCAGAATGAGATTGCCATCTTCATTTAAAACCCACAGGGTTTTTTAATAGCATAGTCAAAAATAGAACATAATAATAAATACAATGCAACAGAAGCCATAAATTAAAAACCAACTGCTCTTAAAGGCAGCTAACAATAAGGTACAGTATTTCAGAAAATCTCCTAGGAAGGAAATAAGGTTTTTTGTATTGAAAAAGTTTTATTGAGTTTTACAATTTTTTCAAATAGGATAGGGTAAGGTATGATAAGGAAATATTTTGAGAACTTTCACGTCGAGATCGTGGGCCCCCTCCGGGGCTTCTTGACCAAACATAGATAATACATATTTCAATAGTACTACAAAGGAGATTGCCATCTTGAAGCAGGTCCCGAAAAAGATTAGAGAGATAAGAAGGAAGTATTCCTTCTTGTCCAAAAGATTATTTAAAAGGGGGTCTGGTTCAAGTGGGTGATGCCGGAGGGAATGTTGGTGTTCTGGGAGGGAGGGAGGGTGAGAATTAAAACAATTGTAGAGGCGGAAGGCTTTCTTAAAAAACACTCCTCAATCCTGAAGGATGAAAATGGGAGAGTGGAGGGTGCCGCGGCCCTGCCCACTGGAGGTCAGGGAGAGGAAGACACAATTGCCAAAAGACTTAGATCTCAAAAGTGACTTTATTTTTGTATAGTACAACTTTTATTTGGATGTTTATACATGATTGTTAGCATAGATTTTAAAATGATATATTTGTATTTCCTTCCACTTTGTAGTACAAATGAAAAAAAATTTTTTTTATGCAGCCTTGGCTGAGGCCGACTCTGACATAGAGGTTCTCAAAATGTCTTTATAACACCTTATATTCCCATATCCTATTTGTGTAAAAATTTGTAAAACTCAATAAAACTTTTTCAAAACCGAAAGTATCACCAATTTGCAATATATCAGAGGCTCAGAGTTTCAGCCCAATGAACCTTTGAGACTCTCATCCATGACTTTAGATAATTGTATACTTCCCAGAGTGAGATAATTGGCTACGTAAATGTGATGAGTGAATGAAAGCAGGTCACTTTAGGCTTACATTTTCACTCTGCCACTTATCTTGGATTTTGATGTTTTGTGTATTCTTTTCTATTCTCAGACTGAAAAATTGTGTTGCTAATAGAAGCGATTCATTGACAGTATCCCACCATTTGCAGATCTTTTTATTCAATTTCTTTCCCTAAAGGTAAAATCACAAATTACTTTGGTAATACCTCCATTGATGCATCAACTATCATGGTCCTATTAAATACTGTCAGTTTCAGAGGAATATGGATGACACCGTTTAATCCAAAAGATACAGTAAGCGGAGTCTTTTGGACTTGCAAGGTACAGTATACAAAATACCAGGGAAAGTCACAATTCTGTCATGCAATTAAAAGTAGCAGTGGGAACATAAAATCTCTATATATGATGGTATCCGGAATTATCAGAGTCTGAGGTGAAAAATGGGTATTACAGTTGGCCTACTATGCTCAGCATTTCTTCTTGAAATTCCTGATATTGTTATTGTTTTACTTTTAAGCATTGTTTTCCTTCTTATAGGATCAGAGCATCAATGTGGATATGATGACTCGAAAGGGCATATTTGACATAGTTACCATATCGAATCCACCAATGCAAATGCTGGTGCTTCCTTTTATGAATGATATATTGTCCATGTACATTTTTCTGCCAGATAAACATCTATCTCTAGATGAGGTAATTTGAGTTTTGAATCTGTATTTTAATAATATGCTTGGTAAAATATCTGAACAGACATCCCTGACTTTACATCTACAACTTTTTAAAAATCATAGAATGACAGGAAATGGTGTTTCTAGTCTTAAATAATTCTCGAATCTTAGTTTGAGCATATTGTTTCTCATATTGTTTATCAGAATAATAACCAACGTTAGGATTCTAAATGTATCAGTACACTGAACATCTTCCTTAGTTTGTGGGCAACAATATACTAGCTTGCAATAGTATTCTAGAGATCAATGTTGCTAGCTATCATAAAGTAGCAGGAATTATTCAAGTGAAACACTTGCCCAGATTTGCTGACTATTAGTGTCTTGAGGATCTTCCATTATCAATGGGGTGGGGGAAGAGAAAAAGCCACTATCTAGAATATAGCCTATTATCCAACTTTAGCAAACATACCTTTTCAGACAATCTCTCCTTAAAGCCACTGATTGGAGGGTTTCTCAAATTTCTGCTTTCTCTCATCATAAGTGGGAAGGCTGGTGTCAATTGACCTTTTGCAGTGGGTGGCTCTCTACATCCACTGGCATTTGTGATTTGTCACATAAATCTCCTTACACTGAATCCTCACATGGAGTCATTGGACACCTTTGAACTAATCTATTCTATTTTACTTGACAGATTTTAAACAATTTGACTTTTGAACAACTTCAACAATGGATCAGTCTAGAAAATGTAAGAAGCATAGAAACTACAGTTCTCTTACCAAAGTTCAGTATGGAAGTTCACAATTCTCTGAACACTGTATTTTCTAACATGGGGGTGCAGGATCTGTTTATTTCTGGCAAAGCCAATTTATCCGGCATGACTGGGAATAACGGGGTGTCTGTCTCTCGTATTGGTCAAGTAATTAGACTTACTATCACTGAAGAGGGTGGAGAGGCAGCTGGAGTCTCTCGTACAGAGATAGTAGATGGGACTCAATCTGAGTTTAAAGTGAATAGGTCTTTCTGGTGTATGTTGGTACATAGACCAACTGCCTGCATACTTTTTATAGGCGTGGTTTGTAAGCCAAAGTGGGACCATTAATTACAAATGCGTCTTTCCATGTGTTGTGATCAATGGAGCCTTCTATATTCTTAATTCCATTTCAACTTGCCTAATGCCTTGTCTAAACTTATAAGCCCCAAATCAATTTCCTATTTGCTATCTGGATAAAAATACCTTTTACTTTGTGAGTTTACCTGCAATTCCTTTCCACTGCAAAAATGAGGTATCCATAACAGACCTTTCTTATATTGTGCATTAAATGCTTTTTCAACAGAAAAATATGCACATTTGGGATTTCACACATAGAATAGGGACCAATTGGGGAGAATCAATAGAACTGCTTTGAATCCTCCTTAGAGAATAAACCTAAAGTAAAACAATGTCCAGTCTGGTTTTTTTTTTTTGCCAAAATGGGGTCATTTTCCCCTTCCCCCTAGCCCTTCTGAAGCCTATAGAGTGTTCCTGGGGGCCAGGGAGGACATTTTTTTTTCTTATTGGGTAGTTTGCTTTGCAGGCACTCCCTTAGTTCTGGCAAGGCTGGAGGCCGCCAACCCTGTCAAAACTTTTCCCCACCGTTTTGGTGGACATGGCTTGGTGAGGTGAGTCATGTGACTGCGTGTGTGTCAGTGACCTCAGGTTGGCCATGCCTACTCAGTCACCCCCCCCATCTAGCCACCCCCACCGAACCAGTAGTAAAAATGGTTGAAACCCGTCCCTTGAGCATTCAATCTCCAAATTTTCCTTTCGGCTGGATATTACAGAAGGATGGAATAGGAATACAGAAAGAGGGGAAACCCCCTTTTTTCTTTTTTTCTCATTCCTGTCACTCTCCATCTAATTTGATTTAGTTTCTAATTGGGTGATGAAGACTTTTGGAAAACTCCAGAGCATGCAAACCTCCTGTGAAAGAAATTGCCCTAATTTTCTGCTGGCATCTCTTTGATAGGATTTTTGTCAGATACATCATAATAAAACAATGCTAAATCATAAGTAACTTCTGCTTCTAAAAACATCAATAATACAATACAAAAGCAGAGTTGGAAGGGACCTTGGAGGTCTTCTAGTTCAATGCCCTGCCCAGGCAGGAAACCCTATACTATTTCAGACAATTGGATATCCAACATCTTCTTGAAGACTTGTAGTGTTGGGGCATTCACAACTTCTGGAGGCAAGGTGTTCCACTGGTTAATTTTTCTAACTGTCATATTAGAAACAGAAGTTTAATGAAAATTATATTTAAGGATTTTACGCAGAGCTTCAAATTTAAAGTGCACACTCCAGGAGTGGGTTGCTGCTGATTAATTGTTCTAACTGTCAGGAAATTTCTCCTCAGTTCTATGTTGCTTCTCTCCTTGATTAGTTTCCACCCATTGCTTCTTGTTCTGCCTTCAGGTGCTTTGGAGAATAGTTTGACTCCCTCTTCTTTGTGGCAACCCCTGAGATATTGGAACACTGCTATCATGTCTCCCCTAGTCCTTCTTTTTTATTAAACTAGACATACCCAGTTCCTGCAACCGTTCTTCATATGTTTTAGTCTCCAGTTCCCTAATCATCTTTGTTGCTCTTCTCTGCACTCTTTCTAGAGTCTCCACATCTTTTCTACATCGTGGTGACCAAAACTGAATGCAGTATTCCAAGGGTGGCCTTACCAAGGCATTATAAATTGGTATTAACACTTTGCGTGATCTTGATTCTATCCCTCTGTTTATGCAGCCTAGAACTGTGTTGGCTTTTTTGGCAGCTGCTGCACACTGCTGGCTCATATTTAAATGGTTGTCTACTAGGACTCCAAGATCCCTTTCACAGTTACTGCTATTTAGCAAGGTACCACCTATACTTTACCTGTGCGTTTCATTTTTGTTGCCTAAATGTAGAACCTTATTCTTTTCGCCATTAAATTTCATTTTATTAGATAGTGCCCAATGTTCCAGTTTGTCAAGATCCTTCTGTATCTTAAGCCTATTTTCTGGAGTGTTGGCTATTCCTGCCAGCTTGGCGTCATCTGCAAATTTGATGCGTTCCCCATTTATTCCCTCGTCCAAATCATTGATGAAGATATTGAAGAGTACTGGGCCTAAAACAGAGCCTTGGGGGACTCCACTGCATACTTCCTTCCATGTAGATGCAGTTCCATTGAGGACTACACGTTGAGTGCGGTTGGTCAGCCAGTTACGAATCCATCTGGTGGTGATGCTATCTAATCCACATTCTTCTACTTTATTTAGTAGTAGCCTATGGTCTACCTTATCAAATGCCTTACTGAAGTCCAAGTAAACTATATTGACGGCATTCCTCTGGTCCACTAATTTTGTCACATTATCAAAGAATGCAATAAGATTAGTCTGGCATGATCTGTTTTTGACAAAACCATGTTGGCTTTTGGTTATTATTTTGTTTGCTTCTAGGTGTTCAGTAATTCACTGCTTGATTATTTTTTCCAGAATCCTTCCTGATATTGAGGTCAGGCTGATGGGTCTGTAGTTTCCTGGATCTATCTTTTTTCCTTTTTTGAAGATGGGAACCACATCAGCTCTTTTCCAGTCCTCTGGTAGTTCTCCAGTGTTCCAGGATCTTTGAAAGATATAGTTCAGTGGTTTTGAGATGTCATCTGCCAGTTCCTTCAGAACCCTGGGGTGTAATCCATCAGGTCCTGGTGATTTGAACTTGTCTAAGGTAGACAGGTGCTCACTTACTATTTTCTTCCCTATTTCAATTTGTGTTTCTAATCTGATTTTTGTGGTGTTGTTTTTGATAGATTGGACTGTTATATCCCTTTGTGTAAAGACAGATGCAAAAAATGAGTTGAATAGTTCTGCTTTCTCCCTGTTGCTTGTCACCTTCTTGCCCTTTTCTCCCAGCAATGAACCAATTGTTTCTTTAACTTTTTTCTTGTTTTTAACATGTTGGAAAAAGCTTTTTTTGTTATTTTTTACTTTTGTGGCAAGCCTTTCTTCATTGTGAGCTTTAGCTTTCCTCACTTCATCTTTACAGGCTCGGGCTAATTGCTGATATTCTGCCTTAGTTATGTCCCCCCTTTCCACTTTTTATACTTATCTTTTTTGTCTTTCAATTTGTCAGAGAGTTCTTTATGCAGCCATGCCGGTTTCTTTTGGGAGCTGTTATTTTTCTTCTTCATTGGTATTGTGCTAGACTGGGCTTTTGTAACCTCATTTTTCAAAATTTCCCAAGCTTCTTGAGTTGATTTCCCCTTGAGGATTCTCATCCATGGAATTTTTCCAAGCTCTCTCTAAGTTTATTGAAATTAAAGTCCAAGATTCTAGTTTGACTTTGTTCTACTACTTGCGTTTGCATAATGTTGAATTCCAATATTGCATGGTCACTTGCCCCCAGGGTTCCTGTGGCTTCAACACCTTCTATCATTTCCCCTCTGTTAGTAGAATTAAGTCCAATATGGCTGATCCCCTTGTTCCCTTCTCTACCTTTTGGGAAACAAAGTTGTCTGCTAGGTTTGTTAGGAACCTGTTGGATCTTCCACTTGGTGCAGAGTTTGTTTCCCAGTTGATGTCAGGGTAGTTAAAATCCCCCACTACTATTGTGGTGTGCTTCCTACATGGAAGCCGGCCGCATGAAACACACTTATTTCATGCGGCCGGCCTGGCATAGTTTTAAATGTGATTTTAGTAATGGTTCTTAATGATAATTTTAGCACGGGTTTCAAATTTAATCTATTTTTAATATTCTACTGTATTTATTGTTGTTTTTATCATTTCATGTGCACTGCCCTGAGTCCCGTCAGGGAGATAGGGCGGTATATAAATGTAATAAAACTTAAACTTAAACCTTGGTTAGCTGATTAGCAAAACGTTCATCTACTTCCTCTGCTTGGTTGGGTGGCCTGTAGTATAGACCTATGGCAATGTCATTCCCCCCCCCAACCTTTAATATTGACCCAAATGCATTCAAGATAGTTCACATCGTTGTTGTGCTCTATTTCTGTAGAAATGTAGTTATTTCTTATATATAGTGCAACTCCACCTCCTCTTTTATTTGATCTATTTCTTTTAAATAATTTAAATCCTTCTAGCTGTATGTTCCATTTGTCAGTTTCGTCCCACCAAGTTTCTGTAATGGCAACAATATCGTATCTGCCCTCTTTTACTTGAATTTCTAATTTGCCCTGTTTGTTCCTCATACTCTGTGCATTGGTGTATAGACATTTGAGTCCATTTTGATTGACCCTGTGTTTACTGTCTACATAACTTGTGTTGTGCCTGACTTCCCCTATTTTCTTACCACTTGTATGATTCATACACATGGTTTGGCACTCACTTTTAAATGCTTGATTTTGCTTGACAGCAGGAGTGATAATCTTACCCGCACAAACATCTGTGTTACATGCGCTGATAACCCTATGAATTTTAGTTTGCTGGGGACAGAAATGTTCTGTATCAGTTAATTCTCTGTCCCCAATGTTCAGTTTAAATGCTTATCCAGAAAATCTGCGAATTTAACGCCATTTAACCTTGGATGGGTGCAAACCATCTCTTTTGTACAGATTTTCATTGGACCAGCTGCAGGCATCATGACTAATAAAACCAAAGCCTTCCCTTTTACACCACTCCTTTAGCCACCCCTTAAACTCTGCTACACGCTGGCCCTTTCCTTTTTGTTCCTTATATACTGGTATAACCTCTGAAAAGATAAGCCTACAACCTATACTGTCAAGTTCATACTCCAAGCTCTGGAAATCATTCTGCACAGAAAGTACATCTTTTGGGGAAAGATCATTAGTGCCAAGATGTATAATAGCATCAGTGTCACAGTCCTTACTTGCATTCTTGACTATCTTAAGAATACACCTCTTGTCTCTGCTGGCAGTAGCACCTGGCAGACACCTGACATCTGGCAGACACCTGACCTCTGAAATCTGACACCTGACCTCTGAAATCTGACACCTCTGACAACTGAAATCAATAGTATTTATATTGTACTGAGGAATTATGGTAATCAGATAAATGAACAGAATCAAAGCATTGGATTTATTTAAATCTTGGTTTGGAAGAGGTCTATAGATGGGAATTGCAAATTGTAACTGATGCAAATGGAACATGCATGATTCTCTAAATTAATCTGATAATGTTAATGACATAGTCTTGTATGTAATAGGTTTTCTGATCAATAACCAGATTGATTTATTTTGTGGAGCAGCAGTTCATTCAGTTCATTCTGTGTAGTTGGTTCTTCCTTTAAAATAGCTGACCTCCTGGGATTGTGGAAGTAGCTTCTTTTTGCTGGTCAAGAAATCCTGCCTTCCAACAGCTTCAAATGTCTCATGGGCTTTTCCCCCTCCTTGAGAGATTCTAATGTGGCGGCACATCCCTGTGCACCGCTCTTAACTTTTAACCAGTTGGCAGCAGGTAATAGATAGAAATAGAGATAGATAGATAGATAGATAGATAGATAGATAGATAGATAGATAGATAGAAATAGAGATAGATAGATAGATGATAGACAGACAGAGAGACAGAAAGACAGAGGAAACCAGTGAATCAATGTAAGTGATCTATATATTCTATATATCTATATATTTCCCTGAGACTCTCAGTCCTATAAGGCAGACCAAATTAGGAAACAACAATAAAATTTGCAACAATAGAGTTTTAGTAGTCCTTGTGATGGCTATTTCCTGACCTGGCCTACCTCAAAGGGCTGATTTCTCCAGATGTTCACTGCATATGTTAGGACTGGAGACAGAGGTTGACAACTCAATTTTTACGTGCAAAGGGAGGCCAGAGAAAAGAACATGAGAGATGTAACTAGCAAAAGAACTTTCAGAATAGTTGAAGAAGGAGGGCTAGGTACAATTTCTCTCTCTTGACAAATAGCTTCCTGCTGAAACCAAACCTCTGCTGAAATATTTGTTTTGTTTCTTTTTTAAAAGTTTTGCAAAGCTTCTAAATGTTGTCAGAATGGAATTCTCATTCATTTCCCCAAATGATAGGTTTCTAACAGCAACAACAGCAATGTTGAAGTCCCTGCAGATTGATTGAATGGACTAGCCACATAGTGAGTGGGTTCAAAGAGATGAAAGCTAAGGTTTTGCCAGGAAGTTTTTGAATCAAACTCTGTCTATTATGTATGCTACTGTAAAATGTATACAAACACACACACATATAAGCCTAATAAAGCTCTATAATGCAAGTACTTTTCAGTGTCAGTATGAATTTATGGTTTCCTTGAAAACTTAATATCAGTTCACAATATGGACTAAGCCAGGCCTCTCCAAAGTTAACAACTTCCTTGAATTCTGGGAGTTGAAGTCCACAAGTCTTAAAGTTGTCAAATATGGAGACCTTTGGACTAAGCTATCCAACTCACTACCTAAGACAAACAGATGAAAAAGGCTCAGCAGATTCAAACAAGCAGGGTATGAAATATATACAGTAGTATGCAGGTTTCCTATCTACTATAAGGTGACCAGATTTCAACGTCTAAAGCAGGACACCATCGATGGGGGGGGGGGCGCAACGGCCTTTTTCAGTTCCGCAGCTGCCGCAGAGGCTACCTCACCACCCACTTCCTTCACTGGCTGGGGAGCGGCAGGCTCACCCCCTCCCTCCCTTCCCCCTTCCCCCCGAGCAGGGCACCTGCGGGTAGATATCTGGTGCGGTGGCGGAGCGGGGCTGGGCGGGCGGTGGGTGCTCTGCATGTACTCAGAGGCATGGGGTGCGGGCAGGAAGTGCTGGGCTGGTGGGCAGGCGGAAGTGGAGGGCCAGTGAGGGAGGAGCCAGGCCCAGGCAGGCAGCAGGCGGCAGAAGAGGAGGACAGCCAGCTGGAGTCCGCGTGGCCCTGAACCTTTTTGCGCTGCGCCGTGATGTGCTGAGAGCGGCCGGCAGGAAGCCCCAGCGCCGCCCGCCCATCCTGCCATGGGCGCCTGGGATGAGCCGGGTGAGGAGGCGGCAGCGGTGGGGCTTCCAGATGCATCGTGGTGTGGCGCAAAGACGTTCAGGGCTGCGTGGGCTCCGGCTAGCTCTCCTCCTCTTCCGCCGCCTGTTGCCTGCCTGGGCCAGGCTTCTCCCTCACTGGCCCTCCACTTCCACCTGCCCGCCAGCCCGCCATTTCCTGCCCACGCCCCATGCCTCTGAGCACGTGCAGAGAGCCCGCTGCCCACCCGGCCCCCGCTGCCAAATAGCGGGACATTTTTAAGAGGCTGCGGGACACGGGACAGATGCTTGAAAATTGGGACTGTCCCGCCAAAAGCGGGACGTCTGGTCATCTTAATCTACTAGTTTCCTAGTGACAATAGAATACATATTGTCCTTGTGAAAATCTGGCTTGTGTCATATATTAGAAACAGAAGTTTAGTGAAAATTATGTTTAAGGATTTTACTCAGAGCTTCAAAATTAAAGTGCACACTCCAGGTGTGGGTTGCTGCTGGCGTTGCTGCCAGTTCGCGTGGTGTGAGCTTTGCTCACACCTCAGATACTTTTCTACCAACCATTAACAATAAAATCTAGATAACTGTAACATCCCTGTAACAGTTATAATGGTTTCCACTAAGGTCCTCTCTTCAGGCGGGAACAGAGGTTTAATCTGATTGGCTGATGGTCTGACAGTTCCCTATAAAAGGGCTGCTGCCAGACGGAACCTTTGCTGATTTGTACAGAGTTGTCTTGCTGCTAATAAAGAGCTGTTGATACTAAGACCTAGTCTGTCCTTCCATTCACCCAACATAACAATAACAATGTGTACGGGACTTCACAAATGTGTTAGCCTGGTCTACCCACGACAAATGAGCATGCACGGGCTCCTCCTTATTTTAAATTAGAAAAAAGGTGCTATATTAAACTCTTCAGGGGTGGGTTCTAGCAGGCACTACTACTGGTTTGCTCTGGTGAGTACGCTTGATGCTTGCTGTGCATGCATGCAACGTACAAATAAAATTGTTCTGCGCATGAGCAAAACCAAAAAACAGGATGATGATGCCTATGGTGCCACACGGAGAACTGGTTCGGGAGCATGGCAGGCCTGGGTTGCTGCCAATTCCAGTGACCCAGGTTGCCAAACCACTACCAATTCAGCCAAATGGGTCCGAACCAGTAGAAACCCACCACTGAAACTGTTTTTTCAAGTGAAATCTGAGATGGCAAATATCATTCTTCCATCTCAGCATTCCACAACTATGTATGTAACAGATATAAATAAGAGATAAAGTTAAGCCCAACCATTTTAATTAAACAGGCAGGCATTGATGTTGCATGTGGTTTCCACAAGTAAGCCCACATTATTTCTAAGATCATTTCCTGCCTCTAAAAATGAAATTCGTTGTGCTTCGTGTCCAACTCAACCAACTTCACAGCTTAATATGAATGCAATGTTTCTGTACAGCATTTCTTTAAATTATTGGCTACTTCAGTTGGAAGGAATGAAACATAAGAAACAGCTTATTGTATTTTTCGGATTATAAGATGCACCTTCCCCCCTAAAAGTGGATGAACATTTGGGCGGTCTAATACACTGAATATAGTCCCACCCACCCACCAGCCCCAACCCTTTAGCCTCTGCCTTCTAGCAATTTACCTCCTTGCAGCAAATGGGAGCTTGTGGAAGCTGCAATAGGCTATAGCAATCCCTGCAGCCTGAAACAGCTGACAATTGGGATAAATTGAAATTGAAACTTGCTCTTTGCTTCAGGAGGCAAATTGCTGGGAGGCAGATTTTTTCTTCTTCTGCTAATCAGGCTGTTTGCTGCAAGGAGGTAAGTCAATAACTATAAATGTCTATAGAATGTTCAAATTATTAGACTTATTTTTAAAGACTGCTTTATTGTTGTTCTAGATAGCTTAACAAAATGAAGAAGCTTTTAAAAATAAATGCTTGATCTGAAAAGGCCAGTGCTATTGTATCTTATTTTAAATAGCAGAGAGTAACTATACTTCCAGAAAGCACATCAATTTTAACAGCATCTGTACAAGTATAGTCTGAAATGTAACACTGCAAACAATGTACAGTATATTGTCTGTACTGGTTGCTGTTTGTTGCAAGGAGGCAAATTGCTGGGAGACAGAGGCAGATATTTTATCCTTATTTATCTCCCCAAAAGCTAGGTGTCTCTTATACTTTGGAGGATCTTATAATTTGAAAAATACAGTAGGTGGAGGGAGAGGGAGCAGGTAGAACTTCTGCTTTTAATAATAAATCGGGGCTAGAGACATAATGATGATAACCAGCAGTAACTTAGATTATTGTTTAAATCAGGGCTGTCAAACTTGTGGCCCATCAACCAGATGTGTCACATGCTGGCCACTGCCATACCCTGTTTAGCGAAAGGGGAAAAGTCATGATATGTCGTGTGATGGGATGACATGAGTTTGACACCCCTGATTTAGAAGCTCAGTGAGTTTTTTGGGTTCCCCTTAGCATTACAAGTAGTCCTTGACTTTCAACCATTCATTTAGTGACTGTCTGAAGATATAAGGGCACTGAAACCTATGACCTGTCCTTGCACTGATGACTGTTGCAGTATCTCCATGGGCACATAATCAAAATTTGGGCACTTAGGAACCACCATGTATTTATGATGTTTGCAGCCTTTTAGGATCATGTGATATGTGACCTTCCTAGCTGGTTTCTGACAAACAAAATCAAAGCAGATTCCCTTAACAACTGCTGTGATTTGCTTAACAACAATGGCAAAGAAAGATCATAACAAACATCTTGCTTAGCAATGGAAATTCTGATCGGAACTGTGTTTGTAACTCGTAGACTTGAGGATTTATATATTTCCTCTCCTGCATTTTCCCCTTGACCTCATGGATGTTGCTCATGGGCTTCCATGCTCACGTTATAATCAAGTCCCCAAAAAGTTCCTAAGTAGAAAGGTATAATAGAGAATTAAGTATAGAGACATCCAGGCATTTCTGTGGCCACATGGGACCAAAATCACCAAGTCCAACATCCTATTCACTACATCACACCAGCTTTCCATTTCCTTATTGCAATCTCTCTCTCTCTCTCTCTCTCTCTCTCTCTCTCTCTCTGTCTCTCTCTCTCTCTCTCTCTCTCTCTCTGTCTTTGTAGATTTTCACGGGTGTAGGTATGCTGATCTTGTTGTATTTGGGTCTTTTCCCATGTAAGATTAAAAGTATCTTGGCAACATTTCGACAAGGTCACACACATTATCTTCAAGCTAGTGACTTTGGCTTGGTAAGGGACTAGTCTGAAGATGACGAGTGTAACCTTGTTGAAACGTTGCCAAGATACTTTTAATCATATATATATATGTGTGTGTGTGTGTGTGTGTGTGTGTGTGTGTGTGTGTGATGTTTTTGAGCTGATCAATAAATAAGTCAGGGAGACTAGGATATATATAACACACACACACACACACACACACACACACACACACATTTATATCTATATCTATATCTATATCTATGTCTATGTCTATATCTATATCTATATCTATATCGATATCGATATCGATATCGATATCGATATCTATCTATCTATCTATCTATCTATCTATCTATCTATCTATCTATCTATCTATCTATCTATCTATCTAAGGGTAAGGGTAAGGGTAAGGGTATGGCCAGCTGATGAGAGCTAACACACACACACACATACATGTTAGTTTTATGAGCTGATCAATAAATTAAATTAGAGAGAGACCAGGATAGATCTATTTCAAGCTTATTAGCTCTCATCAGCTGGCCATACCCTTACCCTTATATAGATAGATAGATCTATACATACATACATACATACATACATACATACATACATACATATATGTAGGTCTTTAGTTGTTCGGGTTTTCTCCCGCGTAGAATTGGAAGTATAAAATTGGAAGTTTTCTACATGGGAGAAAACCCGAACAACCAAAGACCTACATACAAACACAGCTGTGCAGCTGTATCATGATTGGTAGATTGATGCTGATTGGTCCTATTTGTATGTTTCTCTTATTTTGTATTTCAGTGGCTTGGGTGGTGGGTGGGGCTCATCTGTTGGTCAGTGCTGGTTTCCAGATGTCTGGGAGGTGGGAGGTGTCATCACGTTTGTTCATTTTGTCAGGTTGTTTCTCTATTTCGATGGCTTCTCTGATTATTCTCCTGTTGAGCTGTTCAGCCTTGGAGATCAATTTAGTTCCTTCAAAGTCAATATCATGTCCTGTAGCTTTGAAGTGTTGATAGAGAGATGAGGTTTTAAGATTTTTTTTTTTACTGCATTTTTATGTTCTGCAATGCATGCATTTATTTTATTTGGGAAAAAAAACGGCCCATTTTCACGGAAAAATGGGCACTTTGGGGAGGTTTGCAGAATGCAAAGGCTTCCCCCCCACTTTTGGAAGGCTCTTTAACTGTTTCTGTACCAGCAGAAACAAAGTCAGCGATTTCCTTCTGCAGGACATGGATAAATACACCTGAAAACATCAACCTACCTACCTACTCTCCCTCTCTCTCTACCTAGCTACTGTATTTCTCTCTCTCTCTCTATTCTCTCTCTCTCTATCCCTCTACCTACCTAACTTCATACACACACTCTCTCCCTACATACCTACTATATTTTTCTCTCTATTTCTCTCTCTCTCTCTTTACCTACCTACCTACCTACCTACCTACCTACCTACCTACCTACCTACCCACACTCTCTCCCCCCTATCTTCCTACTGTATTTCTCTCTCTCTCTTTCTATTTCTCTCTCCTTCTATCTACCTACCTTTCTACCTACACACACTCTCTCTCCCTCCCTACATACCTACTGTATTTCTCTCTCTATTCATTTATCTACCTATCTACCTATTCATTTATCTACCTATCTACCTACACACACACTGTCTCTTTCCCTACCTACCTACTGAATTTCTCTCTTTCTTTATATTTATCTCTCTATCTTTCTACCTACCTATCTACCTACACACACACACTCTCTCTCTCCCTCCCTACCTACCTACTGTATTTCTCTATCTCGCTCTATTTCTCTCTCTCTCTCTCTCTGTTCCTTTATTTATCTTTGGCCTGTCTGTGACAGACCAAAGCCTGAGGATGGCAAGATCATTGCAATCTCATTCTTACATGGGGAAACACCCAAATACAACAAGACCAGCATACCTACACCCGTGAAAATCTACAAAAGCAAATGTGTGTGTGTGTGTGTGTGTGTGTAGGTCTTGGTTTATTCAGGTCTTTTCTCATGTAAGAATGAGATTGTCTTGGCAATGTTTTGGCAAGGTCTCATCTTAAGGCTGGCGTCTGCGGCTCCGGGGCTGCTGTCTTTCTATAAATCGTGGTAGGGGGATGGAGTGCTGGCTTTGTTGCTGTGGGTTGGTTGATTGGCTGTATAGTTGTATCATGATTGGTAGATTGGTGCTGATTGGTGCTATCTGTGTGTTCGTTGTTCTTTGGTATTGTAACAGCCTGGGTGGTGAGCGTGGCAGGGAAAGGATACTGTAAAATCTCCATTCCTTCCCTACTCCAGGGGAAGATTACTACAAAATCCCCATTTCCTCCTGATCAGAGAATAGATGGGAGTGGGGCCAGTCAGAGATGGTATTTACCGGTTCTCCAAACTACTCAAAATTTCCACTACTGGTCCTCCACTACTGGTCAGAACCTGCTGAATACGACCTCTGGTCACACACACACACACACACACACACACACACACACACACACACACACTTTAAATGTATGCATTTCTTTAATCCAGAGTGTAGTTTGTTTGATTTTGGTTTAGTGTGCTGCATAATTCCAAGCGTTGGGCCACGCTTCATGACCTAGCTACTGTGTAAACCAACCAGAGGTGCTTAAGCAACAAACTATGATTAAGCTGATTATGACTTACTACAGTGTATGAATCAGGCTGCTGTGGAAGTAAACATGAAATTACGAATATTACAGTAACTATTTCTACTGTATAATTCAAACAGTTTGAAGGAATGACAAGAATGCAGGCTACAACTCTCAACACTGTAGGAATTCAGTGTTTGTTCCTGACAAATGCCTCTCCCAACTGCCTCTCCTTTAAACTCAATTCCCAGGTGTGCCTTGTCAAGGGAATCGTGGCCCTTTCCTTCTTTGTAACCCACGCAACCCACGTTGCTGCCTTCTGCATTCTTCCCTGCATGCCCTAGGTTGAGGAGAGGGTGGGCCTTGGTCTTCATCTGAACCCCCTCTCCCTTGTTCTACCTCTTCCCTGCTTGGCCCAGCTTGTCTTTGCCCTTCCCCAGTTTCCTCCACTCTCCTGCTCTCTGTCAGCTATTAGTCTTCCATCTCAGAGTCAGACTCTGATAGGGCCATGACGGTGTTCTTGACATTTTCCCATTTCTTGCTGTGTCACTCCACTTGGACTCACCCAGGCAATTCCCTCCAGTGTAACAGGCAATGGGAAAAACAGGGCAGAGATGGCAGCAGCTTTTTTGGCAACATCTGGTAGTTTTCGGTGGCTCCAGCCAGCCGCCACTCCCCTGAAGTGGCTGGCAAAGAGGCTGTGGCTGGGAGGCTTCTCGCAATCGCACCGAAAAAGAGAGCTAGCCTTTCAGAGTCTGGACCTGCTACCATGGGATGAAAGTAAGCCCAAAAAAGGAGGTGGTCATGGGGGAGGAAGTGGGGTTGGGGCTGGGGTCTCTGAAGGAGAGGAAGTGGGGCAAGGCATGCAACGCGCAAAGGGAGAGCTCCAGGAATGGTTGCCCTGCCCAAGGCGAAGGGCGGGGCAAACATCAAGCAGGTTCGTGGGGTGAGCAAGTGGTGGCTGGGCAACCAGGCAGGGCCAACCAGACATCGCTACCATTCGACAAACCTTGACAAATTTACCCTACTGGTTCACCACCTCTGCAATCAGCCTGAATTGTTTGTATTGTGAGAATGCAGAGATATGACATTGAATCTGCATCGTCACAGCCCAGCATTTTTCACTTTGGAAGGAATTCAAATACACTGTCATGTATTCCCATTAAAATGCATGAACTTAAGTGAGCTTTGCATTGGATTAGTAGTACCATGTAAATTTCATTTATCAGAGAGCTATTTCCATTATAATTTTGACACAATAATTAAGAGACATCCATTTAGATTTCTTGTTTTCCTGCTGATGTTTTTCACTCTGGACATCTTGCCTAGCTGTCTCCACAATATCTCGATAGGGATATTTCCCTATTAGACAACTCATCTTCATGCATCACTAAGAAAATTCAAGTTATGAGACAAGCTCATGTATCTCCTGTTTCACTGACTATAATGAAAAGGCTCCATGTGCTTGCTGAAAAGGAGGACCATTATTCACTGATTCTTGCTAAGGTGCACAATACAGATGCAACTGTAAGGTAAGGTGAACTACATTAAGGTCCTTTTGCTACTAAATGACCAGCAGTGGTTTATAATCTATATAAATAAAAAGTTAACAATAATTTGTGCAGAGCCGTTAATCTCAAAAAGTACTGCATTGATTGCCACCAAATTTTCACACAATGGTCCGAAGTTATCACAGGTATAGATTGTGTGTTTGGCACACCTGTGCCATGTGCACGCTAAACAATGTAAAAGTATGGCACTTCTGAGTTTTTTACCTCCCTTTAGCTCCTCCCACCCGGCTGCTTCTTAGGCTGCATCACGCACACGTGCAGCAGCGCATGCTGATGCCCTTCCCCCAACATCACATTTCCAATGGTCACTTCCTCAATGAACTACCCTTCCCAGAAGGCCCTGTGACCCTGGCGGTGTGAGGCATATACGTACGCATGCTCGGCCCCCTGTCTGAAGCTTACCAGGATAAGGGGGCAGAGTTTTGGGGGCAGGGCTCCCCCCTCCAATTGGAGCTTCCAGGTGGAGAGGCAGTCTACCTGAACTGGGGGGGAGGAGGAGGAGGAGGAAGGCATCCTTGCGACCCAATGGTTGCTTGGAGGGAGGGAGGGGGTCCTGGAGGAGGTTGACTGGGGTGGGGAGTCTGGGGAGGGGAGGGGAAAGTAGGTAGGTAGAGGGATAGAGGAAGAAATACAATAGGTGGGTTGGTAGGTAGAGGGATAGAGAGAGGGAGAAATATAGTAGGTAAGTAGAGGGATAGAGAGAGAGAGGGAGAAATACAATAGGTAGATAAGTAGCTAGAGGGATAGAGAGAGGGAGAAATACAGTAGGTAGGTAGGTAGGTAAGTATGTAGGTAGAGGGATAGAGAGAGAGAGAGGGAGAAATACAATAGGTAGGTAGGTAGAGGAATAGAGAGAGGGAGCAATACAGTAGGTAGGTAGGTAGGAAGGTAGGTAGGTAGGTAGGGGGATATATATAGAGAGGGAGAAATACAGTAAGTAGGTAGTAGGGGAGAGAAAGCAATACGGTAGGTAAATAGGTAGGTAGGTAGGTGGAAAGAGTAAGAAATATAGTAGGTAGGTAGGTCGGGGTTATATGGTGGTTGTGTGTACACAGGCTTGTTGGCCATTTAACCAGACTGGGCCACAGCAACGTGTGGCCAGGTACAGCTAGTTACAAATAAACCCTTCCTTCCTTCCTTCCTTCCTTCCTTCCTTCCTTCCTTCCTTCCTTCCTTCCTTCCTTCCTTCCGTTTGTTTCTTTCGTTGTTTCTTTCTTTCTTGTTCTTGTATTTGAAATTTTCATAAACTGCTTGCTCTGGAGAGACTTCTGTGTCTAGCATCTTGTTCTGCCACTGCATCTTCAAACTTTATGGGGTATATGGGGTGTTCAGGGAGGGGTAGCACCTCTGATTTAGGGGCATGTCATATCCTTTTAGGGCAGATCATTTTAGGGCAGCCTTTAGAGCAGCTCGTCCACCTTTGGTCCCTACCTGTCTCTCAGCCCTCACCTTTGGCTCATAGTAGCTGTAGCATGCACAGCGGCCACACCCCAGGCAAAAGCTTTGACAGGCTGGCCAAACCAGGTTGAGAGTAGCCGTTGGGTCATTGACCTTTAGTGAGATAGGGACTTATCTATCCCGAGCATGTGAAGACAGATTCTGGTGGATTGAACGGATGAAACCTACTAGAATAGGACAACGATCATGAAGGCAGTCTCCACAAGCGATGTGGTACACTAAGAACACAGCAAGACTTGAAGGACCCCCTGGTCAATCACTGCGCCAAGCCCCTCTCCAACTGTCTCAACTCTTGTCTTGCTTTTGGAGCAAGATGGAATCTGGGAAGAGAGAGTAAGGCGGACTATGCTCACCTCTCCCTCACTTTAATCCAATTCATGTGTAAGTCTTGACAAGTAAATAAATTATGGCATAAAATCAAACAGATTATGTACATAAGCCATTTAACCTGCATATGATTAAAACATTTGTAATCTACTCACCTGCATTCAGTAGTCCATCCTACTAAATTCACTGCTACTTACCTTCAGGCAAATGATGCATACCATTGCTGTTATTTTTTTATCACTTTCCCTTGCCCTACTTCTCCACTAGAGGGTCAGAATTTTTTTCATTATAACTAAAGATGTTTAATTAGCAGGGAGGTGAAATTCCAGCTTTGTTATTTAGAAATTGCAGCGTTTGCAATTGCATTTTCATGTCATCTATTACTCTAGATGAAACGAAATGAAATGATATTTCATTTTCATCCCAAGCAATCTGGGACAATATTTATACTCCGCAATGACAAAAGAATTTATTTATGGCTTTACTCTTTTTAAGGAAGAAAAACAAAAACAACACAGCTCAACGTCTAGGACATTAATAAAATGCATACCCTATCAAGACATATAAATGCTCCAAAATACATGTTGTAGGATGTAATTGTAATTATAATATTTGATGTTGTAATCTCTATGTTGTCTGGTAGTAAATAAACATCATTTTACTAGGTTGAATATGCAATATGTGTAATAATCTAAGGTAATTATCCTGGATTATAACAAATGTTCAGTTTGACCATTATGTTTACATTTACAATAAATTTACATTAAATTTAATACCACAGAGTTAGAATTGCAAACTTTGAGGTAATGACTGTGGGTTAGGACAGGCGTCTCCAACCTTTGTAACTTTAAGTCTGAAGGACTTCAGCTCCCAGAATTCTCCAGCAGCAAAGCTGGCTGGAGAATTCTGGGAGCTGAAGTCCTTCAGACTTAAAGTTGCAAAGGTTGGAGACCCCTGGGTTAGGAAACGACTTGCCACGAATACCAATATCTCAAAGCAAAGGGCATTACACTCACTGGCAGCCTTGGACCACCACTAATTAACCAAAGTAAAAAATTTATATTAGGACTTATGCACTCTTTTATTATTGGCATTTTACCTGAGATGAAATTAGTTGTAAATCAGTATTTCTCAAATTTTAAGACATGCTCCAGATTCTGAATCTGAGACTCCTAAAAGAGTTCAGAGTTCAGCAAAATCCTTGCCACGCTTAATAAACCAAACTTCAACTATATTTTGTGTTTCGTCAACAGGCTCTAGGGCCATGATGACGAACCTATAGCACGGGTGCCACAGGTGGCACGTGGAACCATTTCTTAGGGCACGCGAGGCGTTGCCCTGTCAACGCCAGCATGCATGTGTGCACTGGCCAGCTGATTTAGGCCTTCTTTTGAGACTGTTTTTCACTCTCTGGAGGCTTCAGGGAAGCTCCTGAAGCCTCTGGAGGCGGGGGAGGATGGGGAGGCTGTTTTCACCCTCCCCAGGCTCCTAGAAAGTCTCTGGAGCCTGGAGAGGGTGAAAAAAGCATGCCAAAAGCAGGGAGTTGCGCACATAGCATTATGGGTGTGGCATGCTCATGCATGACCCCCCCCTGCGCTCCCCCCGCATTTGGCACATGAACCAAAAAAGGTTAGCCATCACTGCTCTAGGGCGATTATGCTATTGCCTTCAAGCAGGTAAGTTTGAGCACAGCCAAGAACTGACCCATGGCATTTTGAAAACAAATGCAAGGTTTATTGGGACTAATCACATTTGGTCTTTGTTTATCTATGTGAATAAAAGGCTGTTCCTGCTCTGTTTGGAAAAAGGGTTTGTTTTACTTGCAAGTAAGTGGCTTATCATTACTTGAAAAGGTTGAGTCGGAACAGAAATGTAGAGTCTAACTGCGAAGCGTGTGCCCATTTCTTTCTCTGGCAAAATCAAAGAACTTTTCCACAAGGAGAGCTTTGATTACCATGCTCAGTTACTATTGGTTAATGCACTCTGTTTCAAAGAATAATGGGACATTGCATTTAACAAAGAAGCTACAACAGAAGGACCATTTTATGGACATGATGGGGTGAATAATATAAATTACTGTATTTTTCAGTGTATAAGATGCACTATTTGGGTGCATCTTATACACTGACTGTAGCTCCACCCACCCACCGGCCCCCACCCTTTGGCTTCTGCCTCCCAGTAATTTACCTCCTTGCAGCAAACGGGGAAAATGGGGCTTGCGGAGGTGGCAATAGGCTATGACAGCTGATGACCGGGAGGCCCACCCTGAAACGGAAAGTGAAACTTGCTGTTTGCTGCAAAGAAGCAAATTGCTGGGAGGCAGAGGCAGATTTTTTTCTCTCGTGCTAATCAGGCTGTTTGCTGCAAGGAGGTAAGTTCATAACTATTAATGCCTATAGAATGTTCAAATTATTAGACTTATTTTTTAAAGGCTGCTTTATTATTGTTCACTTACAAAAAACTTCAAGAATGGACCTGTTCAGAAAGCATGAAAAAAGTAACAACTAAAATTTACTTGCCAAAGTTCAGTGTAGAAGATGAATATTCACTGAAACCAATTTTATCAGCAATGGGAATGAAGGATCTGTTTATTCCAGGAAAAGCCAATTTATCTGGCATGTCTGGGAATCGTGACTTGTCTGGGGTCTCAGATTTATCATAAAGCTTGCACTGAAGTCAGTGAAGAAGGTACAGAGGCAGCTGCTGCCACTCGTGAAGTAATAATTCCAGGGTGTCTCCCTGTGCTTAAGGTTAATAGGCCTCTCTTTTATACTTTGAGTTCTACAGAAAGCAATAGCATGTTTTGTTTTTGTTTTATTCAATTTCTATACCGCTCCTATCTCCCCAGCGGACTCAGGGCGGTGCACAGGAAATTAAAAATGACAAACAAATACCAATATATACAGTCGCAGCGTTAAAATACAATTAAATTAAATAACCTGTGCTAAAATTTTAGCTAAAAATATTCGAGTCCACTACCCTATCAATTAAAATTATATCTAATCTAGAGTCTAAGCATGCTTTTTATTGGCATGATTCATTCACCTCATGAGGTGGCACGGCCATAATAACAAAAGTTTTTCCAAGTGGTTGTGAACACTCTGATTTTTATTTCAACTTGGCTAAATATCTCGACTAAACGTGTAAGCCTTAACCCTAAAATCGATTTCTTACTTACCTACCTGGGTAAAAGCCTTTACTTTGTGAGTTTCTCTGCAATTTCTCTCTGTCGCAATAGGGCTGTAACCATAATCTACTTTTCTTACACTGCGTGCTAAACTCCTTTTCATAAAGAGAACAGAAAAATGTGCACACATCGGTGGGGCTTCACACATGGAATAACAGAGAATCAATAATGCTACTTTAAATCCTCCTTAGAGCAGGGGTCCCCAACCTTTGCAACTTTAAGTCTGAAGGACTTCAGCTCCCAGAATTCTCCAGCCTGGCTGAAGAATTCTGGGAGCTGAAGTCCTTCAGACTTAAAGTTGCAAGGGTTGGGGACCTCTGCCTTAGAGAATAAACCTAAATAAAGGGCAAATACAATTTGTTTTGAGGAAAAAAGTCACCAGAGTCTTTGTGAAAGCTGAAGGCTAACTGCCTATTGGAGCAGTACAGCCAGCATACAATTCTCCTGGATGATACACAAGGATGGGATAGGAATGGAATTGAATGTCTTGTTATATAAACTGAAAATTAAAATTGTATCATACCTATCAGCTGAAAGGTAAACTTAGCCATTATTAATTCTGATTGTTTTGATTAATTACCTATCACTCTTGAGACCATGTGACTTAAAATGTTGAGGAGAAACAACTTAAAGCTAATAGAGTGTGTTGCTTGGGCTCCAGCTCATAACTACCCGTCTATAACAATACTATTGAAATTTCAAGTCATTTAGAAAACCTGTTGATATTTTTGGTTAGTTTGATTATGATTGTTTTCTCTTTTCTTCAGCTCATAGTTTCTGAAAATGGCAAGGTCTTTAACGTTTAATTCTAATGTAGAATAATGAAATCACATTAATTACATAGAAGATAATACTGTAAATTCTGGGATTTATATTATTCAGTGTAAGCTTACCATACATTGACGAAGACAGGAAAACTATCATGAAAAAGCACCATGCTCAGGAGGAAGAATCTTCCCCCCCCCCAACATTTGTTGAGTCCCAACTTTAGCAGAAAAAGCCCCCAAAAGAAATCTGTCTTGGGGAAGCTAGGTGGGTCCTTATCCCCCTCCCTGAGGGTTATTTCTGTTGTTAGGCAAAATAGCCCTTCCAGTAGGGGCAGCAGAGCTGGGGAAGCCCACCATGAAGGGGATGGAATGTTGAGGTAATCAAGGCTGTGACTCTGATTAAGAATAGAAGGTTGGAGTTTCTCTACAGTATGCTGTAATTCCCTTGTTTGGACTGCCTTTGGGATGTGCTATGAGCTGGTTAGGAGGCGTCTATCCTTTGGTCTGGATAATTTGCAATGCAGGGGGGGGGGTTTCATCTGCAGGGGGAGGGTCTAATGAAATTAGGCAAACAGATGAACTGGGTTGCTCTCTCATCATGTGCAAAAGACTGAAAAAAAGGCACACCTTTCATGTTCTTTCTCCAATACCCAAGCATCTTCTCTTCAAACCAAAATGAAGATCATCATCCCATGAGCCGCATCACCAGTCTACACAGTGCAGCCCTCAGCCCTCAATGTAGTTTTCAACAACTGCAATAGATCAACGGAATACGAACAAACAGCTCTTCAGGTGATGCTTAACTAGCGCGTCTGGTGTTTTTGGCAGAGGCTGTATTCGCTAAGGTTTCATGGGACAACGTTATATATGGAGGAATGTATAAGTGAACGAGGCATTAAGGTTATGGAAGAGTCGAGGCTCTTCTGATTCTATAGGAACATTTAGAACTGAGGAAGGAAATTAATGGTGAGCCCATAAAGATGTTACTAGAATGATATAATTGACCACAACACCCATTTCCTGTCCATGCTGCACCATGCTATACTTCTACAGTTTCAAGTGATATGTAATTATAGAGGAAGAGAGTGGTCCTTTATGGAATTGTTGGTATATTTACCATTTTTTTAATTAAAAGCTTCTAAATAATAATAATAATAATAATAATAATAATAATAATAATAATAATAATAATAATAATAAACTTTATTGTCATTGTAATAAAATTGTAATAACATTACAATGAAATTGGTTTGAGCGCCGTGCCAACACCTGCACCAGGTGGAATACAGACAGCCGTGACAGCCACAACAGGAATCTCTCCAGGCAAACGAAAAGGCCGACAAATGACAGTTGAAACAAAATGGCCGACAAATGACAGTTGAAAAGGATCAATTGTACTTTGTCTTTTATTATCCATTTCTTCAAATCTGTTTGGCATTTTAGGAGTTGGTGGAAGAGGAGCACGTCTCTTTTTCTTTTTTTTTTCTTGTTGCAATGAACTTTGAGGAATCGCACTTGGCATTTTTTCTTCTCTCTCAGCTTTCCCAACAGAAAAGGATGGAATTACTCATAGGGGTGGTGCTCTCCGCTCTTCCTTTCAATTCTTGCAGTTGCCCCTTGTATATTGCCAAGAGATAATGATGGTGCCACTGTTACAGAACATAAACTTCGTGAAGAATCTGCGATTGTTGTTTCATCAAGGCTTTGTTTACGATACAACATGGGTTTTAAAAATTCTCCACTACCCAGATCTAGGCTTCTTCTTGAGGATTTCTCTGCCTGAAACTTGTTTTTCATACTTGTCCTAAAAAATCCAAGTAATCCTTTTTTTTCTTTAACTGATGTGTCACAATCAGTTGATATGTTTGTTTCTCTATAATTCACAGTAGGTTCAGAGCGAGGTTTTGATGGAAAAGTCTGCTGTGACACCAGGAGCTCAAAGCCGCTGCGCCTAAGCGCGCCGCCATCTTGGATATACATCACCAGATCATCTAAACTTTTCTTAATTCAACTACCTCAGTTTAGCACATTTGACTCTGATGGTGTATACTTTTTGAGTGAGAGGGCTCAGACTTTGCTTCAGACATTAAGTGGCACTGACTTTCCTTTCTGAAAGCCAGGGGGACATTTTTCAAGCATATAAAACCGTCCACAGTTCTGCACAGGTTCTGGCTTCTAAATTCTAAGCTCCATTTTAAGCACTAAGTACCAAGAAGCCTGAGTCATCAAGGATTCTTTCTCTGGTCTCCCTGCAGCACTGCCAGAACTCCCCACCTGCTACAGGAACCCCGTGCTTCTTAAGTGGACTCCCTCTGCTTCCCATTAAATGACCAAGCATCTTTCAACAGCAACCATGCATGCCAGAATTGTGATCACCAAGTCATATGGTCATGTAAGGTCATGTTTTACAACTGCATTCAAATCCCAATCCCAACTGCAGTCATAAATCAAGGACTACCTGTACAGCCAATGCAAAGGACAGTAGGAATTATGATTCAGCAATATCTGGAAGTTCTTTGGTGCATTGTTCTCTGCTACTGTTCTGATCACATCCACATCTTGTGGATGTTAAAGCCTACAGTGAATATTTGGAGCAAGTCTAATGGGAAGTGGGAGGGTGAGATGCCGAATAAGTAAGACCTAGATTGGGGGACAAAGGTTGCTTCTTTAGAAGAGTTTTGAAAGTGCAGAATTAAATATGAATAACATATAGATCTGAGACTATTTGATGTACTGTATATGTTTATTCACATATCATTGTAGTTTTATATTCAAGAGATTACAAAGTACCTTTAGCCTAGACAGAGGACAGGATCAGAATAAAACTAACTTGAAATATCAGTAGTCATCCTAAGTGACAGGCAAGCCAAAATGTCTATTGGTTTTTAGGTATGAAAGGAAGACAAAGCAATTTATTATGTACTCAAGTTTAAATTTCATAATTAGAAAGTACCTTAAGCAAGTCATCTATTGAAGCTCAAATATTCAGAAAAAAAAACCAAGTTTGGTAGTGGGTTTTACTGCAGTCTTAAATTGAAATCATTGGTTTCTTCTGTTTTTATTTAACAGAATTTATATCTCACATTTCTTCCATCACAGGACATTTGTGTATATGTCAATGTTAGCTAATTAATTATTGGGACATTGATGAGATCCAGGCCTGCTTTATGAGATTTCAAACTTTGTACGGGACATTTCTATTGTAAAAAAAAACAAAACCCCACATTATCAATCTCAAAGAGATTATAAACAGGGGTGGGTTGCTGCCGGCGTTATTGCCGGTTCGCAACGGCGCAAAGAATGCATGGAACAATTTACAGTGAACTGCGCATGCGCAGTCACTAAAATCCAAAATGATGGTGGCCGAGTAGCAGCAAGGGAACTAATTCGGGGGGTGTGGGGTGTGGCAGGCCTGGGTCGCTGTTGGTTCTGTGATCCAGGCCTGAATTCCACTACCGGTTCTGCTGAACCAGCAGCAACCCACCTCTGGTTGTAAGGTTCTCTGCTTGAGGCTTAATTTGTGGGGGTTGGTTTTAGGAGTCACTAACCACCTCTCCCCATCCCCATTTCCTTTGCTTCTTTTATGTCAGCTCTCTATAGTTAAGGGCCCTGTGTCACAAGGAACATATAGATTTGTGTACTTTGGATTCCACACACACATCAATGTACAGGGGATTTTAAGCTCAGTAAGCAAATAAAAAATGCAACCTCACAATTTGCTCTTTCTTAAGAGAGGAAATAACTTGTTAGCCAAGTTGAGAAGAGAATTTGGAATTCAGAAGTCTTGGTTGCTTACAACAGAGAGAAATATATATTTTTATGTCACAGCACCTGGTACTTATGGTGAGAAAAATTTGCCAGCAAAAAGAATGCTCTTGGTGGCATTATGTCTTATAACGAACAGAAAAGGGTGATTCGCATTAAACTCGGGAGTGATTTTTGCACTTACGCGACCTACAGCTGCCCCAGTAGCAGCAGCTGCTTCGGTACCTTCTTCGTTCACTTCAATATAGGCTTCATGATGAACCTGAGATACAAACAGATCTCGACCCCCAGATATGCCAGATAAATCAGCTTTGTGTGAGTTAAACACATCCTCCATTCCCATCTTACTTAAAATAGGACTGAGCAAATATTTTTCTTTCACTGTGAATTTTGGCAGGAAAATGCTGATCAATGTGTTCTGCATGCTTGTTGAACTGGTCCACTCTTGAAATTTTTCATAAGTGAGTTGCCTCGCAATCTGTCAGGTAAAAGTGAGCCATTGTGAGCGTGTACATGAATGAAAAAAAATAGTTGGAAAAGGGATTAAGAAAGACTAAAATATGACTTCCTGTTACTTCCCATTATACCATTATTCCTTCATAATAAGTAAACAGTAAATATATCTGCAAAAAATGTTACCTTCTTTAAAAAGACAATTTGCAGGATAGTTTTAAAGAATGGAGCTTCAAGACACTTAGCAGCACAAGCCAAAACTAAAATGAATATCTCTGTTCTGAAATTCTTATTATATTGCCTGGGGATGGAAAATCTGCCTCCAAAATCATGAACAAACATCCAACAGAACAAGCTAAGCTCCAAAACTGAAGAATCCCTGCCCTAATTGCCTTCTTTCTCACTGAAGTTTGGGAGCCAAGAATTGCCTACATCTGTTGGGAAGAGTGGCTTTTTAAAAACAATGTTCTTAAACTACATTCAAAATCTGGACTGGTGTGTGTGTGTGTGTGTGTGTGCGCGCGTGCGTGCGTGCGTGTGCGTGTGACATATCTATATGTGCGCCGCCCTGGGTCCTTTTTGGAGAAGGTGCGGGGTATAAATTTGAATAAACTAATCTATATCTATATCTATATCTATATCATCTATATCTATATCTATATCTATATCTATATCTATATCTATATCTATATCATCTATATCTATATCTATATCTATATCTATATCTATATCTATATCTATCTATCTATCTATCTATCTATCTATCTATCTATCTATCTATCTATCTATCTATCTATCTATCTATCTATCTATCTATCTATCTATCTAAAATTGTTTCCACAACACCCTGTTAGGCCCCAATTAAGGGAGGAAGCATACTGTTTCCTTTTCTGCCTTTCGGCTCATCACCAGAGACCGTCTAGACAGAAAGCCATGAATTCCGTTGTGTAATTTTTTTTAAATCCCAGTAAGGGTATGGCTAGCTGATGAGAGCTAATAAGCTCGAAATAGATCTATCCTAGTCTCCCTGACTTATTTATTGATCAGCTCAAAAACGTAACAAACACACACACACACATATATATATACACACACACATACATCAGTGGTGGGTTCCTGATTCCGTTCTAATGTGTGATACTTGCCTGCTTCCTCAAGCCTCCGAGAAGCTTCAACTGTTGGGTGGAGTAATGCGCAGGCAACGTACATGCCATGTGCATGTGTGGAAGCACGAAAGGCATAAAGGACAGGTAAGGAGCGAGGGAGGACAGGTGGACCCTTGGAGCACCATACTGGAATGGTATCTGCTGCTATGGGCAGGCTCTGGTACACTCATACTGAGGCATACTGCCTGCAACCCACCACTGACATCGATACATAGATACATAGATACATAGATAGATAGATGGATGGATGGATGGATGGATGGATACATACATACATACATATGAGAGCTAAAAAGCTTGAAATAGATCTATACTAGTCCCCCTGATTTGTTTATTGATCAGCTCATAAAACTAACATGCATATTAAAAAAATCATACAACGGAACTCATGGCTTTCTGTCTAGATGGTCTCTGGTGATGAGCCAAAAGGCAGAAAAGGACAGCAGTATGCTTCCTCCCTTAATTGGGGCCCTAACAGGGTGTTGTGGAACAATTATAGATACTAATCCTTCTGTCTCAGCTGATGCAATTAGAGAACCTGGCTGGCTGAATGGCTAAAGGCTCTTGCCTGATATGCAATACAGCCCCAGTTTGAATCCCACTAAGGGTATGGCTAGCTGATGCGAGCTAAAAAGCTCAAAATAGATCTATACTAGTCTCCCTGATTTATTTATTGATCAGCTCATAAAACTAACACACATATCTAAAAAATTTACACAATGGAACTCTTGGCTTTCTGTCTAGATGGTCTCTGGTGATGAGCCGAAAGGCAGGAAAGGAAACAGTATGTCCCCTCCCTTAATTGAGGTCTTTGGTAGGTCTTATATATGTGTTAAATTTCTTTAAGGGATGATTAATAATAATTAATTAAGAGACCAGGGTGGATCCATTTCGGGCTCCTTAGCCCTCGTCAGCTGGCCATACTTCCCTACAGGGATTTGAACTGGTGCTCTCCAGCATTCGAAGCAGGCTTCTCTATGCCTTGAGCTAACCAGTATCCCTGATTACATCATTCTTTCTACAGGACTTTATTGATGAAGTGGATATTTTGTTAACACATATCTAAAAAGACAGCAGCAATTTAATAGGTCTCTGTCTGGATGGTCTCTAGGTTGAGTCGAAGGACAGAGAAGGATGACAAGTTTGTCTCCTCCCTTAAATAGGCCTAACAGGAAGCTGTAACAAAATATCCACTTCATATATATATATATATATATATATATATATATATATATATATATATATATATATATATATATATATATATATATATATATATATATATATATATATATATATATATATATATATATATATCTTTGGTTGTTCGGGTTTTCTCCCGCGTAGAATTGGAAGTATCTTCACGACGTTTCGATGAAGTCTCATTCATCATCTTCAGGCTGGTGCTTCCGGCTTGGTGCTTCCAGGAGCAATGTGAGATCTCAGCCGGTTCCTCTTTTTAACTGCCAGTGGGGGTGTGAGCTGATTGGGTGGGAGCTTGGCTGCATTCTGATTGGGTGGAGGTGTATTCTGATTGGTAGGGGGCTTGGCTGTGCTCTGATTGGATGGGAGTTTGGCTGTGCTCTGATTGGATGGGGGCGTGTTCTGTTTGGGTGGGGGCCTGGTTGTGCTTGTGTTAGTCTGAGTTGCAGAGGGATTTGAGCTGGTGAGCTGCGTTACTGTTGTTTGGCTTCACGTTTGTGGTCGTGCCACATCTCTGTGGTGGGCATGTATGGATTGGAGGGGTTTAAAGTGGCTAATAATGCAGCTGTGGTCTGGCTTCTGGTTTGTGGTCGGGCTTCTGGTTTGTGGTCATCATTGGTGTGGGTTTGGGCTTGCTTTTTGCGTGGATATGTGATAGTGACATCCTGTGTGGTTTTCGTGAGTGTGGGTCTGGTATCATTCTTTGTGTTAGGGACTCGTTTGTCAGTGAGGGCAGGTTTCCAAATGGCTGGTAGGCGGGAGGTATCATCTCGTTTATTCATGCTGTGTGGCTGTTTTACATATATATATATATATATATATATATATATATATATATATATATATATATATATATATATATATATATATATATATATATATATATGTAATTGTTTCACAACAACCTGTTATTATTAGGCCCCAATTAAAGGGAGGAGACATACTGTTTCCTTTACTGCCCATCGGCTCATCGCTAGAGACCATCCAAACAGCAAGCCAAGAATTACGTTGTATAATATTTTAGATATGTGTGTTAGTTTTATGAGCTGATCAATAAATTAAATTAGAAGAGACCTCATATATATATATATATGAGAGAATATTATCACAGCTCCTGTTCAAGGTCCCTTTAAGGGGAGGAGACTTAACGTCATCCCTCTCTGCCCTTCGACTCAACCTAGAGATCATCCAGACAGAGAACCAATTAGATTACTGCTGTGTGACATTTTTTAGATATGTGTTAGATTTTTAAGGGCTGAAAATAAAGAGACCAGGATGGATCCATTTCAGGCTTATTAGCCTTCTTCAGCCAGCTGAAGAAGGCTAATAAGCCTGAAATGGATCCATCCTTTATTTTCAGCCCTTAAAAATCTAACATATATATATATATATATGTATGTATGTATGTATGTATGTATGTATAGTATAGTATAGTATAGTATAGTATAGTATAGTATAGTATAGTATAGTATAGTATAGTATAGTATAGTATAGTATAGTATAGTATAGATAATTGTTTTCACAACTTCCTGTTAGGGCCCCATTAAGGGAGGAGACACACTGTTTCCCTCTCTGCCTTTCGGCTCATCACCAGAGACCATCTAGACAGAAAGCCAAGAATTCCGTTGTGTAATTTTTTTTATATGTGTGTTACATTTTTGAGCTGATCAATAAATAAGTCAGGGAGACTAGGATAGATCTATTTCGAGCTTTTTAGCTCTCATCAGCTAGCCATACTCTTACTGGGATTCGAACCGGGGCTGTATTACATGCCAGGTGAGAGCCTTGCCATTAAGCCAGCTCGGTTCTCTTCTTGTCAGCTGAGACAGGAGGATAGTTATATATAATTGTTTCCACAACACCCTGTTAGGGCCCCAATTAAGGGAGGAAGCATACTGCTTTTCCTTTTCTGCCTTTCGGCTCATTACCAGAGACCATCTAGACAGAAAGCCATGAGTTCCGTTGTGTGATTTTTTAAATATGTGTGTTAGTTTTATGAGTAACGTTGTGTAAATTTGTTTTTTTTTTTAGATATGTGTGTTAGTTTTATGAGCTGATCAATAAAGCCCCAGTTCGAATCCCAGTAAAGGGTATGGCCAACTGATGAGAGCTAATAAGCTCGAAATAGATCTATCTTGGTCTCTCAAATTTAAATTTATTGATCAGCTCATAAAACTAACACACACACACACACACACACACACATATTATTATTTATTTTATTTTATTTATTTATTCGAATTTATACCCCACCCTTCTCCTTGTTAGGACCCAGGGCTCCTTGTTAGGACCCAATGCCAGCATATATATATATGCTGGCATTGCTGGCTTCGGGGATTTTCCCGTGTATATAGCATGGGGATGTTATTGCAACGTTTCGGCAAGATCTCACTTGCCATCATCAGGCAGGCTTATGCCTGTGACAGTCACAGACATAAACCTGCCTGATGATGGCAAGTGAGATCTTGCCGAAACGTTGCAATAACATCTCCGTGTTATATACACTGGAAAATCCCCGAAGCCAGCAATGCCAGCGTACCTACACCCGTGAAAATCTACGAAAACACACACACACACACACACACACACACACACACACACACACACACACACACACACACACACACACACACACACACACACACACACACACACACACACACACACATATATATATATATATATATATATATATATATATATATATATATATATATATATGTAGATTTTCACGGGTGTAGGTATGCTGGCATTGCCATCCTCGGGTGTTTTCCCGTGTATATAGCATGGAATTGTTTTTGCAACATTTCGGCAAGATCTCACTTGCCATCCTCAGGCTTCGGTCTGTGATATCAGACCGATCAGAGCACCTGGTATGCCCAAATATGGGAGAAAGGGAGCTTACTGCTACCCATGTTGCCTTTCAGCTCTAACCTAGCAGCCTTTCAGGCAGGAAACCATTTTGTGTGCATTTGTGCTGATAGATAAATAAATAAAGGGAGACTATGATAGATCTATTTTGAGCTATTTAGCTCTCATCAGATAGCCATACCCTTACTGGGATTCGAACTCAGGCTGTTTACATGTCAGGCAGTTGCCTTAATCATTAGGCCATGAGTTCTACTCCCTTATCAGCTGAGCCAGGGAAATAAGTCAATGTTTATGTCAGAAAGGCAAAATTGGTAGCAGTAAGCTCCCTTCCTCCTATATTTGGACATACCAGGTGCTCTGACTTAAACATTGACTTATTTCCCTGGCTCAGCTAATAAGGGAGTAGAACTCATGGCCTATATGTTTGTGTTACAACAACCTGGTAAGCCCCAATTAATGGAGGAAGCAAACTGCTTTCCTTTTGTGCCTTTTGGCTCATCACCAGAGACCATGCAGACAGAAAGCTATTTGTTTCGTTGCCTTTTGTTTCCATTTGTGTTTACGGTTGAGCTGATAAATAAATAAACAAGGGAGACTAGCATAGATCTATTTCAAGCCATTTCACTCTCATCAGCTAGCCATACTCTTAGTGGGATTCAAACCAGGACAGTATTACATATGAGGCAGTTGTAATTGGGGCTTACCAGGGTGTTGTGACACAAATATATACTTATTCCCCTGGCTCAGCTGATCAGGATGAGAACCAGTGATCAAGTGGCAATTACAACTGCCTCACATATAATACTGCCCTGGTTCGAATCCCAGTAAGGTATGACTAGCTGATGAGAGCTAAATAGCTTGAAATAGATCTGTAGTAGTCTCCCTTGTTTATTTATTTATCAGCTCAAACGTAAATAAATAAATAAATAAATAAATATATAGATCAAAAGCTGAAGTTTGAAAACGTATGCTTTGAGTTTTGCTTGGAAATTGTTTGGAGGGTATTTGAACAGGCAAACAGTTCTGAATATTAATGCTGTTGGCATTCAGGAAAGTCATCTCTGAGCACTGTTCCTGAAGATCTTTTTTTAAGCCAAATGTAATAGGATTAATTTATCAGATTTGGATGACAAACTCCAGCTAGTCAAAGGCAGAAGGAAACATTTCAAAAATCCTCATTTGGAGGCAGGCGGAAGGGACATGAAGAAGACGATAAAGGGGCTGTTGTGTGATAAGCAAAAATAGCTAGTACACAACTGAATTTTGAAACACTGGGCGAAATACTTGCAAAACTTCCTTCAATATTCAATACTATCCTCAGAAAATGATCAAGGAATGAAAATTGGTTGTGCTCCCTAGCTCCAAAATTGTGCCAGTGTTAATGGCTAGGTATGCCTGATATGGAAAAGCAGTGGACAAATAGCGGACTGGAACTGGAGAGACCTGGGTTCAATAGTCACAGTCACCCCAGTATGCCTCAGTGGGAGTCTGTCTGTCTGTCTGTCTGTCTCTGTATGATGTATGTATGTATTTGTGTATGTCAAAATAAGAAATGAATGAGAAAAATAGGGAAAAATCATAATTAACATTTGGGAACCACTTAAGAATATGTAACCAGAGGCCTTTCTTAGCAATACAATTATTCAAACGATATATATCAAGTTCATTCATATCCGCGACCGCCTCTTGCCCCATACATCCCTTCGACCGATCCGCTCCCACAGAGAGGGCTTTCTCAGGGTACCGTCGGCCGGACAATGCCGGTTGGCGGTGCCCAGGGGAAGAGCCTTCTCTGTGGCAGACCCTGCCCTCTGGAATGATCTGCCCCCCGATCTACGCACCATTGTGGACCTCCGCCTTTTCCGCCAACGTCTTAAAACTTACTTATTCCAAAAAGCCGGCCTAGCATAACCCCGTTTCTGATTTTATAGGGATAATTTTAAATTTTAGAGTGTTAGTATTTTAGCACAGGGAATTATTTAATTAGTTTTTAAAATTTTGGGATTTTGTTCTGTGTATGTTTTTTATGATGCCTGTGCGCCGCCCTGGGTCCTTTTTTAGAAGAAGGGCGGGGTATAAATTTAATAAAATAAAATAATAAATAATTTGTATCTCTTTCTGAATTATTTCAAAACTCAAATTACCTCTTTTGTGGTTCCATTCTTGTCTGGTAGAAGGATGAACATACCTAACTCTTCCTTATCATAGAGAAGCTCAAGCACTTGCAATGGTGGGTTTGTTATTTTAGCATAATTAAATTTGTCCGTTTGAGCCATCATTTGCACTTTTTTGCTGTGCTCCTATAACAAATAAAGTAATGCTTAACATAAAGCAATAATAACGTGAGAAACCAATACATGAACTATTGATTGCAATTGCCAGCTATAATATCAGATTTCCATTTCAGACCCTACTGGTGCAGGACAAAGCTCATTGTATAAACAAGGCTTTTATGTTTTCACAATGTTCAACAAGATGGTTATTTTTAGTTGTTTAATTCAATTGTGCAGCAATTGATACATTTCCATTCTGATGGGTTTTTCAGGAACTATACCTTACTGGTCCAAAAGTCTGCTTCTTTTGTATGCTTGGGATTAAATTCCCTCATCCACTTTCCTTTGAAATATATAGCATTTATCAAGACTAATGCAGTGTCTTTGTTGAGTGAGTCAGCAGGAAGAAGGTCCTTAATTTTACCTTTTAAAAAAGTATAACATTAAAAATGTTATCAATAAGGGACAGATGTTTATCAACAATACATGTCTTTCTACAACACATTTTTTTGAGTAAGAATACTGAAAAAAGAATTAAAATACCAATGTAATCCAAACACATTTAAGCAAGCAAAGAACAAATGAAAGATTAAAACAAGCTGAAATCGTTTCTACCTTTATACAATTTAAAGTTTGATGGATACAAAAACTTCCTCCTAAAGTTAGAGGATCAGTGAAAGGGGTGAAATGCTACCTGTTTGGGTCAGTTTGCCTGAACCCATAGTAAAAAAATGCTTTAAAAAGTAAAAAAAATCAGCTGTGCAACAATGAACTGTGTGACAATCAGCTGTGCTTTTTTTTTTTTAAACTTATTTAAAGCATTTTTTACTACCTATTCGCCCAAACCGGTAGTAAAAAATGCTTTAAAAAGTAAAAACAAAGTTAAGACCACCAGTTGTGTGCCAATCAGTTTGTGAAGTTCCTGCTTGTTGGAGGGGCCATTTTGTGTGAAGTCCAGCTGCTTTTACATTGTGTGTGAGTGAGTTGTGCAGCCACTCCCGTCCGGTCATATGGCCACCAAGCCACACCCACCCAGTCACATGACTACCAAGCGACACCCACCAAGCGGTAGGGAAAAATTTTGAATGTTTGAATTTCACCACTGATCAGTGACAATTTTGATCCTGTGAAAGCAGAAAAAACAACAAGGGTGGATACACTACAGATCATTAAAAACTCCAGAGCTTCCTTAAAGAATCCGATTCTTTATTTCTTTGTTTGTTTCTGCATTACATCAGGAATACTAATTGAGTATGCTTGGCTGTGCAAATGAACATTTTGAGTAGCGCTGGCTAAAATATATTTTTTAAAACTAAGGACCATGCATGAATTCATAAATGACATTTTGACCTTCAGAAATTTGAAGAGGCATGGAAGCAACTATGTCAGAGGTGCCTAACTCGATTTCATTGAGGGCCGCATCAGAGTTGTGTTTGACCTCGGAGGGTCGGTGTGTGTGTGGCTGGATTGGGAGTGCTCATGGTAGGTGTGGCGGGGAGTGGGCGTTTGACCAGGCTCAAGAACCATTTTTCCCCTTCTTTCTTCCCACAGTTCTTTACTATAACCATTTTCTTATCTCTTCTACCAGCTATTACTGGCAAATATTTAATATTTATTCTTCATACTCCACTAAACTTTTTATTTCTAAATGTATACCCCATTGGTTTACAGTAAATTGCTTTGCCAGGCAGAAAAGCTGTTTATACTATTGTATTTTTATTGTATTTTTATTATTCAATTAATAATAAAAATACAATAGCATACATAACATGATAATACAAGATATAACAGCAGTTACATTTCCAGAATAGTAAACAGAAATGGCTGTCAATTATCGATTGCTGATTGTAGATTAAATGGACCTACAGTATATAAAATCTGGCATTAAACTGTAGCATTAACATAGGTTGTTACTTGTTTTCTAGCCAGATGAGGCACTTACTTGAGGCCACGTAATTGTAATCCAATCCAGTCTTCCTGCAGCACTCTGCTGGCCAAAAACGGGCCATGCAGAGGTCTCCTTGTGGCCCATTTTCGGCCAGTAGAATGCTGCAGGAGGCTGTGGAGGCTGAAAACAGGCCGTTTTGCTTGGCAGAGGCACTGCGGGTAGGTCCTTTAATATTTACAGGACAGCTCTATGGGCCAGATTTAAGCAGCCCATGGGCCAGATCCAGCCCATGGGCCTTGAGTTTGAGACCCCTGAACTATGTGATCACATGCAATCTTCATGATGTAATATTCAAGGAGCCACATAGAACTAAATATTCTGCTTTTCTGCCACTCACTATGGGCAATCCAATGAGCCTTCCTAACTGATTAATGAAGATTAACCTATGATTCCTTACCATTAGTTTGGCTTTCAACCCAGGAGTTAATTTTCTTTCTAACTTCTTCAACAGCATTCATAAAGTCAACTTTTTCCAAATCTGCATGATAAAGCTCTTGAATGCACCCTATGTATTGCTGCATACAATGAAAGAAAATATATCAGTATATTAATTCCCTTATTATCATCATGTATACTCACTAGTTGGTACTGGTTATTTGCCAGATTGGACCCTAACCAACTCTGACTGATCCCCCAAAGTATTAATTAGGATCAGAATCAGTATGGCATGCTATGAAGTTGAAAATAAACACTGAGAAACGGCATTGTTGTTTACAAAACTGCATTGATGTCAGTTACATGCAGCTCAAAGAAAACATCATTGCTAATGTGATCCTTCTTTTGACCACCCACTAGTTTAAATATTTAATAATATAAATATGGAAATTCTCATGAAAAAGAAAGGGGGAACAAGATTGTGTCCCAGTACCTCAATCTAATTTGGCTATCTACGTTTATTTCTAAGGATAGAGAAGTAAATTTTACTTGTACCTTCAATAGGTCAGAGTTTCACATAGAGTGAAAAGGATGGGAAGTTTCTTGCTCACCTGGAGAAATTTCTGAACGTTCGATCCATACATCCTATTGGCTGTGCTCAATGTATAGCTTTTAGCAGGTTGGTTAATGGCTGATAGGAGTTCCTTGAACTGGTTGTGCACTCCACCAGGTTTGTCACACTGAGCCTTCCAGAACCAAAGGACAAAACATTACATTCATAGGTACATATTTAGCCACTATTCCAAGACATTTACACCAAATGCTGACACACATACATACACCCCTAAATGTGTGGGTGTCTGTACTGCATATGTGTATATTAGTGATGGGATTCAAAAATTTTTACTACTGGTTTTGTGGGCATGGCTTGGTGGATGTGGCATGGCTGAGGAAGAATACTGTAAAATTCCCATTCCCACTTGATCACCTGGGACTTGGGAGGCAGAGAATAGATGGGGGCAGGGCCAGACACAGGTAATATTTACCGGTTTTCCGAACTACTCAAAATTTCCGCTACTAGTTCTCCAGAACCTGCTGAATACCACCTCTGGTGTATATGTGCGTATATACACATGTGTGCATGTGTATGTGTGTAGAATTAGTGATAAAATGAAATTTAATGAAAATTCTCTTACAGGCAAGTTTGTCAATGTCCTGGTTTCTGTGATTTTATCAAAATGAAGGACCTGCAAAACAAAATAAATTGGAGGTTGTCAACTAGGCCACCATTTCTTTCTGCGTGATTCAGTTTCTTTGGAAGCTCTTAGAACAAATGCATCCTTTCTTTCAAGGACCACTGAGGAACATGGAAGGGACTATCTTTAAGAGTGATTTACAATACAATAAAATACAATAGCAGAGTTGGAAGGGACCTTGGAGGTCATCTAGTCCAACTCCCTGCCTGGGCAGGAAACCCTATGCCATTTCAGACAAATGGCTATCCAACAACTTCTTAAAGACTTGCAGTGTTGGGGCATTCACAACTTCTGGAGGCAAGCTGTTCCAGAGGTTAATTGTTCTAACTGTCAGGAAATTTCTCCTCAGTTCTAAATTGCTTTTCTCCTTGATTAGTTTCCACCCATTGCTTCTTGTTCTGCCCTCAGGTACTTTGGAGAATAGTTTGACTCCCTCTTCTCTGTGGCACCCCCTGAGATATTGGAACACTGCTATCATGTCTCCCCTAGTCCTTCTTTTCATTAAACTAGACATACCAAATTTAATAGATACCGCATAGACCAGCATTCTTTCACATGATATTATTCAAATGTTTGAGTCACAATCTCTACCATCCCAATTAATCTGACTTACAGTATCAGCAATACCAATATAAACAGCATTTAGAGGTTGGGGAGAGAAGTCTAGTGTAAGTGATCTGAGAAAATTGAAATAAAATAAACAAAATAAAAATAATGACTTATTTTTCTGATTTTTTTTTTAGAAATGTCACTTTAGCTTATCAATTACAGTTATGAATTCTGGATTTGCCTTCACTTTAAGTACTCCTTGATTTCCTTATTGCTAACTCCAAATCTTCACTGAATGGAGAACGGACAGGTTCTCAAAAGGAAAGTCATAAGTAGAAAATATTTCCTGATTATCATGAAGATTCCTACCTTTCTCATTTCAGCAGCAGTGTTATCTCTGGCACCATAAAGGACCATAGATAAAGCTGTTGAGAGACTAAGTGAAGAGAAAAAGATGTTTTTGTTGGGTTGCTCTTCTTCCATCCTTTTAAAGAGGTCCACAGTGAAGTTGGTGTTTGCTTCAGCAAGACTGTCCATGGTAGAATGAGTACCTAGAAAATGTTGAAATCATTGTAATGGTTTCAATAACTTTATTTAGTCCTTTATATTACTTAATGCTATTAAATCTTGGTGGAATGATTGAATAAGAATAGAAAAACAACCACCAGTAATTAACCAGTAATGCTGTTCTCCTACTGCATAAATACAGCAACTGTGATTTCAAAGAATTTTTGTATGGCTTAGCATGGTGAGTGTCCTCAGCCAATTGAGAAGTACCATATTTTTTTTGGAGTATAAGACACACCTTTCTCCCCCCCAAAAAAGAGGGTGAAAATCTGGCTGCGTCTTATACCGAAGATAGGCCCACCCACCCACTGGCCCCCACCTGCAAGTGGCCCAGATCGCTGTGAGGGGATTGCAGCACTGCCCCCCCAAAACATTTTCCTCCCCAATTTTGGGGGAGGCCAAAAAAGTGGCTAACTGCCCAAAATATACGAGACCGCCTCCTGCCCCATACATCCCTTCGTCCGATCCGCTCCCACAGAGCGGGCCTTCTCCGGGTGCTGTCGGCTGGGCAATGCCGGCTGGCGACACCCAGGGGAAGAGCCTTCTCTGTGGCGGGCCCGGCCCTCTGGAACGACCTACCCCCCCGACCTTCGCACTACCTCGGACCTCTGCCTCTTCCGCCAACGTCTTAAGACGTACTTATTCCAACAAGCCGGCCTAGGATAGCCCCCCGCTTCTGACTTTTTAAATATAAATTATAATCCGGCAAGGTTTTAAAAATTGATTTTAGCACGGGTGTAATTAATTTAATATATTTTAATTGATGTATTTTGTATTTTATGGTTTTATATAATACCTGTACGCTGCCCTGGGTCCTAACAAGGAGAAGGGCGGGGTATAAATTTGATAAAATAAATAAAATAAATAAATAAAAAACACCATTTCAGGTGACGAGGATTGCCAAAAACAAGCATCACTCTTGCATGCTGGGAGATCGATGGTGGTAGCAGTTAGGGTGCTGCTTGGGGCCTGTCAAAAACCGCTGCCCCCACATTTTCATGAGGGCAAGCAGCTCTGCGAATTTCATCAGGGAATCCGGCCAATGAGCGGTGGCTGGAAAGGAGGGATGTTTCGTTTTCAGGGCTCCCGCTCAGCTCCTGGGCACACAGAGGGCTTAGGCGTTTTAAATGGATAAAAGATCTGTGCTGCTCATTATCAAAATCTGAGTGGAAGTGAGGATGCTGCTGCTCCTGATGCTGGTGGGCAGAGGCGGGAATTCTTTTTTTCTTGTTTTCCCGTCCCCCCTCCACATAATTAAGGTGCAACTTATACTCCAGTGCATCTTATAATCCCAAAAATATGGTATGTTCATCTGTTGTCACACTAAGTTGTAAATGTAAAATAAGATTACACACCATGGTTCCTGTATTTGGGGTCATTAATACAAAGGAGACATTTGAAGAGTCAGCCCTAAACACAGTTTACATCTGAAGCATTGAGCACTGTTGTCTACAATCACAATTTATCATTGAACTAGCAAGCTACCACTTGTTTAAATCCTTTTTAACTTAAAAAAGATACATGATCTCTTTCAAATTTTAGGAGCAAATCATTGTTGATGCTATAAGTATTCTTCCAGAACTTTAGAAAGGTATTTTTAATAAAAAAATAAAAATAAATAAAAATGAAATAATTGACCTTGCTCACAGTAGCACTCCTGTGAAATTGAAGATGCAATTTTTGTCTTATTATAACATGAATCTTAGGAAGAAACACATTGCCTATTGCTGAGTGCTCCATAATTCATGGATCTACACTCACATCATCCCCTCTCCCCATGGGAGCTGTTTACACTCAAGTAACACTCAAGTCAAGTCAAACCAGTCAATCAATTATGCTGTGCATTTTCTCACTTACTTCATCTCATCACATCCATTACCATGATATATATAAAGGTAAAGGTTCCCCTCGCACATATGTGCAAATCGTTCCTGACTCTAGGAGGCAGTGCTCATCTCCATTTCAAACCTGAAGGAGCCAGTGTGATTGAAGATGTCTCCGTGGTCATGGAGCCAGCATGACTAAACACCAAAGGCACACGGAAAGCTGTTACCTTCCCACCAAAGTGGTCCTTATTTTGCTACTTGCATTTTTTACGTGCTTTCAAACTGCCAGGTTGGCAGAAGCTGGGACAAGTAACAGGAGCTCACTCCATTATGTGATGCTAGAGATTCAAACCGCTGAACTGCCGACCTTTCTGATTGATAAACTCAGTGTCTTAGCCACTGAGCCACCACATCCCTCCATATGCATACATACACAAATATACATATATATATATAAACATGGTTACCTATACAATTGAAAGATAGCTGGAAAAGAGGGTCCCACCTCACTGTATTTTGTCCAAGGGGAGCAGCAATCAGTTACCAGATCTGGAATGGAAACAAAAGAATTCCGTCCCACTTTTTATTTTACATATATAGTCACCACCCTTTCCTATAGCTTCCTGGCACTGGTTGAGTATAGATGTAGAAATAATAGGATTTTGAAAGTTCTTCTGATTATTTTTTTAAAAGTTTTTCACGTCACAATGAACCTTGGATAATCCAGGATATTGCTTATAAGATGTGCAACTTTGTCTTGGGAAAGGATTAGCTAATTTCCCAAACTGGAATGCCTCATGTTATTTTGACTTTGAAACTTCCTTCGGTGACCACAACCTGATTTATAATGGAAGGGCAAATCAGCATGCATACTTGCCTTGCTAAGGAACCCAAGCACAAATGATTTGGTTTATTATTTACTTTACTTTACTTTATTTCCTATTTCTATACCGCCCTCTCTCCCTGACGGGACTCAGGGCGGTGCACTCCCTGATGGGACTCAGGGTGGTGCACTCAGGGCGGTGCATATTATCATTTTTTTTCTTATACATTTATTGGTACAAAAAAAGAAATATATTGAAAAACACTTTGAAATGCCAGTGGATATGGGCCTGGAATAGGCTATCAATAAGGCATATATTAAAATATTGGAACATTTTCATTTTAATGTTTAAGTACTTTTACATCATGCAATCAGTTTACCCACATGAATAAATGCCAAAGGTGCACGGAATGCTGTTACCTTCCCACCAAAGTGGTTCCTATTTTTCTACTTGCATTTTTACAGGCTTTCAAAGTGCTAGATTGTCAGCAGCTTGTACAAGTAATGGGAGCTCACTCCATTACATGGTGCTTGGGATTCGAACCGCCGAACTGCCGACCTTTTTGATTGACAAGATCAGCATCTTAGCCACTGAGCCAGTGTATCCCCTTATCTAACTATCTTAGATAAGGCAAACAACAACAATCTCACAAAAACAAAACCCCTTTTACCTTAATTTCCCACTTTGTCTAAACTAGCAAACAAGATAGTCTGCCAAAACCAAGAATAGTTTCAACCATCTTCAAGTCAGAATTTAATATTCTGGATTACTACAACGCTGGTAATTCTGTTTTTGCAGTTGCAATGAACTGAGGTTTCCCAGAGAGACAATATTACTGGAACTGGAAGCTATAAGTTATTGAAAAGATTTATCCGTTCAGAAAAGAAACAAAGAGAAAGGACCTAGACTCTTAATTTTGCAATCTAGTGATATCTAAGAGCACGTTTATAACTGGTTTTGTTGCTCTGCTAAAATACTACTGATATGTTGCACTTATGAAATGGTACTAACTGCTTAATCTGTCATTTTTATTACCTTTAAAAAAATCATATGGACAATATGTTGACAAGCACTACTGGGTTGAAGGTGTTAAAACTTTTGGGAAATAAATGCAGAAATTGTATTTAAAAACATGGAACTAATCACTTAATATTCGTTTTAGAATTTATTCAGTGAGAAATGAAGAATGCATTATTTTACAGTGGAAAAAATAGTAAGTTGGGAAAAGCTAAACAGAACTGGTTCTAAAATTTGGCCTTAACTGAAGTTGCAAAGGTGTGATATCAGACCTAAAGTGGATGAGGGGCAAAAATAGCCAATTGGAAAGCATATACTGTAGGTGTTGTTGTTGTTGTTGTTTTAAACAACAATTTTATTGGTTTTTACAATTTTTTTCAATAGGAAAAGGGTATGTAGGATATAAAAGAAATATTTTAGGGCTTCCAGGTCGGAGGTGGTGGTCGCCTCCGAGGTTACATTAAAAATTGTTTTTTCAATATAAGCTGGAAATAGATACATACATATCATATCATAAGTTTCATGCATTCAATCATTTGTTTCGGTTAGCATCCGTTTAGGAATTACAGTATATAAAAATAAAAGAAAAATCATTTTTGTGATCTGAGTCTTTTGGCTATTGTATCTTCTTCTTCCTTCCCACCAGTGGGCGGAGCCATGGCCCCTCCCATTCCCCCATTTTTTGTCCTCCAGGATTGAGGAGTATTTTTAAAGAAAGGCTTGTGCCTCTTCAATTGTTTTAATTCTTATTCTCCCCCCATCCCAGAACACCAACATTCCTTCAGGCATTGACCACTTGAACCACACCCCTTTTTTATACAATTTTTTGGATAAAAAGGAATATTTCCTTCTTATCTCTCGAATCTTTTTCGGGATCTGCTTCAAGATAGCAATTTCTGTCTGCTGATATATCAAAGGGCCATCTCGCAGTGCTCTCAGAATCTCATCCCCTGTTGACCTTCTTACAAATTTAATATGTATCTCTCTGGGTACATTACTTATTCTGGCATATGCTGAATTAATTCTGTAAATCAGGTCTATGTCCCCCCAGATATATTCTTTACTCTTTTTAGTATAATCTGCTAAAATTGTGCACATTAAATCTTTTAAATTTTCTGAATCTGCTTCAGGAACATTTTGAAGCCTTAAAAAGTAAGACATTCTTTCAAAATCCATTCTAGACATATGACCAGTAAGCTCCACAATTTCTTTTTTAGAGTCCTTTATCTCCCCCCTCATCTCAACCGCCCCACCCTCCAAACCATCAATTTTTTGTTTATTTTCCATCAATGTTTTCTGTGTTTCTAAAAGTTCTAATCTTGAACTTATCATGTCTTTCCGAATTTCCTTTATTTCTTTCATTATATTTTGGAGGGTTTCCTCTATTGATGATTGATAAGTGCCCTCTCCAGCTGCTTCTTTCTGTAACATTGAAGTAATTTTTGGTTGCTGCTGTGTAGGGCTGGCTTTTCCAGACACAGAACCGGAAAGAGATTTCTGATATGGAAGGTTCTTCGCTGCCATGGTGAAAGTTTTAAATTCTTGCAAATAAGATGGTGTCTGATGGGCGAGCAGTTCGTGAGATCGGAGAAAAAGAAAAGTCTGTGTCTACAGTAGGTGTTGTTGTTAGTTGGGAAGTTGTATCCAACCCATCACAATCCTATGGACAATGGGATCCCATGGACAATGTTCCTCCAGGCCTTCCTGTCCTCTACCATCCTCTGGAGTCCACTTAAGCTCACGCCTACTGCTTCAGTTACTGCTTCAGTGACTCCATCCAGCCACCTCATTCTCTGTCGTCCCCTTCTTTTTTTGCCTTCAGTCTTTCCCAGCATTAGGCTCTTCTCTAGTGAGTCCTTCCTGTTGAGGTCCTCGACTTGTGACCGGTCCTCGACTTACGACCGGTCGCAAGTCTTCGACCTCATCCCTGTAGGCTTGGTAACAGCCAGTCACGTCTGATTGGCTCAGACTGCGGAGGTGACTATTCGAGACCTGATTGCCCCTTCCGGGCTGCCGTGTGCCGTCGCTACGGCCGAAAGGGCCGTCTGGCTGCTGGCTGCCACGCCCCTCTGCCTCTGCCTGCTCCGGCCGCACTGCCACCTCAAGCCGCTCGGCCTCCACAACCTCGCCAGGCAGCACCGCAGAGACACCCGGCCTGCCGCCCGCCACAGCCCGCCGACTGCTTTGCCCTCTCTGAAGCGCCAGCGGCTGTCAGCTGCGACCCTTCCGACCGTACGCAGCTTACGGCTTTGGTCTGACTGGAGGGGGTGGGGGTTGACATGGAAGTAGACTCGGGGTCTTCCAGGTCCCTTGTCTCGTGGGCTCAGCTTTCCAAGCTGTGCCTGTCCCTTAAGGTAGAACACCTGACCCCAGCCCAGACAGTCCTCAAGGACTACCAAGGCACCCGGATCCCCACCCTGGGCCAGTTGGTAGTGAGGGTGGACTATGGCTCTTTTCATGGGTCTTTGCCCATTTTAGTGGTGGCTAGTCCCCTGGCTACTATTATAGGTCTGGACTGGTTCGCAGCCTTAGGGCTGTCAGTCCAGGGGGTGCACAGCGTGCCGGCCAGCTTCCCTGTCATGGATGTGCTGAATGAGTTCAGCGATGTGTTTGACGGCTGGCTGGGCACGTATAGGGGTACCCCTGTTTCCCTAAATTTGGACCCTCAGGTTGCTCCCATTCGTCTCAAGGCCCGCAGGCTGCCATTCGCACTGAAGCCCAAGGTTGAGGCGGAGCTAGATCACTTAGTGGCACAGGGCATGCTCGAGCCTGTCGATCAGGCGAGATGGGAGACTCCAATAGTGGTCCCCATCAAGCCCGACGGGTCTGTCTGCATCTGCGCCGACAAGTCCACGATCAACCGGGGGCTTCAGGCGAATTCATATCCAGTTCCTGTGGTGCAGGACCTGCTCCACTCTTTGGGGCAGGGCTGCATTTTTACCAAGCTGGATATGGCGCAAGCCTATCAACAGCTCCCGGTGGATGACGCTGCTGCGGAGGCACAGACCATCATCACCCACCGAGGGGCTTTTCGCTGTCGCCGCCTTCAATTCGGCATTTCCGTTGCCCCGGGGATCTTCCAGAGCCTCATGGAGCGATTGCTCCACGGGCTCCCAGACGTGGTCCCATACTTTGATGATGTCCTGATAGCTGCTTCCAGCCTATCAGAACTCGCCAAAGTTCTAAGGAAGGTCTTCACCATTTTTCGGGGTGCGGGTTTAAAACTCAAGTGCTTCATGATTGATGCCCAGGGAATTCACCCCACCCCTTCTAAGGTCAAGGCCATTAGGAACGCCCCCACGCCTGCCTCCAAGGCGGAGTTGCAGGCATTCCTCAGCCTTTTAAATTTCTACGCGCCTTTTATTCCCCACAAGGCATCGCTAGCCGAGCCACTGCATAGGTTGCTCGACCGATCTGCGGCCTGGCGCTGGGGCAGCCGCGAAGCACATGTGTTTGTGGCTGTCAAAGCTATGCTGACGTCAGAGGCTGTCCTAGTGCAATACAATGACAGGCTCCCTCTGACGTTAGCATGCGATGCCTCCCCATACGGCCTGGGGGCTGTCCTGAGCCATGTCCTCCCCAATGGCTCGGAGGCCCCCATAGCTTCTTTATTCATGGACTATGTCTCCTCGGAGCGAAACTACAGCCAGATAGACAAGGAGGCTCTGGCTGTAGTGTCTGGAATCAAAAAGTTTCACCCATACCTCTATGGTCGGACCTTTTCGGTTGTCACAGACCACAAGCCACTCCTTGGGCTGCTGGCTTGTGACCTTCCAACCCCCCCCCCATCCTGTCTCCCAGGATGACCCGGTGGGCGGAATTCTTAACAGCGTACAATTATACACTGCTTTACCATCCTGGCAAGCAGCTGGGGCATGCAAATGCCCTGAGCCGTTGCCCCCTCCCCGAGATGGACCCAGAGCCGGTTCCGGCCCTGTCCGTCTCTGCTGTGGCAGATTCTGATCTGCCTCTGTCATCTTCAGATGTAGCTGCTCAGTCCCGGGCTGACCCTGTCCTCTCCCAGGTCTCCACCTGGGTGCTGCGAGGGTGGTCCTCGGGCAGCGTGGCCGAAGAGTTTCGGCCTTACAAGACACGTCAAATGGAGCTCTCGCTCCATTGTGGGTGCATGTGCTGGGGGGAGCGGGTCATCATTCCACCCCCCCTGCGATGCCAGGTGCTTCAGTCGCGCCATGCAAACCACCCTGGCATAGCTCGGATAAAGGCTTTAGCCCGGAGCTATGTCTAGTGGCCTTGCATGGATGCGGAAGTAGCCGCCTGGGTTGCTGCCTGTCCCGTGTGTCAATCCTCCCGCCCATCCCCTCCTGTGGCTCCCCTGAGGGACTGGGACATCCCTAGGAATCCCTGGTCCCGGGTACATGTGGATTTTGCAGGCCCCTTCCACAGCCAATCCTTCCTGGTGGTGGTGGATGCGTACTCCCGCTGGGTGGAGGTGGTCCTCATGGCCTCCACCACGGCAGAGAGCACTGTCAGGGCCCTGCGTCACTTTTTTGCAACGCACGGGTTGCCGGACACCCTGGTGTCTGACAATGGGCCTCAATTTCGCTCCACCACCTTCCAGGAATACCTGGCCTCGCAGGGGATCCGCCATGCGCCAGTGGCCCCTTACCACCCAGCCTCCAATGGCCGTGTGGAAAGGGCTGTCCGCTCAGCCAAGGAGGCCTTGGGCAGGGTGGATAGGGGTGACTGGCCAGCAAGTGTGGCTGCTTACCTCTTAGATCAGCATTCCACCCCTTGCGCAGCCACAGGGAAGAGCCCCACCGAGCTCTTGATAGGCCGCCGTCTGCGGACCACGTTGGACAGGCTGCACCCCCATTATAATGAGGTGTAGCTGAGCAACCTGGGGGTTTCCCCTCCCCACCTCTTCCAGGTGGGGGACCTAGTATTTGCCAAAAACTTTTTGGGGGATCCTCGGTGGGTCCCCGCCACTGTAATGGACCTAACTGGCCCCTGTTCTTACAGGGTCAGCCTCCCTGATGGAACTGAATGGCGGCACCACCTGGACCAACTAAGGCGCCACCTCCCTGCTCCGGCCTTCGCCACACCAGGCCGGTCCTACCCGCAGGCTGCAGTTGAGCCTCTTCCGTTGCTTCAAACAGGGGTGCCAAAGACATCGAGTGAGGCCTTCCCCTATTCAGGCCTCCCTAGCCTAGACGCCGCCTTCCGGCAAGCCCCAAGTCTGTCTCCAGCTGACACGCACTTGCGGGACTTCCCATCAGAAGCTCTGCCCTACCAAGCCACTGCCTCCCGGCAGCTACTGCATGCCTCCTCTCCGATCGCCGCGCCCCCTCGCCCGGACTCACCCGCTCCGCCGGCTCCGCCTCTACAGGAAGGCCGAAGTGACGTCACCTGGAGCTACACTCCCCGAAGGGAGGAGCTTCTACAGGAGCATCTTACCTCGCCGGGCTCTCCGTCGACACTGAGGCGTTGTGGGCGGATCCGGCGCCGCCCCGCCTACTTAGTGGATTACGCAGACACGACTGGCTGGAATTGGGTTGCTGGGTGTCCTGATTGGTTCCCTGCTTGACAGCTCTTGCTTAAATACTATTGTGAATAGTTCTGCTCTTTTTGCATGTGTTCAAGCCAAATAAACGGCTATTTGTTACTAACCTGTGTTGAACTCCCTCATTACGCAAACTTAACACTTCCTTCTAACTTGGTGGCCAAAGTATTTGAGTTTCATCTTCAGGATCTGGCCTTCTAAAGACCAGTCAGGGTTGATCTCCACTAGGACTGACAAGTTTGATTGCCTTGCAGCCCGAGGGTCTTGCAGGAGTCTTCTCCAACACCATTGTTCAAAGGCCTCAATTCTTTGGTGCTCAGACTGTCTTATGATCCAACTTTCACAGCCATACATTGCAATTAGGAAAACCATTGCCTTGACTATACACCCTTTTGATGGCAAGGTGATATCTCTGCTTTTTAGCATGCTGTCTAGATTTGCCTTAGCTTTCCTCCCCAGGAACAAGTGTTTTTTCATTTCTTGGCTGCAGTCCCCATCTGTGATGATCTTGGACCCCAGGAAAATAAAATATGTCACTACCTCCATTTCTTTCCCATCTCTTTGCCAGGAATTGAGAGGGCCATGATCTTGGTTTTCTTAATGTTGAGTTTCAAGCCAATGTTTGCATTCTCCTTCTCCACCCTCATCAAAATTTCCTAGTTTTGACAAGATAAAGTTATGGAAGGACAGAGATTTTTTTAAATTTATGTTATTATAAAAGAATTCCATGAGTATGATCAGCTCCTGTAAAGAAAAAACAATGATAGCTTTGAAGAAATTTTTCAACAATCATTAGAGAAGAGGAAGGGAGGAAGCCACTTACGATTGCCCCATCTTGATTCTTGATTCTTTTTTGTATAAAAGGGGGAAGAGAAAGAAACTCTAGCGGGGTTTCTGTTATTATAGTTTACAACAATAGTATTTTAGTATTCCCTGTGATGGCTATTTCCTGACCTGGTCTACCTGATTTTTCCAGGTGTTCATGCCTTACGTTAGTACTGGAGGCAGAGTTGGGCAACCCAATGTTTATGTGTAAAGGGAGGCTAGGGGAATCAAAGTTTGAGATATGAATTAGCAGAAAAACTGTCAACATTGTTGAAAGAAGCAGGGCTATGTACAAATGTCTCTCCTGAGAAATAGCTTCCTGCTGAAATCAAACCAGCTTCCCACGGACTCTGTTGAAATATATATTTTTTAAGTTTTGCAAAGTTTCTATCGTTGTCATACAGGAACTCTTATTCATTTCTCCATTTCTGCAGGCATATAACAGCAACAATATAGATCCAAGTCCCTGCAGATTGATGGAATGGATCAGGTACATAGTGAGTGGGTTTGAAGAGATAAGTTTTTTTGCCAAGAGGTTTCTGAATCAGCAAAAGGCAGCTTCTATAAAGCTCTGTTTATTGCACTATTATTAAAAAAATAAGTAGTTTGACTTTGACTTATGACCACAACTGAGCCCAAAATTTCTGTTGCTAAGTGAAACAATTGTTAAGTGAGTTTTGCCGCATTTTATGACTTTTCTTGCCAGAGTTGTTAAGTGAATCACTGAAGTTGTTAAGTTAGGACACTGTAGTTAAGTGAACCTGGCTTCTCCATTGACTTTGCTTGCCAGAAGGTCGCAAAAGGTGATCACCTGACCCAGGAATACTGCCACTGTTATAAATATAAATCAAGTGAATCAATTAATCAACAAAGTCTGGATTTTGTTCACATGTCAAATGTTCATTTATGCTATCAGTGTGAAAAATGGTCATTTTTTTTCAGTTCCAGTCACTAAACAAACTATTGTAAGCTTTATCACAGCAAGAACTTTTCTGTATCTGTATGAATCGAAGATTCCCTTGAAAAGTTAGTAGAAATTCACTGTTTGGACTAAGCCAAGAGCCTACAAACTTGGCAAATTTAAGATGTGTGGACTTCAATTCTCAGAATTCTTTGAATTCTAGGAGTTGAAGTTCATACATCTTAAAGCTGCCAAATTTGGAGATCCCTGGACTAAGTTATTCAAAGTGACTCAGCAGTTCCAAACAAGCAGGTATGAAACATCGACTGTGGAATGTGGGTTTCACCCCTGCTAGTTTCCTAGTGACAAGAAAATAATATTGTCCTTGTGAAAATCTGGTTCATGTCACAATATAGAAAATCATAATAGAAACAGAGGTTTAATAGAAATGATATTTAAGGATTTTATGCACAACTTCAATACTCAAGTGCACAGACGTCAAATTAAGCATAGATGTTTCTACTGCAATAAAGTAATGGTGGGGTTTTAGGATTGCCAAAGAACAAGCATGGTGAAGTTGTCACCAAGATTTTATGGGAAAATAGTAGCCTTCCTTATAAAGCAAAGGGACAATACTGCTATTCTGTTCTTGAGCATCCGTATTTTTTTAAATGTTCAAACATGTTTTAAAGTTATTTTCGAATGCTTTTAGGGCATATCTCATTATTATTATTATTATCACTATTAGCATTATATACAGGAGTTTCATATTTGAGAAAAACAACTGATGGATATTTTATGAACTACCGCCAGAGTTCCTGGAAGTAAAAAAGGGTTTTTCATGCTGGTTACTTTTGATCTTCTGCCTGGATTACAGTAGATCAGAAAAGATGACAAACTCTTATGCTATAATAGCCTTGAGATTGGCAAATTTAACTTTTGAGCTTGGACAAATCAGAGCAAAGGTATGTTTAACTTCTTCAGTTGTTTTACACTGCTTTTACAGCACTCACTTTGGTTAAACGTCTGACCGATACAAGCAAAAATGAAAGCAACAAAATGTTCATATATAGGAGTATGATCTTTTCTCAATTTATTTGCAAGTGCTCTGTGAGAAGTTACTTTAGTTGATGGAGGTAAAAGTAAAGGCTATATAGGTACAGGTAAAAGTTCCCCTGCACACGTGTGTTAGTCCTTTCAGGCTCTAGGGACGATGCTCATCTCTGTTTCTAAGCTGATGAGCCAGCACTGTCCAAAGACGTCTCTGTAGTCACGTGGCCAGCATGACTAAACACTAAAGGCACACAGAGTGCTGTTACCATCCCACCAAAGTGGTCCCTATTTTTCTACTTGCATTTTTACATGCTTCTGAACTGCTAGCTTGGCAGAAGCTGGGACAAGTAACAGGAGCTCACTCCATTATGTGACACTAGGTATTCGAACCACTGAACTGCCGACCTTCTGATCAACAAGCTCAGCATCTTAGCCACTGAGCCACTGTGTCCCTCAAAGCTATATATCTGTACAGAAATGCAGATTTAATATTTGAGGATTGACCTCCCATATCCTTTTCTTCTTTTCAGAGCAAGTTACTCATGCCTATGCTGTTAGTGATTCATTCTACAATTATTCAATTGCAGTCATCTATTTCTATTGTTATTATGTCATTGTTGCATTCTTGTTTAAGTCCTATTCTTGGTACATTCCAGATGTTCCATAGGGACAGTTCATTGGCAAAAATATATTACATCAGATAAATGTTGAGAAACTGGTTTCTATGGGAGTGGTAAAAAGTCATATATAATCAGTATGATTTCCTCATGAGCTTATAGTGAAGAGGCTGCCTGCTCTATTTGTTGATTTTAAAAAAGGTATGTAAAATTTCAGATTGTCAATTTCGCTTTTGTTATTCTAGTTACGCCAATATACTATTTTATTTTACATTATGGGGGTGATGACAACAAAAGATATGCTTTATAGATGCTTATACCTACATTCATAACCATGACTCCAAATTAATCCTGTGTATATTTATTTAGATATCTAAACTGGGTCAATCGGACTCATTTCCAAGGAAGTTTCTTATTAGGCTGCCATGAAAATCAGATCACAAATTGTGCAGTTGTAACTGGGGTTTAATATAGTTACTATAGTTATTATTTATTAATAATGCCCCAATAAGTTGACTCTGAATGGCTTACAGATCATAAAAAGATAAATAAAATAGCAGATCATCTTTTTTTAAAAAACTATGCAAATCAAAACTTTAAAAATTTAAGAAAAAATAGTATAATGACGATATTTTCTTACCTGATGAACCATCTTCAGCAGTGAGTGCCCTCCTTTCAGGGCTTCAATGCAGCCAGCAAAATTAGGTTTTAATGAGCCAAAAGGATGGGAGCAGTTCTCACCTCCAGTGGTAGAATGTTTCACAGGCCACAGTGGAAAAGGTTCTTCTCCTTGACTCCTACTGGATGGGGTCCATAGCAGGCTTCTTTTGGTGACATAAATGGGCCGGGCTAGAGCTATTCAGGTGAGATGGCTTCTCTTTAGCAGTTAGCTTATGAAGGTCTGTGTATCAGTCAACTTAAAGGTAGTTTGTGAAAAGTTGAGAAGAGTATACAATAGGCATTTAGTTGGCATAGCAGGATGGAGCTAAACTATGAATTAGTGAAACTAATTAGTAAAGACTATGGAGCAGATAAAAGGCAAGATTGGACTTGACAGTTTCTTGTGAATTAGAGAGGTAAATCATAGCAGAAGGAGTCAGCCAAAAGACAAAGCATGCCAACCAATCCAGAAGCACAACTCTCATGTATCAATGTTACAACGAATGATTCATCTGAAACCTGGAGCAAGTTTCTATTGTCTCAGTAAATATTTGACAGTTTGATAAATGTTATCATAATTATAATCAGTAGGCTGAAAGGGACAAATGTTTAAATGTATACCTGACTGGATACATACATGTTATTTTAATATTATTTTTTATTATTAAATTTATACATCATCAATATCACTGTTTGGGGTGTGTGAGAGTATTGTATTAAGCTCACCCTCCATAGGCTCCGGAGGCTTTCCTAAAGCCTGGGGAGGGTGAAAACAGCCTTCCCTACCTCCCCCCAAAGCCCTCTGGAAGGCAGAAATGGGTCATTTCTGAACTTCCAGTTGGGGAGGGTGAAAAATAGGCCCAATGGCCCAACCAGAAGTTTGGAAATGAACTTCCGGTTAACCTGTTGGTCTTGTTCTTTCACCTTCCCCAGGCTCCAGAGGCTTTCCTGAAGCCTGGGGAGGGCGAAAAACGGCCCAACGGCCCAACTAGAAGTTCAGGGATGAACTTCCAGTTGGCTCATTAGGCCTGTTTTTCACCCTCTGTAGGCTCTGGAGACTTTTCTGCAGCCTGGGGAAGGCGAAAACAGTCTCTCCCGGCCCTCCAAAGGCCAAAAATAAGCTGGCCAGCACACACATGTGTGCCGGAAGTAAGGGGTGCTGTGCCAGCATATATGGCTCCATGTGCCACCTGTGGCACGTGTGCCATAGGTTCACTATCACAGTTCTAGAGTCTCAACATATTTTTTACACTGTGGCAACCTATGCTGAATGCAATATTCAGTGTGGCCTTACCAAGGCATTATAAAGTGGCATTAACTCTTCACGTGATCTTGATTCTATCCCTCTGTTTATGCAGCTTAGCACTCTGTTGGCTTTTTTGGCAGCTGCTGCACATTGCTGGCTCATATTTAAATGGTTGTCCACTAGGACTCCAAAATCCCTCTCACTATTGAGCAAGGTACCACATATACTGTGCCTATGCATTTTGTTTTTCTTGCCTAAATGTAGAACATTACTTTTTTGCCATTGAATTTCATTTTGTTAGAGAGCTCCCAATGGTCAAGTTTGTCAAGATCCTTCTGTATCTTAAGCCTATTTTCAGGAGTGTTGGCTATTCCTGCCAGCTTGGTGTCATCTCAAATTTGATGAGTTCCCCATTTATTCCCTCATCTAAAACATTGATGAAGATGTTGAAGAGTACTGGGCCTAAAACAGAGGGTGCTCCACTGAATACTTCCTTCCATGTAGATGCAGTTCCATTGAAGACTACACATTGAGTGCAGTTCGTCAGCCAGTTATGAATCCATCTGGTGGTGATGCTGTCTAACCACATTCTTCTACTTTATCTTGTAGTAGGCAATGGTCTACCTTATCAAATGCCTTACTGAAATCCAAGTAAACTATATCGACGGCATTCCTCTGGTCCACTAATTTTTGTCACTTTGTCCAAGAATGCTTTGTCAATTTGTCAAAGAAAGTGTTGTGGGCTCCCATGGTGGCCCAAGCACTTTGCCAGTGAAAATGAGCTCCTGAGCTCCATTTTTGGCTGCGACAGCCTCCTGCAACCATCTGCCAGCAAAAACAGAGCTCTCCATTTTTGTTAGCAGAGGGTTGCAGGAGGCCGTCACAGCTGAAAATGAAGCTTGCGAGTGCCACACGCAGCTCTCTAGAGATCTGTTTTTACTGGCAGAGGCACTGCAGGTTCTTTGCTGTTTCCAGGACAGCCCTATGGGTCCCAAATTCGCATCCCAAATTCGGCCCACGGGCCTTGAGTTTGACACCCCTGCCTTAGACCATTAATCTGTATCTCAAAGTTGGTATGTATCATTCAATATAGGCATGGATGTGCGGTCCCTGAGACTCAAACTCACTAATGGGAACTTTTCTATAGCTGCCTTCCCTATTCCCCTAACAATATATGGGCAGAGAGTTGAAAAAGGATCTTGATGGAAATTTGCCAAGCTAGGGCAGTGATCAAGTGGCTAGGCAATTGGTTCTTGTGGATCCAGAGACAAGGAGCTCCAGTAAATAAAGAGATTTTGCACTTTATTATTAGCTAAAGCAAACAGAATGAAAAGCATATATACCAAGTTGATACTGAATTTTTTATAAGCTGTCAGGAGCACCTTAATAATGACAGCAGGGATACCCAAGGGAGGCCAATGTTCCACACATCTAGTGCTAGGTTCTGTGAAAAAGCTCCCAAGAAACAACAACCATCAAGTTTTTATCAAAACCTGACACCATGACTTCATAGCCCTCTTATGATATGAAGACTGCAAGACTTGAGTGGGATAGGAATCAAAAATCTGAAATTTTCACAGTAAGAAAAGCTTTGATGCTTCATGAAGATTCCCATCCCCACCCCTCTCCCTTATTCAGGAAATTAGTAAAAACAAACAAACAAGCAGACTAGCTCAAAATGAATTCTAAACTTCTACTAATTTGTAGAAGGAAAATACATCACTAAACTCCTCCAAATAACAATGGTCTTCCACCTTGCCATCATAGCAAACTCTGGGGCCAAGGAAACAAGAGGTAAAGTGTCCTTTAAGTCCAGAAAAATATTTGCTTATGGCTCAAACATCTTCCTAATTCATTAAACTATAAAAAGGGGAATTCTTGTGGAATTGATTTCTTGGCCTGGTCTACCTAGTGAGGCTGACATTAAGCAATTGGTAAACAATATGGCATCCAAGGACAACAATGAGATTGTTGAAAGTAATATCCTTCTGGGTTCAGTTCCAAGTGGGGAAAAAGGCACTGGAAACGTGGAGGCTGCTTAGAAAGATGGTTTAATGGTGGACAGGACCTCATGGCTTGAGGTCCTGGGGAAAAGGGTGATCACATGCTTCCAGGTGTTGGGTGAAGAAGAAGAAAGAGAAAGGAGGGGCTTGCAGGGTTTTTTATAACCTGTTTGGCTCCACCTATCTGCTTCCTGTTCCTGTGTAAGGAATGTATTCTGATTGGTTGTCAGGCTCCCATGGGGCAATGCAGAGGCAACTCTCTAGGCTGTGTTTTGAATCCAGATTTGGTTGAGTTCTCAGATGCCATGTGGTGAGTGGGTAAAGGCTAATCATGCCTTAATCCCATCACCCTGGAGCTGAAGGGGAGAACTCTTTATTAGGTAAAGGAACTAGCTTGGGCATCTTAATGGCCCATTGACAAAGGGGGTGGGCAGATAGCTGCAGGGAGCTACTTTGTCTTTAAAACATGTTTCTTCCTTTTCACATCCAGGGAAATATAATATTCTGCGTTTTCAATATTTCCTAGAATATTTCATCTTTCTAGGAGAGGGATGGGTTTTAACTTCCTACAAGACATAAGGAGAAATAATTGCCTCCACCTCTCCTGACAACCATTTGTGAGGGCCTGCTTTAAAAAATTGAAATTTGCTGAGTTTTTTTCCAAATAATTTTTATTTAGGACTGTAAATGGAAAGAATAAAAGTTCTTTCTTTTTCCTTTCGATGGTCTTTTCTCTGCCCCTTTTCTCTGTTCGTCTTGTTCTAGTGTTTAATTAGACTTATCTATCCATCTGTCCACCACTAGCATCTTATTTTTCGATAACCATTGAAGTAAGCTTTCCCCAAATTTCATTCAGCCTGGATGGTTCTTTTTCCTTTTGATTTTACCAACCTGCAGTTTGCAAATAATTCCGGCAGCTAATTATAACCAGTTGGAAGACAGGAGGGATTGTTGCCCAATCCAACAACTGAGGATACACACATTTCCTATCCTTACTAGTGCAGAAGATGGAGAAGGGGAGAAAAACTCCTTGCTTCCCAAGGCTGCAGAAGGTTTGGGCTGCTTGCCAAGTGCCATCTAAATACTGCCTAGTTGTCACCCATTTGCACATCAGAGGCTTCTCCAGCAATGAATGTAAAGAATAATTCTCTAGTGGTAGAGTTCAATCAATGCCCCCAAACCATGCAGCTGTCGAGATAAATTTGTGGACCAAATATATATTTTCCAGAAATTTTGTTTTCATGCCTATTTATCAGACGTTTCCAGTGTTTCCTCATAGGGCTTGAGTCTATATATAGACCTGAATGCATTTTTCTTGTTTATATATACTAGGTTTAAATGGAGATGGAAGCACTAAGTGCAGCAAACACTAACTTTGCTGTTGATATTTTCAAACATTTATGCAAGACTCAAACGGACACAAATGTATTGTTTTCACCATTGAGTATTTCATCAGTTATGGCCATTCTCTACCTTGGTGCTAAAGGCCACACTGCACAGCAGATAGCAAAGGTAAGTTTGGACTTAATCATAACTGAAAGGTTTGACTGTGTAATCTGTTGTTGCCCAAAGTGATACCCTGCAGATTGTGTTTGGATACCAATAACTATCATTTCCAGACAGCATTTTGATTGGTACGTCTAGATTTATAGATCCAATGCATCTGGAAACTACTAATTGGGGAATACAGATGTATGGAGGGTTCTCATTATTCATTGTAGGAAGGAGAGTTCAGATGAGGTGGATAACTCTCATCCAGGGTTAGAAGTCTGTTCTTTTGTGCCAATTTAATCCAAGAGTAATTTTTTCTGCCCGGTATGTTTTGCAAAACTGAGTCATATTGGATTGATGAAATTGTAACAGCAGGTTTGAACCTTTTAAGCACCAGGGACCAGTTCCATGGAGAGAGGTTTTTCTGCAAACCACAGGGTGCATGGTTTCACATGCTGCCTGCATCCCACAGATGGGGCTATGCTTGTTTGTGCAGCCTGGTTTCTGGCATGCTGTGACCAGGTGCTGATCCATGGACTAGGGACTGGGGACTCCTGATCTATAATAATAATCACTGAAGTCTTTTGGACTTCTACCTTGGTATGAATAACATCTCCTTTTTATATAGGAAGGATAACAGAAGACATATCCAAATTAAGGAATATGACCTAATATGATCATTGTTTTAAACTGGTTTACAAGTTGTGGATGTGAGAATGTGTAATTTTATACAGTCAATATAATGGTGTTATGTGTTCATAATGTCTGTCATTGTAGGTCTCTCATTTTAATAAAGCTGAAGGAACTGAGACCGCCTATCCTATGAGGCACCCACGGGTATATTCCAAAATGGAAGAGCTTTTGAAAAACCCATGCATCTCACTTACAAAGGTGATTTCTTAAAAATAATTCCTAACTGAATTTTGAGATTGAATAAGCATTTATTCGAAGCTAGGCTAAAAATACCTGACAACCAACTTGCCTTATTTTCATTAAATTTGTATTTGCATTTATTAGTTTGTCAAACATGTACAAGATATCAGGTATAAATATAAACATGGATATAAACAAAGGAAATGAATGCAAATAGATGGGGACAGTAGAACAGGAATGTTAGGCATGCTGGTGCGCTTATGCACGCCCCCTTTACAGTCCACTTAGGAATTGGGTAAGGTCCACGGTAGACAGTTTAAAGTTGAAGCTGTGAGGGTTAGAGGATGTAACAATGGAGTCAGATAGAGCAGGGGTCTCCAACCTTTGCAACTTTAAGTCTGAAGGACTTCAGCTCCCAAAACTGGCTGGAGAAGTCTAGGAGCTGAAGTCCTTCAGACCTAAAGTTGCAAAGGTTGGAGACCCCTGAGATAGAGCATTCCAGGCATTGTTGCTAAATTTTCATATTTTCTGCAATCTAGTTTGGGGTGGTTTATTTTGAGTTTGTATAGATTGTTTGCCCATGTATTATTGAGGCTGAAGCTGAATAAGTTGTTGACAAGTTGTTGATAAATGCTCACTTCATAATAATTGAAAAGCATGAGGTATTGTTTATACCATTTGCACTGACTTCTTAAAACAATCAGTAATTGCTCCAAATGTTCCAACTGGAAACCATACAATTAAAAGATCAAGTCACAAAGATTTAGAAATAAATTTACAGTAACATGCAGGATATAAATACCCTACAATAAAATGCCTCCCCCCCCCAGCTCATTAATACATTTCTTTGTTTTTTCTTTCTTTTAGCCTTCCCCTGAAATACAAAGTAATATCCATTCAAGATTCCAAGCCTTAAATCAAGAAATCAACAAACCCACAAAAAATACTTTGCTAAGTAGTATCAATCAAATATACGGGGATAAATCAGTGTCTTTTCAAAGAGTAAGTGTCACTTAGTTTTAGTAGTGAGAATGTATTATGCTAATAATTATGTATTGTTAAATTTGGGCTCTGGGGCTAAACATATAGCTATCTTCTATTAAAATTACATTTTACCTATAAGGACTTCTCAGAATCGATGAAGAAATATTATAAAGTTGAGCCACAAACAGTAAACTTTCAAGAAACTACAGACGATGCAAGGAAGGAGATCAATGCATGGGTTGAACAGCAGACAGCAGGTAAAGTCCAAATAATTGGCCAGGCATTTATAAAGAAGTTGGCTTCCCTTATCCTTTTTTTCTGCATTTTACAACATGTAAGCATTATCATTTGATAGATTTCTACTCAATACAACGGGTTTACAATATGAAGAAGCAAGCGCAAAGTGGAACTGGTATAAAAGGTGCATTAGGTTACAATTTGCTTGGGGAATTGGACAGAGGGAATATATAAAATGCTTCCTGGAAAATAAAGATTATGAGGAAGGATTTTGATAATACTAATTTGCTTCCATCCGCAAAGGAGCCAATAATCTTAAGTGTAAAAGTGCCACATGAGAAAACTAAGTGAAGTTGTTTTAAAGCAGGATTTTAGTCAGCAATAAGTGCTACAATTGGAACAATGAAAGTCTGTATGTGAAGAAATAAGGTCATAAAAATATCATAAGCACTGCCACACTTAAAAGATAAAATTGGATTTCTTAAGTGATTATTTTAGCTTATATTTCCACCTTTATATTTTGCCATGTGAATAAAGATGCAGAAACATTATTTTTCTCATTCCTTCCATGATAAGGTAAAATCCTCAACCTGTTGAATGAGGGCTCCATAAATCCCCTCACCCGGCTGATCATGGTGAATGTACTCTACTTCAAAGGCAGCTGGTTAAACACCTTTAAGAAAGAGGACACCATAGAACAACCTTTCAGGTTGAACAAGGTAAATCATACATTTTGTATGAAACAAAGTAAGGCTTTGACGATTACAGTATCTCCAAGTGAATGATCAGTGCACTAGGCATTAAAAGCATTAGGAGGCATTGTGTGACACATCAAGAGATGTAAGTCCAAAAGTAAGTGGGACCAAGAGATATTTAGGCAATATTCCAAACATTGCCAAAAAACACTATGAGCCATGGTGGCACAGTGGTTAGAATGCAATACTGCAGGCTAACTGTGCATTCCACTGCCAGGAGTACGATCCTGATTGGCTCAAGGTTGACTCAGACGTTCATCCTTCTGAGGTTGGTGAAATGAGGGTCCAGATTGTTGCGGGAAATATGCTGACTCTGTAAACCACTGAGAGATTTCTGAAAACCACTACAGAGCAGTGTATAAGCCTAAGTGCTATTGCCATTGCTAAATGTTTTGGCTCCATTCACTCTGAAAGCTGTAAAATTGTTGGAGGTCAGCATGCAAATCTCATTCATAACAAAATATCTCTACCTCTTTTCAGAGCACAAGTAGGCCGATAAAGATGATGTTCCAGCATGACAAATTTAACTGGAAGTATATAGATGAATTACAGACCCAGATTCTTGAACTCCAGTACATCGGGAATGATTTCAGCATGTTTATACTGCTTCCTGATGACATCAATGATGACAGCACTGGCTTGGAAATGGTAAACTGCTTATATTAAAGGGAAACTATGTTTTGAGATTTTTATCCTAGATGTTTACTGTGTTGTCTTTAATGCTTCCTTTTGACCTGTTTTGTATCAGAAATCACCGAATTATTTAAAATTTATGACAGATTTAGTCAGATATTAGATTTGTATTTAAACAGAAAATGACCCGTAATCATTTGGAGGAGGAAATTATTATCAGTTATTTTACAAATGAAATCATACAGCATAAAAAAGAGAAAAGAAAAAAAAATCTAATTCATCAAAAGTCAAGATCCTTAGTTGAAAAGAAAAGTATTCTGTCTTTTGAGCATTTTTGAGTACATTTATCCTATCTAAATGTAATAAGTCGCTGATTTATTATATATGGATGCTACATAAGGCCTTCAATAAATGTCATATAAGTAGTTTCAGAATCCATGTGTTATCACAGAATGGGATAAAGAGACTACAATCCTATTCACTCTTCTAAGCAATCTGGGTGACCTTGGATAGTTTACACTGTAGAGCATTTATAAGTGAGAAGCTTGTTATAGGATAACACATACATACATACATATATACATATATATATATATATATGTATGATGAGAGCTAATAAGCTAGAAATAGATCTATCTTGGTCTTTCAAATTTAAATTTATTGATCAGCTCATAAAACTAACATATCTTAAATTCAATGGTTTGTAACCTGCATTAGTCTTGCTCACTTGATTTATAGATACGCTGGGTATTTATAATCAAGTTTCATTCTTTAAAGCCCCATTTTTTTCTGCTGCCACAGTAACTTTGCTGATAATATTTGAAACGCTTGGATTTTACTCTAAATGCTAACAGGATTTATTCTGCATAGCTTAAGGTAGGGCTGTCAAACTCACGTTGTCAGGGCAGCATCATCTGATGTATCGGGACTTTTTTCCTCTTCACTAAACCAGGCATGGGCGTGGCCAGAATGTGGCGCATCTGGCCCATGGGCCAGGCGTTTTGTCAGCCATGGTTTAAGGGATTTGTACTTCAGCATAAACAGAAAGCTTCCATTATTTAGCATGCAACTACGGAGTGAGGCCTTTTCCTAAGTGATAACTATCTGATTTTCTTTGTGTATCTTTCTCGAAATTATTCTAGTTGGAAAACAAATTAACTTATGAAGCCTTCTCCAAGTGGACAAGCCCAAACGAAATGGAAGAAGTTGAAGCCAATGTTCATCTGCCTAAAATGCAATTAAATATCCACTACGAACTGAAATCATTGCTGACCAACATGGGAATAACAGATGCCTTCAACCCAGAAAAGGCTGATTTCACTGGGATGTCTGCAGAAAGCAACCTGAGTGTATCCCAGATTTTTCATCAGTGCTTTGTTGACATCAATGAAGAAGGGACAGAAGCAGCTGCTTCAGCTGCTGGTACCATAGATGGCCGAAGTGACCAAGGTGCAATTTTATTTGCAGCTGATCACCCCTTCCTGTTTCTCATCCGGCACAACAAAACTAAAAACATCCTCTTTTGGGGACGGTTCTGCTCCCCTTGAGAGATTTCAACCCAAGGTTAGCAAATAGAAAGGAAGTTACAGCAGAAGCAATGAGCAAAACCCAGATGATATGTTGTCAACTATGTCTAAATATGGGGGAGGGGGTTGTTTTCCGGCATCTTTAGAAACTGTAGCATATGGTTTTTACTGATATTTCAGAAAAAAGTCAAGTCATGTTTACTGCTCCTGCTAAGGAAACATAGGAAACCGCAAGCAACAGTTTGTTTTTATTATGTCATTTTGAAAACAGAATTTTAAGTTAAACGAAAGATCTAATTTGATGCCATTATTTTCTCTAATGGACTTTTTTGTAGAGATGTATGGAAGTATGATGAGAAAAATAATAAAATTAATTTCACACAATCCAGCATACAAAAAAGAATGATCTTTCATAGTCACTAAAGTGCAAACAACAGCTTGCAACCTGTCAAGGTAGTCCTTGACTTATGGCAATTTATTTAGTGACCATTCAAAGTTGCGATGACACTAGTAACTTATGGGCTTTTTTTTCACGCTTACAATGTTACAGCCTCTCCATGATCATGTGATCAGATGCTGGGCAACTGACTCATATTTATGACACGTGCAGTGTCTCGGAGTCATGTGATCCCCTTTTGCGACCTTCTGATAAGCAAAGACAAATGGGGAAACCAGATTCACTTAATAACCGTGTGACTAACTTAACAACTGCAGTGATTTACTTAATAATTGTGGCAAGAAAGGTTGTATTTTTATTTATTTTTTTATTTTTTTAGAATTTGTACCCCGCCCTTCTCCTTGTTAGGACTCAGGGCACCGAACAGGCATTATTAAAAACCATAACAAAACAATATATACTATTAAAAACATATTAAATTAAATTAAAACCCGTGCTAAAAACCCTAAAAAATTAAAATTTATAAATAGAGTCAGAAACGGGGGGCTACGCTAGGCCGGCTTGTTGGAATAGGTACGTCTTAAGACGTTGACAGAAGAGGCGGAGGTCCGAGGTACTGCGAAGGTCGGGGGGTAGGTCGTTCCAGAGGGCCGGGCCCGCCACAGAGAAGGCCCTCCCCCTGGGTGTCACCAACTGGCATTGCCCGGCCGATGGTACCCGGAGAAGGCCCTCTCTGTGGGAGCAGCTCGGACGAAGGGATGTATGGGGCAGAAGGCGGTCTCATATATAGCTAGGCCCCGAGCCATGGAGCGATTTGAAGATGGTCGTCAACACCTTGAAGCGCACTCGAAAGGCCAAATGGACAAAATGGACAATGGACAAAACTCATGTAACAAAATGTTTCATTTAGCAACAGAAATTTTGGACTCAAGTGGGGTCGTAAGTCGAGGACTAGCTGTAGTTTCTGAAAAGGTTGCGATACGGCTGCCTCTCTTCCTCTCTTTAGGTTTCTTGAATGCTAACCCTTGGAATATATAGTTGCAGTATGCTAGACAAAGGATTAATAAATGTTCTTCCTGCACCAACTCAGAAAGCTCAAAACTGTCCAAGGAGCTGCTGATTCAGTTCTATAGAGGAATTATTGAGTCTGTCATCTTCACCTCTATAACTCTCTGGTTTTGCTCTGCAATCAAACAAGACAGACATGGACTTCAATGAATAATTAGAACTGCAAAAAAAAAAACTAATTGCTACCAACCTGCCTTCCATCGAGGACCTGTATACTGCAGGAGTCAAAAAGACAACTGTGAAAACATCTACAGACCCCTCACATCCTGGACATAAATTGTTTCAACACCTACCTTCAAAACGATGCTACAGGGCACTGCACACCAGAACAACTAGACACAAGGACAGTTCCCCCCCCCCCCAAATGCCATCATTCTGCTAAACAACTAATTCCCACAACGCTGTCAAATCATTTATTAAGACTGTATTACTATTTTTCTCATGCTTCCTAGTACTTATCTCTTCCCACTTATGGCTATACGTTGCTTCTGTCTTTACATATTGTTTTATGATTTCCTAGTATGACTTGATTGCTTGCTGTTTGCTCCACAGGCGTACATTTGCTCCACTGCCTTTAAAAATGAACTTCTTTGTGCTTCATGTCCAACTCAACCAACTTCGCAGCTTAATATAATTGCAATGTTTCTGTACAGCATTTCTGTAAATTATTGGTTACTTCAGTTGGAAGGAATGAAACATAAGAAACAGCTTATTGTATTTTTCAGAGTATAAGATGCACCTTCCCCCCTAAAAGAGGGTGAAAATTTAGGTGGTCTTACTTATACACTGAATGTAGCCCCACCCACCCACAGGCCCCAACCCTTTATCCTCTGCTTCCCAGCAATTTACCTCCTTGCAGCAAATGGGGGCTTGTGGAAGCTGCAATAGGCTATAGCAATCCCTGCAGCCTAAAACAGCTGATGATCAGGAGAAATTGAATGTGAAACTTGCTCTTTGCTCCAGGAGGCAAAATGCTGGCAGGCAGAGGCAGATTTTTTTTTCTTGTGCTAATCAGGCTGTTTGCTGCAAGGAGGTAAGTCAATAACTATAAATGCCTATAGAATGTTCAAATCATTAGACTTATTTTTTTAAAGACTGCTTTATTCTTCTTGTAGACAACTTAACAAAATGAAGACGCTTTTTTAAAATAAATGCTTGATTTGAAGAGGCCCAGTGCTATTGTATCTTATTTTAAATAGCAGAGAATAACTATAGTTCCAGAAAGCACATCAATTTAAACAGAAACTGCACAAGTATAGTCTGAAATGAAACACTACAAACGGTGTATATTGTCTGTGCTGTTTGTGGCAAGAAGGCAAATTGCTAGGAGGCAGAGATTTTTTCCTTGTTTTCCTCCCCAAAAGCTAGGAGCGTCTTATACTTCAGAGTGTCTTATACTCTGGAAAATACAGTAAGTGTTGTATCTTATGATTCTTGATGATTATATTATATTTTTTCTTTATGTAAACTGAGAGCATATACACCAAAGACAAATCCTGGTGTGTCCAATCCATCTATCTATCTATCTATCTATCTATCTATCTATCTATCTATCTATCTATCTATCTATCTATCTATCTATCTATCTATCTATCTATCTATCGCATCGGGTTTCAGATTTGTCTTATTACTGATTGGAATTGATTTTGCATCATAAGCTTTAATTGTATCTCCCTGAACCTGAAGTAAATTTGAACTCAATTTTGAAACTTGAACTTACACATCTAAAAAGCAACTCAAAACGATTAGGAAAAGAAAACTTTCACAACATCAAAGCATATAACGACAACAACACTCATTTTTCATTACCAGCAGATATTGTGTCATTGTAGAGGAAATTGTCAACAAGCATTTTTAATGAGAACAGAATGGCAGTCATACAAAAAGAATCCTACATGAGTGTGGTGTGATGGGATCTGAACTTTAGAATAGCAAGGATCTGAGGAAGACTGGTAACAATAATATATAATATATACACAACTTTTATAGAGAGTGAAAAACTATTGCAAGACCCTCTTGCACATGATCTTAGCATGCTGATCTTATGCCCCACCTGAAAGTTATCTTGAAGAGTTGTATTGCAGAGTGGGATTGATGGCATATAAATTCAATTAATTAATTACAAAATTAATTAATTAATCTGCTCGACTATTTTTATAAATGTGGGGTGCATGTACGGGGGGGCACAGGTGTGTGTGTATGTGAGCACATGCTCGTAAAGTTGGAAGGTCTGAATGAACTTTTTTTAAACTGGTAGTCACATGGTCTTTTTTTGTTAGTTGCTCTGGAATAGGGTGGGAGTGAGGACTGCATTATAATGCAAAATGCTCACTTCCACCTCATCTCAGACCAAAGATAATGCAAAATGCTTACTTCTACCCACCATTCCCTCACTAATCCACTTTCTAGCTCTGTCGATCTGTGTGCAAGGCAACAAAAGTAGACCACGTGACTACCAGTTTTAAAAAAGTTCAGTCAGATTTCCAACTTCTTGGGGGGGGAAAAGATCTTCAAAGTGGGGAAGGTCTAATTGAACTGACTGATCAGCCTCTCAGTTGATTGAGGCAGCCATACCATTGCTGCCTCCCAGCTGATCAACATGACTCCCAGTCAGGCCCCTGCAGCCTCCCCACCTGGAATGGCACCCCCTGCTGGGTGGGGCTGATTGGGGACAGCCAGTGGTGGGAAAAACTGGTTCACTGAACTACACAAAAAATTAACCACAGGTTCAGTCGAAACAGTAGGATCCAGCTGAATCCCACCACCGAGCATGTGTCCTCCATCAGAAATATTCAAATGGTATTAACCAGTGAAAGAACTCACTCCAAACCCAATATGTTTGAAAGTGATGATCTATCTTTCTAAGCTGCTCCTCTCTTGGATGAGATGCCCTCTTTGCTTGTGTATATAAATAAAGAGTAGTTCACCTTTCTGGCTTAGGTTCTGTTTGTGCCAGGCATACCATGCTAATGGATCTGCTGGCACTTATGGCTAATATGTGCACGTGCTGTTACTTGTGTACATGCTGCTGAGAATGTAACTGAGAATGTAAAGACTAACACTGTCTCTGTACGAAGGAGTTGAACTTTAGCCAAAATGAAATCTTCTGTGTTCCAGGGACAGATCTCTGAAATCAATCAATCCCGTAGCACTTACTTTCTATTCCATCTTTTAAATGCTAGCTAATTGATTTTGGTACACCCATATTCAGTGAACAACCTACTGCATATAAGTATTGTATTTTTAGAGCTGGCTTCTGCACCACTCAGCCTGGTGACCAGTTGTCTCTTACATTCATTGCTTCTAAAATGTTCAAGCAAATAGTGGGTTCATTTAATCAATGAGATCTAGTGAGAGGGTGTCTTGGTGTGGCAATAACTGATTCAGCCTAAAGAGAGAAAGGTACAATTGATCTTGAAATAATCTTTGCACATAGACATCATTTGTCCATATGCAAATATCTAAATTGCTTTGGGCTTCCATTCTATCAAGAAACATGCTATAGGAACTGATGTAAAGCACTTACACAAATAGTTTGGTTTTTTTTTTTTAGAAAAATGTATTAGGATTAAATGTATGATTAAGAAGAGAAAAAGGTTACTCACCATCTGACTTGCCACAGACCCTCTCATTGTGTCTTCAGACTTCTAGTTTCGATTCTTCAAAGCAATGAGACCCATGTTCTGAGCTTTTCATTTCATTTTTCATTTTATTAAATTTATATACCACGCCACTCTCCCAGAAGGGACTCGGGGCGGTGCACAGGGATACGCATATAAACAAGTACAAATAATAAATATGTCATAAATACTCTAAAAACTTATTAAATTAACCCAAACCTGTGCTAAAACCAATTTAAAACCCCATTGTTAAAACCTAATTCAGATTAAACCAGTCAGTAACATAGTCTCGGAAGTTAAGCCAGGCCAGCTAAATGAAAAAAGTGTGTTTTTAATTGTTGACGGAAGAGGCAGAGGTCTGTGATGTTCCTGAGATCGGGGGGGGGGGGGGGTGTAGATCGTTCCAGAGGGCAGGGCCCGCCACAGAGAAGGCCCTTCCCCTAGGCGTCACGAGCCGGCATTGCCTGGCCTTAGGCACCCGGAGTAGACCCTCTCTGTGGGAGCGGATCGGTCGGAGGGATGTATGAGCTTCTAAATCATGGATGTCAAATGCCTGGCGTCACATTGCTGTCAAGTGATGTTTCGTGACATTTTTTCCCTTCATGGAGCTGGGGTCGGTGTGGCCTGTGCGTGGTGCGGGCCACCAATTTTACACCCCTGCTCTCCATGTTATGCAGGAAACTAGAGGAGGAAGAAGCATAACGTACATTTGGTACCTTGAGTTATTTATAAAAATAATAAAGGCAGAATAAAAATAATAAAATAATATACCCTAGTAGAGTCTAATTTCTGGAAGGGAAGATCTATTTAGCTTTCTTGACATAATGTACAAATGCTTCAACCCGCCTTCTTCCAGGAATCTTTTTTCTCTTATCTCAATCTATTCCTGCGATTTCCCAATGGTCTCCATCCAGGTGTTGTGACTCACTAGCACCCAGCAAATTCGGACAGTGTGGAGGTTGGTAGGAACATGGGCCAGTCCTGGAGTCTGGGAAAGGCTCTGATGAGGGCTCTGTTTTGGAGGCAGAGTGGGGGCCAGAGCCATATGCCAGTTATCAGCTGCCTTCAGAGTCACACATCGGTGAGGTAGACAAACAGCTGGAGCCTGTTCCCAGTGTGAGCATGCCAAGGGTTGCCAGACAAAGGGAACAACTAAAAAACAAGGGTTCACTTGGAAGTAAGGCCACAGGTGGACGATGAATGGCCCCTCCAAGAGGAAATAAGGGAGAAGCAAAAGGGGAGGGGAGTATCCAGGAAACAATTAGTTCGCTTAATTGGTTTGTGACTCTCCGAGACTCCTTGCAAAATTTTGCAGATATCGTCCTGTCACCTCTCCAAGCCAGATAAGGTCTGTGACTGTAAAGCCTTCCTCGAAAGACTTTGCTGGATGTGAATGATCAGAATTCACAGTAAATTAATAAAAGGGGTCTTTGTCGGGAGAAGGAGTTTGCTTCATGCTGTTGGGAAGCCTAGGTCAGACCACCAGGATTCATCCTGCTTAACTTTTCAAGATTAGTCAAAATCTGCTAGTTTCTGGACAGTGTGGCACTATTTTCAATAATTTAATTTGATATTTTTTAAAGTTTAACCACACATACACACACACACACACACAATTATGATTAGTTGCTGCTGGCCTTCTCACAAACTATTGAATAGGTTTATTAAGATAGCTAGAAATTATGTTGCAATGGTATACTTCTGTTTGTAGAACACCAAAGGAAACTGTGACTGTTTAAAGGGCCACTCCCAAGAAGATTAAAGAGATAGTCATTAACATCTAACTCTCCACCTCCAGACTCCTCTCCTGCTCTTAAAGCCCCTTCCTGCTTCTCTAACCAAGGATCTCCATTGCCCATTAAGAGGTGGAGTGTCTGGAGGCTGTTGAGTCCAACCAGGGAGGACAGTACCCCCAAAATGTTCATTTTGCTTCTTCCAGGATTTCTTGCAGCTTTGTCAGTGTTTGTCTCTAGCCAGACGTCTCCAATAACTGCCCTAGCAGCTGAGAACAATATCTCTTCAAGGTACAACTATTGTATGTTTCTCTCTGTCTTGTTCTAATCCCTACAGGTCCCACAGGTAAGATTGACATAGCCTCACTTTAGGGCTGATTGACAGTTTGTTGTAGCTCTCTTGGTTAGGATGTTGTTGTGTAGATACTTGGATATTCTGGTGATAGAGCTGACTGGTGGCTTTGGCACCATAAAAACACCTAATTATAAGGTGACGTGCTGCCTAGTTGGGATTCTCCATCCTAGTGTCCTGACAGGATTGCTGCATTATTGCATAGAATGGGGGAGCACTCCCCCAAAATCTGACAGGATGAAAGATTTAATAAAGTTACTACTTTCCCACTCTGTCTGATACAATCTGGCAAGATGCTTACTTCTTATTTCTTAGGATTGCTGTTCTTGTTTTCTAACACGGAAGGTAGCTTCTAGTTTTTCCAAAAATTTCTTGGCTATACTGTTTGCAGAGAAAAGATAGAAATTCTCTTGAATAATGGAAAAATAATAAATTTACCTTTATCTTCTCTTTATCTAATTATTTTTAATCCTCTTTCTGTTTGTTTCTTCTTTTACCATAAATATTTGTTTTGAGATATTTGAGTCAGCCTATTTGTAGCCTATATATATCTATATAATCGTTCCACAACACCCTGTTAGGGCCCCAATTAAGGGAGGAGACATACTGTTTCCTTTTCTGCCTTTTGGCTCATCACCAGAGACTATCTAGACAGAAAGCCATGAGTTCTGTTGTGTAATTTTTTTATATGTGTGTTACGTTTTTGAGCTGATCAATAAATAAGTCAGGGAGACTAGTATAGCTCTATTTCGAGCTTTTTAGCTCTCATCAGCTAGCCATATCCTTACTGGGATTTGAACCGGGGCTGTATTGCATGCCAGCGAGAGCCTTGGCCATTAAGCCAGCCTGGTTCTGTTCCTGCTTAGCTGAGAGAGGAGGATAAGTACTGTATTTATTCGAGTATAACGCGCACACGTGTATAACGCGCACCCCTAATTTTCGATTAAAAATCGGTATTAAAAAAACGTGTTTTTTTTCTTCACCCTCGCGTACAGTGAGCGGCTGCAGCCCGGAAAAGCCGCAGTGCGAACTCACAATTCGCCTGCGCCCTCAATGGACCGGCCCTCGTTTATAACGCGCACCCAAACTTTGATTTCTTTTTTTGGTAGAAAATTTTGCGCGTTATACTCGAATAAATACGGTATATATAATTGTTCCACAACACCCTGTTAGGGCCCCAATTAAGGGAGGAGACATACTGTTTCCTTACGGTTCGAATCCCAGTAAGGGTATGGCTAGCTGATGAGAGCTAAAAAGCTCGAAATAGATCTATACTAGTCTCCCTGACTTATTTATTGATCAGCTCAAAAACATAACACACAGACACACAGACACACACACATATTATATATATATATGCTGGTATTGCTGTCTTCGGTTGTTTTCCCGTGTAAGCATGTAATTGTTATTGCAATGTTTCGGCAAGATCTCACTTGCCATCCTCAGGCTTCGGTCTTTTTATATATAAAAATTTTTCTTTTCAATATATTTTTCAATATATTTTCAATATATTTTCTATATAATTTTCTTTTCAAATCAGCATTTACAGTACCTAATATATTTAATCTAATATGTTGTGGCATCTTAAGTAAGACTGATGCATTCTGAAGACTGAGTAGGACAGTTATTGTGTGTGTGGGTGTGTGAAAGAAGGGGAATGTTCTTAAAGTGTTTGATATTCATTAATCTTTATTCATAAATTATTTAATATTAGCATTGATAGTTTTTAATTATTTTAAGTTAATTGCAGTTTCATCTCAACTCAGACCAAATATTGGCAATGCCAGCGGGCGATGCCCAGGGGAAGGGCCTTCTCTGTGGTGGGCCCAACCCTCTGGAATGACCTACCCCTCGACCTTAGAACAACCATGGACCTCCGCATCTTCCGCCAGAAATTAAAGACACTCTTGTTCCATCAGGCCGGCTTGGCCTAAGCTATTTACCTAGCCTACAGTCTTACCATAAATTGTTTTAATTGGGTTTTAGATGGGGTCATGTTTTAACATTTTTAAATTTTAGCACAGGGATAATTGATTTAATTTGGTATTAATTATTTATATTTGTGATATTGTGTGTTTTAATTTCCTGTGCACCACCCCGGATCCCTTTGGGGAGAGGGTGCGGTTATATAAATCCAACAAATAAAATTAAATAAATAAATAAAATAAATAAATATTTGTTCTGGGCCTTTTTTTGCAGTGTAAACTTACACAAAGACCACTTTCCTATGGGAATAAGCAAATGGTATTTCTCTGCATACCTTCCACTTTTGTCTTTAGGAATCTGTAATTATCCTTATGCAGCAGCTTTAGTTACTATATTAGACTTGGCATCCACCCGACTTCTCCTGACTCTTCTGCCCCTCCTTCTTCACATGGAAATAGAGCTGCCTCTAGAGAAAATGAGCATGAATGTAGAACAGTGTCCTCCTTTTCACAGTGTCCTCCTGTTCTTACTTTTGAAATTATATATGACTCTGGAAGTGGGGTACATAGTTCCCTTGTATTTTGTCCACTAGGTTTTGTAAATCATACTCCTTAAAGCAAGTAGAATAATTGCTCAAGTAGAAGAATTAAGTAGAACATTGGTGGGATGATTGGGTCATCTCATTATCTAGGAGTTAATCTATGGTTTATCCTACTGTATTTGTTCTCCAGGCTGGAAAACACGGACAGCCTTTCTGCAGTGAACACCTTTGCCCTCGACCTCTTCAAAAAGCTCAGTGCAAATGATCCTTTCAACAACGTGTTTTTTTCTCCTTTGAGTGTGTCTTCTGCACTTCTTATGGTCTCTTTGGGTGCCAGAAATAACACAGAAGCTCAGATGTTAAAGGTATATCAAGATACAACTTATCAAAAAGAAAAAAGGGGGGTTGGCTGTGATCTGCTCCCCACCCCTGATAGCCAACATCTATATTATTTATTTATGAAGTTTATATGATGTCCATTTTGCAATCATACAACTGTGGGCGGCTAATCTATCATCTGCTCTAAAAGGTTCCAAGTACACCCATCACCTCAATCTGGCCACACTCCTAAAGTTGCAGTTGCCAACTTTTTGATTAGCTTTTGAAATATGCAGCAAATGCAATAGATGCCGTTGTTATTGATATTCTTTAACTCTGCTCCCAATTCTCATCCAGATTTGGAATTCTGTTTCCATGAGGATGGGAGCAGCATCTATTTGCTTGGAATGTAAACCAGTGGCGTAGCGTGGGTTGTCAGCACCCGGGGCAAGGCAAGTAATTTGCGCCCCCTAACCCGTGGATTTTAGCACTCGAGTCTCTTCCACTCCATCGCCCGCCGCAGGGCCCCCGCCCGCCGCCGCCCCCTCCTCGGCAGCGGCTGCGGCACCCGGCGGCGAGGCGACCCCTTTGCTCATCCTTCTCGGCGCCTTTCTAGCCCTCCCCTGGGGGGAAGCAGCGGCATCGATGACGGGGAGGGCGCAGCATGCGGAGCGGCGGGGAAGCGAGAAACGGGAAGGGGGGAGATGAGGGGTGCAGGAAGATCCGACGGCAGCGGGGTACAGCCGGCAGGTACCCGAAAGAGCTGGCCTCCCTTCGATCCGGAGAGCGCGACGCCTCTCCCGCCCTGTCAGCTACATCTCCGCGCATTCACAAGACCGCTGCTGAATCAGCTGGAACGCGCGAGCTCTCCCCACCTTCCGCCCGCCGAGCTCTCTTCCTTTTCCCTGCGATTTCCCGCCCCCTCCCGGTTTCCTGGATTCCGGATCCCCCCTCCCCCGCCCGAGAAATAATACTAATAAAAATATGAAAAAGCCCCTAAGATCCTTTCCCCAAGGAAGAAGACGGGGCGACGGGGAGAAAACGCCTCCTCTTGCAGCCGCTCTTGCTTCGGGCGACGCTTCTCCGGTCCCCGCGGCGGTGGCCACATTCCCCCGCTGCCGCTGTTCCTGCCTTACTCGATCCCCTTTCCCGAAGCGACGGAGAGCTGCGAGTGCGAGCGCGCCCCCCCAGATGTTGCGCCCGGTGCGGCTGGCCCCCCCTGCACCCCCCACGCTACGCCACTGATGTAAACAGCATTCATAGGAAGTCTGATAGGGATTCAGCCCCCTGTGCTTGACTTCTTCAAAGCCATTATTGCAATTGCTGATTATGGAAATAGCAATAGCATCAAGACTTATATACTACTTCATAGTGCTTTACAGCTCTCTCTAAGCAATTTACAGAGTCAGCATACTGAATGCAACAGTCTGGGTACTCTTTGTACTAACTTTAGAATGATGGAAGGCTGAGTCATTCTTGAGCCATTCAGAATCAAACTCCTGAAGTGAGCAGGAAGATCACCTGCAGTACTGCATTCTAACTAATGTGCCACCATGGCTATTAGAAAATTGTATTATTTTGGACAAAAATCCTTAACTTGAAGTCCCACTACTCAAATATTAACTAGGCACAATTCTGTTTGGCTTTCATTAGCCATTAACTTTAAAAGCTATACATCTGCAGGTAATCCTTAAAAAAAAAAGCTCCCGAATATGTAGAGATTGTTTGAAATATTTAAGATTTTCCAAGGTCAGCTACTGTTATATTATATTTTGAATGGATGTTAAACTTAATTTGATTAACCATATATCATATTATAGATGCTATCTGTACCCAATGATGGAGAGGGTCACCAAAGATTTGAGAAACTTATTTCTGATACCAACAAACCAGGGGACAATTATAGCCTCAGTCTAGTCAACCAGCTCTTTGGAGAAACTTCATATGATTTTCTTGCAGTAAGTTAAATACATGTTTATGGTTGGCTGGGAACAACCATAAATGCTTTGTTCTAATGTTTGGCTATCTCATTGCAATTGCAGTTTGGCTCTAATTAAGTAGCAAATATTCCTATAGTTTTACTTGGTCCATTGAAGGTATCTACAGGGGAAATTAGAAAGTTTACCTGCTTTTACTGGGAATGTTACAGGAACACCCATCAGGATGTCCCTAAATATAGAACTTTCAAATAAAAGTCATAAATAGAACCATGTGACCCATAATTGCCAGATATATTCTTAAATAAACTATGTTATCTTAGGTTAATTCCATACTAGTTCCTAATATCTGATATACTTTTTCTAGGCTGTATTAGCTAATGGCATTGGTTTTAGATTATATTCAGTATAATAAATAATGTTTCCAGATTGTTAGTTTGTAGAAAAATGAGACAAAATCAATTCTTGCTCTTTATATTTACTTCTGTTTTTGAGATGTCATTGTTTCTTTAGTCATTTATAGCATCCACTCAGAGATTCTACAACGTAGGTCTGGAGAAACTTAACTTCAAACAAGCTTCAGAAGATTCAAGAAGACATATAAATGCCTGGGTAGCAGAGAAAACCTCAGGTGAGAATGATAATGGAGTTAATTAGCAGCTGCATTAAGTAAGACATGGAATATTGTGTGTGCATGTGAGAGAGACAGATAAGGCAGGCAAACCCACCATAGTTAACTGCTATTTGCTACCTAGAAGCCCATCAAACCTCTGATGAAATTCTACCAAAGAAGAGATGATTCGTATTATTGATGGATACATGTGAACATATTTCCATTATTTAACTTGTCTGGTGTTTAACATGTATATGTGATAACCTTACTAAATAATGATATAAGACAGGCAACTATATAAATATTAAGAGAGGATGGGTGGGTGGATAGAGGTTGGACTGGCTCTGAGAAAGCAAAGGCTACATTCCATCCTCAGACAGAGGAGCTCTCTAGATCAGGGGTAATCAACCTTTTTATACCTACCGCCCACTTTTGTATCTTTGTTAGTAGTAAAATTTTCTAACCGCCCACCGGTTCCATACTAATGGTGATTTATAAAGTAGGGAAGTCAATTAAATTAAAAAAAGGAAAGTGCTTCAGTATCGGACAAAACCTCTACCACCCACCATGAAAACTGGAACACTTTATTTATTTATTTTTATTAAATTTATATCCCGCCCTTCTCCAAACGGACACTCACTAGTGGGCGGTAGGGACCAGGTTGACTACCACTAGATGATTCCCTTGAGCTTCTGAAGACGAATCAAGATAGAAATCTAAATATCTAAATGATGATGAGAGAGAGAGGGTGGGAGAGAGGGAGAAAGAGAGGGAGGGAGGAAGAGAGGGAGAGAGAAACAGGAGGGGGAGGGAAGGAGGGAGGGAGAGATGTATTAAGAAATAAATCTTATCGATCAATTAAAGCAGTTTTTTTTTAAAAAAACTTTCAAAGGAAAAATTCAGGATCTGCTTGAACCTGGAACAATTGATTCACTTACAAAACTGGTTTTGGTGAATGCTATCTATTTCAAGGGGAACTGGGCAGATAAGTTCAACAAAGATCACACAGAGGAAAAACCATTCTGGAGTAACAAGGTATTCATTTATTAACAGAGTAAAAGAGACATTCTGAATATTTGAAAATGTGTTATTTTGTATTTATCTGAATCAAGTATGTAATTAATTTGAAACATTCCTGTAGCAAAGAAATTGCTTACTCCTTACATTTTATTGATCTTCATGGAAATGGAAGAATCATGAAGATCAGTCATCTTGAGTCCTTCAGACTTTGTGTGTAGCAATTCAAACTTTTCAGTCATTGAAACTTTCTAGTTCAGCACCACTCCCACTCATTCTATGTGATTAACCTCAATAACCCCAGAGTGATCAATAGCAGTAACTGTGAAAGGGATCTTGGAGTCCTAGTGGACAACCATTGAAATATGAGCCAGCAGTGTGCAGCAGCTGCCAAAAAAACCAACACAGTTCTAGGCTACATAAACAGAGGGATAGAATCAAGATCGCGTGAAGTGTTAATACCACTTTATAATGCCTTAGTAAGGCCACACTTGGAATATTGTGTTCAGTTCTCGTTGCCGCAATGTGCAAAAGATGTGGAGACTCTAGAAAGAGTGCAGAGAAGAGCAACAAAGATGATTAGGGGACTGGAGACTAAGACACATGAAGAATGGTTGCAGGAACTGGGTATGTCTAGTTTAACAGAAAGAAGGAGTAGGGGAGACATAATAGCGTTCCAATATCTCAGGGGTTGCCACCAAGAAGAGGGAGTCAAGCTATTCACCAAGGCACCTGAGGGTAGAACAGAAGCAATGGGTGGAAACTAATCAAGGAGAGGAGCAACTTAGAACTGAGGAGAAATTTCCTGACAGTTGGAACAATTAGTCAGTGGAACAGCTTTCCTCCAGAAGTTGGGAATGCCCCAACACTGGAAGTCTTTAAGAAGATGTTGGGTAGCCATTTGCCTGAAATGGTATAAGGTTCCTGCCTAGGCGGGGGGGGGGGTGAACTAGAAGACCTCCAAGGTCCCTTCCAACTCTGCTATTGTATTGTATTGTATTGATTAGCGAATATATTTGCTGAGCATATAGATTGATTATGTATTATCACCTGGAAGTATTCAATTTTGGAGGAACAGGAACAATATGTTCCTGTGTTGCTCTCCACAAAGAAGGCTAGTTTTGATATTATAAACATCTGTTCATTTGAAAAAAATGCTGATTAAAACCACTAACCTGCGCTTCATTGCATTTTTTTTCCTGACAGAATTGATAGTTCATTTTTCTACAAGTCATAATATTTGTTTTCTCCACTTGTAGAAACAAACAAAAACAATACAGATGATGTCCAAGAAAGCGAAATACAATATGGCCCACATATCTGCCTATCAGACTTTAGTTGTTGAGCTTCCATTTGATATCACTCATTTGAGTTTGTTAATTGTGCTCCCGGATGAGATTGCAGATAATCTGGTGGACAGCCGAGACATGAAAAATGCTTGTATAAATGCTCAGTTTGGTTTTAAAAGTCAAAGCAAAAGATGAAAAATTTAAGAGGGGGGAGGGAACCCTAAGTCTAAATACATGATAGAAGTATTTGTATTTCCTATTTATTTGAAAGATTTCTTCTAACATACATTTCCCCCATTTATAGAATGAAAGCAAAACTGTGCAGATGATGTTTAAGAAAGCACAATACAACATGGCCTACATATCAGCCTACCGGACTTCAGTTCTTGAGATTCCATATGCTGATAATGGGTTGAGCATGATCATTCTGCTCCCTGATCAGATTGAAGATAACTCTACTGGATTAGAAAAGGTGAGGTTTTTTTTTCATGAAACAGAATATAAGCCCTTGTCCATCTGAAAAAATCTCTGATACTAACCATACCCTGTCCTTTTTAATATGGAAGTTTGGCTTTCTGCAATTATAGTTCATACTATTGGGTTGACTTGTATTTTCCTTTATTTTGAAAAGATGCAATATATATATATATATCTAAAGAACACCAGTGAATTCCTTTATATTTCAAAGTATTGAATACACAGGGTGATTCCATCAGTAGTTGATAGGTACAAGGCAATTGATAAGGTGGCCAATAATGTATAGTATTTCTTCTGACATTACTAAGATGCAAGGGATTCAGCTTTTGATTCTTCAATTTATGCTGTTTAATGTAGAAATAGCTACCAAGCTTCATAGCTTGAAGGAAAGAATAAACAATTCCATCAGGGATAGGTTTCAAAAATGTTTACTACCTATTCTGTGGGCATGGCCTATTTTGTGGTCATGGCATGGTGGTCTTTAGACTGGATGGGCATGGCCAACTTGATGTCACTCACCAGGAGATGTCATGGATTGGGTAAAATGTGGTGAAGCTCACTTAACAATGCTCTTGCTTAGCAACCAAAATTTTGGGCTCAATTGTAATCATATCTCTGCCTTCCTCTGCAGGACAGCCTTGTCCAAGTAAATGCCTTCTCCTTTCTGGCAACTTTCCTCTCTGTTAGAGGCACCAAAATAATCCAGACAATGTAAGGTTTCCTGTTGCAGTAAGGGGTTGGACTAGATGACCTCCGAGTAGTCTTCTAGCCTTAAATTGCTGTGCTGTTTTTCTTTCTTTCTGCTAACAAACAAACCTGCCTGAGGCTCATTCCATATTTCTGCCAGATAGAGATAATAAGATAATGAGCCTATAGAAAGTTTCGCTCCATTCACAAGCAGAGAATCTTCCAAACCCTTCTGAGCAGCTTTTCAATTTAAAGTTTGCTGCATTGAGACTTGTCAACTTCAACTCCCAGAATTCCACAGCCAGGCATGCTCAGTTCCAATTTAAAGCGTCAGCATTTGTTTTTCTCCTTTGATGAATCTTGGCTAAAAAGTGAGTTTCTTTTTCTCTTTCTTCTTCTCTTCCCTCCCTCCCTCCCTCCGTCTCCCTCTCAAACACACACACAAGTTAGATTGGATATATTTATTTATTTATTTATTTATTAAAATATTTATTTATTCAAATTTATATACCGCCCTATCTCCCCGAGGGGACTCAGGGCGGTGCACATAAATATAAAAACAAATACAATACAAAACAATTTAAAATGAATTAAATTAGGGTCTGTGCTAAAAATTTGGATTAGAAAAGATTAAAATCAATTAAAACTTTACCCATTAAAACTATGCCAGGCCGGCCTCTTGAAATAGATGTGTCTTTAATGCCCGGCGGAAGAGGCATAGGTCCGTGATGGTACAAAGGTCGGGGGGTAGGTCGTTCCAGAGAGCAGGCCCCACCACAGTGACGGCTCTCCCCCTGGGGGCCACCCATCGGCATTGTCCAGTGGATGGCACCCTGAGGAGGCCCTCTCTGTGGGAGCAGACAGGTCTAAGGGAGGTATGTGGTAGGAGGCGGTCCCGCAAGTAGCCAGGTCCCATGCCATGGAGCGCTTTAAAGATGGTTACTAGCATGTTGAAGCGCACCTGAAAGGCCACAGGCAGCCAGTGCAGCTCGCGCAGGAGAGGTGTTACATGGGAGTATCGAGAAACTCCCAGGATTCCCCATGCGGCTGCATTCTGGACTAGCTGGAGCCTCCGGGTGCACCTCAAGGGGAGCCCCATGTAGAGACCGTTGCAGTAGTCCAGGCGGGAGGTGACGAGCGCTTGAGTGACCGTGCGTAAGGCATCATGATCTAGATATATCTCCCAATTGAAAGCTCATCTGTCACCCCACCATTCTCCTGCTGCCTTTCCCATCACCTCCCCCATTGCAAATGCAGTGTGCTCAGGTGGGAAATGCCTGGAACACAATAAAGCCCACCCACTCACCTTTTGTGCATGCTACAGCATGCCTCTTTGCCTGGATTTCCTCCTCCTGTAGTCTCCTGAGTGCTCGCTTGTGCTCCCCTCCCTCACTAGTTTGATTGCAGGTAGAGCCACATTGGCTTTTCAAGGCTGCAGTCAGTGAAGCTGGGCTGGCTTTTGGCATAGTTTTATCCAGCTGTCTGGGAAGGGGGAATGACTTCCACCTCCACAGGCCCTGGTCCATTTCTCCCCCACTCCACAGTTGGATAAAGCTATGCAAAAAGCCAGCCCTCACTAGCACCCAGCTTCACTGACTGGAGGCTTGCAAAATGTGAGCTTCCCTCTCTGCATCAAACTACACCAGGTAGGGAGAGTGTGTGAGCAAGCCAGGGCCCTTCCCTCCAGCCTTTGCCCAAAGCTGCACACTGCACCAGGAGGATGAAGTTTGCCTTCCTGCTCCCCTCCAGCCCACCCATACCTTTTCCAGCTGCTTCAGATAGAGCTTCAATGCTTCTCTTGCCTAGGGTCCTCTGAAGAAGCCCCATGCTCACTTCCTTCTCTTTGAGAATGGGAGAAGGACAGGGGACTGTACCAGTATGGAGGCATGGCCACATCGCCACACTATGGGTATGCAAACGTATGGCTGATTTCCTTTCCTGGTACAGCTGTACCTGTGTGTACTGGGAGCAACCTGCCTCTGAACTTCATATAGGTGAGGTAGTTTTGTGTGTGGGTATGTGCCTTCAAATAAGGTTTCGTTTCTGGCAACAGTCTGGACAAATCCAAGTAGTTTATTTGGGAACATTTTCAGAAGTTGTTTGTCCTTGCTTGTTTCCTAGTGCTAAGAGAGTGTGACTGGCCCCAAACCACCAAATGTTAATAATTCATATCAAAAGGATGATTGTAATCCAGTGCTTTTAACCACTAATCAAACTAAGTCACATTTTTAACTTTTCCTTTAGCATTTCTTTTAGCTTTTTAGCATGATTGTAAATTATTGGGTTTTCTGGAGTGAAAATTGGTATAAAATTTGATACAAACATGAATAAATTATAAAAGTATTCCTTATTAGCATGTGAGTTTTGTCTGATGCAATATATATACATTTATCTAGGCTGTTGGGTAAACAACTCTAGAACTAGTGCAGGGGTGCCAAACTGGATTTCTTCGAGGGTGGGATCAGTATTGTATTTTATTTATTTATTTTATTTTATTAGATTTCTAAACCGCCCCCTCTCCCCGAAGGGACTCGGAACGTTGTACAGGTAAAAATTAAAATTATGACATCAACATTACATATAAACTAAAATCGAATTAAATAATCCCCTGTACAAATTTATAAAAATTAAAAACTTAACCTTAAAACCTAATCACATAATTTAAAATTACAAACTGAGGCGGGAAGCATGCAATTAGCCCAGGCCGGCTAGTTGAAACAGGTGGGTTTTGAGTTTCTGGCGGAAGGAGCTGAGGTCTGTGGTTGTTCTAATGTCAGGGGGAAGGTCATTCCAGAGGGTCGGGCCCATCACAGAGAAGGCCCTTCCCCGGGGCGTCGCCCGCTGGCATTGCCTAGTGGACGGCACCCGGAGAAGTCTCTCTCTGTGAGAGCGAATCGGCCGAAGGGATGTATGGGGCAGGATACGATCCCACAAATAGCTAGGTCCTATGCCATGGAGCGCTTTGAAGATAATAACCAACACCTTGAAACGCACCCGAAAGACCACAGGCAGCCAGTGTAGCCCACGCAGGAGTGGTGTTACGTGGGAGTATCTAGTGACTCCCAGAACTGCCCGCGCAGCCGCATTCTGGACCAGCTGCAGCCTTCGGGTGCATCTCAAGGGGAGCCCCATGTAGAGAGCGTTACAGTAGTCTAGACGGGACGTCACAAGCGCATGAGTGACTGTGCGAAGGGCATCCCGGTCCAATAAGGGATGCAACTGGCGCACCAGGCGAACCTGGTGAAATGCCCTCCTTGCCACGGCTGTCACATGGTCATCCATTGACAGCTGGGCATCTAGGAGGATGCCCAAGTTGCGTGCCCGATCCACGGGGGCCAGATGTTCGCCCCCAATGGCCAGTGATGGAATCAGCTGGTTGAACCGGGGCACCGGTAGCCACAGCCACTCAGTCTTGGACGGGTTGAGCTTGAGTCTGTTACTTCCCATCCAGATCCGCATGGTTTCCAGACACCGGGACATCACTTCGACGGCATCGTTGGGGTGGTTTGGGGTAGAGATGTACAGCTGGGTGTCATCTGCGTACAGATGGTAATCTACTCCAAACCCACGTATGATCTTGCCCAGTGGCTTCATATATGCATTGAACAGGAGAGGTGAGAGGACCAATCCCTGCAGAACCCCACAAGTGAGAGGCCTTGAGGTCGACCTCTGCCCCCCTGCCAATACAAATTGCACTCGACCGGAGAGGTAGGAGGAGAACCACCGCATGACGGTGCCCCTCACCCCCAATCCCTCCAGCCGATGCAATAGGATACCATGGTCAATGGTATCAAAAGCCGCCGAGAGGTCTAATAGGACCAGGATGGAGGAACAACCCCCATCTCTGGCCCTCCAGAGATCATCCACCAATGCGACCAATGCCATCTCCGTGCTGTGGCCGGGCCGGAAGCCGGACTGGCGCGGGTCCAGATAATCAATTTCCTCCAAGTGACGTGGAAACTGTTGTGCCACCACACTCTCTACAACCTTTGCCAAAAAGCAAAGGTTGGAGACGGGACGGTAATTTGCTAACAAAGCTGGGTCCAGGGAAGGCTTCTTGAGGAAGGGCCTCACGACCGCCTCTTTCAAGACGGCCGGCAAGAACCCCTCACTCAAAGAAGTGTTGACTAACTCCTGGAGCCAGCCTCGTGTCACCTCCCAGGATGCCAGTACAAGCCAGGAGGGACACGGGTCCAATAAACATGTGGTAGCTCTCAGTCGCCTACGCAACCTGTCCATATCATCAGAACTAACAGAGTCAAACTCCTCCCAGGATGGTACCTCCGACGTCCACTCCAGACCACTTCCAGTGGGGACCAACTCGCTCCGAATCTGAGCGATTTTGTCCTGCAGATACTCCCCAAATTCCTCTGCTCTGCCCTGTAGAGGGGCTTCCCGCGGCCTCTGTTGAAGGAGGGAGCGGGTTACCCCAAACTGGGCGGCAGGGTGGTTATCTGCGGACGCAATAAGAGTGGCACAATACTGACGTTTGGCCACTCTTAACACCACAAGATAAGTCCTCAATTGGGCTCTCACCTGTGTTCAGTCAGATTCAGAGTGTGAAGATCTCCACCTGCTCTCTAGGCATCTCTTGTGGTGCTTCATCACCCTCAGCTCCTCGGAAAACCAAGTAGCCTGGGCGGTTCACTGCCGCAAGAGAGGCCGCAAAGGCGCAACCCGGTCCAAGGCCCCAGTGGCCGCACTATTCCATGCAGCCACTAGGTCCTCCATCCGGGCGCGGGTCAGGGCTACAGGTAATGGCCCAAGCTCCTTCTGGAACCTTTCAGGTTCCATCAGGCGCCTGGGGCGGAACCATCTTACTTCTCCTCTGCCAGCTGGCTGGAAGGGGAGGGATGAGAGATGGGATGGATGCCTCCTGCAGCATAGTCATAGTGTCATAGTGTCGTATAACCAGGAATTCCTTTCTCCTTTAATGCTTTTCATCTTATTTTAGCTGGAGAGAGAAATTACACATGAGAAACTCATGGATTGGATCAATCCAGCGAAGATGTTCCCAAGAGAAATTAAACTCTCCTTTCCCAAATTTAAAGTGGAAGAAAAATATGACCTGAAGCCTGTTCTGAGAAGCATGGGAATGACGGATGCATTTGATGAGGACAAAGCAGACTTCTCTGGAATGTCAACTAGCAATGATTTAGTCATATCTGACGTTATTCACAAATCATTCATAGAAGTCAATGAAGAAGGCACTGAGGCAGCTGCTGCCACTGATGTAAATATGGTACTTAAGAGCTCACCTTTGCCAATTGAATTGAAAGTTGACCATCCTTTCCTCTTTACTGTTATTGAACGATTTTCAAACAGAATCCTATTCTTTGGTAGATATATTTTTCCATAATGGATGCATCCAGCATATATTGGTACAATAGCTCTGATTCTTAATTCCTCATCAGATTTGTTTAAACCATGTTGTTCTGAACTTTCACTATCACACTTAAATGTTCTCTGTAATTAGAGTAGAGATATTTCCTTCAAAATACTCCATAATACTGGATTTTAATTCTTTCTTTTCAGTATCATTTTTAATCAATTGAAGAAAATAACTTTTTAATACAAGTGTTCTGACTGGTAGATAAACATGCAAAATTGCTTTGTTTATATAGGAATGTGGGCTGTGGGGGAGTAGTTGCTAAGCATGAATCAAATGTATTAGAGCACAGGTGTAACTATGTATCTGTCCAGTGTATATTTCCATGTGATGATACAAGTACAATCAGATCAGCTTCCATTGTGACATCATGTTTTTTCATTTGAGTGACATCATGGCTAGTTGTAGATGCCTCTGCTTGGCTTTTCATAGCAAGTGTACACCGTGCTAGAATGAGCACACCTATATAATTTTGTGATCATCATTTAAAAAAGCAGTTTGATTCTACTTAACTCAAATATCTACCAATGATATTTGCCTGATATAATATATGATATATGATATAATTCTTATTTTACTGCAGTCTTTCTTGTAATCAAAACTAAAATAAAAAAGCATTTGATTATGTTGCTTTCAGATTTATTTAACAACTGGTGTGATAGACCCTTTACATCAAGGGTCTGCAGCCCCATATCAGTCCATGCTCCATTGGGAACTGGGCCAAGAAAATAGCAGACAATCATACAAACCTTTATAGGTACATGAATGGGATTAGATTGAGTCCCCACCCCCACCACTGCTGATCCATGTAGGCAAAAGGTGGGGACCACCAGTTTATATTATTCAGTCTCCTATCACTAAAATTCATCAGTTATACCTAATTGTATTTCAAGTAGTCCTTGATTGTAATCAAGCCCAAAATTAGGGTTTATGTTTTTGTGGTCATAAGTCATGATATGTGACCAGATTCTGTCGCATGGTAGTTATAATGATGGTCATTAAGTGAACATGCAGTTGTTAAGGATATCCATTTTTCCCAATGGGCATTTGTTGCTGGAAACCGAAAGTGAAAGCTGGAAACTGGCAAAAAAATTGTGGTCATGGAACCACAGGACAATTCCTATTAAGGTGAGTCAGTTGCCAAGTGCCCAAAATACAATCATATGACCACAAGATGTGTGACTGGCCAGCTTAATTCTGAAACCACATCATAAGTAGCTCTGGGGATTCCTCTTGTAACTTCGCTAGGTGACCAGTTGGAAGTCAATGATAATAATAATAATAATAATAATTTATTATTTCTATACCGCCCCCTCTCCCCACGGGGACTCGGGGCGGTGCACAGGTAGCATAAAAGCAATAAATAACAACAACAATAAATAAACAACAAAATTTAAAAACCAATTAAATAAACCCTGTGCTAAAATCCCAATTAAACTAAAACCTATTCTATAAAATCCCAAGGCAAGGAGGCTATCCCAGGCCGGCCAGACGGAAAAAGTAAGTTTTCAATTTAAGACCGAAGGAGCGGAGGTCCGTAGTTGTCCTAATGTCGGGGGGAAGGTCGTTCCAGAGGGCCGGGCCCGCCACAGAGAGCGCCCTTCCCCTGGGTGTCGCCCGCTGACACAGTCTAGTGGACGGCACCCGAGAAGCCCCTCTCTGTGGGAGCGAATCGGCCGTGAGGACGTATGAGGCAGGATCCGATCCTGCAGATAGCTAGGTCCCGAGCCATGGAGCGCTTTGAAGATGATGACTAGCACCTTGAAGCGCACCCGGAAGACGACAGGCAGCCAGTGCAGCTCGCGCAGGAGCGGTGTTACATGGGTAGACCTTGCGGTCCCCATAATTGCTCGCGCGGCTGCATTCTGGACTAGCTGAAGCCTCCGGGTGCACCTCAGGGGCAGCCCCATGTAGAGAGAGTTGCAATAGTCCAGTCGGGATGTCACGAGAGCATGAGTGACTGTGCGAAGGGCGTCCCGATCCAATAGGGGGCGCAATTGGCGAACCAGGCGAACCTGGTAAAACGCCCTCCTGGCCACGGCTGTCACCTGATCTTCCATGGACAGCCGGGCATCCAGGAGGACACCCAAATTGCGCGCCCCATCCACAGGGGCAAGATGTTCGCCCCCTATGGCCAGCGATGGAGTAAGCTGGTTGAATCGGGCAGCCGGAAACCACAGCCACTCGGTCTTGGTCGGGTTGAGCCCGAGTCCGTTACTTCCCATCCAGATCCGTACAGCTTCCAGGCACTGGCACATCACCGCTACGGCATCGTTGGGGTGGTTTGGGGTAGAAATGTACAGCTGGGTGTCATCAGCGTACAGATGGTATTCTACCCCAAAACCACGGATGATCTCACCCAGCGGCTTCATGTATGTGTTGAACAGGAGGGGCGAGAGGACCGACCCCTGAGGCACCCCACATGTGAGGGGTCTCGCGGTCGACCTCTGCCCCCCTGTCAACACAAATTGCGATCGGCCAGAGAGGTAGGAGGAGAACCACCGTAAAACGGTGCCTCCCACCCCCCACCCCCCCAGCCGATGCAATAGGATACCATGGTCGATGGTATCGAAAGCCGCCGAGAGGTCTAATAGGACCAGGATGGAGGAAGAACCCCCATCTCTGGCCCTCCAGAGATCATCAACCAACGCGACCAATGCCGTCTCGGTGCTATGCCCGGGCCGGAAGCCGGACTGGCGCGGATCTAGATAGTCTACTTCCTCCAGGTGACGGGGAAACTGTTGTGCCACCACACTCTCGACAACCTTCGCCAAAAAGGGAAGGTTGGAGACGGGACGGTAGTTGTTCAAAGAAGCTGGATCCAAGGAGGGCTTCTTAAGGAGGGGCCTCACCATCGCTTCTTTAAGGGAAGCAGGCAAGGCACCCTCACTCAAGGAAGCGTTGACCACCTCCTGGAGCCAGCCTCGTGTCACCTCCCAGGATGCCAGTACAAGCCAGGAGGGACACGGGTCCAATAAACATGTGGTGGCTCGCAGTCGCCCACGTAACCTGTCCATATCCTCGGAAGTAACGGAGTCAAACTCCTCCCAAACAAGATCTCTCTCGTGGCATCCCACTGGGCCATGAATGGGGGCTAATGATGACTGGTAGGATAAAAAATTATTTACTGGATTAATAGGATGGAATGGATACTCATTTCAGCCAAATGTCCATTGAATTAAATTCATTATTTTAATAATGAAAATGGTAAGTTGGATAAAATGGGTGGTTGGTGTTGCTTCCCCCCCCCCTCTCTCTATCACAGCATGGCATATCCCACTGATCCATCTATCAAATCTTCTAAGTGCACAACTTTAAAAAAAACTATTAGAAATCATGAATGAATGAATTATGTAATGCATCCAAAGGGAAACCAATAAGCACTATACATTCAGTTAAGAGAATAAAATGTAGTAGAAGAACCAGTAATGTAATAGTAATGAGACATTGTATGGTATTAGCACTGTGAGAGATGGATTATCATTTTTGCTGGTTACATTTTCAATCAATTTCGTATAGTCTTAGACCAGAAGAAATAAAAATGCTCAGTAAATATCTCAGTAAACTGTGTGGCCCATTGTAGGTTCAACATTAAAAGGGAGAAAACTAAGCAATCCAAAGGTTATCTTACTTTTAAGTAAGATAACTATGGTGGAGAAGACACGTTTTTGCGCAGAATCTGGCCACCTGCACTATGGTGCAGTTATGGACTGTTCATCCTTAAGCAGCCACTGAAGATAGGTAGCACCCAGTGGTGGGTTCCAGATCCCATTGCAACTGGTACGCTATGATGGGGCTGGGCGTCCACCTCGGACACCTGCACTGTGTGCACATGCGCACCCACCACCCTGCGATGCTCTAGCTGCTCAGCGGAGGTCATACAGCAGCCATATGCTGTGTGTGTGTCCGTCCGCACGCGCAAATGGCCCAGTTGGCTTAAAAGCAGATAAGGAATACAGATGGGTGGGCCCACCAAAACATCATTCCAGTACAGTGGCCACTGCTCCCAGCTGCCACCAGTATGCCCATATCGGGGCATACTGGCCGGAACCCACCACTGGTAGTACCAGAATGGCCAAATATCTAGCAGTTATTGGCAGAATATGTTTTTCCTAATCTCTGTGTAAAGGGAACATCTAAGGAGCATGTAGTCCACAGTCTCCACCTCCCCTGAATCACAGACACAGACACTTTCCATCAATAGTATGCTTTTATACTTGCTGTAAAGAATGGCCAATCAAAGTGCAGGGCACTGTGTGAACGAAAATGCTTTCCAGTGATTGGCTGATTCCAACTGACTAAGATAGCTGACTAGAGCAACAGCATATCTAATGGCTTCTGGAGTCAGAAAACAGTGGAGCTTTCCCTACGTTTGCCTGCCCCTCAATGTCCTCCATGCTTTTTCTCAAGGATTGTCTTGCTAAGTCGTAGTCCAACTTGAGTATTGAAGCTGGGGAGAAGCCTAATTTGTCAAGGTTAGACTCATTAGCCTTGATCCAGGTTGAATAGAATTTGTCTTGGAGGATTAATGGAGTGCTGGTAAAATTATATGCTGTTTTATTCACTTTCCCACAAAGTCTTCTCTATTCTAGGTGGTAGCAGTTGTTCTCTCCCATGTAAAAGGAAAGAGCTGGTATTCACTGAGATGACTTGGAAATTTCATATAACACCCTAAAAATTTACAATATAGTAGGGCACACTTTATTAATAGTAATGCAAAAATGAATTATTACCTAGTAGTGAAACTGCAGAATAACTAGATTCTTTATAATGTAAAATGAGACATCAGATTGTTGGGGGCAACATGCTGACTTTGGAAACTGCTTAGAGAGTGTATGAAGAATTATAGAGTATATAACTCTAAGTGCTATTGCTATTTTAAAAAATCACATGATTCACTTAACTGCAGCAATTTGCTTAACAACCTGGGGAAAGAGGACATAAATAAAATGCGACTCACTTAGCTACCTTCCTTAACAATGGAAATTCTGGACCTAATTCAGATTGTAAGTCAAGGACTACCTACAGCAATGATGGCTAACCTTTTTTGGCTCGTGTGCCAAAAGCAGGGGGAGCGCAGGGGGGTCGTGCATGGGTGTGCCACACCCAATATGCTATGTGTGCAACCCCCTGCTTTTGGCACACTTTCTTTGCCCTTCCCAGGCTTCAGAGGGCCTGGGGAGGGTGAAAACAGCCTCCCCTCCCCACCTCCAGAGGCTTCAGGAGCTTCCCTGAAGCCTCCAGAGGGCAAAAAACGGCCTCAAAAGAAGGCCTAAATCAGCTGGCCAGCGCACAGATGCAAGCTGGATCTGACAGGGCAATGCCTCGCGTGCCCTCAGAAATGGTTCTGTGTGCCACCTGTGGCACCCGTGCCATAGGTTCGCCATCACTGTGGACTCCCCCTACATTTTATACCGTAAATATAACTAATATTTTTTTCTCCTACTTTTAGCAATGATATGATTGACAGCCATTTTACCCTCACACATAGGTTATACTTTTTTTTAAATGTTTAGTATTTTTAACATGAAAACGCTAATACATTTTTAAAAAATGAAATGTAAATAAGATCCAAACCCAGAGAAGCATAGCTAGGAAATTCTAAGGGTTTTCAAGTTTCAGGATTAAAATAAAATGTGTTTAGACAGTAAGTGAGCAAACATTTTAAGCCAGATGTTCCTTAAATTTGGATACTGTTTACGTAATTTATATAAAATGTTACTTACTGCCATTAAGAAGAAAAGACATTGTATTTATCTTTGCAATAATTAATCTTATAAGTCTGTTATCAGGTGCTTCATTTCAACCCAATAAAAAGGAACTAAAAATTTTTCATAGGTTGTGTAACCAAGCCAAAAAAAAAAAGGAAGAGAGTAATTCTGCCATAAATACTGTATATAAATAAAATGTGTATGTACACAGCGCATGACTATCTGTTTTGTTCTATTTTTCTCAGTACTGTTCTTTATTTTTGACAAAGTATCAGCATTTTTTTAACCATAGGAAGAACCAAGCTAGCCCAGTAATTTCTTCTTTAAAGTTATCAGTTTTGATAAAAGATTTTATTCTAGAATTATGTTATGCCATGCTGGACCTGAAAATTTTGTGTGTGATGACAACAGCAGTGTGTGTGGCTGTGGATTTTGATTCATGTTTTCAGTCACTAGGAGTTTGTTTGTTAATGTTTCTAATTCTTTCTTTTTTTGTATAATTTGTTAATATTTTTTCCAGTATAAACATTCATATTTTATGGACAATACATTGACTGGGTCAAGTCTTTTTAAGCAACTTAAACTATAGTAATACAAATACATATATATACTTCAACAATATTGGCCTCTTTCCATAATCCTTTATCATTTTTCCAATAGTTTGTTTAAGCATTATTAACATTTCTTTTTGCCCTCTATTTATTATCGCCTACTAAGTCATATCGTTTAATTGTTTTTAAAATAACTCATTATTCCACCATAACTTCAATGTCTTGAATCTGTGGGGTTGCTAATAATGCCAATTATTAACACTATCTAATCAATCCTGAGAATATATTTCAAACTCTCATAATTTCTATTCCTTACTATTTTAAATACACAATATACTTTTACACATTATTAATGTTATTAATACAATTACATTATCTAATCCTAAATTCCCACCTACTAACCTTTGTTTATTGGGGTTTAAACAAATATGTATTGTCTATTAATATATAAACTATTATTTTATCTATATGTATATATATATATATCTTCCCCTTTTATTATTACATTCTATCCGTCATCTCTTAAACTCTTTGAAATTCCATCATTTATCAACTTTTTAGTCAGCCTTTTAACTTCCTTTCTTAAAATCTTGTATCTCTTTTTGATTTTTTTTATACCTACTAAATTTTCTTTTCTGAGCACCTTTTATCACTTTTTGCTGTTCTACTTGAACACCCATACACAAAAGTTTCTTTTATTTTTTTTGAAGGTATTTTTCCCCAGCTCTATTATAGATTTTTAAAGACATTATATGCTTGCCTTCTACTTATTAATTCTTTCTCCTGTTTATCCTTGACTTTTTACATCTCATTTTGATTTTTCTCTTCCACTGCTTTTTCCAGTTCCTCATCTATTTCTTGTATTTTATGTTCTTCTCATCCCCCACCCCAATTGTTGAGTAACTTCCACACCCTTTTCTGTATCTTTAAACAGTCCTTTTATCTCCTTATCGTCTAGTAAAGATGTTTCTAATTCTTGAAGGACCATCGAAAGCTAGGTACAGCCTGATAAGAGAACTGGTTCAAACCATGCTGGATATTGACTTTCATTATTTGCAAGCTAATTATGATATAAAGACCACATCTCCTGAATATGAAGATGAACATTAACAAGATTAGGCACAAATAATTGGGAACAGGAGTTGAATTCAAAGCCCTAAGGGGTTATTCTTTTCATCTATATGAAACATGGGGACAAAGAAGACAAAGGGTGCTTTGGAAAGGGCTTAGATACAAGCCTTTGTGTTCTCATCTTCCTTCTTGTACATGTATGTGAGCAGCCTTAGTGTCTGCATCTGATTACTATGGCATGAGAGGCAGAATTGATGGTCCCTTCTTCTGACTTCTCAGTCTGCTCAATTGTTTAGAAATGGGAATTACAACACACAGGAGGAATATCAGTTGAACAAACAGAGGTGGGTTCCTACCGGTTCACACCAGTTTCTACAGTAGTGGAAATGGCGACTGGGTCTCTGAACTGGTAGGGATGGCTTGCTCGCCACGCCCCCGAACCAGTCCCACAGCTGCTGTGACATCTTTTTTTGACCTTTTAAAATGTTCTGTGCATGCCCAGGCCTATTTATAGGCAACTGCGCACATGTGTGCACATCAAACCAACAGTAATGCCTGCAGAAACCCACTCCTGTGCATGAAGGAACAGGGCTGGAAATCACAACAAGAAGGTTGCTTGCATTAATGAACTGGTGCAACACTCTGCTTTCAGGAGGAATTCCATCTTTTCAATCCTGATCTAATTGATTTGGGTACACCCATATTCAGTGAACAACCTACTGCACATAAGTATTGTATTTTTAGATTCGGCTTCTGCATCACTCAATCTGGTGACCAGTTGTCTCTTACATTAGTTTCCTGCAAAATGTTCAGGCCAACAGTGGGTTTGTTTAACAGATCAGGTTTGGTGAAACTCTTCTGGGTGTGACAACTGCTCATTCAGCCTAAAGAGGGAAAGCTAAAATTGATCTTGAAATAATCTTTGCACATAGACCGGGGGTGGAGGGGTGTGTGTCAAACTGAATTTCATTAAGAGCCACATCAGGGCTGTGGTTGACCTTGGGAGAATGGGTGGGTGGGTGTGGCCAAGTGGACAGGTGTGGCTGACTGGGCATGTGTGGCCAACTGGATGGGCATGTGTAACTGTATGGGCATGGCCAGCTTGATGCCATGCCCCAAACATTGGGCATGTTTCCTATTTGCACTGGGGAGACTGGGCGAAACCACGCTGCCCTGATGTTTACTTTTCACATTGGATAGACAGAGTCAAAGCCACACAGGCCAGATAAAAATAATAATAATAATTTATTAAATTTCTAAACCGCCCCCTCTCCCCGAAGGGACTTGGGGCAGTGTACAGGAAAATTAAGAACATCTAAAAACTTTACAATACATACATAATTAAAACCAAATTAAATAATTAACACTGTACTAAAATTTATAAAACATTAAAACTGTATCCCAATTAAAACCTGATTAAACAATTTGAGCTACAGACTGGGGCGAGGAACATAGATCAACGCCTTGAAACGCACCCTAAAGGCCACAGGCAGCCAGTGCAGCTCACGCAGGAGTGGTGTTACATGGGAGTATCTGGGAGCTCCCAAAATTACCCGTGCGGCCGCATTCTGGACCAGCTGTAGTCTTCGGGTGCACCTCAAGGGGAGCCCCATTTAGACAGCATTACAGATGTTTCCTCTTTATATTGGGTGGACTGGGCTAAAGCTACACTAGCCTGATGTTTCCTCTTCACATTAGGTAGAGCGGGCCGAAGCCACACGGTCCTGAGGTTTCCTCTTTGCATTGGGTAGACTGGGCCAAACTGATGCAGGCCAGCCCCTTACATTTTCCAAGATGGCCCTGAGAGCCAGATTTGAGCACATCCCGGGCCGTGTGTTTGACACCCCTGATATAGACAATCATTTGTCCCTATGCATATATCTAAATTGCTTTGGACTTCCATTCTATCAAGAAATAGGCTATTGGAACTGCTGCAATAGCACTTATTATGTTTTCCACAACTACTTAGTTTTAGTTTTTTTTAAAAAATGTTGCTAGATAGGGTGAAAGAATGAAGGCAGACTGGCTTCAGCAACAAACAGCTCTTTATTAATACAGATCAACTATGTACAAATCAGCAAGGTTCTGTCTGACAGCAGCCCTTATAGAGGGAGCTGTCAGACCTCTTGACCAATCAGATTAAACCTCTGTTCCCTCCTGAATGGAGGACCTTGGCGTAAACCATTATAACTTTTATTGGGATATAACAAATGTATTCAGATTACATGTTTGATTTATGAGGAGAAAAAGGTTATTCACCATCTGATTTCCCACTGCCCTCTCATTGTGCCTTCAGACTTCTACTTAAGATATTTCAGTGCACTGAGACCCATGTTCTGAGCTTCAACATCACGGGTGTCAAACTCGCAGCACATTACCGTTATGTGATGTTTCATGACATTTTTTCCCTTTGTGGAGCTGGGATGCATATGGCTTATGTATGATGCATCTAGCCTGCCGGCCGGCAGTTTTACATACGTGCTTTACATGATATAGAGGAAACTATCGGAGGAAGAAGCATACATTTGGTACCTTGAGTTACTTATAAAAAAATTGTAAGGTTTAAGAATATGTTGAGACCCATAGAAGTTTGAGAACACATCCAAGTCACAATGTGCCAAAAATGAGACTTAAACGGAGGGTTGAATAACAATCAGCATTTAATCTTTGATCATAGTTTAAAGACATGGTGGTCAGTTGTTCCCAACATACCCCAAGGATCTATGGGAAGAACTACCCTTCAGAGAAGGAGAAACATCATCACTAGCCTTATCAGCCTCTTTCATGTTCCCACGATTGGCCGTTTGGCCCTCTGTTGTGAAGGGCACAGGTCAAAGGTAAAATATGTTGTTAAGCAGAAGGGGGACAGATCAAAGATGTCAGATTTACAGCTCTTTACAGCTCCATTCCGGGATAAGTTCTATGTCCATAGATTGCAGATTGATAAGAGTTCAAATGGCAAGGAGCACACGTTTCGACATTTGCCAGATATTTTACAGACTCTGCTACAAATACAAGGCATAATATATGTGTGTTATAGAAAACAAATCTTTCTACTAAAACCAACAAGTTTGTATCCTTATTACTATTCCCCTTCAAAATAATAAAAGCGGAATAAAAATAATAAAATAATATACCCTTGTATAGTCTAACTTCTGGAAGGGAAGGTCCATGAAGTTTCTTTGGCATAATGTAGAAATGCTTCAATCACGACTTCTTCCAGGATGCTTTTCTCTTATCTCAGTCTACCTTTACAATTTCCCAGTGATCTCCATCCTGCTTAACATTTCAAGATTAGTCAAAATCTGCTTGGCTACCTTTACTTCTAGTTTCTGGACAGTGTGGCACTATTTTCAATAATTTAATTTAATATATTTTTCAAAGTTTAACCACTCATATATAAAATTAGTAATTGCTGGCCTTCCTGCAAACTATAGAATAGGTTTATTAAGATAGCTAGAAATTTTGTTGCAATGGTGTATTTCTGTTTATAGAGCCCCAAGGGAGACTGTGACTGTTTATAGGGCCACTCCCATGAAGTTTAAAGAGATAGTCATGAACATCTACCTCTCCACCTCCAGATTCCTCTCCTGCCCTTCCAGTCTCTTCCTACTTTTCTAACCAGTTATCTCCATTGCTCATGGAGAGGTGTTGTGCCTGGAGTGTTTCGAGCCAAACCAGGGAGGACAGAATCCCAAAAATGTTCATTTTGTTACTTCCAGGATTTCTTGCAGCTTTTTCAGTGTTTCTTTCTAGCCAGATGTCTCCAGTAACTGCCCTAGAGGCTGAGAGCACTACCTCTTCAAGGTACAACCATTGTGTGTTTTTCTCTGTCTTGTTCTAATTCCTGCAGGTACCACAGGTGAGATAGACATAGCCCCACTTTAGGGCTGATTCACAGTTTGGCACCACAAAAACACCTAAATATAAGGTGACATGCTGCCTAGTTGGGATTCTCAAGTTGGGATTATGCACTTTTCTAGAATCTATTACTCAAAAGATGCCTTTATCTTCTCTTTACTGAATTCTTAAAAAAAAATTTTTTTTCTTCATTTTATAACACAATTTCAACTTTGCAACAGTGATATGCTGGTTTTATCAGCACTTTTTAAAATATATATGATGTTATATATCCTAATTACGTTCATTTTTCTCTTATTCATATAATATTCAACATAGAAAAATTAAAAATAATTGAACTTGATATTATACAACATACTTATACTTATTGTTTCCATAGTTCTAATATAGTTCTCTATACATTTATCATTCTATATATTTTAATTTACACTTTTGTACATTCTGGTAGTGATATTGCTTACAATATGTATTTTTTTATATAACTTTATACCTGTATTTATTTCTGGGTTAGTAATCATCTTTCATCATTTGTTTTCTAGTCTTTGCAGCTATTATCTAACCAATTGTATCATAGGTCCCATATTAAATAATCCTCTGTTTCTCCTTTGTCTTTAATTTCTATCGTTAACCTGTCCATGTTGGCGCATTCTAATATTTTGTTTATTACCATTTCCTCTGTAGGTATGCTTCCGTTTTTCCAATTTTGTGCATATGTGATTCTAGCCACTGTTATTATGTGTAATTTAAATATTGAATTCTTTTATTATATTTACCTGTTAGTATGCCCAATAAAAATAGTTCTGGTTTTAGGTCTATTTGTTATTTTACCATCTCCTCTAACCACTTTTCTTTATTTTTGCCCAATATTTTTTGGCCAATGGACAGGTCCACCATAATAAGATTTCTGTGACATATTTGGAAGCATTTTTGCCAATCTTGCTGATGCCATCTATAGAACATTTTGTAAAGATTTTCTTTATATGATGCTGACATTGTTAATCTATAATTTCTTTCCCACAGTTTTTGCCAATTGTCGAGTTCTATAATGTACCCAAAGTTTTTTACCCATGTTTCCTTTACTGTTTCTTTTTCCATTTTAAAACTCAATAGGTAGTTATAAAACTTCTTTATCAATATTTCACCTGTCCCCTGTAGTATCTTATTCAATTCTTGTGGTTCGCTATAAAATCCATATTTTTCTGTGTCTTTTTTATAACTTTTCTGTATTTGTATATACGGCCACTAGTCCAAATTGATTCCCTGATTTTTTACTTCCTTAATTTCCCTTATTCATACACTATATCTTTATATCTTACTATCTTATCCAGTTCTAACACGTTTAGATATATTAGTGATCCCATTGTGGATAGCCAGACTGGTATTATCCTATAGTGATTCTGTTTAATTTTTCCCCATACTAACAACAGAGCATTCCTAACCTGGTGTCTGTGCGCTTTGTTTTTCCTATCCTATATAAATGTGTGACATCTCAAACGTAGGTCATGTCCTTCTATCGCCAACACCCTTTTATTCTTTAAATTTATCCACTCCTTTATCCATGTGTAAGGTGACCAGATTTTAACATTGGTAAAGTGGGACACCATTGACCAGGGAGGGGGGTTTCTTGATTTAAAATTTGGTCTATATGGAGCAACAAAAATTTTCATAGAACGCAAAAATAATATTGTAATATATATATTTTAATTTCAATATAAGTACAATTTACAAATATAATAGATTAAAAAATTATGTATAGTATTATTTTATTCTTTGGCATATTTCTCATTTGAGTGAATTTTTTTTTTTAGTAGATTGCTGTCGTTGTTTAAAAGGTCATGAAATTTTTCACAAGAATTTGTTAAATTATATTTCACACATAAAATGGCTTTCAAAGTCTCAACACTTAATTGTGATTTTTCTGATGTCCAAACTTTATTTACCGTAGAAAAAACGCATTCAGTTGCAGCATTAGTTCCTGGTAAAGGACAGCACGTATTCCACAATTTTTAGTGCATTATTGTATGGAACATGGTTTGTTTCAAAATGATGAAATATTTCTAACCATTTGTTCTCTATTGTGATTTTTGCTGATGCCCAAGATTTAACCTTTTCCTTATCAATATATATTTTTAATAATGATACCTCATTAAAAAGATCATTTTTTGAAATATTACTATATGGGAAATTTTGAGTAATATGATTGAATGATTTTTGCACATCGTTCCAATTAAGTTCTTGTTTTAATGTAACCCAATGAAAATGTTCAATATCATTGTAATGTACCGTCCACTCTTCTAAATAATCTATGCAGTTACTATAGAACTTTTTAACGTGATTCATGATATCTGCACGATTTATTGCACCTTGTTCTTCTAGCCGGCTTACACTATTATGGATAGTTAACGGAAGAAAATTATTTTCCAACCACTCTTGACACTGAAATTTTAAATTATTAACTTCATTTGCTACTTCGATTACCGAAATTTTGTCACCTTCAATAAGTTTTATAGCATTTTGAAAAAGAACTGCTTGATTGTGTACAAACTCTAGCCAAATTTTTGAAGATTCTTTTTCAAAAAACTCTTCTAAAATTCTAGGACATTTATCCTGTGATAGAAAGTAGGATTTCAAAGGATCGTATATTTTCAAAATTCTTTCGACAGCTGGCAAAAGAGCTAACAAGCGCATTTTACTGTATCCAAGTATTTTCTGATATTCGACTTCCGCAGTTTCACAAAATTCTTTAAGCATTTCAATGCGCACAGTGTATATATAGAAATAAGAATATATTTTAATAACAATATTTTCCACATCTACGGGCAACAAGTCAGCAGCTGTTTGAATAGCGTTATGTATTTTTTTATATTGAAAAAGTTTTATTGGTTTTTACAATTTTCCAAAAGGGTAGGGTAAGGGATACAGAAACATTTCGCGTCGGGATCATTGGCCCTTCCAGGGCTTCATAATAAAACATTAAGAAAGACATTTTTCAAAAATACTACGAGGTGAAAATAAGTGCATGCTTCCTAAATTCTCAATTCTATGCTGGCAGTCGTGTGCAAACATCCAGATATAAAGGTTATACAATGTTAATAAAAAAGCAAAGTTATTTTTTCGATCTAAGTCTCTTGGCAATTGTATCTTCTTTTTCTCCTTCCTGGCCCCCAGCGGGCGGAGCCGTGGCCCCCCCTGCCCCCCCGAATCTTCCCCCAGGACAGAGGGATGTTTTTTAAGAAAGGCTTCTGTCTCAACAACTGTTTTAATCCTAACTCTCCCTCCTTCCCAGAACACCAACATCCCTTCCGGCATCGCCCACTTAAACCAAGTCCCGTGGTCAAACAGTTTTTTGGATAAGAAGGAATACCTCCTTCTCATCTCTCTAATCTTTTTTGGGATCTGCTTCAAGATGGCGACTTCCTTTTGTTGGTAAATTAGCGGCCCCCCTCTCTGCGCCTTCAAAATTCCCTCTCTGGTTGACCTTCTAACAAATTTAATGTGTATCTCTCTGGGTACTTCATTTATCCTGGCATATGTCGGGTTTATTCTGTAGACTAGGTCAATGTCCCCCCTGATCTCATCTTTAGGTTTATGTAAATAGTCTGCTAAAATTGTACTCATGAGTTCAGGAAGACATTCACCAGGTTCTTCAGAAATGTTCTGAAATCTTAAAAAAATATGACATCCTTTCAAAATCCATCCTAGACATATGCCCAGTCAGTTCTCCAACCTCACTGTTAACATTTTTAAGCTCTCCCTTTGCCCCAGCCAGCCCCCCCTTCCAGCTCCTCAGTCTTCTGTGTGTTCTCCAGCACTTGTTTCCGTGTTTCCAAAAGATCCTTCTTGAAGCTGCTATTATCTTCTCTCAAAGCTTTAATTTCCTGCACCAAAGCTTGTAACACTGATTCCATTGATGTCATTCTTTGTTCCAAACCTGCCAATTCTGTTTTTGATGCCATGGTAAGCTGTTAAAGTCAGTGCCACTAAGATGGCGTTTTTTGGGTGGGGCCGTTGAAGCAGGTCAGGAGAAAACAGTTCAAATCAGGGTTGTAAAAAGTTCAAGACCCAGAAGAGAAACACTTTTCACAGTCAATAATTATAGCATTATGTATGGGTGTTTACTCCAACAGATTGATGCCAGTTATTTAAGAGGGGATATGTGAGGGAGAATGTAAGGCAACTTATATTTTTCAATTGTCTATCTAGATAAATATATGTAGATCTCTGCAATGCTGGGGTTTTTTTTGGAAGTGGAAAAGGCCTATGAGTGAATGAACCAGAATTCTCTAATCAAGACTTGAGGGGAAAAAATGAAACATGGGATTTGGATAAGGTTTATTATCTCTAATGTTATATATTTTAATCCTAGAAGTCTTGTTGAATATAATTTTGGATTTGAATCTCTTAAATGGCATAGCTATAAGGCAAAAGGGATATAGCACCAGAGCATTTGCAGTCGATCTGGTTGTTACGATATTGCGTTTTTGGTTTGGAATATCTGTTGGAAGAAGTTTATATTATATTTTATAGATGGTATCTACATTCCAAGAAATTATCATCATCTATGTAATGAAGTAGAAATTTTCTTGCAATTTACTGTATCCTTCCTGTGATAGGGATATATGGTTTAAGTTTTATAAGTGTTAGGTTATATGACACGGTATTTAGATCTTAAGAATTATTTTCTATGTATTTTAATGTTTAACTATAAGGTTAAAGGTGTGGGTGTTTATGTTGAGTTTGTTATAAGGTTTCTAATGGATTGATTATATACAGAATAAATATCAGATTAGGAAGTACTATGTAGCTTTTAGGTAAGAATGCTTAGATTGATAGGTGAATAGAGTAAATAATATTTGGGATGCTGGGAATTATTAGAGTGGTGTATAGCAGAAGTCAGGGGGGTGGGTTTGAATGGGAGGTGGGGGAGGGTTAGGGTGGAGGGTGGGGTAATATATATGTATGATTAATTTAGAGAGGGGAATAATGGGATAGGGTTTTTTTTTTAAAGAGAAATTTATATTATGTTTTTTATATCTTTAATTAACTTAGAAGATGGTGTTAATGGGATATTGATATACTAAGAGAAACTTATATTGTGTCTGCTGGGAGGCGAGGGGGTATAATATCTGAATGAGAAACTTATTTTAAGATGGGGTGAGGGGGGTATAGTATTTGTATGTGATTTATATTATATGTCGGGGGGGGTAAAAAGGGGGAAAATCTGTGTGAATAAAACTTTTTCAATAAAAAAAAATAAAAATAAAAAAAATAATTATAGCAGAGAAGGCACTCCAGGGAAGGAATCAATTAATCCAGAAATTTCTTCATTAATAGAGAGAGGGAGTCCAAATCACAAAGAGATGTTGGTAATTTTCCATAAGTAAAAATAGTCATTCAGGAACAAAGGGCAGCCATCTTCCACCGCCCAGTCTGAGAGCCAGCAGGAGAAAGTAGCAAAGGAAAAATTGTTTCAAGCCAGCCGGACTTAGATACATTGTAAAGAAACAAGCCGCAAAACACTTTCACTTGCTTCAAAGCAATCCGGATGCGAAATGTCCGCTTCCTCGCAACGAGGAGCCATTTCTAAGCGCCGCTTTAAATCCGAGGGGGGGGTTTAACAAACAAACACCCCCCTCCACATTCTTTCAGTCCAGGCTGCCAGCACAAATAAGGTTAAAATCACTCACTCTTCACCTCACCGCCAAAGCCCCGGAAAGCCTTCCGACCCGAACACTCAGCTCTCTCCAAATTCATTGTGCGTTGCCGTCCTCCATTGGCGAAGGGAAACCCCCCCGCAGCATGTCTTCTCTCGCCTAGACCAAAGACAAGGGCCGTTTTCCCGCCGCCACTGGGATAAACCGACACAGGCAAGCCAGCCTTACGTACGGACCCCAAAAAAGGGGTGCCCCGCCCCCGTTGGGGGGCAGAAAAAAGAACAAAACGGCAGACGAGTCACAAGACTCGTCCGTCGCCGTTAGAAGGCGGAACCGGAAGCCCAATAGCCTTATGTATTATGTGCGCTGCACAACCAACACCAATAATGTTTTGATTAAGGTTTTTGTTTAATTTATAAAAAATATTATTTGTACTTCTTCTCTCGCTTTTCCTCCAAAATTTGCATTTGTGTTGTCTGCACAATATGCAATCATTTTATGTTTTAAATTGTTTTATCCAAAATATTAATAATGGAACTGAAAATTATTTCAGAGGTTTCGCCAGGCAAAGAAACGAAATCTAAAATTCTAATTTTTATTCCAGTTTCCGAATCCAAAAATCTAATAATGGTTGGAAATAACTTTATATCCTTATGATTAGATGCGTCAGAATATATGGATATAAAATTAATTTTTTCTAGATTTTTGTTTAATTCTGAAAATGCATATGGGGAAAGCACATTACACACAATTGCCTCGGATTTTGTTCTAGCATAGGCAAATTTTTTGTTGAATAACTTTTTGACAACTTGTGATGTACAGTCCATAGATCTGAAGGAATGATTGTGATTAATAGCATGAAAAGACATAAGTCCTTCTGCTAATGCTAATTTCTTTTCTTCGTCTCCATAAGTTGTTTTCCGAAAAAATTCCTGTATTTTGGAAGAAAATGCAGCAGTATTTAAATATCTTTTATGTTTCTGTGTCTCCAAGTGCTTTGAAATATCATTCTTCCCGCCATGCGAAATAGAAAATTCACCATTACATTTCTCACATTTTACCATGTAATCGCTTTTGGGTTTTTTAATAAAAGGAAATTCACTTCTTAGATCATCATTGAATTTGCATCCTCTTTTCTTACTCATTATGTTAAAAATCTAAAAAAAATAATTTAAAATTATATTATAAATTATTATATACATATTGCTTAAAAACACAGTAAGTAGGTACATAATTTGTTGACATCACTTGTTTAACTTGCACGCAGTATGATGTGTATCATCTGAGAGACAGTTACAAAATGTTTTTGTCTGAAATACCACGTATAACAACATTATATTTTCTAACATCCTCCTCCAAAAGACTAATTCTCTTGTCTTGCTGTTGATTTTTATAAAAAATTCCCTCTATCTTACGGTCAATCTGCGCATCATGTGCATGGATTTGTTCAATTTCATCTTTAATAAATTTCACCTCCACGTTTTGCTTTACAAAACTAATATTCAATTCGCTTATCTGTTCTTTAGCTTTTTGAATTTCCAATGTCATGTTCTCCATATGGTCAGTCAGTGTGGTTAATTTTTCTCCAATTGTATTTAACGCCCCAAAAATTCGTTCAAGTTCTGAAGGCTGTTGAGTCGTCATTTCAATTCAAAAGGTTTTTTTTTTTATTTTAAGTAAAAAAAAAGGAGTTATACCTCTTTGCCAAGAGGGTCTTTTTTGAAGAATAAGGGCAGTGTCCCAAATAAAATAAAGCTGAGACGGCTTTTAATGCACCAAAGGAGCCAGAAAAAAGATAGGAGGGCTTCCCCAATTTATTTAGCTTCTTAAGCATCCATTTTAGGTGTAGTCCAAAAAGCTTGCTCGCTACGTTCAACTAACACAGTCCACTTAAAAAGTTCAGAAGTTCAAAAGAGTTGTAATCCACATGCCATCAACCAACTTTCTACTGTTTACTTAGTCTTCAGCCTGTGTTTATGCCTTGTAGCGAGACAAAGAGCCGGATGATCTGAAGCAGAGGGTGTTAAAATGGTTGAATGATTTTGGATCAGTTGAATATATGGCAGCAGATCTAGTAAGTGCTTTTAGAATTGGTTATAAGAGACAAAATGGGGCAAATAGAAATGTTTTAGTAAGATTTGCAAACCTTGGAGATAAACTAGAGGTTATGGCAAAAATAAGGGAACTGGAAGGAGTTCCTAAATTTGAGGGGAAAGAAATTCAAGTTTTTCCGGATATATCCAGAGAAGAAAGATCTTGGAGATTCTATTTAAAACCAGTTACAAAGGTTTTGAGAGACAATGATATTAAGTATAATTGGAGACCATTACAGCAGCTGAAATTTTTTTACAAAGGAAGGATGCAAACTATTACCCCAGAAACAGACGTAATAAGATTAATTCGGGAGCTTGGGCTGATTGAGAAAGATGAAGATTTTGCAGAAATTAAAGACCATATGCTTAAGATGGGTGGAATACAAGAGGAACCCTCAACCTTGGAAGAAAAAGGCACAGTCGGTGGTCAGGATCCTAAGAGTTTAAAACGAAAAGAAATCTCTCCGGCAGTTTCTGAGCATAAGAAAATTCGTGAAGATACCGAGCGAACGCCAGATAAGGAGGAGGATCTTAGAAAAAAGCAGGAAGCTGAGTCCGGGGCGAAGCCAGTGTTGTCTTCTTTTTTTGAAAGTGGAATCTAAAGAATAGCCCGAAGAGATGACCAGACCATCGGCATGTCCCACTCCCCCACACTCTTTATACAGAGGCGATACCCGAGCGAGGATGTGGGGCATGAAGATTAATTGTTATTTGTTGTTGTTGTGTTTGATATTTGGGTTTTATGTTTATGTTGTTTGTTGTATATTGTTTGTAGAGTTTTATGTTTTTGTATGTCTTTTTTGTTTGGTGTTGGGTGTGCACATAAAGGAAGAGGAGGGGTCAGGATTAAAAAAGTTACCGTTTAAATGCGGTTTATAAAAATAATGACATGGAACGTGAAGGGCACAGGCAATCATATAAAAAGAAAAAGATTGGAGCTTAAAATTAAAAGGGACTCACCAGACATATTATTTTTGCAGGAAACTCATCAAAAATCTGAGGATTTTAATAGAATGAATATTAAAGGTATGCAAATTTATGAAAAATCTTTTGGGACTTCCAAAGCTAGAGGAGTTGCGATATTGATATCAAATAGGGTATATTTTGAGAAAAAACAAGTAATTAGAGATGAGGAAGGAAGATATTTAATAATTATAGGGAATATTAATGAGCAAAAAGTGACATTGGTTAATTTATATCTACCGAATGAAAAACAAAAGGGATTTCTTGATAAAATTACTAAGATTTTGGAAACAGAAAGTGTAGGGAAAGTAATTGTGGCGGGGGATTTTAATTTAATTAGGGATAGAATTGATAGTAATAATCCCACCTGCTTTAGACAAACAAATAAAGGGGAAATTTTAAATAAATGGATGTTTCGAAATAGTGTGGTAGATGTTTGGAGGGAGTTGAAAGGTTCTGAAAGGGTGTATACCTTTTGCTCCAAGGTACACAATACTTATTCAAGAATTGATTATATTTTTGTCTCTAAAGATTTGTTGAATAATGTAGATAGAGTAGATGTGGGAATTTTTAAGGATTCTGACCATGCAGAAGTTACGATGGAAATAGATTTTAATTTTGAGAAAAAGGAAAGAGGTTGGAGATATGATGAAAAATTGTATAAAAAGGAGGAGGATAAAATATGGATATTCAAAAAATGGGAGGAAAGTTGGGGATTGAACGATAATGGAGAGGTTAAATTTGAAATTGTTTGGGATACGATGAAAGCAATATTTAGAGGAGAAAGTATTAAATTGTCAAGCAGGAAATATAGAGAATATAAAACTAAAATAGATCAGGACACAAGACAAATTAAGATATTGGAGAACCAATTCTCACTTACGAAAGATAAAAAATGTTTGGAGGAATTGAACTTATTAAAAACTAAATTGATAGAAGAAGATATTGAATTGGTTAAAAAAAAATTAAGATATTTAAATAGGGATTTTTTTGAATTTAGTAACAAAAATTCTAGGTTATTGGCAAAGATGGCGAAAAATAAAACTCAAAAGAGAGAAATTGGTTCTCTGATAGACGAAAAAGGTACAAGGTGTTATAAGAGATTGGAGAAATGTGAAGTAGCTAGGAATTTTTTTCAAAAATTATATTTAAAGAAAAATTTAGATGATTCTTCAATTTTAGAAAAATTGAAGAATCATCTTGGAAAATATGCTATGAAAATAGATCAAACATATAAAGATTTGATGGAAGGAGACATAACACAGGAGGAGATCAACGAAATAATACAAGAGTTAAAATTAGGGAAGACCCCAGGAGAAGATGGATTACCTGCTGAATTCTATAAAGATTTTAAAGAACTAATAATACCAAAACTGCAAAAACTATTTAATGGAATTTTACATGGTGGAGAAGTCCCGATGTCATGGAATAAGACGGTAATATCTATAATTCCTAAACCTGATAAAGATCTTGAGAGGATCGAGTCCTACCGACCCATTTCTTTAATCAACCAAGATGCAAAAATATTTACAGCTATTATAAGTAATAGATTAAATAGTTTTATAGATAAATATATAAGCTATAATCAAGTAGGTTTTGTTAAAGGTAGATATATGAGTGATATAATTAGAAGAGTATTGAACATTATAGATGTAGCTGAAAATAATGGTGATGAAATAGGTATAATATCGTTAGATATTTTTAAAGCTTTTGATTCTGTACAATGGGAAACTATTAAGGTAATTATTGAGGCATTAGGCTTTGGTAATAAATTTATACATGTTATTTCAAAATTGTATCAAAAAAGTAGTGCAAAGGTAAAGGTGAATGGAATAATGACGGGAGAGATTAAATTGGAAGCAGGTACGAGACAAGGATGTCCCTTGTCCCCAACATTATTCTTGTTAGTTATGGAGGTTTTGATTAAATTGATAGAAACAGATGAAGAATTGGAAGGGTACAAGGGATATAAGATAAATTTGTATGCGGATGATACCTTGATTATTTTGAAAGATATAGAGAAAGATTTAAAGAGGATAAATAAACATTTGATAGAATTTGAAGAAATGACAGGTTTAAAGGTAAATTGGTTAAAATCTGAATTACTAATGAATAAAGATGGTAAGGAGTGGGAGAGTATGCAAGAACAATTTGGGATAAGAGTTAAGAATACATTGAAATACTTGGGGATAACACTTTCACTTAAAGTTAGAGAATTGAAAAAAATTAATTATGAGGTGATGTTGAAGGAAGTAGAGAAAAAGATAGATAAATATAAAGAGATAAAGTTGTCTTGGTTTGGTAGAATTGCAATGTGTAAAATGATGTTGTTACCAAAGTTTAATTTTTTATTTGAGATGCTACCATTAAATTTGACAGAGAAAGATATAGAAGAATATCAGAAGAAATTAGATAAATTCTGTAATGGTGGGAAAAGACCTAGACTAATGAAGAAAATGTGGTATCAAAATCAAAAAGAAGGTGGATTGGGAATTCCCAATCTACTTAATTATTATCGGGCGTATAATATTCGAACCGTGATAAAAATACTTAAAGGTGGAGATGGTCATTGGGGAGATCTGGAGTTAAAAGATATTAAGAGATTTGGGTCTATATGGTTTTTAGATAGAGCAAAAACAAAAAAGGCAATTAATAGTTATTGGTTAAAGGGGCTGAGTAAAATCTGGAATAAATTTGTTAAAAAACTGATCCCGGATATAGCCTTTTTGGGGAAGACAACTGAAAGTTGGCCGATTAAAACTAATATAAGTCGGGATAAAGTAATTGAGGATGAAAATATAGGAAATATAGTAAATTGGTTAAGAGCTCTAGGAATTGAGAGTAGAAAAAAAAAAGTAATTCAAAAATTGGAGTTGAATTGGTTTGAAAAAATACAGGTAGAAAAATGGACCACGAAAGTAAGGGGAATATGTAAAATAGATAGAAGTAAAACTAAATTTGAAAGTTTAGTATCTCAAATTATTAAGGATGAAATTGGGTTAAAAGGACTCGTTAGTAAGATATATAAGATTATAAACTTCGATGGAAATCCACAAATGGTAATGAAAAGGAATTGGGAGGAAGACCTTAAGATTAAAATATTGGATTTGGATTGGAATGAGAATTGGAAGAGTCGAATCATGAGGACTTTGTCTATAAGGATTAAAGAGCACAATTTTAAGGTTGTTTGGAAATGGTATTGGACCCCATTAAGATTATCATTGATAGATAAAAAAATGAGTGATAAATGTTGGAGATGTAATATGGAATTGGGAACTTATGAACATATGTGGTATAAATGTGTGAAAATTAAAAAGTTTTGGCAGCAATTAGAAAGAACGATGTGTGAAATGATGAAAAGAATAATAATATTGAGATCAGAAACTATATTGTTATTGATAATTAATGAACCAGAGTTAACAAAACATGAGAAAGAATTGATTAGAATTATGATTATAATGGGTAGAATCGTAATAGCAAGATATTGGAAAATAGAGGAAAATATTAAAATAGAAGAGTGGTACTGTGAAATGTGGAAATTAGCCTTAAATGATAAAATGACGTGCGATATTAAATTTAGAGAGGGGGTTTATAAAAAAGATATCTTTTGGAAGACTTGGAAGCCATTTGTGGACTATGCGCTTGGAACCTTGGATGCCTCGACGCCTGTACCTAGAGAACGTGGATTTTGGAGATCTTAAAGATAATAGAAGATACTTGAAACCAACTCTTCCTTTTGTTTTGTAAAGCACTGGGTGAAATATTGTAAAATACTATAAAAATTTCAATTAAAAAACAAAAAAAAATGTTTTTGTCGTTGCCAATGCCAAAAAATGTCATTGTTCATTAAGTCCAAACAATGGTGGTCAAATTCTAACAACTGATCAACAATGCGAACTTTGATAAGCAGTTCTCGATAATCAGCTCTCAACAATTATTTGTTATTATTAAAGTTTAACATTATAAAATTAACAAAAATAATATAAAACTCATATCCTGGTGAAATAGCCACAAGGCCGCCGAAAACCGTATATTCCCTTCCCGTTCTCCTGCTGTTCCCTAGCTTGTCGTGCATTCTTTCCAAAAATTGGGACGTTTTTAAAACGCTGCGGGACGCGGGACAAATTGTTAAAAATCAGGACTGTCCCGCCAAAAGCGGGACGTCTGGTCACACAGTCCACGTGAGCACTCATGCTCCCAGTCTGAATGCTCTAACTTGAATCCTCCCTTATTTTTACTGTAGCATTTTTAATTTGATTCTTGGTTTTTTCCCCTCGCCTGATAAATTTTGTAATCTAATCCATTTAGCTCTTCAAAAAAAGGTTTTCCCTATTTTATCAGTATTATTTGGAATAGGAATAAAATTTTCAGTAGAATATTCATTGTAATTGCAGCTATTCTTCCAATCAGCAAGCATTGTAAATATTTCCATTTTTCCAAATCCATCTTTATTTGCTGCATTAATTTATTATAGTTATCTTTTTTGATTGATATCCATCTTGCTGTTAACCAGATTCCCAAATATTTAACTTTTTTAGTTAACTGCATGCCCATCTTTTCCATCAATTCATTTTTCTGTTTATTTGTAAGGTTCTTTGTTGGTCTCTTGGTCTTTTCCTTGTTCATTTTAAGTCCTGCCACCATGCCAAACTCTTCTATTTTTTACTAATTTGGGTACTGTTTCTAGTGGTTCCTCCATAATAAATACCAAATCATCAAAAAATGCTTGTACTTTGTATTGTTCTTTTTTTATTATTATCTTCAGACCTTTTATTTCCTGACATTGTCTGGCCTGTCTAAGTAGGACTTCTAAAGTTAATATGAACAGTAGAGGTGATAGGGGACATCCTTGTCTTATGCCCTTATATATGTTAAAATTTCCTGTTGTTTCTCCATTTATTATCAGATTCACTGTTTGATTGGAATATATTATTTGGACCATTTTTACAAAGTTATCTCCAAAATTCATAATTTTTAGTTGTAATATTGTGAACTGCCAATCTATGTTGTCGAAGGCTTTTTGTGCATCTGAGAAAATTAATACTAATTGCTTTTCAAGGTTTTTTGTAGTCGACATTTACTAGTGATATTGGTCTAATTTTTTATCTGTTGGTGATTTGTGTCTTCATTTGGTATTAGTATAATGTATGCTTCTGTTCAGGATTTGGGTAATTTGGCTCTTAATAGCACATTCATTTCATTTTATTCGATTTATATACCGCGCCTTCTCCATCGAAACGGACCCAGGGCGGTGCACAGGAAATTAAAACCAATAAATAGTATACAATACAATAAATATGAATAAAAAGAATTAAATTAAGGGCCTGTGCTAAAATTCCCACTAAAAACCCAGTCTATAACATTGTTATAACATTGTTATAGACTTCCAACAATGAGGATCCTAATGATTCTTGTATGTTTTTGTACAGTTCTGCGGGGAGGCGGTCTGGACTAGGAATTGTATTGTTGCTGTTGTTTTGTTTCTTAATTGCCTCTGTTTTTTCCATTATTATGCTTTTGTTTAACATTATTCTCATTGTGTCAATTATTATGGTTTGACCAGATTTTTCCAAGTATTGTTTAGTAATGTCTTCTGATATATTTTCTTGGCTATACAATTTCCTGAAGAATTCCTGGGTTATTTTCTTTTTATCCTTGTTTTGATGATAAAGACTTCCCTTCTCATCTTGAAATTGGTGTATTATTTTCTTATCTTTTACTTTTTTAGCTTATCTGCTAGCCATCTACCTGGCTATTTTGCACATTCAAAAAAAATAATACCACAACGTTTCGCCATTTTGATTTTTTGTGCCATTACATCTTATACTATTAAATTCAATTTATCTTTTATTAAATCCCTTTTCTCTTTCATTTTGTTTTTTTCTCTGAATTTTTTAAAATCCTCTTTCTGTTTTTTTACCCTGAATATTTATTCATTTATTTGTCAACAAGTACTAGAAAACAAATATGAAAACACATGAAAAAATGGCACAAAAATGGATATAAATAGTTAAAACATAGCCATAAACACAAAAAAAGAGTACATATAAATGGGACTTATGCTTATGCACACCCGCTTAAGGGCCTCTTAAGAAATTTGTAAGGTCCACAGTAGACAGTTTAAGGGGTTTATAGGCATTATATCTGTTTGCTTAATACTTGAGTCAGCCTGTTTGTAGCAGGGATGCTATGAAACAGGGATTTATCTGAGTTCACAGGAAGGAATTGCCCTGTCTGACTAGAAAGATGTCTACTTCTCTATTTTCTTCTAATATGTTATGGTATCTTAGGCAAGACTGATGCATTCCGAAGGCTAGAGTAAGCAGTTAGTTTAAAATATATATATATAGCAAGATTGTCTATTTGAAAAAAAGGGGAATGTTCTTAAATATGGTTTATGGTTTATTTATGGTTTATTTGATTTATATCCCGCACCTATCCCCCACGAAGGGACCCAGGGCGGCGTACAGGAAATTAATATAAAATACAGATATACAAAATACATAATAAATATCCTAAAACCAAAATTAAACTAGAAAACCCTGTGCTAAAATATTATTTAAAATCCCTCTGATTAAAACTTTGGTAACCTAAAGCTCAGTCATTTATAGGATGGTTCACGCTAGGCCGGCTTGATGGAAAAAGTGCGTCTTTAGGCGCTGGCGTAAAAGGCGGAGGTCCGAGGTGGTGCGGAGTTCGGGAGGCAGGTCGTTCCAGAGGGTTGGGCCCATCACAGAGAAGGCCCTTCCCCTGGGGGTCGCCAACTGGCATTGCCCGGCCGACAGCACCCGGAGAAGACCCTCTCTATGAGAGCGGATCGGTCGAAGGGATAGAGTTTGATATTATTCATTAGTCTTTATTCATAAATTATTTAATATTGGCATTGAAAGTCTTAAATTAATTTTAAGTTAATTGAAGTTTCATCTCAACTCAGATCACATTTTTGTTCTGGACCTACCTTTTTTTGCAGTGGTGAAATTCAATTTTTTTTACTACCGGTTCTGTGGGTGTGGCTTGGTGGGTATGGCAGGAAAAGGATACTGCAAAATCTCCATTCCCTCCCCTCTCTGGGGCCAGCCAGAGGAGATATTTACCGGTTCTCCAAACTACTCAAAGTTTCTGCTACCAGTTCTCTAGAACCTGTCAGAACCTGCTGAATTTCAATGGTGGGGGACCTAAACAAAGACCACCTTCATATAGGAATGAGCAAATCGTATTTCTCTGCATACCTTCAACTTTTATCTTTAGGAATCTGTAAATCACATTCCTTAAAGCAAGTAGAACAATTGTTCAAATAGAACAATCAAGTAGAACATGGATGGGAGATTTTGGTTATCTCATTATCTAGGAGGTAATCTATGGTTTATCATACTATATTTGTTCACCAGGCTCGAAAACACAGACATCCTTTCTGCAATAAACAACTTTGCCCTCAACATCTTCAAGGAGCTTAGTGAAAATGATCCTTCCAACCACTTGGTTTTTTCTCCTGTGAGTGTGTCTTCTGCACTGCTAATGGTCGCATTGGGTGCCAGAAATAACACAGAAGCTCAGATGTTCAAGGTATATCAAGATACAATTTATCAAAAAGAAAAAAGGGAGGGTTTGATTGTGATCTGGTCCCCATCCTTGCCAGCCAATTTTGAGAACATTTTTATTATTTATTTATTAAGTTTATATGATGTCCATTTTTCAATCATGCAATTGTGGGTGGCTAATTTATCATTTGCTCTAAAAAGTTTCAAGTACACCCATCACCTCAACCTGGCTGCACTCCTAAGATGATGCTGTTCGTGCAATTGCCAACTGTCTGATTAGCTTTTGAAAAATTCAGCAAGCACAAGCGGTGCCACTGTTATCGATATTCTTTAACTTTGCTGTCAATTCTCATCCAGATATGGGATTCTGTTTGCATGAGGATGGGAGCAGCTCCTATTTTCTTGGAATGTACACAGCACTCATAGGAAGTCTGATAGGGATTCGCCCCTCTATGCTTGACTTCTTCAAGCCATTATGGCAATTGTTAATTATAAAAGTAATTCTGGGAATAGCAATAGCACTAAGACTTATATACTACTTCATAGTACTTTACAGCCCTCTCTAAGTTTACTAAGTCAGCATATTTTCCCCAACAATATGGGTTCTCATATCAACCTTAAAAAGATGGAAAGCTGAGTCAACTTTGAGCCATTCAAAATCGTACTCCTGAAGTAAGCCATCAGTTTGCCTGCAGTATGCATTCTAACCACTGTGCCACCACAGCTGTTAGAAAATGGCATTATTTCAGGCAAAAGTCCTTAGCTTGAATTCCCAGGATCTGAAACACCATTTTTGTTTGATCCTAGAGATACCCTTCTCCACAATTACCCCCAAATCAGAACACTTTAATAATATGTTGAGACTTCATTTTCTTTTAAATAAAAGAAACTCAGAAACTTGGGGAATGTAGATTGACACAGAATCTAGGTTCTGGTACATGTTTGTTCTTAAATCCAGCATACCCATAGAATTCATTTATTTCTCAAATATATAGGTCACCCAGAGTCATTATGAATTTTAAAAAGGTCTAATACAATTAAAAAACCAAAAAAGACAATAATACAGGCCTACCCAACAGAATCCACTCAAGGTGGATGTTTCTTAGCTTAGCACCTAGGCAAAAAAGCCAGTTTTTAAAGGCCCATTTGAAGGATGGCATGGTCAGGGGAACTTGAATCTCTTAGGCAAAATGATTTCAGAAAACAAATATTGTGAGAGAAGGCAAAACATGGCATTGTTTTAAAGATGGCTGCTATAGCAGGTACAAGAACATTCCATTTGCTTCTTAAAAAATACTTTATGCATGGAGGGGTTTCTGTTTGCGATTTAGAAATCTATTTTTCCAGGAAAGGAACATTTCTGAAAATCCTCTATCTCTCTTACTTGTCAGTCAAATTGATTTTCACTGGAGCTTAATGATTATGACTTTCAAACATGGAGAAGTCCAAAGATGTACGGTAAAATCAGGTCCAGCTGAACTTTTAGGGACTTTATAAAAACCTGTACTGTATCAGCTTCCTTGGCAAGAGTAGGGAATCAGTTGCTATTAAGGAAAGTTTTTTTTTTTTTTAAATCAGCCTCCTCTGTAAGCTTGGGGTTCAAGCACTACCCAAATATTATGTAGACCCAACACTGTTTGGCTTTCATTAGCCATTAACATTCAAAGCTATACATCTGCAGGTAATCCTTCAAAAAATTTAGCTCCAAAATAGGTAAAGATCATTTAAAATGTGTAAAGTTTTCCAAGGTCTGCTATTGTTGTTATACATTTTAAATTGATGTTAAACTTAATTTGATTAACCATATATCTTCTTATAGGCCCTATCTGTACCCAAAGATGAAGAAGTTCACCAAACATTTGAGAAACTTGTTTCTGATATTAACCAACCAGGGTCCGATTATAGCCTCAGTCTAGCCAACCAGCTCTTTGGAGAAACATCATATGATTTTCTTGCAGTAAGTTACATACATGTTGGAGAATTGGCTGGGAACAACCATAAATGCTCTTTTTGTTCTAATATTTATCTCATTGCAATTGCTCCTAATAAATTACCAAATATTCTTATAGCTTTACTTGGTCCATTGAGATATCTACAGGGGAAATGGCAAAGTCTACCTGCTTTTACTGGGAATGTTACAGGAACACACAATAGGATGTTCCTAAATATAGAACTTTCAAATAAAAGTCATAAATAGAACCATATGATTCATAAGTGCCAGATATATTCTTGAATAAATTACGTTATTTTAAAGTTAATTCCATACAAGTTCCTAATACCAATATCCTTGGTAAGGCCACACTTGGAATACTGCATTCAGTTTTGGTCACCATGATGTAGAAAAGATGTGGAGACTCCAGAAAGAGTGCAGAGAAGAGCAACAAAGATGATTAGGGGACTGGAGACTAAAACATATGAAGAACAGTTGTAGGAACTGGATATGTCTAGTTTAATAAAAAGAAGGATTAGGGGAGACATGATAGCAATGTTCCAATATCTCAGGGGTTGCCACAAAGAAGAGGGAGTCAAACTATTCTCCAAAGCACCTGAGGGCAGAACAAGAAGCAATAGGTGAAAACTAATCAAGGAGAGAAGCAACTTAGAACTGAGGAGAAATTTCCTGACAGTTAGGACAATTAATTAGTGGAACAGCTCCAGAAGTTGTGAATGCCCCAACACTGCAAGTCTTCAAGAAGATGTTGGATAGCCATATGTCTGAAATGGTATAGGACTTCCTGCCTAGGCAGGGAGTTAGACTAGATGACCTCCGAGGTCTCTTCCAACTCTGCTATTGTATTGTACTGTATTGTATAATATCTGATATACTAGGCTGTATTAACTATCTAACGGCATTGGCTGGTTTTAGGTAATATTCAGTGTAATAAATAATGTTTGTTTGTAGACAAATGAGACAAAAACAATTCTTGTTCTTTATATTTGCTTCTGTTATTGAGATTGTTCTATCATTGTTTCTTAAGTCATTTATAGAATCCATTCAGAGATTCTACCATGCAGGTCTGGAGAAACTTAACTTCAAACAAGCTTCAGAAGATTCAAGAAGACATATAAATGCCTGGGTAGCAGAGAAAACCTCAGGTGAGAATGATAAAGTTAATTAGTAGCTGCATTAAGCAAGACATGGAATATTGTGTGTGCATGTGAGAGAGACAGACAAGCTAGGCAAACCCACTATAGTTACTTGATACATAGGAGCCCATCAAACCTCAGATGAAATTCTAGCCATGAATATATTATTGGTTTTATTGATGGACACATCTGAGCATATTTTGGTTATTTAACTTGCCTGTTGTTTAACTTGTATGTGTGTGGTAACCTTATTAAATAATTATATAAGATGGGCAACTATATAAATATTAAGTGAGGGTGGATAGGTGGATGGAGGCTGAACTGACCATCAGGAAGCAAAAGCTATATTTCATCTTCAGTGAGAGGAGTACTCTGGGTGACCACCTGCACTTCAGCTCTTGAAGAGAGAAATCTAATAATTAAATTAAAATGAAGAAAGAGAGAGGGAGGGAGGAAGGGAGGGAGGGAGAAAGGGAGGGAGGGAGGGAAGGAGGGAGGGGGTGGAAGCGAAAGGGAAAGAAACATTAAAAAATAATAAATCTTATCTATCAATTAAAGCAGTTTTTTAAAAAAAACTTTCAAAGGTAAAATTCAGAACCTGCTTGTCCCTGGAACAATTGATTCACTTACAAAACTGGTTTTGGTGAATGCCATCTATTTCAAGGGGGACTGGGAAGATAAGTTCAACAAACATCTAACACAGGAAAAGCCATTCTGGATTAACAAGGTATTCATTTATTAACACAGTAAAAGAGACAATCTGAATATTTGAAATTTTGTTATTTTGTATATATCTGAAGCAAATGTGGAATTAATTCCTGTAGCAAAAATTTGCTATTTATTGATCTTCATGGAAATGGATGAATCATGATCAGACATCTTGAGTCTTTCAGGCTTTGTGTGTAGCAACTGAGACTTTTCAGTCATTGAAACTTTGCACAGGGATTTCTAGTTCAGCACCACTCCCACTCATTCTATGTGATTAACCCCCAATAACTACAGAGTGATTACTGAATAGATCTATTATGCATTATCACCTGGAAGTATTCGATTGAGGAGGAAAGGAACAATATGTTTCTGTGTTGCTCGCCACAAAGAAGGATAGTTTGATATTATAAACATCTGTTCATTTGAGAAAACTGCTGATTAAAACCACTCACCTGTGCTTCATTGTATTCTTTTGCTCACAGAATTGATAGCTCATTTTTCTAAAGATCATAATCTTTGTTTTTTAAATCTAACCCTTAATATTCTAAAATTATACAAATTCTATGAAAAATACATTTTCATAGACTGGGATGCGTTGGCTCAGTGGCTAAGACACTAAGCTTGTCGATCAGAAAGATTGGCGGTTCGAATCCCTAGCACCGCATAATGGAGTGAACTCCCATTACTTGTCCCAGCTTCCGCCAACCTAGCAGTTCGAAAGCATGTAAAAATGCAAGTGTCAGGCCTGCAGCCATGTTCTTTTGAATCTTTGCCCTGACACACTTCTATTATTCTTGTATGCTGTTTCTATAGTGCGGAATTGGGAGGGGGCATAGTACAGAGTAGAATGTTATGTAGCCAAAATAAAATTCCTTTCTAGATTGCCAAGGTCATCCTTTGTCTTACCCCCCCTGCACCTGACCAGAACTGGATGGGTGGAACTGCCAGCTTGGAAATGGAAGATTGGACCATGTAATGGACTTGTGGGTGTGGGGGCAAGATCATGAACTTTAACTTGGGTGGGGAAAACTGAGAAACTTCAGATTCAGATTTTCCCAGATGTGCCAGCATGGCTCTCTTAATAAATTGGAACTTTGAGTAATACTTTGCCTTGGACTCTGATTTAATTTCGGATGCTATTTGGAACGCTGATAGCAAGTAGAAGAATAGTAACCACCTTTGGTGGGAAGGTAGTAGGGTATCGTGCGCCTTCGGCATTTAGTCATGCCGGCCACATGATCATGGAGACATCTTCGGACAGTGCTGGTTCTTCGGCTTTGAAACATAGATAAGCACTGCCCCCTAGAGTCAGGAATGACTAGCACATATGTACAAGGGGAACCTTTATCTTTATAAAGACTGGTAAATCTGGTGGATGGCTGAGACATGATAAATGTTCATATAAATGCTCAGTTTGACTTAAAAGTCAGATGTTTATAATATCAAAAGATGAAAGATTTAAGAGAGGGGGAAACCCTAAGGCTAAATACATGATAGAATTATTTGCATTTCCTATTTATTTGAAACGTTTCTTCTAACATACATTTTTCCCACTTATAGCATGAAAGGACAACCGTGCAGATGATGTTCAAGAAAGCAGAATACAACTTTGCCCACATATGGGACTATCAGACTTCAGTTCTTGAAATTCCATATGCTGATGATGAGTTGAGCATGATCATTCTGCTCCCTGATGAGATGGAAGATAACTGTACTGGATTGGAAAAAGTGAGCTTTTCTTTCATGAAACAGAATTTAAGCCCTTGCCCATCTGAAAACATCTCTGATACTAACTGTATGCTGTCCTTTTTAATACTGAAGCTAGGCTTTCTGCAATTATAGTTAGTACTATTGGATTGACTTATGTTTGCCCTTATTTTGAAAAGATGCAAAAAAAAGTCTAAAGAAAACCAGTGAATGCATTTATATTTCAAAGAATTGTATACATAGGGCGATTCCATCAGTAGCTGTTAGGTACAAGGCAATTGATAAGGTTGCAAATAATGTACAGAATTTCTTCTGACATTACTAAGATGTAAGGGATTCAGCTTTTGATTCTTCAATTTATACTATTTAATGTAGAAATAGCTACCAAGATTCATAGCTTGAAGGAAAGAATAAACAAATTCATATAGCTGAGCTACTTTTGTGTGTCACTATATGCCTTCAAGTAAGGTTTAACTTCTGGCAACTGTCTGGACAAATCCAAATACTTTGTTTATCCACCCAAATATACATTGTTTGCCCTGGTCTGCCTCCTAAAGCTAAGAGAGTGTGGCTGGACCCAAATCACCAAATCTGGTAATTCATATCGAAGTGATGATTTATAATCCAGCACTTTTAACCACTATACCAAGCTGGGTCTCATTTTTTACTTTTTTTCCAGCATTTCTTTTAGCATAATTGTAAATTATTGGGGTTTTGGGAATGAAAATTGGTATAAAAATTAATACAAATATGAATAAATTATAACAATATTTCTCATCAGCATCTGAGCTTTCTCCGATGTAATAAAGAGACTTTTGCTTTGGCTGTTGGGTAAACAATTCCAGAACTAGTGACTCTGCCAGATGGATCTGGTTTATATTCCACATGTTTGTTAAAGAATGTAATTGAGTTAGAAATGGATATACTTTGAATATAAAGTTACATTTATATTCTTACTTTTTCTCCTGGGTCCAAGGTCTACACTATTTTTGTGATTTAATTATCTTCCCTAATATTCTAGGAAATACAAGAATTTGCAAGATTTCAAGATTTTTCTGTCATTGTGAGAACCTGCATTATATTTGTGTCACAGTGGTGGGTTGCTAACCGGTTTACTACCGGTTTGCTTGTGCTCGTACATGTGCAAAAGCATTCGTGAAGCTGGGCAGAGCCTCTCACCATTGCCACTACCGGTTCAGCTGATCTGGGCCAAACTGGGAGCAACCCACCTCTGTTGTGTTAGTATCAGGTTATGTCATTGTGTCATATAACCGGGAATTCCTTTCTCCTTTAATGCTTTTCATCTTATTTTAGCTGGAGAGAGAAATTACACATGAGAAACTCATGGACTGGATCAATCCAGCGAATATGTTCCCAAGAGAAATTAAACTCTCCTTTCCCAAATTTAAATTGGAAGAACAATATGACCTGAAGCCTGTTCTGAGAAGCATGGGAATAACGGATGCATTTGATGAGGGCAAGGCAGACTTCTCTGGAATGTCAACTAACAATGATTTAGTCATATCTGAAGTTGTTCACAAATCATTCATAGAAGTCAATGAAGAAGGCACAGAGGCAGTTGCTGCCACTGGTGTAAATATGGTATTTGCGAGTGAAAGTTTGCCAATCGAATTCAAAGCTGACCATCCCTTCCTCTTTACTGTTATTGATCGAGCTACAAACCAGATGCTGTTCATTGGGGAATATAATTCTCCATAATGGGTGCATCCAGCATATGTTGGTACAATAGCTCTGATCCTTAATTCCTCATCAGATTTGTTTAAACCATGTTGTTCTGAACTTCCACTATCACACTTACAATCCTCTCTGTAATTAGAGATATTTCCTTCGAAAGACTCCATAATACTGGATTTTAATTTTTTCTTTTCAGTATCATTTTTAATCAATTGAAGAAAATAACTTTTTAATACAAGTGTTTTGACTGGTAGATAAATTGTGCAAAATTGCTTTATATAGGAATGTGGGCTGTGGGGGAGTAGTTGCTAAGCATGAATCAAATGCATTAGAGCACAGGTGTAACTATGTATCTGTCCAGTGTATATTTCCATGTGATGATACAAGTACAATCAGATCAGCTTCCATTGTGACATCATGTTTTTTTTCATTTGAGTGACATCGTGACTAGTTATAGATGCCTCTGCTTGACTTATCACAGCAAGTGTGCACAGTGCTATAATGAGCACACATATATAATTTTGTGATCATCATTTAAACAAGTAGTTTGATTCTATGTAACTCCAATATCTACCAATGACATTTACCTTATATAATTCTTATTTTTCTGCAGTCTTTCTTGAAATCAAAACTGAAATAAAAGAGCATTTGATTATCTTGCTTTCAGATTTATTTAACGGCTGGTGTGGTGATGGACCAGGGGTTCCCAAACCCTGGGTTGCAGCCCAGTATCAGTCCATGATCCTTGGGAACTGGGCCACGAAAATAGCAGACAAGCATACAAAGCTTTATTTGTACATGAACAGGATTAGATTGAGTGCACAAACCATTCCCCTCCCCCATCACTGCCAATGCATAGAGGCAAAAGGGGGGGGGGGGCTCTTGTTTATATTACTCAGCTCCCCTATCACTGAAATCCACCAGTTACATCCAGATTGTATTCCAGGTAGTCCTTGACTAATCAAACCCAGAATTATAGTCTCAACTCAAGATATCATGTGACCAGATTCTATAGTATGATAGTTATTATGATCAAGGTCATTAAGTGAACATGCGGCTGTTAAGGAAATCCATTTTCCCCAATGGGCATTTTTTGCTGGCAACTAAAAATAAAAGCTGGAAAATGGCAAAAAAAAGTTGTAAATTGAGGTCAAGGGACCACCGGATGCTGCAAATAGCCATGAAAGTGAGTCAGTTGCCAAGTGCCCAAAATACAATCACATAACCACAAGATGTGTGCCTGGCTAGTTTAACTCTGCAACCATATCAAAAGTAGCTCTGCGGAGGCCTGTTGTAACTTTATTAAATGACCAGTTGGAAGTCAATGACAACCTGTAAGATATTAAAAAATATTTATTGGATTAATGGAGTGGAATGGATATCCATTTCAGCGAAATGTCCATTAAATTAAATTCATTATTTTAGTAATGAATATGGCAAATTGGATTAAAAAGGGTGGCGGGTGTTGCTTCCCCTCTCTCTCCATCACAGCAAAGCATATCCTACTGATCAATCTATCAAAAATAATAGCACTGTGAGAGATGGATTATGATGTTTGCTGATTACATAATCTGCTGCCATATTCACCATACCACAAAAGTCTTCTCTCTTCCAGGCGGTAGCAGTTGTTCTGTCCCATGTAAAAGGAATGACATGGTATTCACTGAGATGACTTGGAAATTTTGCATAATACCCTAAAAATTCACAATATAGCAGGGCACACTTTATTAATAGTAATGCAAAAATGAATTATTACCTAGTAGTGGAATTGCAGAATAACTTGATTCTTTATAATGTAAAATGAGGCATGAGATTGTTGGAACATGCTGAGTTTGGAAACTGTTAGAGAGTGTATGAAGTGGTATACTGCATACTGTAAATCCAAGTGCTACTGCTATTAAAAATCACATGATTCACTTAACTGCAGCAATTTGTTTAACAACCTGAGAAAAGAGGACATAAATAAAATGTGACTCATTTAACTGCCTTCCTTAACAATGGAAACTTTGGACCTAATTCAGGTTGTAAATCGAGGACTAGCTACACTATATGCTGTCTTCCTCTATTGTGGATTCCCCCTCGTTTTTATGCTATATGGAACTCAAAGCAGCATATATAACTAGTATTTTCCCTCACCCTTTTAGCAATGATATGATTGACGTCCATTTTACCCTCACACATAGTTTAAACTTTATTTATAATTGCTTCTTTAAAGTTATCATTTTCAATCAGTTGTAATAAATGATTTTATTCTGGAATTATTTTATGATATACTGAACCTGAAAACGTGTGTGATGGCAACAGTGGTGTGTGTGTGTGTATTTTGATTCATGTTTTCAGTCACAAGGACTTTCTTCAATAAATGTTTCTAATTCTCTTTTTAATAATTAAAAAAAACTTTCTAGTATAAACATTCATATTTTATTAACAATATATTGACTGGGTCAAGTCTTTTTTAAGCCACTGAAACAATAGTAATACAAATAAATATATGTAATTCAAATCTTCCAACTTCAACAATATTGGTCTCTTTCCACACCCTTTTTTGTATCTTTAAACAGTCCCGTTATCTCCTTATCATCTAGTAAAGATGTTTCTAATTTTTGAAGGAACATAGAAAGCTAGGTACAGCCTGATAAGAGAACTGGTTCAAACCATCCAGGATATTGACTTTTATTACTTGCAAACTCATTATGCTATAAAGTCCACATCTCCTGAATGTGAAGATGAGCATTAACCAGATAGATGTTAGGCACAAATAATCAGTAAAGCTAAATTGGCACTAGAAAAGAGTCAATGGAATTCAAGAGAGGCTGGACTTGAGTTCTTCATGGATGTGCAATGACCAAGCTAAATTGGCGCTACAATAAGGCTCAGTGAAATTCATGGGGAACTAGACTTGGGTCCCTTGAGACTGTTCAATGACTCCAAACTGATTATGTGTTCAACTGCATCCTGCAGCTCAGCCTGTTCATCTCCTACAATCATATTAAGAATGTCTATGGAGATTCTCAGTCATCCAGGCCATGATTTTCTCAAAGGTGCTTTTACAAAGGCAACTGGACTGAACTGAAGAACTTCCTTGGGGATACTAACAATATTATGGGTTGTTGTGGTATCCCATATGCTACATATTAGAGTTATGGAGCATGTGCGCTCCATCAGAGATATGTCAAATTTAGTTTAGTTTAGTTTACTTTATTGTCAGCTTCACTGTACATTATAACTATAAAAATAAAAACACAAACACACATCCTTGACATGCTATATAATTGAAATTGAAAACCCAATATTACATTAATATTGCACTATACCATAGAATTCAATATAATTACTGCCCTGGGATAGAAGATGTTATTCAGCCTATTTGTCCTTGTTTTTATTATCCTGTACAGTGTGCCAGATGGTAATAGTTCAAAAAAAGGATGCCCAGTCAACCACCTACTGCATATACATATTGTATTTTTAGATTCGGCTTCTGCATCACTCAACCTGATGATCAGCTGTTTCTGACATTAGTTGCCTCCAAAATGTTCTGGAAACAGTGAGCTCATTTAACAGATAAGATCTGGTGAAACTCTTCTGGGAGTGGCCAGTGCTGATTCAGCTTAAAGAGGGAAAGGTACAATCGATTTTGAAATAATCTTTGCAAATAGACCAGGGTGTCAAACTGAATTTCAATGAGAGCCACATCAGGGCTGTGGTTGACATTATGGGAACCAGCAGATATGGCCAATGGGGTGGGTGTGGTCGAGTGGGCGGTTTTGCTGACTGGGTGTGTGTGGCCAACTGAATGGGTGTGTCCAACTAGATGGACATGGCCAGCTTGACGGCACTCCCCAAATTTCTGGTATGTTTCCTCCTCATATTGGGTAGACCGGACAAAAGCCATACTGGCCAGATGTTTTCTCTTCACATTAGGTAGACCGGGCCGAAGTCACATGCTCCTGAGATTTCCTCTTTGCATTGGTTAGACCATGCAAACGTGGCACAGGCCAGCCGCTTATATTTTCCAGGATGGGCCTGTGTGCCAGATCCGACCACATTGCGGGCCTTGTGTTTGACACCCCTGATATAGACAATCATTTGTCCCTTTGTGTTAAGTTGGGTGAATGGAAGAAGCAGACTAGTTCTTGGCAACAACAGCTCTTTATTAGCTCAGCACAACTATGTACAAACAGCAAAGGTTCTGTCTGACAGCAGCCCTTTTATAGGGAACTGTCAGACCATCAGCCAATCAGATTAAACCTCTGTTCCCGCCTGAACAGAGGACCTTGGTGTAAACCATTATAACTGTTACAGGGATGTAACACTCCTCCCCTCTTAGATGGGATAATCCTACTCGTGACGTAGTCACGCAAGTAGGCTGGCTTTGTGGAGACTCGCCCTGACCTGTGCAGTTCAGTTGGTTGGTGATCTTCAGTCAGGTCAGATGGACCTATGTCCTCTGGAGCTTCTCCCACTAGAAGCTTTTGGAACTGCTCACAGGCCGCGACTGGAGTTCCTGGAGCGTCATTGCTCAGAACTCGCTAAGGGCTAGCAGCATTGTCAGATAAGTAACCCGGTGACTTTGGGCTTGAGTTGTCTGTGAAAGGAGTGACTTCGTGCCCCTTTTGGGTAGGGTTTTGGCTAACTTGTGCAGGAGTTACCTCTGGTTCCCTAAGAGACGAGTGAGAAAGGTGACACAGAGTTGGTCAATCTCCCAGTCCCATCCTGGACAGGGCTTCATTTGCCGACCTCACCATTCTCTCAGCTTGACCATTACTATCCAGGTGGAATGGAGTGACAAGGGTGTGCCTGATCCCCTGACCTGCTAAATAGGTCTCGAATTGCATGGCTATAAATTGGGGCCCATTATCAGAGACCAAGACATTGGGCAGGCCATGTGTGGAGAAAAGTCTCTGTAGTACCTTGATGACTGCCTCTGCCGTTGTGGTGGTCATGAGGACTACCTCTAGCCACTTCAAGTATGCGTCCACAATTACTATAAAAGTCTGGCCATGAAATGGGCCATCAAAATCTATGTGCACCCTAGACCATGGTGCTTGAGGTCGCTCCCATTCCTTAGCAGGCACCTCTGGGGGGGCTGGTCTGGATTCCTGGCATAGTGTGCAGGTGGCCACCCATTCCTCGATCTCTCTGTCCATGTTAGGCCACCAGACATAACTCCTAGCCAAAGACTTCATCCTGACAATTCCAGGATGCCCCATATGTAAAGTTTCCAATACTGCAATGTGCAGTTTAGGTGGAACAACCACTTGGTGCCCTCCACAGTAAGCAACCATTCAGTACAGATAACTCATCACTTTTACAGTAATACATGTTGTACTCAGACCCAACCGGTCCGTGGGCCACCCCCTCCACACACAGTTCAAAACATGTTTAAGTACAGAGTCCTTAGAAGTATGGCGAGCAACATCACAATTGGAAACAGGACCAGTGTCCAAACAGTCAGTAAGAAGCACTGGTTTCTCGGGGGTAGAGTCTGCAAGTAGTTCAGGAAGGGGACAGTGGCTAAGTGCGTCAGCGTGTCCCAGCGTGGTGCCTGGTCAGTGAATCAGTTTGTAGCTGTATGCCACAAGAAAAGCAGTCCAGCAAATCATGCGGGTGTAGGTTTGTCCCCAGCCAGCAAGCCCAGTAATGGTTCATGGTCAGTAATAAGTTCAAAGTCTCTGCCATAGAGATACTCGTGGAACCTTTTAATGCCAGCCACAGCAGCCAGTGCCTCACGGTGCAGCTGGCTATAGTTCCTTTCAGCTGCTGTTAAGGTTCTCGAGTAAAAGGCAATAGGGGCTTCTGTTCCATTGGGCATGCGATGGCTGAGGCCAGTGCTGACACCAAACAGGGAAGCATCACACGTTAGAACAAGAGGCCAGGTTTGGCTGTATTGGACGAAAAAGATGTCCAATAAGAGCAGTTTTTTAACTGCAGCAAATGCGGATGCTTCGGTTTCCCCCCAAGTCCATCTAGCGTTTTTTCCTAGAAGTCGATGTAGGGGCTCTGCGACCATGGCTTTCTGTTTAAGAAAGACACTGTAGAAGTTAAGGAACCCGAGGAACGCCTGCAACTCGGTTTGATTGTGGGGTGTAGGGGCTTCCTGGATTGCTTTAATTTTTTTGTTGGTTGGGTAAATGCCAGAGCCGTCAATGAGATACTCTAGGAACTCAACCCTTGACATTTTTCCTTTTTTAGGTGGAGGCAAGCATCTCTGATTCTAATTAGCACTGTACCCAATCATTTAAATAATTGTGCCCTGTTTGTGGCAGATACCAAGATGTCATCAAAATAGGGGATGACTGCCAGTATCCCCTGCAAAATCCATTCTATGATGCTTTGGAACAGTCCAGGGGCGATACTAACTCTGAATTGCAGGTGGGTGCATTTGAATGCCCCCCTGTGAGTCACAATGGTTTGGGCCTCCACAGCAGCGCTATCTACAGGCAATTGCTGATATGCCTGTGTCATGTCCAATTTTGCGAATACTTTTCCGGGGCCTAAAGAATGAAGCAAGTGCTGCCCAATTGGCACAGGGTAGGTGCTTTGTTGTAACCCCTTGTTAGTCAGCGCATATCCTGACTGACCCATCGGGCTTGACCGGGGTCACTATAGGGGTCTCCCAGCGGGCATGATCAACCAACTCTAGGATTCCTGAGCAATGAGTTTGTCAAGTTCTGAATCAATTTTTGGGCGGAGAGCAAAAGGTACTCTCCTGGGTTTTAGCCTGTATGCTTACCCAGACCTGGGGCAAAGACGTCCTTGAACTCCTTAAGAAATGCCTCGGTGCTGTCATCCTGGATGGCGTTGATGCTGGTGACTTCTAAGCCCAGGGCTTAGAACCAATCGAGCCCCAGCAGGCTTTGTTGGTCGTCGTGGACGATGGTAACGGGTAGCTTGCCTTTGAATTCCTTGAATTTCACCTGGAATGTGCCTTGGCTGATGATGGGGACTTGGTTCCCCTGATAGTCTCGGAGGTGGATGTCTGGGGTGCATAGCTGGTGCTTCTTGAGGCTAGGGATAGCCTGGCTGATGGCAGCCCATGACATTTTTGTCAATGATGACCCGGTATCTATCTCCATTTGGCATGGAGGACCATGACTTTCAGCTTTTTTTGCCGCCTTGTGCGGACTTGTCCGATTGACATGTAGTAAGTGACTCTGGAGTTATCGTTGGTGTGTTTTGGGGAGGCTTTGATGTCCTTGGAGCAGGTCTCTGCTGGCTCAGTGTGCTTCAGGACTACCAGTCTGATGCGGGCCGATTGCTCCTGCAGACCCTGGCGATGTGTCCCCTTCAATCGCAGCACTGGCAGATTGCGTCACGAAAATGGCATTCTGTTCTTGGATGGTCTCCTCCATAGCCGATGCAAGGAGGGAAACGTGGTTTAAAATTTCATGCAGGCGATGGGCACTCACTGGACATGCAGTAGCTGTCATTGTAGAATTCAGCTTCTTCTTCTGGTTCCTGGTATTGCGTGCCTCCTAACAAATTTTGATGGTTTAGGGGCATAGTGTGTTCTGAGCATTTATTGCAGAACCGACCAAGTGACTGCTTGTAGTGTCGTAGGCTCCGTCAAATTCTTTGCTCTTTCAAAGACCTCTTGCCTGCAGTAGCTCAGGAACATGTGCTTCTTTTGGCCTTCTGAAATGCCCATGAGGTCGTTGGCCTCTAGGAAACAGTCGAATCTCATCATGTAGGATTCCCAGTGTTCGTTTGCTGGGTCGTACGGAGTCGGTGAGGCATGCTTTGTCATCTTTGTGTCTCAGAGCTGCGTTTGAATTTGCTGCTCAAAAGATGCTGCTGGAGGCCGCGCTGAGCACCGGGCTGGATTTGTTCGTTGGCTGGCTTTAGCTCTTTTTGTGCCTAGTTGCCTTCCAATCCCATCCTCATCGCCAATATTAAATTGGGTGAATGAAAGAAGCAGACTAGGTCTTGGCAACATCAGCTCTTTATTAGCGCAGCACAACTATGTACAAGCAGCAAAGGTTTTGTCTGACAGCAGCCCTTGTATATGGAACTGTCAGACCATCAGCCAATCAGATTAAACCTCTTTTCCCACCTGAACAGAGGACGTTGGTGTAAACCATTATAACTGTTACAGGGATGTAACACTTTGCATATATCTAAATTGCTTTGGACTTCCATTCTACCAAGAAATAGGCTATACAAACTGCTGCAATAGCTCTTACTTTGTTTTCCACAACTACTTAGGTTTTTTAAAAGAGAAATGTATTAAGATAATTGTTTATGAGAAGAAAAAGGTTATTCACTGTCTGATTTGCCTCAGCCCTCTCATTGTGCTTTCAGACTTCTACTTTAGATTCTTCAATGCACTGAGACCCATGTTCTGAGCTTCTCCATCATAGGTGTGCAAACTCGTGGCATATTGTTGTCATGTGATATTTCATGACATTTTTTCTCTTCATGGAGCTGGAAAGGGTGTGGCCTGTGTGTGACGCATCTGGCACATTTGTCGCCAGTTTTGCATACCATACCTGTTTTATATGTTATGCAGGAATGTAGAGGAGGAAGAAGCATAAAGTACATTTTGTACCTTGAGTTATTTATAAAAAATAATAAAGGTGGAATAAAAATAATAAAATAATATACCCTAGTAGAATCTAACTTCTGGAATGGACAATTTTTGGCATATTGTACAGATGTTTCAATCACTCCTTCTTCCAGGATGTTTTTCTCTTATTGTATTGTATCTCAGTCTATCCCTGCAATTTCCCAATGATCTCCATCTCAGATTAATCCTGCTTAACATTTCAAAAATTAGTCAAAATCTGTTTGGATCCCCTTACTGTTAGTTTCTGGGCACTGTGACCCTGCTTTCAATAATTTAATTTGATATTTTTAAAAGTTTAACCACTTATATATAAAATTAGTAGCTGATGGCCTTCCTGCAAACTATAGAATAGGTTCATTAAGATAGCTAGAAATTATGTTGCAATGGTGTACTTCTGTTTATAAAACTTCAAGGGAGACTGTGACTGTTTATGAAGTTTAAAGAGATAGTAATTATTGAGGCATTAGGCTTTGGTAATAGATTTATACATGTTATTTCAAAATTGTATCAAAAAAGTAGTGCAAAAGTGAAGGTGAATGGAATAATGACGGGAGAGATTAAATTGGAAGCAGGCACGAGACAGGGATGTCCCTTGTCCCCAACATTATTTTTATTAGTTATGGAAGTTTTGACTAAATTGATAGAAAAAGATGAAGAATTGGAAGGGTACAAGGGATATAAGATAAATTTGTACGCGGATGATACCTTGATTATTCTGAAAGATATAGAGAAAGATTTGAAGAGGATAAATAAACATTTGAAAGAATTTGAAGAAATGACAGGTTTAAAGGTAAATTGGTCAAAATCCGAATTATTAATGAACAAAAATGGTAAGGAGTGGGAGAGTATGCAAAAACAATTTGGGATAAGAATTAAAAATACATTGAAATATTTGGGAATAACACTTTCACTCAAAGTTAGAGAATTGAAAAAAATTAATTATGATGTGATGTTGAATGAAGTAGAGAAGAAGATAGATAAATATAAAGAGATAAAGTTGTCTTGGTTTGGCAGAATTGCAATGTGTAAGATGATGTTGTTACCAAAGTTTAATTTTTTATTTGAGATGCTACCATTAAATTTGACAGAGAAAGATATGGAAGGATATCAGAAGAAATTAGATAAATTTTGCAATGGTGGGAAAAGACCTAGATTAATGAAGAAAATGTGGTATCAAAATCAAAAGGAAGGCGGATTGGGAATTCCCAATCTACTTAATTATTATTGGGCCTATAATATTCGAACTGTGATAAAAATACTTAAAGGAGGAGATGGTCATTGGGGAGATCTAGAGTTAAAGGACATTAAGAGATTTGGCCCTACATGGTTTTTAGATAAAGTAAAAACAAAAAAGGTAATCAACAGTTATTGGTTAAAGGGATTGAGTAAAATTTGGAATAAATTTGTTAAAATATTGATTCCGGACATATCTTTCTTGGGGAAGACACTTGGAAGTTGGCCGATTAAAACTAACATAAGTCGAGACAAAGTAATTGAGGATGAAAATATAGGAAGTATAGTAAATTGGTTAAGAGCTTTAGAAAACGAGAGTAGAAAAAAAGAAATAATTGAAAAATTGGAGCTGAATTGGTTTGAAAAAATACAGGTAGAAAAATGGACTATGAAAGTAAGGGGAATATGTAAAATAAGTAGAAGTAAAACTGAATTTGAAAGTTTAGTATCTCAAATTATCAAGGATGAAATTGAGTTAAAGGGACTCGTTAGTAAGATATATAAGATTATAAACTTTGATGGAAATCCACAAATGGTAATGAAGACGAATTGGGAGGAAGAACTCAAGATCAAAATATTAGATTCGGACTGGAATGTGAATTGGAAGAGTCGAATTATGAGGATTTTGTCTATAAGGATTAAAGAGCACAACTTTAAGGTTGTTTGGAAATGGTATTGGACCCCATTAAGGTTATCATTGATGGATAAAAAAATTAGTAATAAATGTTGGAGATGTAACATGGAATTGGGAACTTATGAACATATGTGGTATAAATGTGGAAAAATTAAAAAGTTTTGGCAACAATTGGAGAAAACGATGTTTGAAATGATGAAGAAAAGAATAACATTGAGATCAGAAACTATATTATTATTGATAATTAAGGAATTAGAATTAACAAAATATGAGAAAGAATTGATTAGAATTATGATTATAATGGGTAGAATTATAATAGCAAGATATTGGAAAATAGAGGTAAATATTAAAATAGAAGAGTGGTATTGTGAAATGTGGAAATTAGCTTTAAATGATAAAATGACATGTGATATTAAATTTAGAGAGGGGGTCTATAAAAAAGACATTTTCTGGAAGACTTGGAAGCCATTTGTGGACTATGCACTTGGAACTTTGGATGCCTCGATACCTGTACCCAGAGAACGTGGATTTTGGAGATCTTAAAGATAACTGAAGATATCCGAAGAACCAACTCTTCCTTTCGTTTTTGTATAGCACTGGGTGGAATATTGTAAAATATAAACAAATTTAATAAAAATAAAATAAAGAGATAGTCATGAACATCCACTTCTCCGCCTCCAGATTCCTCTTCTGCCCCTCCAGCCTCTTCCTTCTTCTCTAACCAGAGATCTCAATTGCTCATGGAGAGGAGAAGTGCCTGGAGTGTGTCAAAGTAGGGAGGACTTTACTGGAAAGATGTTCATTTTGCTTCTTCCAGGGTTTATTGCAGCTTTTTCAGTATTTTTCTCCAGCCAGATGTCTCCAGTAACTGCCCTAGCAGCTGAGAGCACTACCTCTTCAAGATACAACCATTGTCTGTTTCTCTCTGTCTTGTTCTAATTCCTGTAGGTGCTGCAGGTGAGATTGTCATAGCCCCACCTTAGGGCTGATTGACAATTTGTTGTGGCTCCTTGGTTGGGATGTTGTTGTATAGATACTTAGATATTCTGGGGATAGAGCTGACTGTTGGCTTTGACATCATGAAAACACCTAACTATAAAGTGACATGCTGCCTAGTTGGGATTCTCCATCCCAGTGTCCTAACAGGAGTGCTGTATCATTGCATTGAATTGGGGAGCATTCCCTCAAAATCTGACAGGATGAAAAACTTAATAAAGTTTCCTATTTTCCTACTCTGTCTGATACAAGCTGGCAGGATGTTTACTTCCTATTGCTAAGGATTGCTGTTCTTGTTCTTTTCTAATATGGAAGGTAGCTTACAGTTTTTCCAAAGGTTTCTTGACTACACTGTTTGCAGAGAAGAGATAGAAATTCTCTTGAACAACAGAAAAACAATAACATTTAGTAGAAGCTACAGTGGTCTTATTGGAAGGCAAAACTAAAGCCTTATTGTTGGTAGTATTTTTTAACTAACTCAGAGTCATAAATACCATCTATAATTTCAGGTTCTCCTAAATGGTTCATTATACTAGAGTGAGACGGTGCTAGGGATTTGAATCACCGAACCATGGAACTTTCTGATCGCAGAGCTCAGTGTCAGCCACTGAGCCACCACATCCCTTATAAGCATTGATGGTTTAAAATTAATTTTAAGTTAATTGCAGTTTCATCTCAATTCAGAACACATTTTTTGTTCTGGGCCTACATTATTTTTTTTTTGCAGTGGAGGCTTAAACAAAGACCACTTTCCTATGGGAATAAGCAAATCGTATTGCTCTGCATACCTTCCACTTTTGTCTTTAGGAATCTGTAATTATCCTTATTCAATAGCTTTAGTTACTGTATAAGACTTGGCATCCACCCGGCTTCTCCTGACTCATCTGCCCTTCCTTCTTCATATGGAAATGAGAGCCGCCTCTATAGAAAATGAGCAAGAGTGTAGAGCATTGTCTTCCTTTTCACGATCAACAGATGTTCTTATTTTTGGAATTATTCCAAAATATAAGTTCCTTTATATTTTTGTCCCCTAGGTTCTGTAAACCATATTCCTTAAAGCAACAGAATAATTGTTCAAGTAGAACAAAAAATAGTTTTGTGGATGGGATGATTTTTTTTATCATTGTCTAGGAGTTAATCTGTGGTTTATCACACTATATTTGTTTCCTAGGCTTGAAAACCTTTCTGCAGCAAACACCATTTTTGCCCTCAACCTCTTCAAGAAGCTTAGTGCAAATGATCCTTCCAACAACGTGTTTTTTTCTCCTGTGAGTGTGTCTTCTGCACTTCTTATGGTCTCTTTGGGCGCCAGAAATAACACAGAAGCTCAGATGTTAAAGGTATATCAAGATACAACTTATCAAAAAGGGGGGGAAAGGCGGGGGTGGGTGGGTTAGTTGTGATCTGGTCCCCACCCTTGCTAGCCAATTTTTTTAACAATTTATTTTATTTTTAAACAAACAAATATAAACAAATATAAAACATAAAAACCATCCTCCAGTTACATACAATGTGTCGATTGGTTACAAAACTTCTGTGCCTCCTCACCAGAGTCATCACTTACAATTTATATAAAATCTCATGTAATCAATGCAATACATATGTCATACAATAATAATACAATAGCAGAGTTGGAAGCGACCTTGGAGGTCTTCTAGTCTAACCCGCTGGCTAAGCAAGAAACCCTACACCACTTCAGACAAATTGTTATACAACATCCTCTTATGGTTATATAACATCCTCTTAAAAACTTCCCGTGTTGGAGCATTTACTTATGGAGGCAAGCTGTTCCACTGATTAATTGTTCTGTCAGGAAATTTCTCCTTAGTTCTAAGTTGCTTATCTCCTTGATTAGTTTCCACTCAGGTGTTTTGGAGAATAGTTTGACTCCCTCTTCTTTGTGGAAACCCCTGAGATATTGAAACACTGCTATCATGTCTCCCCTAGTCCTTCTTTTCATTAAACTAGTCATACCCAGTTCCTGCAACTGTTATTTATATCTTTTAGCCTCCATCATCTTTGTTGCTTTTCTTTCCCCTCTTTCCCCTCTTTCTAGAGCAGTAATGGCTGATAGATAAATAAACTAGCTGGCTAGCTGATGAGAGCTAAATAGCTTGAAATAAATCTATACTAGTCTCCCTTGTTTATTTATTTATCAGCACAAACGTAAACACAAATGGGAACAAAAGGCAATGAAACAAATAGCTTTCTGTCTGCACGGTCTCTTGTGATGAGCCGAAAGACAGAAAAGGAAAGCAGCTTGCTTCCTCCCTTAATTGGGGCGTACCAGGTTGTTGTGACACAAGTGTGTGTGGGTGTGGGTGTATGTTTGTTAGGTTTTTGATCTGATCAATAAATATATATATGCTTGTTTCACAACACCCTGTTAAGCCCCAATTAAGGGAGGAAGCATGCTGCTTTCCTTTTCTTCCTTTCGGCTCATCACCAGAGACCATCTAGACAGAAAGCTATTAAAAACAGGGTATTGTGACACAAGTATATACTTATCCTCCTGTCTTAGCTGATCAGGATAAGAACTAGTAGTCTAGTGGCAATTACAACTGCCTCACATGTAATACTTCCATGGTTCTAATCCCAGCAAGGGTATGGCTAGCTGATCAGAACTAAATAGCTCGAAATAGATCTATCCTAGTCTCCCTGATTTATTTATTGATCAGCTCAAAAACCTAACACACATACACACACACACACATTATTATCATTGTTAATCATTTATTTGAGTATAACTATTATTACTTCATTTTATGCATAATATTCTAAGTTTAAATTAAAATTAATTTTTATTATAGCATTTCATTACATCATCCTGTATCCATCCAATAGTAGTGCAATCTTATATCTCTTGCCATTTGCAGTATTTGTGTTCTAATTGCTTTCTTGGTAGATCTTGTATGGACTTTTTTTGGCAACTTGTTTTTCACTGCATATCTTGTAGAAACTTGAAGCCCCTCATCTGTGCCTTCCATTAACTTCCCTTTGGTTATCACCGATGTTTCTGCCAGAATTTCTATCATTACTTCTGCCATATTTTCTCCCTTTTCTTCTATGTTCTGGATCTATGGTAAAATTCTGATCTGGCACTCTCCCATTCCAATATTCCACTCTTGTCTTTTTCAACCATGCTCAATCTACTGTCAATAACTCCAATTTTCTTATCTCTTTGTTCATCTTTTTCTTCATTTTTTTTGAAATCTGTCCTTGTATTTCATCATCGTTTGGTGAATATTCTCAGAAAAACAATTTTTCCAAGCCTCCAAGCCTCTAAGTTGCAGTGTTAATTCTTTTCCACTACTTTTGCTTCCCTCTTTATATTCCAAACTTAAGGGAAAAAATTCTTAAAAAGAAAATGCAATAGAGCATTGTAAAAAGAAAAAAAAGAAAGTCTTAATCAATAAGTATTGAAAAAAGGGAGAAATAGAAGAAAAAAACACCAGTCCAGTTTGAAAAATAAGAAGCATTTGTAAAAATTCCATCAATAAAAAGATTAAAGAAAAATAACACACTAAGTTTGACTCAGGCTTAATCTCATCGCTTAACCTCTTCTGTCTTCAATTGTAACTTTACTTTTGTTCTTTTGGGGTATTCTCTTCTCTAATAGTAAAATTTATCTCACCAATTCGACACTCTCTCTCTCTTGCTTTCCTTCTGTTCTGGAACTGTCCCAACTTTCAGAAACTTTAATGGCTGCTTCTCTGTCACTGGAAAAAAGATATATCCTGGATCAATCAGGGATTTTGTGATGTCCCTGAGATCAGCAGGATGCACCCCTCTCTATCACCATCTCTATGGGACAGTTTAGGTCCAAAAGGACAGTCCAGCGGCGGAGATATCGACTGTGATCTTGGAGCTTCAGATTGCATGTCGTATCATCGTGATGTCAGTCCTGCCTACTCTCTTTGCTAGCCAATTTTTGAGGATATCTATATTATTTATTTATGAAGTTTATACAATGTCCATTTTGCAATTATGCAACTGTGAGTGGCTAATCTGTCATCTGCTCTAAAAAGTTCCAAGTACATCCATCACCTCAACCTGGCTACACTCTTAAGATAATGCTGTTCGTGCAATTACCAACTGTCTGATTACCTTTTGAAAAATGTAGCAAACATAAAACATGTCACTGTTATCGATATTCTTAAACTTTGCTCCCAATTCTCATCCAGATTTGGGATTCTGTTTGCATGAGGATGGGAGCAGCTCCTATTTGCATGGAATGTAAACAGTATGCATAGGAAGTCTGATAGGGGATTCAGCCCTCTGTGCTTGACTTCTTCAAAGACATTATGGCAATTCCTGATTATATAAATAGCAATAGCACTAAGATTTATATACTACTTCATAGTGTTTTATAGCCCTCTCTGAGCAGTTTACAGAGTCAGCAAATTTCCCCAAAATTATGGGTCATCAGTAGTGGGTTCCGGATCCCGTTCCAACTGGTACGTACTGTCACAGAGTTGTTGTATTGTCCAGTGAGCCTCCATGAGCCTCCGCGATGCTCCAGCTGCTCAGAGGAGCATTGCGCAGGTGCTGTACATGGCATACGCATGCACGGAAGTGCTGAAGAGTTAAAAGACAGGTAAGGAGTGCAGGTGGACTGGTGTGCCCTCAGGAGTCCCATACTTGAACGGTACACGGTGCTCTGGGCAGGGTCCGATACACCCATACTTGGGCATGCTTCCTGCAACCCACCATTGGTCCTCATGTTACCAAACTTGGAAGGATGGAAGGTTGAACCAACCTTGAGCCTTTCGGAATCAAACTCCTGAAGTCAGCTGTGAATTAGCCTGCAGTACTGCATTCTAACCACTGCTGCACCATGGCTCTTAGCAAATGGTATTATTTTGGACAAAAGTCCTTAACTTGAAATCAGGGTTTGAAATTTTTTTGTGGATCCTAGAGATACCCTTCACCACAATTACCCCAAAATCAGGACAATTTACTGATATGCTATGGTAAGCAAAAACATACGAACTCCAGTTTAAGTCCAAAAATTGACTTCATTTTCCTTTAAATAAAAGGAACTCTGAACTTGGGGAATGAAGAGATGGACACAGAATCTTGGTTCTGGTACATGTTTGTACTTTAGCCCAGGATACCCATAGCATTCATTTATTTCTCAAATATATGGGCCACCCAGAGTCATTATGAATCAAAAACAGTTCCAGTACAATAAAAAGTAAAAAGACAGTAATACAAGCCTACCTAATAGAATCCACTCAGGGTGGATCCTTCTTAGCTTTGTACCTAGGGGGGAAAATCAGTTCTTCAAGGCCCATTTGAAGGATGGCATGGTCAGAGGAACTGGAATTTCTGAGGCGAAATGGTTTCAGAGAGCAAATATTGTGACAGAGAAGGCAAAACATGGCAGGTACAACAATGTTTCTTCTGCTTCTTTAAAATATATATTTTATGCATGGCTCTTTGTGATTTAGAAATCTATTTTTCCAAGCAAGGAACATCTCTGAAAATCTTCTATCTCTCTTGCTTGTCCATCAAATTGATTTTCAAAGGAGATCGATGACTAGGACTTTCAAACATGGAGAAATCCAAACTTGTATAGTAAAGTCAAGTCAAGCTTAACTTTTAGGGAGTTTATGGACACCCACACAGTATTAGTTTCCTTGGCAAGAGTAAGGAATCAGTTGCCTTTAAGAAAGTTTTTTTTTTTTTAAATCCAGCCTGTCTGTAAGCTTGGGGTTTAAGCACTATGCAAATATTAATTAGGTCCAACACTGTTTGGCTTTCACTAGCCATTAACTTTAAAATCTATACATCTGAAGGTAATCCTTCAAAAAATGTAGCTCCAAAATAGATATATTTATTTATTATTAATCGTATTTATAAGCCGCACCCATCTCACCACATAGGGACTCGGGGCGGCGCACAGGGAATATAAAATATAAATAAACATATATACAAGAATATAAGCATTCTTAAAACAGAATTAAATTAAACCCACCCTGCGCTAAAACCCATATTAAAACCCCTGAATTAAAACTTTGGTCAACTAAAAGCAGTACAGTGTCGAGTAAAATCATGCCAGGCCAGCTTGTTGGAAGAAGTGCGTTTTTAACCGCTGGCGGAACAGGCGGAGGTCCGAGATGATACGGAGTTCGGGAGGTAGAGCGTTCCAGAGGGTTGGGCCCATCACAGATAGAGATTGTTTGAAATGTGTAAAGTTTTCCAAGGTCTGCTATTGTTGTTATACATTTTGAATTGATGTTAAACTTAATTTGACTAACCGTATGTCATCTTATAGGCCCTATCTGTACCCAGAGATGAAGAAGTTCACCAAAGATTTGAGAAACTTATTTCTGATATCAGCAAACCAAGTGTCAATTATAGCCTCAGTCCAGTCAACCAGCCCTTTGAAAAAACATTTTTTGAGCTTTTTGACGTAAGTACATACATGTTAGAGAACTGGCTGGGAATAACCATAAATCCAGGATACCCATAGCATTCATTTATTTCTCAAATATATGGGCCACCCAGAGTCATTATGAATTAAAAACAGGTCTAACACAATAAAAAACAAAAGGACAGTAATACAAGCCTACCTAATAGAATCCACTCAAGGTGGATGCTTCTTAGCTTTGCACCTAGGGAAAAAAGGCTGTCCTTCAAGGCCCATTTGTAGGATGGCATGGTTAGGGGAACTTGAACCTCTGAGGCGAAATGGTTTCAGAGAGCAAATATTGTGAGAGAAGGCACAACATGGGACTATTTTAAAGATGGCTCCTATAGCAGGTACAAGAACATTCCTCCTGCTTTTAAAAAAAAACATTTTATGCCTTTTATTTTATGTGGGGTTGCTCTTTGTGATTTAGAAATCTATTTTTCTAGGAAAGAACATTTCTGAAAACCCTCTCTCTCTTTTGCTTGTCAGTCAAACTGATTTTCAAAGGAGATCAATGACGAGGAATTTCACACATGTCCAAACATGTGCAGTAGTCAGGTCCAGCTTAACTTTTAGGGATGTTATGGAAACCAGTACTGTATCAGTTTCCTTGGCAACAGTAGGGAATCAGTTGGCTTCATGGAAGGGTTTTGTTTTGTTTTTTTTAAAAATCAGCCTCCTCTGTATGCTTGAGGCTCAAGCACTATCCAAATATTAACTAGGCCCAACCCTGTTTGGCTTTCATAGCCATTAACTTTAAAAGCTATGCATCTGCAGGTAATCCTTCCAAAAATTAGGTCTAGATTGTTTGAAACGTATTATATTTTGAATTGATGTTAAACTTAATTTGATTAACCGTATATCATATTATAGGTGTCTTTTGGAGAGGTTCACGAAAGAAACAAACCAAAGGAAAATTATAGCCTCAGTCTAGTCAACCAGCTCTTTGGAGAAACATCATATGATTTTCTTGCAGTAAGTTACATACATGTTAGAGAACTGGCTGGGAACAACCATAAATGCTCCGTGTTCTAATGTTTGCCACCACATTGCAATTGTAGTTTGGCTCTAATAAAGTACCAAATATTCCTATAGCTTTACTTGGTCCATTGAGGTATCTACAGAGGAAATTACAAAGTCTGGCTGCTTTTACTGGGAATGTTATAGGAACACACCATAGGATGTTCCTAAAAATAGAACTTTCAAATAAAAGTAATAATAGGACCATGTAACCCATAATTGCCAGATATATTCTGGAATAAACTGTGTTATCTTAAAGTTAATTCCATCCAAGCTCCTAATATCTGATATATTTTTTAAGGTTGTATTATCTAACGGCATTGGCTGGTTTTAGATAATATTCAGTGTAATAAATAATGTTTCCAGGTTGTCAGTTTGTAGAAAAATGAGACAAAATTAATTCCTGTTCTTTATGTTTGCTTCTGTTATTGAAATATCATTGTTTCTTAAGTCATTTATAGAATCAACTCAGAGATTCTACCATGCAGGTCTGGAGAAACTTAACTTCAAACAAGCTTCAGAAGATTCAAGAAGACATATAAATGCTTGGGTAGCAGAGAAAACCTCAGGTGAGAATGATAACAGTGTTAATTAGTAGCTGCATTAAGTAAGACATACAATATTGTGGGTGCATGTGAGGGAGACAGACAAGGCAGACAAACCCACCATAGTTAACCATTATTTGCTACCTAGAAGCCCATCAAACCTCAGATGAAATTCTAGCCAAGAGGAGATGTTTCATTTCATCGATGCATATATATGAGCATATTTCCATTATTTAACTTGCCTGGTGTTTAACTTGTGTATGTATGGTAACATTTCTAAAAATGATATAAGACAGGCAACTATATAAATATTAAAGGAGGGAGAATGTGTGGATAGATGGATGCATTAAGGGAGGGAGGAAGGGAGGTTGGACTGGTCCTGAGGAAGCAAAAACTATAGTCCATTCTCAATCAGTTGAGCTCTCTGGATGAGAGAAATGTAATAATTAATAATAATTAAATAAAAATGGCTTTATTTTGTCTTACCTACAAACTATTTCAAGAGAGAGGGGAGGAGAGCAAGAGGGAGAGAGAGAGATCCCCTAAGAAATTTTCATGCAACATTATTCATATAAGAGTATCTATTAATTAAAATGGGTTTGGTTTTTTTTAAAAAAGGTAAAATTCAGGACCTGCTTGCTCCTGGAACGATTCACTTACAAAACTGGTTTTGGTGAATGCTATCTATTTCAAGGGGAACTGGGCAGATAAATTCAACAAATATCAAACACAGGAAAAGCCATTCTGGATTAACAAGGTATTCATTTATTAACACAGTAGAAAAGACATTTGAATGTTTTAAATTATATTATTTTGTATATATCGGAAGCAAGCATGGGATTAATTTGAAATATTCCTGCAGTAAAGAAACTTCCTATCTCTTATGTTTTTATTGGGGAGACATGATAGCAGTGTTCCGATATCTCAGAGGGTGCCACAAAGAAGAGGGAGTCAAACTATTCTCCAAGGCACCTGGGGGCAGGACAAGAAGCAATGGGTGGAAACTAATCAAGGAGAGAAGCAACTTAGAACTAAGGAGAAATTTCCTGATAGTTAGAACAATTAACCTCTTGAACAGCTTGCCTCCAGAAGTTGTGAATGCCCCAACCCTGGAAGTCTTTAAAAAGATGTTAGATAGCCACTTGTCTGAAATGGTATAAGGTTCCTGCCCACGCAGGGGGTTGGACTAGAAGACCTACAAGGTCCCTTCCAACTCTGCTATTGTATTGTATTGTATTGATCCACATGGAAATGGATGAATTATGAAGATCAGTCATATTGAGCCTTTCAGGCTTTGTGTGTAGCAATTCAGACTTTTCAGTCATTGAAACTTTGCGAAGGGATTTTTGTTCAGCACCAGTTCCACTTATTCTATGGTATTTATCCGCAATTACTATGGAGTGATTAGCGAATATATTTGCTGAGCATATAGAACTATTACGTATTATCACCTGGAAGTATCCAATGAAGGAGCAACAGGCACAATATGTTTCTATGTTGCTCTCCACAAAGAAGGATAGTTTTGATATTATAAACATCTGTTCATTTGAAAAAATTGCTGAATAAAACACTCACTTGTGCTTCATTGCATTCTTTGACTCACAGAATTGATCGTTCATTTTCTGAAGGTCAAAATGTCTGGTTTTTTAAAAATCTAATCCTTAATATTCTAAAATTATTCAAATTCTGTGAAAAGTAAATTATCATTATGTATAAAGACTGGAAAATCTGGTGGATGACTGAGACATGATAAATGCTTATATAAATGCTCAGTTGGATTTAAAAAGTCAGAGCAAAAGATGAAAAATTTAAGTGGTGGGGGGAACCCTAAGACTAAATACATGATAGAATTATTTGCATTTCCTATTTATTTGAAAGATTTCTTCTAACATACATTTCCCCCTCTTATAGAATGAAAGGAAAACAGTACAGATGATGTTTAATGAAGAAGAATACAACTTTGCCCACATATCGGCCTATCGGACTTCCGTTCTTGAGATTCCATATGCTGATAATGAGTTGAGCATGATCATTCTGCTCCCTGATCAGATTGAAGATGAGTCTACTGGATTGGAAAAGGTGAGTTTGTCTTTCAGAAACAAATCCATCTCTGGTACTAGCTGTATGCTCTTCTTTTTCATATTGAAGCTTGGCTTTCTACAATTATATTTAGTACTATTACGTTGACTTGTATTTTCCCTTTTTTGAAAAGATGCACACACAAAAAAAGTCATAAGAAAACCAGCAAATATACCTTGAAGTATTGTATACACAGGACAATTCCATCAGTAGCTGTTGGAAAGCTGGCTGGAGAAGTCTGGGAGCTGAAGCCCTTCAGACTTAAAGTTGCAAAGTTTGCCCACCCCTGATCTAGACAGAAAGCTATGAGTTCCGTTGTGTACTTTTTTTTATATGTATGTTAGGTTTTTGATCAATTTATTGATCAGCTCAAATCCAAGTAGTTTATTTGGGTACATTTTAAGAAGTTGTTTGCCCTTGCCTGCTGCCTAGAGCAAAGAAAGGGTGACTATCCCTCCAATCATCAAATCTGGTAATTCATTCCAGCGCTTTTAACAAATTATACCAAACTGAGTCTCATTGTTTATTTTTCTTTCAGCATTTATTTTAGCTTTTAGGATAATTGTGTGTCTGTACGTGTGTGTGTGTGTGTGTGCAAAGTATACATATTGATACATACATACATACACATACATAAACACACATGTGTATATACACACATGCATGCATACACACCCACATACATAGTTATGTGTATATATGTACACATGTACATACATATACGTGTACGTATACATATATACATATATACATACATACATACATACATACATACATTTCTCTGGGCTGTTAGTTAAACAATTCCAGAACTAGTGACTTTGCCAGGTGGCTCTGGCTTATATTCTACATGTTTGTTAAAGAATATAATGGAGGTAGAAACTGTTGAATTTTGAATACTAAACTACATTTATAGTCCTACTTTTTCTCCTGTTTCTAAGTGTACACCATTTTTGTGACTTAATTATCTTCCCTAATATTCTAGGAAATACAAGAATTTGCAACTGTTTGTAAGATTTCAGGATTTTTCTGCCATTGTGACCACCTGTATCATACTTGTGTTAGACTATCAGGATAAATCAAAGTGTCATATAATCAGGAATTCCTTTCTTCTTTAATGCTTTTCATCTTATTTTAGCTGGAGAGAGAAATTACACATGAGAAACTCATGGAATGGATCAATCCAGCAAAGATGTTCCCAAGAGAAATTAAACTCTTCTTTCCCAAATTTAAATTGGAAGGAAAATATGACCTGAATCCTGTTCTGAGAAGCATGGGAATGACGGATGCATTTGATGAGGACAAGGCAGACTTCTCTGGAATGTCAACTAACAATGATTTAGTCATATCTGAAGTTATACACAAATCATTCATAGAAGTCAATGAAGAAGGCACTGAGGCAGCTGCTGCCACTGGTTTTATGACGGTAGCTTTAAGTGAAATTTTTGGAAATGAATTCGAAGTTAACCATCCCTTTCTCTTTTTTATTATCCAATGATCTACAAACAGCATCCTGTTCTTTGGTAGGTATTGTTCTCCATAATGAATAAATCCAGAGTATGTTGCTACAATGGCTCTGACCCTTAATTCCTCCTTAGATTTCTTTAAACCATGTGGTATCGAACTTCTACTATCACACTTATAATCTTCTCTGTAATTAGGTACAGATATTTCCTTCGATCCATAATACTGGATTTTAATTCTTTCTTTCCAGAATTATTTTAATCAATTCAAGAAAATAGGTTTTTAGTACAAGTGTTCTGACTGGTAGATAAATCCTCCAAAATTGCTTTGTTTATATGGGAATGTGGATTGTGGAGGGCTGTTAAGCATGAATCAAATGTATTACAGCACAGAGGTAACTATGTATCTGTCCACTGTGCATTTCCATGTGATGATACAAGTACAATCAGATCAGCTTCCATTAACATCAAGTTTTTTTTCCATTTGAGTGACATCATGGCTAGTTGTAGATGCCTCTGCTTGGCTTATCACAGCAGGTGTGCACAGTGCTAGAATGAGCACACATATATAATTTTTTGATCATCATTTAAACAAGCAGTTGATTCTATGTAACTCCAATATCTACAAATGATATTTACTTTATATGTTTTTTTCATTTGAGTGACATCATAGTTATCTGTAGATGCCTCTGATTGGCTTATCATAGCAAATGTATGCAGTGCTAGGATGAGCAAACATGCATATTTTTGTGATGATCATTTAATCAAGCAATTTGATTCTATAAAATTCAAATATCTACAAATGATATTTACCTTATATAATTCTTATTTTGCTGCAGTCTTTCTTGTAATCAAAACTGAAATAAAAGAGCATTTGATTATGTTGCTTTCAGATTTATTTAATGGCTGGTGTGGTGATACAACCTTAACATCAGGGGTCCCCAAACCCCGATTCACAGCCCCATACCAGTCCATGGTCCATTGGAACTGGGCCACCTAAACAATGAACAAGCATCCAAAGCTTTGTTTGCACATGAATGGGATTAGATTGAGTGCACAAACCATTCCCCTCCCCCATCACTGCCAATGCATAGAGGCAAAAGGTGGGGAGCTCTTGTTTATATTACTCAGCTCCCCTATCACTGAAATTCACCAGTTACATCCAGATTGTACTCCAGGTAGTCCTTGACTGTAATCAAGCCCAGAATTACAGTCTCAACTCAAGATATCATGTGACCAGATTCTATGGTATGATAGTTATTATGATCAAGGTCATTAAGTCAACGTGTGATTGTTAAGGAAATCCATTTTCCCCAATGGCCATTTTTTGCTGGCAACTGAAAGTAAAAGCTGGAAAATGGCAAAAATAGTTGTAAATTGAGGTCAAGGGACCACTGGATACTGCAAATAGCCATGAAAGTGAGTCAGTTGCCAAGTGCCCAAAATACAATCACATAACCACAAGATGTGTGCCTGGCTAGCTTAACTATGTAACTACACCATAAGTAGCTCTGGGAAGGACTTTTGTAACTTTATTAAATGATCAGTTGGAAGTCAATGATGACCTGTAGGGCAAAAAATATTTATTAGGTTAATAGGATGGAATGGATATTCATTTCAGGCAAATGTCCGTTAAATTAAATTCATTATTTTAGTAATTAATATGGCAAGTTGGCTAAAAAAGCCGGCAGATGTTGCTTCCCCTCTCTCTCCATCACAGCATGGCATATCCCACTGATATCAGAGATATCAGTGATAGCAGCTGAGTCCAGTGAGGAGCAGCTACCATCAATGACATCGACATGATCACAAACCTTCATTTTTATACCTTTTTCACATCTCTTCTGTTCCCCTGGAATTTTTACAGAGTAATTTCCTCTTTTTGCTGGGTCCTCCTTTTACTGTACCAACCACATTAGTGTTAATGGTGGTGGGAATTTTAGGGAAGAGACCATCTACAAAGAAGGAGACCAGCAATTGTGGGGGAGGCTGTGCACAGCCTGAATGCTGTTCAAAGGCTCAGGTGAGGCGGTCCATAAAATTGGCTGGTGTTTCCTTCTCTGTTGTTTACAGCCTTTGACTTTTCCCCCAATCTATTTTCATAGGGCATACTTCCATGATGCTCAGCAGTAGCTGTCTGCGTAGGTTTTGTAATTCGGGTGCAATGGGAGGAGCGACCTCTGGCCAGGCAATCTTAGCCTTTAGCTTCACCCACGCATCCTTGGGGCATATGGCATGCATTAGTTGATTAAGGTCAGACCAGGTAGGGTTGTAGGCATCTATAATGGTCTTTAGTCACTGCTTCAAAGGGATTTTTTATCCAGTCACTGCTTCAAAGGGATTTTTTGGGTGGGTTAGGAAGGCAAAAGCAGCCCCTAGCAGGGCGGAGGAAAGAGGTGCTGTGCTACATGTGCAGGCAGCAATGCAGTTTGAGCAAGATCAGAAAGGATTGATGCCACCCAAGGGGAGAGTGGGATAGTAGCAGTCCCTGGAGAGGAAGGATTTTTGGAGAAGATTTGGGAAAACAATTCAGACCCTGATTCCAACCCCATGGTATTCTGCAAGCGGGTCCCTTCCATCTGGGGCAAGCTTCAAGGGCTTACAAGTAATGTGTCTGCCTGATTGAGGGTCTTTCGGGTTTCAGAAACTAGGACTGATGCATCAGGGGACATGGAAGAAGAAGATGGGGCAGGGAGGCAGCAGCAGACGCATTGGGAGAGGAACCTGGAGGAAAAGCAGGGGCTGAAGGGGGTAAACTGGGTGGGGGAAGGGGCTGAATAGGCATGGGAAGATGTCAGGAGGGAACACAGAGGGGTGTCCGGAGGAGGAAGGTTTGGGAAAGTAAAGGAGTAGATCTGGCTCTGGCTCGAAAGAAATATCTGGGGTTTCTTCTGGTTGGGTCAGCAGGCATAATTTGACAGGAGGCGACTGAGAATGCTTCGCAGCATCAGCAGCCACACCCTTAGGAATCACCGATATCGCCTGTTTGAGTTCCGTGACTGACTTCTCCAAATTTTCTTTGGTATTTTGAAAGGAACAGAGATGGTGTTCGCGACTTCTCCATTTCAGCATACCAGGCAAAAAAGGCAAACCAATTTCCAGACTAGGGAATTGTTGGCTGCATCTAACTGCTGTCTCAAATAGTGCAATCTTTCCCAGTCAAAAGTCCCAGTTAGGAGAAATTGTCATTTCGGGTCTTTGGCGGTAAGGGCATGCCAATCAATTATATAGTGGTAAAATTGAGGAACCCTTTTCGGTATATATATACCATGCTGTGGTCCATTTTTCAGGGGCATCATTACCTTTGGACATTGATTTTCCCATTTTGATTTAATATATATGTCCGGCCTCTCATCAGCCAATAGGGGTGGAGGCTACAGTAAAGTTGATATTCCTGATATGTATCAAATTCTTGCATTATGCATAGGTAACCATGATTGAGTACAGTCCTGTGTTCAACCCACTTCCTGTTTACAGCCAAATATCCACAAACAAGGGGTTCTGGTCTATGTAAGATAGCAGAGGGGAGCCGATCTCGTGGTCCCAGACCCTTATTTCTTTTAAAGGAAGCCTCAAGAGGACATTCAAAAATGTGGACAGCAGTACCAATGAGTGGTCTACAGTATGTGGGCCTCCCATCAGGGGATGTTAACATCTACAAATTGAGTAATGGGGACAAATTTATTCAATTTATTCAAGAAAACAATAAGCAAAGGCAACAAGCAAAAGACCATCAGAGCACAATTATCTCGAACACTGGTGCAATCTAATACTTCTTTATGTTCTGATATGTTGCCCTGTATCCAGTCTTTGCATAAGCCAGGTATATCCCATCCTTCAATCACTTCGTTCTTCTCTAGCTGCTACCCACTCAGATCAGACCAGGAATGCAGATCGGAAGTTCCTCAATCATTTTGGGCCTATGGCCCATCTCGTTCATTCCGTACTCATTCTTCAATCATGTCCTAATGACATCCAAACGCTTCGGTCTTTCCTGACCGCCACCCTTTCAGGCTGGATCAGAAATGCAGAGCCAAGCTCCCTCTTGACTCATGACTTATCTCGTTCATTCAGACTGGGTCTCATACTTACTGAAGTGTTTAATCTTATCTCCTTACGGCAGGGGTCCCCAACCTTTTTTGCACCAGGGACCGGTTTCATTTTAAAGAAAATTCTGCGGACCAGCTGGCCTAGAGCAGGGGTCCCCAACCTTTTATGCACCAGGGACCGGTTTCATTTTAAAGAAAATTCTGCGGACCGGCTGGCCTAGAGGACGAGGGGGGAGGGAGAACAGGCGGCGCATGCGCACGCGGGGGGGGGAGTCGGCTCACTTGGCCATCTAGGGCAGTGGTGGGCAAACTTATTAGTCAATAGAGCCAAATATCAACAGTACCACTACTGAAATTTCTTTTGAGAGCCAAAAGATGGGGCCTGTTTTGTTTTGTCATGTGACCCGGTGGGCGCGGCCAACTTGGAAAATGTGGTGAAACTCACTTAGTCTTGCTTAGCAACCAAAATTTTGGGCTCAATTGTGGTCCTAAGTTTGTTTGTTTGTTTGTTTGTTCTTTCTTTCTTTCTCTCTCTCTCTCTCTCTCTCTCTCTCTCTCTCTCTCTCTCTCTCTCTCTCTCTCTCTTCCTTCCTTCCTTCCTTCCATTTCTGGCTGGTCTTTGGTCTTCTGAAGATGGTAAAAATGGATTGATGGGCACTCCTTATATATAAAGGCAGCCTCTTTGGGATGCTGGTTTGAATCCAGGAAATGACTCAGAGTATGTGTTTCCTTTGAAATGACCACTGGGAGAAAAATAGATCTTTAACCTGGTTAACCAAACAGGTAGCTTGAGGTGGAAGGAAATAGGAAAATAGATTTCTGCCTTTCCTTTCCTTTCCTTCCTTCCATTGCCTCCCTCCCCTTCCTCCCTTCTTTCCTTCCCTCCCTCCTACCCTTTTTCCCTCTTTCTTTTTCTTTCTTTCTTTCCTTCCTTTCCTTCCCTTCTTTCACCCCTCCCTTCCTCCCCCTCCCCCTTCTTTCCTTCACTCCCTCCCTCCTTCCCTCCATTCATCTTTCTTTTTCTATTTTTCTTTTTTTCTCTTTCTCTGTTTTTTTGTCTCTCTCTCTCTCTCTATCTGTCTCTCTCCTCCCTCCACCCATCTCTGTCACTCTGTATGAGTGTGTGTGTGTGTGTGTGTCTGTTTCCCTCTCTCTCTCTCTTTCTGTCTCTCTAAGTCTGCCTCTCTGTGTGTCTGTCATTCTCTCCCTCCCTCCCCCCGGGGAAGCAGCAGAGGAGTCGGCATGTTGGCTGCCGAGGTTATCCCGCACCGGGCGGGCGAAGGACCCGAGCTCCGTCCGGGCGCCTCATGGGGCTGGAAGGGAGGTGGGCGTGTGGTGCCCGGATGGCTTTGGCGGCACCTTAAGGTAGCTGCAGCTTGAGTCCTTCGCCCGTCCGCTGCGGGATAACCTCCGCAGCCGACATACCGGCCCCTCCAGGAAGCCCCGGAAAGTGCATTGGGCCGTCGGAAGGAGCTGGTGGAGGCGCGCTCGGCCATCCTCTGCCCAGGGGGCTGCTCCCTCCTCCTTGCTGGCCCTGCGGCCCTGTTCCTATGAAGCCGCGGACCGGCACCGGTCCACGGACCGGGGGTTGGGGACCCCTGCCTTACGGGATAGGTTCCTGGTGCTTATATTTCACAGGGTTTGTTTGTTTTCTTTTCTCTATAGCAGAAGACACTCCCTCCTGTCCAACATGGGCAGGCCCATGTTGGAAGTGAACAAGATAGGGCGAATAGGGTTGCCATCAAGGTGATGCCACAGTCCCATGGAATTAACAGTACAGTCAGAGTTGTCACAATCACAGAAACCTGGGAGGGCAGCTGCAGCACATCCAAAAGGACTCTGACACATTCAGTATTCGTGATAGGAGATTCTTAGATTTTCATCCAGGTTGTGCAACTGCAAACATTTGCTCTTCATTTTTCCCCACATCAACTGCATTGTATGGGTACCATATTCTATTATCCTCTGAATAATAATAATAATAATAATAATAATAATAATAATAATAATAATAATAATAATAATAATAATAATAATAATAATGATGATGATTTTATTTATAGACCGCCTCCTCTCCCCAAAGGAGAGACATTCTGTCTCATGTAACAGAAGCATAATAGTATCTGGAATGAAAGACACTGATATTATTTGGTTCAGGCAATCCTTAACACTGCTTAACTTTATTTTAATTAATTCTGCCCAAATTCCCAAACCAAGGTTGTAATATGTTTAATATATTCAATAAAAAGGCAATAGCAAGCGTTTTTCAAGGATAAGAAATGGGAAACGTTATATGGAAGATGTGTGAAAGAAATTCATGGTAAAATGCAGTGAGTTACTTACAAGAGAGAAACAGAGACGACTACTTAGTCGTTGTGAATTGAAAAGCCAAAGTAAAGTTATACTTGGGGGGAAGGAAAAGAAATCAGGAAAGAAGTCAAATTAATGATTTCATTGCAAAATTGTTTTCCCCTCATCATTGAACAGCCTAAAAATTACAAATTGCATAATGAATTCTGTAATCTCAATGGGCAAAAAGACTGCATCATTTCTTTATGCATGTCCCTTGCTTTTTTTTCTTCGAGCCCAGATTCCTTTAATCATATTTTGCGTGACTTAAATTTGCAGCGATTTTTTTCCTTCTTCAGAGACTTTGTTCAAATTCCCTTCCCCCCCCCCCCTCCACATACACATACAAGACTTCCTCTTTAAATGAGTCGTGTTCACAGCCAAGTCTATTTGTACAGTTCACAATGGAATAAGTTTCCGGACAAAAATTGTGGGCTTGCAGCTTGCAAATAAACCAGCGAGCAGTTAAATCTGCCGTGTTTACAAATTTTACACTGAAAGTTCCAAAAGTTTAAGAAAGGTTTGCATGGAGACATCTAGGATGTCTTTACCAAATCATAGGCATAACCATTTTAGACCTCCCTCACAAAACAGGAACACCCAACAAAAACAAACAGAGGAAGGGAAACACACATTAACTATATGGATAATAAATGTAATTCTGGACCACAGGCAAATGGAAAAAGGCTTTCCTTATCTATGGAAAAGAGGTCAGGCTCATTGTGGTTACATTGATGCTCAGCATCTCATTCATACACCGATCACACTCTGCTTGCACCCTAGTGGCAACACATTCATGCAAATAAAACTGGATCTCAGTGCATTCCTATCAGAATCTGCTTGTCGGTCTAAGAACAGGTACTCAGCCTTAGATTTCATTTCTTCTCCTCCTTTTTTTTCTGTTTGCTTTCCTCCACTAAGACAGCCCAGAGAACCAGCTATCCTGGGGAAATGGAAGGCAATTGACTCCTGTCAACACAGGCAGGCCCTATGTATGGAAAAGATCAATTCCTTCCTAAAGAAAAATTAAGGAAAAAGACATGCCACCTCAGCAAGAGAGCCTTATCTACGGGAAAGGTAGCAGGCACAGGAAATAAAACATTGCATCCTTCCAGCAAACAGGCTGACCTTTATCTACCTGAAAAAGTGCCAACATGGCAGGAAGTAATTAAGATATAGATACTTATGAAAGCAAGCTAAAGCAGGGGTCCCCAATCCCCGGGCCACGGACCTGTGCCGGGCCATGGCTTGATAGGAACTGGGCCGCAGGGCCGGAGAGGAGGAGGAAGGAGGGGGCAGCCCCCTGGGCAGAGCGTGCGCCAGATGTGGGAGAGCGCAGACATGGCCATTTGCAGCATTGGAGGCCCTAGAAGGCTGAGTGAGCCGACTCCCCCCGCGTGCGCATGCGCCACCTGTTCCTCCTCCCCCCCCCACTCCTCCTCTACACCAGCCAGTTTGCAGAATATTCTTTAAAATGAAACCAGTCCCTGGAGCAAAAAAGGTTGGGGACCCCTGAGCTAAAGGACACTAATAATTTGGTTTGAGAGCATGTAAAATCAGAAAGGAAAAACAGGGTCAGTTTAAAAGAATCATAGTGCTGAAGGAAAGGCACCCAGGATAAAAAATAATAATTCAGAGCAAAGAAGGAATGGAAAACGCAATCCTACATCAAGGTTAGGTTTTCTCCAATTAAGTAAGGGAGTCAACACAGAGATGATAGAGAATGAGAAAAAAACAAAAAGGACTCTGACAGAGGCATGCTCCAAGGACACTGATCCATAGCCTTCATCAGGAGAAAAGTTGGAGCAAAACAATCCAGAGCCACATATTCAGAAGTCTCATCCCAGAAGCCATAGAAAGAAACACACTCAGCAGGATTAATGTGACAAGCAGAAAACCCACACATATACACAGCCACCAAGGAAAAAGGCAGAGTGAAACAATAAGAGATTCACGAAACACTTCATTATATCAATGCAAACACATACATACAGTGTCTAAAAACCCCAACAAAGTTGCAGTGGTAACAACAGCAACAAGACCAAACACATATACAATCGCAATATGGACACATAAAATTAAAATGTAGAGTGTAACTTCAGAAATGCTGAGGCCAAATAAAATTCAAAAAAAGGGAGGGAAAAGGACAAGGCCAAATAAAATGGGTACATTTTGCTGCCAAGGCAGACAGGGAAGGTTTTAAAAACCCAAGAGCAAATAAAAACAATGCAAATAAACATTTCAAATAAATGGTACAAATCAACACTGAACACTGCCCAGTACCGCCTCCTGGCTAATGAGGAGCTTCCAACACCGCTGAACAATCCACAACCATCACAGAACATCCCCCAGTACCACTCCTGGCTAATAGGGAGCTTCCAACACCGCAGAGCACTCCAAAACCATCACAGAACATCCCCCTGTACCGCCTCCTGACTAATGAGGAGATTTGGAGTATTCTACAGTGTTGGAAGTTCCACATCCCCCAGTACTGCCTCCTGGCTCCTAGTAGGTAGAGGGATAGAGAGAGGAGGGGGGGAAATACTGTAGGTAGGTAGGTAGGTAGGTAGGTAGGTAGGTAGGTAGGTAGGTAGAGGGAGAAAGTGAGGGAGTGAGGAAGAAATATGGTAGGTAGGTAGATAGAGAGGGGTGGAAATACAGTAGGTAGGTACGTACGTAGAGGGATAGAGAGAGACAAGGAGAAATACAATAGATAGGTAGGTAGGTAGGTAGAGGGATAGAGAGAGATAGGAAAAATACAGTAGGTAGGTAGGTAGGTAGGTAGGTAGGTAGGTAGGTAGGTAGGTAGGTAGAGGGATAGAGAGAGATAGGGAAAAATACAGTAGGTAGGTAGGTAAGTAGGTAGAGGGATACCGAGAGAGGGAGAAATACAGTAGGTAGGTAGGTTGGGGTTATACGGTGGTTGTGTGTACATGTTTGTGTATGCAGGTGTACATCTGCACATAGATTGGTTGGCCATTTAACCAGACTGGGACACAGCAATGTGTGGCCGGGTACAGCTCGTACTGTATATAAATAAAATGTGCATGTACACAGCACATGACTATCTATTTCCTCTTTTGTTCTATGTTTTTCAGTACTGTTCCTTATTTTTGACAATGTATCAGCATTTTTTAACCATAGGAAGAACTAAGCTACCCTCAGTAATTGCTTCTTTAAAGTTAGTTTGTGCTGGCGAGGGGCAGAGGTCGACGTCGAGGCCCCTTATTTATGGGGTGCCTCAGGGGTCGGTCCTCTCGCCCCTCCTATTTAACATCTACATGAAGCTGCTGGGCGAGATCATCCGTGGTTTTGGGGTAGAATTCCATCTGTACGCTGATGACACCCAGCTGTACATCTCTACCCCTAAGCACCCCAACGATGCCGCCGATGTGATGTCCCGGTGTTTGGAGGCCGTGCGGGTCTAGATGGGGAAGAACGGACTCTGACTCAACCCATCCAAGACTGAGTGGCTGTGGTTTCCGGCGCAGCGACATAGCCAGTTAGTTCAATCTCTGGCTATCGGGGGGGAACTGTTAGCCCCCGCAGAAAGGGTCCGCAACTTGGGTGTCCTCCTGGATTCCCGGCTGTCCTTAGATGAACATCTGACAGCCATGGCAAGGGGGACCTTTTATCAGGTACACCTGATACGCCAGTTGCGCCCAATTCTGGATCGTGGCGCCTTACAGACAGTCACTCAAGCTCTTGTCATTTCTCACCTGGATTACTGTAATGCTCTCTACATGGGGCTCCCCTTGAGATGCACCTGGAGGCTCCAGTTGGTGCAGAATGTGGCCGCTCAGGGGATCTTGGGAGTTTCAAAATACTCCCATGTAACACCTCTCCTGCGCGAGCTGTACTGGCTGCCGGTAGCCTTCCGGGTGTGTTTCAAGGTTTTAGTCACCATCTTTAAAGCGCTCCATGGCAGTGGTCCTGGTTACTTGCAGGACCGCCTTCTACCACACACCTTCACTCACCCTGTCCGCTCCCATAGGGAGGGCCTCCTTAGGGTGCCGTCAGCTGGACAATGCCGGCTGGCGACGCCCAGGGGAAGAGCCTTCTCTGTGGCAGGTCCCGCCCTTTGGAATGATCTCCCCCCAGACCTCCGGACTATCACCGACCTTTGCCTCTTCCGCCGGACTTTAAAAATCTATTTCTTCCATATGGCCGGCCTGGCATAGCTGCTACAACCATATTTTATTAGAGCTGGGTTTTAAATTAATTGTTTTCTCTTTTTAGCACGGGTTAAACTGTTTAATTGTAGTTTTAAATTTTGTAGAATTTTCATTGTTTGTATTTTTGGATTTTAAGTTCCTGTGCGCCGCCCTGAGTCCCTTTGTGGGAGATAGGGCGGGATAGAAATTTAATAAAAGTTAAAAATTAAAATTTTGATTGAAAATTATCATTTTCAATCAGTTTTGATAAATGATTTTATTCTAGAATTATTTTATGCTATACTGGATCTGAAAACTTTGTGTGTGATGGCAACAGCAGTGTGTGTGCCTGTGGATTTTGGTTCATGTTTTCAGTCACTAGGAGTTTCTTTGATAAATGTTTCTAATTCTTTTTTTTATAATTCCCCCCACCCCACCCCAATATAAACATTCACATATTGATTCATTGTGTGCCTATGTCATGTCCAATTTTGCGAAAAATTTTCCGGAGAATAAAAAATGTGGTAAGTGCTGCACAATGGGCACAGCCCTTTTATAGGGAGCTGTCACACTGTCAGCCAATCAGATTAAACCTCTGTTCCCGCCTGAACAGAGGACCTTGGTGTAAACCATTATAGCTGTTACAGGGATATAACAGAGGTGGGTTCCTACCGGTTCACACCAGTTTGGTGGAACCGGTAGTGGAAATGGTGACTGGGTCTCTGAACCAGTAAGGACAGCATGCTCACCACACTCCCGAAACCGGTTACCCAGTCGCCGCAACATCTTTTTTTGACCTTTTTAAATGTTCTTTGCATATGCAGACATATTTATAGGCAACTGTGCACATGTGTACACATCAAACCAGCAGTAATGCCTGCAGAAACCCACCCCTGTGTACAAAGGAACAGGCTGGGAATCACAACAAGAAGGTTGCTTGCATTAGTGAACTGGTAACTTCCACACCCTTTTCTGTATCTTTAAACAGTCCATTTATCTCATTATAGTCTAGTAAAGATGTTTCTAATTCTTGGAGGACCATAGAAAGCTAGTTACAGCATGATAGGAGAACTGGTTCAAACTATGCTGGATATTGACTTTCATTATTTGCAAACTAATTATGATATAAAGACTACATCTCCTGAATATGAAGATGAGCATTAACAAGATTAGGCACAAATAATTGGGAACAGGAGTTGAATTCAAAGCCCTAAGGGGTTATTCTTTTCATCTATATGAAACATGGGGACAAAGAAGACAAAGGGAGCTTTGGAAAGGGATTAGATACAAGCCTTTGTGTTCTCATTTTCTTTCCTCTATCTGTATGTGAGCAGTCTGCATCTCGGGAAGGAAAGGTCCATGAAGTTTCTTTGGCATAATGTACAAATGTTTCAATTCTGCCTTCTTCCAGGATGTTTCTCTCTTATTGCAGTCTATCCCTACAATTTCCCAATGATCTCCATCCAGGATTCATCCTGCTTAACTTTTCAAGATTAGTCAAAATCTGCTATGATCACCTTACTGCTAGTTTCTGGACAGTGTGGCACTATTTTTAATAATTTAGTTTATTTTTTTTAAGTTTATCCACTTATATATAAAATTAGTAGCTGATGGACTTGTGCAAACTATAGAACAGGTTTATTAAGATAGCTAGAAATTATATTACAATGGTATATGTCTGTTTATAAAGCTCCAAGGGAGACTGTGACTGTTTAAAGGACCATTCCCACGAGGCTTAAAGAGATAATCATGAACATCTGTCTCTCCACCGCCAAATTCTTCTCCTGCTCTTCCAGCCTCTTCCTTCTTCTCTACTCAGTGATCTCCATAGCTCAAGGAGAGGTGGCGTGCCTGGAGGCTATTGAGTCAAACCAGAAAAAACACTACCCCAAAAATGATCATTTTGCTTCTTTCAGGTTTTATTGCAGCTTTTTCAGTGTTTCTCTGCAGCCAGTAACCGCCGTAGAGGCTGAGAACACTACCGATTCAAGGTACAACCATGGTATGTTTCTCTCTGTCTTGTTCAAATTCCTACAGGTGCCACAGTGAGGCCAAATAAAATTCAAAAAAGGGAGGGACAAGGCCAAGGCCAAGGCCAAAATAAAACTGGTACAAGTTGCTGCCAAGGCACAAAGGAAAGGTTTTAAAAACACAAGGGCAAATAAAAACAATGCAAATAAACATTTCAAATAAATGGTGCAAATCAACACTGAACAACCACCAGTAATCGCCTCCTGGCTAATGGGGAGCTTCCAACACTGCGGAACACTCCACAACCATCACGGAACATCCTCCAGTACCACCTCCTGGCTAATGAGGAGCTTCCAACACTGCGGAACACTCCACAACCATCATAGAACATCCCCCAGTACCACCTCCTGGCTAATGAGGAGCTTCCAACACCACTGAACAATCCACATCCATCATGGAACATCCCCCAGTACCGCCTCCTGGCTAATGGGGAGCTTCCAACACTGTGGAATACTCCACAACCATCACGGAACATTTTAAGCCAGATGTTAGTTAAATTTGGATACAGTTTACATAATCTAATTAATTCCTCTAATCTCAGAGAGTACTGCACCAATCGACACCAAATTTTCACACAATGTTTCCAAGGACTTCCGATGCACTCATAAGTACATTTTGTGTGGCTGGCAAACGTGTGTCATGTGCAAGCAGCACAAAAGTAAAAGGTACGCACTTCTCAGGTTTTCACCTCCCTGTAGCTCCTCCCATCTGGCTGCTTCTTATGATGCGTCACACACACACACCCCTCACATTTCCAATGGTCATTTCCTCAGCAACCGAATAAGTCTCTAATGTTCCCACACTGCATGGAGTCCTACTAGACCCAAAAGTAGGCATGGGGGGGGGTGTAGCACACTCTCATGTGGCCCATTTTTGGTCCCAGGAGGCTGTATGGAGGCCTACTAGGCCCAAAACTGAGAATGGGGGACAGCACACTCCCAGTTGGCCCATTTTTGGCCCAAGGAGGCTGTATGGATGCCTACAACTAGGCATGGGGGGTAACACACCCCCAGGTGGCCCATTTTTGGTCCCAGGAGGCTGCATGGTAGGTAGGTAGAGGGATAGAGAGAGGGGGAGGGAAAATACAGTAGGTAGGTAGGTAGGTAGGTAGGTAGAGGGATAGAGAGAGATAGAGAAAAATATGGTAGGTAGGTGAATAGAGAGAGAGAGGGAGAAATACAGTAAGTAGGCAAGTAGGTAGAGGGATAGATACAAATGGAGAAATACAGTAGGTTGGGGATTATACGGTGGTTGTGTGCACGTGTTTGTGTGTGCAGGTGTACATCTACACACAGATTGGTTGGCCATTTAACCAGACTGGGCCACAGCAATGCATGGCCGGGTACAGCTAGTACTGTATATAAATAAAATGTGCATGTACACAGCGCATGACTATCTATTTCCTCTTTTGTTCTATTTTTCTCAGTATTGTTCCTACTTTTTGACAATATATCAGCATTTTTTAACCATAGGAAGAACTAAGCTACCCTCAGTAATTGCTTCTTTAAAGTTATCCTTTTGATTAAGTTTTGATAAATGATTTTATTGTAGAATTATTTTATGCTATACTGGATTTGAAAACTTTGTGTGTGATGGCAACAGCAGTTTGTGTGCCTGTGGATTTTGATTCATGTTTTCAGTCACTAGGAGTTTCTTTGATAAATGTTTCTAATTCTTTTTTTATAATCCCCCCCCCCCTCTCAGTATAAACATTTACATTTTATGGACGGTACATTGACTGGGTCAAGTCTTTTTAAACCACTTAAGCAATAATACAAATAAATATATATACTTCAAATCTTCCAACTTCAACAATATTGGTCTCTTTCCATAATCCTTTATCATTTTCCAATAGTTCATTTAAACATAAATAACATTTCTTTTTGCCCTACTAAGTAATATTATTTACTTGTTTTTAAAATAACTAATTATTTCACCATAACTTCAATGTCTTGAATGTGTACGATTGCTAATAATACAAATTATTAACAATATTTAATCAGTCCTGGGAATATTTCAAACTCCCCATAATTTCTATTCCTTACTATTTTTAATTCACAGTATACTTTAACATATTATTAATGTTATTAATAAAATTACATTATCTAATCCTAAATTCCCACCTACTAACCTTTATTTATTGGGGTTATAACAAATATATATTGTCTATTAATATATAAACTACTATTTTATCTATCTATCTATCTATCTATCTATCTATCTATCTATCTATCTATCTATCTATCTATCGTATTTGCCGGCGTATAAGACGACTGGGCGTATAAGACGACCCCCCATCATTTCCACTCAAAATATAGAGTTTGTTATATACTCGCCATATAAGACTACCCCCTCTTACGCACACCTTCCACACACAATGTTTCTGTTGCTCTTTGTCTCCTTCCCTCCCTCCCTCCCTGTCCCTCTCTGTTTCTCCCTCCCTCCTTCCCCTCTGTCTCTCTCTCTTTTTATCTGTCAGACGCGCTCTGTGGTGACTGCGAGGCCTTCCTCCTTAAAGTTGCAAAGTTTTCCCACCACTGGTTTAACTGAATGTTGCCTGTCCATTTGATGGACACCATCTGCAGATTTTCTCCCATTCCACTCCAAAAACATGTTGCGAAGGGAAGCATTTGTTGTGACTTTTGCCCCATTTTATGGCTTTTCGTCCCCTTCACATTCCTCGCTTTTCCACGCATGCCTATCTTTTGCATGTCAACCAGTCGGGGCATCTGAAGTCCATACTCAACTGGAGGGCGCCACGTTGGGGAAGCGCCCCCCCAGCCCCGGGGCTGCCCCCTCCCTTCTTTCCCTCGCCTCCTTCCGAGCCAAGGATATCTATTCTCCAAGGTGCCACCGTTCCCTTCTCCGCATGGCCCGAGTGCCTGTTCCTTACTGCGATGATCTCAGCAGCTGCCAGCGCGCCGCCCGTTTCGCCCGCTCACGGCTCTTGCCCACGGCTCTTCTTGCCCGCTGCCCGCCTGGACGCGGCCAGTCAAAAGCCGGGAGGGAGGCGACCCCCTTCCACGGCATGGAAAAGCGGCAACTCTCCGCTTTCGCGCGCCGCCCGTCTCGTCCGCTTTCGCGCGCCGCCCGTCTCGTCCGCTTTCGCGCGCCGCCCGTCTCGTCCGCTTTCGCGCGCCGCCCGTCTCGTCTGCGGAGAGTTGCCGCTTTTCCATGCCGTGGAAGGGGGTCGTCTCCCTCCCGGCTTTTGACTGGCCGCGTCCAGGCGGGCAGCGGGCAAGAAGAGCCGTGAGCGGGCGAAACAGGCGGCGCGCGAAAGCGGAGAGTTGCCACTTTTCCATGCCGTGGAAGGGGGTCGCCTCCCTCCCGGCTTTTGACTGGCCGCGTCCAGGCGGGCAGCGGGCAAGAAGAGCCGCGCGCAAGAGCCGTGAGCGGGCAAAACGGGCGGCGCGCTGGCAGCTGCTGAGATCATCGCAGTAAGGAACAGGCACTCGGGCCATGCGGAGAAGGGAACGGTGGCATCCTGGAGAATAGATATCCTTGGCTCGGAAGGAGGCGAGGGAAAGAAGGGAGGGGACAGCCCCAGGGCTGGGGGGGGCGCTTCCCCAATGCGGCGCCCTCCAGTTGAGTATGGACCTCAGATGCCCCGACTGGTTAATGTGCAAAAGATAGGCATGCGTGGAAAAGCGGCCAGTCTCCGCGCGGCGGCTCCGCGCGGCTCTGGACAGCATCTGGGGACCTCGCGGATGACCCGGCGTATAAGACGACCCCCCCACTTGGAGGCATGTTTTTCGGGGCCAAAAAGTCGTCTTATACGCCGGCACATACGGTATCTATCTTCCCCTTTTATTATTACATTCTATCCATCATCTCTTAATCTCTTTGAAATTCCATCATTTATCAACTTTTTAGTCAGCCTTTTAACTTTGTTTCTTAAAATCTTGTATCTCTTTTTGATTTTTTTATACCTACTGAATTTTCTTTTCTGAGCACCTTTTATCACTTTCTGCTATTCTACTTGAACACACACAAAACTTTCTTTCTTTTTTGAAGATATTTTTCCCAGTTTTATTATAGATTTTTTTTAGAAATATGTTTGTCTTCACTTATTAATCCTTTCTACTGTTTATCTTTCGCTTTTTGCACCTCATATACATTTTTCTCTTCCGCTGCTTTTTAAAGTTCCGCATCTATTTCTTCTATGTCATGTTCTTCTCATCCCCCACCCCAATTGTTGAGTAACTTCCAACCCCTTTTCTGTATCTTTAAACAGTCCATTTATCTCCTTATTGTCTAGTAAAGATGTTTCTAATTCTTGAAGGAACATCCCACATTTGGTAGACTGGCCAAAGCCATGGTGGCACAATGTTTCCTTTTCACGTTGAGTAGAGTGGGCCGAAGCCATGCTGGTGCAATATTTCCTTTTCACATTGGGTAGACTGGGCCGAAACCACACAGGCCCAATGTTTCCTCTTCGCATTGGGTAGACTGGGCCGAAGCCACGCAGGTCCGATGTTTCCTCTTCGCATTAGGAAGACCGGGCCGAAGCCACGCGGTCCCAAGGTTTCCTCTTTGCATTGGGTAGACCGGGCCAAAGTGACACGGGCCAGCCCCTTACATTTCCCAGGATGGGCCTGTGGGGCAGATCCAACCACATCGTGGGCCTTGTGTTTGACACCCCTAATATAGACATTCATTTGTCCCTATGCATATATTTAAATTGCTTTGGGCTTTCATTTTATCAAGAAATAGGCTATTGGAACTGTTGCAATAGTACTTACTTTGTTTTCCACAACTACTTAGGTTTTTTTTTAATGTGTTCAGATTAAATTTTGATTTATGAGGAGAAAAAGATTATTTACTATCTGATATGCTACAGCCCTCTCACTGTGCCTTCAAATTTCTACTTTAGATTCTTCAGTGCACTGAGACTCATGTTCTAAGCTTCTATATCACGGGTGTCAAACTAGCGGCGTATTACCGTTATGTGATATTTCGTGACATATTTTCCCTTTGCTGAGCTGGGATGTGCGTGGCTGTGTGTGATGCATCTGGTCCCCAGGCTGCCAGTTTATATATTATGCAGGAAACTAGAGGAGGAGGAAGCACAAAGTACATTTAGTACCTTGAGTTACTGCTACTTTCTGGACGGGGTGGCACTATTTTCAATAATTTCATTTGACATTTAAAAAAAATAAAATTAGTATATATAAAATTAGTAGCTGATGACCTTCCTGAAAACTATAGATAGCTAGATATTATATTGCAATGGTATACTTCTGTTTATAAAGCTCCAAAGGGGACTGTGACTGTTTAAAGAGCCATTCCCATGAGATTTAAATCTGGAGGCGGAGGCACATCTGTCTCTCCTCCTCCCGATTCCTCTCCTGCCCTTCCAGCCTCTTCCTTCTTCTCTAGTCAGTGATCTCCATTGCTGATAGAGAGAAGTGCCTGGAGTGTGTTGAGTCAAACCAGGGAAGACAGGATCCCAAAAATGTTCATTTTGCTTCTACCAGGATTTATTGCAGCTTTGTCTGCATTTCCCTCCAGCCAGATGTCTCCGGTAACTGCCGTAGAGGCTGAGAACACGACCTCTTCAAGGTACAAGTATTGTATGTTTCTCTGTGCCTTGTTCAAATTCCTGCTTCTCTCCTTGATTAGTTTCCACCCATTGCTTCATCTCCTACCCTCTGGTGCCTTGGAAAATAGTTTAACTCCTTCTTTTTTGTGGGAGTCAAACTATTTTCCAAGGCACCTGAGGGTAGAAGAAGAAGCAATTGATGGAAATTAATCAAGGAAAGAAGCAATTTAGAACTGAGGAGAAATTTCCTGACAGAACAATTAACCAGTGGAACAGCTTGCCTACAGAAGTTGTGAGTGCCCCAACACTGGAAGTCTTTAAGAAGATGTTGGATAGCCATTTGTCTGGAATGGTACAGGGTTTCCTGCCTAGGCAGTGGGTTGGACTAGAAGACCTGCAAAGTCCCTTCCAACTCTGCTATTGTATTGTATTGTACTGTACTGTACTGTACTGTACTGTACTGTACTGTATTGTATTGTATTGTTTACATTGTTCTAACATAGTTCTCTATATCTTTATCATTCTATATATTTTAATTTACAGTTTTGTACATTCTGGTAGTGATATTGCTTACAATATGTATTCTTCTATATAACTTTATACCTGTATTGATCTCTGGTTTAGTAATCATCTTTCTTCATTCATTTTCTAATCTTTGCATCTATTATCTAACCAATTGTACCATAGATCCCATATTAAATAATACTATGTTTCTCCTTTGTCTTCAATTTTTATCGTTAACCTGTTCATTTTGGCGCATTCTAATATTTTGTTTATTACCATTTCCTTTGTAGGTATGCTTCCAGTTTTCCAATTTTGTGCATATGTGATTCTAGCCATTCTTATTACACGTAACATTAAATATTAAATTCTTTTATTATATTTACCTGTTAGTATGCCCAATAAAAATAGTTCTGGTTTTAGGTCCATTTGTTGTTTTACCATCTCCTCTAACCACTTTTTAAATTTTTGCCCAATATTTTTTGCCCGATGGACAGGCCAACCAAATGTGATAATAAGATCCCTGTGGCTGTTTGCATTCCAAACATTCTGGTGACATATTTGGAAGCATTTTTGCCAACCTTACCAGCGGCAGATGTTATCTATAGAACATAATGCACAGAGTTTCTTTATATGATGCTGACATTGTTAATCTATAATTTCTTTCTCACAGTTTTTACCAATTGTCTAGTTCTATAGTGTATCCAAAGTGTTTGCCTATGTTTCCATAGTTTCTTTTACTGATTCTTCTTCCTTTGTAAAGCTCAGTAGGTAGTTATAAAACTTCTTTATCAATTTTTCACCTGTCCCCTGTAGTATTTTATTCAATTCTTGTGGTTTACTATAAAAACCATATTTTTCTGAGTTTTTCTTATATTTCATCTGTATTTGTATGTACGGTCACCAGTCCAAATCAATTCCCTGATTTTTTAGTTCCTGTTTCATTTTTAATTTCACTTGTTCATACAGTATATCTTTATATCTTACTATCTTATCTAGTTCTAACACATTTGGATATATTGGTGTTTCCATTGTGGATAGCCAGACTGGTATTATCTTACAGTGATTCCTATGGGATGATAAAAATAAAATGCACCAATACTTTCAAAAACATTTAATTAGAAAAGCATTATTGCAAAACTGGGTTAAAATTTTAAAAATCCACTATGTGAAAATCCCGAATTGGCTATCACTGACAGAAAGGACAATCCATCCAAATTTTATAGTTATGAACAAAATACTAAGATACAGAGGCCTAATTGACACACAAGGAAATTTGAAAACAATTGAAGAATAGAAAAAACAAAACATGAAAGTTGACTGGCTAACTTACTTCCAAATCAAAACTAAATACAGTAATGATAATAAATTATATGACATCGAAACAGAACCACACGAATTGGATAAAATTATTCAACGGTCAGATAGAAAGATGATAGGGAGAATATACAAATTTCTCCTGAAGTATAAAATGGAAGAGGAAATCGTGAAAGAACAAATGATAAAATAGGCACAGAACTTTGGCTATAATATTGAATTAGATAAATTTGAAAAATTTTGGGGAACAAACTTAAAAATGACACTATCAGTTGCATACAATGAAAACCAGTACAAAATGTTTTACAGATGGCTCCTGGCACCAACAAGGTTAGCTAAAATTTCAACAAATACCTCCCCAAAATGTTGGAAATGTGAATCAATACATGGAACATATTACCACTTATGGCGGACATATGTAGAGGCTAAAATCTTTTGGAAAAGGATGAAAAATTGGCTGGAGGCAATAACAGGAGTCAAAATAGAATGGAAACCTGAAGTTTTTTTATTAGGAATAATGACGGCGAAATACAAAAAATAACATATCATTACGACAGGGAGGATTGCCTTTGCCCAGAAATGGAAAAACAAATTAATTCCCAGTGAAGATGAAATAATAAGAAAGGTTATGGATTGTGCTGAAATGAACAAAGAAATCCAGGGAAAAGAAGAATCAGAATTCTACCAGATATGGGATAAATGGTATAGATGGATGGAGGGAAGAAACAAGAACCAATGAAGGAATACAACAAAACTCAAAAATAGTCATTAAGGAAAATAAGAGGGCTAAGAATGATGAAATGAAAATGAAATATGTTATGTACTGACACCCGTTTGAATTCCCCGGCAACAGCCAGTCGCGTCTGATTGGCCAAGACGTGACTGGCTGCAGCCGAAGCGGGAGACGCGCGGATTGGCCGGCTCAATGACAGCTCCATATAAAAGGAGCTGTCAGAGAGAAGGCGCGCGCTTTTTGGTTACTTCAACTTACTGTTGCTGTTCTTGTTGAACTGTGTTAATGAAGAGCCGTTGGATCAACCGGGTCTGGACCCTCTCTCTCAATACACAACACTGGCGACGAGGACTGGGGCCCGGCATCGATCCTCCTAACCGACCTCTTCACACTGCGGATCGAAGAGATTTAACGTTTCACCGGCAAGTCATATTTTGCCTCACGATCATGGCCACTCTGCCTCCCTTCGCAACATACGACCCGTCGGCGGAGTCCTGGGAGGCCTTCCTGGCGCGCTTTGATTGTTTTCTCCTCACCGATGTGACCAGAGACATCACCCCCGCGAGGCGCCTGGGCCTACTCCTCGGCTGCGGCGGCCGAACTGTTTTTGCGGTCGCGCGCAACATAGCCGCCCCGGCAGCGGTCCAAGACCTAGAGTGAGGCGTCCTACAGGCCCGCCCCAAGGCCCATTTCGCCCCGGCGCCCTCTAAGATTTCGCGCCGCTGCGCGTACAGGCAATGCCGCCAGCTGCCAACGCAGTCGGTGACCGACTTCCTGCAGGCCTTGCGCGCGGCCGCCCTCCTCTGTGAATTTCCAGCCCCGTTCCTAGATGAATCCCTGCTCGAGCAGTTCGTGGCGAGGCTCCGGGACATCAAGCTCCGCCGCCGGCTCCTGGCCCGCTCGGACATTACTTTGGAGCAGGCCATCGAGGATGCAAGGGCCGCGGAGCTAGCGGACGCCACGTCCGACCTCTTCCTGGGCCAGCCGGCGCAGCCACTGCCTTCCCCGCGGGCCTGCCTCGTGAACGAACTTGCACCGCTCGACCCTCTGGAGGACGGCTCGCCGTTCGAAAGCGTTGCCCGCCTGCAGGCCTCCGGCCGTGGCAACGCCAGGCCTAGCGCCTCCCGAAAAGGGGCCTCCGCTTGTGCCGGGTGCGGCGGTGCCCACGCGAGGAGCGACTGCCCCTATAAAGATACCATCTGCCGCCGGTGCGATAGACGCGGCCACATCGCCCGCGCGTGCCGCGCTGTCCTCTCCCGCCAGGCGGACCAGGCCCCCCACCGCCCCGCGGCGGCAGCTCTGCCACCCACTCCGGCCTATGGAAGACGGCCCCCGAACCGACGCTCGGCTCCGGATGCGGCCTGCTACGCCACGACGGACTTCAGGGACACCATTCCCATCGCTGCCGATGACCGTAGGCGAATTTCCACCTCCCTGACCCTTGAGGGACGCCCCTTATCTATGGAGGTTGACTCGGGGTCGTCCCGGTCCCTCATTTCGTGGGGACAGCTGAAAGCCTTGTGCCCCAACCTGTCACCCGGGGACCTCTCCCGCCCAGATGCCATGCTCCGGGACTACCAGGGCAACCCCATCGCTGTCATGGGCCTACGCCGAGTCCGCGTCGCATACGGACGCTTCTCTGGGGCCCTCCCCATCCTTGTGGTCGAGCGTCCCCTTCCCGCGCTCATAGGCCTCGATTGGTTTGACGCCCTGGGCCTCTCCATCCAGCGGGTCCACCGAGTGCCCGCAGTCTCGGCCGTTGAGGCGGTCCTGGCCGAGTTCAAGGATATTTTTGACGGCTCGCTGGGCTCCTATCGGGGCACCCCTGTCTCCCTCAATCTCGACCCCCAGGTTGCCCCAATTCGGCTCAAGGCCCGCAGGCTGCCGTTCGCCTTGAAGCCGCGAGTTGACGCGGAGCTTGATCGTCTCGTGGCGCAAGGCGTATTGGAGCCCGTCGACCAGGCGAAATGGGAGACCCCCATTGTGGTCCCCATCAAGCCCGACGGGTCCATACGCATCTGCGCCGACTATAAGTCGACGATCAACCGCGGGCTTCAGGCGAACCCATATCCAGTTCCCGTAGTGCAGCACCTGCTCCACTCCTTGGGGCAGGGGCGCATCTTCGCGAAGCTGGATATGGCTCAGGCCTACCAGCAGCTACCGGTGGATGACGATGCGGCTGATGCCCAGACCATCGTCACTCACCGAGGAGCTTTTCGCTGTCGTCGCCTCCAATTCGGCGTATCCGTTGCCCCGGGGATCTTCCAGAGCCTCATGGAGCGGCTGCTCCACGGGCTCCCGGGCGTCGTTCCGTACTTCGACGACGTCTTGATAGCTGCGGCCAGCCTGTCAGACCTCGCCGAAGTACTCCGGAAGGTCCTCCACGTTTTTAGGGGCGCGGGTCTTAAATTAAAGCTCAGCAAATGCAAATTTGCTGTGCCGAGGGTGGAGTTCCTGGGTTTCGTAGTCGACGCCCACGGCATCCACCCCGCTCCTGCCAAGGTCGAGGCCATCCACAAGGCCCCTGTGCCAAGCTCCAAAACGGAGCTGCAGGCATTCCTCGGCCTGGTTAACTTCTACGCGCCCTTCATACCCCACAAGGCGTCGCTAGCCGAGCCACTGCATCGATTGCTCGATCGCTCGGCGGTTTGGTGCTGGGGCAGCCGCGAGGCGCATGCGTTCGCGGCTGTCAAAGAGCTGCTGACGTCACAGGCCGTGCTAGTGCAATATTCTGCAAGCCAGCCCCTGACACTAGCGGCGGACGCCTCCCCCTTCGGATTGGGGGCGGTCCTGAGCCATGTCCTGTCCGATGGCTCGGAGGCCCCCATCGCCTTTTACTCCCGGACGTTGACTCCAGCGGAGCGGAACTACAGCCAGATCGATAAGGAGGCTCTGGCTGTGGTCTCCGGGATTAAAAGATTTCACGAGTACCTGTACGGCCGCTCGTTCACCGTGTTCACGGACCACAAGCCGCTCCTTGGGCTTCTGGCCGGTGACCGACCCACCCCCCCCATCCTCTCGCCCAGGATGACACGGTGGACGGAGTTCCTGGCCGCGTACGAGTACGCGCTGCTTTACCATCCGGGCAAGCACCTGGGGCACGCGGATGCCCTCAGTCGCTGCCCCCTTCCTCAGGCGGACCAGGAGCCGGTGCCAGCCCTCTCCGTCCTGTCTGTGGCCTACGCCGGCCTCCCCCTCACGTCTTCGGCCGTGGCAGCCCGAACCAGATCCGACCCCATCCTCTCTCGGGTCGCCACATGGGTCCTGCGGGGGTGGCCATCGGCTGCCGTGCCCGCCGAGTTCCCGCCAGCTGGAGCTGTCACTCCACAGCGGGTGCTTGCTCTGGGGGGACCGTGTCATTCTTCCACTGCCCCTGCGCCGTCAGGTACTCGAAGCCCTCCATGCCACCCACCCGGGCATAGCTCGCATGAAGGCCCTCGCCCGGAGCTATGTCTGGTGGCCGGGCATGGACGAGGAGGTGGCCGCCTTCATTGGCGCTTGCCAAGCGTGCCAGTCCTCCCGCCCAGCCCCTTCCGCTGCTCCCTCCCGCTCCTGGGATGTCCCCAAGTCACCGTGGGCCCGCATCCACATCGACTTCGCGGGCCCGTTCCACGGCCGGTCTTTCCTGGTGGTGGTGGACGCTTACTCCCGCTGGGTGGAGGTCATTCTCATGGCCTCCACCACGGCCGAGAGTACCGTGCGTGCGCTCCGACGCCTCTTTTCCACGCACGGGTTGCCGGACACCCTGGTCTCCGACAACGGCCCCCAATTTCACTCCTCCACCTTCCAGGAATTCCTGGCCTCCCTGGGGATCCGTCACGCGCCTACCGCCCCCTACCACCCTGCCGCCAACGGCCGGGCAGAACGGGCCGTTCGCTCGGCCAAGGAGGCCCTCAGCAGGATGGCCGGGGGGGACTGGCAGGCAAGGGTAGATGCTTACCTCCTCGGTCAGCATTCTACGCCTTGCCCGGCGTCAGGGAAAATCCCCGCGGAGCTGCTGATGGGCCGCCGCCTGAGAACCGAGTTGGACCGACTGCACCCCCTCTACAACGAAGTGCAGCCGTGCAACCTGGGGGTTCCCCCTCCCCGCCTTTTCACCTCGGGCGAGGAAGTATATGCCCGGAACTTTGCCGGAGACCCCCGATGGGTCCCCGCAACCATAGACGCACTAACCGGGCCGTGCTCTTATAGGGTTCGGAGACCCGATGGATCCGAGTGGCGGCGCCATGTGGACCAACTAAGGCGCCGCCACCCAGTGCAGGACGTCCCGTGCCCCCGACCGACAACCGCGGACCAAGCGACCGACATCCCGCTCGACGACCTGGCATAGCCGGCCGAGCCCTGGCCCACAGTGGGCTCCAACTCCAATGCAGGACCATCCCCGGGGCTGACGGCGAAGGAACAGCCCTGCCTGGGGGGGCCCCGGGACGCCGCCTGCCAACGACAACCAGCTCGGCCCCCTGTTCGATCCGAATCGCTAGGCCCGACAGGCCCGGCCTACCCGTCCCCACCGCACCGGGGACTTGACTTTGACTCAAACCCGATCGCCACGCCCCCTCGCCCCATCCTACCTGTTCCGGAGGCTTCCGGCTTTTCGCAAGGCCGCTCTGACGTAGTCCGGGACTACACCCCCGGCAGGGAGGAGCCCGCTCGGACACGTCCTCCTCCTCCACCTCCCGAGGGCGATCTGAGGCGCTCGGGGCGGAGTCGACGTAGCCCCGCCTATCTCAGCGAGTACGTATGCTAATGGGCCCGCATGCGTACTCGCTGGGGGGGAAGGAGTGTTATGTACTGACACCCGTTTGAATTCCCCGGCAACAGCCAGTCGCGTCTGATTGGCCAAGACGCGACTGGCTGCAGCCGAAGCGGGAGACGCGCGGATTGGCCGGCTCAATGACAGCTCCATATAAAAGGAGCTGTCAGAGAGAAGGCGCGCGCTTTTTGGTTACTTCAACTTACTGTTGCTGTTCTTGTTGAACTGTGTTAATAAAGAGCCATTGGATCAACCGGGTCTGGACCCTCTCTCTCAATACACAACAAAATATAATAAAAGAGGAAATAATATAAGGTGAGCGGTATCAATTGGCAATTGCTAGTAGAAAGAACAGGAAGCTCCTGTTCATATTGTATTGTGTAAATGTGGTGTATGTCAAAGTTTTGTGTGTGTGTATTTTACATGTTTGTAAATTAAAAAAATAAAATAAAAAATGTGTGCCATCCCAATTGTCAGAACCTACTGAATTTCAACCCTAAACAAACACCATTTTCCTATAGGAATAAGCAAATCTTATTTCTCTGCATACCTTCCACTTTTGTCTTTAGGATTCTGTATTTATCCTTATTCAGTAGCTTTAGTTACTGTATAAGACTTGGCATTCACCTGGCTTCTCCTGACTCTTCTGCTCTTTTTTGATCAAAAATTGGCTGGTGGCAATAACAGGAGTCAAAATAGAATGGAAACCTGAAGTTTTTTTATTAGGAATAATGACGGCAAAATACAAAAAATAAATCCAGTATTTAATCTTACATATCTTTGTCTCAGGCCAATGGAAGAGTGATCTGGGTATCTATATTAATGTATTCTAAGCTAGACCTGTTACGACTGCGAGAGTCCCCGCTCTCGCAGGTTTGGCCCTCCACTCTAACGAGGGCCCACCTTGATGAAGGATTTATTAATCTGGAGAGGTGGAAGAAGCGTGGTCTTAGGGGTTTTTTAATTTGTAAATTAATGTCTATTTTAGGGGGTACCAGGGAGGGGGGAGGGGATAGACAGGTAGAGGCGGGTGAGGGAAGAGAGGGCCAGGCCAGCGGGCGACGGAGGGTAGCGGAAGGTTCGGTTAGGAGGGGGAGACTCAAGTCGTTCCGACAGAGGGCATTCCCATCCAGATGGTCGTGGGGAGAGGCAGGTCCGAGGGGAGACAAGTGTTATCCTCCCGGTTGGGGGCGCGAAGCCGTTGGCTGCAAACGGTCAAGTGCCTCAACCCCCGCAGGCTAGGTGGCCAGGGAGTACAGAGCCAGGGCCTGCGGCTGATGTTCTGCAACGCCAGGTCCGTTGCCAACAAAGCCCCCCTCGTTCATGACCTTGTGTCAGAGGGGGAGCCGGACCTGGTGGGAATTGCGGAGACCTGGTTGGGCCACGAGGGTGGACTCCCCCTCATTGAAATGTGCCCACCAGGTTACCGCGCGTTTCATCAGTCCCGGGCCCTAGGTAGGGGTGGTGGGGTAGCGGTCATTGTAAAGGAAGGTCTTGAGCCGAGAGAGACCATTGTGCCACAGACCACCGGTTGTGAGTCCCTCTGTGTGAAGTGGGGCCTAGGGAGGCAGTTGGGCTTGCTGGTTGTATACCTGGCTCCCCGCTATGTAGCAGCAGCCCTGCCCGAGCTCCTCGAGGTGATCGCTATGGTGGCAGTTGAGACCCCCAGACTTTTAGTCATGGGGGACTTTAATCTGCCATCGGTGGGCGAATCATCCGAGGTGGCTCGGGAGTTCATGGCTTCCATGATGGCCATGGACCTGACCCAATTAATTCAAGGCCCCACTCACGAGGGTGGACATACACCGGACCTCATCTTTGTCCCGGGCCAATGGAAGAGTGATCTGGGTATAGGGGATATAGTCATCACACCCTTGTCATGGACAGACCACTCACTTCTCCGGCTCGACTTTCCGACCGCTGCTCCCCTCCGCGGGGAGGCGGAACCTGAGTCACCAATCTGGTTCCGCCCCAGGCGCCTGATGGACCCGGATGGGTTCCAAACGGCGCTTGGGCCAGTTCCTGTACCCCTGACCCGCGCCCCGATGGAGGACCTCGTGGCCGCATGGAATATTGCGACCACGGGAGCCTTGGATCGGGTCGCGCCATTGCGGCCTCTCCTGCGGCATCGAAACACCCTGGCTCCTTGGTTTACCGAGGAGCTACGGGTGATGAAACGCCACAAGAGATGCCTAGAGGGAAGATGGAGGTTTACCCGTTCTGAATCTGACCGGACACAGGTAAGAGCCCATTTACGGACTTACATTGTGGCGCTGAGAGTAGCCAAACATCACCATTGTGCTACTCTCATAGCATCCGCAGAAAACCGCCCTGCCGCCCTGTTTAGGGTGACCCGCTCCCTCCTTCAACAGAGGGTGCGGGAAGCCCCGTTACAGGGTAGAGCAGAGGAATTTGTGACTTTTCTGCAGGAGAAAATCGCTCAGATACAGAACGAGCTAGCCCCCATTCATGGCCCAGTGGGATGCCACGAGACAGATCTTGTTTGGGAGGAGTTTGACTCTGTTACTTCCGAGGATATGGACAGGTTACGTGGGCGACTGCGAGCCACCACATGTTTATTGGACCCGTGTCCCTCCTGGCTTGTACTGGCATCCTGGGAGGTGACACGAGGCTGGCTCCAAGAGGTTGTCAACGCATCCTTAAGTGAGGGTTCCTTGCCTGCTTCCCTAAAAGAAGCGATGGTGAGGCCCCTCCTTAAGAAGCCCTCTTTGGATCCAGCTTTTTTGAACAACTACCGTCCAGTCTCCAACCTTCCTTTTTTGGCGAAGGTTGTTGAGAGTGTGGTGGCACAACAGTTTCCCCGTCACCTGGAGGAAGTTGATTATCTAGATCCGCGCCAGTCCGGCTTTCGGCCCGGGCATAGCACCGAGACGGCATTGGTCGCGTTGGTTGATGATCTCTGGAGGGCCAGAGATGGGGGATGTTCCTCCATCCTGGTCCTATTAGACCTCTCGGCGGCTTTCGATACCATCGACCATGGTATCCTATTGCATCGGCTGGGGGGGTTGGGGGTGGGAGGCACCGTTTTACGGTGGTTCTCCTCCTACCTCTCTGGCCGATCGCAATTTGTGTTGGCAGGGGGGCAGAGGTCGACCGCGAGACCCCTCGTATGTGGGGTGCCTCAGGGGTCGGTCCTCTCGCCCCTCCTGTTCAACACATACATGAAGCCGCTGGGTGAGATCATCCGTGGTTTTGGGGTAGAGTACCATCTATACGCTGATGATACTCAGTTGTATATATCTACCCCAAACCACCCCAACGATGCCGTAGCGGTGATGTGCCAGTGCCTGGAAGCCGTACAGATCTGGATCGGAAGCAACGGACTCAGGCTCAACCCGACCAAGACCGAGTGGCTGTGGTTTCCGGCCGCCCGATTCAACCAGCTCACTCCATCGCTGGCCATAGGGGGCGAACATCTTGCCCCTGTGGATGGGGCGCGCAATTTGGGTGTCCTCCTGGATGCCCGGCTGTTCATGGAAGATCAAGTGACAGCCGTGGCCAGGAGGGCGTTTTACCAGGTTCGCCTGGTTCGCCAATTGCGCCCCCTATTGGATCGGGACGCCCTTCGCACAGTCACTCATGCGCTCGTGACATCCCGACTGGACTATTGCAACTCTCTCTACATGGGGCTTCCCTTGAGGTGCACCCGGAGACTTCAGCTAGTCCAGAATGCAGCCGCGCGAGCAATTATGGGGACCGCAAGGTCTACCCATGTAACACCGCTCTTACGCGAGCTGCACTGGCTACCTGTCGTCTTCCGGGTGCGCTTCAAGGTGCTAATTATCATCTTTAAAGCGCTCCATGGCTCGGGACCTAGCTATCTGCGGGATCGGATCCTGCCTCATATATCCTCACGGCCGATTCGCTCCCACAGAGAGGGACTTCTCCGGGTGCCGTTCACTAGACTGTGTCAGCGGGCGACACCCAGGGGAAGGGCTCTCTCTGTGGCGGGCCCGGCCCTCTGGAACAACCTTCCCCCCGATATTAGGACGACCACGGACCTCCGCTCCTTCCGTCTTAAATTAAAAACTTATTTTGTCCGTCTGGCCGGCTTGGGATAGCCCCCCTGTCTTGGGGTTTTACTGGGTAGATTTTAGTTCAGTTAGTTTAATGGGAATTTTAGGACAGGCTGAGTTTAATTTGGCTTTTAAAATTGTTTGTATATTTTATTGTTGTTTGTATGTTTTTTACTGTTTTTATTCTACCTGTGCACCGCCCCGAGTCCCCATGGGGAGAGGGAGCGGTTTATAAGTATTAAATGAAATAAAAAATGAAATAGGGGATATAGTCATCACGCCCTTGTCATGGACAGACCACTCACTTCTCCGGCTCGACTTTCCAACCGCTGCCCCTCACCACGGGGAGGTGGAACCTGAGTCACCTATTTGGTTCTGCCCCAGGCGCCTGATGGACCCTGATGGGTTCCAGACAGCGCTTGGGCCACTTCCTGTACCCCTGACCCGCGCCCCGATGGAGGACCTCGTGGCCGCATGGAATATTGCGACCACGGGAGCCTTGGATCGGGTCGCGCCCTTGCGGCCTCTCTTGCGGCGGCGAGCCACCCTGGCTCCTTGGTTTACCGAGGATCTGGGGGTGATGAAACGCCGCAAGAGATGCCTAGAGAGAAGATGGAGGTCTACCCGTTCTGAATCTGACCGGACACAGGTAAGAGCCCATTTACGGACATACATTGTGGCACTGAGAGTGGCCAAACGTCATCACTCTCATAGCATCCGCAGAAAACCGCCCTGCCGCCCTGTTTAGGGTGACCCGCTCCCTCCTTCAACAGAGGGTGCGGGAAGCCCCGCTACAGGGTAGAGCAGAGGAATTTGTGATTTTTCTGCAGGAGAAAATCGCTCAGATACAGAATGAGTTAGCCTCCATTGATGGCCCAGTGGGATGCCACGGGACAGATCTTGTTTGGGAGGAGTTTGACTCCGTTACTTCCGAGGATATGGACAGGTTACGTGGGCGACTGCGAGCCACCACATGTTTATTGGACCCATGTCCCTCCTGGCTTGTACTGGCATCCTGGGAGGTGACACGAGGCTGGCTCCAAGAGGTTGTCAACGCATCCTTAAGTGAGGGTTCCTTACCTGCTTCCCTAAAAGAGGCTATGGTGAGGCCCCTCCTTAAGAAGCCCTCTTCGGATCCAGCTTTATTAACAAACTATCGTCCAGTCTCCAACCTTCCCTTTTTGGCGAAGGTTGTTGAGAGTGTGGTGGCACAACAGTTTCCCCGTCACCTGGAGGAAGTTGATTATCTAGACCCACGCCAGTCCGGCTTTCGGCCCAGGCATAGCACCGAGACGGCATTGGTTGCGTTGGTCGATGATCTCTGGAGGGCCAGAGATGGGGGTTGTTCCTCCATCCTGGTCCTATTAGACCTCTCGGCGGCCTTTGATACCATCGACCATGGTATCCTATTGCATCGGCTGGGGGGGTTGGGGGTGGGAGGCACCGTTTTACGGTGGTTCTCCTCCTACCTCTCTGGCCGATCGCAATTTGTGTTGGCAGGAGAGCAGAGGTCGACCTCGAGACCCCTCACATGTGGGGTGCCTCAGGGGTCAGTCCTCTCACCTCTCCTGTTCAACACATATATGAAGCCGCTGGGTGAGATCATCCGTGGTTTTGGGGTAGAGTACCATCTCTACGCTGATGATACTCAGCTGTATATATCTATGCCAAACCACCCCAATGATGCCGTAGCGGTGATGTGCCAGGGCCTGGAAGCCGTACGGATCTGGATGTGAAGTAACGGACTCAGGCTCAACCCGACCAAGACCGAGTGGCTGTGGTTTCCGGCTGCCCGATTCAACCAACTGATCCCATCGCTGGCCATAGGGGGCGAACATCTTGCCCCTGTGGATGGGGTGCGCAACTTGGGTGTCCTCCTGGTTGCCCGACTGTCCATGGAAGATCAAGTGACAGCCGTGGCCAGGAGGGCGTTTTACCAGGTTCGCCTGGTTCGCCAGTTGCGCCCCCTATTGGATCGGGACGCCCTTCGCACAGTCACTCATGCTCTCGTGACATCCCGACTGGACTATTGTAACTCTCTCTACATGAGGCTCCCCTTGAGGTGCACCCGAAGACTTCAGCTGGTCCAGAATGCAGCCGCGCGAGCAATAATGGGTACCGCAAGGTATACCCATGTAACACCGCTCTTGCGCGAGCTGCACTGGCTACCTGTTGTCTTTCGGATGCGCTTCAAGGTGCTAGTTCTCATCTTTAAAGTGCTCCATGGCTCGGGACCTAGCTATCTGCGGGATCGGATTCTGCCCCATACATCCTCCCGGCCGATTCGCTCCCACAGAGAGGGACTTCTCCGGGTGCTGTCCACTAGACATTGTCAGTGGGCGACGCCCAGGGGAAGGGCCTTCTCTGTGGCGGGCCCAGCCCTCTGGAACGACCTTCCCCCAATGATATTAGAACAACAAAGTTGACTGGCTAACTTACTTCCAAATCAAAACTAAATACAGTAATGATGCTAAATTATATGACATCGAAACAGAACCACACGAATTGGATAAAATTATTCAACGGTCAGATAGAAAGATGATAGGGAGAATATACAAATTTCTCCTGAAGTATAAAATGGAAGAGGAAATCGTGAAAGAACAAATGATAAAATAGGCACAGAACTTTGGCTATAATATTGAATTAGATAAATGGGAAAAATTTTGGGGAACAAACTTAAAAATGATACTATCAGTTGCATACAAGGAAAACTAGTACAAAATGTTTTACAGATGGCTCCTGGCAAGGTTAGCTAAAATTTCAACAAATACCTCCCCAAAATGTTGGAAATGTGAATCAATACATGGAACATATTACCACTTATGGCGGACCTATGTGGAGGCTAAAATCTTTTGGAAAAGGATGAAAAATTGGCTGGAGGCAATAACAGGAGTCAAAATAGAATGGAAACCTGAAGTTTTTTTATTAGGAATAATGACGGCGAAATACAAAAAATAACATATCATTACGACAGGGAGGATTGCGTTTGCCCAGAAATGGAAAAACAAATTAATTCCCAGTGAAGATGAAATAATAAGAAAGGTTATGGATTGTGCTGAAATGAACAAAGAAATCCAGGGAAAAGAAGAATCAGAATTCTACCAGATATGGGATAAATGGTATAGATGGATGGAGGGAAGAAACAAGAACCAATGAAGCAATACAACAAAACTCAAAAATAGTCATTAAGGAAAATAAGAGGGCTAAGAATGATGAAATGCAAATGAAATATAATAAAAGGGGAAATAATATAAGGTGAGCGGTATCGATTGGCAGTTGCTATTAAAAAGAACAGGAAGCTCCTGTTCATATTGTATTGTGTAAATGTGGTGTACGTCAAAGTTTTGTGTGTGTGTATTTTACATGTTTATAAATTAAAAAAATAAAATAAAAAATGTGTGCCATTCCAATTGTCAGAATCTACTGAATTTCAGCCCTAAACAAACACCACTTTCCTATGGGAATAAGCAAATCGTATTTCTCTGTATCCACTTTTGTCTTTAGGAATCTGTAATTATCCTTATTCAATAGCTTTGTATAAGACTTGGCATCCACCTGGCTTCTCCTGACTCTTCTGCCCCCCTCCTTCTTCACATGGAAATAGAGCTGCCTCTAGAGAAAATGAGCATGAGTGTAGAGCAGTGGTGTCCAAACTTTTTTTCAAAGAGGGCCAGATTGGATGAAGTGAACATGGTGGAGGGCCGAACATTTTTCCGAACATTCTTTGAACCATTACAATTAAATGCAAATAAATTATTTTATGCCAAGTTAATTGCAAATGACATACTTTTCATTTCATAACATTAAGATCAACTGACAGTTGAGTTTCCACAATGTATTGAAAATAAATTTAAAAAAAACTTACCTACCTCTTTCTCTCTTTCTTCCTCTCTCTCTCTCCATTTCTCTCGCTCTTTCTCTTTCTTTCTCTCTCTCTCTTTTTCTCTTTCTTTCTGTCTCTCTTTCTTCCTCTCTCTCTCTCTCTTTCTTTCTCTCTCTTTTTTTCTCTTTCTTTCTCTCTCTCTTTCTTTCTCTTTCTCTTTCTTTCTTTCTCTCTTTCTCTTTCTCTTTCTCTCTTTCTCTCTGTCACTCTGTGTGTGTGTGTGTCTGTCTGTCTGTCGTTCTCTCACTCACTTAATCAGTCTCTATCTATCTGTCTCTCCCTCCCTCCCTCTCTGTCTCTCCCTGTCTCTGTGTGTGTCACTCTCTCTGATTCTCTCCCTCCCTCCCTCTCTCTGTATGTCTGTCTCTCCCTCTTTCCCCTTCTGTCTCCGATTCAATCCCTCCCTGTGTCATTCTCTATCTGTGTCTCTCTCCGTCTCTCTCCCTCCCTCTCTTTCTCTCTGTCTCTGTCTGTCTCTCTGTCTTTCCCTCCCTCCCCCTCTGTCTCTCTCTCTGTCTGTCAGTCACTCCCTCTCTCCCCTCTCCTCCCCCCCCCCACCCCGGGAAGCAGCAGAAGGGCCGGTATGCCGGAGGTTATGGACGCCTCCTCCCGCAGCGGGCGAGGGAGCAGGCGGGGTGAGCACCCAAGGCTACCGTCATCTTAAGCACCACCGAGACTGTCGCCCGGCAGGGGCGTCCACCTCCCTCCCAGCCACACAGCCCCAGAGACAGAGGGAGGAAGGGAGGGCCACATTTACACAGAGCAGGGAGGGCTGTTGGAGGGCCGTATTAAACCGACCCCCGGGCAGCAAATGGCCCCCGGGCCGGACTTTGGACGTGCCTGGTGTAGAGCATTGTCCTCCTTTTCACAATCAACAGATGTTCTTATTTTTGGAATTATATATGATTCTGGAAGTGGGGTTCATAGTTCCCTTGTATTTTGTCCACTAGGTTTTGTAAATCATACTCCTTAAAGCAAGTAGAATAATTGCTCAAGTAGAAGAATTAAGTAGAACATTGGTGGGATGATTGGGTCATCTCATTATCTAGGAGTTAATCTATGGTCTATCCTACTGTATTTGTTCTCCAGGCTGGAAAACACGGACAGCCTTTCTGCAGTGAACACCTTTGCCCTCGACCTCTTCAAAAAGCTCAGTGCAAATGATCCTTTCAACAACGTGTTTTTTTCTCCTTTGAGTGTGTCTTCTGCACTTCTTATGGTCTCTTTGGGTGCCAGAAATAACACAGAAGCTCAGATGTTAAAGGTATATCAAGATACAACTTATCAAAAAGAAAAAAGGGGGGTTGGCTGTGATCTGTTCCCCACCCTTGCTAACCCAATTATGAGAACATTTATTTATTTATTTATTTATTTATTTATTTATTTATTTATTTATTTATTTATTTATTTATTTATTTATTTATTTATTTATTTATTTATTTATGAAGTCTCTATGGTGCCCATTTTGCAATCATACAACTGTGGGCATCTAATCTATCATCTGCTCTAAAAAGTTCCAATCACCTCAACCTGGCTACACTCCTAAGATGGCTCTGTCCTCTATCAGGCTTGTGCCCAGGTGCACACATGGCTTGGACTGAGGCAGCAGCTCTTGGGTCTTCTTGGTAAGTGACTAGCCAGGAAAGTGTACACAGGGTCATACCAAGTTACTTTGAGATGGCTTTAATTGAAATTGCAATTGCTGCTGGAAACAAGCTGTGAAGAAGGGTCAGTTTACCTGTTGCTGAATGATTCAACTTGTTGGTAGGCTATTAGTGATCAGATAGATCCTCCCCACCTCCCTCTATCACACATTCTGTGTCTTGCTTCTTTCCCTAGCCACTCAAAGGGAGGGGGGAGAGAGGGGAGGAGAGGGAGCGACTGCATTGAATCAGAGCATAGAGCGAACTTGCTGGAGAGAAGGCAGAAAAAGGCACATCAAACATGGCAGCACTGCAAAACATTCCTCCTTTAAAGAGAGGGAGAGAGAGAGAAAAATATAGAAGCAGAAGAAGAGATGGAGGAGGGAATGGGGGAGATGAGGGAGAATTGCACCAGTCAATGTCAGGCACTGCCTCTTTAAGTTGCGGGCAAAAGTGCCGGTGCCAAGCTCCAGCGAGGAACTCCTGAGCTTCAAGTGACTGCTAGCAGACTCAATAAGAGTTTTCAGCACCTTCCCTTGGAAACACAAAAAGAAAGTGATTAAAAACCTTTGGCTCCATCAGAGAGAGAATAAAAAAAATATTGGCACATGACAGCCTTAACAAGCACAGTGCCTGTTGGAGAACCCAGATGCTGGACGCAGGCTTGTTAAGGCTTTATAAAGATAAAGAGAGAAAGAGAAAGCGAGAGAGAAAGAAAAAGAAAAATAATTAGAAAAAGAAAAAGAAAAAGAAGGAAAGACAGAGAAAGAGGAAGAGAGAAAGAAACAAAGGGAAAGAAAGAAAGAAAGAAAGAAAGAAAGAAAGAAAGAAAGAAAGAAAGAAAGAAAGAAAGAAAGAAAGAAAGAAAGAGAAAGAAAGAAATAGGAAGGGAGAGACAGAAAGAAAGAAAATAAAAAGAAAAAGAGAAAGAAAGAAAGAAAGAAAGAAAGAAAGAAAGAAAGAAAGAAAGAGAAATATAGAAAAAGAAAGAGGAAGGAAGGGAGAGAGAGAAAAAAGAGAGAGACAAAGATAGAAAGAGAAAGAGAGAAATAAAGACAAAGAAGGAAAGCAAAAGAAAGTGGGAGAGACACAAAGTAAGGAAGGAAGGAAGGAAAGGAAGGGAGAGAGACACGAGAAAGAAAGAAAGAAAGAAAGAAAGAAAGAAAGAAAGAAAGAAAGAAAGAAAGAAAGAAAGAAAGAAAGAAAAAGAGGGGGAGAGAGACACAAGAAAGAAAGAAAGAAAGAAGGAAGGAAGGAAGGAAGGAAGGAAAGAAGGAAGGAAGGAAGGAAGGAAAAGAGAACATGATTACAATTGAGGCCAAAAATTTGGTGCTAAGCAAGAGTGTTGTTACATGAGTTTCACCACATTTTGCAAGGTGGTCACCCAGTCACATGACTGCCAAGCCATTACCATCCGGTCACTGCAAAGCCACTCCCACCCAGTCAAATGACTGCCAAGTCACTCCCTCCCAGTCATATGATCACCAAACCACTCCTGCCGAGCCACTCCCACAAAACAGGCCACATTTACAGAATAGGTTCTAAAAAATTTTCAAACCCACCACTTCACCACAGCAATTAGAAAATGGTGTTATTTTGGACAAAAGTCCTTAAGTTGTCCCAGGGTTTGAAAAAACATTTTTGTGGATCCTAGAGATACCCTTCAGCACAATTACCCCCAAATCAGGACAAATATAGAGATGGACACAGAATCTTGGTTCTGGTACATGTTTGTGTTTCAATCCAGGATACTCATAGCATTCATTTATTTCACAAATGTATAGATCAGTGATGGCGAACCTATGGCACAGGTGCCACAGGTGGCACATGAAACCATTTCTTAGGGCATGCGAGGCATTGCCCTGTCAGCTCCAGCACGCATGTGTGTGCTGGCCAGCTGATTTAGGCCTTCTTTTGAGGCCGTCTTTCGCCCTCTGGACGCTTCAGGGAAGTTCCTGAAGCCTCTGGAGATGGGGGAAAGGCTGTTTTTTGTTGTGTCCTCGACCTGCGACTGGTCCCGACTTACGACCAGCTGCAGATCTTCCAGTCTGCTGGATAGGACCATGGCAACAGGCTGTAGCCAGCCTTTAACCGCCAGTCGGGCCTGATTGGCCAAGACGCGACTGGCGGGAAAAGCCGGTCCTGCCGCGGTCTGATTGGCTCCCCGTTTGACAGCTCGCGTATAAGTAGCTGTCAAAAGCAGGAGCCCCTGTCTACCGCGCCCATTATTTCTGTAAATAGTTTTAAACGTCTACGCTCACTCTGCCAATAAACGGCTGTTTTTCTTTGCTAGCCTGTGTCTGGACTCCCTCTGTTCCTGCAATCCAACACTGGCGACGAGGGCTGGGGACCAGGCCTAGCATCACAAAGAGATACATTTTTCTCTCCTTCCCGTTGATTTCGCGGTACGATCGAGATGGCTGCGGTGCCACCATTCACACCGTTCGACGCAGCTAAGGAGACCTGGGCCTCCTTCATGGCCCGATTCGAGTGCTTCCTGCTGGCAAATGACTACGGGTTGCTGTCGCCGGCCAAGAAGCTCGGATATTTTTTGGGCTGCGGAGGCCACGAACTGTTCGCAACCGCGCGCACCGTAGCCGCCCCGGCAGCGGTATACGACCTGCATTGGGACACTTTGGTGGAGAGACTCCGGGCACACTATGCCCTAGTGCCATCGAAAATGGAACACCGCTTTGCCTTCTGTCAATGCCTCCAAAAGCCAACACAATCCGTGGCTGACTTTTTACAATCGCTCAGGGCCACAGCCATCCCCTGTGACTTTCCGTCCGCCTTCTTGAGTAAGTCCCTCCTAGAACAATTTATCTGGGGACTCAAGGACGTCCGCCTAAGATGGCGCCTCCTGGCTAAGTCGGAGCTAACGCTTGAGCAAGCGGTGGATGAGGCCAGGGCCTACGAGATGTCAGAGACCTCTGTTGCCAACTATACCCGCAGCCAGGGGCCGTTGCCTTCGCCCCGTGCCTGCCTGGTGGAAGAGCTCACACCTCTCGACGACCTGGATCTTGAAGACCAGGTCGCCTATGTGCGGTCGGCCAGCCGCAGACCTGCCACCCAGGCCCCGGCAGCCGCAGGGAGAACGCCGTGCTTGGGCTGCGGGGGCAATCGCCGCGCAGCCTGCTATGGTATCAGCCGCCCCGGAGGCCCAGCGACAGATCGTGGACGACCGGCAAGCTCAGACGCACCGCCAGCAGAACCAACGACGCCAGACCCGCCGCCAACAGCAGCAACCATCCGGCTGCTTCGCGCTGACTGACGCTCCCGCCCCGCCGGATACCATCTACTCCGAGCATATGCGGCTCAAGACGACTGTGAAACTGGAGGGGGTGGGAGTCCTAATGGAGGTGGACTCGGGCTCCTCGAGATCAATTATTTCAAGGGCCCAGCTGGCCAAACTACATCGATTGCTCGATTGATCCGCGGCCTGGCGCTGGGGCGACCGCGAGGCACATGCGTTCGCGGCTGTCAAAGCCACGCTTACGTCAGAGGCAGTCCTAGTGCAATATAATGACAGGCTGCCTATTACTCTAGCGTGCGATGCCTCCCCTTTTGGCCGTCCTGATCCATTCCTTCACAGATGGCTCAGAAGACCCCATTGCTTTTTATTCACGGACGATGTCTCCGACAGAGAGAAACTATAGCCAGATCGACAAGGAGGCTCTGGCTATAGTGTCCGGGATTAAAAAGTTCCACCAGTACTTGTACGGTCGGACTTTTGCTGTCTACACTGACCACAAGCTGCTCCTTGGGCTTCTGGCCTGTGACCATCCAACCCCCCCCCCCATCCTCTCTCCCAGGATGACCCGGTGGACGGAGTTCCTCGCGGCGTATAATTATACGCTGTACTACCATCCTGGCAAGCAGCTCGGGCACGCGGATGCCCTGAGCAGATGCCCCCTTTCCAAGGCGGACCCGGAGCCAGTGCCGGCCCTATCCGTCTTGTCCGTGGCAGACTCGAGTCTGTCCCTGACGTCATCTGACGTCGCGGCCCGGACGAAGGCCGACCCTGTCCTGTCCCAGGTCTCCACCTGGGTCCTGCGAGGGTGGCCTCAGGGCAGCGTGGCCGAAGAATTTCGGCCTTACAAGTCATGCCAACTGGAGCTTTCGCTCCACTGCGGCTGCTTGTGCTGGGGGGACCGGTCATCATCCCCCCCCACTCCGACACCAGGTGCTCCGGACGCTCCATACGAACCACCCCGGCATAGCTCGGATGAAGGCGCTCTCCCGCAGCTATGTGTGGTGGCCATGCATGGACGCGGAGGTAGCAGCCTGGGTCGGAGGCTGTGTCGCCTGCCAGTCGTCTCGCCCGCCCCCCCGGTCATGACCCCCAAGGATTGGGACCTGCCCCGGAGCCCCTGGTCCAGGCTCCACATAGACTTCGCGGGTCCTTTCCGCGACCAGACGTTCCTGGTGGTCGTGGACGCCTACTCGCGCTGGGTGGAGATTGTCCTGATGGCCTCCACCACAGCGGAGAGTACGGTCAGGGCCTTGCGTCGCCTGTTCGCGACGCACGGATTGCCGGACATCGTGGTGTCCGACAACGGGCCCCAGTTCCAGTCCACCACCTTCTAGGAGTTCCTGGCCTCCCAAGGAATCCGCCATGTGCCAGTGGCCCCTTATCATCCAGCCTCCAACGGCAGGGCGGAGAAGGCCGTCCGCTCGGCCAAGGAGGCTTTGGGACGGATGACCAAGGAGGACTGGTCTGCAAGGGTTGCTGCTTACCTCCTGGGTCAGCATTCCACCCCTTGCCCGGCCACCGGGAACAGCCCCGCTGAGCTCTTGATGGGCCGCTGCCTGCGGACAACCTTGGACAGGCTGCACCCATCCTATAACGAGGTGCAGCCTTGCAACCTGGGGGCGCCTCCTCCCCGCCTTTTCCAGCCCGGGGATCCAGTATACGCCCATAATTTTGCAGGGGATCCAAAGTGGGTCCCAGCCACCATTTCTGACCTAACGGGCCCCTGCTCTTACAGGGTCAACCTCCCTGATGGATCCGAGTGGCGGCGCCACTTGGATCAACTAAGGCGCCGCCTTCCGCCGCCACCGACCCAGACACCAGGACCGGCCTACCAAGTTGCCCCCGTCGGACCTGTTTCACCTCAATCCGAATTTCCAAACCAGGCGCATGAGGCCTTCGCCTATTCAGGCCTCCCTGAATCACACGCCGCCTTCCAGCAGACATTGGCACACCTGGCTCAAGCTGACAAGGACGTGCGGGCTTTTGCGCCTAAAAGCCCGCCCTACAAAGCCACCACCAACCGGCAGCCACTACTAGACTATGCCCGCCACACCCCCTCGCCCCGACTCACCGGTCCAGCCGACGCCTCCTCCTCGGGTAGGCCCCTCTGACGCAGCCGCCTGGAGCTCCACTCCCCGAAGGGAGGAGCTTCCACAGTAGCAACTTACCAAGACGAGCTCTTCGCAGCAAATGAGGAGGTCTGGGCGGATCTGGCGCCGCCCCGCCTACTTGGCGGACTACACATGCGCAACTTACCATGACGGACAGCCAAGTCGCACATGCGCAAACCGAGGGGGGAAAGGGGTGTTGTGTCCTCGACCTGCGACTGGTCCCGACTTACGACCAGCCGCAGGTCTTCCAGTCTGCCGGATAGGACCATGGCAACAGGCTGTAGCCAGCCTTTAACCGCCGGTCGCGCCTGATTGGCCAAGATGCAACTGGCGGGAAAAGCCGGTCCTGCTGCGGTCTAATTGGCTCCCCATTTGATAGCTTGCGTATAAGTAGCTGTCAAACGGGGGAGCCCCTATCTACCGCGCCTATTACTTTTGTAAATAGTTTTAAACGTCTACACTCGCTCTGCCAATAAACGGCTGTTTTTCTTCGCTAGCCTGTGTCTGGACTCCCTCTGTTCCTGCAATCCAACATTTTTACTCTCCTCAGGCCCCTAGAAACCCTCTGGAGCCTGGGGAGGGCAAAAAAAGTGCGCCAAAAGCAGGGAGTCGCGCACATAGCATTATAGATTTAGATAGATTTAGATAGATTTTATTTTTCTATACCGCGTCCTCTCCCCTGGGGGACTCGGAGCGGTGCACAGGGAAAAATTAAAACAAACATAAAATATATACATAAATAAATACAATAAAAACAGATTAAATCAACTGTCCCTGCACTAAAATCCCCAATTTTAAAATTAACATTCCCTAACCCCTGAGGTAGAGACTAACCTAGACCGGCCAAGCAGAAGAAGTGAGTTTTTAATTTCTGACAGAAGGAGCGGAGGTCCGTAGTTGTTCTAATGTCGGGGGGAAGGTCGTTCCAGAGGGCTGGGCCCGCCACAGAGAAGGCCCTTCCCCTGGGCGTCGCCCGCTGACAAAGTCTAGTGGACGGCACCCGGAGAAGTCCCTCTCTGTGGGAGCGAATCGGCCGGGAGGATGTATGGGGCAGAATCCGATCCCGCAGATAGCTAGGTCCCGAGCCATGGAGCGCTTTAAAGTTGAGAACTAGCACCTTGAAGCGCACCCGAAAGACGACAGGTAGCCAGTGCAGCTCGCGCAAGAGCGGTGTTACATGGGTATACCTTGCGGTACCCATTATTGCTCGCGCGGCTGCATTCTGGACCAGCTGAAGTCTTCGGGTGCACCTCAAGGGGAGCCCCATGTAGAGAGAGTTACAATAGTCCAGTCGGGATGTCACGAGAGCATGAGTGACTGTGCGAAGGGCGTCCCGATCCAATAGGGGGCGCAACTGGCGAACCAGGCGAACCTGGTAAAACACCCTCCTGGCCACGGCTGTCACTTGATCTTCCATGGACAGCCGGGCATCCAGGAGGAAACCCAAGTTGCGCACCCCATCCACAGGGGCAAGATGTTCGCCCCCTATGGCCAGCTGGTTGAATCGGGCAGCCGGAAACCACAGCCACTCGGTCTTGGTCGGGTTGAGCCTGAGTCCGTTACTTCCCATCCAGATCCGTACGGCTTCCAGGCACTGGCACATCACTGCTACGGCATCGTTGGGGTGGTTTGGCATAGATATATACCGCTGAGTATCATCAGCGTAGAGATGGTACTCTACCCCAAAACCACGGATGATCTCACCCAGCGGCTTCATATATGTGTTGAACAGGAGAGGCGAGAGGACCGACCCCTGAGGCACCCCACATGTGAGGGGTCTCGAGGTCGACCTCTGCTCTCCTGCCAACACAAATTGCGATCGGCCAGAGAGGTAGGAGGAGAACCACCGTAAAACGGTGCCTCCCACCCCCAACCCCACCAGCCGATGCAATAGGATACCATGGTCGATGGTATCGAAGGCCGCCGAGAGGTCTAATAGGACCAGGATGGAGGAACAACCCCCATCTCTGGCCCTCCAGAGATCATCGACCAACGCAACCAATGCCGTCTCGGTGCTACACCCGGGCCGAAAGCCGGACTGGCGCGGGTCTAGATAATCAACTTCCTCCAGGTGACGGGGAAACTGTTGTGCCACCACACTCTCAACAACCTTCGCCAAAAAGGGAAGGTTGGAGACTGGACGATAGTTGGTTAATAAAGCTGGATCCAAAGAGGGCTTCTTAAGGAGGGGCCTCACCATAGCCTCTTTTAGGGAAGCAGGTAAGGAACCCTCACTTAAGGATGCGTTGACAACCTCTTGGAGCCAGCCTCGTGTCACCTCCCAGGATGCCAGTACAAGCCAGGAGGGACACGGGTCCAATAAACATGTGGTGGCTCGCAGTCGCCCACGTAACCTGTCCATATCCTCGGAAGTAACGGAGTCAAACTCCTCCCAAACAAGATCTGTCCCGTGGCATCCCACTGGGCCATCAATGGAGGCTAACTCATTCTGTATCTGAGCGATTTTCTCCTGCAGAAAAATCACAAATTCCTCTGCTCTACCCTGTAGCGGGGCTTCCCGCACCCTCTGTTGAAGGAGGGAGCGGGTCACCCTAAACAGGGCGGTTTTCTGCGGATGCTATGAGAGTGGCACAATGATGACGTTTGGCCACTCTCAGTGCCACAATGTAAGTCCGTAAATGGGCTCTTACCTGTGTCCGGTCAGATTCAGAATGGGTAGACCTCCATCTTCTCTCTAGGCATCTCTTGCGGCGTTTCATCATCCCCAGCTCCTCGGTAAACCAAGGAGCCAGGGTGGCTCGCCGCCGCAAGAGAGGCCGCCAGGGCGCGACCCGATCCAAAGCTCCCTTGGTCGCAATATTCCATGCGGCCACGAGGTCCTCCATCGGGGCGCGGGTCAGGGGTACAGGAAGTGGCCCAAGCGCCGTCTGGAACCCATCAGGGTCCATCAGGCGCCTAGGGCAGAACCAAATAGGTGACTCAGGTTCCGCCTCCCCGCGGTGAGGGGCAGCGGTTGGAAAGTCGAGCTGGAGAAGTGAGTGGTCTGTCCATGACAAGGGCGTGATGACTATATCCCCTATACCCAGATCACTCTTCCATTGGCCTGAGACAAAGATGAGATCCGGTGTATGTCCACCCTCGTGAGTGGGGCCTTGAATTAGTTGGGTCAGGTCCATGGCCGTCATGGAAGCCATGAACTCCCGAGCTACCCCGGATGATTCGCCCGCCGATGGCAGATTAAAGTCCCCCATGACTAAAAGTCTAGGGGTCTCAACTGCCATCGTAGCGATCACCTCGAGGAGCTCAGGCAGGGCTGCTGTTACATAGCGGAAAGCCAGGTATACAACTAGCAAGCCCAACTGCCTCCCTAGGCCCCACTTCACGCAGAGGGAATCACAACCGGTAGTCTGTGGCACAATGGTCTCTCTCGGCTCCAGACCTTCCCTAACAATAACCGCTACCCCACCACCCCTGCCTAGGGCCCGAGGCTGATGAAAAGTGCGGTAACCTGGTGGGCACATTTCAACGAGGGGGAGTCCTCCCTCGTGGCCCAACCAGGTCTCCGCAATTCCTACCAGGTCCGGCTCCCCCTCTGACACGAGGTCATGGATGAGGGGGGCTTTGTTGACAACGGACCTGGCATTGCAAAACATCAGCCGCAGGCCCTGGCTCTGTATACCCTGACCACCTAGCCTGCGGGGGTTGTGGCACTTGACCGTTTGTAGCCATCGGCCTCGTGCCCCCAACCGGGAGGATAAAACTTGTCTCCCCTCGGATCTGCCTCTCCCTGCCACCCTCTCAATGGGTAGGCCCTCCATGGAAACGACCCCTGTATGGGTGTGGCACACCCACACACAACCCCCCTGCACTCCCCCCGCTTTTGGCACACGAGCCAAAAAAGGTTAACCATCACTGGTATAGATCTTCCAGAGCCATAATGAAATAAAAACAGGTCTAATACAAACAGGTCTAATACAATGAAACAACATTTTTTTATTTATTATTAATCGTATTTATAAGCCGCACCGATCTCACCACATAGGGACTTGGGGCGGCGCACAGGGAATATAAAATATAAATATACCTATATACAAGAATATAAGCATTCTTAAAACTGAATTAAATTAAACCCACCCTGCGCTGAAACCCATATTAAAACCCCTGAATTAAAACTTTGTTCAACTAAAAGCAGTACAGTGTCGAGTAAATGCCAGGCCGGCTTGTTGGAAGAAGTGCATTTTTAACCACTGGCGGAACAGGCGGAGGTCCAAGTTGACACGGAGTTTGGGAGGTAGAGCGTTCCAGAGGGTTGGACCCATCATAGATAGAGATTGTTTGAAATGTGTAAAGTTTTCCATGGTCTGCTATTGTTGTTATACATTTTGAATTGATGTTAAATTTAATTTGACTAACCATATGTCATCTTATAGGCCCTATCTGTACCCAGAGATGAAGAAGTTCACCAAAGATTGGAGAAACTTATTTCTGATATCAGCAAATCAAGTGTCAATTATAGCCTCAGTCCAGTCAACCAGCCCTTTGAAAAAACATTTTTTGAGCTTTTTGACGTAAGTACATACATGTTAGAGAACTGGCTGGGAACAACCATAAATCCAGGGTACCCATAGCATTCATTTATTTCTCAAATATATGGGCCACCCAGAGTCATTATGAATTAAAAACAGGTCTAACACAATAAAAAACAAAAGGACAGTAATACAAGCCTACCCAATAGAATCCACTCAAGGTGGATGCCTCTTAGCTTTGCGCCTAGGGAAAAAAGCTAGTTCTTCAAGGCCCATTGGAAGGACAGCATGGTCAGGGGAACTTGAATATCTGTATAGTCAAGTCAAGTCAAGTTTCACTTTTAGGGACATTATGGACACCTATACAGTATCAGTTTCTTTGACAAGAATAGGGAATCAGTTGCCTTTAAGGAAGTTTTTTTAAAAAAAAATCAGCCTCCTCTGTAAGCTTGGGGTTCAAGCACTACCCAAATATTATGTAGACCGAACACTGTTTGGCTTTCATTAGCCATTAACTTTAAAAGCTATACATCTGCAGGTAATCCTTCAAAACGTTCAGCTCCAAAATAGGTAAAGATCATTTAAAATGTGTAAAGTTTTACAAGGTCTGCTATTGTTGTTATACATTTTGAATTGATGTTAAACTTAATTTGATTAACCATATATCATCTTATAGGCCCTATCTGTACCCAAAGATGGAGAAGTTCACCAAACATTTGAGAAACTTATTTCTGATATCAACAAAACAAGTGTCAATTATAGCCTCAGTCTAGCCAACCAGCTCTTTGGAGAAACATCATATGATTTTCTTGCAGTAAGTTACATATATGTTGGAGAACTGGCTGGGAACAACCATAAATGCTGTTTTTGTTCTAATATTTGTCTATCTCATGGCAATTGCTCTAATAAAGTATCGAATATTCCTATAGTTTTACTTGGTCCATTGAGGTATCTAGAGCGAAAATTACAAAGTCTACCTGCTTTTACTGAGAAAATAGGATGTTCCTAAATATAAAACTTTCAAATAAAAGTCATAAATAGACCCATGCGACCCATAATTGCCAGATCTATTTTTCATTAAACTATGTTATCTTAAAGTTAATTCCATACAGTTCCTAATATCTGATCTACTTTTCTAGGCTTTGTTAACGATCTAAAGGTATTGGCTGGTTTTAGGTAATATTCAGTGTAATAAATAATGTTTCCAGATTGATAATGAGATAAAATCAATTCTTGTTCTTTATATTGTTACTTTATATGTTATTGAGATGTCATTGTTTCTTTAGTCATTTATAGCATCCACTCAGAGATTCTACCATGCTGGTCTGGAGAAACTAAACTTCAAACAAGCTTCAGAAGATTCAAGAAGACATATAAATGCCTGGGTAGCAGAGAAAACATCAGGTGAGAATGCTAATAGAGTTAATTAGTAGCTGCATTAAGTAAGACATGCAATATTGTGTGTGCATGTGAGAGAGAAGACAAGGCAGGGAAACCCAGCATAGTTAGCCATTATTTGCTACGTAGAAGCCCATCAAACCTCAGATGAAATTCTATCCAAGAAGAGATGATTGGTTTTATCCAGTGGTGGGTTTCAAAAAATTTTAGAACCTCTTCTGTGGATGTGGCCTGTTTTGTGGGAGTGGCTCGGTGGTCATGTGACTGGGTGGGAGTGGCTTGGTGGGCATGTGACCTGGTAGGCATGGCCAACTTGGAAAATGTGGTGAAACTCACTTAAGGATGCTCTTGCTTAGCAACCAAAATTTTGGGCTCAATTGTGGTCATAAGTTCTCTTTCTTTCTTTCTTTCTTTCTTTCTTTCTTTCTTTCTTTCTTTCTTTTTCTTTCTTTCTTTCTTTCTCTTTCTTTCACTTTCCTTCTTTCTCTTTCTGTCTTTCTATCTTTGTCTCTCTCTTTTTTCTCTCCCTCTCCCTCCATTCCTTCCTTCCTTTCTTGTGTGTATCTCTTCCACTTTCTTTCTCTCTTCCCTCCCTCTTTCCTTCCTTCTTTCTTTCTCTCTCTTTTTCTCTCTTTCTCTGTCTCTTTCTTTCTTTCTCTCTTTCTTTCTAAAACACTCTAAGATTTGATGAAAGAGTTACAAGTTTAGGGTGAAATAAGCCTTTCTCCAAAACTTGAACCATGTTTTCAAGAAAAACCTCTAGGTCGGCCTCAAGCTCAGGTTTTGACTTTTATCCAGAGCCCATCAGCTTCAAAGGTTCAGGACAGACCAGGTCTCTCAGCTTAGATTTCCCAAATAGCCCTGGCAATCAGGAAACCACGGGTGTGTGTCACCTCTGAACCCTCAGCCACCCTAGATACCACAAGAGGACTTATTGATGCTCAACTCTTATGGGCTTTGGGAGAGTGGCTGCCACAAGGGATAGAAGCCAAGCAAGGCTAGGAGGCACCAGAAAGCTAGGATGAGGGATGTCCATGGGGATTCTTGGTCATCCAGGATGTCCCAAAGATGCTTTTTTCCCCCCAAGAGGCAGCTGGACTTTCTGCTTTTTCTTTGAAGCCTTCCACTTCTCCTCCAAGAAGCTTCTTCAGCTCCTCCAGAAGCTTCCTCAGACCTGAAGAAGCTTCCTGGAGGAGAAGCAAAACATCTTCAAAGAAAAAACAGAAAGTCCAGTTGCCTCTTGGAGGAAAAAAGCACCTTTGGGAGAAACAGATGAGGGCACCTGGTCCTAGCCTCTGCCCCTCGTGTATGGGCATCCATCCCAAGGAAGGACTCAGCCCGGCTTCAAAAAGGGCCCATGCTCCACACCCAGCCAATCTGCAAAAGCGTGGAGGTGGGTGGGTGGGGGGAGTGCGTTCAAGACCAGTCACACCCAAGTTCCCCCAATGTAGTGCCTGGACACACGTGGGGGATAGGTGGGTGGGCAAGGGCTAAAAGTTTAGGGTACGGCATCCCCTCTTCCCTGCAAAACGCATCTTGGACAGTTTCTTCAACCCTTGGCTGTGCTGTGCCCTTAACTGAAAGTGGGTCTGTGGGCAGCTGCCATTGCTACTCGCATTGTTGCTGAGCTCCCGAAGAGCCCTCCTCATGCTGGTGATCCAGAGGGCAGGGGGAAGAAGTTTCTCTTTTGCCTTACGACCTCCTCTGCTCCTCCTTTATTGAAAGTGATACACAGCAAGCGGAGAAAGCCCCGCGGTGGCCCAGGGCCAAAGTGCTCCATTGTAAAGTTGAGCCCCTTTTCTGTGCCAAGCAGGAAGGGAGCTTAAAAGGAACCCCCCAAAAAGCTGCAAGATCTGGAGAGACGAGCAGGTGGTCTTTTGGGGGGAGGGAATCCTCAGAACCAGGTTGCCCAGCGCCCTGAAGAGGTCCACATGGGGCTCCAGTGGCTGCAAAGTGTGGCACAAAGGGCAGAAGTCCCTGAACCCAGGGGGCAATGCAGCTCCAGCAGTTTTCCCCTTTCTCCACCCAGCTCATTCGCCTTTCACCCGGAGGCTCTGCCTCCCGAAACGGCCACAAGCCTCCTGAGGAGGACGCTGGACACTGGGGGCTGGAGTGGGGGCAGAGTCTGCTGTTGCTGCTGCTGCTGCTCATGGTAATGCAGGCTTCTCGCATTAAGTTGCAGGCGCACCAATTCCAGCAGCTGCATTTTGCCTTGAAACGTGCTGCACCGGCAACCCGAAGGGGACCTTCTCCCAGCAGCAACTCTTCCAGGCAACTTTCTCTCTTGCCAAGCAGGCGCACGAGGCCCTTCAATGATCTGATGGGAGCCGGGAGAAACCAAACAGCACCCAGGCATCCTTACTCCCTCCCAGCTAAGGATGGGAGGACCTGCATGTCCCCTTTGGATTGCTAGGACAGAAAGTTTCAAAGCAAAACGCCGCTGCTGGAATTGGCCCATTTCCAATGGGGGGGGGGGAAGAAATCCATCTTTTTCCTCCATCTCCATGGATCCCACCCCAATTGGAAATGAGGCAGCTGAGAAAGAGAAGGGAGCGTGCCCCGCGTGGCTTTTTCAAACAGCAGAAGGATTTTCCTTCTTCTTTTTCCCAGTACGGTCTTCCTGTAACCATCATTTTACCCAGTATGTACTCAAGGGCAAACCTCCTCTCCCTGCGGGAGTCCCCCCTCTCGCAGATGTGGCCCTCCATTTTAACAAGGGCCCACCTCAATGATGGATTGATTAATCCAGAGAGGTGGGCGAAGCACAAACTAAGGGGGTTTTTAAATAAATTTTTAATTCGGATTTTAAGGGGTTCCAGGGTGGTAGGCGGGTGTACTCAGTCTGATTCATTCGGGAATCTTGCCAGGCCAGCCGGCAGAGGCAATAGGGAGGCGAATAGGTCCAATATGGGTGGGGGGGATAGAGGTCGTTCCTACAGAGGGTCTTTCCATCAGAACGGTCCTGGGGAGGGGTAGGTATGGTGGGAGCCAGGCATTATACCATCCATTGCGGGAATGTGGCCACTAGCTACAAGCTGTCACATGCCCCAACTCGCTGAGCTCCTCCTGCAATCTAGGAGTTCAAGGATCACAGAGCCGGGGCCCCAGGCTGATGTTATGCAACGCCAGGTCCGTGGTCAACAAGGCCCCCCTCATTAATGACCTTGTGTCTGAGGGGGAGCCGGACCTGGTGGGTATTACGGAGACCTGGTGGGGCCACGAGGGAGGATTACCTCTCCTAGAAGTGTGCCCACCAGGTTACCGAGCATTTCATCAGCCACAGGCCCTAGGCAGGGGTGGGGGGTGGCGGTTATCATTAGGGAAGGAACCAGACTACTGGTTGTGAGTCCCTCTACCTGAAGTGGGGCCTAGGGAGGCAGTTGGGCTTGCTGATTGTGTACCAGGCTCCCCGCTACGTATCAGCAGCCCTGCCCGAGCTCCTTGAGGTGATCGCCAAGATGGCGGTTGATACCCCCAGACTTAGTCATGGGGGATTTCAAACTGCCATCGGTAGGCGAGGCATCCGAGGCAGCCTGGGAGTTCATGGCCTCCATGACGGCCATGGACCTGACCCAAGTAATTCAGGGCCCCACTCACGCCTGGGGACACACACTGGATTTAATTTTCGTCTCTGGCAAGTGGCGGAGTGATCTAGGAGTAGGGGATTTAGACATCATACCCCTGTCATGGTCTGATCACTCTCTCCTCCAGCTGGACTTCCCAACCGCTACACCCCACTGCGGGGAGGTGGAGCCAGAGATACTAAGGTGGTTCTGCCCCAGACGCCTGATGGACCCAGAGAGGTTCCAAACGGAGCTTGGGCCGCGACTCGACTGAGGACCTTGGTCTGGGGCTAGGGTGGGCGGACCGTCTGGGCGGACCATCCGAGGTGGGTCTCGAGACCGCATTATGGGAAGAGTTCGACTTTGTTACTTCTGATGATATGGACAGGTTGCCGAGATGACTGACTGCCACCACATGTTTATTGGACCCGTGTCCCACCTGGCTTGTACTGGCATCCTTGGAGGTAACACGAGGCTGGCTCCAGGAAATAGTGAATGCTTCTTTGAGTGAGGGGTTCTTGCCGGCCGCCTTGAAAGAGGCGGTGGTGAGGCCCCTCCTTAAGAAGCCTTCCCTGGACCCAACGTTGTTAGTAAATTATTGTCCGGTCTCCAACCTTCACTTTTTGGCGAAGGTTGTATAGAGTGTGGTGGCACAGCAGTTCCCCCGGCACCTGGAGGAAATTGACTATCTGGACCCGCGCCAACCCGGCTTCTGACCTGGGCACAGCACTGAAATGGCATTGGTCGCGTTGGTTGATGATCTCTGGAGGGCCCGGGATAGGGGTTGTTCCTCTATCCTGGTCCTATTAGACTCTCAGCTGCTTTTGATACCATCGACCATGGTATCCTATTGCACAGACAGGAGGGGCTGGGGGTGAGAGGCACCGTTTTACGGTGGTTTTCCTCCTACCTCTCCGGTCGGTCGCAATTCGTGTTGGCAGGAATGCAGAGGTCGACCTCGAGGCCCCTCATGTTTGGGGTACCTCAGGGGTCGGTCCTCTCACCACTCCTGTTTAACACCTATATGAAGCCGCTGGGTGAGATCATCCGTGGTTTTGGGGTAGAGTACCATCAGTACACTGATGACACGCAGCTGTACATATCTACCCCAAACCACCCCAACGATGTTGTTGAAGTGGTCTGGATGGGGTCTGGATGGGAACTTCGACTCAACCCATCCAAGACCGAGTGGCTGTGGTTTCCGACATCCAGGTACAGCCAGTTAACTCCATCACTGGCCATCGGTGGTGAGTTATTAGCTCCGTGGAAAGGGCTCACAACCTAGGTGTCCTCCTGGACTCCCAGCTGTCCATGGAGGACCATGTGACGGCCGTGGCCAGGGGGGCTTTTTACCAAGTTCGTCTGGTACGCCAGTTGCACCCTTTTCTTGACAGGGACGCCCTCCGCACAGTCACTCAAGCACTCGTTACGTCCCGCCTAGACTACTGTAATGCTCTCTACATGGGGCTTCCCTTGAGGTGCACCCGGAGACTGCAGCTGGTGCAGAATGCGGCCATGCGGGGGATCTTGGGAGCCTCACGGCATTCCCATGTAACACCGCTCCTACGTGAGCTGAACTGGCTACCTGTAGCTTTCCGGGTGCGCTTCAAGGTGCTGATAACCATCTTTAAAACACTCCATGGCACGGGGCCTAGTTATTTGCGGGACTGCCTCCTACCACATACATCCCTTCGGCCGATTTGCTCCCACAGAGAGGGGCTTCTCCGGGTGCCGTCTGCCGGGCAGTGCCGGTTGGCGACCCCCAGGGGAAGGGCCTTCTCTGTGGTGGGTTCAGCCCCCTGGAATGACCTACCCCCCGAACTCTGGACCACCACGGACCTCTGCCTCTTCCGCCAACATCTTAAGACTCATTTCTTTCACCTAGCCGGCCTAGCTTAGACTCCGAGACCATTCTCATAGACTGAGTTTTAATTGATTTTAATTTTTGGGAAATTTTAGTTGTATTTTTAGCACAGGGTATCACAAATTTAATCAGATTTTAATATTTGTAATTGCACTTATCTATATGTTTGTATGTTTATATTTTTGGCTTCCTGTGCACCTCCCTGAGTCCCTTCGGGGAGATAGGCGCCATATAAAAATCAAAGGATGGATTGATAGATCCAGAGAGGTGGGCGAGGCGCAAACTAAGGGGGTTTTTATGCAAATTTTTAATTCGGCTTTTAAGGGGTTCTGGGGTGGGGGGAGGGTCTATTCAGTCAGAGGGGGGTCAAGATATAGGGCTGGCTGGTGGAAGTAGGATAAAGGAGGAGTCTACTAGGGAGTGGGGATCAGGGGTCATCTCTGTTGGGGGCCGTCCCATTCGGTTGGTCTTAGGGAGGGGCTGGTGCGGTGGGAGACAGGATGTCCATCGTGGGTCAGGGGCTCGTGGTCGCTGGCTACGAGCGGTCACTTGCCCCAACTCCCTGTGCTCCGCTCGTGGGCTAGGCGGTCAGGGATTACAGAGCTGGGGCCCTAGGCTGATGTTCTGCAATGCCAGGTCCGTGGTGAACAAAGCCCCCCTCATAAATGACCTTGTGTCAGAGGGGCACCCGGACCTGGTGGGAATTACGGAGACCTGGTTGGGCCCCGAGGGGGGTTTACCCCTCGTGGAAATGTGCCCACCAGGCTACCATGCATTTCATCAGCCTAGGGCCCTAGGCAGGGGTGGGGGGGTGGCGGTTATCGTTAAGGAAAGTCTGGAGCCGAAGGAGACCACTGTGCCTCAGACGACCGGCTGTGAGTCCCTCTTCATGAAATGGGGCCTAGGGAGGCAGCTGGGCTTGCTGGTTGTATACCTGGCTCCCCGCTATGTAACAGCAGCCCTGCCCGAGCTACTCGAGGTGATCGCCGCGATGGCGGTGGAGACCCCCAGACTTATAGTCATGGGGGACTTTAACCTGCCATCGGCGGGCGAAACATCCGAGGCAGCTCGGTAGTTCATGGCTTCCATGACGGCCATGGACCTGACCCAACTAGTTCAGGGCCCCACTCACGAGGGAGGACACACGCTGGATCTGATTTTTGTCTCTGGACACTGGATTAGTGATCTCGGAACAGGGAATTTAGTCATCTTACCCTTGTCATGGACAGATCACTCTCTCCTTCGGATAGACTTTCCAACCGTCACACCCCACCGCAGGGAGGCGGAACTGGAGACACCGAGTTGGTTCCGCCCCAGGCACCTGATGGACCCGGAAAGGTTCCAGAGGGAGCTTGGGCCAGTACCTGTATCCCTGCCCCGTGGCTCGACTGAGGATCTAGTGGCCGCGTGGTATAGTGCGGCCACGGGGGCCTTGGACCGAGTCGCGCCCTTGCGGCCTCTCATGCGGCGTCGAGTCACCCAGGTTCCTTGGTTTACCGAGGAGCTTCGGGAGATGAAACGCCGCAAGAGACGCCTAGAGAGTAGGTGGAGATTTTCTCGATCCGAAGCTGACCGAACACTAGTGAGAGACCATATTTGGACTTACTTAGTGGCGTTAAGAGTGGCCAAACGTGAGTATTGTGCAACCCTTATCGCGTCCACGGAAAACCGCCCTGCTGCCCTGTTTCGGGTGACCCGCTCCCTCCTTCATTTGAGGCCGCGGGAAGCCCCTCTACAGGGTCGAGCAGAGGAATTTGGAGTATTTCTGCAGGACAAAATCACTCAGATTCGGAACGAGTTGCCCGGTGCTGGTCTTGAGATAACGCCTTGGGAGGAGTTCGACTTTGTTACTACCGAGGATATGGACAGGTTGCAGAGGAACCTTAGAGCCACCACATGTTTATTGGACCCGTGCCCCTCCTGGCTTGAACTGGCATCCTGGGAGGTGACACGAGGCTGGCTCCAGGGCATTGTGAATTCATCTCTGAGTGAGGGGTACTTGCCCACCATTTTGAAAGAGGCGGTGGTGAGGCCCCTCCTCAAGAAGCCATCCCTGGACCCAGCTTTATTAGAGAACTATCGTCCCGTCTCCAACCTTCACTTTTTCTTGAAGGTTGTTGAGAGTGTGGTGGCTCAACAGTTTCCCCGACATCTGGAGGAAGTTGATTATCTAGACCCGCGCCAACCGGCTTCCGGCCTGGTCACAGCACCGAGACGGCATTGGTCGGGTTGGTTGATGATCTCTGGGGGGCACGGGATAGAGGTTGCTCCTCTATCCTTGTCCTATTAGACCACTCAGCGGCTTTCGATACCATCGACCATGGTATCTTATTGCACCGATTGGGGGGGTTGGGGCTGAGAGGCACCGTTTTACGGTGGTTCTCATCCTACCTCTCTGGTCGGTCGCAATGGGTGTTGGCAGGAGGGCAGAGGTCGGCCCCGAGGCCCCTCACATGTGGGGTCCCTCAGGGGTCGGTCCTCTCACCACTCCTGTTTAACACCTACATGAAGCCGCTGGGTGAGATCATCCGTGGTTTTGGGGTGGAATACCATCTTTACGCTGATGACACCCAGTTGTACATATGCACCCCAAACCACCCCAACGATGCTGTCGAGGTGCTGTCCCGGTGCCTGGAGGCTGTACGAATCTGGATGGGTAGTAACAAATTCAAACTCAACCCGTCCAAGACCGAGTGGCTGTGGTTTCCGGCACCCTGGTTCAGTCAGTTAAGTCCAACACTGGCCATTGGGGGCAAACAACTGGCCCCCGTGGAGCCAACTTGGGCGTCCTCCTGGATTCCCGGCTGTCCATGGAGGACCATGTGGGGGCCGTGGCCAGGGGGGCATTCTATCAGGTATGCCTGATACGCCAGTTGCGCCCCTTACTTGACCGGGGAGCCCTTCGCACAGTCACTCAAGCGCTCGTGACATCCCGGCTGGATTACTGTAATGCTCTCTACATGGGGCTCTCCTTGAAGTGCACTCGAAGGCTTCAGTTAGTACAGAATGCGGCGGCGCGGGTGATTATGGGTGCCTCAAGGCAAACCCGCGTAACACCTCTCCTGCGCGAGCTGCACTGGCTGCCTGTGGCCTTTCGAGTGCGCTTCAAGGTGTTGATGACCATCTTTAAATCGCTCCATGGCTCTATACGAGACCGCCTCCTGCCCCATACATCCCTTCGTCCGATCCGCTCCCACAGAGAGGGCCTTCTCCGGGTGCCGTCGGCGGGCCAATGCCGGTTGGCGACACCCAGGGGAAGGGTCCGGCCCTCTGGAACGACCTACCCCCGGACCTTCGCACTATCTCGGACCTCCGCCTCTTCCGCCAACGTCTCAAGACGTATTTATTTCAACAAGCCGGCCTAGGATAGCCCCCGTTTCTGACTTTTTAAAAATAAATTATAATTTTGGTAAGGTTTTAACATGGGTTTTAGCACGGTTTTAAATTAATTTAATATATTTTAATTGATATTTATTGTATTTTGTGGTTTTAGATAATGCCTGTGCACCGCCCTGGGTCCTAACAAGGAGAAGGGTGGGGTATAAATTCAATAAAATAAATAAATTAAAATAAAATCAAAAATCAAAAAATCAAGTAGCTCCCAGGCCCTCCAAGCTCCTCCCTCTCTCCTCCCCACCCCCAAAGCTCCCAGAGTTGCCCAAGTTAAAGATCTGCCACTTCTCATCCCGAGGAAAATCCAACCCAGACAAAAAGAGCAGTGGGCGCAGAGGCGACTGACCAGCCTCTTGCCCCTATCCACTGTGTTAGAATGCAGTAGGCGTGAGGAGGTATGGCCAAGAGTTCGTTGCACGCGGCTGAACCTTCTCCCTCTTTTCACTTACTGCTTCGAGGTGAAGCGTCTCACGCTCTGCAGAAACAGTGGCTTGCAAAGGTGGGAAAGGCACAGTTTAGGGGGAAAGAGGAGGGGCCTCCGAAGGGGGCAGCTCAGTCAGCAAGTGATGGCCTAGCTCTGGAGTATGGACTTTGGAAGGACGGGGTGGTTTCTTTCCCTTTCCCTTTCCCTTTCCTTCCCATTGGAAGGAAAGGGGTGGGGCAGACTTACTTCCAGGTCTGCTGGTCGAACCTCCTCTCACCGGCTCGCTAAATTTCACCATCCTGTTCTTGCAAGCCGCTGCGAACCGGGAGAAACCCACCACTGGTTTTATCGATGGACACATCTGAGCAGATTTCTGTTATTTAACTTGCTTGTTGTTTAACTTATATATGTGTGGTAACCTTACTAAATAATTATTTAAAATGGGCAATTATATAAATGTTAAGTGAGGGAGGATGGGTGGATGGAGGTTAGACTGGCCCTGAGAAAGCAAAGGCTATATTCCATCCTCAGTCAGAGGAGCTCCCTAGATAATTGCCTTGAGCTTCTGAAGGAGAATCAAGGTAGAAATTGTGATGATGAGAGGGGGGGGGGAGGACGGGAAAGAGGGAAAGAGATGTTAAGACATAATAAATCTTATCTATCAATTAAAGCAGTTTTGTTTTTTTTAAACTTTCAAAGGAAAAATTCAGGACCTGCTTGCCCCTGGAACAATTGATTCACTTACAAAACTAGTTTTGGTGAATGCTATCTATTTCAAGGGAAACTGGGCACATAAGTTTAACAAACATCAAACACGTGAACAGCCATTCTGGATTACCAAGGTATTCATTTATTAACACAGTAAAAGAGACATTCTGAATATTAGAAATTGTGTTATTTTGTATATATCTGAAGCAAATGTGGAATTAATTTGAAATATTCCTGTAGCAAAGAAATTGCTTACTCCTTACATTTTATTGATCTTCATGGAAATGGAAGAATCATGAAGATCAGTCATCTTGAGTCCTTCAGACTTTGTGTGTAGCAATTCAGACTTTTTAGTCATTGAAACTTTCTAGTTCAGCACCACTCCCACTCATTCTATGTGATTAACCTCAATAACAACAGAGTGATTAGTGAATATATTTACTGAGCATATAGATCCATTATGTATTATCATCTGGAAGTATTCGATTGAGGATGAACAGGCACAATGTTTCTGTGTTGCTCTCCAGAAAGGCTAGTTTTGATATTCTAAATATCTGTTCATTTGAGAAAACTGCTGATTAAAACCACTCACCAGTGCTTCATTGCATTCTTTTGCTCACAGAATTGATAGTTCATTTTTCTAAAAGTCATAATCTTTGTCTGTTTTTAAATCTAATCCTTAATATTCTAAAATTATTCAAATTCTATGAAAAGTAAATTTTCATAGAATGGGACACATTGCCTCAGTGGCTAAGACACTGAACTTGTTGATTAGAATGATTGGCTTTGGTGGTTCGAATCACTAGCACTGCATAATGGAGTGAGCTCCTGTTTTTTTGTCCCAGCTTCTGCCAACCTAGTAGTTCGAAAGCATGTAAAAATGCAAGTAGAAAAATAGGAATCACCTTTGGTGGGAAGATAACAGCGTTCCAGGTGCCTTTGGCATTTAGTAATGCCAGCCACATGACCACAGAGACATCTTCGGACAGTGCTGGCTCTTCAGCTTTGAAATGGAGATGAGCACCACCTCCTAGAGTTGGGAATGACTAGCAGATGTGTGCAAGGGGAACTTTTACCTTTATAAAGACTGGTAAATCTGTTGGATGGGTGTGACATGATAAATGCTCATGTAAATGCTCAGTTTGACTTAAAAGTCAAACCAAAAGATGAAAGATTTAAGCGGGGGGGGGGAACCCTAAGGCTAAATACACAATATAATTATTTGCATTTCCTATTTATTTGAAAGATTTCTTCTAACATACATTTTCCCCACTTGTAGAATAAAAGAAAACCAGTGCAGATGATGTTCAGGAAAGGAAAATACAACATTGCCCACATATCGGCCTATCAGATTTCCATTGTTGAGATTCCATATGCTGATTGTGATTTCAGTATGTTCATTCTGCTCCCTGATCAGATTGAAGATAACTCTACTGGATTGGAAAAGGTGAGTTTTTCTTTCATGAAACAGAATTTAAGCCCTTGCTCATCTCCTATACTAACTGTACACTGTCCTTTTTAATACTGAAGCTTGGCTTTCTGCAATTCTAGTTAGTGTTATTGGGTTGACTTGTATTTTTCCTTATTTTAAAAAGATGCCCCAAAAAAGTCTAAAGAAAACCCCTGAATGCATTTATATTACAAAGAATTGTATACATAGGGCAATTCCATCAGTAGCTGATAGGTACAAGGCAACTGATAAGGTTGCCCATAAATGTACAGAATTTCTTCTGACATTACTAAGATGCAAGGGATTCAGCTTTTGAGTCTTCAGTTTATACTGTTTAATGTAGAAATAGCTACCAAGGAAGGAAGGAAGGAATAAACAAGTTCATATACAATAGCTGAGGTATTTTTGTGTGGGGGCATGTGCCTTCAAAAGAGATTTAGCTTCTGGCAACTGTCTGGACAAATCCAAGTAATTTATTGGGCAACGTTTTCAGAGGTTGTTTGGCCTGGTCTGCCTCCTAAAGTTAAGAGAGTGTGGCTGGCCCCAAATCACCAAATCTGGTAATTCATATCGAAGTGATGATTTATAATCCAGCGCTTTTAACCACTATACCAAGCTGGGTCTCATTTTTTTACTTTTCTTTCAGCATTTCTTTTAGCATAATTGTAAATTATTAGGTTTCAAGGAATGAAACTTGGTATAAAAATTAATACAAACATGAATAAATTATAAAAAACAATTCTAGAACTAGTGACTTTGCCAGGTGGCTCTGGTTTATATTTCACATTTGTTAAAGAATGTACCGTATTTTTCACAGTATAAAACGCATTTTTCCCTCAAAAAAAAAGAAGCTGAAAATCTTGGTGCATCTTATACACCGAATATAGCATTATTTTGCCTCCAACACTCCCACCCCCCTTCACCAAAATGGCCATGCAGAGCCTCTAGAAAGCTTTTAGAGAACTCCTGGCAACTGGAGAGAGCAGAAATGAACCAAAAACTGCTTGTTTTTTTGCTCAATTTTATCCCCACAAGCCCCAAGGAGCACTCAACACACTTCCTAGATGCTATCCATGCCTTTATTTTTACAAAAAAACCAGCCTGTTTTTTGCTCGTTTTTGGAGTGCCCACCCTCCCAGGAGCACTCTGCAAGCCCCCTAAAGGCTATTCATACCTTTTTTTTGGAATAAAATGGGCCCGTTTTCGCAAAAAAAAAAAATCATTTTTGAGAGGTTTACAGAGTGCAAAACCTTTTTTAATTAATTTGCCTCTTCAAAATCTTGGTGCGTCTTATACTCCGGAAAATACAGTAAATGGGTTAGAAATGGATATATTTTGAACATAAAGTTACACTTCTTACTTTTTCTCCAGGGTCCAAGGTCTACACTATTTTTGTGATTTAATTATCTTTCCTAATATTCTAGGAATTATAAGAATTTGCAAATGTTTGTAAGATTTCAAGATTTTTCTGTCATTGTGAACGCCTGCATCATACTTGTGTTACAATGGTGGGTTGCTAACTGGTTTACTACCTGTTTGCTTGTGCTCGTGCATGAGCAAAAGTGTCTGCACATCTGGGCAGAGCCTTCCACTTCCACCACTACCGGTTCAGCACAAACCTCTGTTGTGTTAGTATCAGGATACGTCATTGTGTCATATCATCAGGAATTCCTTTCTCCTTTAATACTTTTCATCTTATTTTAGCTGGAGAGAGAAATTACACATGAGAAACTCATGGACTGGATTAATCCAGAGAATATGGACCTGACAGAAATTGAACTCTCCTTTCCCAAATTTAAATTGGAAAAAAAATATGACCTGAAGCCTGTTCTGAGAAGCATGGGAATGACGGATGCATTTGATGAGGGCAAGGCAGACTTCTCTGGAATGTCAACTAACAATGATTTAGTCATATCTGAAGTTGTTCACAAATCATTCATAGAAGTCAATGAAGAAGGCACTGAGGCAGCTGCTGCCACTGGTGTAAGAATGGTATTTATGAGTGCACTTTTGCCAATGGAATTCAAAGCTGACCATCCCTTCTTCTTTGTTATTCATGAACGAAGTTCAAAGAATATGCTGTTCTTTGGTGAATATAAATCTCCATAATGAGTGCATCCAGCATATGTTGTTACACTGGCTCTGACCCTTAATTCTTCATCAGATTTGTTTAAACAATGTGGTACTGAACTTTCTCTATCACATTTACGATCTTCTCTGTAATTATGGTAGAGATCATTCCTTCGTAATACTCCATAATACTGGATTTTAATTCTTTCTTTCCAGAATCATTTTTAATCAATTGAAGAAAATAACTTTTTATACAAGTGTTCTTCTGACTGGTAGATAAACCCTCCAAAATTGCTTTGTTTATATAGGAATGTGGGCTGTGGGGGAGTAGTTGCTAAGTATGAATCAAATGTATTACAACATAGATGTAACTGTGTATCTGTTCAGCGTACATTTCCATATGCTGATACAAGTACAATCAGCTCAGCTTCCATTGTGACATCATGATTTTTTTTTCATTTGAGTGACATCATGGCTAGTTATAGATGTCTCTACTTGGCTTATCATAGCAAGTGTACACAGTGAGCACACATATATAATTTTGTGGTCATCATTGAAACAAGAAGTTTGATTCTACGTAACTCAAATATCTACCAATAATATTCACCTTATATACTGTAATTCTTATTTTGCTGCAGTCTTTCTTGTAATCAAAACTAAAATAAAAGAGCATTTGATTATGTTGCTTTCAGATTTATTTAACAGCTGGTATAGTGACAGACCCTTTACATTAAGGATCCCCAAGCCCCAGTCCGCAGCCCCATACCACTCCATGACCCTCAAAGAAATCCAGTTTTATACCCCTTACCTAATTCCTCTCAAATCTTTACATGTACCCTTTCTTTTGTGGCTGCCACTTCCTGAGGAAGGACTGTATGACTCCTGCCTCATACATCCACACGGCCTATTCGCTCACACAGAGAGGGACTTCTCCGGGTGCCGTCCACTAGACTTTGTCAGCGGGCGACGCCCAGGGGAAGGGCTCTCTCTGTGGCGGGCCCAGCCCTCTGAAACGACCTTCCCCCTGACATTAGAACAACCACGGACCTCCGCTCCTTCCTTCTAAAACTAAAAACATATGTGTTCTGCTTGGCCGGCCTAGGGTAGTCTCCCTTCTATGGGGTTGTTAATAATTTTAGATGGGGATTTTAGTAATTTTTAACTGGGAATTTTTAGCGCAGGGATATCATGTAATCTGTTTTTATTATGTGTGTATATTTATTGTTTTATTTGCCCTGTGCACCGCTCCGAGTCCCTTCGGGGAGAGGGAGAGGTCAACAAATTAAATTTATTATTATTATTATTTTATCTGCATTCATCTACCTATGAGACAGTTGACTGTAATGGTTAAAGTATCAGACTGGAAACTGAGAGACTGAATTCTAGTTGTGGCTTAGATATAAAGCCAGCTGGGTGACCTTGGATCGGTGGTACTTTCTCAGTCTTTGGAAAGAGGCAAAGGTTTCTGAAACTGCATGGATTGATCCAGGAGGTTGTCAAGAGTTAACACTTCTTAAAAGCACATGCACACACAAAGGTCTATCAAACAACACACTAATTGATTAAATATCTTATTGGCATATATTTATTTATTTTATTTATTTTATTTAAATTTATACCCCGCCCTTCTCCACAGAGGACCCAGGGCGGCGCACAGGAAATTTAAAAAACATACAAAAATACAATAAATATAATTTTAAAAAACTATTAAATAACCCCATCCTGCGCTAAAACCAAATTTTAAAACCCAATTTAAAACTATCTTAAGTCCCCAAGGGAGGTTAGGCTAGGCCGGCTTGTTGAAACAGATATGTCTTAAGACATTGGCGGAAGAGGCGGAGGTCGGTGATGGTACGTAATTCAGGGGGTAGGTCATTCCAAAGGGCTGGCCCCGCCACAGAGAAGGCTCTTCCCCTGGGCGTCGCCAGTCGGCATTGTCCGGCCGACGGTACCCTGAGGAGGCCCTCTCTGTGGGAGCGGATTGGTCTGAGGGATGTATGGGGCAGGAGGCGGTCTCGCATATAACTAGGTCCCGAGCCATGGAGCGCTTTAAAGATGGTAGTCAAAACCTTGAAGCGCACTCGAAAGGCCACAGGAAGCCAATGCAGCTCGCGCAGGATCGGTGTTATGTGGGAGCATCTAGTGGCTCCCATAATCACCCGCGCGGCTGCGTTTTGGACTAGCTGTAGCTTTCGAGTGCACCTCAAGGGAAGCCCCATGTAGAGAGTATTACAGTAGTCGAGTCGGGACGTCACGAGTGCTTGAGTGACTGTGCGTAGGGCAGCCCGGTCCAGTAAGGGGCGCAGTTGGCGCATCAGGCGAACCTGATGGAACGCCCCCCTGGCCACGGCTGCCACATGGTCCTCCATGGACAGCCGGGAATCCAGGAGGACACCCAAATTGCGCGCCCTCTCCACGGGGGCCAGTGTTTCGCCCCCAATGGCCAGAGTTGGAGTGATCTGGCTGAACCGGGGTGCCGGAAACCACAGCCACTCAGTCTTGGCAGGGTTGAGTTTGAGTTTGTTACCACCCATCCAGATCCGTACGGCTTCCAGACACCGGGACAGCACTTCGGCGGCATCGTTGGGGTGGTTTGGGGTGGATATGTACAACTGAGTGTCATCAGCGTACAGATGGTATTCCACCCCAAAACCACGGATGATCTCACCCAGCGGCTTCATATATGTGTTGAAAAGGAGGGGCGAGAGGACCGACCCCTGAGGAACCCCACATAGGAGAGGCCTCGAGGTCGACCTCTGCCCTCCCGTCAACACATATTGCGACCGACCAGAGAGGTAGGATGAGAACCACCGCAGAACGGTGCCTCCCAGCCCCAACCCCCCCAGTCGGTGCAATAGGATACCATGGTCGATGGTATCAAAAGCCGCCGAGAGGTCTAATAGGACTAGGATAGAGGAATACCCTCTATCCCGCGCCCTCCAGAGATCATCAACCAACGCGACCAATGCCGTCTCAGTACTGTGACCGGGCCGGAAGCCGGACTGGCGCGGGTCTAGATAATCAACTTCCTCCAGGTGTCGCGGAAACTGTTGGGCCACCACACTCTCGACAACCTTCACTAAAAAGTGAAGGTTGGAGACCGGACGATAGTTCTCTAGTAAAGCTGGGTCCAGGGACGGCTTCTTGAGGAGGGGCCTCACTACCGCCTCTTTCAAGATGGCAGGTAAGGACCCCTCACTCAAAGATGCGTTGACAATGCCCTGGAGCCAGCCTCGTGTCGTCTCCCAGGATGCCAGTACAAGCCAGGAGGGACACGGGTCCAATAAACATGTGGTCGCCCTAAGTTTCCTTGACAACCTGTCCATATCCTCGGTGGTAACAAAGTCAAACTCCTCCCAAGAAGGAGCCTCAAGACTAGCCTCGGACAGTCCCACAGGACCACTGTCAATGGAGGGTAGCTCATTCCGAATCCGAGTGATTTTCTCCTGCAGATAAATCCCAAATTCCTCTGCTCGCCCTTGCAGAGGGGCTTCCCGCGGCCTCTGGTGAAGGAGGGAGCGGGTCACCCCAAACAGGGCGGCAGGGCGGTTATCTGCGGATGCAATAAGAGTGGCACAATACTCCCGTTTGGCCACTCTTATCGCCACTAAATAAGCCCTAATATGGGTTCTCACTAGTGTTCGGTCGGCTTCGGAGCGAGAGGATCTCCATCTACTCTCTAGGCACCTCTTGTGGCATTTCATCCCCCGGAGCTCCTCAGTGAACCAAGGAGCCCGGGTGATTCGTCGCCGCAAGAGAGGCCGCAAGGGCGCAACTCGGTCCAAGGCCCCCGTGGCCGCACTTAACCATGCGGCCACTAGGTCCTCAGTCGAGTCGCGGGGCAGGGTCACAGGAATTGGCCCAAGCTCCCTCTGGAACCTTTCCGGGTCCATTAGAAGCCTGGGGCGGAACCATATAGGAGTGTCCGGTTCCGCCTCCCCGCGGTGGGGTGCAGCGATTGGAAAGTCCAGCCGAAGGAGAGCGTGATCCGTCCATGACAAGGGAGTAATGACTAGATCCCCTATTCCAAGATCACGGCTCCACTGTCCCGAGACAAAAATGAGATCCAGTGTGTTCCCCCCCTCGTGAGTGGGGCCTAAAACTACTTGGGTCAGGTCCATGGCCGTCATGGAAGCCATGAACTCCCGAGCTGCTCCAGAGGCTTCGCCCGCCGACGGCAAGTTAAAGTCCCCCATGACTACCAGTCTGGGGGTCTCAACTGCCGCCTCGGCTATCACCTCTAGGAGCTCGGGCAGGGCTGTTGTTGCATAGCGAGGAGCCAGGTATACAACTAACATGCCCAACTGCCTTCCTAGGCCCCATCTCACATAGAGAGATTCACACCCGGTTGTCTGGGGGACAGAGGTCTCCTTTGGCTCAAGACCTTCCTTTACGATAATCGCCACCCCCCCACCCCTCCCTAGGGCCCTAGGCTGATGAAAAGCACGGTAACCTGGTGGGCACATGTCCACGAGGGGCGTACCCCCCTCGTGGCCCAACCAGGTTTCCGTTATACCCACCAGGTCCGGGTCCCCCTCTGACACAAGGTCACGAATGAGGGGGGATTTTTGAACCACGGACCTGGCGTTGCATAACATCAGCTTCGGGCCCTGGGCCTGTGATTCCTGCCCACCTAGTCTGCGATGGGAGAGCGGAGAGTTGGAGCACGTGACCGCCTGGATCCAGCGGCCACGGTCTTCCAACTGATGGTACCCATTTCGTCTCCCTCCGCCCCTGCCCCTCCCCCAGACCGAATCGATGGAAAGAGCTACCGTGGAAATGACCCCCCCCTCCCTTCCTCCGTTTCCCTACTTCCGCCCGCCGGCCTCATTTGCTGTCCCCTCCCTGGACTATTTTTCCCCTCCTCCCTGGAACCCCCTAAAAGCCTAATTAAAAACCTCCCTAAAAAACCCCTCAACCTGCGCTTCGCCCACCTCTCAGGATTAATCAGTCTGTCATCGAGGCGGGCCCGTGTTAAACAGGAGGGCCAGGCCTGCGAGAGGGGAGACTCCCGCAGGCTCAGGAGGTCGCGTCTAGAGTACATGGTAAAAAGCTCCCTAAGGCAGCCCAAGTCCAGGAAGGCAAAGCATAACATAAGTATAACATAAGTCCGAAAGCAAAATAAAGTGGCTAAGTGCAAAGATATTTTCCGGATGGGGGGTAAAGTCAAGATAATCCAGGATCTTATGGATGGGGAGATCGAAATTCAGTCCCATTACAGGCCCCATCCATCTGTCTCTCCGGCCAAAAGGGGATTAGTTCGTATCTAGTGCCGCATGGCTAATTAGTCCATCATGCGGCCTGATGAAAATACTGCCCTCTAATGGCACAGATGTTATCGGCTAACCTCCTCCAGTCCCGGGCACTCACTCCACGATGTTCCAGATCTTCCCGGGTCGTCCTTGGCCAAGTCCTCCATTTTACAAACCGGCTGCAGCTGTTCCATGCTGTTCCACGTCTGGCTGCTCAATCCAACGTATCCTGATCTTCTCCACTCTCCATTCTCTTTCAATTCAACTTTCAATTTATCAATTTATCAACTCAGCTCCATCTCAACACTCTCACCATCTCATCATCGTTCTCCTTCTCCTTCTTTCAGTTCCACCATCTCCAACTCCTTCCCATCTCCATCACATCTCCATAATCCATCGCTCTCAACTTCCTTCCATCTTTCTCATTCTCTCTCTTTCTTCTTTCTCCTCTCTCCTCCTCTCTCCATCTCTCTCCTTCTTCTTCCTCCAACTTCTCCAACACCATCTTCCAGACCTCCAGACCTTCTTTCACACCAACCAACCTCCCTTATGAGCAGCCTCGTCATCTGGGCACAGGTCAGGGTAGGACCGCACGATCTGCCACTGATCGTGCGGCCTGATGGCAGCTCTCCTGGCCTGGCTCCATCTGGCAGCCGACAGATCTTCTTCCGCGTCCCGGCTTTGCGGCCTACCTTCCTTCTTTCCGGCCGCGCCGGGACGCTCTAGGCCGCCGACAGGCCGAGTCGCCTCTCCCGTAGTTGATACCTCTCCGTCGTCGCCGCATAGCTCGCCCTTCAGCCCTGGGCGGCTCAGCGCGACGACGGGAGATTCGGGCCTCCAAGCCAGCCCTCACTGATGGCAAAGAGGGCTGGCCGCGCTGGGACGCTCTAGGCCGCGCTGGGACGCTCCAGGCCGCCGACATGCCGACCTGCCGAGTCGCCTCTCCCGCTGTCTTCTTTTGCTCTCCGTCGTCGCCATATGGCTCGCCCTTCAGCTCCGGGCGGCTTGGCGCGACGACGGGAAATTCGGACTTTCAAAACCAGCCCTCGCTGATGGTAAGGAGGGCTGGCGACATCTTCCTGGGGGTGAAACTGCCCCCCGGGCTTCTCCCCAGTCTCAGAACGCGACCGCCATGTCGCGCATGCGCAGATCCATCTTATATCTTATTATATATTATAATTATATATTATTATTATATATGTATGTGACACTGAACAGTTGAAAAAAAGGATACTTAAATAATAAGTGTGCTCATTATTGCAAAATGTTCCATTTGCAAGTGGTACATGATTAGACAATGTATGCTAATTGAGCAATCCATACTAAGGTGTCTGTATATAGAGTTTGGCAAAGTTTGTCGATATTAACTGAGTGGCTGATTGTACACTGTCATGAAGAAGCAGATTACATAAAGTGCCACAAGTACTTTCTTATTTATTTGAAAGCCATAGATAGTTATAAAGTGTCTCATTTGCATAGTAATTTTAGATCAGTACCTTCCACTCTGCACTTAGCATGAAGATCAAGTTCATAGTGATTAACATATGTAGCATTATTTACAAGGATGATATCAACGTCCTGTCAAAATGATTTACTGCTTCTTTTCCCCATGATTCCTAGCCACACAGTGTGGCTAAATGAAGCTGTGATAAAAGGGGACCAATGCCTAAAGTACATTACAATAGCAGAGTTGGAAAGGACCTTGGAGGTCACCTAGTCCAACTCCCTGCCTAGGCAGGAAGTCCTATACCATTTCAGACAAATGGCTATCCAACATCTTCTTGAACACTTGCAGTGTTGGGGCATTCACAACTTCTGGAGGCAAGCTGTTCCATTGATTAATTGTTCTAACTGTCAGGAAATTTCTCCACAGTTCTAAGTTGCTTCTCTCCTTGATTAGTTTCCACCCATTGCTTCTTGTTCTTCCCTCAGGTGCTTTGGAGAATAGCTTGACTCCCTCTTCTTTGTGGCAACCCCTGAGATATTGGAACACTGCTATCATGTCTCCCCTAGTCCTTCTTTTTATTAAACTAGACATACCCAGTTCCTGCAACCATTCTTCATGTTTTAGTCTCCAGTCCCCTAATCATCTTGGTTGCTCTTCTCTGCAGTCCTCCTAGAGTCTCCACATCTTTTCTACACCGTGGTGACCAAAACTGAATACAGTATTCCAAGTGTGGTCTTACCAAGGCATTATAAAGTGGTATTAACACTTCACGTGATCTTGATTCTATCCCTCTGTTTATGCAACCTAGAACTGTATTGGCTTTTTTGGCAGCTGCTGCATACTGCTGGCTCATATTTAAATGGTTGTCTACTAGGACTCCAAGATCCCTTTCACAGTTACTGCTATTGAGCAATGTACCACCTATACGGTACCTGTGCATTTCATTTTTCTTGCCTAAATGTAGAACCTTACTCTTTTCGCATTGAATTTCATTTTATTAGATAGTGCCCAGTGTCCAAGTTTGTCAAGATCCTTCTGTATCTTAAGCCTATCTTCTGGAGTGTTGGCTATTCCTGCCAGCTTGGTGTTGTCTGCAAATTTGATGAGTTCCCCATTTATTCCCTCATCCAAATCATTGATGAAGATGTTGAAGAGTACTGGGCCTAAAACAAAGCCTTGGGGGGCTCCACTGCATACTTCCTTCCATGTAGATGCAGTTCCATTGAGGACCACGCGTTGAGTGTAGTTCGTCAGCCAGTTATAAATCCATCTGGTGGTGATGCTGTCTAACCCACATTCTTCTACTTTATCTAGTAGTAGGTTATGGTCTACCTTCAAATGCCTTACTGAAGTCCAAGTAAACTATATCGATGGCATTCTTCTGGTCCAAAAATTTTGTCACATTATCAAAGTATCATGCACTGTTTGATATCAGCATTATTAAAAATAATTTTTGTTGGGGTCATTACTTTGTTATTTGTTTATTAGATTTGTGGGCCTCTCCGGTCATAGTACATTGATTATAGATTTCTACCAGTGAAACCAGTGGAAAGTTGCTAGCAAGATGAACATCCGTGCAGAGGACAAGGTCAAAGTTCTCTACAATATTGTAAGCCGCTCAGAGTGGCCAATAAATTAAATGAATGAATTGATGAACAAATGAATGAACAACTTTCTGAGATACAGTAGCCTGAGGGAGTGTGACAGGCAAACAATCACCCAGTGAGATGACAATACAATACACATGAACTGGGTTTTTCTGATTCTATCTGAACAATTACACTATACTGCCTCTTAGTGTTTACTAATAGTAATAACTTACATTATACTATTTTACATTATTTGCATTTAACCAATTTAACAGATTAACAGAGTTGGAAGGAACCTTGCAGGTCATCCAGTCCAACCCCCTGGCCATGCAGGAGACCCTACATCATCCTCTACCTAGGATTGAACGCATAACCTCCTGATTGGGAGGTGAGAGCTCCACCTCTAGGCATAGTTATGTCTTTAACATTTTGAAATACTCATTCTTTTCCCGAAAACAATAATTTTCTTTCATATTTGCTCCATTTTTTGCTGACACAACTGTTTTCTAAACAGCTTTCTTTTAATGGTGTCAGAAAAATGAATTATGTGTGATTAAAGTTTCAGTTTGTATCTACTTACACGGAAATAAGCCTTGCTACATTCAGTAGGATTAGCGCAATGATGGGAAAACCTGGCATGTCTAAAATTTGGAAAATGCCTAACTTCGAATCTTTTCCCCAAACAAAAGAGAAACAATTTTCTGTCTCCCCACTATGTGAGACACCCTGAAGAGTGACATTTGGTGGCAAGGCTGGTCTGGAAGTTTTTAGTTCTAGCACCGTGATGGCGAATCTATGGCACGCGAAGCTTTCCAGCTGACTTTGGCCTTCTTTTATTATTATTATTGTTTTTCCCATTTCAAAAACATTTATTGATATACATTCTTATAAATACTATTTAACATTTATCTATTCATCATTAATCTCTTTACACATTCTTACATATATACTATATGATACAGTTTGGATCGCTTTCTTGCCACCCCGTGTCTCCATCTTATTTTGCAACAGCCTCACTCCTCTTTTCTCAAGCTCCCTTCTCTGCCTTCTTGTTTCCTCCTCTCATTTTTCCTCTCTTCTCCCTTTTCCCCCTCACTTTCCTCCCTCTTTCTCTCCTCTCTTCTTTCTTATCCTCTCTCCTACTCTTAATTCCCCACCCTTGCTTTCTCTACTTTACCCTTTCTTCCTTTCCCTCCTCGTCTCTCCTCTTTCTTTTGTTGCCTTTGCTTGTTTATTTTCTCTGATGGGTTCTGGGGGTGGCGTTTCAATGTTCCAAACTTAATATATATATTTCCCCTTAAAATAAATTTCTATTAAACAATAATTCACATAAACATTGAACAAAGACTGAAGAGTTTAATACCTCCTCCAATTTTAGTCTAATTCATTCCAAGCTGATAGGTCTTATACACATCTTACAGTCGTCTTATAAATCCCTAATTCTCAATATTTCTCCTACACTTCTAATAATAGCTGTTTATTAAAGTTTATATAGAGAAAAAGATTCAAAAACAATTATTGACTAAATCTTAACCACTACTCCCATTGAAATCCGACACTCTGTTTCCCAGCCATAGATACCAGAAATCCCAACTTTTATTAAAAAGCGATTCACTTTTCCCTTTAAGAATATGTGTCATCCTGTCTGCTTCTGCACATCGTAGAATCTTATCCAGGACCTGTTGGTTCGTTGGGATTTCCTTTGACTTCCAATATTGCACGTATGTCATGCATGCCGCTGTTGTAATGTGTATTAATAAGTACCATGCATCTTTAGGTACTTCTCTTGGCTTTATCCCCAACAGAAATATAACTGAGTCCAATTGAAAATCAAATCCTGTGATTTCTGACAACCAATTTTTGATAGTACAGTCCAGTACCTTTTAACCTTTGGGCAGGTCCACCACTGGTGAAAGAAGGTGCCCCTGGCAGAGTCACATTTTCAACATTTGTCAGGTGTAGCAGGGAACATTTTGGAAATCCTTGCTGGAAATTCTTTTGAGGCCATTTTTTTCCCTCCAGAGCCTTCAGGGAAGCCTCAAAAATAAGCCTTGCTACTTTCGGTAGAATTAGCGCAGTGATGGCAAAACCTGGCATGTCTAACTCTAAAATTTGGGAAATGCCTAACTTTGACTCTTTTCCCCAAACAAAAGAGAAACAATTTTCTGTCTCCCCACTATTTGAGACAAAGGAATTTGGGATGTTGCAAATCTGAGTCCTAGGCCTCTCTTAACTTCCTAATCAAAATTAGAAACAGGGGGACCAAGAAGACAAAGGGTGCTTTGGAAAGGGCTTAGATACAAACCTTTGTGTTCTCATTTTTCTTCCTGTACCTTTATGTGAGCAGTAAGTGTCTGCACCTGATTACTATGGAATGAGAGGCAGAATTGACAGTCCCTTCTGCTGACTTCTCAGTCTCCTCAATTGTTTAGAAATGGGAATTACAACACCTTGGAAGAATATCAGTTGAACAAACACAGGTGGGTTCCTACTGGTTCACACCAGTTTGGTGGAACTGGTAATGGAAATGGTAGTGACAGCATGCTTGCCAAATCCCCAAACCAGTTGCCCAGTTGCCGTGACATCTTTTTTTGACCTTTTTAAATGTTCTGCGCATCCACAGACCTATTTATAGACAACTGCACACATTCATGTGCACCGAACAGGCAGTAATGCCTGCAAAACCCACCCCTGTGCATGAAGGAACAGGGCTGGGAATCACAAAAAGAAGGTTGTAATTAGTGAACTGGTGTAATGAAAGTATAGAGATAAGGCTATGTAAAGACAAGCGTAGTAAGATACCATGATCTCAGTAGCTGGCTACCTTGAATACCTACGAGCTCATCAAATTAGCAGAACCAGATATGGGAAGAAAGGTAAGGTTATGTTACAGTCAAACTGCCATCATCTCAGTAGCCCTTTGTCTTTCAACCCATTATCTCACCGAGCAGAGACAGGCTGTCTTGGGGTGTTAGATTTAACCTTGGCCTGGATAGCATGAGCATTCTAGATTCTCAAAGAGAGGGAGAAAAACAAAGAATAATACAGTTGCTATATCTGTGCCCTATTCTGCTTTGCTTGTAAAAACTGTATAAAAGCCAAATAAACTCTGCGTAAGGCAGAACATTTTGAACACAAATTGCCATGATGATTTTCCGAAACCTACATTTGGTGCTGGGAACAAAGAAACCCAGGAACAAAGACACCCTTCGGGGGAGCAACAGCCAATATATTTACCTCCTGTCTTGAACAGACCCCAAGATGCATCAATCGTCCTAAGGGACCCCTCAGAGGTGGGTATGGGTTGCAGGCTACCTCTGCACCAGCAAAAACATGCAACAGAACTTAAATTCTTGTTACAGAAGTAAGGTGTTACCACACCTGAGGCATGCATAAGAAAGCTGGTGGAAGTGATAGGGACACGTTGTCTTTGGTATCCTGAACAGGGAATGCTCCGTTTAAGTTCCTGGGAAAACATAGGGCAAACTTTACATCTTGAACCCAGGGCTCCAGTACAAATATTGCAACTATGGTTTCAGTGCCGTGATGCAGTAGAAAAATTTGGCTCTGAGGTTTTGGCAGAATATCAATTGATGTTGCCTGCCCTTTCTGTGCCTGCTGTTCACCCCACCCCCCTCTTCAGGAAGAGTCTGCGCTGGTTTATGGCAAACCTCAGCAAGTCTTCTTTAATATCAGACAGAAGGCTACTGAGTTGTATCCTGCTTTTGTTAACAAATTACAGGATGCACTAAAACAACAAATAAGATAATTCTGAGACTGAGGTAGAGTTGTTGATGTTTTTAGCAAAGGAAAATGCTACTTCCAAATGCTGGAGAGCAATTATTGGTCTTGGAAACGATCCTGATTTGGTAGATATGATTAAAGTGTGTCAAGATATAGCAACAGCTTCTTTGGAATTTCAAAATCCAGGGGGGGTTATGTCTGTAGCCTTGGAGCTCCTTCCATCCAGATTCGAAGCTAAAAGCAAAGTATCCAAAGTTATTTCTTGGTTAACACATTTATTTAGTCCTTCTTTGTGTCAGATTTATGTTGCAGAATTGAATCCTTTTCGTAAGCGTTATCCATTGGCTTTAGTAAATCATTACATGGATGATATTTTAATTGGAACCCCAAAAGATAGCACCTAATTGGCTTTCAGAAATGCAAAATGATTTAAGTGTTGCAAATTGCTCAGAAAAAATACAACTGCATGAAATGTTTCTTTTTCTTGCTCTGTTTTTTTTTCTTTGTTTAAATGTATACAAAGGTATATTTTGTTAATTAATTTAGAGCAGTCCTGGGACTTTTGCTGGCATCTTATTGCGATGCTTTTTTCTTTTTCACAGCCCTTGCCACATTTGAAAAGTTAATTAGATTTTAGCATTCCATTTGTGGATCTTGTAACTTCTTAGTTAACTCTTTTTGATGTTTTTAAAACTGTCTAACGTTATCAGTATTAGAAGACAAAAAGATCCTTTTTAAAATGTTTTGCTGTTTATCTAGGCCGTTGCTGAATCGATGACCTTGGGACGTAGTGGAGCTTGTTGTAGAAATTGGACTGATTTGATTAATATTATTTTTTCTATTCCAAAATCTGATTTTCAATTTTATTTTCAGAATAATTTATCTCTTCAGTGTGCTTTAACTGACCACATGGGTTGTATTTCATATTATTTACCTAAAGATCTTTGGCTTGTGTGTTTAAATTTTTTTTTTCACGTTCATCTATTGCTTTCGTTTCTTCACTTTTGTAAGTTTCTGTTTTTTTCAGATAGAGGGTGAACGAGAGGAGTAATTGCTTATAAGGATCCTACCTGGAAAGTTTCCTACCCTGCAATACAGTTGTTCCTGTAACAAATTGTTTGCTGCTATTTTAACTTTCTAAACCTTTTCTCAACAGCTTTTTAACTAAATTTTTGACTTTCATTATGTGTGTCACTTCATTTTTAATCTTGGTGGACAGCTCAATGAAGGTGTCTACCCAGTGTGCCGCAGCAGTGAAAAAAGCAAACTCATTGCTAGGGATCATTAGGAAGGGTATAGAAAATAAGTCAGCAAGTGTCATTTTGCCTCAGGATATTATGGAAATGGAAAAGGCGCAGAGGAGGGCAACCAGAATGATTAGGGGACTGGAACACCTTCTTTACCATCTGAGGCTGCAACGGCTGGGCCTCTTCACTCTAGAACGACAGCGCCTGAGAGGTGGCCTGATTGAAATCTATAAAATCATGCACAATGTGGACAAAGTAGAAAAGAGAAAACTGTTTTCCCTATTGCTCAACACTAGAACTAGGGGGCTCTCCATGAAACTTTTGGAAGCTAGACCTCAAACAAATAAGAGGAAGTACTTTTTCACCCAGAGGATCACTTGTCTATGGAACTCCCTGCCAGAAGAAGTGGTGACAGCTGTCAGCCTCGACACCTTTAAGAAAGGATTAGACGAGTTCATGGAGAACAAGGGTATCCATGGCTATCATTATGCATGCCTAAGGATGCCCTCCGGGTTGGAGAGATAGGCAGGGCATCTCTCAATGCCATTTGCGGGGAATCATAAGCAGGTGAAGACATCTTATTTATTTTATTTCATTTTATTAAATTTATACCCCACCCTTCTCCTATAAAAGGACCCAGGGCGGCGCACAGGCATCATTAAAATCATACAAAAATTCAAAAATACAAAATTGTTAAAAACTAATTAAATATTCCCTGTGCTAAAATTAATAAGACTCTAAAATTTAAAATTATCCCTATAAAGTCAGAAACCGGATTTATGTTAGGCCGGCTTGTTGAAATAAATAGGTTTTAAGACTTTGGCGGAAAAGGCGGAGGTCCACGATGGTGCGTAGATCGGGGGGAAGGTCGTTCCATAGGACAGGGCCCGCCACAGAGAAGACTCTTCCCCTGGGGACCGCCAACCGGCATTGCCCGGCCGACGGTACCCTGAGAAGGTCCTCTCTGTGAGAGCGGATCAGTCAAAGGGATGTATGGGGCAGGAGGCGGTCGCGAATATAGCTAGGCCCCGAGCCATGGAGTGCTTTGAAGATGGTCGTCAGCACCTTGAAGCGCACCCGAAAGGCCACAGGTAGCCAGTGCAGCTCGCGCAGGAGAGGTGTTATTGGGATTGCCTTGCGGCACCCATAATTACCCGCGCGGCCGCATTCTGAACCAACTGCAACCTTCTAGTGCACCTCAAGGGGAGCCCCATGTAGAGAGCGTTGCAGTAGTCCAGCCAGGATGTCACCAATGCCTGAGTGACTGTGCGAAGGGCTACCCGCTTGGGAATACCCTGAAGCAAATGGGGAGCCACTGTGTGAGACAGAGTGCTGGACCAAATGGGCTGTGGCCTGTTCCAGCAAGGCTATTCTTATGTTCTTATGTTCTTATCCAATCAGAGACAATGATTTGTTACCAATGTGATCTTTAAATTGTTCTTTTGTTCAAGCTCTTCTCTCTGTCTAACTTATCTGTGGAAGATTCCTATAGCCTTGTGTAGGGGGTGTCTGCCCCCCTTTGCCAAGTTGTTTTTTGGCAGAATGATTTAAGGATTTATGAGCCAGGAAAACTCCCTAGTTTGGTTCCTTTATCTGTACAGCTTGATATTTCCGTGTAACAATTTCTTCTACTGGCTTCCAAAATGTGCTGAGCTTTGAAGCCAAGAATAGAAGTGAGACGCAGCAGTGAGATAACATTTGTAGTCAGGTATTAAGGTTCAACTTTGCTAGGATAGGAAACAACTAATTTCAGACAGTATACAATAATAATAAAAGCAGAAGCCAATATTGATTCATATTGATTCATTATACTCCTTCATTAGTTATTTGTTTCTTTGAGGACTTTTTTCTTAAAGTGATAGGTATGCAGATCAGATGCTGCTGTTCATGCTTTATGTATTTTTCCCCTCCAGATTCATTTTTAATCACTCTTTTTTTCATCAGTATGCCAGAGGGCTGGCACAAGCTGGCCATATTCTACTTGACCAGGCCAAGCAAATTGTTTCATCCTGTGCCCAATGTTCTGGGGCAGCCCCTCTGGGAACATGGAAGTTAATCCCCATGGTTTGGCCTCTCATCACCTATGGCAAATGTATGTCACCTATGTTCCCTCTCTGGCTCCTTAGAATAATATTCATTTCTCTATTGTTACCTATTCAGAAGTGTTTTTGGCCACACCTTAACAAAGAGAAACACTTAATCATGTTCTTTCTCATATTTTTTCAGCCATTGCTGCCTTGGACAAATCTTTCTTTTTAAAGACTGATAATGGCCTGGCCTATTTTTCATTGGCCTTTTTGTAATTTTGTACAACTTGGAACATTGTTTTAATTTTTGGGCTTTTTTACAATTCCACAGGTCAAGTCATTATGGAACATGCTAATTGGTCCTTTAAGGACTGTCTTCTCAAACAAATAAAAAAGAAGAGCTCTTGGGCTCTTGGGTACTCAACCCATCAATCAATTTGTTGTAACCAATCAAAACCCAATCAATAATCAATCAATCAATCAGTGTGTTGAATTTGTGAATTTGGCATACCCCAATTTGGCTAATTTGGTGTGAGTAACATAACAGGTTAAAAAAGTTTCTTTGCCTCCCCTTATAGGGGGACAAGGATATGCTGTGCTTGCTTCTACAGGTCTTTGTGGCTTCTATCATGTTGTGTCCATCCAGCTAAGAATATCGTGGTAGCAGTCCCTGTATCCAGTTCCAGAGATGACCAAAGTGACTTTATAGATGGTACAGCGGCCAATACGATCTTGTTGGACCAGCTGTCCAGTGATGTGAAAATCCTGACCACCAGCACAAGCAGTGTTGCAACAACGACAAGTGGAACAAACCCCTGAGAACGTATGCGCTGCCATTTTTTGCGGTTTTCACTGCCAATTCCTTAGTCATCCTTTGCTTGAGTTTGATTCTTAATTGCTTTCCTCTAGCGATAGCTGCTGTCATTTCACCCAGAAACTCATTTGAACAGAAACTGAGAAGTAAAATCTATGGGTGCAAGTAGCTAATATTACCCAAACTGATGTCTCTTGCTTATCCGAATCGTATGACATGGGCAATTTACTTTCTACATGCTTGGTTCCTGTTTGTATCCTGCCTGCAGTAATTCAAAACTTCATTGGTTTGAGTAGATTGCTATTGAATGAAAACTTTATAAGACTATAGCTACTTAGGGATTGATTGCCTATGACCCACCCTCTGATGTAATTGTTTTGTATACTGCAATAGCAGCAGTTCCTGAAAATATAACATATGCTAAAGTAGTTAATTGTACATCTTCAAATAAAAGCCTTACTGTCTTTGTATTAGTTCACCTGCTTTAAATTGTACAGGAGGTTTTATTTCATTTTGCTTATGTTTGGTTCCTGCAAGGATGGTTTTTTACATGTGGACAAGAAACTTTTAATTACATTCCTGCTAATATTAGTGAAGCACAATGTTGCCATAGCCAGTTAATTCCTGTTTTGCTTTCCAAACAGCAACTTTATTTGAGCCATTTTTGACGAGAAGTCACACTGGACAACACTTGTGACTCTGAGACAGCTTTACTTAATAAAGTAGAATATGTAGCATTGGCTGTATCTAGAGTTGGTGTGCCAGCACTTGCTGCTCGTGCTCATCTTGATATTAATGCTGTTGCATGTAATTTGGCAAAAATAATTAATGTTACTTCTTTAGCTATTTCAGCAATTTACCATGAGTTACAAGCTTTGCATAAAACTATTTTGCAAAATCGTGCTGCTATTGATTATTTGCTTCTTTGTCAGTATGTGGGTTGTGAAAGTTTTGATGGGATATGTTGATGAATCCAGAACTATCCAGCATGAACTCAATATTTTACATAATTTGGCCTCTGTTTTGAAAATTGATACATTAGCATCCTGGTGGGAAAGCTTTTGGGCTTGATTACCCACAGATCTATTGGGAAATGTTCTATCATTTGTGCTACTCTGATAGATGGGTGCTGTTTTATTCAGTGTCTTCCTTTTCTTTGCAAAATACAGCTTTTTGCCCAAAATCCTCTTCTACATTGCCTTAGGGTCATGCATATGCCTTGTATAAACAATTGCAATGATGTTCCTCTTCTGATTGCTAGCCCCTCTTACGATGCCTTGTCAAACAAAACAAAAAGGAGTGAGATGAAGGTAAGACTATGTAAAGACATGCGTAGTAAGATATCAGGATCTCAGTAGCTGGCTACCTTGAATACCTACGCGCTCACCTAATTAGCAGTACCAGATATGGGAAGAAAGGTAAGGTTACGTACAGACAAACTGCCATAATCTCAGTAGCCCTTTGTCTTTCAACCCATTATCTCACCGAGCAGAGACAGGCCGTCTTATTTTTTTTTTATTATTATTTTTATTATAATTTTCCACAAATTATACATCTACACATAAAATTTACTTTTTTTAAAAAAATAATCAATAATCCACCCGGTGCTATACAAAACGAAAGGAAGAGTTGGTTCTTTGGATATCTTCAATTGTCTTTAAGATCTCCAAAATCCGCGTTCCCTGGGTACAGGTGTCGAGGCATCCAAAGTTCCAAATGCATAGTCCACAAATGGGTTCCAAGTCTTCCAGAAAATGTCTTTTTTATAGACCCCCTCTCTGAATTTAATATCACAAGTCATTTTATCATTTAAGGCTAATTTCCACATTTCACAATACCATTCTTCTATTTTAATATTTACCTCTATTTTCCAGTATCTTGCTATTATAATTCTACCCATTATAATCATAATTCTAATCAGTTCTTTCTCATATTTTGTTAATTCTAATTCCTTAATTATCAGTAATAATATAGTTTCTGATCTCAAAGTTATTCTTTTCTTCATCATTTCAAACATCATTTCCTCCAATTGTTGCCAAAACTTTTTAATTTTTTCACATTTACACCACATATGTTCATAAGTTCCCACTTCCATATTACATCTCCAACATTTATTACTAATTTTTTTGTCTATCAATGATAACCTTAATGGAGTCCAATACCATTTCCAAACAACCTTAAAGTTGTGCTCTTTAATCCTTATAGACATAATCCTCATAATTCGACTTTTCCAATTCACATTCCAATCCGAGTCTAATATTTTAATCTTAAGTTCTTCCTCCCAATTCGTCTTCATTACCATTTGTGGATTTCCATCAAAGTTTATAATCTTATATATCTTACTAATGAGTCCCTTTAACCCAATTTCATCCTTGATAATTTGAGATACTAAACTTTCAAATTCAGTTTTACTTCTGCCTATTTTACATGTTCCTCTTACTTCCATAGACCATTTTTCTACCTGTATTTTTTCAAACCAATTCAACTCCAATTTTTCAATTATTTCTTTTTTTCTGCTCTCAATTTCTAATGCTCTTAACCAATTTACTATACTTCCTATATTTTCATCCTCAATTACTTTATCTCGACTTATATTTGTTTTAATCGGCCAACTTCCAAGTGTCTTCCCCAAGAAGGATATATCCGGAATCAATATTTTAACAAATTTATTCCAAATTTTACTCAACCCCTTTAACCAATAACTATTAATTGGCCAACTGGATGGGCATTGCTACTCCCCAAACTTCGGGCATATTTCCTATTCACACTGGGTAGACCATGTGAAAGCCAAGCTAGCCTGATGTTTCCTCTTCATATTGGGTAAATCAGGCTGAAGTCACGCTGGCCCGATGTTTCCTCTTCCCATTGGGTAGACTGGGCTGAAGCCACGTGGGCCAAATGTTTCTTCACATTAGGAAGACAGGGCTGAAGCCACATGGTCTCGAGGTTTCCTATTCGCTTTGGGTAGACTGGGCTGAAGCCACGTGGGCCAAATGTTTCCTCTTCACATTAGGAAGATGGGGCTGAAGCTACATGGTCTCAAGGTTTCCTATTCGCATTGGGTAGACTGGGCTGGAGCCACATGGGTCCAATGTTTCCTCTTCATATTAGGCAGACTGGGCTGAAGCCATGCAGTCCTGAGGTTTCCTCTTTGCATTGGGTAGACCGGGCCAAACTAATGCGGGCCAGCCCCTTACATTTTCCAGGATGGCCCTGCAGGCCAGATCCAACCACATCATAGGCCTTGTGTTTGACACCCCTGATATAGGCAATCATTTGTCGCTATGCATATATCTAAATTGCTTTGAGCTTCCATTCTACCAAGAAATAGGCTATTGGAACTGCTGCAATAGTACTTACTTTGTTTTCCACAACTACTTAGGATTTTTTTTAAAAAATTATTCAGATTAAATGTTTGATTTATGAGGAGAAAAAGGTTATTCACCATCTGATTTGCCTCAGCCCTCTCACTGTGCCTTCAAATTTCTACTTTAGATTCTTCAGTGCACTGAGACCCATGTTCTAAGCTTCTATATCACGGGTGTCAAACTAGCAGCGTATTACCATTATGTGATGTTTCGTGACATATTTTCTCTTTGCTGAGCTGGGATGTGTGTGGCTGTGTGTGATGCATACTTCATACTTCTACTTAAGATATTTCAGTGCACTGATACCCATGTTCTGAGCATCTACATCACAGGTGTCAAACTCGCAGCACACTGCCGTCATGTGATATTTCATGACACTTTTTCCCTTTGCGGAGCTGGGATGTGTGTGGTCTGTGTGTGATGCATCTGGTCCACCGGCTGCCAGTTTTACATACCTGTTTTACATGTTATGCAGGAAACTAGAGGAGGAAGAAGCATAAAGTACCTTTGGTACCTTTAGTTATTTATTAAAAAAGAATAAAGGTGGAATAAAAATAATAAAATAATATTATCTAGTAGAGTCTAACTTCTGGAAGGGAAGGTCCATGGAGTTTCTTTCTAATGCACAACTGCTTCAATCGCTCCTTCTTCCAGGATGTTTTTCTCTTATCTTAGTCTATTCCTGCAATTTCCCAATGGCCTCCATCCAGGATTCACCCTTCTTAACTTTCCAAGATTTTTTTTTAATTTAAATTTATATCCCGCCCTTCTCCACAGAGGACCCAGGGCGGCGTACAGGAAATTTAAAAACACACAAATACAAAAATAAATATATAATTTAAAATAAATATTAAACATTCCCATCCTGTACTAAAACCAAATTTAAAATACCCAATTTAAAAACTTCCTAAAAGTCCCCACGGGAGGTTAGGCTAGGCCAGCTTGTTGGAACAAATATGTCTTTAGACATTGGCGGAAGAGGCGGAGGTCGGTGATGGTACGTACTTCAGGGGGTAGGTCATTCCAAAGGGCTGGGCCCGCCACAGAGAAGGCTCTTCCCCTGGGTGTCGCCAGTCGGCATTGTCCGGCCGACGGCACCCTGAGAAGGCCCTCTCTGTGGGAGCGTATCGGTCTAAGGGATGTATGTGGCAGGAGGCGGTCTCGCATGTAACTAGTCCCCGAGCCATGGAGCGCTTTAAAGGTGGTCGTCAAAACCTTGAAGCGCACCCGAAAGGCCACAGGAAGCCAATGCAGCTCGCGCAGGATCGGTGTTATGTGGGAGCATCTAGTGGCCCCCATAATCACACGCGCGGCTGCGTTTTGGATTAGCTGTAGCTTTCGGGTGCACCTCAAGGGAAGCCCCATGTAGAGAGCATTACAGTAGTCGAGTCGGGACGTCACGAGAGCTTGAGTGACTGTGCGAAGGGCAGCCCGGTCCAGTAAGGGGCGCAATTGGTGCATCAGGCGTACCTGATGAAATGCCTCCCTGGCCACAGCCGCCACATGATCCTCCAAGGACAGCCGAGAATCCAGGAGGACACCCAAATTGTGCGCCCTCTCCACGGGGGCCAGTGTTTCACCCCCAATGGCCAGAGTTGGAGTAATCTGGCTGAACCGGGGTGCCAGAAACCACAGCCACTCAGTCTTGGCAGGGTTGAGCTTGAGTTTGTTACCACCCATCCAGATCCGTATGGCTTCCAAACACCGGGACAGCACTTCGGCGGCATCGTTGGGGTGGTTTGGGGTGGATATGTACAGCTGAGTGTCATCAGCGTACAGGTGGTACTCCACCCCAAAACCACGGATGATCTCACCCAGCGGCTTCATATATGTGTTAAATAGGAGGGGCGAGAGGACCGACCCCTGAGGAACCCCACATAAGAGAGGCCTCGAGGTCGACCTCTGCCCTCCCGTCAACACATATTGCAACCGACCAGAGAGGTAGGACGAGAACCACCGCAGAACGGTGTCTCCCAGCCCCAACCCCCCCAATCGGTGCAATAGGATACCATGGTCGATGGTATCAAAAGCCGCCGAGAGGTCTAATAGGACTAGGATAGAGGAATATCCTCTATCCCGCGCCCTCCAGAGATCATCAATCAACGCGACCAATGCCGTCTCGGTGCTGTGACCGGGTCGGAAGCCGGACTGGCGCGGGTCTAGATAATCAACTTCCTCCAGGTGTCGCGGGAACTGTTGGGCTACCACACTCTCAACAACCTTCACCAGAAAGTGAAGGTTGGAGACCGGACGATAGTTCTCTAATGAAGCTGGGTCCAGGGACGGCTTCTTGAGGAGGGGCCTCACTACCGCCTCTTTCAAGACGGCAGGTAAGGACCCCTCACTCAAAGATGCATTGACAATGCCCTGGAGCCAGCCTCGTGTCATCTCCCAGGATGCCAGTACAAGCCAGGAGGGACACGGGTCCAATAAACATGTGGTCGTCCTAAGTTTCCTTGACAGCCTGTCCATATCCTCGGTGGTAACAAAGTCAAACTCCTCCCAAGAAGGAACCTCAAGACTAGTCTCGGACAGTCCCACCGGGCCACTGTCGATGGAGGGTAGCTCATTCCGAATCCGAGTGATTTTCTCCTGCAGATAAATCCCAAATTCCTCTGCTCGCCCTTGCAGAGGGGCTTCCCGCGGCCTCTGATGAAGGAGGGAGCGGGTCACCCCAAACAGGGCGGCAGGGCGGTTATCTGCAGATGCAATAAGGATGGCACAATATTCACGTTTGGCCACCCTTATCGCCACTAAGTAAGCCCTAATATGGGTTCTCACTAGTGTTCGGTCGGCTTCGGAGCGAGAGGATCTACATCTGCTCTCTAGGCGTCTCTTGTGGCGCTTCATCTCCCGAAGCTCCTCAGTAAACCATGGAGCCTGGGTGATTCGTCGCCGCAAGAGAGGCCGCAAGGGCGCGACTAGGTCCAAGGCCCCTGCGGCCGCACTTAACCATGCGGCCACTAGGTCCTCAGTCGAGTCGCGAGGCAGGGTCACAGGCATTGGCCCAAGCTCCCTCTGGAACCTTTCCGGGTCCATTAGGAGCCTGGGGCGGAACCATCTAGGAGTATCCGGTTCCGCCTCCCCGCGGTGAGGTGTAGCGATTGGAAAGTCCAGCCGAAGGAGAGCGTGATCTGTCCATGACAAGGGAGTGATGGCTAGGTCCCCTATTCCCAGATCACAGCTCCACTGTCCCGAGATTAGTCAAAATCTGCAGTTGGATAACTTTACTGCTAGTTTCTGGACAGGGTGGCACTATTTTCAATAACTGAATTTATTAGGGTTTTTTTTAAGTTTATACACTTATATATAAAATTGGTAATTGCTGGCCATCCCGCAAACTATAGAATAGGTTTATTAAGATAGATAGAAACTATGTCGCAATGGTGTACTTCTGTTTATAAAGCTTCAAGGGAGACTGTGACTATTTAAAGGACCAATCCCATGAAGTTTCAATCTGGAGGCGGAGACACTTCTGTCTCTCCTCCCCCAGATTCCTCTCCTGCCCTTCCAGCCTCCTCCTTCTTCTCTAGTCAGTGATCTCCTTCGCTCATGGAGAGGAGAAGTGCCTGGAGTGTGTTGAGTCAAACCAGGGAAGACAGGATCCCAAAAATGTTCATTTTGCTTCTACCAGGATTTATTGCAGCTTTGTCTGCATTTCCCTCCAGCCTGATGTCTCCAGTAACTGCCCTAGAGGCTGAGTACACTACCTCTTCAAGGTACAAGTATTGTATGTTTCTCTGTGTCTTGTTCTAATTTCTGTAGGTGCTACAGTGAGCTTGGCATAGCCCCACCTTAGGGCTGATTGACAGTTTGTTGTAGTTCTCTTGCTTAGGATGTTGTTGTGTAGATACTCAGATGTTCTGGTGATAGAGCTGACTGGTGACTTTGGCATCATAAAAACACCTAACTGTAAGGAGATGTGCTGCCTAGTTGGGATTCTCCATCTCAGTGTCCTGAAAGAAATGCTGTATCATTGCATTGAATAGGGGAGCGGTCCCCCAAAATCCAACAGGGTGAAAACAACTTAATAAAGTTACTACTTTCCTACTCTGTCTTATACAAGCTGGCAATACGTTTACTTCCTATTGCTTAGGATAGCCGTTCCTGTTCTTTTCTAACATGGAAGGTAGCTTACAGTTTTTCCAAAGATTTCTTGATTACACTGTTTGCAGAGAAGAGATAGAAATTCTCTTGAACAACAGAAAAGTAATACAAATTTAGTGGAAGCCACACTGGACATATTGGGAGGCAACATTAAAGTCTTATTTTTGATAGTATTTTTTAACTAACTCAGAGTCATAAATAGCCTTCATAAAATGTATTCATAAAAATACATTTTTTTAAAAATTATATAGTGGTGAGAATTATATATATCATATTACATTTTGTACATTCAATCATTTTTTTAACATCCATCTTAGTTATAGTGAATTTCAAAACATACTTATTTTTGAGATCTGAGTCTCTTAGCAATAGTATCTTCTTGCTCCTTCTCTTCAATAGGTGGAGCTGCGCCCCCCCCCCCCGCTCCCTCTCTTTCTTCTAGGAGTGAGGAGTGCTTTCTAAGAAAAGCCTCCGCCTCTACTACTGTTTTAATTCTGACTCTACCCCCTTCCCAGTATACCAGCAATCCCTCAGGCATCAACCATTTAAACCAGATTCCCTTTTTAAATAGCTTTTTATATAGGAAGGAATATTTCTTTCTAATCTCTCGAATTTGTTTTGGAATCTGCTTCAATATAGTGATCTTCTTGTCTTGGTATTTTAATGGCCCACCCCGCTGCACCCTCAGTATATCATCCCTTGTAAATCTTCTTAGAAATTTAATATGAACTTCTCTTGGTACATCATTTATCCTGGCATATGTGGAATTAATTCTATAGATCATGTCTATATCCCCTCAGATATATTCTTTATTTTTTTTTATAAAATCTGCTAAAATTGTACTCATTAAGTCTCTAAGGTCCTCCCCTTCCTCTTCAGGAACATTCTGAAATCTGAGGAAAAAAGACATTCTCTCAAACGCAATTTTTGACATCTGCATAGTAATTTCTCCCGTTTCTTTTCGTATTTCTCCTAACTCCTCCTTCATCTCCTCTGCCCCTTTCTCTAACACTTCAATTTTTTCTTTGTTTTCTATTGTATTTCCTTTTGTCTCTCGCATTTCTAATTTTAAATCTGTCAAGTCCTTTCTAATTTCTCGTATTTCTGTCATTATCTCCTGCAGCATCTCTTTCGTGGTGGGTTCTTGGGAAATTTCTCCAGTTGATTCTTTTTGCAACATATCAGTGATTTTCCCTTGCTGTAAGATCGGGCTGGATCTGGCAGATGATGGGGCAGAAAGGGACTTTCCAGCTGGAGGTTTTCTATGTGCCATTGTTCTAATTGTAATTGTACAATAAAAATGGCGTCAGAGAAGTGAGCAATCAGAAACGTCCAAGGTGCAGGAGAAAAGTTCAATTCAAAATTCAAATCCAAAGTCGTAATAAAGACCAGAGAAGAAAATTAATCTATTAAAAAAAAAGAAGAATCCACTTTGGGAGAGTCACCGAGGGCTTCTTGGGGGTGGTAAAAAATAAATTGTTCATTTAGCTGTTTAAAAACACTGTGAGATTGCTTTCCCTAGGTCAGCGGAAGTTTCCAATTGAGAACAAAGGGAAGCCATCTTCCGCCTCATTGTTGAGAAGAAAGTGCAAACCAAAGTTCCATTGCTGCTAAGGCTCGTTACAATGTTGCCACAAATAACTACATAAGTAACAAAGTTTCCACTTTAAAGTAATATTAGTTCGGATGCCAGTAATTCTTTTTCCTTCTCCTTTCCGGAGACCATTTTAAAACGCTGCCTTTTACGAAGGGGGGGGGGTTTTCCACAAACAACCCCCCCCTCTATTTCTTCTTTGCAAAAAAGATCGAATGGATTAAACAAGAACTCACAGTCACATTCTTAATACAGGAGACCGGGTGCAATCCTCCATCCCCAGCATTTCCATCCAAATAGGAATTTTCTGATCATTCCGGCATCCGTTGGAGAGAGGAACCTGCTCCCCCCGCTCTCCGCTCTCCAGCTCCTAGGTCAAAGCAGAGAAGGCTCCCCCCAACCACCGTCTAGGTGGGGACCCCCCGCAGCCATCCCTACGGTAAAGAGAGTCCCTCCAGGACCCTCAAAACCCCCGAAGGAGCTCACCAGAGAAAACAAGCAGCGGACGCGGCGGAAAACGCATCCATCGCCTCTGGAAACCAGAAGTCCAATCCAATTTCAGATTCTCCTAAATGGTTCATTAGGCTGGAGTGAGATCATGCACTTTTCTGGAATCCATTACTGTATTTTTCAGAGTATAAGATGCACTGGAGTATAAGACGTACCAAGGTTTTGAAGAGGCAAAATTTTTTTAAAAGGTAGGTAGGTAGATTGAGGGATAGAGAGGGAGAGAAAGAGAGAGAGATGTACAATAGGTAGGTAGGTAGATAAAGGGATAGATATAGAGAGAGAGAAATAGAGAGAGTGTGTATGTAGAGGGACAGAGTAGGTAGGTAGGTAGAGGGACAGAGAGAGAAATAGAAAGAGATAGATAAATACAGTAGATAGGTAGTGGGAGAGAGAGAGAGTAGGTAGGTTGGTAGGTAGAGTGGGAGAGAGAGAGAGAAATAGAGGGGGGAGAGAAATACAGTAGATAGGTAGGGAGAAAGAGAGTAGTTAGGTAGGTATGTAAGTAGATAAAGGGATAGAGAGAGAGAAATAGAAAGAGAAACACAGTAGGTAGGTAGGGAGAGAGAGTGTGTGTGTAGGTAGGTAGGAAGAGGGATAGAGAGAGAAATAGAGAGATAGAGAAATACAGTAGATAGGTAGGTGTTTCTGCTGGCACAGCACTTGATCAATGTAATTCTTATCAATCAGTTAAAGAGCTTTCCAAAAGGAATAAAAAGGTTTTGCATTCTTCAAACCTCCCCAAAACGGCCTGTTTCTCATGAAAACGGGCCTGTTTCCCCTGCCAAAAAGGTATGAATAGCCTTGGGGGAGCTTGCAGAGTGCTCCTGGGGGCCCCAAAATTTGGCGCAAACGGGCTGTTTTTTTGTCAAAATTTGCATGCATAGTCTTATGAAGGCTTATAGAGTGCTCCTGGGGCGGGGGGGGGGGCAGAACGGCCTGTTTTTTGCTCATTTCTGCCCTCCCCAGCCACCAGGAGCTCTCTGAAAGCTTCCATAAGGATATGCAGAGCCATTTTGGTGAAGGGGCAGGATTTCGGGAGGCAAAAAGTGCTGTATTCAGTGTATAAGACACACCCAGATTTTCAGCCTATTTTTGAGGGAAAAAGGTGTGTCTTATACTCTGAAAAATACGGTACTTAAAAGATACCTTAATCTTCTGTTTACTGAATTATTTTTTTTTTTAAAAATTTTTATTGTCTGTTTTTCTTCATTTTATAACACAATTTCAACTTTACGACAGTGATATTGTATCAGCATTTTAAAAAATATATATGATGTTATATATCCTAATTACATTCATTTTTCTCTTATTCATCTAATATTGAACATAGAAAAATAATTTTTTTATTTATTTTATTTTATTAAATTTATACCCCGACCTTCTCCTAAAAAAGGACCCAGGGCGGCGCACAGGCATCATTAAAAAACATACACAATACAAAAATCCAAAATTTTAAAAACTAATTAAATAATTCCCTGTGCTAAAATACTAACGCTCTAAAATTTAAAATTATCCCTATAAAATCAGAAACGGGGTTATGCTAGGCCGGCTTGTTGGAATAAGTAAGTTTTAAGACGTTGGTAAGTTTTAAGACGTTCATATAAAACATATATGAACTTGATATACTACGACATATTTATTGTTTCCATAATTCTAACATAATTCTCTATACATTTATCATTCTATATATTTTAATTTACACTTTTGTACATTCTGGTAGTGATATTGCTTACAATATGTATTCTTCTACATAACTTTATACCTGTATTTATTTCTGGTTTAGTAATCATCTTTCATCATTCATTTTCTAATCTTTGCATCTATTATCTAAATAATTGTACCATAGATCCCATATTAAATAATACTTTGTTTCTCCTTTGTCTTTAATTTTCATCGTTAACCTGTCCATTTTGGCGCATTCTAATATTTTGTTTATTACCATTTTCTCTGTAGGTATGCTTCCATTTTTCCAATTTTGTGCATATGTTATTCTAGCTGCTGTTATTACATGTAACATTAAATATTGAATTCTTTTATTATATTTACCTGTTAGTATGCCCAATAAAAATAGTTCTGGTTTTAGGTCCATTTGTTGTTTTACCATCTCCTCTAACCGCTTTTTTAAATTTTTGCCCAATATTTTTTGGCTGATGGACAGGTCCACCACATGTGATAATAGGATCCCTGTGCCTGTTTGCATTTATTTTAAGTCTTGCCATCTCTGAACTACTTAAACTGTCTGCTACCAGTTCTCCAATATGTCAGAACCTACTGAATTTCACCCCTAAACAAACACCACTTTCCTATGGGAATAAGCAAATTGTATTTCTCTGCATACCTTCCACTTTTGTCTTTAGGAATCTGTAATTATCTTTATTCAGTAGCTTTAGTTACTATATTAGACTTGGCATTCACCTGGCTTCTCCTGACTCTTCTGCCCCTCCCATGGAAATGGGAGCTGACTCTATAGAAAATGAGCATGGGCGTAGAGCAGTATCCTCCTTTTCACAATCAGCAGATGTTCTTACTTTTGGAATTACGGTATATAACACTCTGGAAGTGGGGTTCAAAGTTCCCTTGTATTTTGTCCACTAGGTTTTGTAAATCATATTCCTTAAAGCAAGTAGAATAGTTGCTCAAGTAGAAGAATCAAGTAGAACATTGGTGGGATGTTTGGGTCATCTCATTATTTAGGAGTTAATCTATGGTTTATCCTACTGTATTTGTTCTCCAGATTCGAAAACACAGACAGCCTTTATGCAGTAAACACCTATGTCCTCAACCTCTTCAAGAAGCTTAGTGCAAATGATCCTTCCAGCAACTTGGATTTTCTCCTTTGAGTGTGTCTTCTACACTGCTTATGATCTCTTTGGGTGCCATAAATAACGCAGAAGCTCAGATGTTAAAGGTATATCAAGATACAACTTATTAAAAACAAAAAATGGGGGTTGGCTGTGATCTGCTCCCCACCCCTGATAGCCAACATCTATATTATTTATTTAGGAAGTTTATATGATGTCCATTTTGCAATCATACAACTGTGGGCGGCTAATCTATCATTTGCTCTAAAAAGTTCCAAGTACACCCATCACCTCAACCTGGCTGCATTCTTAAGATGATGCTGTTCGTGCAATTGCCAACTGTCTGATTAGCTTTTGAAAAATGCAGCAAGCACAATAGATGCCATTATTGTTATTCTTTTACTTTGCTCCCAATTCTCATCCAGATTTGGGATTCTGTTTGCATGAGGATGGGAGCAGCTCCTATTTGCATGGAATGTAAACAGTATGCATAGGAAGTCTGATAGGGATTCACTCCTCTGTGCTTGACTTCTTCGAAGCCATTATGGCAATTGCTGATTATGGAAATAGCAATAGCACTAAGACTTATATGCCACTTCATAGTGCTTTACAGTCCTCTCTAAGCAATTTACAGAATCAGCATATTGCTCGCAACAGTCTGGGTCCTTGTTTTACCAACTTCAGAAAGATGGAAGCCTGAGCCATTCAGAATCAAACTCTTGAAGTGAGCAGTAAGTTCCCCTGCAGTCCTGCATTCTAATTACTGTGCCATCACAGCTATTAGATAATGGTGTTATTTCAGACAAAAGTCCTTAACTTGAAGTCCCAGGGTTTGAAAAACCATTTTTGTGGATCCTAGAGATACCCTTCATCACAATAACCTCAAAATCAGGACAATTTAATGATATGCTGAAACATCATTTTCTTTTATATAAAAGAAGCTCCAAATTTGGGGAATGGAGAGATGGACACAGAATCTTAGTTCTGGTACATGTTTGTACTTTAGTCCAGGATACCCATAGCATTCATTTATTTCTCAAATATATGGGCCACCCAGAGTTATTATGAATTAAAAACAGGTCTAACACAATAAAAAACAAAAAGACAGTAATATAAGCCTACCTAATCGAATCCACTCAAGGTGGATGCTTCTTAGCTTAGCGCCTAGGAAAAAAAGCCAGTTCTTCAAGGCCCATTTGAAGGATGGCATGGTCAGGGGAACTTGAATCTCTGAGGCGAAATGGTTTCAGAGAGCAAATATTGTAAGAGAAGGCTAAACATGGCACTGTTTTAAAGATGGCTACTATAGCAGGTACAAGAATGTTCCTTCTGCTTCTTAAAAAATATTTTATGTATGGAGGGTTTCTCTTTGTGATTGCTCTAATAAAGTACCAAATATTTCTATAGCTTTACTTGGTCCATTGATATATCTACAGGGAAAATTACAAAGTCTAGCTTTTACTGGGAATGCTACAGGAACACATAATAGGATGTTCCGATATATATAACTTTCAAACAAAACCAATTTCATTGTAAACAAGTACAATGACAATAAAGATTATACTTTAAAAAGTCATAAATAGAACCATATGATTCATAATTGCCAGATATATTCTTGAATAAACAATGTTATCTTAATGTTAATTTCATACAAGTTCCTAATATCTGGCATAGCTTTTCTAGGCTGTATTAATTATCTAATGGCATTGGCTGGTTTTAGGTAATCTTCAATGTAATAAATAATGTTTCCAGATTGTTAGTTTGTAGAAAAATGAGACCAAATCAATTCTTGTTCTTTATATTTGCTTCTGTTATTGAAATATCGTTGTTTCTTAAGTCATTTACAGAATCCACTCAGAAATTCTACCATGCAGATCTGGAGAAACTTAACTTCAAAGAAACTTCAGATGATTCAAGAAGACATATAAATGCCTGGGTAGCAGAGAAAACCTCAGGTGAGAATGATAATAGAGTTATAGTAGCTACATTAAGTAAGACATGCAACATTGTGGGTGCATGTGAGAGAGACAGATAAAGCAGGGCAACCCACCATAGTTAACCATTTTTTGCTACCTAGAAGCCTATCAAACCTCAGATCAAATTCTAGCCATGAATGGATTATTGGTTTTATAGATGGACACATCTGAGCATATTTCTGTTATTTAACTTGCTTGTTGTTCATGTGTTATAACCTTACTAAATAATTATATAAGATGGGTAACTATATAAATGTTAGGATGGGTGAATGGAGGTTAGACTGGCCCTGAGAAAGCAAAGACTATATTCCATCCTCAGTCAGAAGAGCTCCCTAGATAATTGCCTTGAGCTTCTGAAGGAGAATCAAGGTAGAAATCCAATAATTAAATTATAATGACTTGAGAGAGGGGGGGGGAGAAAGGGGGTGGAAGGGAAAGAGATGTTAAGAAATAATAAATCTTATCTATCAATTAAATCAGTTTTTTTTAAAAAAAACTTTCAAAGGAAAATTTCAGGATCGGCTTGTCTCTGGAATAATTGATTCGCTTACAAAAATGGTTTTGGTGAATGCTATCTATTTCTTTTCTTTTTTTCAGTTTAATATTTTTATTAAATTTTTAGACATTACAACAAAATATACATATATAATATTTCATCCTGTGCTGTACATAAGAAAGGAAGATTTGGTTCTTCGGATATGTCCTCACGATCTCCAAAATCCACGTTCTCTGGGTACAGGTATCGAAGCGTCCAAATTTCCAAGCGCATAATCCACAAATGGTTTCCAAGTTTTCCAAAAAGTATCTTTTTTATAAACACCATTTCTAAATTTAATGTCACATGTCATTTTATCATTTAAAGCTAATTTCCACATTTCACAATACCACTCTTCTATTTTAAAATTCACATCTAATTTCCAATATCTAGCTATTATAATTCTACCCACTATAATCATAATTCTAATCAATTCTTTCTCATATTTTGTTAGTTCTGTTTCCTTAATTATCAACAGTAATATAGTTTCTGATCTCAATATTATTCTTTTCTCCATCATTTCAAATAACATTTTCTCCAATTGTTGCCAAAGCTTTTTAACTTTATCACATTTATACCACATATGTTCATAAGTCCCTAATTCCATATCACATCTCCAACATTTTTTACTAGTTTTTTTATCTATCAACGATAATCTTAATGGAGTCAAATACCATTTCCAAACAACCTTATAATTATGTTCTTTAATCCTTACAGATAAAATCCTCATAATTCTACTTTTCCAATTCACATTCCAATCTAAGTCTGATATTTTAATATTGAGTTCTTTTTCCCAATTCATCTTCATCACCATTTGTGGTTTTCCATCAAAATTTATAATCTTATAAATCTTACTAACGAGTCCCTTTAACCCAATTTCATCTTTCATAATTTGAGATACTAAATGTTCAAATTCAGTTTTATTTCTGCTTATCTTGCAATTTCCCCTTACTTTCTCAGTCCATTTTTCTATTTGTACCAAAGTTTAATTTTTTATTTGAGATGCTACCATTAAATTTGACAGAGAAAGATATTGAAAGATATCAGAAGAAATTGGATAAATTTTGTAATGGTGGGAAAAGACCCAGATTATTGAAGAAAATGTGGTATCAAAATCAAAAAGAAGGTGGATTGGGAATCCCCAATCTACTCAATTATTATTGGGCCTATGGTATTCGAACTGTGGTAAAAATACTTAAAGGTGAAGGTAGTCATTGGAGAGATTTAGAGTTAAAAGATATTAAGAGATTCGGCTCAACATGGTTTTTAGATAAAGCAAAATCAAAAAGGGTAATTAATAGCTATTGGTTAAAGGGATTGAGTAAAATTTGGAATAAATTTGTTAAAACTTTAATTCCGGATATAATTTTTTGGGGTAAGATAATTGGAAATTGGCCGATTAAAACCAATATAAGTCGTGACAGGGTAATAGAAGATGAAAATATAGAAATTATAATAGATTGGCTAAAAACTTTAGGAAATGAGAGAAGGAAAAAAGAAATTATTGAAAAATTGGGTTTAGGCTGGTTTGAATGCTATCTATTTCAAGGGGAACTGGCCACATAAGTTTAACAAACATCAAACACAGGAACAGCCATTCTGGATTAACAAGGTATTCATTTATTAACACAGTAAAAGAGACATTCTGAATATTAGAAATTGTGTTATTTTGTATATAGCTGAAGCAAATGTGGAATTAACTTGAAATATTCCTGTAGCAAAGAAATTGCTTACTCCTTACATTTTATTGATCTTCATGGAAATGGAAGAATCATGAAGATCAGTCATCTTGAGTCCTTTAGGCTTTGTGTGTAGCAATTCAGATTTTTCAGTCATTGAAACTTTCTAGTTCAGCACCACTCCCACTCATTCTATGTGATTAACCTCAATAACAAGAGTGATTACTGAATATATTTGCTGAGCATATAGATCTATTATGTATTATCATCTGGAAGTATTCGATTGAGGATGAACAGGCACAATGTTTCTGTGTTGCTCTCCAGAAAGGCTAGTTTTGATATTATAAATATCTGTTCATTTGAGAAAACAGCTGATTAAAACCACTCACCAGTGCTTCATTGCATTCTTTTGCTCACAGAATTGATAGTTCATTTTTCTAAAGGTCATAATCTTTGTCAGTTTTTAAATCTAATCCTTAATATTCTAAAATTATTCAAATTCTATGAAAAGTAAATTTTCATTAAATGGGATGTGGTGGCTCAGAGGCTAAGACACTGAGCTTGTCGATCAGAATGGTCGGCAGTTCGGCAATTTGAATCCCTAGCGCTGTGTAACAGAGTGAGCTCCCGTTATTTGTCCCAACTTCTGCCAACCTAGCACTTCGAAAGCATGTAAAAATACCAGTAGCAAAATAGGAACTACCTTTGGTGGGAAGGTAACAGCGTTCCGTGTGCCTTTGTTGTTTAGTCATGCCGGTCACATGACCATGCTGGCTCTTCGGCTTTAAAATGGAGATGAGCGCTGTCCCCCTGGAGTCAGGGACGATGAACACTTAACTGCAAAGGGAATTTTTACCTTTATAAAGAGTAGTAAATCTGGTGGATGGCTGAGACATGATAAATGTTCGCATAAATGCTCAGTTTGACTTAAAAGTGAAAGCAAAAGATGAAAGATTTAAGTAGAAGGGGGGGGGGAACCATAAGGCTAAATACATGATAGAATTATTTGCATTTCCTATTTATTTGAAAGATTTCTTCTAACATACATTTCCCCCACTTATAGTACGAAAGGAGAACTGTGCAGAAGATGCTCAGGAAAGGAATATACAACATTGCCCACATATCGGCCTATCACACTTCCATTGTTGAGATTCCAAGTGTTGATGGTGATTTGAGTATGTTCATTCTGCTCCCTGATGAGATTGAAGATAACTCTACTGGATTCAAAAAGGTGAGGGTTTTTTCATGAAACAGAACAGAGTTTAAGCCCTTGCCCATCTGAAAACATATCTGATACTAACTGTATTCTGTCCTTTTTAATACTGAAGCTAGGCTTTCTACAATTCTAGTTAGCGTTATTGGGTTGTCTTGTATTTTTCCTTATTTTGAAAAGTCTAAAGAACACCAGTGAATGCATTTATATTTCAAAGAATTGTATACATAGGGCAATTCCATCAGTAGCTGATAGGTACAAGGCAATTAATAAGGTTGCCAATAATGTACAGAATTTCTTCTGACATTACTAAGATGCAAGGGATTCAGCTTTTGAGTCTTCAATTTATACTGTTTAATTGTAGAAATAGCTACCAAGATTCATAGCTTGGAGGAACGAATAAACAAGTTCATATAGCTGAGGTATTTTTGTGTGGGGGCATGTGCCTTCAAAAAAGATTTAGCTTCTGGCAACTGTCTGGACAAATCCAAATAGTTTATTTGGCAACATTTTCAGAGGTTGTTTGGCCTGGTCTGCCTCCTAAAGCTAAGAGAGTGTGACTAGCCCCAAATCACCAAATCTGGTAATTCATATCGAAGTGATGTTTTATAATCCAGCGCTTTTAACAACTATACCAAGATAGGTGTCATTTTTTACTTTTCTTTCAGCATTTCTTTTAGCATAATTGTAAATTTATTAGGTGTCGGGGAATGAAAATTGGTATAAAAATTAATACAAACATGAATAAATTATAAAAATATTTCTTATCAGCATGCGAGTTTTCTCCGATGTAATAAAGAGACTTTTGCCTTGGCTGTTGGGTAAACAATTCTAGAACTAGAGACTCTGCCAGGTGGATCTGGTTTATATTCCACGTTTGTTAAAGAATGTAATTGAGGTAAATATAGATATACTTTGAATATAAAAGTACACTTTTTACTTTTTCTCCTTGGTCCAAGGTATTTTTGTGATTTAATTTTCCTAATATTCTAGAAAATACAAGAATTTGCAACTGTTTGTAAGATTTCAAGATTTTTCTGTCATTGTGAGCATCTGCATCATACTTGGGTTGCGGTGGTGGTTGCTAACTGGTTTATTAATGGTTTGCTTGTGCACCTGCATGCAGAGAAACATCCACACAGCTGGGCAGAGCCTCCCGCTGCTGCCACTACCAGTTCAGGCAAACTGGGAGCAACCCACCTCTATTGTGTTAGTATCAGGATATGTCATCGTGTCATACTACCAGGAATTCCTTTCTCCTTTAATGCTTTTTCTGTCATTGTGAGCACCTGCATCATACTTGTGTTAGAATATCAGGATAAATCAAAGTGTCATATAATGAGGAACTCCTTTCTTCTTTAATGCTTTTCATATTATTTTAGCTGGAGAGAGAAATTACACATGAGAAACTCATGGACTGGATTAATCCAGAGAAGATGTTCCCAAGAAAAATTAAACTCTCCTTTCCCAAATTTAAATTGGAAGAAAAATATGACCAGAAGCCTGTTCTGAGAAGCATGGGAATGACGGATGCATTTGATGAGGACAAGGCAGACTTCTCTGGAATGTCAACTAACAATAATTTAGTCATATCTGAAGTTATACACAAATCATTCATAGAAGTCAATGAAGAAAGCACTGAAGCAGCTGCTGCCACTGGTGGAATAATGGTATTTATGAGTGCACGTTTGAAAATTAATTTCAGAGCTGACCATCCATTCTTCTTTATTGTTATTGAACGATCTACAAACAACATCCTATTCTCCATAATGGGTGCATCCAGCATATATTGGTACAATGGCTCTGACCCTTAATTCCTCATCAGATTTGTTTAAACAATGTGGTACTGAACTTTCACTATCACACTTACAATCTTCTCTGTAATTAGAGATATTTCCTTCGAAATACTCCATAATACTGGATTTTAATTCTTTCTTTTCAGAATTATTTTTAATCAATTGAAGAAAATAACTTTTTAATACAAATGTCCTGACTGGTAGATAAATCGTGCAAGATTGCTTTGTTTACATAGGAATGTGGGCTGTGGGGGAGAACCGTAGTTGTTAAGCATGAATCAAAGGTATTACAGCACAGATGTAACTGTGTATCTGTTCAGTGTACATTTCCATGTGCTGATACAAGTACAATCAGCTCAGCTTCCATTGTGACATCATGGGTTTTTTTTTTCATTTGACTGACATCATGGCTAGTTGTAGATGCCTCTGCTTGGCTTATCATAGCAAGTGTACACAGTGAGCACACATATATAATTTTGTGGTCATCATTTAAACAAGCAGTTTGATTCAACGTAACTCAAATATCTATCAATGATATTTATCTTATATACTGTAATTCTTATTTTGCTGCAGTCTTTCTTGTAATCAAAACTGAAATAAAAGAGCATTTGATTATGTTGCTTTCAGATTTATTTAACAGCTGGTGTGGTGATAGACCCTTTACATCAGGGGTCCCCAAACCCCAGTCCCCAGCCCCGTACCAGTTAATAATTCATTGGGAACTTAGCCAAGAAAATAGCAAGATAAGCATACAAAGCTTTTTTTGTACATGAACGGGATTAGATTGAGTGTACAAACCCACCCCCACCCCCACTTGTTTATATTATCCAGTCTTATATCCCTGAAATTCACCAGTTACACCCAACTTGTATTTCTGGGAGTCCTTGAATGTAATTGAGCCCAGAATTACAGTATTAACTCAAGATACCATGTGACTACATTCTATAGTATGATAGGTATTATGATATTCATGAAGTGAACATATAGTTGTTAAGCAAATCCGTTTTCCACAATGTGCATTTTTTGCTGACAACTTTATTTATTGGATTAATAGGATGGAATGGATATCCATTTCAGCCAAATATCCATTAAATTAAATTCATTATTTTAGTAATGAATATGGCAAGTTGGATTAAAAAGGCTGGCGGTTGTTGCCTTCCCTCTCTCTCCATCACAGCAAGGCATATCCCACTGATCCATCTAATTTAGGGGTGTCGAACTCAAGGCCTGTGGGCCAGATCCAACCCCCCAGGTTCTTAAATCTTGTCCATGGGGCTAGCTTGGAGATAGCAAAGGACCAGGCTGCGGTGCCTCTGGTAGCCAAAACAGGAGGTGGGGGGTGTATTCCCCTCCCACACCCTGTTTTCAACCTAGGCAGCCTCCTGCAGCACTTTGCCGGCCATAATGGGGCGCAGGGGTTTTTAGCTGTCCAGGCTAAAAAAGAGTGGGGGGCATGTGGCCCCCTGCACTCCTTTTTGGCCGGCAGGGTGCTGCAGGAGGCATTAGCCCCATTTCCACCCACTCCTGGCTCACGGAGAACTACAATGCTGATCCGACCCTCAAAGAAATCCATTTTGATACCCCTTACCTAATTCCTCCCAAATCTTAACAACATGTACCCTTTCTGGCAGGATGAATAAACAAAAAGTAAACACTCAGAAATGAACCATCTGTGCAGAGGACAAAGTTCTCCACAATGTTGTAAGCCGCTCAGAGTGGCCAATAAATTAAATGAATGAATGAACGAAAAAATGAATGAACAACTTTCTGAGGTACAGTAGCCTGAGGGAGTGTGACTGGCAAACAATCACCCAGTGAGATGACAATACAATTATACATGAACTGGATTTTTCTGATTCTATCTGAACAATTACACTATACTGCCTCTTAGTGTTTACTTATAGTAATACCTTACATTATACTATTTTACATTATTTGCATTTATTTACGTAGTTACATCTTTAACATTTAGAAATACTCATTCTGTTTCCGAAAACAATAATTTTCTTTCATATTTACTCCATTTTGTGCTGAAAAGCTGTTGTCTGAACAGCTTTTTTCAATGGTGTCAGAAAATGAATGATGTGTGATTAAAGTTGCAATTTATATCTTACTTACACAGAAATAAGCCTTGCTACATTCAGTAGGATTAGTCCAGTGATGGCAAAATCTGGCATGTCTAAAATTTGGAAAATGCCTAACTTTGACTCTTTTCCCCAAACAAAAGAGAAACAATTTTCTGTCTCCCCAATATGTGAGGCACCCTGAAGAGTGACATTTGGTGACAAGGCTGGTCTGAAAGTTTTTAGTTCTAGTACTACCACTGCCAGTCAAAAAGTTCACCTTGTGCCATTCCCCAGAGCTTGCAAACCTTGGGGAATGGCGCAATTGCCCTGTGGCCCAATGCTCCATAGGATTTGCTGTATGCTGTTTAACTTCAAGCATTTTTTCTTTCTATTAATACAAACACACACACACACACAGTTGACTCCCACTCTGCTCTGAATCACATAAGGCCTTTATTCTTGAAGCAGCTTCAGAGAATGCTTTTCTGTGGTCTCTACAGCCTCTGAAAAACCTCACAAAAGCAAGTCCCAATCTTGTGTAATTGTCGGAGTACATAGGCGAGCATGCCTCTCTCGCAACTACAGGAGGGTTCGTCAGCTGCACAAGTGCACACCTGATTTTCACATGGCCTCTGCAGTCTCCGAAAATCATGAGAACAGGCTGTGCTTTCAAGAATAACAATTGTCAGGTGTTGGTAAAATGCTGTCGTGTCACTCTAAATGTCATGCCATGTCACCTTTGGCATGCATGTCATAGATTTGCCAACACCAGATTACGGCTGTCCAGGCAGCCACTAATTGGAAGAGTTAAGAGCTTTATTTCTTTGTGGTCATTTAGTAGTAGTTTTGCAGCTCAAACATAGTAACGTATCAACCATATAAATATCCATAGGATTGTTAAAAGAGTAAAGAAAATATGATTAATTATCGTAATTTCAGTAGAGTATCCTAGATGATACTGAGACTTATTTCTGGGTAAGTGCATAAAAGAACTTTCATTTTCTTTTCTTTCCAAATTGGTCTCACCTGCAATTTGAGGGAAAGCTGATTGCTGCCACCCTTGATGAGGGAATGGCATGGATGAATTAGATATGCAAGACTTTAGCTAACCTAAGGGGGGGGAAACAGAGTGACAGTACTCCAACCTTCAACTAGAAAGCTAGGATCATACCAGGGGTGGGTTCCTGCCAGTTCTATAGAAGAGGTTCCATAAATCTACAGTGCCGTTTACAACCGGTTCCAGCTCCCTCCCCACACCCATCCGCACATCATCTAGATGAAGAGCGAGAGGAGGAATTCTGGGTGTTGAAGTCCACAAGTCTTAAAGCTGTCAAGTTTGAACACTCCTGGGGTTTTTTCCCCTAAAGTATTAGGGGTGCAAGGGTCTTGTAACTTGACAGCTTTAAGACTTGCATGCTTCAAATGCCAGAGTTCCTGAGCCAACATTTTAGTTGCTAAGCAAGAGCGTTAAGTGAGCTTCACCACATTTTACAAGTTGGCCATGCCCACCCAGTCACATGGCTGTCAAGCCACTCCCACCTGGTCATATGGCCAGCAAGCCACTCCCATCCGGTCACATGGCCAGCCACAAAGCAAGCCACACCTACAGAAGTGGTTCTAAAAATTTTTTGAAACCCACCACTGGATCATACAATAAAATATTGAATTTTGGGGCTTCAGTTCTGACAGATTGTGTGCTGCAAGCCCTGACTTAGTACATTTTTACTACAATTTGCATGAAGTAAGGATACAATGGGTTATATCGAAGCGGTAATGTCTTTAGAGATTTAGTCAGCCAATTTATTCATGGAGAATTTGACTATGCCACAACAATGAGTGCAGTTCAGGAGTGGGCAACTATAACCCTTTATTGCTTGTGGACTGCAGCTCAGGTCATAAAGCTCAGGAATTCTGGAAGTTGAAGTCCAGAGGTCATAAAGGGGCCATAATTACCCATCCCTGGTGTAGTTGAACTTACAGTTCTCCTTGTGGAACTGTTTGAGAGTAGTGTGATTGGGGTACTTCAGAGAAGCAAAGTCAACAGGACCCCTGCTTTGTTATCTTCTTCTATTGTCTGAGTGGCTGTTAAATATTTCCTCCCCCTACAGAATTTAGCAAATTGTGGGGGGAAAAACCCCACCTTTTATTTCAGAATTGTGGAAATCAGCAAAGTACACATGGAACATTTTTTCTCTCTCTTTTCTGAAACTGGAGGAAAGGGTGCAGTTGAAGGAGATCTTTTAAGATAATGAATGGTGATAGGAAAAAAATATCATCAAGGATAACTACAAAAAAGGTTATTTGTTGAGGTGATTGATAGCACTAGGACCATGATGGCGACCCTGTCACGCGTGCCCCAAGTGGCATGCATGTGGCGTCGATCGTTCCTCTTCTGGTTTCTGGTGTGCAGGCGCATGTGATGATCAGTTGGACTTTGTGCGTGCAGCAGTGCCAGAAACCAGAAACTGGTCTTCCGTTTTCTGGCATGAGCATTCGTGCCGGCCAGCTGATCAGCACGTGCGTATGTGCGGTAGTAACCGGAAGAGTTGCCTGCTGGTGCACATGAGCGCAATGGAAACCAGAAGTTTATTTTTTGGTGCGCACATGCGCCCTGGGCAGCTCCTCTTCCTGGTCACAGTGCAGACAAAGTGCTCCCTTTTCGGCAGTCAGTGCCGCCCTTGTGCACACTCTCTTTTCAGCACTAGGTGCCAAACAGAGTCGCCATCACGATTCTAATTCTAATTTTCTCTTGCTGTAAGGGAGCCTGAGAAAGACCATTTTTAAGTTCAAAATAATTCCCAGAACCATCAGATACAGAATACTGGAAGGGTGCATGAAGGAGGAGATTCTCATTCATAGGAAGCTAAAATAATGAAAACAATGGTCAATAAAGAACACCTAAATTAAAAAGGTAATGTTGTAGAATAGGGATGTCAAACTCAAGGCCCGGAGGCCGGATCTGGCTTATGGGATACTTAGATCTGGTCTGTGGGGCTATACAGGTGGTACCTACCACCTGCTCGAATTGCAAATATGTTCCCAAACTCATCAGATAGGTGTTGGAAATGTAAAACGGTCAGGGGTACGTTCTTTCACCAATGGTGGACCTGCCCAATAATCATTCAACTCTGGAAAAAAATACAAATCTGGCTTTTGGAAATAACAGGTATGAATTTCCCCCTTAAACCCGATCTGTATTTGCTAGGCATTAAACCAAGTGAAATTCAAAATCAGGATTGGTACCTCTTCTCACATATAATAACAGCGACTAGGATGGCTATTGTGCAGCACTGGAAAGATACCAACCCACCATCAGAGCACCTAATTATAGCCAAAATCTTCAACCGCGCAGAATCGGACAAATTAACATATATTTTAAAAGATAGACAAAACTCAACCTATGCCCAAAGCTGGAATAAATGGTATGCCTGGTACAACAAGAGAATAATGGACACCAAGGAAATCAATTAGATAGAATATTTGAGAAATAAATGTGAGGAATAAACAAGGTAATAGTAAATTTGAGAGAAATGTATACATATATATATGTAGACATCTACGTATAATTGTAAATAATAACCGATAAGTTAGACTGGGACAAACTCAATTCTTAAATTAGGGGACTAGACATATCCTCGGTATGTTTCTTTTTCTTCTTCTTTTTCTTTCTTTCTCTTTTGTATGTCTCTCCAGTTACCCTCACCCTATACTTGTTGAATGTCTGATTTTATATTAATAAAGATATATTTATAGATCTGGTCTGTGGGGCTGTCCCAGAAACAGCGAAGGACTGGCCCGCAGTAGAGCTGTTGCTGTGAAATGTGATTTTGCCAAGTATGTAGTTTTGAAATAAACTTGCAATCAGAATGTTCAAACCATGAGAAATATGGAACTGAAAATACTGTATTTTTCAGTGTATAAGACGCACCAAGATTTTGAAGAGGCAAATTAAAAAAAAAGTTTTTGTATTCTGCAGATCTCCCAAAAACGGGCTGGTTTTTTTTTTGTCAAAAAAGGGCATGCAAAGCATTTAGGCTTGTCCACAGCTCCTGGGGGCTGTGGGGAGGCACCTAAAAACCAGCAAAAAATGGTCCATTATTTGCGAAAACGGGTCCATTTTTTGTCAAAAGAAGGGCATGCATAGCCTTTAGGAGGCTTGCTGAGTGCTCCTGCAGCCTGCGGGGGGCAAAAAACAGCCTATTTTTTGCTCATGTTTGTCCTCACCAGCTCCCAGGAGCACTCTGGAAGCCTCCTAAAGGCTATGCATGGCCATTTTTGCAAAGGGGGCGGGGTTTCAGGAGGCCAAAAGTACTGTATTCAGTGCATAAGATGTACCCAGATTTTCAGCCTCTTTTTTGAGGAAAAAAGGTGCATCTTATACTCCAAAAAATACGGTAGCTGATGGATAGAGGTTTTGAGATGTACACGGATATCTGTGGAGACAGTCTGCCAGTAAGACAGAACAAGGAACTAAGTTATGAAATGTGCGAAGCAAAGTATAAAAAGAATGTCTTGGAATGAGTTCAGAGCCTCTGGCCAGGGGGCGTGGCCAGCTCAACACTCCTATTGGAGGCACTATTGTGGTGGACCGCGGTGCTTCTGCCAGCAAAAACAAGCGCCCAATCTCCATTTTTGGTTGCCACAGACTCCTGCAAACCACTGCCAGTGAAAACGGAGCTCAGGAGCCTGTTTTCACTGGCAGAAGCACTGCAGGCCACCACAGGTGCTTCCAACAGGGGTATTGAGCTGATCATGCTCCCCAGCCATGCCTCCCGAGGTCAAACACAATTCTGATGTGGCCCTCAATGAAATCGAGTTTGACACCTCTGCTATAGAAGATACTATGGATGTGAACAAAGGACATTGTGACAATTTATCTGTCAAAAGTATTTACCATCTATTGTAATCCAAACTATCAATCTGCAAGTGTCTTATTAAAATTAAATAATCGGTGATGTATTTGGTCTCCTGTGATTCTTTCTAATAAGAAGTGCTAGCTACAGTGCTGCATGGCTTATATGAACTGAACAGGAAATATATCATTTATTAATATAACCTGATCTAAAGTTACAAATGTAAACAGCACTAGAAATTATGGCACATTTCCCAGATTTCTTTGTTTTTTGCACTTGTAAATTGGAATGGCTAAATATGAACCTGATTGTGGGGAAGGGATTCAAACACATGATTAATTTGACATGAATCTAGCAAACCATTTTGTTAACCAACTCAAACCTTGACAAATGACACTTTCTCCATTATTGCACTCTGGGCTGTTGTAAAAATGTCCCAATAAAGAGGAACACAGACAAACCAGAAGGAAGCAATCTTACTTTAAGATCAGAGGTTTATTTCATAAGCAATTTGGAACATGAACAGCCATCATAGCATTACTCACATCAATAACCCATTGCAATTCACTGACATATGGCCAGAAGCCCTGAACTCATTCCAAGACATTCTTTTTCTACTTTCCTGCACATTTCACAACTTACTTCCTTGTTCTATCTTACTGACAGTCTCCACATACACCCGTGTACATCTCAAAACCACTATCCATTGGCTACTTTCAGTTCCAAATTTCCCACGGTTTCAAAGTTCTGATTTCAAGTATCTCAAAACTATATACTTGGCAAAATCACATTTCACAGCAACAGCTCAGCAAGATTACAAATAATTCTTCTTTTTTTTAATTTCAAATTTATAACCCGTACCTTCTCCTAAAAAAGGACCCAGGGCGGCGCACAGGAAAAAACAATACATATATACAAAATACCATTATTAAAACCTATTAAACTTATAACCCTGTGCTAAAAACAATTTAAAATCCCCCTAATTAAAATTTACAGCTAATAACAGTCAGAAACGGGAGGTTATGCTAGGCCGGCTTGTTGAAATAGATGCGTTTTGAGACGCTGGCGGAAAAGGCGGAGGTCTGAGATGGTGTGTAATTCGGGGGGCAGGTCGTTCCAGAGAGTAGGGCCCACCACAGAGAAGGCCCTTCCCCTGGGTGCCGCCAACCGGCATTGCCCGGCCGACGGCACCCGGAGAAGGCCCTCTCTATGGGAGCAGATCGGTCGAAGGGATGTATGGAATTCTGATATACTTTGAAATCTTTTTATCTAAAACTTTGGTTCATGTAGCTTTTTAGGGCCTACTATCTTTCTAAAACATATATAATCAAACCCCAGTTTTCCTCTTCTCACAGGGCATTCATAAATAAAATTGAAAAATAGAAAGTTTGTCTTTGTAACTGGGCTGCTATCAACCTCTTTTAGAGTGGTAGGTGAGACAGTCTCTATGTGACTTGGCTCCTGCATCACTCAACCTGGTGATCAGTTGTCTCTTATACTGATATCACCAAAATATTTGGGCAAACAGTGGGCTCATTTAAGATGCGTTTTAATGAAATTCTGGGTGTGGCAACCGCTGATTCAGCCTAAGGAGTGAATGGTGCAATCGATCTTGAAATAATCTTTGCGCATAGGCCATCATTTGTTCACATGCAAATATCTAAATGGCTCTGCAATAGCACTTACCGGTCCTTGTTTTTCACACCTAGTTTGGGATTATTATTATTTTTAGGAAAATATATTAATTTTAAATGGGTGACACGGGAGAAAAAAGTTTTTCATATTTTTTCCACTGCCTGATTTGCCATAACTCCTCTCATTGTGCCTTCAGACCTCTAGTTAGGGGACTGGAGACTAAAACATATGAAGAATGGTTGCAGGAACTGGGTATGTCTAGTTTAATAAAAAGAAGGACTAGGGGAGACATGATAGCAGAGTTGCAATATCTCAGGGGTTGCCACAAAGAAGAGGGAGTCAAACTATTCTCCGAAGCACCTGAGGGCAGAACAAGAAGCAATGGGTGGAAACTAATCAAGGAGAGAAGCAACTTAGAACTGAGGAGAAATTTCCTGACAGTTAGAACAATTAATCAGTGGAACAGCTTGCCTCCAGAAGTTGTGAATGCCCCAACACTGGAAGTCTTCAAGAAGATGTTGGATAGCCATTTGTCTGAAATGGTATAGGGCAGGGGTCCGCGGATCGGTGCCGGTCCGTGGCTTCATAAGAACCGGGCCGCAGGGCCGGAGAGGAGGAGGAGGGAGCAGCCCCCTGGGCAGAGGATGGCCGAGCCCGCCTCCATCAGCTCCTTCCGACGGCCACCGCGGCGCACTTTCCAGGGCCAGCATGTCAGTGAGGAGGTTACGGCTGCCTCATCCCGAGCGGGCGGGCGGGCGGAGGACCCGAGCTGCGGCTACCTTAAGCACCATCTGGGCACGCACGCCCACCTCCCTTCCAGCCGCGTGTGGCGCCCGGACGGCCTCGGCGACGCTTAAGGTAGCAGCAGCTCGGGTCCTCCGCACGCCCATCCGCTCGCTGCGGGATAACCCCCCCTCTGCTGCATCCGGGGGGGGGGGAGAGAATGACAGACACACTGAGCGACAGACTTAGAGAGACAGAAATAGAGAGAGAGAGGGAGAGAGGTAATCAGACACACACACACACACAGAGTGACAGAGGTGGGTGGAGGTAGGAGAGCAACAGAGAGAGAGAGAGAGAGAGAGAGAGAGAGAGAGAGAGAGAGAGAAACAGAGAAAGCGAAAGAAAGAAAAATAGAAAAAGATGAATGGAGGGTGGGAGGGAGGGAGTGAAGGAAAGAAGGGGGAGGGAGGAGGGAGGGAGGGGTGAAAGAAGGAAGGAAGGAAGGAAGGAAGGAAGGAAGGGAAAGAGGAATGGAGGGTAGGAGGGAGGGAAGGAAAGAAGGGAGGAAGGGGGAGGGAGGCAATGGAAGGAAGGAAAAGAAAGGAAATAATCTATTTTCCTATTTCCTTCCACCTCAAGCTACCTTTTTGGTTAACCATGGGAGATCTATTTTTCTCCCAGTGGTCATTTCAAAGGAATCACATCCTCTGAGTCATTTGTTGGATTCAAACCAGCATCCCAAAGAGTCATGGGCTGCCTTTATATATAACGAGTGCCCATAAATCCATTTTTACCATCTTCAGAAGACCAAAGACCAGCCAGAAATGGAAGGAAGGAAGGAAGGAAGGAAGGAAGGAAGGAAGGAAGGAAGGAAGGAAGGAAGGAAGGAAGGAAGGAAGGAAGGAAGGAAGGAAGGACGAACTTATGACCACAATTGAGCCCAAAATTTTGTTTGCTAAGCATTAAGTGAGTTTCACCACATTTTCCAAGTTGGCCACGCCCACCGGGTCACATGACAACTGAGCCACTCCCATAAAACAGGCCACACCTTTTGGCTCTCAAAAGAAATTTCAGTAGCGGTACTGTTGATATTTGGCTCTATTGACTAATAAGTTTGCCCACCACTGCCCTAGAGGGCCAAGTGAGCCGACTTCCCCCCCCCCTCGTGTACTTGCGCCGCCTGTTCCCCCTGCCCCCCTCCTCCTCTAGGCCAGCTGGTCCACAGAATTTTCTTTAAAATGAAACCGGTCCCTGGTGCAAAAAAGGTTTGGAACCCCTGGTATAGGGCTTCCTGCATAGGCAGGGAGTTGGACTAGATGACCTCCAAGATCCCTTCCAACTCTGCTATTGTATTGTATATAGTTTAGATTCTTCGTTGCATTTTACACCCATACGCTGAACCTCTACCCGTGGGAAATTGGAATTGAATTGAAATTGATGAAGAAGAAGGTACGTTTGCAGTCTTGAATTATTGATAATAAAGATGGAATAAAAATAATAAAATAACCCAGTAGAGTCTAAGCTCTGGATGGAAAGACTCCTCCATCCTTGGCATAGTGTACAAATACTTCAATCCCACCTTCTTCCAGGATGCTTTTCTCTCATTTCAATCTAGTCATTTCAATCTCCAGTAACAGTGCACTGCTTACTAGGGCATAAAAATCCCTTTGCAAGACCAATTCAGAATAAGGCTCATCTGCCTGGAATCAACACTGTATAACAGACATTAATACAATTGAGCAAGTCCAGAGGTATTTCACTCCTTTGCTTGCAATAGAATACCTTATGCCACTAGACTCGAAACTTTGGACCTGGGCAACCCAGAATTACACCGCCTACGGTCTGATCTAAGGTTAGTACACAAAATTGTCTGCTACATCCTACCAGTCAAGGACTACTTGGTTCCGGTTCCGGCTCCAGCGGCGACGGGCGAGCCTAGCGCTCGCTCGCCGTTTTGTTTCTTTTTCTGCCCCCCCCCCCCCGGGGGCGAGACGCCCCTTGTTTGGGGGTCTCCCGTAAAGCCGGCTTGCCTGGGACGCTCCCCCCCACGGCGGTGGGGGAAGCGACCCTTGTCTTCGGCTTAGGTGAAGGAGAACATGCTGCGGGGGGTTCTCCCTTCGCCAAAGGAAGACGGCGCCATTCGCAATTATGAAGAGGGTTAAACGGCTGAGTCGGAAGGCTTCCCGAGGCTTCAGCTGCAAGGGGAGAGTGAGTGTTTAAAAACTTTTTTTTTTCTGCTGTCAGCCGGGCTGAAAGAACTGGGAGGGGGGTGTTTGTTCTTAAAAAAAACCCCTCGGACTTAAGCGGCACTCGGAAATGGCTTCTCGTGGCGAGAAAGCGGAAATCTTTAATCCTGACTGTTTGCAGCAAGGGAAAGTGATCTGCGGTTGTTTGCAACAATGTTTCTAGGTCTGGCTGAAACAATTTATTTTATCACTCTCTCCTCTGGGCTCTGAGCTTGGGTGGTGGATGGTGGCTTCTCTTTGTCCCTGCCTGACTATTTCACTTATGGAAAATTCCCAGCGTCTCTTTGCAATTTGGACTTCCTCTGGATATTAATGAAGAATTTTTTTCTTTTTGGATTTGTGATTTCTTTTCTGGAGTACCTTCACTATTATATTTATTGAGTTGGAAAATTGTTTCTCTCTTGGTTCCTGAACTTTACAACTTTACAACCCTGAACTGAACTTTTGGCTCCTGAATTGCCTCACCGGCCCCACCCAAAAAACGCCATTTTAGTGGCATTGATTTTAACAACTAATCATGGCACAAGAAACAGCACTGGCAAGTTTAGAACAAAGGATGGCTTCTCTTGAATCTGTTATACAAACTTTGGTACAAGAAATTAAGGCCCAGAGGGCAGAAAATATTAACTTCAAGAAGGAGTTATTGGATACACGGAATCAAGTGCTGGAAAACACACAGAAGAACGAAGAATTGGAAGGGGGGCTGGTGGGGGCTAAGGGAGAGATTAAAAATGTTACTAATGAAGTTGTGGAAATAAATGGGCATGTGTCTAGGATTGATATGGAAAGAATGACATATTTTTTGAGATTTCAGAATGTTTTTGAGGAATCTGGTGAATGCCTCCCTGATCTTATGAGCACAATTTTAGCAGACTATTTACATAAACCTAAGGATGAGATCAGGGGGGACATTGACCTAGCCTACAGAATTAACTCAGCATATGCCAGGATAAATGAAGTACCTAGAGAGATACATGTGAAATTTGTTAGAAGGTCAACCAGAGAAGAAATCCTGAAAGTGCAGAGAGGTAGTCCATTAATCTACCAACAAAAAGAGGTTGCTATCTTGAAGCAGATCCCAAGAAAGATTAGAGATGCAAGAAGGAAATTTTCCTTCTTGTCTAAAACATTGTTTGATCACGGGATTTGGTTCAAGTGGGTGACACCCGAAGGGATGCTGGTGTTCTGGGAAGGAGGAAGAGTGAGGATTAAAACAGTTGCTGAGGCGGAAGCCTTTCTTAAAAAACATTCCTCTATCCTGGGGGAAGATCCAGGGGGGACGGAGGGGGCTACGGCCCCGCCCACTCGGGGCCAGGGAGGAGAAAAAGAAGATACAATTGCCAAGAGACTTAGATCGAAAAAATAACTTTGCCTTGATTTTTTTTTTGATTAATTTTGCATAATATTTGTATTTGGATTTTTTGTAAATGTCTGACAGCATAGAACTGAGAATTTAGGTATATGTACTTGCTCTCACTTTGTAGTGTTATGAAAAATGTTTTTTTTTAATTGTTATCAATGTATTTTGAGGTCCCGGAAGGGCCGACGACTTTGACGTGAATGCTCTCAAAATTTCTTTGTATCCCTTACCCCACCCTACAGAAAAAATGTAAAACCAATAAAACTTTTTCAATATTAAAAAAAAAAAAAGGACTACTTCAGTTTCAACCGTAATAATACACCGACAAGCGATAGATACAAATTCAAAGTAAACCGCTCACGGTTGAAGAAAATATGACTTCGGCAACAGAGTGGTCAGTGAATGGAGTGCCCTACCCAACTGTTGTTTCCTCCTCAAAACCCCAAAACTTTAACCTTAAACTGTCTACCGTAGACCTCACCCCATTCCTAAGAGGTTTGTAAGGGGGTGTACATAAGCACAACAGCATGCCTACCATCCCTATCCTACTGTTCCCATCTATTTGTACTCATTTCTTTTGTATATACATATACCTGCTTACACTTATATACATGTTATATTCCTACTTATACTTATTTTCTCATACATGCTTGACAAACCAAAATAAATAAAAAATAAATAGCCTTGCACTTGGTCTCTATCCAGGATTCATCCAGTTTAGCTTAGCTTAGTTTAATCAAAATCTGCCAGGAGAGCCTTTATTGCTAGCGTCTGGACAGTGTGATTAATAAAAGGAGCACACACCACGTACAAGCCTGAGCACGTTGAACACTTGCGAATCTCTCCGCATTTTCGTCGCCAACCGCGATAAGGACAGATTTCTAAGGAATCGTGGATCACTTTCCCTGCCAGCCATTCCCGCACATGCTCAATGCAAACGGTTAGGCAAGCTATCGCCTGGGCCTGGAAGCCCACGCCCTGGAGGTTCCTTTTTAAAGGGATGGCGAAACCCGATCGCTCTTCCTCAACCGCGGACTGAAGGCTAGCACATTCGCACTTCGCCCCGCCACTCGCCGAGGACTCGCCGCGCGTCTGGGAGGATATTGCAAAGAGGGGTAGGCGGAAGGGAGGAAGCTTGTAGCAAGGCAGCGCCTGAAGCAATTCTGCTCCGGCCTGCAGTTTGCAAATCGCTTCTAGAGGGCTGGCCACGGAAGAACGTCTCATTTCGGCCTCTTTCCAGGAAAGTTAGTTTTAAAAAAAAGAACACTTTCCTCTAGACCAAAACAATAAATGCTCTCACCCGCTGTTTGGAATTCAGAACAGCAGGGAAAGTTCAAAAGGCGTTCACAGCTGGGCTGCCGGGTTGCTTGGCAGCCTTTAATTGAAACGAGGCGTGGATCGGTGATTTGTAGCAGCAAAGGTTGTGACTATTTACAGGGCCTCTCCCAGGAAGTTGAAAGGGCTAGAGAGATGTGGAACATTTGCTTTTCCACCCCTGGATTCCTTCCCTATCCTTTCTCCTTCCCTATCTAAGGGGTTTCAACCCGGCCACCTCCTTGAAGGGGTGGAGTGCAGTTAGGTAGTTGAGTCAACCCCGGCTGGGAAGAACCTCAACATTAATCATTTTGCTCCTTCCAGGATTGCTTGCAGTTGCGCCGGCGTTTCTCCCCCCAGCCAGACGTCTCCAGTAACTGCCGGAGCAGCCCAGAATACTACCTCCCCCGCCCTCCCAGGTACGATCATTGTATGTTTCTCTCTCTCTCTCTCTCTCTCTCTCCTGTCCTGCAGGTGCCACAGGGTGAGATTGACATAAAGCACCCGAGGGAAAGTTTGGTGTGGCTCCCTTGATTGGGAGCAATGGTGAAATTCAAAAAATTTTACTACCAGTTTTGCGGGTGTGGCTTGGTGGGCGTGGTAGGGGAAGCATACTGCGAAATCCTCATTCCTACCCCACTCCAGAGGAATGATACTGCAAAATCCCCATTCCCTCCCCACTCCAGGAGAATGATACTGCAAAATCCCCATTCCCACCCTCCTCTTGGGCCAGCCAGAGGTGGTATTTGCCAGTTCTCTGAACTATTCAAAATTTCCGCTATCTGCTCTCCAGAACCTGTTAGAACCTGCTGAATTTCCCCTGGTTGGGAGCTTGATTGACAGTTTGCTGTGGCTCCCTTGATTGGCATGTTGTTGTATGAATGCTTAACATAGGCTGGTGATAGAGTTGACCTTGGCATCTTGAAAACACCTGACTAGAAAGGCAGGTGCGTTTCAGTCAGTTGTGGAGAGCCTAAAGCAGCTTTTGCACTTTACAGGTGCAGTGTGCTGCTGTGAGTGTGGAGTTACCTGTTGCACTGTATAAATCAGCGATGGCGAACCTTTTTAGGCTCGCGTGACATAAGGGGAGCACAGGGGTGGCGTGCACCAGCGTGCCACACCCATAATGCAGTGCGTGTCCCAAGTGCGCATGTGCACATGACAGGTGCTCCACCCATTTTTTACATGCTTTTTTTGCCCTCCCCAGGCTCCTATAAAGTGACTTCCGGTTTGCTCAGAGGGCCACTTTTAGTCCTCTGGGACCTTCAGGAGGCTTCCCGAAAGCTGAAGGGACTTCTGGTTTGCTCATAACGTCATTTTTAGTCCTTCAGAGGCTTCAGGAAAGCTCCTGAAGCCTCCAGAGGGCCTCTGGGAGGCGGGGGGCTATTTTCGCCCTCCCCAGGCTCCTATAAAGCCTGGGGAGGGCGAAAAATGGCTGAATCAGCTGGCCAGCGTGCACATGCATGCTTGCCAGCTGACAGGGCAACGCCTCGCGTTCCCTGCCAAATGTCTCCGCGTGCCATCTGTGGCACGCATGCCATAGGTTCGCCATCACTGGTATAAATCGTCCCACGGTGAGTGCCTTGTTGGAGAGGCAGAGGAGAGAAGGCTGCCTGGTTGGGATTCTAAATTCCCCATGTCCTGATAGGGCTGCTGGTTTTTTTGTGGAGCTGTACTGTTGCATTGAGTTGAGGAATGCCCTTCCCCCAATTATTTGGCAGAATAAAAAATTGAATAGAATTTAATAAACTTACTACTTTCCTATTCATATTTTATGTATGCTGGCATTGTCAGTACATTTTACTGTTTAGGATTGGTGCTCTTGTTCCTTAATATGGTGACTCACCATTTTTATTTTTCTGAAACGTCTTGAATACACTGCAGAAAAAAACATTTTACTTTTTTTTTTCACTTAGCGAGACCCAGTTGTTATCTTTGGAATTATATATGAATTTGGAAGTGGGGTTCATAGTTCCCTTACATTTGGTCCACTAGGTTCTGTAAATCATATTCCTTAAAGCAAATAGAATAATTGTTCAAGCAGAACATAAAATACTTCCTTGGGTGGGGTATTTCAGTCTTCAATCTTATCTAGGAGTTAGTCTGTGGTTTATTGTACTATAATTTGTTCTCTAGGCTCGGAAACATGGACAGTCTTTCTACAGCAAACACCACCTTTGCCCTCGACCTCTTCAAGAAGCTTTGTGCAAATGATCCTAAGAAGAACCTGTTTTTTTCTCCTTTGAGCATTTCTTCGGCACTGCTTATGGTCACTTTGGGTGCCAAAGGCAACACAGAAGCTCAGATGTCAAAGGTATATCAAGATACATTTTATCAAAACGAAAAAAGGGGATTGGGTTGGAGGTGGTCCCTATCCTTGATAGCCAGTTATGACCATATCTAATTTATTTATTAAATTTAAATGCAGTCCATTTTGCAGTCATGCAACTCTAGGCCTATCAACCTAAAAAGGTTTCATTCCTAAGAGGAAGCTGTTTGTGCAATTGCCAAGTGCCTGATTAGCTTTTAAAAAAGGCAGCATGCCAAAGGGATGTCATTGTTAGCAGGTCTCTTTAACTCTGCTCCCCATGCAATTCTCATCCAAATTTGGCACTCTTTTTGCATGAGGTGGGGAGCAGCTGCCGTTTGTTTAGAATGCAAACAGTGCAATAGGGATTCAGTCATTTTAATTCAAGTTCAAACCTTTATTTTTTTTATATTGAAAAAGTTTTATTGGTTTTACATTTTTCTATAGGGTAGGGTAAGGGATACAAAGAAATTTTGAGAGCATTCACGTCAGAGTCGTCGGCCCTTCCGAGACCTCAAAATACACAATAAAAAGATAACAAAAAAAAAGCATTTTTCATAACACTACAAGGTAAAAGCAAGTACATATACCTAAATTCTCAATTCCATGCTGTCAGACATTTACAAAAAATCCAGATACAGATATTATGCAAAATTGTTCAGAAAAATCAAGGCAAAGTTATTTTTTCGATCTAAGTCTCTTGGCTATTGTATCTTCTTTTTCTCCTCCCTGGCCCCGAGCGGGCGGGGCCGTGGCCCCCTCCGTCCCCCCTGGATCTTCCCCCAGGGCAGAGGAATATTTTTTAAGAAAGGCTTCCGCCTCAGCAACTGTTTTAATCCTCACTCTTCCTCCTTCCCAGAACACCAGCATCCCTTCGGGTGTCACCCGCTTGAACCAAATCCCATGATCAAATAAAATTTTAGACAAGAAGGAAAATTTCCTCCTTGCTTCTCGAATCTTTCTAGGAATCTGCTTCAAGATAGTGACCGTTTTTTGTTGGTAAATTAAAGGGTTCTCTCTCTGCGCCCTCAGGATTTCCTCTCTGGTTGACCTTTATTCAAACCTTTATTGTCAGAGTACAACATGTGCGCAATGAGATTGGCTGAGCCTCCCTTCGTGCACTCCCTGCAACACAATACAACTCACAGTGGAAGACAAAAAATCCCTAGCCCAGTCAATCCTACTAAAAAACACCCGTTCCTATTGCACCATGCGAACATTGCACGTCGCGCCGGCCACACAAGTCAATCATACTGTGTTGTAGAGTTCTTTTTCATTCAGGAGTCTGACAGCCCACGCATAAAAATTGTTCTTCGACCTGTTTGTACGGCTGCTAATGCTTTTATATCTCCTTCCACATGATAGGAAAATAAAGAAGGGCTGACCAGGGTATGAGTCATCCTTGAGGATTTTCCTTACTCTTCTAAGGCAGCAAGCCCTACCAATGTCCTCCTAGTAGGACAGCCCACAATGCTTTGTGCTATGCTCACCACCCTCTGTAGTGTCTTTCTATCTGTGGCTGTCAAGCCAGCATACCACACCATAATGAAGTGAGTGAGAGGACATGTTCTTTTGTAGACCAGTAAAAGGAGGTCATCAGTTGTTGCTCCACTTTATTTTTTTGTAACACCCTGAGGAAGTGGAGTCTCTGTTGGGCCTTTCTGGCCACCTGGGTCAGGTTGATTTTCCAGGTGAGATCTTCGCTGAGATAGATGGGCCTAACTTCTGAAAAGCCATAGTTGCTAACTATGTAAATAGTAACTTGAAGTTCCAGAGTTTGAAAATCTATTTTTGTGTATATTCTTCACCACAATGCCCAAAAATCATTTGCCATTTACCAATATTTTGTGGTAGGAAAAACTTCCAGTGTAAAATCTAAAATTGACATTTTTAAAAAATAAATAGGAAATCCAAAGCGGGGGAGTTGGGAGATGAACATGGAATCTTGGTTCTGGCACACGTTTGTGCTTCAAACATGTGTGTGAAGGAACAGTAACAGTATGTTTCTATGTTGCTCTCCACAAAGAAGCATAATTTTGATATTGTAAACATCTGTTCATTTGAAAAAAACTGCTGATTAAAACACCTGTGCTTCATTGCAACCAAACATAAAGATAAGGTTTTTTTTTCCATTTTTCATCTTTTCTCATCTTTCTTACTATCTTCTCCTATTGGTTTCTTATGGCTTATCAGTTGTTTGTAACTTATGATTATTTATCTGCAGGTCAAAAGTTAGCTCCAAATTATATGGGAGACCATTTATAAGTTTTTCCAATGCTTGCTGTTGTTGCATTACGTTTTGAATTGATTTTAAACACAATTTGATTATCCATATATCTCTCATAGGTGCTCTCTGTGTCCAAAGATAAAGAGGTTCACCAAAAATTTGAGAAACTTATTTCTGAAATCAACAAACCAGGTGCCAATTATATCCTCAGTCTAGCCAACCGGCTTTTTGGAGAAACATCATATGATTTTCTTGCAGTAAGTTACATACATGTTAAAGAATTGGCTGGAAATAGCCATAAATGTTTTCTGTGTTCCAATGTTTGCTTATCTCATTGCAATTGCAGTTTCGCTCTAAAAAGTATCTAATGCTCCTATAGCAGTGATGGCGAACCTATGGCACGCATGCCACAGGTGGCACGCGGAGCCATTTGTCAGGGCACGCGAGGCGATGCCCTGTCAGCTGGCCAGCTGAATTTTTTCATGCTTTTTTCACCATATGAAGCCTTTGGAGCCTGGGGAGGGTGAAAAGAAACGCTCCCTCGCCCCCCAAAGGCTCTCCAGAGGCTTCATGAACTTCCCTGAAGTCTCCGGAGTGCTCAAAATGACGCTGCAAGCAATCGGAGGTCATTTCCGGTTTTGGCGGTGCATCATTTTGAGTGCTCCGGAGGCTTCCCTGAAGACTCCAGAGCGCTCAAAATGACGCTGCAAGCAATCGGAGGTCATTTCCAGTTTCGGTGGTGCATCATTTTGAGCGCTCTGGAGGCTTCAGGGAAGCCTCCTGAAGGTTGCTGAAGCCTCCGGAGGGCTTCCGGAGGGCCTGGGAAGCCTCTGGAGTACTCAAAATGATGCACCGCCAAAACCGGAAGTGACCTCTGATTTGCTTGCAGTGTCATTTTGAGTGCTCCGGAAGCTTCAGCAACCTTCAGGAGGCTTCCCTTAAGCCTCTGGACCACTCAAAATGATGCTGCAAGCAAATCGGAGGTCACTTCCGGTTTTGGCGGCACATCATTTTGAGTGCTTCGGAGGCTTCCCAGGCCCTCCGGAGGCTTCAGCGACCTTCAGGGGTTTTTCCTGAAGCTTCCGGAGCACTCAAAATGATGCGCCGCCGAAACCGGAAGTGACCTCTGATTGCTTGCAGTGTCATTTTGTGTGCTCCCGAGGCTTCAGGGAAGTTCATAAAGCCTCCGGAGGGCCTGGGGGGGGGAGGCTCTTTTCGTCCTCCCCAGGCTCCTATAAAGCCTTTGGAGCCTGGGAAGGGCGAAAAGAGCATGTAAAAAATGGGGGGGGGGGTCTGTAGTGTGCGCATGCGCACTGGGGGGGTCGCACATTGCATTATGGGTGCGGCACGCCCGCACACGATCCTCCCTGCGCTCCCCCCCTTATGGCACCCGAGCCTAAAACGGTTCGCCATCACTGTTATAACTATACTTGGTCTATTGAGAAATCTGAAGGGGGAATTAAAAGGCCAACTGCTTTTACTGGGAATGTTACAGGAACACCCAGTAAGATTTTATTATCCTAAATATAGAATTCTCAGAAAAGGCAAAATAGAACTGTGTGACTAATAATTGCCAGATATATTCTTGAATAAACAAACTGTATTAACTAACCAGTGGCGTGGCTACCTGTAAGGTATATTCAGCCTAATAAATAATGTTTTCAGATCGTTAGTTTGTAGAAAAATGAGACACAATCAATTCTTGTTTTTATTACTGCTTCTGTTATTGAGATATTGTTGTTTCTTAAGTCATTTATAGAATCCACTGAGAAATTCTACCATGCAGGTCTGGAGAAACTTAACTTCAAACAAGCTTCAGAAGATTCAAGAACACATATAAATGCCTGGGTAGCAGAGAAAACCTCAGGTAAGAATGATAATAAAGTTAATTAGTAGCTACATTAAGTAAGACATGCAATATTGTGGGTGCCTGTGAGAGAGACAAGGTAGGCAAACCCACCATAGTTAACCATTATTTGATACATAGAAGCCCATCAGATAGATGGATGGATGGATGGATGGACGGACGGATGGACGGACGGACAGATAGATAGATAGATCGATCTTTAGAAACAATACATCTTACAAGTGCTTTCCTAAGAATTTTTTGTGCAATGTTATGTGTATAAAAGTATTCATCAATTTTAAAAGTTTTTTTTAAACTTTCAAAGGAAAAATTCAGGACCTGCTTGCCCCTGGAATAATTGATTCGCTTACAAAACTGGTTTTGGTGAATGCTATCTATTTCAAGGGGAACTGGGCAAATAAGTTCAGTGAAGATAACACACAGGAAAAGCCATTCCGGATTAACAAGGTATTCATTTATTAACACAGTAAATGAGACATTCTGAATATTTGAAATTGTGTTATTTGGTATATATCTGAATCAACTATGTAATTAATTTGAAACATTCCTGTAGCAAAGAAATTGCTTACTCCTTATATTTTATTGATCTTCATGGAAATGGAGGAATCATGAAGATCAGCCATCTTGAGCCCTTCAGGCTATATGTGTAGCAATTCAGACTTTTCAGTCATTGAAACTTTGCGCAGGGATTTCTAGTTCAGCACCACTCCCACTCATTCTGTGTGATTAACCTCAATAACTATGGAGTGATTAGAGAATATATTTGCTGAGCATATAGATCTATTATGCATTATCACCTGGAAGTATTTGATTGAGAAGGAACAGGAACAATATGTTTCTATGTTGCTCTCCACAAAGAAGGATAATTTTGATATTATAAACATCTGTTCATTTGAAAAAAAACTGCTGATTAAAACACTCACCTGTGCTTCATTGCAACCAAACATAAAGATAGGGTTTTCCCCCCCATTTTTCATCTTTTCTCATCTTTCTTACTATCTTCTCCTATTGGTTTCTTATGGCTTATCAGTTGTTTGTAACTTATGATTAATGATTGTAAGTTTGATGTATGACCTGTGACCTATTACATGCTGTTTATATGTACACTGTGAGCTTATACACCGGAAACAAATTCCTTATGTCCGATCACACTTGGCCGATAAAGAATTCTATTCTAATTTGATTTTAAAGTCAAAGCAAAAGATGAAAGCTTTAAGGCGGGGGAGGGAGGGGGGCCAAGACTGAATATGTGATAGAATTATTTCCCATTTATTTGAAATATTTCTTCTAACATACATTTTCCCCACTTGTAGAAGGAAAAGAAAACAGTGCAGATGATGTTCAAGAAAGCAGAATACAACATGACTCACATATCGGCCTATCGGATTTCCATTCTTGAGATTCCATATGTTGATAATGAGTTGAGCATGATCATTCTGCTCCCTGATGAGATTGAAGATAACTCTACCGGATTGGAAAAGGTGAGGTTTTCTTTTATGAAACAGAATTTAAGCCATTGTTTATATAAGCCAATTAAACAAAGATAATGATAGGTCCTCTGTGTAAAATTGTAGATTGGAGAAAAGGGATAGAGTGACATATCCTAGATTGGGGTTATCCTTCTTGCGTTAGGAGATTGGAACACAATAGTCAAAACTTAAATTCAGAACAGAGTTTAAGCCTTGTCCATCTGAAAACATCTCTGATACTAACTGTACGCTGTGCTTTTTTAATACGGAAGTTTGGCTTTCCGCAATTACAGTTAGTACTATTGGGTTGACTTGTATTTTTCCCTATTTTGAAAAAGTGCAAAAAAAAAAAACCTCAGATGCATGAGCTAATGTAGTTATGTCTCAAACCATTGGATACACAATGTTATTCCACTGATGGAATAGGCAATTGATAAGATTACCAATAGTATGCAGTAGTTCTGACAGTACAAGGGATTCATTAAGAACTAGTTGTTTGAGACAGATTATGCTAGCATTGTATCATCTTCTCTAGCTGCCCCAAACAAAGAAGGGCTATATTGTCTGAAATGAGCCAAATCCTGTGGTGTCCACCTCCAAAGTATAATTTGGATGAGATCTGCCTGGAAAAGAATTTTCTCAGAAATATCTCTCAGCTACATGCTATCATTTTGCATAGGAACCAGTTTAATGTCCATTCTTATCTTTTTGATATTAGCCAAAACCATGTTCTGCACATTCACAGGGCAATTTTATCTCTGATAATTATATAGGTAGTCATTCATTTAGTAACCGTTCAAAATTATGATAGTGCTGAAAAAACCCTGGTCCTCATACTTACAACTGTCATATCATCAGGTTATATGTTCATGTGGTTGCAGGTTGGGCACCTAGCAAACAACTCACATTTACAACTGATTGTAATGTCCTGCAATCACTTGATCATGATTTGTGACCTTTTATGCCAAATTTCCAGCAAAAACCATCAGTTCACACTTGGGACAACCACAGATTCTTAAGTGTGACGATTCTCTTAACATCCATCATAAAAATTGTAAAATTGGGTCCAGCTTGACTTATGACCACAATGACTTACAACAGAAATTTTTATCTCAGCTATTGTGGTCATAAGTTGAAGACTACCCATAGTTACTATTTTAGCAGCCCTTTTGATTTATATTCTTTGGTTATATCTTTGTTTTTTTTTCTTAGCTGTGTTTTACTGAAAATTGGAGAAGTATAGCTAGCTTCTCCAATTTTCTCCAATACAACCAATTTCATTGTATTTAAGTACAATGACAATAAAGATTATACTTATACTTAAAGCTATGCTCTAATTTAGAGGTTTTAGAGTTAAGAAAATTAATATTAAAAATTCAACTATTAAAATTGTCCAAAATAGCAAACTGACATCAGATGATTTTTTTTTTTTTGCAATCTGAAGAGGAAAGATTAGATTGGGAAAAAATATGGAATGCTAGCTGAAGTAAATTGGGTCGCTGAGATATTTTATGGAAGTCTCTATGAGCATATAAGGGAAGTTGAAATTTCCCCTATTTCACTTGAAAGGTAATATAGAAAATAGTGTTATAGATGTTATGAAAGATGTGGGTGTTATCCATGGTTAATTGATCTTTTGATTTCCAATGGCAGATGAATCTTTATATTTCATGTAGGATGACAATAATTTCAATTTTAACAATCAAAGTAATTGGCATTTATATATCTAAAAATGGAGGATTTACATACATTTGCTTCTTTTTCTTGGCAAACTTCAGAATACCTTTACTGTACTCTAACAATGCTCTATATTTGATAAGAGTCAGTAGAAGCTTCCTGTCACTATTAAGAAAACAAGTACCAATACGGTTCTAAGTAAGGCCTACCCTATTTTTGACACTCTAAATTATCTTTTCTAAAGTTCTAGAAGGAAGTAGAAGAATTTACAACTGCTTGTAAAATTTCATATTTTTCTATCACTGCATCGTATTTCTTCTGCCCAGAGTGAAATTATTAGGATATGTCATTGTATCATATAACCAGGAATTCCTTTCTCCTTTAATGCTTTTCATCTTATTTTAGCTGGAGAGAGAAATTACACATGAGAAACTCATGGAATGGATCAATCCAGAGAAGATGTTCCCAAGAGAAATTGAACTCTCTTTTCCCAAATTTAAAATGGAAGAAAAATATGACCTGAAGCCTGTTCTGAGAAGCATGGGAATGACGGATGCATTTGATGAGGACAAGGCAGACTTCTCTGGAATGTCAGCTAAAAATGATTTAGTCATATCTGAAGTTGTTCATAAATCATTCATAGAAGTCAATGAAGAAGGCACAGAGGCAGCTGCTGCTACTGCTGTAGTCATGATGTTGCGATGTGCAATGTTTGTGCCACAATTCACAGCTGACCATCCCTTCCTCTTTTTTATTATCCAACGACCTACAAAGAGTATCCTGTTCTTTGGTAGGTGCTGTTCTCCGTAATGGATACATTCTGCTATGTTGATTAAATGCCTTCACTCCTCCTCAAATATTTATAAGCCACTTTTCCAAGAACTTATATCATGACGCATCTATTTTCTCTGTATTCCGGGTATGCTTCCTTCTAGACATATTTGATTTTAATTCTTTCCATGATTGAATTAGCTTTAATGAATTCAAGGAAATAATTTTAGTGCAAGGTTTCAGCGCTGCGATTGCTAGATAAATCCTGCGCAATTGATTTGAGATGTATGGGTATTTGGGATGCGGGGAAGAAGTGACTAAGCATTAATCAAGATTTCACAACATAGATATAGATATATATAGAGATATATCTGCTGTGTATACATTTCCATCTGATGGTATGTGTTACTGTACAGTCATTTCAGCTTGCCTTAGGACATCATGGTTTGTCATTTTTGTGATGTCATGGCTAGCCATGGATGTCCCTGCTGAGCTTATAACAAGTGTAAACAGTGCTAAAATGAATACACATAGCACATATTTTTGGTGGTTATAAATAAGAATGCAATAGAGAAATATGAATCCTAACTTGGAACTCAAATGTATGGATCATTTAATCAAGAAATTTTATTGAATGCAATTCAAATGATAGTTACCTTAAATGGTTCTTACTTTGATGCAGATTTTCATGTATTCGGAATTGAAATAAAAGCATTTGATTGTTGCTGTCAAATTTATTATCAGCTAGTGTGGTGAGAGAACACTGTATTACTGAGCTCAGGTATCACTGAAATTGATTACATTTACCCACTTGGAACCATCATTTATTAACTCTATTGCAATAGGATGAGATTACATAATACACTAAGCCAAAACTAAACAAATCACTTAGCATGCATGAAAAATTGACAAATACGTTGAAAGATTTATTATAGTTTATGTTAATCTAGTTCTAAACAAAAGTAGGATTTTTTTTCTTGCATAATTTTAAAGAGAGTCAATTAAACAAAGATAATGATAGGTCCTGAATATGAAATTGTAGATTAGAGAAATGGGATAGAGTGACATACCCTAGTTTGGGGTTATCCTTGCATTAGGAGGTTGGAACAAAATAGACACCCCTTTCAATTTTAGCAAAAGCTGAAACAGACTGTAGTATCTTCCCTTCTCTGTAAGATAGTTTGTTAAATTTAAGTAAGTTGAAATGATAGATACTTTTTTTTAGGTCCTTTCTGAGGTCATGAGAACTTGAATGAAAATTCTAAAGCTTCAATTGATGTTGCAATACAATGGAGCACATTCCCTGGCATAAACTGAAGCCCTCTGTCAGTTGTTGTCTACAATGAAATATTTTCATTATTCTACAGAAATGTAATGCAAAAGCAATGTGAATAACAGCAATCTTTGTTGTGATATCCCTGGCCTCAATCTGATTGAGAGCTGCATCAGCATTATGGTTGCCCTCAAAGCGCCAGTAGCCAAGTTGCCACAATTGGTCAGTCACTCGGCACAGCCTCACCAGGACAGAACAAGTCGCACTGGCTAACTTGGCGTGACAGTGGTACCCCCACAAGCTCCTCACCTCCCTAAACTGCTGGCAGCCAAATGCGTGTGTGCACAAACACACACAAATATGCATTCCAAGTTTGAGGACTTTTATCCACAGAGGGCCTTCTCCTCAAGCCTAGGCTTGATTGGCAGTTTGTTAGCTCCAATGTGGATAAAAGACCCCAATGGTCTTGGAATGGTATGTGTGTGTGCATGTACACACTGCATACGAAAGGAGACATCATTCTCCAAATCGCAGATTTCGCTGGCATTTCCCTGTCTAGTTTCCCTTCCCAGCAAAGCAGGGGGCAGAGGACGCTACTTCGTTTGGAAGCATGGAGTGGGGTATGTTTTCCTTAATGATAACAGAGTTGGAACAGATCTCGTAGGTCATCTAGTCCAACCTCCCTACCCAAGCAGGAGACTCTACACCATTTCTGACAGAGGGCAGTCCAGTTTCTTCTTGAAAGCTTCCAGTGATGAAGCTTCCATTTTTTTTTTTTATTGAAATTTTTATACTGTTTTACAATATATCACCCAGTGCTGTACAAAACAAAAGGAAGAGTTGGTTTCAAGTATCATCTATTATCTTTAGGATCTCCAAAATCCACGTTCCCTCGGTACAGGCGTCGAGACGTCCAAAGTTCCAAGTGCATAGTCCACAAATGGCTTCCAAGTCTTCCAAAAGATATCGTTTTTATAAACCCCCTCTCTAAATTTAATATCACACGTCATTTTATCATTTAAGGCTAATTTCCACATTTCACAGTACCATTCTTCTATTTTAATATTTACCTCTATTTTCCAATATCTTGCTATTACAATTCTACCCATTATAATCATAATTCTAATCAGTTCTTTCTCATGTTTTGTTAACTCTGGTTCATTAATTATCAATAACAATATAGTTTCTGGTCTCAATATTATTATTCTTTTCATCATTTCACACATCGTTCTTTCTAATTGCTGCCAAAACTTTTTAATTTTCACACATTTATACCACATATGTTCATAAGTTCCCAATTCCGTATTACATCTCCAACATTTATCACTCATTTTTTTATCTATCAGTGATAATCTTAATGGGGTCCAGTACCATTTCCAAACAACCTTAAAATTATGTTCTTTAATCCTTATAGATAAAGTCCTCATAATCCGACTCTTCCAATTCTCGTTCCAATCCAAATCCAATATTTTAATCTTTAGGTCTTCCTCCCAATTCCTTTTCATTACCATTTGTGGATTTCCATCAAAGTTTATAATCTTGTATATCTTACTGACGAGTCCTTTTAACCCAGTTTCATCCTTAATAATTTGAGATACTAAACTTTCAAATTTAGTTTTACTTCTATCTATGTTACATATTCCCCTTACTTTCATAGTCCATTTTTCTACCTGTATTTTTTCAAACCAATTTAACTCCAATTTTTGAATTACTTTTTTCTTCCTACTTTCAGTTCCTAAAGCTCTTAACCAATCTACTATATTTCCTATATTTTCATCCTCAATTACTTTGTTCCGACTTATATTAGTTTTAATCGGCCAACTTTCAGTTGTCTTTCCCAAAAACGTTATATCCGGAATCAGTTTTTTAACAAATTTATTCCAAGTTTTACTCAGCCCCTTTAGCCAATAACTATTAATTGCCTTTTTTGTTTTTGCTCTATCTAAAAACCATATAGACCCAAATCTCTTAATATCTTTTAACTCCAGATCTCCCCAATGACCATCTCCACCTTTAAGTATTTTTATCACAGTTCTAATATTATACGCCCGATAATAATTAAGTAGATTGGGAATTCCCAATCCACCCTCTTTTTGGTTTTGATACCACAATTTCTTCATTAATCTTGGTCTTTTCCCACCATTACAAAATTTATCTAACTTCTTCTGATATTCTTCTATATCTTTCTCTGTCAAATTTAATGGTAGCATCTCAAATAAAAAGTTAAACTTTGGTAATAACATCATTTTACACATTGCAATTCTACCAAACCAAGACAACTTTATCTCTTTATATTTATCTATCTTTTTCTCTACTTCCTTCAACATCACCTCATAATTAATTTTTTTTAATTCTCTAACTTTAAGTGAAAGTGTTATCCCCAAGTATTTCAATGTGTTCTTAGCTCTTATCCCAAATTGTTCTTGCATACTCTCCCACTCCTTACCATCTTTATTCATTAATAATTCAGATTTTGACCAATTTACCTTTAAACCTGTCATTTCTTCAAATTCTATCAAATGTTTATTTATCCTCTTTAAATCTTTCTCTATATCTTTCAAAATAATCAAAGTGTCATCCGCATACAAATTTATCTTATATCCCTTGTACCCTTCCAATTCTTCATCTGCTTCTATCAAGATTTCTGATGAAGCTTCCATAACTTCTGAAGGCAAGCTGTTCTGTTGGTTGATTGTTCTCCCTGTCAGAAAATGTCTCCTTATTTCTAAATTGAATTTCTCCTTGATAAGTTTCCATCCATTATTCCTGTCTGGCCTTCAGGGGATTTGGAAAATAGGTTGACACACACACACACCTCTGTGACAGCCCCTCAGTTATTAGAACACTGCTATCATGTCTCTCCTGCTCCTTCTCTTCACTGGACTACATGCCCAGTTCTGTAACTGTTCTTCATATGTTTTGGCCTCCAGTCCCCTAAGTATTTTTGTTGCTCTTCTCTGAACTCCTTCTAGAGTTTCAATATCTTTTCCTATAGTATAGTGACCAAAACTGGATGCAATATTCTAGGTCAGACAGTTATGAATCCATCTGATGGTGATGGCATCTATCCCACTTTTTTCTAGTTTACCAAGAAGTAGGTTGTGGACTACCTTGTTGAATACCTTGCTGAAGTCTAAGTATACTGCATCCACAGCACTTCGTTGGTCTACTAATTTAGTCACTATGTCAAACAATGAAATAAGATTGGTTTGGCTTGATCTGTTTTTAACAAACCTGCTGACTTCTAGTTATTACTTCATTTTATATTATATTTTATATTTATTCAATTTATACCCCGCCCTTCTCCAAACGGACCCAGGGCGACGCACAGGAAAATTAAAAATACATACAAAACATCATATAAAATTTAAAAAACTAATTCAATGGATCCTGTGCTAAAACCAGATTAAAATCCCCAAATTTAAAAACTATCTAAAAGTCAGATTAGGGGGCTACGCTAGGCCGGCTAGATGGAACAAATGTGTCTCTAGACACTTGCGGAAGAGGCGGAGGTCGGAGATGGTGCGAAGTTCAGGGGGTAAGTCGTTCCAAAGGGCTGAACCTGCCACAGAGAAGGCTCTTCCCCTGGGTGTCGTCAGTCGTCATTGTCCGGCCGACGGCACCCTGAGGAGGCCCTCTCTGTGGGAGCGTATTGGTCTGAGGGATGTATGGGGAAGGAGGCGGTCTCGCATATAACTAGGCCCCGAGCCATGGAGCGCTTTGAAGATGGTCGTCAAAACCTTGAAGCGCACCCGACTTCCGGTTCCGGCTCCAGCGGCGACGGGCGAGCCTAGGGTTCGTCCGCCGCTTTGTTGCTTTTCCTGCCCCCCTACGGGGGCGAGACGCCCCGTTTTTTCGGGGGTTTCCCGTAGGGCCGGCTTGCCTGGGTTGTTCTCCCCATGGCAGTGGGGAAGCGACCCTTGTCTTCGGCTCAGGTGGAGGAGTACATGCTGCGGAGGGTTTCCCCTTCGCCAAAGGAAGACGGCATCGTTCACTAACATGGAGAGAGCAGATCGGATGAGTCGGAAGGCTTCCCGGGGCTTCGGCTGCGAGGGGGAGAGTGAGTGATTTAAAACTTTTTTTTCTCTGCTGTCAGCCTGGCTGAAAGAACTTGGAGGGGGGTGTTTGCTTGTTAAACCCCCCCTCGGATTTAAAGCGGCACTTGAAAATGGCTCCTCGCTGCGAGGAAGCGGATATCTTCAATCCGGACTGTTTGCAACAAGGGAAAGTGATCTGCGGCTTGCAACAAAGTTTCTAGGTCTGGCTGAAACAATTTTTTTTACCACTCTCTCCTTCTGGCTTTGAGCTTGGGCGGTGGAAGATGGCTTCTCTTTGTCCCTGAATGACTATTTTACTTATGGAAAATTTCCAGCGTCTCTTTGTGATTTGGACTTCCTCTTGTTATTAAAGAAGAAATTTTTTTTTCGATTTGTGACTTCTTTTCTGGAGTGCCTTCATTATTATAATTATTGATTTGGAAAACTGTTTCTCTCTTGGTTCCTGAACTTTACAATTTGAACTTTTGGCTCCTGATTTGCCTCAACAGCCCCACCCAAAAAACGCCATTTTAGTGGCATTGACTTTAACAGCTAATCATGGCACAAGAATCAGCACTGGCAAGCTTAGAACTAAGGATGGCTTCTCTTGAATCTGTTTTACAAACTTTGGTACAAGAAATCAAGGCCCAGAGAGAAGAAAATATCAATTTTAAAAAGGAGCTATTGGACACACGGAAACAAGTGCTGGAGAACACACAGAAGAATGAAGAGTTGGAAGGGGGGCTGGCTGGGGCTAAGGGAGAGATTAAAAATGTTACTAATGAGGTTGTAGAAATAAATGGGCATATGTCTAGGATTGATATGGAAAGGATGACATATTTTTTGAGATTTCAGAATGTTTCTGAGGAATCTGGTGAATGTCTCCCTGATCTCATGAGTACAATTATAGCAGATTATTTACATAAACCTAAGGATGAGATCAGAGGGGACATTGACCTAGCCTACAGAATAAACTCTGCATATGCCAGGATAAATGAAGTACCCAGAGAGATACATGTTAAATTTGTTAGAAGGTCAACCAGAGAGGAAATCTTGAAAGCGCAAAGAGGAGGTCCGTTAATTTACCAACAAAAGGAGGTTGCCATCCTGAAGCAGATCCCAAGAAAGATTAGAGAAGCGAGAAGGAAATTTTCCTTCTTGTCCAAAAAATTGTTTGACCACGGGATCTGGTTCAGGTGGGTGACGCCCGAAGGGATGCTGGTGTTCTGGGAAGGAGGAAGAGTGAGGATTAAAACAGTTGCTGAGGCGGAAGCCTTTCTTAAAAAACATTCCTCTTTCCTGGGGGAAGATCCAGGTGGGGCAGGGGGGGCCACGGCCCCGCCCGCTGGGGGCCTGGAAGGAGAGATAGAAGATACAATTGCCAAAAGACTTAGATCTAAAAAATAACTTTGCTTTGATTTTTTGAGTAATATTGTATAATACGTGTATCTGGATTTTTACAAATGACTGACAGCATAGAACTGAGAACTTAGAAATATGTACTTGCTTTCACTTTGTAGTGTATGAAAAATGTTTTTTGTTAATGATCTATTTTGAAGTCCCGGAAGGGCCGACGACTTTGACGTGAACGCTCTCAAAATTTCTTTGTATCCCTTACCCTATCCTATTGAAAAACTGTAAAACCAATAAAACATTTTCAATATAAAAAAAAAAACCTTGAAGCGCACCCGAAAGACCACAGGAAGCCAGTGCAGCTCGCGCAGGATTGGTGTTATGTGGGAGTGTCTAGGCGCTCCCGTAATCACCCGCGCGGCTGCATTCTGGACTAACTGCAGCTTTCGAGTGCACCTAAAGGGAAGCCCCATGTAGAGAGCATTACAGTAGTCGAGTCGAGAGGTCACGAGGGCCTGAGTGACTTTTTGAAGGCCAGCCCGGTCCAGTAAGGGGCGCAATTGGCGCATCAGGCGTACCTGATGGAAAGCCCCCCTGGCCACGGCCACCACATGGTCCTCCATGGACAGTCGGGAATCCAGGAGGACACCCAAATTGCGCGCCCTCTTCACAGGGGCAGGTGTTTCGCCCCCAATGGCCAGAGTTGGAATAATCTGGCTGAACCGGGGTGCCGGAAGCCACAGCCACTCAGTCTTGGACGGGTTGAGCCTGAGTTTGTTACTACCCATCCAGATCCGTACGGCCTCCAAACACCGGGACATGACCTCGACGGCATCGTTGCGGTGGTCTGGGGTGGATATGTACAACTGAGTATCATCAGCGTACAGATGATATCCCACCCGAAAACCACGGATGATCTCGCCCAGCGGCTTCATGTATGTGTTGAACAGTAGGGGCGAGAGGACCGACCCCTGAGGTGCCCCGCATACGAGGGGCCTCGAGGCCGACCTCTGCCCCCCTGCCAACACATATTGCGATCGACCAGAGAGGTAGGACGAGAACCACCGCAGAACGGTGCCTCCCAACCCCAACCCCCCCAGTCGGCGCAATAGGATACCATGGTCGATGGTATCAAAAGCCGCTGAGAGGTCTAATAGGACTAGGATAGAGGAATATCCTCTATCCCGCGCCCTCCAGAGATCATCAACCAACGCGACCAATGCTGTCTCGGTGCTGTGCCTGGGTCGGAAGCCAGACTGGCGCGGGTCTAGATAATCAACTTCCTTCAAGTGTCGCGGAAACTGTTGAGCCACCACACTCTCTACAACCTTCACTAAAAAGTGAAGGTTGGAGACGGGACGATAGTTCTCTAATAATGCTAGATTCAGGGACGGCTTCTTGAGGAGGGGCCTTACTACCGCCTCTTTCAAGACGGCAGGCCCCTCACTCAAAGATGCGTTGACAATGCCCTGGAGCCAGCCTCGTGTCGTCTCCCAGGATGCCAGTACAAGCCAGGAGGGGCACGGGTCCAATAAACATGTGGTAGCCCTAAGTCTAGATTTGTTTCTAGATGTTCGCAGATCTGTTTTTTGATTATTATTTTTCTGCTATATTTCCAGGTTTTGGTTTAGGGTGATTGGTCTATAGTTTCCTGGGTCTGTTTTCCCCCTTTTTTTAAAGATGGGAACCACATCAGCTCTTTTCCAGTCCTCTGGTCAATGCTCCAGGATTTTTGAAAAATATGGCACAGTGGTTCTGAGATGACATCTGTCAGGTCCTTTAGAACTCTGGGATGTAGTCCGTCAGGTCCCGGTGATTTATATTCATCAAGATCAGATAGGTGTTCTCTTACCATTTTTTTTTCTTATTTTAACTTTTATTTCCAGTATGTCTTTTACAGTTGTTTTTGGTAGGTGGGGCTATAGTTTCTTTTTTGCATGAAGATGGATGCAAAGAATGAGTTACGCAGCTCTGCTTTCTCTCTGCTGCCTGTTACTTCCGTTGCGGTCTTCTCTCTTTAGTGGACTGACTGTTCCCTTTATTTTTTTTGCCTTATTATTTATGTTGAAAGAAACTTTTTTATTATTAGCTTTCATTTTGTTGTAAGTCTTTGTTCATTCTGAACCTTTGCTTTCTGACATCTTGACAAGACTACATATATTGGAGCCTTGAAGTAGGTTTCTCACCCCATCTAGCTTCTGCTGCTCCTTTCTGTTTTCCTTCCCTCTCCACCCCCTTCTCTCCTCTCCCTTTCTGTTCAGCGAGTTTGTGCAACTGGGGCGGGTGGGCTAAGTGCATGTATTGAAGGCACTGTGAGGATGTGTGCAAATTGGCAGCAACCCCACCCTTCCTCCTCCTCCTCTTGCTCCTCTCACGCCTTTCAACTCTCGAAGCCTGCCTGGTTCAGAACTCTTCCCCTACCAGCTGGTGAAACTCAGAGTCCCAAGGCTTTGCTGTTCTGCCAGCTCCTGAGACTGCCTGGTGCTCCCTTCCTTGCAACGTCAAGACCTGGGATTTGGCTGTGGCTCTCTCCTCATCCAACCCACCTTCAGCATCGGCACTGGTAAGGATGCGTCCAGTGGTGGGATTCAAAACTGTTTACTACGGGCTCAGTGGGCATGGCTTGGTAGACGTGGCTTGGTGGTCATGTGAGTGGGTGGGTGTGGCTGGTTGGTCATGTGAGTGGGTGGGCATGGACAAGTTCACATCACTCACGTCGAGGGGTGCCTCGCCTCGCCCTGCTTGCCTGGCCTCCTGAGCGGTTCTGGCCATTGCCAATTAATTTGTCTACTACTGCAGTGTCTGGTTGATTATCTAATGCCTGCCTGTCCTTTTGGATCCGGAACTCCCACAGATTCTTAGCTCTATTATTCTCCACAATCTTCTGTGGAAACTCCTTGATGGCTGGCTGGAGAATTCTGGGAGTTAAAGTCCATACATCTTTCAGCTGAGAGAACACTGATTTCCCCCGTGGGCTCTATCTAGTGCAGGGATCCCCAACCCCCGGTCCGCGGCCCGGTGCCGGTCTGCGGCTTCATAGGAACCGGGCCGCAGAGCCGGCGAGGAGGAGGGAGCAGCCCCCTGGGCAGAGGATGGACGAGCGCACCTCCACCACCTCCTTCCGACGGCCACCGCAGCGCACTGCACTTTCCAGGGCTTCCTGGAGGGGCCAGCATGTCGACTGGGGAGGTTAACCCGCAGCGGGCGGGCGAAGGATCCAAGCTGCGTGCCGCCAAAGCCATCTGGGCGCCGCACGCCCAGCCCCGGACGGCTTCGGCAGCATGCAGCTTGGGTCCTTCGCCCGTCCGCTGCGGGATAACCTCCCCAGTCGACATGCTGGCCCCTCCAGGAAGCCCCGGAAAGTGCAGTATGCCGCGGTGGCCGTCGGAAGGAGGTGGTGGAGGCGCGCTCGCTCATCCTCTGCCCAGGGCGCTGCTCCCTCCTCCTCGCCTGCACTAGCCGCAGCTCGGGTCCTCCGTTCGCTCGCTACGGGATAACCTCCGCAACCGACATGCTGACCCCTCTGCTGCTTCCCCGGGTGGAGGGAGAGAATGGCAGACACACAGAGAGGCAGACTTAGAGAGACAGAAAGAGAGAGAGGGGGAAACAGACACACACACAGACACACACACATACAGATGGGTGGGGGGGAGGAGAGAGAGTCAGATACAGAGAGAGAGAGAGAGAGAGACAAAAAACCAGAGAAAGAGAAAGAAAGAAAAATAGGGGGGGGAAAGATGAATGGAGGGTGGGAGGGAGTGAAGGAAAGAAGGGGGGGGGAGGAAGGGAGGAGTGAAAGAAGGAAGGAAAGAAAGAAAGAAAAAGAAAGAGGGATGGAGGGTAGGAGGGAAGGAAGGAAAGAAGGGAGGAAGGGGGAGGGAGGCAATGGAAGGAAGGAAAGGAAAGGAAAGGAAAAGAAAAAAAAAAGAAAAGAAAGGAAAGGAAGAAATCTATTTTCCTATTTCCTTCCACCTCAAGCTACCTGTTTGGTTAACCAGGTTAAAGATCAATTTTTCTCCCAGTGGTCATTTCAAAGGAATCACATCCTCTGAGTCATTTCCTGGATTCAAACCAGCATCCCAAAGAGTCATGGGCTGCCTTTATATATAACGAGTGCCCATAAATCCATTTTTACCATCTTCAGAAGACCAAAGACCAGCCAGAAATGGAAGAAAGAAAGAAAGAAAGAAAGAAAGAAAGAAAGAAAGAAAGAAAGAAAGAAAGAAAGAAAGAAAGAAAGAAAGAAAGAAAGAAAGAAAGAACTTATGACCACAATTGAGCCCAAAATTTTGGTTGCTAAGCAAGACTGTTAAGTGAGTTTCACCACATTTTCCAAGTTGGCCACGGGTCACATGACAACTGAGCCACTCCCACAAAAAAGGCCACACCTTTTGGCTCTCAAAAGAAATTGTTTGCTCACCACTGCCCTAGAGGGCCAAGTGAGCCGACTTCCCCCCCCCCACGTGCGCATGCGCTGCCTGTTCCCCCTCCCCCCTCCTCCTCTAGGCCAGCCGGTCCTCAGAATTTTCTTTAAAATGAAACCGGTCCCTGGTGCAAAAAAGGTTGGGGACCCCTGTGGTAGAGGTACCATCTATCTACCATTGATAGATGGTAGACATGATGGAGAGAAGGAGAGAGGGATGATAGATAGTTGGAAAGATAGATGAGAGAGAGGGGGGCATACAGATAGAGAGAAAGACAGACAATTTTCTATAACTCGGCCTATAGGATCAATAAGCCAACTATAAAGTTGGTCTATTGATCAGAGATTTTAGGGGCTTTTATTTAAACTTTGCAGATTAGATTATACTCTATGAAAAAGTTTGAAAACCTTTGGTTTTCCTTTTCAACATACAGTTGTCCAACCTGTAGGGAATAAGAATATAAGGAGAAAATTGATGCACAAAAAACACAAAGAAGTAATGCGGGAGAGCTTCCGCAGCTGGGGCGGGTGGCCTAAGTGCGTGTATTGGAGGCCGTGCCTTGGGATGTAGGCACATTGACGGCAGCGCCACCGTTCCCCCTTCTCCTATCATTCTTCTCACGCCTTCCAATTCTCGAAAGCAGGCGGTTCAAACCCCCCCCCCCCCCCCCGGTGCCATCCGGCAAAGTTCAGAGTCCAAGGGCGCTACCTCCTCGCCGGCTCCAGACACCGCCCCTGCGCTCCCTTCCTCGCAACGTCGAGAGCCGAGATCTGCCCTGGAGTGGCTCTCTGCTCGTCCAACCCACCTTCAGCATCGCCGCTGGTCTTCTCTTGGCAGGTAAGAGTAGAATTAAGGCATTTAAAGCTTGCGCTTGCTCTCCCGTCGTCGTTGCTTGGCATTGGTGCTATAATTTCAAAGGTGCCTCAGAAATAATTGTCTGTCTGTCTTTTTGCTTGTTTTCAAGTGTTCCCGTTCGCCACTATGGATAAACTGCCTGATGCAAACTCTCAGTTTGCTCTGGATCTTTTCAAAAAGTTGAGGGAAGCCCATCCAACCGGCAACCTTTTCTATTCCCCGTTCAGTCTCTCTTCCGCCCTGGCCATGGTCGTTTTAGGGGCCCGGGGTAACACAGCCTCGGAACTCTTGAAGGTCAGCAGATATTTTTTCTGACGTGTTAGTTACGATAAATACGGCTGCTATGAGGAAGTGCGGCTCTTTTCTAAGGCGAGTTGTATTTTAAGTGCTGTATATTTGAAAGACCGCCTCTATTTCAGGGATGAACCATCGACTTAAAATGTATTAAGTATAGTGCTAGATTTCGTTAGGACTTCCAAAAAGTTAGTGTGAGACAGGATCAGTAGTTGCTTCTTTCGTGATTTACTCCAGGGTTTTACTAGTGATCAGCTGAACAAACGATTTTCAAGAGAATAAGGGTGATAGATAGATGATAAATGATAGAGATAGCTAGGTAACTAATATCACCAGCTAGCCAGATGATAGATGGAGGGAGGGAAAGAGGGTGGGAGAGAGGGAGGGATGGATGGATAATGGAGATAGATAGTAGGCAGGCAGGCAGATAGATAGATAATCTTCTATCAAAGTTGGCATATTGATCAGAAGTTCTTAACTGACAGGTTACACTGTGAGAAAATTTGAAAACCCTTTGTTTAGGTTTTCCACATATTGTTGTCCAACCTGTATGGAATAAGGATGTAAAAACAAAATTGAAAATAAACATTCTGATGCTGTCTGTTATATTCAAAGGAAACATTCTCTACTCCCTTGCTATGCTCTATCAAAAAATCATTTGTTAATGAAAATCAGACTAGATTAAACTTTTCCTTATCCATTACAATTACTTTTGTGCCATAGTAATCTACATAGATTCTGTAACTGATACTCTAAGGTAATTTTGAATAAACAACCTGATTTCTGAAATGTGTCCATTGTTATTAGACAAAATTATTTCTGCACTAACCCTAATTTCACTGTTCTTATTAGTACTTAAAGTAGGACTTATTTTTTCCATGCAGACACTTCATTTTGATGGCGTTGAAGATTTTCATTCAGTATTTCACACGCTCAATACTAAAATTAACCGGAGCAATGCACCTTATATATTGAAACTTGCTAATAGGTTGTATGTAGAAAAAACTTTCAACTTTTTGTCTGTAAGTAGATTGCTAAATAAATAAACATCAATCATTTATGGACCATTGCAATGGTTTTATAGGTCAATTTCAAGTTTTATTAGACTGTGATATTAAGCAGTACAGTTATTCTTTGCTTGAAGTGAATCTTTAATCTCTTTTAATTACGTCTGCTATGGTAAACCCTGCCCAAAAGTGCAGGGTTTACCATAGAGAAATCTACTTTATCCAGTCATTCATTTTCTTATACCTAATGGCCAAACTCTTGCCAAATGAGAGCTATAACCATCTAACCTACTATCTCCTGAGAGATTCCAGGGTGTAGCTGCCCTGGACCGGTTCCCTTCTCCCTCCTCCATTTTGGGACTTCACAGCCATTCAATCTGGTTGTGTCTCTGGAAAAATACCGTGTTGTGCTAAAATTCCCTACCCCCACACCATATCGCTTCTCCAGGTGCATATTCCATAGCAGCTATGAAATATGCAGATTAACAGGTTCATTGTTTTTCTCTCTTTTATCCACATACAGACATCTTTCTTGTGAATTGTAGAAGTATTGCAGCTCACCTTATGCGATATATCCAGATTTTCCAATTAGATTACAAATTGTGTGTATAATATGCATCTCTTTTCAGAATAATAAACTTACCTCAAAGACCATTATGTTCCGGATACATTTCAGTCAAAACATACAGGATGCTTAATCTCGTATCATGGTTAAAATGAAGAAGAGCATGGAGGATTAGATTTAAGATCTCACCCAGAATACTCCACTTTTTCTCTTCAGGCTATTTGTGTTTTTCAGCCTAAACATGGTTATTAGTGACAGTGAATTGGAAAATTTCAACAAAGGCTATGTCAGCCTTTTAGAAAGAGACGTATCTTCCTTATGCTATTATGAGTGCTTGCTTAGATGCAGAAAGTTCTAGAGCATGGTGGATGATGAAGGCAAAGGCTGCCAAGCAGGAACAAGATTAATTACATCTCTAATTTACTGTAGATGATCATTGTTCTTATTTATTAAATGTAAACGCTTCCTCACTTGCTATCCATAAAATTTATATTTATTTTAAAATTCTAGAATTAAATATATGTCTAATTTTTATAGGATTTCTTGACTAGCACCCAGAATTTGTATGGAGCTGAATTATCCCCTGTGGACTTCTCAAATGCTCCAGGCAAGGCAAAACAGGAGATTAACCAATGGGTTGAACAGCAGACTGAAGGTGAGATTTTAAACAAAATTAACAATTATAGTTTTTTCTTGGGTCTACATGATATTCAAACCCTTTCTTTTATCTGCCATAATGCTATATCAAAGAAAACCAATTTCCGGAATTGACAAAAAGAGAAAACAAAATAATAGTTTGGAACAGTTAATCTTACAGAATGGGGTTTTTTTTTTGTATAGTGGTTAATGAGGACTCCAGTTAGTAGCATTTATCTTGATAAAAGGTATTTTGGGCCAGCATAACAAGCCTAATAAAACACAAGTTTGGGAACAGCCCACAAATACGCAGTACACAAAAAATGAATGTTCCACATTGCCCTTACCCTTAGAGTATTTCCTGAGATATACTTAGAAAGTGGACATTACATATTAATGTCTTAATATTGCTTAATGCAATTTGAAGGGACTCTGGCTCAGTGGCTAAGACATTGAGCTTGTCGATCAGAAGTATCAGCAGTTTGGCAGTTCGAATCCCTAGTACTGCAGAATGGAGTGAGCTATGGTTACTTGTCCCAGTTTCTGCCAACCTAGCAGTTCGAAAGCGCATAAAAACTGCAAGTTAAAAAATAGGGATCACCTTTGGTGGGAAGGTAATAGCTTTCCATGCACCTTCGGCGTTTAGTCATGCTGGCCACATGACCACAGAGACATCTTCGGACAGCACTGGTTCTTCAGCTTTGAAACGGAAATGAGCACCGCCCCCTAGAGTCAGGAATGAGTAGCACATATGTGCAAGGGGAACCTTTACCTTACCTTAATGCAACTCACGGTCTTTTATTTTATTAATTAAATTTATATGCTGCTTATCTCACTTTTTAGATAATTGCAGAGGGGAAATATACATTTAACAAGTGCATTTAGATCAGTCTGGTTGAGCTGATAATATTATTTAAGCCTCCGTTCTTTGCACAGCTAATTAACAGTGAAATGTCTCCATCAAGGTAAAATCCGTGAGTTGTTACCTGAAGGATCCGTCAATGAAATGACTAAATTGGTTTTGGTGAATGCTGTCTACTTTAAAGGCAAATGGGCAGAGGCATTTAAAAAAGAAGATACTGAAGACAAGCCGTTTAGACTAAATAAGGTAAATAATTTTTTTGTTTCTCTTCTGTAAAAACAGCTTGTTGTTTAGGTAGGTGTAGCAATAGCCACTTTCATGAAGCATCATCAACTTTTTGTGATAGCGCTGAACACATAATCCTAACTTATTTATAGTCATGTTTTTGAAGCCTTATATTAGTTCCTTTGAGCCTAATCACTCGTTACAAATCTCAACTTCCGCATATATTAAACCTAATTCCGTTCTGAAATCTTTTACTGAATTTAGTGGGTCATTTGTCTATTTGCTCTATTATATGAAGGAAAACAATAAAGAAGTTTTTATTCATTTTTATACTATAGGTAGGGGTTTTTTTCTTGGTTTAATTTTTTAATTGGTTTAGGTGTTCTGTTTATTCTTACCTGGAAATGAATTTCATTCAGCTTAATAGAGTTGTATGATTCCAAAGAACAGCTATATATTAATACAGTTTTGCAAAGATCCATTTCCCAGAACTAGTTCTATCAATCTCAGCATATACATAGAGAAACTTTCTTTCTTTCTTGTTTGATAATCTCCTCACTGTGTTATTCTTAAAATAATGCAGAGAGAAAAGAAGAATGTGAAGATGATGTTTATGAAAGCGAAGCTTCCTTTTGGTTATATCCCTGAATGCAAGTGCCGTGTGCTGGAACTGCCATACAAGGGAAAGGACCTTAGTATGATAATCCTTTTGCCTGACAACATTGAGGATAATTCTACAGGCCTGGAACAGGTGATTCTCTTGTTTTCTTGCTATTGCTATATAATCATTGTCCTAAATAAAATTGTTGTAAATAGTACATGAATACAATACTAGGTAGGATCATGCATATGCATGTACATCAGTGGGGTTCTGAAGAAAGGCAACCTTATTTTGGGATCTCCAGAAAATCTTTAATCGTTTTCTTCATGTTTGTACCAGACACTATGAATTCCTAATCATCTCAGGGAAAGACCTGAAAACAGATTAGATCTGAATTAAATTTAAATAGTAAACAGTAAGGTATCCATAAAATAAATGATGTTTGGACTGGACAACAATGTTTTTGCCTGAAAATATTTTTTTTAAAAATCTGTTTACTTCGAATAATGTTTGTACTATATGCTCTGCATAATTTTTTTTCTCATCTGAACATCTGTTAAAGGTGCAAATAATTTAGCATGGGGCAGAAACCACCTTGCACTCAGATAGAGAAAGACCATGTCTAGGGCAGAGAAATGTGCTTTTTGGCTCTGCAAATTAATCCATACTGAAATCAGTGACGTCCTGTTTTTCAGCAACACATTTCTCTGTGCCGAAATGGAAATATTGTGGTACAGTGATGCAAATAATTACTTGTCTTTCTTTGTCGTTTTAGCTGGAGCAGCAGCTTACTTTGAAAAATCTGCAAGAATGGACACAGTCCAAAAATATGAATTCCAGATGGGACGTCTGTGTACATCTACCTAAATTTCAGCTGGAAGAAAACTATGATCTTAAATCTTACTTTGTAGCATTGGGGTTATTAGATGTGTTTGACAGTGGCAAGGCTAATTTGTCTGGAATGTCAGGATCTCCAGATCTCCATGTGTCTAAAATTGTTCACAAGTCATTTCTGGAAGTAAATGAAGTGGGCACTGAAGCAGCAGCAGCCACTGCTGCTACGGTAATGTTACTTTGTGCACGGAGGGAGGAGGATTTTAATGCTGATCATCCTTTCCTATTTTTTATCCGTCATAATCCAACAAACACCATACTTTTCCTTGGTAGATTTGCTTCTCCATAAAGAGTATCGTAAGTCATAAAAGCAACTTCCAGCCTCCCATAAAATACTCATTTCTCTGCCTATTTGGGGATATTGAACAAGTGGGATTCCTCCAGATCAGGGGGGCCAAACCCGCGTCATCATGTGACATATTGTGACTGCCCTCTCCCTTCGTTAGACCGGGGGTGGGCATAGCCACTGCATGATGCATCCACCCATGGGCCATGACTTTGACAACCCTGGTCCAGATGCTTTCCAGCTTGAATTTCTTGAATTTTCTTGATTTTCTGTTAACAAATTTTCTGTGACACTTTGCTCTAAAAGGTAATCGTCTGTAATTTGGGACATTCAGCTGTGTTTGATTTCAGTTCTTTTCATTTCCAGCTAGCTAGGAATTCTGGGAATTGTAGTTTGAGCTGTTTGGAAGCAGTCAGGCAAGGGGCAGCTACTATGCATTTTATTTGTAAAACAAATAACACATGAATTTCTGGAATAAAGTTGGGTTTCATTCAATATAATATAACAGTCTTTGGTTCAGATTCTTTGGTCCTGGAAAATAATTGATAATATAGAAACCAGAAAGTGACCTTTTTGTTCTTAAAAATACAAAACAATTTGGCATTTGTCTTAGTACGCATTTTATGAGGAGTTGTGGTATAGCTTTTCTTATCATTCAGTAAATGCAGAATTGTTCACATATGAGTCACTAGTGACCTCAATCTACCAATTTTCTGAAATTGTTTGTCCATATTCTCTCTCCTCAGTGGAAAAATACAGCTTTCCTGAAACCGAAATGAATTTTTAAGAAAAATATTACGGGATTATTATGAATCACATGTGACAATACATGGTGTTCCATCTAATTTTGCTTTGAGTGAAAAAATCAATCCCTTTCAACTCTTCAGGCAGATATTCTTGTTCTACATGGTCCTTGTATATAGGATTATATTTATAATCTTTACCATAACCTAACTTTTTCATGAGCTTGGTTGGGGCATTCTGCAAATAGAAGGGCACAGGCGGAAGAGGTCTTTGGTGGTCTCTTAGGCATGTTTTCACATTACTGTAAGCGCTGTACACTTCAATAGACTTTGGTGCCCTGGCGACATAGACCACACACTGTGCCAGTAAGACCTATGCAACAAAAAGAAAGGGACAATTAAAGAAGCAAGGGAAATGTACCACAGGTAGCCCTCTAGTTACAACAGTTCGTTTAGTGACCGAAGTTGCAACAGCACTGAAAAAAATGCCTTCTGAATGCTTTTCACACATTGCAGCATCTCCATGATCATGTGATCAAAATTCAAATGCTTGGCCACTGATTCGTATTCATGATGGTTGCAATGTCTGGGGGCGGGTCATGTGATCCCCTTTTGCAACTTTCTGACAAGTAAAGTCAATAGGGAAGCCCAATTCATTTCACTACCATGTTAGTAACTTAATAACTGCAGTGATTCATTTAACAACTGCGAGAAGAAAGGTTCATAAAATGGGGTAAGAGAAATGGCAGGCACCAGAGATACATTTCATGTATTGCTGCAGAGGGCCGGAATACTTATGTCAATGTGATATTTCAGGTTTTTTTCTTTTTAATAAATTTACAGACATTTCTAAAATTCACTTTGTCCTTATGGGGTATTGAATGTAGCTTAATGAGGAAACAAATGAATTTCAACAACTGTAGAATTAAGCTGCAGCATAACAAAATTGACAAAATGAAGGTGGCCTGTATACGTTCAGGCCCAGGCCTGATGATGATGGGGGTGATCCCATCGAAACATTGCAAAAACACCTTTAATTTTACACGGGAAAAGACCCGAATAAACCTATATATTCTTCATATATATATATGAAGAATAATTATCACAGCTCCTGTTCAGAGGTCCCTTTAAGGGGAGGAGACTCAACGTCATCCCTCTCTGCCCTTCGACTCAACCCAGAGTCATCCTTAAAAAATCTAACACACACACACACACACACACACACATATATATATATATATGTGTTAGTTTTTATGAGCTGATCAATAAATTTAAATTTTTGAGAGACCAAGATAGATCTATTTCGAGCTTATTAGCTCTCATCAGTTGGCCACACCCCACTGGGATTCGAATATATATATATATATATATATATATATATATATATATATATATATATATATATATATATATATATATATATAGATTCGAATATATATATATATATATATATATATATATATATATATATATATATATATATATATATATATATATATATATATATATATATATATATATATATATATATATATATATATATATATATATATATATATATATATATATATATATATATGAGAGAATATTATCACAGCTCCTGTTCAGGGTCCCTTTAAGGGGAGGAGACCTAACATCATCCCTCTCTGCCTTTCGACTCAACCTAGAGATCATCCAGACAGAGAACCAATTAGATTACTGCTTTGTGACATTTTTTAGATATGTGTTAGATTTTTAAGGGCTGGAAATAAAGAGACCAGGATGGATCCATTTCAGGCTTATTAGCCGTCTTCAGCTGGCCATACTCCTTCTACTGGGACTTGAACCCCCTGAACAGGAGCTGTGATAATATTCTCTCATTTAAGAGTCCTGTAAATTGGCTGATGTATCAGGGATACCGGATAGCTCAAGGCATAGAGAAGCCTGCCTCATATGCTGGAAAGCACCGGTTCAAATCCCAGTAGAATGAGTATGGCCAGCTGAAGAAGGCTAATAAGCCTGAAATGGATCCATCCTGGTCTCTTTATTTTCAGCCCTTAAAAATCTAACACATATCTAAAAAATGTCACACAGCAGTAATCTAATTGGTTCTCTGTCTGGATGATCTCTAGGTTGAGTCGAAGGGCAGAGAGGGATGACGTTAAGTCTCCTCCCCTTAAAGGGACCCTGAACAGGAGCTGTGATAATATTCTCTCATATATATATATATATATGAGAGAATATTATCACAGCTCCTGTTCAGGGTCCCTTTAAGGGGAGGAGACTTAACGTCATCCCTCTTAAAAATCTAAAAATCTAACGTCATCCCTCTTAAAAATCTAACATATCTATCTATCTATCTATCTATCTATCTATCTATCTATCTATCTATCTATCTATCTATCTATCTATCTATCTATCTATCTATCTATCTATCTATATATATATATATATATATATATATATATATATAACTATATATAATTATAGTGACCATGCACCCTTTATTATAAATTATAGCAGTCCTTTAGATTTAATTATTTTAGGTTTTGCCCTTGAATTTAACTCTGCAAAACAAAGTTATCAACAATTATTACTATTTTTAATCTTTGTGAACCTCATTCAGGTGTGCTCCTTTTTTCTGTTTCCCCTTTACCTTTTCCAAGCAATAAAGTGATCTACATTCCATGTCTCTGGCATGTGGTTGAGAAGCAACCTCCAAGGATGATTGAGATATCAGGGCAATTTCTGAAAAGATTCTGGGGGTGGGCTATTTTTTCCCTAACAACAGGACTTACATATATTGGAGCCTTTAAGAGCAAGTTCATTCCAGTAGGTTTTTCACCCTGTCTAGTTTCTGCTGCTCCTGACACTTTTGGTTTTCCTTCTCTCCCCCCACCCCCACATATATTTTTCCTCCTTTCCCCCTTCCTCCTCTCCTCTCCTGATGGATAGATAGTCAGACAGATGATAGATTAGATTAGATTAGATTAGATTAGATTAGATTAGATTAGATTAGATTAGATTAGATTAGATTAGATTAGATTAGATTAGATTAGATTAGATTAGATTAGATTAGATTAGATTAGAATGATAGTCAAACCGATAGAGGATAGGTCAGAGGTGGGTTGCTGCCGGTTCGGCCGAGATTGAGTGAACTGGTAGTAGCGGCAGCCAGAGGCTCCCCCCACCTGCCCAGATGCTCCTGCACATGCACCGGAGTGCGCCCGAACCGATAGTAAAAAAATTAGCAACCCACCTCTGTGATAAGTAGATAGACATGCTAGATTAGATAGATAGATAGATAGATAGATAGATAGATAGATAGGTAGGTAGGTAGGTAGGTAGGTAGGTAGGTAGGTAGGTAGGATGGATAGATTGATAGGTAGACAGACAGACAGACAGACAGCCAATTTTCTATGACTAAAGGTGACCCGTTGATCAGAGGTTCTGGGGATTTTATGTAAAGTTGCATGTTATACTCTATGAGAAAGTTTGAAAACCTTTGGTTTACCATTTCCACATAGAGTTGTCCAACCTGTAGGGAATGAGGATATAAGAAGAAAATCGATGCACAAAAAATACAAAGCAGTAATGCCAGTGAGCTTCTGCAGCTGGGGGCGGGTGGGCTAAGTGCATGTATTGGAGGCCCTGTCCGCAGCCCCATCTTCCTCCTACTCTCGCTCTTCTCACGCCTTCCAACTCTCGAAAGCCGCCGGATCACAACACCCCACCCCAGTGCCATCCGGTGAAGGTCAGAGTGCGAGGGCGATGCCGCTACTTCACACACCGGCGCTCCCTTCCTCGGAACGGGAGTGGCTCTCTGCGCATCCAACCCACTTCAGCATCGCCGCTGGTCTTCTCTCGGCAGGAAAGGGTGGGATTTAAGGCATTTAAAGCTTGCGCTTGCTCTCCCGTCGTCGTTGCTTGGCATTGGTGCTATAATTTCAAAGGTGCTTCAGAAATCTTTCTTTCTTTCTTTCTTTCTTTCTTTCTTTCTTTCTTTCTTTCTTTCTTTCTTTCTTTCTTTCTTTTTTTCTTTCTTCTCGTTTTCAAGCTTTTCTGTTCGCCACTATGGATAAACTGGCTGATGCAAACTCGCACTTTCCTCTGGATCTTTTTCAAAAGTTGAAGGAAGTCCACCCAACTGGCAACCTTTTCTTTTCCCCGTTCTGTTTATCCGCCGCCCTGTCCACGATCGTTTTAGGGGCCCGGCTGCTCCTTTCGGTTTTTCTTCCACCCCACCCCGCCTTTCCTCCGTTCCTCCCCCTCCCCTCCTCATCCCCTAGGTTCACCGAGTTTGTGCAACTGGGGCGGGTGGGCTAAGTGCGTGAACTGGATGCACTGTGCTGATGTGGGCAAATTGATAGCAACCCCACCCTTCCTCTTCCTCCTCTCGCTCCTCTCAAGCCTTCCAACTCCCCAAGCCTGCCTGGTTCAGAACTCTTCCCCTACCAGCCGCTGAAAGTCAAGAGTCCCGGGGCTTTGCCGTCTCGCCAGTTCCAGAATCCCACCAGGGTTCCTTTCTTCGCAGCGACAAGACCTGGGGTCTGTGCGGCTGGGGCTCACTGCGCATCCAACCCACCTCCAGCACCGCCGCTGGTCTTCTCTCCGCTGGTAAGGGCGGGTCCCGAGACCGTCACTTGTTGCCGTGGTCGTTGCTCGGGATTGGTGCTATGATTTTAAAGACGCCTCAGAAATAATTGTCTTTCTTTCTTTTTGCTTGTTTTCAAGCTTTCCCGTTCGCCACTATGGATAAACTGGCTAATGCAAACTCGCAGTTTGCTCTGGATCTTTTCCAAAAGTTGAAGGAAGCCCACCCTACCGGCAACCTTTTCTTTTCCCCGTTCAGTCTCTCTTCCGCCCTGGCCATGGTCGTCTTAGGGGCCCGGGGTAACACAGCCTCGGAACTCCTCAAGGTCAGCAGATTTTTTTTTCCTGATGTGTTAGTCATCATAATATGATTGCTATGAGGAAGTATGGCTCTTTTGTATGGCTCTTTTGTAAGACGAATTGTATTTTAAGTGAAAGAACGTCTCTAGCACAGGGAAGTTATGTTTGGATTTAAGGGATGAATCATGTTAATGATTACTCCAGGGTTTTTACTGGTGTTCTGCTGAACAAATAATTTTCAAGGGAGACAGCCAGCTAGCCAGCCAATTTTCCATCACTAAAGTTGGCATGTTGATCAGAGGTTCTTAACTGATAGGCTACACTTTGTGACAAAGTTTGAAAACCCTTAGTTTAGATTTTCCACATATTGTTGTCCAAGCTGTACAGGATAAGGATGTGAGAACAAAATTGAAAACAGACATTCTGACAGTCTCAGTTGCATTTAAAGGAAACATTCTCTACTCTCTTGCTACCACTTTATCAAAAAATCATTTGTTATGAAAATCAGACTAACATTGAACTTTTTCCTTATCAGTTCCAATAGTTTTGTGCCTAGCCTACATAGATTCCGTATCTGATACCCTAAGGTAATTTGGAATAAAGCGACCTCTTTTGTTATTTCTCCAACACAGAATTATAGTAAACACATTCAGGCTTTGATAAATCCCCAATTTTTCCTCGTATATGTATAACCCATCATATCAATCTTAGATATTGTATGCACCTCTTTAAAAGATGAAACCTAAGATTGTAAAGAGTGGTCCATCATGCTGTTTGTTTATGTATTCTTTCTACCTGTGAATCTGTAGATTTCTGAAATGTGTCCATTGTTCTTAGAAAAAATTATTTTTGCACTAACCCTAATTTCACTGTTCTTATTGGTACTAAAGTAGGACTTATTTTTTCCATGCAGACACTTCATTTTGATGGCGTTGAAGACTTTCATTCAGTATTTCACACGCTCAATACTGAAATTAACCGGAGCAATGCACCTTATATATTGAAACTTGCTAATAGGTTGTATGGAGAAAAAACTTACAACTTTTTGTCTGTAAGTAGATTGCTAAATAAGTAAACATCAATACTTTATGGACCATCAGAATGGCATTATAAGACAATTATAAGTTTTATTAGACTATGATATTAAGTGGTACAATTATTCGTTGCTTGAAGTGAATCTTTAATCTCTTTTAACTAGGTGTGCTATGGATAGCTCAGCACAAAGACGATACAGTGAGATCCAATCACACCCAGTCATTCATTTTCTTATACCTAATGGACAGAATCTTGCCAAATGAGAACTATAACCATCTAACCTACTATATCCAGAGAGATTCCAGGGTGTGGCTATCCTGAACCTCTTCCCCTCCTTCCCCCATTTTGGGACTTCACAGACATTTAATCTGGGTGTCTTTCTGGGAAAACACCATGTTTTGCTAAAATTCCCTACCCACCACACTATACTGCTTCTCCAGGTGCATATTCCATGGCAGCTATGAAATATGCAGATTAACAGGTTCATTTCTCTCTCTCTTTTATCCACATATAGTCATGTTTCTTGGGATATGTAGAATTTTTGCAGCTAACCTTATGAGATGGATCTAGATTTTCCAATTAGATTACAAACTGTGTGTATAACATGCATCTCTTTTCAGAAGAATAAATTTTGCTCAAAGACCATTCTGTTCAGGGTACATTTCAGTCAAAACAAATGATGCTAATCTCCTGGTTAAATTACTGAAGAAGGCTAATAGTGTTATTCAGCTTAAGCATGGTTAGCATGACAGTGAATTGGAAAATGTCTATCTACATCAGCCTTGAGAGACATTTACTTGTTTGTTTGTTTGTTTGTTTGTTTGTTTATTTATTTATTTATTTATTTATGATTTGTATACCGCCCTATTCTCCCAGGTGTGACTCATGGCGGTACACAGATAAGATAAAAACCTACAAGTAAAAACAATGTAAAACGGAATTAAATAATTAAACTCTGTGCTAAAATAGTTTAAAAATGATTAAAATTCAATTTAAAATTATTCCTTAATCTATCTATGCCAAGCCAGCCAGGGGAAAAAGTGCGTTATAAGTGCCCGGCGGAAGAGGTGTAGGTCCGTGATGGTACGGATGTCGGGGGGGTAGGTCGCTCCAGAGGGCCGGACCCGCCACAGAGAAGGTCCTTCCCCTGGGGGTCACCAGCCGGCATTGACCGGCAGACGGCACCCTGAGGAGGCCCTCTCTGTGGGAGCGGACAGGTTGTACAGCACCTTTTGCTAACTCAGGATTTTTTTAAAAAGAAAAATATTTACAAGATAATTACAGAGGAGAAATATACATTTAACAAGTGCCTTTAGATTAGTCTCGTTGAGCTGATATTATTATTTAAGTCTCAGTTCTGTGCACAGCTAATTATCAGTGAAATTTCTGTGTCAAGGTAAAATCCCTGAGTTGTTACCTGAAGGATCCATCAATGAAGTGACTAGATTGGTTTTGGTGAATGCTGTCTACTTTAAAGGCAACTGGGCAAAGGCATTTAAAGAAAAAGATACTGAAGACATGCCTTTCAGGCTGAATAAGGTAAAAAAATATGTCTCTTTTCTGTAACAATAGCTTTTTGTTTAGGTAGGTGTAGCAATAGCCACTTTCATGAAACATCATCAACTTTTTGTAATAGTGCTGAACACATAATCCCAACTTATTTATAGTCATATTTCAGTTCCTTTGAGCCTAATCACTTTTTACAAATCTCAACTTTCCCATATGTTAAACCTAGATGTCAGCCTCCGCTTTATTGCTTGCTTCGGTTGCCATTTGAAACGGGGAGGGTGGGGCTGTGGGTACTGGACATTAAGTGTGTTGGAGGAGGATGGAGCCTGGGCCTGATATCGCCAAGGCTAACAGTCTTGCATTCCATTGTGATGATGCTCCTGAGCGTGTTGCCCACCTGACATCGTGGATGAATCTGCATTGGATAATATGCTGGGGTCAAGGGATGTTAGGGGATGGGTAATGCTTTGATATGTGTGTTGTGCACCTAAATATCTCATTCTTGCTTGACTTTTGTTTATCCTTACCTGGAAATGAATTTCATTTAGCTTAACAGAGTAGTATAATTCCAAAGAACAGCTATATAATAATATAGTTTTGCAAAGATACACTTCCCAGAACTAGTTATATAAATTTCAGGTTATGCATAGAGAAACTTTCTTTCTTTCTTGTTTGATAAGTTCCTCAGTGTAATATTCTTAAAATAATGCAGAGAGAAAAGAAGAATGTGAAGATGATGTTTATGAAAGAGAAGCTTCCTTTTGCTTATATCCCTGAATGCAAGTGTCGTGTGCTGGAACTGCCATACAAGGGAAAGGACCTTAGCATGATAATCCTTTTGCCTGATAACATTGAGGATAATTCCACAGGCCTGGAACAGGTGATTCTCTTGTTTTCTTGCTATTGCTATATAATCATTGTCCTAAACAAAATTGTTCTAAATAGTACATGAATACAATACTAGGTAGGATCATGTATATGCATGTACATCAGTGGGGTTCTGAAGAAAGGCAACCTTATTCTGGGATCTCCAGAAAATCTTTAATCGTTTTCTTCATGTTTGTACCAGACACTATGAATTCCTAATCATCTCGGGTAAAAGAGCTGAAAGATTAGATCTGAATTAAATTTAAATAGTAAACAGTAAGGTATCCATAAAATAAATGATTTTATGTTATGTTTGGACTAGACAACAATGCTTTTGCCTGAAAATAATTTTTTTACTTTGAATAATGTTTGTGCTATATACTATGCATTATTTGTTTTTTCTCATCTGAACATCTGTTAAAGCTGCAAATAGTTTAGCCTGGGGCAGAAACCACCTTGCACTCAGTTAGAGAAAGATCATGTCTGGGGCAGAGAAATGTGCTTTCTGGCTCTGCAAATTAATCCATACTGAAATCAGTGACGTCCTGTTTTTTAGCAACACATTTCTCTGTGCCGAAATGGAAATATTGTGGTACAGTGATGCAAATAACTACTTGTCTTTCTTTGTCGTTTTAGCTGGAGCAGCAGCTTACTTTGGAAAAACTGCAAGAATGGACACAGTCCAAAAATATGAGTTCCAGATGGGACGTCTCTGTACATCTACCTAAATTTCAGCTGGAAGAAAACTATGATCTTAAATCTTACTTTGCAGCATTGGGGTTATTAGATGTGTTTGACAGTGGCAAGGCTAATTTGTCTGGAATGTCAGGATCTCCAGATCTCCATGTGTCTAAAATTGTTCACAAGTCATTTCTGGAAGTAAATGAAGTGGGCACTGAAGCAGCAGCAGCCACTGCTGCTGCTATAGCTGTCAATTGTTTGCCCTTGAAGGAGAATTTTAATGCTGACCATCCTTTCCTATTTTTTATCCGCCATAATCCAACAAACACCATACTTTTCCTTGGTAGATTTGCTTCTCCATAAAGAGTATCGTAAGTCATAAAAGCAACTTCCAGCCTCCCATAAAATACTCATTTCTTTGCCTACTTGGGGGAGTTGAACAAGTGGAGTTCCTCCAGATCAGGGGGGCCAAACCCGGGTCATCATGTGACATATTGTGATTGCCCCCTCCCTTCGTTAGACCGCGGGTGGGCATAACTAGTACATGATGCATCCAGCCCGTGGGCCACGAGTTTGACAACCATGGTCTAGATGCTTTGATTTTCTTGAATTTTCTTGATTTTCTGTTAACGGATTTTCTGTGACACTTTGCTCTAAAAGGTAATCGTCTGTAATTTGGGACATTCAGCTGTGTTTGATTTCAGTTCTTTTCATTTCCAGCTAGCTAGGAATTCTGGGAATTGTAGTTTGAGCTGTTTGGAAGCAGTCAGGCAAGGGGCAGCTACTATGCATTTTATTTGTAAAACAAATAACACATGAATTACTGGAATAAAGTTGGCTTTCATTCAATATAATATAACAGTCTTTGGTTCAGATTCTTTGGTCCTGGAAAATAATTGATAATATAGAAACCAGAAAGTGACCTTTTTGTTCTTAAAAATACAAAACAATTTGGCATTTGTCTTAGTACGCATTTTATGAGGAGTTGTGGTATAGCTTTTCTTATCATTCAGTAAATGCAGAATTGTTCACATATGAGTCACTAGTGACCTCAATCTACCAATTTTCTGAAATTGTTTGTCCATATTCTCTCTCCTCAGTGGAAAAATACAGCTTTCCTGAAACCGAAATGAATTTTTAAGAAAAATATTACGGGATTATTATGAATCACATGTGACAATACATGGTGTTCCATCTAATTTTGCTTTGAGTGAAAAAATCAATCCCTTTCAACTCTTCAGGCAGATATTCTTGTTCTACATGGTCCTTGTACATAGGATTATATTTATAATCTTTACCATAACCTAACTTTTTCATGAGCTTGGTTGGGGCATTCTGCAAATAGAAGGGCACAGGCGGAAGAGGTCTTTGGTGGTCTCTTAGGCATGTTTTCACATTACTGTAAGCGCTGTACACTTCAATAGACTTTGGTGCCCTGGCGACATAGACCACACACTGTGCCAGTAAGACCTATGCAACAAAAAGAAAGGGACAATTAAAGAAGCAAGGGAAATGTACCACAGGTAGCCCTCTAGTTACAACAGTTCGTTTAGTGACCGAAGTTGCAACAGCACTGAAAAAAATGCCTTCTGAATGCTTTTCACACATTGCAGCATCTCCATGATCATGTGATCAAAATTAGGATGCTTGGCCACTGATTCGTATTCATGATGGTTGCAATGTCTGGGGGCGGATCATGTGATCCCCTTTTGCAACTTTCTGACAAGTAAAGTCAATAGGGAAGCCCAATTCATTTCACTACCATGTTAGCAACTTAATAACTGCAGTGATTCATTTAACAACTGCGAGAAGAAAGGTTCATAAAATGGGGTAAGAGAAATGGCAGGCACCAGAGATACATTTCATGTATTGCTGCAGAGGGCCGGAATACTTATGTCAATGTGATATTTCAGGTTTTTTTCTTTTTAATAAATTTACAGACATTTCTAAAATTCACTTTGTCCTTATGGGGTATTGAATGTAGCTTAATGAGGAAACAAATGAATTTCAACAACTGTAGAATTAAGCTGCAGCATAACAAAATTGACAAAAGTGAAGGTGGTCTGTATACGTTCTCAATGAACTATAGAATTATATGTGTGTGTGTGTGTGTGTGTGTGTTAGTTTTATGAGCTGATCAATGAATTAAATTAGAGAGAGACCAGGATAGATCTTTAATTTAATTTATTGATCAGCTCATAAAACTAACACACATATCTAAAATATTATACAACGTAATTCTTGGCTTGCTTTCTGGATGGTCTCTAGTGATGAGCCGATAGGCAGTAAGGGAAACAGTATGTCTCCTCCCTTAATTGGGGCCTAATAATAACAGGTTGTTGTGAAATAATTACATATATATATATGTATATGTATATGTTTTCATAGATTTTCACGGGTGTAGGTATGCTGGCAATGCTGGCTTCGGGGATTTTCCCATGTATATAGCATGGAGATGCCTGATGATGTCAAGTGAGATCTTGTCGAAATGTTGCAATAACATCTCCATGCTATATACATGGGAAAATCCCCGAAGCCAGCATTGCCAGCATATATATATATAAATATATAACTATATATAATTATAGTGACCATGCACCCTTTATTATAAATTATAGCAGTCCTTTAGGTTTAATTATTTTAGGTTTTGCCCTTGAATTTAACTCTGCAAAACAAAGATATCAACAATTATTACTATTTTTAATCCTTGTGAACCTCATTCAGGTGTGCTCCTTTTTTCTGTTTCCCCTTTTCCAAGCAATAAAGTGATCTACATTCCATGTCTCTGGCATGTGGTTGAGAAGCAACCTCCAAGGATGATTGAGATATCAAGGCAATTTCTGAAAAGATACTGGGGGTGGGCTATTTTTTTTCTTAACAACAAGACTACATATATTGAAGCCTTTAAGAGCAAGTTCATTCCAGTAGGTTTTTCACCCTGTCTAGTTTCTGCTGCTCCTGACACTTTTGGTTTTCCTTCTCTCCCCCCACTCCTGCATACACTTTTCCTCATTTCTCCCTTCCTCCTCTCCTCTCCTTATGGATAGATAGTCAAACAGATGATAGATTAGATTAGATTAGATTAGAATGATAGTCAAACCGATAGAGGATAGGTCAGAGGTGGGTTGCTGGCGGTTCGGCCGAGTTTGAGTGAACTGGTAGTAGCAGCAGGCAGAGGCTCCCCCCACCTGCCCAGATGCTCCTGCGCATGCACGGGAGTGCGGCCGAACCGATAGTAAAAAAATTAGCAACCCACCGCTGTGATAAGTAGATAGACATGCTAGATTAGATAGATAGATAGATAGATAGATAGATAGATAGATAGGTAGGTAGGTAGGTAGGTAGGTAGGTAGGTAGGTAGGTAGGTAGGAAGGTAGGTGTGGTAGGTAGGTAGGTAGGTAGGTAGGTAGGTAGATAGATAGATAGGTAGACAGACAGACAGACAGCCAATTTCTGTTGATCAGAGGTTCTGGAGATTTTATGTAAAGTTGCATGTTATACTCTATGAGAAAGTTTGAAAACCTTTGGTTTACCATTTCCACATAGAGTTGTCCAACCTGTAGGGAATGAGGATATAAGAAGAAAATCGATGCACAAAAAATACAAAGCAGTAATGCCAGTGAGCTTCTGCAGCTGGGGCGGGTGGGCTAAGTGCATGTATTGGAGGCCCTGTCCGCAGCCCCATCTTCCTCCTACTCTCGCTCTTCTCACGCCTTCCAACTCTCGAAAGCCGCCGGATCAGAACACCCCACCCCAGTGCCATCCGGTGAAGGTCAGAGTGCGAGGGCGATGCCGCTACTTCACACACCGGCGCTCCCTTCCTCGGAACGGGAGTGGCTCTCTGCGCATCCAACCCACTTCAGCATCGCCGCTGGTCTTCTCTCGGCAGGAAAGGGTGGGATTTAAGGCATTTAAAGCTTGCGCTTGCTCTCCCGTCGTCGTTGCTTGGCATTGGTGCTATAATTTCAAAGGTGCTTCAGAAATCTTTCTTTCTTTCTTTCTTTCTTTCTTTCTTTCTTTCTTTCTTTCTTTCTTTCTTTCTTCCTTTCTTTCTTTCTTTTTCTTTCTTCTCGTTTTCAAGCTTTCCTGTTCGCCACTATGGATAAACTGGCTGATGCAAACTCGCACTTTCCTCTGGATCTTTTCCAAAAGTTGAAGGAAGCCCACCCAACTGGCAACCTTTTCTTTCCCCCGTTCTGTTTATCCGCCGCCCTGTCCACGATCGTCTTAGGGGCCCGGCTGCTCCTTTCGGTTTCACTCCCCCCCCCCTTTCCTCCGTTCCTCCCCCTCCCCTCCTGTCCCCTAGGTCCACCGAGTTTGTGCAGCTGGGGCGGGTGGGCTAAGTGCGGGAACTGGATGCACTGTGTTGATGTGGGCAAATTGAGAGCAACCCCACCCTTCCTACGCCTCTCGCTCCTCTCACGCCTTCCAACTCTTGAAGCCTGCCTGGTTCAGAACTCTTCCCCTCTCTTCCCCTACCAGCCGGTGAAAGTCAAGAGTCCCAGGGCTTTGCCGCCTCGCCAGTTCCAGAGTCCCGCCAGGGTTCCTTTCCTCGCAGCGACAAGACCTGGGATCTGTGCGGCTGGGGCTCACTGCGCATCCAGCATCGGCGCTGGTCTTCTCTCGGCAGGTAAGGGCGGGTTCCGCGGCCGTCGCTTGTTCCCTGGTCGTTGCTCGGGATTGGTGCTATGATTTTAAAGGTGCCTCAGAAATAATTGTCTTTCTTTCTTTCTTTCTTTCTTTCTTTCTTTCTTTCTTTCTTTCTTTCTTTCTTTCTTTCTTTCTTTCTTTCTTTCTTTCTTTCGTTTTGCTTGTTTTCAAGCTTTCCCGTTCACCACTATGGATAAACTGGCTAATGCAAACTCGCAGTTTGCTCTGGATCTTTTCCAAAAGTTGAAGGAAGCCCACCCTACCGGCAACCTTTTCTTTTCCCCGTTCAGTCTCTCTTCTGCCCTGGCCATGATCGTCTTAGGGGCCCGGGGTAACACAGCCTCCGAACTCCTCAAGGTCAGATTTTTTTTCCTGATGTGTTAGTCACCATAATATGATTGCTATGAGGAAGTATCGCTCTTTTGTATGGCTCTTTTGTATGGCTCTTTTGTAAGACGAATTGTATTTTAAGTGAAAGAACGTCTCTAGCACAGGGAAGTTATGTTTGGATTTAAGGGATGAATCATGTTAATGATTACTCCAGGGTTTTTACTGGTGTTCTGCTGAACAAATAATTTTCAATTATTTGTTCAGCCAGCCAGCCAATTTTCCATCACTAAAGTTGGCATGTTGATCAGAGGTTCTTAACTGATAGGCCACACTTTGTGAGAAAGTTTGAAAACCTTTAGTTTAGATTTTCCACATATTGTTGTCCAAGCTGTACAGAATAAGGATGTGAGAACAAAATTGAAAACAAACATTCTGACAGTCTCAGTTGCATTTAAAGGAAACATTCTCTACTCTCTTGCTATACTTTACCAAAAATCATTTGTTATGAAAATCACACTAACATTGAACTTTTTGCTTATCAGTTCCAATAGTTTTGTGCCTAGTCTACATAGATTCCGTTTCTGATACCCTAAAGTAATTTTGAATAAAGCGATCTCTTTTGTTATTTCTCCAACACAGAATTATAGTAAACACATTCAGGCTTTGATAAATCCCCAATTTTTCCTCGTATATGTATAACCCATCATATCAATCTTAGATATTGTATGCACCTCTTTAAAAGATGAAACCTAAGTTTGTAAGGAGTGGTCCATCATGCTGTTTGTTTATGTATTCTTTCTACCTGTGAATCTGTAGATTTCTGAAATGTGTCCATTGTTCTTAGAAAAAATTATTTTTGCACTAACCCTAATTTCACTGTTCTTATTGGTACTAAAGTAGGACTTATTTTTTCCATGCAGACACTTCATTTTGATGCTGTTGAAGACTTTCATTCAGTATTTCACACGCTCAATACTGAAATTAACCGGAGCAATGCACCTTATATATTGAAACTTGCTAATAGGTTGTATGGAGAAAAATCTTTCAACTTTTTGTCTGTAAGTAGATTGCTAAATAAATAAACATCAATAATTTATGGACCATCGCAATGGTTTTATAGGTCAATTTCAAGTTTTATTAGACTATGATATTAAGCAGTACAGTTATTTTTTGCTTGAAGTGAATCTTTAATCTCTTTTAATTAGGTCTGCTATGCCCAAAAGTGCAGGGTTTACCATAGAGAAATCCACTCTTATCCAGTCAAACATTTTCTTATACCTAATGGCCAAACTCTTGCCAAATGAGAGCTATAGTCATCTAACCTACTATCTCCTGAGAGATTTCAGGGTATTGCTATCCTTAATGTCTTCCCCTCCCTCCTCCATTTTGGGACTTCACAGCCATTTAATCTGGTTGTGTCTCTGGAAAAATACCATGTTTTGCTAAAATTCCCCACCCCCACACCATATCGCTTCTCCAGGTGCACATTCCATGGCAGCTATGAAATATGCAGGTTTACAGGTTCATTTTCCTTTCTCTTTTATCCACATACAGTCATCTTTGTTGTGAATTGTAGAAGTATTGCAGCTCACCTTATGTGAAAAATCCAGATTTTCCAATTAGATTACAAATTGTGTGTATAATATGCATCTCTTTTCAGAAGAATAAACTTACCTCAAAGACCATTATGTTCAGGGTACATTTCAGTCAAAATACAGGATGCTTAATCTCGTATCATGGTTAAAATGAAGAAGAGCATGGAGGATTAGATTTAAGATCTCACCCAGAATAGTCCACTTTTTCTCTTCAGGCTATTTGTGTTTTTCAGCCTAAACATTGTTATTAGTGACAGTGAATTGGAAAATTTCAACAAAGGCTACGTCAGCCTTTTAGAAAGAGATGTATTTTCCTTATGCTATTATGAGTGCTTGCTTAAATGCAGAAAATTCTAGAGCATGGTGGATGATGAAGGCAAAGGCTGCCAAGCAGAAACAAGATTAATTACATCTCTAATTGATTGTAGATGATCATTGTTCTTATTTATTTTAAACACTTCCTCACTTGCTATCCATAAAAATTCTACTTATTTTTAAATTCTAGAATTACATATATGTCTAATTTTATAGGATTTCTTGATTAGCACCCAGAATCTGTATGGAGCTGAATTATCCCCTGTGGACTTCTCAAATGCTCCAGGCAAGGCAAAACAGGAGATTAACCAATGGGTTGAACAGCAGACTGAAGGTGAGATTTTAAACAAAATTAACAACTAGTTTTTTTCTTGGGTCTACATGATATTCAAACCCTTTCTTTTATTTTCCATAATGCTATCATAGAAAACCAATTTCCGGAATTGACAAAAGAGAAAACAAAATAATAGTTTGGAACAGTTAATCTTACAGAATGGGTTTTTTTTGTATAGTGGTTAATGAGGGTTCCAGTTAGTAGCATGTATCTTGATAAAAGATATTTTGGGCCAGCATTACAAGCCTCATAAAACACAAGTTTGGGAACAGCCCACAGATATGCAGTACACAAAAAATGAATGTTCCACATTGCCCTTACCCTTAGAGTATTTCCTGAGATATACTTAGAAAGTGGACATTACATATTAATAGATCTGCTTAATGCAACTCGAAGGGACTCTGGCTCAGTGGCTAAGATATTGAGCTTGTCGATCAGAAATATCAGCAGTTTTAATAATAATAATAATACTAATAATAATACTAATAATAATACTAATAATAATAATACTAATAATAATAATAATAATAATAATAATAATAATAATAATAATAATAATAATAATAATAATAATAATAATAATAATAATAATAATAATAATAATTTTATTTGTATACCGCGTCCTCTCCCCAAAGGGACTCGGAGCGGTGCCCAGGGAAATTTAAAATGGCAATAGAAAATACATAAATAGAGTAAGTAAAAACAAATTAAACTAAAATTATCCCTGCACTAAAATCCCCAATTATAAATTGACTAAAAACCCCTAAAACCCTATTAGACGGAAGACTGACCTAGGCCGGCCAAGCAGAAAAAGTGTTTTAGGTTTTTGACGGAAGGAGCGGAGGTCCGTAGTTGTTCTAATTTCGGGGGGAAGGTCGTTCCAGAGGGCTGGGCCTGCCACAGAGAAGGCCCTTCCCCTGGGCGTCGCCCGCTGGCATAGCCTGGTGGACGGCACCCAGAGAAGCCCCTCTCCGTGGGAGCGAATCGGCCGTAAGGATGTATGAGGCAGGATCCGATCCCGCAGATAACTAGGTCCCGTGCCATGGAGCGCTTTAAATATGATGACTAACACCTTGAAGTGCACCCGAAAGACGACAGGCAGCCAGTGCAGCTCGCGCAAGAGCGGTGTTATGTGGGTAAACCTAGAGGTTCCCATTATTGTTCGCGCGGCTGCATTCTGGACAAGCTGAAGTCTTCGGGTGCACCTCAAGGGGAGCCCCATGTAGAGAGAATTACAGTAGTCCAGTCGGGATGTCACGAGGGCATGAGTGACTGTGCAAAGGGCATCCCGATCTCAGACTGCATGCGCATGCGCGGAAATGGCGGCCCGCCGATGAGCTCCGTGTGGGTCGGAGGGGCTTTTGGCTAACATAGCCATGCTGCCCGGCCTGTCTTTGTATCCAGAGGGTCGGGCCCAGTAAGTTGCCCACCCTGGCTTTCCATCGAGGCCTGGATGGTCTCTCAGGGTGGGCCAGCGGCTCAGAACGGGCGAAGAGCAGGCGAGCGTCCGGAGAGCAGGCGAGCGTCCTAGAGCGGCCCAGAGAGTGATCGAACACGCCGGCAGACAGCCAGAGGGCGTTTTGGCCTAGAGTGGCCCAGAGAACGGGCGAAGATGCCGGCAGACAGCCTGAGAGGAATTTTAGAGCAACACTGGAGACATCGGAGGCGAGTTCAGGCGAGTTCTGGAGAGACCGGAGGCTGGGGGCTGAGCTGGGAGACTTGGGAGGCCGGAAAAAACAGCTGGGCCGAGGCCAACGACGACCTAGGCCGAGACCCGAGGCCGGACGGAGAGTCGCTGCCTGAGCCCTGGAGTGCTGCAGCCAGGAGCTGTTATGGGGGAGGCTGGAGACCAGGAGATTGGAGGACAAGGAGAGCTGGGCCTAAAAACACCAAAGGTTCCAAAGGGAGCTTGGGCCAATTCCTGTGGACTTGCCCCGCGACTCGACTGAGGACCTAGTGGCCGCATGGTTAAGTGCGGCCACGGGGGCCTTGGACCGAGTCGCGCCCTTGCGGTCTCTCTTGCGGCGACGAACCACCTGGGCTCCTTGGTTCACCGAGGAGAGATGAAGCTTAGGGAGATGAAGCGCCACAAGAGACGCCTAGAGAGCAGATGGAGATCTTCTCGCTCCGAAGTCGACCGAACACTATTGAGAGATCATATTAGGACTTACTTAGTGGCGATAAGAGTGGCCAAACGTGAGTATTGTGCCACTCTTATTGCATCTGCAGATAACCGCCCTGCCGCCCTGTTTGGGGTGACCCGCTCCCTCCTTCAACAGAGGCCGCGGGAAGCCCCTTTACAGGGTCGAGCAGAGGAATTTGGGATTTATCTGCAGGAGAAAATCACTCAGATTCGGAACGAGTTACCCTCCATCGACAGTGGTCCAGTCGAGCAGGCCGAGGCTGATCTTGTGACACCATCCTGGGAGGAGTTTGATTTTGTTACCACCGAGGATATGGACAAGTTGTCAAAGAGACTTAGGGCTACCACATGTTTATTGGACCCGTGTCCCTCCTGGCTTGTACTGGCATCCTGGGAGACGATACGAGGCTGGCTCCAGGGCATTGTCAACGCATCTTTGAGTGAGGGGTCCTTGCCTGCCGTCTTGAAAGAGGCGGTAGTAAGGCCCCTCCTCAAGAAGCCGTCCCTGGATCCAGCATTATTAGAGAACTATCGTCCTGTCTCCAACCTCCACTTTCTAGTGAAGGTTGTCGAGAGTGTGGTGGCCCAACAGTTTCCGCGACATTTGGAGGAAGTTGATTATCTAGACCCGCGCCAGTCCGGCTTCCGACCCGGGCACAGCACCGAGACGGCATTGGTCGCGTTGGTTGATGATCTCTGGAGGGCGCGGGATAGAGGACATTCCTCTATCCTAGTCCTATTAGACCTCTCAGCGGCTTTTGATACCATCGACCATGGTATCCTATTGCGCCGACTGGGGGGGTTGGGGCTGGGAGGCACCGTTTTGCGGTGGTTCTCATCCTACCTCTCTGGTCGGTCGCAATATATGTTGACAGGGGGGCAGAGGTCGGCCTCGAGGCCCCTCATATGTGGGGTTCCTCAGGGGTCGGTCCTCTCGCCCCTACTATTCAACACATATATGAAGCCGCTGGGTGAGATCATCCGTGGTTTTGGGGTGGGATATCATCTGTACGCTGATGATACTCAGTTGTACATATCCACCCCAGACCACCCCAACGATGCCGTCGAGGTTATGTCCCGGTGTTTGGAGGCCGTACGAATCTGGATGGGTGGTAACAAACTCAAGCTCAACCCGTCCAAGACTGGAGTGGCTGTGGCTTCAGGCGCCCCGGTTCAGCCAGATTATTCCAACACTGGCCATTGGGGGCGAAACACCGGCCCCCCGTGGAGAGGGCGTGCAATTTGGGTGTCCTCCTGGATTCCCGGCTGTCTATGGAAGATCATGTGGCAGCCGTGGCCAGGGGGGCGTTCCATCAGGTACGCTTGATGCGCCAATTGCGCCCCTTACTGGACCGGGGTGCCCTACGCAAAGTCACTCAAGCACTCGTCACCTCTCGACTCGACTACTGTAATGCTCTCTACATGGGGCTCCCCTTGAGGTGCACCGAAAGCTGCAGCTAGTCCAGAACGCAGCCGCGCGGGTGATTACGGGAGCGCCTAGACACTCCCACATAACACCTATCCTGCGCGAGCTGCACTGGCTCCCTGTGGTCTTTCGGGTGCGCTTCAAGGTCTTGACGACCATCTTTAAAGCGCTCCATGGCTCGGGGCCTAGTTATATGCGAGACCGCCTCCTGCCCCATACATCCCTCAGACCGATACGCTCCCACAGAGAGGCCTTCCTCAGGGTGCCGTCAGCTGTACAATGCCGACTGGCGACATCCAGGGGAAGAGCCTTCTCTGTGGCTGGGCCAGCCCTCTGGAACGACCTACCCCCTGAACTCCGCACCATCTCTGACCTCCGCCTCTTCCGCAAGTGTCTGAAGACACATTTATTCCATCTAACCGGCCTAGCGTAACCCCCTGTATTGACCATTAGACAGTTTTAAATTTGGGATTTTAATTCGGTTTTTAGCACAGGTTTTACTAGAATAAGTTTTTTAAATTTTATATGTTTTGTATGTATTTTAACATTCCTGTGCGCCGCCCTGGGTCCGTTTGGAGAAGGGCGGGATATAAATTTAATAAAATAAATAAAAATAAATAAAAATAAACAAAGGGCTGAGACCTGAGGCCCGAGAGACGCTGTCCTGGCTATGGTGAGGCCTAACCCGGAAAAGAACTGGTATTTATTTACCTACAGCTTCCTATGTGGATTTTATATGAACTTTTATCACTTTTACCATCTTTCTCCGCCCGTGAATGTACAAACTAAGACTGCCGGACTATATCCTTACTGGAGCATGATGAAATTGTTTTTATTCTATCTAAATATTTAATATTTATTAACATCTATTTAATATTTAATATTTATTGTAAACATTTTTTAACATCTATTTTAACATTGTTATAGCCAATTGTAGCCCTGTAAATTGATTGTATGACCCATTTTACATGTAATTTATGGTGATATGTACTCAAAGGTAGACCTGCTATTACTGCGAGCGTCCCCGCTGTCGCAGGTTTGGCCCTCCGCTTTAACGAGGGCCCGCCTTGATGAGGGATTTATTAATTGGGAGAGGTGGGCGAAGCGCGGTCTTAGGGGTTTTTTAGTGTGTAAATTGTCTATTTTAGGGGGTACCAGGGAGGGGGGAGGGTATAGACAGGTAGAGACGAGCAAGAAGGAGAAGGGCCGGACCAGCAGACGACGGAAGGAGGCGGAAGGACCCGCCGGGAGGGGGGAAATACGAGTCGTTCCTCTGGAGGGTCAACCCATCCAGAGGGTTGCAGGGAGAGGCAGGTCCGAGGGGATACAAGTTCTATCCTCCCAGTTGGGGGCACGGGGCCGTTGGTTGCAAACGGTCAGGTGCCACAAC